>JAJJWX010004665.1:0-1421833 GCA_023529315.1 Papaver bracteatum | reverse complement strand
CTTGTTTCGGTCACAAAGTGAAGGAGATGGGGTTGATCTTAGGGAGGGAAGCGAAGAAGGTGTTGAGATTGTGAAGGTGTAGGCTTGTTTATGACTTGTAGCAGAAAAGTGAGCAGGCTTGTGAATAATGTAAGCAGGCTCTGGGTGTTTGAATTCGTGTTGTATTAACACTTGGTTTCTGTGTTGTCTTCTGTTGTTGAAATAGGGCGGAGAACCTATTTATACAAGTCATTTGATCCTTATTCACGTCTCTCGTGGGAAGTGGAGGAAGTGGAGTGATGGATTAGTGGAGTTGTCTGTTAGCGTCACACGATCAGTCTTGCCCACTTCGCCCATCATCACTAACTGTCCATGTATTCCTGACACGTTCTTGTGATGGCGCGTTGCACGCTGCACGTTGTAAACCGCCAGACCAATACCCCAGTATGTATCCCCCAGTTTTTGACATGATTGATGTCTCAATGTGTGGATCGTGGGACCCACAAAGGTAGCATGTAATGCTAGTTAATTAACTAAGTTATTTAGGAAGTCGATACTTGTAAAGTATCGTGTGTATTCTATGCATGTTATGCATCGAATGTATTCGACATATATGAAGCATCGATGTTGAGCATTATGTCCTACCTACTTCACGTGAGGGTTTGGAGGATGCGCTAGCAAATCCTCCCTTGGACGACCACATGGTGTGGCAGATTGGCAGACGGTAATCACGGTGATACCTCACTGGTCGCCTAACTCCTATCCTAGGCCGTCCGTCCAGGCTGTCGAAGTTAGACGGACAAGATGGCTTGCGACCCACATCTGCGACCGTCGGATTAGGGTTTAGGAGATGCGCGAGTGCACTCCTTCAGCTTGGTCGAATCCAAACCTGGGAGATGTTTCATGGAGGATCGATCAGGCATGCGTGTAGACGTCATGTTGACATCCATGTCCATGTTTCACTATCCCACGAAGGTTTGATTTAGGCCACTCAAATTTGTCGGTGAAGTTGAGTGCCTGAGATTGAATTGCGACAGAAATCCTATGCCGCAAAGGATTCCTAAAAGGCGCGGTATGTCACCTTCAAGGCGCGCGTTTCGAGACGATCAAGCTTAGTCGGTCTCGGCATATTGGCCTGGCGTGTAGGTGGTAGGCTGATATTCACACCTATACCTCACTGTCCCATGGAAACGTGATCTAAGCCACTCAATTTGTCTGGAAAATTTGAGTGGTCGAGATCGGTTTGTGATTTGGGAAGCGTGACCACACTAGTTTGGGCGTGCGATTTGGAGAAACCAAGCATGTATGCCTTGGTCGGTCGGAAGAGGAGATAGATGGGTCCACGGTGATCATATTGATGCTCACTGAACCTGTTAAATTGTCCCCTAAGCCCTTCATTCGATCAGGAGAAATCGGACGCTCGTGATCGTTACATACCCAAATTAGGGTTTTGGACGGCCGTGCATTATACTTGGTTTTGTGCGCACGAATTGGGACAACCAACCATGGTTGGTCCTGACCGACTGGTAATGTGTGTAGATGGGCTTACGATAATTATGTTGACATGCTCCGGGGCATTTGAATCTACATCCACACCCTCCACCTATGCCTACGAAGATAGATGGTTGAGATCGTTTTGCGACACATGTAATATGTTGCAAACCCTAATTTAGGGTTTCTTATCCATTCTGCTTCGTTTGGACGGTTTGGCAAGTTATGCCACCCATTTTGGGGAGGCCAACCATATGGGGCCCGCCTTGGGTCGGCAGTGAATATTCCAATACCTGATTGGGGGTATTGGATTCGATCTAGACCATCCAATCATGCTGGTGAAGTTGGGTGATCGTGATCTTTTCTAGACTGCTATGGACAGTCTAGACTCTCAATCGGGCTAGTATAACACACCGAGAGTTACATGCTCTATCGGGCTAGTATAACACACCGAGAGTTACACGCTCAATCGGGCTAGTATAACACACCGAGAGTTACAGCATGTATGGGCATTTCGTGCATTCCTCACTGTTGGTACTTGGATATTCATGCTACTCTGCTGTGAGTAACAATCAGTCATCATGCCACACTAACAATAAGAGTCCTGCTAGGAACAACACAGGAAATACAAGGCATTTTATGCATTAATCAATAATGCTAAAATTCACAGAATATTGGGGGGATTGTTGCTACATGCTCCATTCTAGGTGAATTAGTAAAGTGAAGAAGTATCCATCACTTATAAAATAGTCTCATCCTCTGTAGGATGGTTACACAAAAATTGGTTTTACAACTTTAGCCATGAACTAGAATGCACCATACTCATATCTAAATCCTACCCTATAAAGATTTTACTTTCAAAGACGGTCTTGATGGGAAGGACGGCCAAGTGGCTTCTCCAAATGTCGGAGCTAGACATAACGTGCACATCACCGAGAGATATCAAAGGACAAGCCGTTGCTGATTTACTGGCAGCGTTCCCTGGAGAAGGCACTACTGCATTTCCAGAGATCTCCGTTGTCGAAAGAGAGGCGTGGCTACTGTATTTCGATGGCTTTTCCACTCATAGTAATAACACTGGAGGAGCAGGCGTGGTCCTAGTATATCCAACAACTAGGACCAAGTGCACCAACAACTCAGCGGAGTATGAAGCCTTTCTCATAGGACTATCAATAGCCAAGCAAGCAGGGGCCACTCGCTTGGAGATAAGAGGTGACTCTAAATTACTAGTTAATCAGATGAATGGAGAGTATGCATTGAAGGAGGAAATGCTGGCCCCGTATCGATCAGAAGCGCAAAGATTGTTGAACTACTTTGCAGATGCAATCATAACCCATGTTGGTTGCAGCAACAACATACACGCAGATTGTTTAGCCACACTGGAATTCAAATTGGAGTTTGAAGGCTTGGAAGAGACTCTGACAGTAATAAGGAGGATAGTGGAATCAACATGTCTCTCATAACACGAAGATACTGGGACCTGTGATTGGCGAACTCCTATCGTTCAAGAACTCAGCAGCTCGCTTTCTCAAGGAAAGGTCAGTCTCAAAACTGTTGAGAGATATTTCATGCTTCGTGGTATGAAATATTATCGAAACCCGGATGGTTCCCTATCGAGATGTCTCGGAGATGAAGAGGCGTGGTTGCATCTTAACCGCGTTCATGCTGAAACTTATGGACAAACATCGGTGGTAATGCTCTACCGTCGTTTTCAACGCCTGGGCTATTATTGGACAGAAATGGAAGCTCAATCTTTTTTACTCCAGAAGTCTTGCACCAATTGCCAAGTGCCGCCACATCAATTGGAGGTTCTCAACGTAAGTCATGTTGGGGACTGGAGGGAATCGTACATTATCTATCTCCGCGATGGAGTAGATCCCGCCAATCAAAGGGATGTTGTCAAGATGAAGCAAAAGTCGAAGCGATTCGTATTTCACGAAGGGATCCTATATCGCAAAATCTTTGGAGGTGATCTACTACGGTGTCTGGCTAAGGAAGAGATTCCGATTATGTTGAAAGAAATGCATGAAGGGGAACATCAAGGGAAGAGGAAATTGTTTCTCCAGACACACGAGAAATACTATTGGCCAACCATGGAGTATGATGCAGCTTCATTTGTTCGAAACTGTCATGAGTGTCAAATTCACGGGAACCTCGTTCACGCACCATCTACTCATTTACACTCGATAAGCAGTCCATGTCCCTTTTATAGCTGGGGACTTGACATTATTGGGAGGATTAATCCGTCATCGTCAAATAAATCTTATCATAACCGCGACGGAGTATTTTACCAAGTGGGTTAAAGCCATCCCTCTACGGGGAACTACTGGAGCAACAATTTCCTCCTTCATTAAAGAATACATCATTTGTCGGTTTGGTGTACCCCAAGCATATCATCACCGACAATGGCACTCCCTTTGCAAACAAATAGGTATGAGAGATGCTCGAAGGATATGGGATTAAACAGGTCTTCTCCACCATTTACTATCCTCAAGGAAACAGATAAGCTAAGAGCACCAACAAGACGCTGATCCGGATTCTTAGTCGAACGGTGCATGACAATCCCAAGGACTGGCACGAATAGATGCCTATGGCGCTATGGGCATATTAGACGGCACCTAGAAGTTCCGTTGGGGTTTCTCCATATTCACTTGTTTACGGTGCGGACGCAGTCCTCCTAACAGAAATCAGGATTCCGTCAGCCAAGATTGCAGCAGCAAGCGGGTCCACTGGAGCGAGGTTGAAGCATCTAGCTCGATAATCGCTGAGTTAGACACTCTGGATTCTAGAAGAAGTAAGGCAGAGGAGCGTGCTCAAATATACAGGAACAGGATCTCTAGGGAATATGACAAGACTGTGAAGCCACGTGTTTTTAAAGTAAGATATTTGTTCATAAAGACAGTGAAGCATATTCAGCAAGACATGTCTGCACCAAAGTTCTCTCCGAAGTGGGAAGGTCCCTATGTGATTACCAAGGCTTACAGTACCGGCTACTACAAAATCATTAAGATGGATGGAGGCAAGTTAAAAACAGTCCTTAACGGAAAATGGCTCAAGGCATACCATGCTTGATTATTTCCCCGCCACTATCCCATGACATGACAACGCAGGCATTTTCATTACTTGTTTGAATTATCAGTTTATTCAAAAAAAAAAAAAAAAAAAACGTTAATAAAAAAAAATGAGCTTCATCCAAAATCAATGCAATTCATTTCTTGAGAAAGTTCAAAAGGGAAATTTACAATAAAGAAATGTGGCTTAGAAGAGGCCATCTAGTATGTTGTAGTTCCCGGAGAGCATCATCTTCAGCCTGGTTTGGTATCTCTATGTCCTATCCTTCAAGTTTTGGACTATGTGCTCCACCTTTTATGATTCCGCAGCCAGAGCCTTCTCCTCCTCCAAGATAGCTTTTGCAGTAGGAACAACATTCACGAGGATACCAGCTCGATCAACCTTGATGATATCAAGACGGTTCCGCAACCATCCCACGTTGAACTTCATGGATTCACAGGTAGATACCATGTTCTCCCACTTTTCGAGGTTTGATTCAGCGACGTTGCAGATGGAAATATTATCCATCTCAGCAATCATGGGAAGAAGGAAGTTTACCGTAGTGACCAGAGCAGATGAATAGTGCCGAATTATATTCTTGGTTGCGATATGGCCATACTTTTTCCACACCTTTATGTACAAAGGCATAAACTCCTTCCGCACTAAGAATCCACCGACATCTCGGTAGATGAAAGATAGGCATTTAATGTGTACATCTAATGAAATACCCGCATTTGGGTATTCGTAAGATGAGATACCCAGATCAGCATCTTCAAGGTCCACAGTGGCAGGCGTGTTCGATTTCGAAGGAAGAGAACTGGTTAAGTCATCATCATCGATAACCGTCACACACGTTCCAGTGGGGTATCTCTGCAAAAATAAAAGATCATTATCCTGATCATCATGAATAACAAGTAACTGTTCGGAAAAGAAAAGGAAAAAAGAGACAAACCGGTATGACCTTCTTGACTCGGAGAACACGAATAGGTGATTCATCATGAGGTCCAGGCACAGATCATGCACGCTTAACAGAAGACCCTGGGTGGTATGAAGAAAATGATCCACTGTTGTTCGACATGATGAGAAAATGGAGTTTCTGCCAGAGAACCCTATTGTAAAATTGTAAAAAGTGGTTCAAAATCTCTACACACGCATATATGCTGAGGAAACCCTAAGGGAAGAGTAAAGCGGTTGCGGCGAAGCCTACCCGATATATGAGAATTCAACACGACCAAGTTATACTTTCTTTCAAACCCTAATCCAAGATTGGGAGAGCAGCTGGATATGAACAATTTGGCCAGTAGCGTGTAAACACCCACGCTGGGGAGTCCTAGTAGAAGAAAAATTATATTCCTGGATCAAACATCTAAGGGAGGGGGTCGGTCCCCTTTTATAGACAAATAATTGGGAAATCCTTGTGGGAAAATGATTCCTATTTTGTTTCAAACACCCAAGGAAGGAAACCGGTCCCACTCAGGATTTCATGCTTGCAACGGCATTATCACATGTGAAATTGCTAGCGGTCGATCAAGGATTTCCGGGTAATCTCCCTTCATCTCGTTTTCTCCCATGTATTTGTCACCATCTCATGCCTACCCCACAATAGTATGTAGATGGAGAAAAATGATTTGCTGGTTTTTATTTAATTGAGGAGACGACTGTACAGAGGAGACTCCTTGAACCGAGTGAAATGTTAAACCTCACAAAGATGCACTGCAAGAAGGGAGTGCTTTGAATTCGAGAGATCAATCTATAGTACTCCAGCCTAAACCAAGACAATGGTCGTTCCAGAGTAAATTCGGTCACAAGAGAGGATGGGTCAATCTATAGGAGGGAAGCTGAGAAATGTCTGGAATCAATGGTAATCAAAGATTGTAGGTGTGTTTTGAATTCTGAATAAGATAAGTTCTGAATGATTGAAATTGCTCAGTTGAGAGTAATTTCTCAATTGATGAGTTGTTGATCTCGTATTGTCAGTGAGACGTGAGATTCTTATTATTCTTGTTGTCCTTGTTTCAATCATGATTCAGAGACTTATTTATATTGCTGGAATTATAGACACCATGATCCCATGAAGTGTGACAGTTTATGGAATCAAAGAGTGGGGAAGTGTAAATCGTGTTTGAAACCAGTTGCTCATCGTGCGAAGACTTGGTTGATTTTCCATCCACTACTTTGTTAACTCATTCAACTGATTGCATGACTTGCTCACATTCCATCGTGTATTTGAACACACATGTCGTAGACCGCCAGACCAAAAACCTAGTTGATATCCCCTCAAGTGACACGATTGACGTCTTGTGGTTAGTTTAGTCAGTTGCTGACTTCATGATTTCATGGAACGATGAGTCCATGTATTTACTGAGTTGAACATGATTTTGTAAAATGTTCTGAAACTCATGAATTGAACATGGGCATGATTCTCACGTTGATAGCTGAGGCGAGCATGTATTGCTCTGATTTGTTGAATATTGATAGTTGAGCCAATATTTCTTGATTTGAGCAAGTATTGCTCATCTGATGAATTATTGGTAGTGTGACCAAAATAAAATATTAAATCAAAATACTGGTAGTTGAACCGAGTATAACTAATAAGAGTATTGATCATGAGATCGTCATAAAATTATTTAGTGTTTGAATCTGGAATTATGATCCTTGGACTCAGAAACCCTAATTTGATCAATTGATGACCAATTGATGGTTTATTTGAAATTAACCATGGAATGAAGGAGAACCATCTCCATGGGACCATGGGTCGACCATGTAGCTCCATATGCTCGTGTGAGCAAATATCAAGGTCTCTTGAAGAGTTGGTGATTTGTTGATGAAAGAATGATCAAATGCTGGTTTAATCATTTATTCGAAAAATGCTCGTATGAGCCTTAGGTAATAAAACCTAATTAATTATGAATAGATGAGGGACCGACCAAGGGGTCATGAAACTGGCCCTGTGTGGTCACGGGATCAAATGATGATCGTTTCATGAAGTTCCAAGTTATTTGGAAGAGTTTTGGACCTAATACATGCAATTGCGCAAATTAGGTCAAACCGTGAAAATACACGGGACCGGCTCATTGAGAGCCTAGGAGACAACCCTGGTCGGTCAAGGTAACATTCTCACATCATCAAAGTGTTCGTATCTCAGTTCTGAGAATTTTGATATTTTCTAGCGTGCAGTTGAGCATCCATTTGAGAAAATATGAAGAAATCAGAGATTTTTGATAAAACCGTCAAAACTTCATGAGATGAAGGAAAATAATAAAAAAATATGAGGGAATCATGAAGTGGGGGACCGGAAATGGCCAAGGAATGGCCGTCCTTCCAAAGAGCCCAATCCCACACGTTTTCCCAATTTTTTATAATATTTTCATGATTTTAGGGAAATATGATAAAATCAAGGAATTTGTTAAAATCAAAGAGTTTTGTTGAAATCAAGAAGTTTCATGATATGAGGAAACATGAAAAATAATAATAATAAAATAAGGGGCGTGTGGGACCGGCTTGATCATGGTTATCCTGCTAGGGCCCGGTCCCGTGCGTTTTTCCCTAATTTTATGTATTATTTCATGATTTAAATGAATCTTCATAACTTGAAGGAAATGTCATGAAATCAAGGAATTCCATGGGACCAAGGAAACATGAAAAATATAATAATAATGAAATGGGACGTGTGGGGCCATCTAGAGCTCAACTACACTTTCCATCCTAGTCCGAGACCTTAGCTATAGTAGACTAGAAATCAAGACTTTATAGTTTTGATCACTAACATTGACAAACATACTTGATATAGCAACGCATGCGAGTTCGACCGAGCAAATCTCTAACATTAGTTATTTAATCTTGCACCATATGATACCTTTTGTGGGTACCACAATCCACACAATCGAGACATCAAACATATCACAAACTAGGGGATACTTACTGGGGTATTGGTCTGGCGGTTTACAGCGTGCAGCGTGCAACGCGCCATCACAAGAATGTGTCAGGAAGACATGGATGGTTAGTGGTGATGGAAGAAGTGGGCAAGACTAATCGTGTGACACTAACACACAATTCCACTACTCCATCACTCCACTTCTTCCACTTCCCACGAGAGACGTGAATAAGGCTCAATGACTTGTATAAATAGGTTCTCCTCCCTATTTCAAAAAACAACACAGACAGAAATCAAGTGTTAATACAATTGTATTCAAAACACCCAGAGCCTGCTTGCATTATTCGTAATCCTTCTCACCTTTCTATTACAAGTCATAAAACAACCTATACCTTCACAATCTCAACACCTTCTTCGCTTCCCTCCCTAAGATCAACCCCATCTCCTTCACTTTGTGACCGAAACAAGTCTGGAACGGCCATTTCTTGGTTTAGTCCATAATTGTATAGATTGATCTCTCTAATCAAAAGAACTCCCGTGCAGTGCATTTTTTTAGGGTTTAGATTCATTTCTCATCCACACACCTAAGATTACCAAACCAGCAGAAGTAGTTTTCACCCATAAACAACCTCCTAACAGGTGATCTTCCATAATGACTTCACCACCACTCCATAGTGTTAAAATCCCACCAGACCTATCTTCTGAAGAAAGGTAAGCATAATCGTAGTTTTTGCTTCCCCATAATGATCTGATTAAAGAACCATCAAATATTCCATTTTACTCTCCTGTATTGTGCATATAAATTACTTATTTTTCCTTATTGAATTTCTGACTGCATAGATCTTTAATACATCATTCAGATCTTTAATGTTCCTATATAAGATGGTAAGATCCATTAGAAAAACTTTTATCTCCTAAAACGGTAGAGAAACCATTTCCCATAGCTTCTTCATCATCATAATCAAAATCGTCCAGCCCATCTAATTTTCAATTAAGACATTGTTATTTTCCTCATCCGATTTCTTCAAAATTAGAAGAAGGTTATCGCAGATATTTCTTCAGGAAGGATTGTCACAGTTAATACCCAGTAACCTATTGAAAAATATATGAACTTGTATTAGTTTTTTATTTTAGTCGATGTCATAAATGGTGAAAAAATTAGTAACATGATAAGATTTATCAACCATTGTGAGCAAATTAAAGTAACCATGCAAAGTTAGTTTTCTAGTACAACGTACACATTTGGATGACTAGAGTTAGTTTGAAACTAGGGTTAATGAACCAAATAAAAATACAGATTCCGACGTCATTCAAGCAATACTTACTGAAAGAAGAAAAAATAGCAAGCCAACCATATATATGAATGTAGTACTTCAACTGAACGATATATTAAATGTCATGTTACTAATTAAAATATAATACCTCCTCCTCCTCAACATCTATTCTACGACATCATTGATATGATGAGGGTACCAAGTACACCACAATCTTTTCGATATCAACCTATAATTCCAATACCTTGCGTGATCTAACATATGCAGATACTGTAAAGAGGATAACAAACCACAAGGTATACATTGGTATATTGTACTTGTTCAAAACCGAACACAACTATGGGATCAACCCAAGTGTTCGGGATTAACATACAAATGTAATTACTTTAATTATAACTTAAACGAATTATAATGCGTAAAGTAGGACCTAGTCCAGTTTTTAGTACTCTTGGAATTATGTCGCTATACAAATACCACTACCAACTTCGTATAGTTGAGACCAAGTAAACTTCCCCTAGTTACCTAGTTTCCTCATTATCCATCATCCTACTACCAATCTGGCCACCATATATGAATCCTAAGGTATAGTCCACTATCTTAAGTTGCTTCAGCCGCTGTGAATACTTCAAGCACCCAACCCTTTGGATTGTCTTCCAAATAGTAAATAACTAATTTGTGTGTAACCACTCTTCTTATCTTAAGAAGGTAACCAGAGATATTCTAGTTAAAATCTGACAAAGCATGTTCTGTTTAAATCAATAAACTCTTTTGTCAGGTTAGATCTTCTAAGATCTGGATTAACAAGTTAACCAGATCTAGTCAAATAGAACTATATGACTCGGATAATAAAGAGTACGGACAAACTATAGCTTGTTGATCTAAATACAACTAATAATAACAACTTTATCAAAGATAAACAAGATCTAATAGGATCCAAGCCGATCAAGTTTGTGCACTAAAGAAATCACAAAGATACAAAAACAATAAGAAAAAAATCTTGTCTTGAAATCTTAAAAGTTTTCTTCTGTACCTGCACAATAACAATCTTGATTCCAACTTATGATCGATCACGTACATAACAAATTCTATTAACAATAGATGATCACAAGTCAACGTCAGATCTAAATCATATCTGAACTACCTCTATTTCTTGATCTAATTTGTATGACCTTATCTCAGAAGAGAAGGATCTCAAGAATCTAATCAAACTAGGTGCAATCAAGAGTTAATAATCATTAGTCAATCAAATCAATAATCAAAAACTAAAATAACAATGCAATTCTAGTTTCCCACCAATAATTTTATCTAGAAGCTTTTTTATCCCAAAGAAATCTTCAAACTAGAAGACCAAAGAGATTGCACCTGATTAGGTTACTCTCCTCTCCAAGATAATATTGTAATTTGTTAGATCACTTCTCGGTCGAACTCGCAAGCGTTGCTATCTCAAGCTTGGTTGTCAAGTTTAATTGATCAAAACTATATACTTTATTTCTACTATACTTATAGATATGTCTTGGATTATGATAGAATGTGTAGTTGAGCTTTAGACTTCACGGCGTTTACCAATTGAAGAAGAAGATCTACTAAATAGCTTGGAGGAACTTCATCAACAAAAGGTATGTGGAGACTAAAACTTATCTATCACTCAGAAGTCTATTTTATTCTATCTTCTAATAAGACTAAGTCATATATCTATATAGACTTTTACATTATACACATTGATATTTCGAGCGGAGTTTATCTCGCTTATTTATTTCTCGAAATATGTGTTGGGAGATTTTTGATTTAGCTTTGTGAAAAGCGGGGGTCTAACAACCACACTGAATATTTTGAATTAGCAATCTGTATGGACAAACTCCAATATACTTTCTAGAGAATCAACTAGACGGTCAGACTCAATCAATAGAAAATATATTAAAGAGTTTATATCTCTCTCACAGAAATCTGCGAGTCTTTATCAAATACAAGGAGATAATTTGGACGGTACCAAAGACCAATATCCCAGTGTCAATCAATTTAAATCAACAACCAAAAGGTAGGATATTCTAATTGATTGAACAACACGCAACCTCTATTATTTCAATTATATAACAAAATATAATGGAAAAAAAGAAATAACACAGACACAATAATTTTGTTAACGAGGAAACCGCAAATGCAGAAAAACCCTGGGACCTGGTCCAGATTAAATATACACTGTATTAATCCGCTACAAACACTAGCCTACTCCAAGCTAACTTCAGTCTAGACTGTAGTTGAACCCCCAATCAATCTCACACTTATCCAAGGTATAGTTATGCCCATACGTCTCTGACCCTAGCAGGATACTATGTACTTGATTCCCTAAGATGATCTCACCCACAACCAAGAGTTGCTACGACCCAAAGTCGAAGATTTTAATAAACAAATCTGTATCACACAGAAAAGTCTACAGTAATTCCGTCTCCCACGAATATACCTACGAGTTTTGTTCCGTATTTTGATAAATCAAGGTGAACATGAACCAATTGATAAAACCAGACTTATATTCCCGAAGAACAGCTCAGCTTTATCAATCACCTCACAATAGTCTTAATCGACGCAGCAAAAAAAGATATTGTGGAATCACAGACGATTAGACGAAGTGTTTGTGACTACTTTTATATCTTGCCTATCGGAGATAGAAATCTCAAGCCAATTATTACAATTGCACTCGTATGATAGAAACAGCAAGATCAGATCACACAACTACAAGAAAAGTAGTACCGGTCTGGCTTCAAAATCCCAATGAAGTCTTTAAGTCATTAACCTGGTTTTAGAAGAAGAAAACCAAAGGTTAAAGGAGAATCGACTCTAGCTTAGAACAACTAGTATCACATAAAATGTGTGGGGATTAAGTTTTCCAGTTGCTAAAGTTCTCCCTTATATAGTCTTCAAATCAGGGTTTCGAATCAATGTTAGCTTACTTACAAAGCATTCAATATTCACCGTTAGATGAAAACCTGATTAGATTCAAGTTAATATTTATCAATCGTTAGATCGAAAACATATCTTGTTACACACACATGTAGTGCACGTTTCTAGGCTTGTGTAACCGTACCCAAAATTGTACATTAGTTGGTTCAACAATAGTTAACCAAATGGTTAGCCATATGATAAATTTCATATCAACCATATTATTCTTCACCATAACTAGTTCAAATGACTCAAATGAACTAGTTAGAGAGTTGTTCAATTGAAAGGTAATCTCATGTACTACACAAGACACAATCGAAGCAAAAACGATGTGATTCACTCGAATCGATTCATGAACTATAAAGCCACGATTTCCAATAGCTTCCTTAGTTTATTAAGATAAGTTCACAATCATCGTTTTTAGACATAACCTACTCAAGTTCGCGGACTTAAGTTCCCGGATGGAGTTCACAAACTCCAGCAGAAATTCTCGGTCGAGAACTTTCGCCAGTTCGTGGACTAAGTTCGCAGACTAAAGCTCACGTACTCCGGTTTCACTTGATCAACAAAGTTCACAAACTTTGGTTCAAGCAATAAAGACTTATACATATATGTGTTTCCACAACAATGCTTATATCCTCCAAAGGTTATATTGTCTAAACTCTCATTTCATTCATTGAAACATTCTCAGAGGGCGTTATATAGTTGTTATTCACAAACTATTTTTCGTCAGAGCAATTTTCAAAGTAATTAAAACATGACTTTCGTCACTAGGTAAAGATGAACTTGGCTAAAGCGAAATCTTTACCAACACATATTTCGATAAATCGATAAGCGAGATATACTCAACTCGAAATACCACATATGTATAATCTTAGTATATATAGTAATATGACTTTTGTCTCAAGATAGGAGATAGAGTAGGTAGACTTTTGAGTGATAGATAAGTTCAACTCTCCACATACCTTTTAGTCGATGAAGATCCACTGGTTCCTTGAGTAGTCCTTCTTCTTGTATGATGATCGCCATGGATTTCTTGAGCTCAACTACACTTTCTATCCTAGTCTGAGACCTTAGCTATAGTAGATTGGAAATCAAGACTTTATAGTTTTGATCACTAACATTGACAAACATGCTTGAGATAGCAACGCATGCGAGTTCGACCGAGCAGTGCTCTAATAATCTCCCCCTTTGTCAATTTTAGTGGCAAAACTATTAATACACATGGAATACAAAAAATATATAAATAAACTTTGTAGCTCTAATTCCACATGTCATTTAATCTTCAACATTACTCGAAATCTTCTTCACTTCCAAGTACTCCAATGATCCCAAATGTTGTAAGTTTAGCATCATCGTTGTTGAAAATCCATTGCTATAACAACGAGAAAACAAGAGTTCGCAATCATTGTTATACAGTGTCATAGTATAATTAAATAGCGTCAAAGTCCAATTGCATCACAACATTATCAACAATACTATGGTGATACGTCACCCCCCCTCCCCCTTAGTCAATACTCCATCTCACATGGAAACCACTCCCCCTTACATAATGATCCGAAAACCATATGTATTTTTAGTGTGAACTACATATTAATTCTCCCCCTTTTTTTCAATAAAATTGGCAAAGGTACAAGAATGGGATCCTAATGAAATTTTCGTAAGAGATATTTCATGACCAAAGGTAAATGTATATATCATCTTGTTTAGATGAAATCATAAAGCCGAAGCTAAATGCATTCATCAATGAGTTTATAAAGATACAAGATAACCCCTATAATACTCCAAAGCCGCACTCCCTACAAAGATTTGGCAATTAAGCACAAGTTCAAAAAGAACTCTCCCCCATAAAATTTCATTCCCAAGGGAACAACAAGAGCGACCTTAATTTCAAAAGAAAAGAAGGATTTCTTTGGACTCAACAAATCACATACAAGTATGAATTTGAAATCCAAAAAGAATATTCAATCAAATTAACCGTAAGCGAACCTAAGATTAATTTAACCAAATATGCTCAACACAAGTAAACTTATGGAGACTTAAGAAATCAATTAGATTAATCACAAGAGAACCCACAATTAATATAATTGAAGTACACAACTAAACTAATCACAAAAGTAATCAATTTAATTGGCACTGCTTAACACAAAGTACCTTATGGAACAACAACTAAGCTAATCATAAAATAATCAACTTTGGTTATTCTCGTGCTCAACTTAAGACACTTTATGGAACAACACAGTATTTTCACAAAAAATATGGATCGGAGATCGACCTTATATCGTGGAATAATCAAGGATTCATTCTATTTCCCATCACCATTTGCACAATGACAAACAATAGACATAATCCTTGAATCACAAAAGATTTTAACCTATATTACATCAATAATTGACAATATAGGCTTAACTTTTGTGTTTTTCAAAAGTCTATTCATTCTTTTATCAATACTTGCATATCAATTCACGAACGACTTTACTTTTGACAAAGTATGGGACAATCAAGTTCACGGACGTAAACACACATATCCCATAATAATATTGCAATATATAAAATCATAAAGATTAATACTGCAAAAATCATCTTCCAAACAAGTTTAGAATTTAAACCAATAAATCTAAAAACAAGAAGATGGAAACTTTGGACATAGCTATGTGTAATCACAATAATGGCTATTCCAGAAAACTAGTTATTCTTCTAAACAAAACAAGAAATATAGAAGATTTACTAGACAATAATAAATTACTCATCATCTTCATCGGAAACACTCCAAGATGCTTGAATAGTGTTCAACTCTTCCTTGAGCTCAGGAAACCTAGTTGCAACCAAAGATAATTGTTCTTGAACACACTTCACTCTTGAATTTACCTTACACGATCCCTTGTGATTTTTTTGAAGAAAACTCAAGGTGGTAGGGTCATAATCATTAAGTGAATCATCTCTTTATCTTTTGATTACATTTTACCTTATGCATCTGAAGGTACAGGGACGAACTGGTTTGGGAACCCCAAGAGAGTTGCCAATTGATTCAAAACCACAATCACGGTGGATTTGACTAATCAAGCAATGATAGCCTAACATCTTGATGGGAGACGTCATTGAGATCATTTGAGAGATAATGAATCCACAAATATCGAGACTTTGAACACCCCATTCAAGGAAATAGACCAATTCTGCAAACTCATGACTCCACCATGAATTTTTAATCGTGGAGGGACAAAGATTGGGGATACCAAGTTTTCCAAATGCCATCAATGCAATACAAATATCATTAGTAGGAAACTTCCCTTGATTCCAAGTTACCTTCTTGCCACAAAGCCCATAAGAGATTTCATCACATGATGGACGTTCATCTCTTGGTCTAGGGAGACACACGTTTCCCAATGCATGTTCATCATATAATGCGGAAAAGAAATAACACAGATACCAGAAATTTTGTTAACGAGGAAACCGCAAATGCAGAAAAACCCTGGGACCTAGTCCAGATTTGAACACCATACTATATTAAGCTGCTACAGACACTAGCCTACTACCAAGTTAACTTCGGACTGGAATGTAGTTGAGCCTTAACCAATCTCACACTGATCAAGGTGCAGTTGCGTTCCTTACGCCTATTGAACCACGCCGGATTATGCGCACTTGATTCCCTTAGTTGATCTCACCCACAACTAAGAGATGCTACGACCCAAAGTCAAAGACTTGATAAACAAATCTGTCTCACACAGAAAAGTCTCTTGAATAGATAAATCTGTCTCTCACAGATATACCTACGATATTTGTTATGTCGTTTGATAAATCAAGGTGAACGTGAACCAATTGATAACTCAAACTTATATTCCCGAAGAACAGCCTAGTATTAATAGTCACCTCACAATAATCTTAATCAATTAACGAAACAAGATATTGTGGAATCAGAAATGATGAGACGAAGATGTTTGTGACTACTTTTCAATCTTGCCTATCGGAGAATAAATCTCGAGCAAATCTTAAAGAAGATAGTACTCAATCACGATAGAATCAGCAAGATCAGATCACACAACTACGAGAAATTAGTATCGGTCTGGCTTCATAATCCCAATGAAGTCTTCAAGTCGTTAACCTACAGGGTCTCGGGAAGAAACCTAAGGTTAAAGGAGAATTGACTATAGCTAATACAACTAGTATCACACAGGAGGTGTGGGGATTAGGTTTCCCAGTTTCTAGAGTTCTCCTTTATATAGTCTTCAAATATGGGTTTGTAATCAATGTTACCTTGGTAACAAAGCATTCAATATTCACCGTTAGATGAAAACCTGATTAGATTCAAGCTAATATCTTTTAACCGTTAGATCGAACTTATCTTGTTATATACAAATGAAATGTACCATCATTTAGATAAAGGTAACCGTACCTAAACGTGTACACTTAGTTGGTTCAACAATAGTTAACCAATGGTTAGCCATATGAGCACTTTCATATCAACCTTATTCATCTTTATTATAACTAGTTCAAATGACTCAAATGAAACTAGTTAGAGAGTTGTTCAATTTTTTATATTCTCATAGAAGTATACAAGACACAATTGAAGCAAAATCGATTTTGATTCACTCTAATTATTTCATGAACATATAGCCACGGTTTGCAAAAGATTTCATTCCTTATTATATCTGTGAGAAACAGATTTATCTATTCAATAGACTTTTCTGTGTGAGACAGATTTGTATGCAAATGGATACGCATACTCTAAGTATATAAATCTGTGAACATAAATCTGTTCAAATGACGCCAGATTTATGTTTTTAAATGCCATCAATGCAATACAAATATCATTAGTAGGAAACTTCCCTTGATTCCAAGTTACCTTCTTGCCACAAAGCCCATAAGAGATTTCATCACATGATGGACGTTCATCACTTGGTCTAGGGAGACGCACGTTTCCCAATGCATATCATATAATGCGGAAAAGAAATAACACAGATACCAGAAATTTTGTTAACGAGGAAACCGCAAATGCAGAAAAACCCCGGGACCTAGTCCAGATTTTAACACCATACTATATTAAGTTGCTACAGACACTAGCCGACTACCAAGTTAACTTCGGACTGGAATGTATTTGAGACTTAACCAATCTCACACTGATCAAGGTGCAGTTGCGTTCCTTACGCCTATTGAACCACGCCGGATTCTTCGCACTTGATTCCCTTAGTTGATCTCACCCACAACTAAGAGATGCTACGACCCAAAGTCGAAGACTTGATAAACAAATCTGTCTCACACATAAAAGTTTATTGAATAGATAAATTTGTCTCTCACAGATATACCTACGATATTTGTTCTGTCGTTTGAACATAAATCTGTCGAAAGTGTAATCTCTTATTTGTTCTATCGTTTCATGAAGTCTTCGACATATTTATGTTCAAATGACGCCAGATTTGCATACTCTAAGTATATAAATGCATTAGTTCATGAACAAACCGATTTTAGAACATAACCTACTTAAGTATGCAAATGGATACACATACCTAAGTAGCCTGACTGAGTTTGGTTATGCCAGTACGCGTATGGGTACACATACCATTCACTACACCAAATTCCAGGATTCATAACGGAGCTGAGCCGTTACTAAAACGGGTTATAACGGCTCTCGCCTGTTTCAAAAGTGGGTGTTACATTTTTTTCGTAACGGCTACAACGGCGGCGGTAACAGCTGAGGGCCGTTACGAATTGGACGTGGTAACAACTTGGAGCCGTTACTAAACTTTTGTAACATTGTAGCCGTAACAGAGCTGAGCCGTTACTATGTGGCAGTTTAGTAACGTTCTTGAGCCATTACTACGTGGCATTTTGAAACATCTTGGAGCCGTAACAGATTATTTTTTACTGCCGGTCAACCTTGACTAGGTCAAGTTGACTGGCAGTTCATTTTCCGCCGGAAATAAGCTGGAATTCTAAATTCAATATTCTGTATACACCTTTCAATGCATTCATCATCCACATTCAATAATATGTTCTTCAATCAATTTATTTCATATTCAATCCATTCATATCAAATTCATATTAAAAAAAACTGGTACCAAATTTTTTCTAAGTATCAAATTTCTAAGGGAACACATGAAAACTTACTAACTGCCTACATAGAACTTACAAAATTTGAAGCTTCTAAGAGACCTAATGATTGCATGAACTGAATCATGAATTGATTAGATCCCAGATGTACTTCCCAAACGCTAGTCGCCAAGATGGATCATCAAGCTCACTCAATGGCTTTGAAGGACCACTGACATGTACAATAGGCAAAAACCATCATAACCAAACTACAGTTTAGGGATAATTCACATGGAGTAGAAGATATAACAGAACTAGATCAGGTGCTTCACCTGGATGGTTGTAGAGAGATTGACCGAGATGCATCAACTCTTGGCCTGCAAACCTCTCATCTTTCTTCACCATTCTCTCAACCTACATGTGTTTTCATATAAACGATCTTGGGATATACAATCATACATTTATACAAATTTCAAGCGTAAACAAGATCTTCTCAGACAGTTAACATGCATAGTAAATAAACCAATTGTGAATGCAAAAAAAAACACTACAAAATAAAAGGCCCATAGAGAATAGTGATTATTGTATGGGTATAAACGATCTTGAGATATACAATCATACATTTATACAAATTTCAAGCGTAAAAAAGATCTTCTCAGACAGTTAACATGCATAGTAAATAAACCAATTGTGAATGCAAAAAAACACTACAAAATAAAAGGCCCATAGAGAATAGTGATTATTGTATGGGTATATAAGATTGGTTAAATACCCCATCGCTAAACCAACACATGGGTGAAAATATAATCTAAAGCTAAGTCGTTAGTAAGAAATAGACCTGATTAATAAATGAGTGCAACTGAATCAGTTGAAACATGAAAAATTCAAGCCATTAAGAAACAAAAAGAAAGGAACTCAAGTAGATGTGTCTCAACGTTCTTCACCGACAGTAAGTAGATGCAGAGGTAAATAAACAGGAATAAGATTACATACATTGAAATCCATCGTGCCATCCATGTCCCTCTGCTTGATTCCCAGTACCTTGGCTTAGAGAATTGTCACCATCTGACGAAAACACACGTTGACTCCCTACACTTGGACTTCCAGCTGTGTGTGCACCATCAGTTGATGGAGAGCCTTGTGAATTGAGCAAACCCCTTGGAAAATTATCTTCATTAGAGCTAGGAGTAGTAGTTGGCGAGCTAGTACTAGCAGACCTAGTGCTTCCAGACCTGAATCGGCTCCTGCTACCACCAACATGATATCTTGGAATATTTGTCTACAAGAAAATGACTTTGAAAAAGATTAACAACCATAACACAAAAACCTATAAATATAATACCACTATCAATATTAACACTGAAGAACAGAAACTATAAACATCTGGTTAAAAAAAACTTCCGATCATTACAAGCTGCTCTAAATTACGAAACTATAATGCATCACGGTAAATGTACAATCAAACTACAAATGTTCTACCAAAACAAATAATCCCAAACAAGAAAACATGAGAAGAATTTCTGCCAAATGGAAACTTTGCTCTAAATCCAAAGATGTAACTAACGTTTAATCATTCAAATATTTACAATCCTCTACTAATCAAACGGAAGTCCAAACTCAGCAAATAACACAATGAATGCCTCCAGTAAACTCATTTTATGACTCTTGTGTATATCTGCAAATGAGGTAGTACTTAATTTTAAATGGGGAGTTTGAGAAATGATAAACCCAAGCTCACCACTTCAACCCACATAGTCAGTACAGTAGATTCTTGTAAGGAAAATCAACACCAAAGAACTTTAAAAGAGGCTTAGTTAGGGATACAATCACTTCACTCAACAAATTTTCTACCATATAATACAAGACTTCTAATCAAACAACACAATTCCACATGCCATAATCCAAATCTACAGAACAATCAATCTAAGGAAGACATACAAATAACTTACTGCCATCAAGTTATCAACACACATAGAAAATTCCTCAAGCCTTTCTACCAAACAAATCCTACCATCATTCATCACCAATAGCAAAACCTAACCAACAAAATAATTATCATATCCTACTCAACTGTTGACATCAACTGTACCTGTTGTTTGTAAAATCAAACTCCAAGTACACTGAATTGAGAGATCCACCTGAATTCAACAAATAAACAAAAAAAAAGATTAAAACCCAATGAAACCAACCTGTACATTGCAGGAGACACCGCTAGTGGCCGAAGAAGGTACCATTCTTAGTTGTATTAAATCTTTCCCTAAGGGAACTTCGTGTGGAAGGGATGGCCTTCGGGCACAACATTTGTTGGATGCTTTCTGTGGGGAAGGATCAATCGTGGGTCTGCTGATATGGTCACGGCCATAACTAGGGTTGTTAATCTTTGGCTTGGAGGAGATGCCCTCTTAACCTAGCGGAGTTCATTGCATCGGCTCCCCTAACACCCCTCCTTAAACCGGATAAGAGCATTCGTCCCATTGCTGTTGGGACAATTTGGCGTCGACTGGTGTCCAAAGCGGCGATGAAAGGGGTTGGTAAGGACATGGCAGCGTATCTACAGGATTTCCAGTTTGGTGTAGGTGTTTCAGGTGGTGCTTTGAGGCAATCCTACATGCTTGTGAATAGGTTTGTCGGAAACATCATGTAGACGCTAGCCTCTCTATGCTAATGGTTGACTTTACCAATGCTTTTAACCTAGTTGACCGAACGGCTATGCTTTCTGAGGTACGTAAGCTTTGTCCATCTATATCGCCTTGGGTAGAATACTTGTATGGTCAACCTGCATGGCTCTATGTGGGGGACTCCTTTATCTACTCATCCACAGGAGTACAACAAGGTGACCCTTTAGGGCCTTTGTTATTTGCTCTAGTACTTCATCACTTATAGCTAAGATAAATGAGCACTTTGCATATTATCCCTACATGCCTGGTATCTTGATGATGGCACTGTTATTGGCGACACCGAAGAAGTGGCAAAAGCACTCACTATTATCAAAACAGAAGGGCTGCTACTGGGCTTATACGAATATTAAGAAAACTGAAATATTTTGGCCCTCTTGTGATGGACGAAGGATAAGTGATGGGATGTTTCTGTCGAAATCTCAAGACCAGATAAGGAGTCAAACTATTAGGTGGTGCAGTTAGCCTCGACGATGGTTTTGTGAAGGGCCTTGCCATTAAGAGGGCTGAAAAAGCAAGGATTTGATGCAGATTTTATCCAAGCTCCATGATCCTCAAAGTGAATTGCTGCTTTTACGAACGTGTATGGGTATCTCCAAGCTTCTTTTTGGCCTTCGTATTTGTCACCCAGACTATATTATGGAGGCGGTAGATATATTTGATAGAGGCTTGCGAGAAGTGGTGGAAGGCATCGTGGTGTGCGGGGGACCGTTCTTTGGAGAGCTTCAGTGGAGACTATCTACTCTACTTATCAGATATGGAGGTCTTGGACTTTATACTGCTAGGGAGGCATCTGAGTATGTTTTTGTGGCTTCACGTGTGCAATCTTGGGGATTACAGGATCACATATTGAGGAGTAGTGGTGTGGACGGTATGGATGATAATTTTAATAAGGCTTTGGAAACGTTACAAGTGACTCTTCCTGATTTTCATCTTAACAACTTCACCAATAAAGACAACGCCCCCCCTAAAGCACAAAGCATCCTGGCGAGTGCTCTTTTTGGTAAAGTGGTTAAGGACATGGATAGAGTTTACATGCTAACGGAGAGACAGAAAGCGGTTTTTGGTTGTTTGCAAGCGGACATGCCCAGGATTTTTCTTGTCTATTCTGATTGAAGGGCTAGGGCGAAGATGTCTCCTTTGGAGTACCGGTCTATCCTCAAATACGGGTTAATGATCCCGCTTTATCCCTCGACTCTCGCTGCCCTGCTTGCATCACAGGTTGCTTGGATTCATATGGTGAACATGCGGTTCATTGTAAAGTAGACCACGGTTATAAATATAGACATGATCATGTGAGGGATATTTTGTATGATGTCTTGTGGAGGTCGGCATTTCGGCAAAGAAAGAAGCACTGTGCATTTCCTGACAGACCCACTTGAAGGGAGATCGACACTAAGACCAGCTGATGTTCTTATTTTTGGATGGGCTAATGGGAAACACACATGTGTTGACCTCACCGGGGTATCTCCTTTGGTAGGAATTGGACATGGCACCTTTACGATCGGGCGAGCAGCGCTAAAGGCTGCCTCAGGTAAGATATCGAAGCATGAGAAAGCATGTGTTGACAATGGGCATGCTTTCGTCCCCTTTGCTTTTGATACTTTTGGCTATTTGGCTCCAGAAGCAGTTGGACTACTCAAGAGGGTCCATAAAGTCATGCGCAGCAATGTAATGACCCCTGGCTCACGAGATTTATTTTTAATAGGATAGGTTTTGCTATTCAAAAAGGGCTAGCGGCACAGCTTGTCGCTCGCTTGCCTAGTATGTAATTTTTAACTTTGTAATTTATTAACAGTTTATCTTGCAACACTTTGAAACCCAATGATAAAAAAAAAAACTGAAAAAAACTGAAAAAAATTAAACTGAAACCCTAACTCACCTGATTTTGTTTGTAAAATCAAACCCTAGAAACTCTAAAATGATAGATTCACCTGAAATCAAAGAATAAACGGAAAAATAAAATAAAACCCAATGATAAAAAAACAAATAAAATTGAAACCCTAACTCATCTGATTTTGTTTGTAAAATCAAACCCTAGAAACTCTGAATTGAGAGATTAACCTGAAATCAAAGAATAAAAGAAAAACAAATAAAACCAAATGATAAAAAACAAATAAAACTGAAAAAAATAAACTGAAACCCTAACTTACCTGATTTTGTTTGTAAAATTAAACCCTAATTACACAAAATCCAGAGATGCAAAAGGTAGATTGAATTTCTATTTGGTTTCAGATGAGAATCCACCACTCGAATCAGTATCACTATTCTTCGATCAATCCCTTTTTCTATCGATCACTAAACCTTCATCTCGCCTCTCAAATCACATAGAATAAAATAAGAGAAAACAGAAAATGAGTTGAGAATGAAAATCGATCTCTTATGGGTTGGAAGAACACAAAGATCTACAAGGAGAAAAAAATAAAAGAAGAGGAAAGCGAATCTAAGGATGTTCCTATCTGTTAATCTGTGTTTGGGTAGAGAGATTGGGAGAGCAACAGAGAGGAAGAGGGTTGGGACGATGAGGCGGAGAGGAAGAGATAGAGATGAAAGAAGGAATGGGATTATGGGAATAAAAGCTAGGGTATTATGTTTGAGATGCATCTCGAGAAATAAAATGAAGGGTAGAGATATGAGTTTAGATAGGGGTAGAAACATCTTCCAAGTGATTTGGTGTGGGGTGAAAAATATTGTCGCGCATGTGACTCGCACACCTACAAACTCCAAGTGTTACAACCCAACTGTGACCAAGCGTGTGACTCTCACGCCTATAAAACAATTTGTAACGGCTGACCTCTATTACAAATGATTGAAAAATGCGTAACGGCTTGAGCCTGTTACAACTATTTTGTAACAGCCGTTTGTGACTTCCAGTAAGCCGTTACGAATTGCTGTTACTAATCCTGGAATTTGGTGTAGTGATTTTACACTTCCAAACTCCAGCAGAAATTCAGGGAACTTGAATTCCCGCCAATACGCGTACGGGTACGCATACTTAGTTCTCGGACTTCCAACAACCAACCAATATGCGTACGAGTACGCATATCATGGTTCCCAGTTTTAGACTTTACACAAATGTGAATAGACACTATGTTTATATCCAATCATGGTTACATGTTCTAAACCCTCATTCAATCATTGAAACATTCTTGGAAGACGACAATAGCTGACTCACACAAACTATTAGCTTCAAAACAATTTTCAAGTGATCGAATGATCAATACAAAACATTCCGAGTCTACATCAAATGACTGTCTCATACAAATCATGTAAGTGTTTGTGGGTGAAAACTATTCCTGCCAGTTTTGGTAATTTAGGGTGTGTGGATGAGGAATGAATCTAAACCCTAAACAAATGCACTGCACGGTGAGTGCTTTTGATTCGAGAGATCAATTTATACAATTCTGGCCTAAACCAAGAAATTGCCGTTCCAGACTTATTTCGGTCACAAAGTGAAGGAGATGGGGTTGATCTTAGGGAGGGAAGCGAAGAAGGTGTTGAGATTGTGAAGGTGTAGGCTTGCTTATGACTTGTAACAGAAAGGTGAGCATGCTTACGATTAATGCAAGCATGCTCTGGGTGTTTGAATACGTGTTGTATTAACAATTGGTTTCTGTGTTATGCTCTTGTATGTTTGGAAATAGGGTGGAGAACCGGTTTATACAATTCATTTGAGCCTTACTTACGTCTCGTAGGAAGTATAGGAAGTGGAATGATGGAGTAGTGGAGTGGTGTGTTAGTGTCACACGATCAATCTTGCCCACTTCTCCCATCATCACTAACCGTCCATGTCTTCCTGACACATTCTTGTGAAGGCGCGTTGCACGCTGCACGCTGTAAACCGCAAGACCAATACCCCAGTATGTATCCCCCAGTTTGTGACACGATTGATGTCTCGAGTGTGTGGATCGTGGGACCCACATAAAGTAGCATGCAATGCTAGTTAAATAACTAAGTTATTTAGGAAGTCGGTATTTGTAAAGTATCGTGTGTATTCTATGCATGTTATGCATCGAATGTATTCAGCATCGATGTTGAGCATCGTGCCTTTCCTGCTTCGAGTGACCATTTGGAGGCTGTATGGGCGAGCCATGCCTTAGCCGATCACATTATGTGGAAGAGTGGCGGACAGTGATCACGGTGATACCTCACTTGTCGCCTAATTTCCATTCTAGGCTACCCGTCCAAGCTAGCGAAGTTGGACGGTTGAGATGGCTTACGACCCTAATCTGTGACTGTTGGATTAGGGTTTGGGAGGTATGTAAGCTGCCACTTTCAACTCGAACGAATTCAAGATAAGGGAGCATTTCTGGAAGGAACGATTGTTCTTGCAAGGAGGTGGCGCGCTGGTGTTTATGCCCATGCTTGCTTGACTTGCAAAGATCCGATCTATACCACTCAATTATGCCGGAAAATACGAGTGGTCGAGATTATATTTCGACAAAAATCCTATGTCGCAAATGATTTATCAAGCAGCGTGACACATTACTTTTTGGCGCGCGAACCGAGGTGCCTGACCAAGGCTGGCTTTGGCCGATCAATCGGTCATGTAGCCAGGCCCACGGAGGTCATGCTAGCATGATCGGCCTCCCCTGAAGTTTCATCTCTTCCTTCCATTAAAGCCTGCAAAGATGAACGCTCGATATGATTTTGCGACACATGTATAGCGCCGTAAACCCCATTTAGGGTTTCGGACCGGCCTATTTCAACCAAACGGTTTTGGTGGTTGTGCACCTCCTTTGTGGAGGTCGATTTCTCAAGAGGCATCTTGGGATGACGGTGAGAATATGTATGCTTGCTCCATGGCCCCGATCGGAATCTAAGCCATCCAACCATGCCTGCGAAGTTGGATGGATGTGATCGTTTTGAAACACATGGATGATGTCGCAAATCCCAATTAGGGTTTTGGCTGGCCGTCTGTCATGCCTTGTTGGGGCGCACGAATTGTTATGACCAAACATAGTTGGTCTTGACCAATCATTTATGTGTGTATGCGGGCCCACGGTGATTGTGTTGACACGCTCTGGGCCCTTTGAATCTACATCTACACTCTCCGTCTATGCCTGCGAAAATGGATGGTTGAGATCGTTTTGCAATACATGTAATGTGCCGCAAACCCTAATTTAGGGTTTTTTGTCCATTCTACTTGGTTTGGACGGTTTGGAAATCTATGCCACCCCTTTTGGGGAGGTCGACCATGCGGGGCCCACATTGGGTCGGCAGTGAAGTTGGATGATCGTGATCGTTTCTAGACTGCTGTGGGTAGTCTAGATGCTCAATCGGGCTAGTATAACACACCGAGAGTTACATGCTCAATCGGGGTAGTATAATACACCGAGAGTTTACAGCCTGTATGGGCATTTCGTGCATGCCTCATTGTTGGTACTTGGATATTCATGCTACCCTGCTGTGAGTAACAATCAGTCATCATGCCGCACCAACAATGAGAGTTCTACTAGGAGAAACACAGGAAATACAAGGTGTTTAATGCATTAATCAATAATGTTAAAATTCACAGAATATTCGGGGGATTGTTGCTACATGCTCCATTCTAGGTGAATTAATAAAGCGAAGAAGTATTCATCACTTATAAAATAGTCTCATCCTCTGCAGGATGATTATACAAATATTGGTTTTACAACTTTTGCCCTGAACTAAAATCCACCATCAACATTAAGTCCCCTGCCTAGCGTATAATGGTTACACTATTGTGGGGTAGGCATAAGATGGTGATAGTTAAAGATAAAACTTATGAGACAAAGTTACATGTTACCAGAAGAGACGGGTCATCCTGTCCTTGGAGCATGTCACGTTCAAGAGGCGTCTAGGCGAGCATTCCCCTGGTATGATGTCGGTCTTTCCTGCTTCGATCGACCTTGCTATGCCTGCTTCGGTCAAGGGCCTGCTCCATGCTTTCTCCGTTCGAATGTCGGTCTTGCCTGATCGACCTTGGTATGCCTGATTAGGTCGAGGGGCTATTGCGCCTGCTTCGCTCGATCGTGGGGTTGTGTCTAATCGACGGACTGTTGTGTCTGCTTCGTTCGTGGGACTACTGCGCCTTCTTGATCGAACGTGGGCTTGATGTGTCTAATCGACGGACTCCTGCGCCTGCTTCGTGGGAGTACTCAAGGTGTGACGATGACCTTGGTGGGATCGGTTTCCTCTTTCGGGTATTTGAGCCAAGAAGGGAATAGAACTTGTATCTTCTCTTCCCACAAAAAAACGTGCATATAACCCTGAACTAATATGGACCCCACCATGTATATGCTTCGACCAAACATCACCCTATCGCACCTGTTTGATAGGCATATGGTCCCGCCTACTTCGCTTAACCGCGGGACTCATCGTGCACATGCTTGATCAAACGTGGGATTGTTGTGTCTGCTTCGGTTAAACGTGGGTCCACTGTGTACATGCTTCAAACGTCGGCCATGTGTTTTGACTGAAACCGACCCTGCTGTGTGCGCCTATTATACCGGTCTTATGTCCTGATTAACACCAGCCTCTGCGACTTGAGCAATACCAACCTCGTGAATTGATCAATACCAGCCTTGTGAGTTGATCAATACATGTCTTTCTTGCTCTGACCTTGCCGCCTTCTTCGCTCAAACGTGGGACCCACTGCGTGCTTGCTTTGCTCAAAAATGAACCTTGTGTGCTCAAATGTGGATGTGGGTCCTGCAGAGAGCGTTGAAGCATCTTCTGGAGTAAGCAGGTCCCGGAGAGTGTTGAAGAAGCTTCTGGAGCGAGCAGGTCCCGGAGAGTGTTAAAGCAGCTTCTGCTGGAGGGAGCGTTGAAGTGTTGAAGCGACTTCTTCTTTTGGAGAGAGAGCTGAAACGCCTTCTTCTGGAGAGAATTGAAACGCCTTCTTCTGGAGAGAATATTGAAGCGGCTTGGAGAGAGCGTTTGAAGCGGCTTCTGCTGGAGGGAGCGTTGAAGCGGCCTCTTCTTCAGTTTGGTTTTCCCTTGCAAACTACATGCTTCTTGATTGACCATCTCTCTTGCTTTGAAGAAGTCCTTGATTTACGGCGAAGGAATTTCATGTTGAGCCTCAGTCTCCAAGTGTGATTTATATGGTTCTATCTTGTATGGTCGGCAAGTTTACCATAATGAAGATATCGCCATCTCTTCTCCGTGACTCTATTACTTCTCCATGGGAAAATAAAATATGCAGAAGTTCATATTACCTCTGTCCGTAGGTTGTTGCTATCGTGAAGTTCGAGCACTGGTATCAACAAATGAACAACGGTTCTTAGTTGCAGCTGTGATCAGAAGAGACTGGCAAGAAGAGGCGTGATGGAAACTTGCACGAACTTGGCACTCTTCATACAACGGTAAATATCGTCTCGTTATTAGAGGGATACGCTGGAACCGATAGCTTTCTTGATGTTTCTTCATGGAATAGAGAAGGGGGAGACAGTACCCTTCCCGCTAGTATCCAGAGCTCTCGACTTGATAGATGTTTCCATGCTAGGTTCACGAGGCCGTCTTTACATCTGCTCTCTAGAGTATATCCTCGTCTTTGGCCATTTGGAATCATAATGATAGCGTGCTTGCATCTCTCTAAATTCACCATCTTTGAGATGGGCAGTGATAAGCAGTCCCTAGTCATACTCCTTTAGTAACGCAACTACTTCTTCTACGGGAGACAGATTCTAAAAGCGTAGCTACCGTCAATCCAGATATGGAATATCTTGGACGTTGTTTCACCATTGTGGCAGTCGTGCATATGATAATGGAATCCGGAGTTGGTGATTTTGGACGTGCAGGATGTTGTATCTCGGTGGTCTTCCTCTTGCTGCTTCAGCGAAACTTCTTACAGAAGGTTGAAGCTTGTACTGCCTGTTGGTGAGATGTATGTTTCCACGAACATCATGAGGCTCTTTATGACGGGTAGGCTTGTTCTTTATAGCAGGGCATGTGTTGTTGCAACCTGAGCATTTAGCAGTTTCACGGAGTTCAGAGGGCGTTTAAAAGCACAACCTCTTTTACAAAGAACGATTGACAGGTATCATCCTATTGATGCACAATTACTCCACTTGTTGTTCAGTCACATTTGGATTGTGACCCTTCAGTTCCTGAATTCGGGTCCTCTTGACATAATCATTTGGATGTTCACTGTCTCGCTGAAGCATTCCTCTTAAGTCTGACAGAGTGATTCACCCAAGCTGCGGATTATTTCTCGATAAAACGATGCCTATCTTCTTGAGGCTTCTCCCATGAGGTATCGGTTCCAGTGGAGGATTGCCGTCGTAACGCGTTGATACGTTGCACCGGCATTTTTTAAACCAAATGGCATTACAGTATAATAAAATTTTCGAGAGGAGTTCGAAAAGTTGTCTTACTTGCATCATGCTCATACATCCTTATTTGATTGTAGCCGCTATATCCATCCATGAAGGAGAACATCCCGTGTCCGCTGGTGGCATCTACTAACATGTCGATGTTAGGTAGAGAAAAATCGTCTTTGGGGTAACATTCGTTTAAGTCTCTGGAATCCGCTCAACACCTGATCTCGTGCCCGAATTTCCTCAGAGATTGTTTGACTGGCTTGGATCGGAGATTGTATGAATGCCTACACAAGGTCGAGCTGATGGAGATAGGCCTAGGAGATTCATCATCGTCGAGCTCTTCAATCATGGAGTTGGTGTCATCTTGCAGATGTCGTGGAGCATCCAACACCTCTTATTGTGGATCGTCATTCTTGTAGCATTCAACTGGGCGGGGAGACTGGGCATCAGTCTCCCTCTTAGTTTGAACGTGGGTCGCTGCTTCACCAGATGAAGAAGAACTCCTTGTCAGAAAAGATGCATCGTGAGGATATGCAACTCGGCCCTTCGCCTTTATTGACGCCCAGGTGGGGAGTGGGATGCAATGAGCTTTGTCTGGTTCTTCCCGCGAAGCTTCACTTGGTTCAAATAACTCCACTCCACATATCGGTGCGTAAGGAGACAGCGATGCAGGAATACAAACGGCTTCTTTATTCATCATAGTCTTAGGGGACTGATGATACATCGAAGGGACAATCTTGTACGTATTGGTTTCATTTCCTTCAAAGTCTGTCATCGTGGTAGGCTGTCGTACGATCTTTTCGGGAAAACCTTGGTTGTCCTAAGTGTCTTGAGGGTAATCACATTTGAAGACGCTCCCATGTCGATAAGGTCTCCCTTGGACTCTGAATCCTTGATGCGTGCAGTAACATGTAGCGCCCGGTTATGTCCTTCTTCTGGTTGATTGCAGCAAAATGTCTCTGCCCGTTGATTCTTAGAGAGGTGTAAAAGTTCGCATAAACTTTCCACTAGAGAAAACGCTTCCTGATCCACCGGCCTCTGGCTCATAGGGAGACTATTGACTTGAGGAAGATCATTGTAAGGATCAATCCCTAGTGTATGAATCTCCATGACATGACCGCTCATTTCTGATGTCGCTTCTTTGATTAGGTCCATGTAGGTCCGCGCCGCTGAAGTACCTTCTTCGGGTGCATTGAATGCATTCCTTGTTGGATCTAGGGGATGTCGCGGCTCTTGTGGAAATAGATCAGTTAATGTCTTAAGAAAGTGAGTACCTCTTTCTGAGTTGCAGCCATATCCGTTTGATTCTTAGCAACGACTTCATGCCTCTCCATCAAATCTGCGATGGTAATGGGAGATAGTCCTCCTCTTGCTACTCCAACTACTCATCCTGATGAAGAAGTGGAATTTGTTGCTCTGGTAACCGCCGGAGGCGTTACACTCGAAGAAATGCCAAGGTTTGCAGTTGCTCTGGCTCTGGTGACAGGCGTCGCTCCTAATGGTATATCTCCTCCTGCCCCGCTGGTGGTAGAAGTGATAGCTCCACGAGATGTATTGACCAAGGTAGCTCCACTGACAGGTACATCGACACCGTGAGTGTTATCCATACTAGCTCCATCAGAATTTATTGCTGACCTGAGTTCTACCATTTTGGAATGAATTGACGATTGAATTGATCCTAAGATCTACCCTCTTGAAATTGCGAAAATCGAACCGGGAATTGAAAAGGTGTGTGGATGAGGAATGAATCTAAACCCTAAACAAATGCACGGCACGGTGAGTGCTTTTGATTCGAGAGATCAATCTATATAATTATGGCCTAAACCAAGAAATTGTCGTTCCATACTTGTTTCGGTCACAAAGTGAAGGATATGGGGTTAATCTTAGGGAGTGAAGCGAAGAAGGTGTTGATATTGTGAAGGTGTAGGCTTGCTTATGACTTGTAACATAAAGGTGAGTAGGCTTACGATTAATGCAAGCAGGCTCTGGGTGTTTGAATACGTGTTGTATTAACACTTGGTTTCTGTGTTGTGCTCTTGTTTGTTTGGAAATAGGTAGGAGAACCTGTTTATAGAAGTCATTTGAGCCTTACTCACGTCTCTCGTAGGAAGTGGAGGAAGTGGAGTGGTGTGTTAGTGTCACACGATCAATCTTGCCCACTTCTCCCATCATCACTAACCGTTCATGTCTTCCTGACACGTTCTTGTGATGGCACGTTGCACGCTGTAAACCGCCAGACCAATACCCCAGTATGTATCCCCCAGTTTGTGACACGATTGATGTCTCGAGTGTGTGGATCGTGGGACCCACATAAAGTAGCATGCAATGCTAGTTAAATAACTAAGTTATTTAGGAAGTCAGTACTTGTAAAGTATCGTGTGTATTCTATGCATGTTATGCATCGAATGTATTCAGCATATATGAAGCATTGATGTTGAGCATTGTGCCTTTCCTGCTTCGAGTGACCGTTTGGAGGCTGTATGGGCGAGTTATGCCTTAGCCGATCACATTATGTGGAAGAGTGGCGGACAGTGATCACGGTGATACCTCACTTGTCGCCTAATTTCCATTCTAGGATACCCGTCCAAGCTAGCAAATTTGGACGGATGAGATGGCCTGCGACCCTAATCTGCGACCGTTGGATTAGGGTTTGGGAGGTATGTAAGCTGCCACTTTCATATCGAACGAATTCAAGCTAAGGGAGCGTTTCTGGAAGGACCGATTGGTCTTGCAGGGAGGTGGCGCGCTGGTGTTTATGCCCATGCTTGCTTGACTCGCAAAGATCCGATCTATACCACTCAATTATGCCGGCAAATACGAGTGTTCGAGATTTTATTTCGACAAAAATCCTATGTCGCAAAGGATTTATCAAGCAGCGTGACACATTACTTGTTGGCACGCGGACCGAGGTTCCTGACCAAGGATGGCTTTGGCCTTTCGGTCATGAAGCCTGGCCCACGGTGGTCATGCTAGCATGCTCGGCCTCCCCTTAAGTTTCATCTTTGCCTTCCATTCAAGCCTGCAAATATGAACGCTCGAGATGATTTTGCGACACCTGTATAGCGCAGTAAACCCCATTTAGGTTTCGGACCGGCCTACTTCAACCAAACGGTTTTGGTGGTTGTGCGCCTCCTTTGGGGAAGTCAATTGCTCAAGAGGAATCTTGGGATGACGGTGAGCATATGTATGCTTGCTCCATGGCCCCGATCGTAATCTAAGCCATCCAACCATGCCTGCGAAGTTGGATGGTCGTGATCGTTTTGAAACACATGGATGATGTCGCAAATCCCAATTAGGGTTTTGGACGGCCGTGTGTCATGCCTTGTTTGGGCGCATGAATTGTGATGACCAAACATAGTTGGTCTTGACCGATCGTTTATGTGTGTAGGCTGGCCCACGGTGATTGTATTGACACGCTCTGGGCCCTTTGAATCTACATCTACACTCTTCATTTATGCCTACGAAGATGGATGGTTGAGATCGTTTTGCGACACATGTAATGTGCCGCAAACCCTAATTTAGGGTTTTTTATCCATTCTACTTGATTTGGACGGTTTGGAAATCTATGCCACCCCTTTTGGGGAGGCCGACCATGCGGGGCCCGCATTGGGTCGGCAGTGAATGTTCCAATACCTGCTTGGGGGTATTGTATTCGATCTGGACCATCCAATCATGCCTGTGAAGTTGGATGATCGTGATCATTTCTAGACTGTTGTGGATAGTCTAGACGCTCAATCGGGCTAGTATAACACACCGATAGTTACATGCTCAATCGGGCTAGTATACTACACCGAGAGTTTACAGCTTGTATGGGCATTTCGTGCATGCCTCATTGTTGGTACTTGGATATTCATGCTACTCTGCTGCGAGTAACAATCAGTCATCATGCCGCACCAACAATGAGAGTTCTACTAGGAACATCACAGGAAATACAAGGCGTTTAATGCATTAATCAATAATGTTAAAATTCACAGAATATTCGGGGGATTGTTGATACATGCTCCATTCTAGGTGAATTAATAAAGCGAATAAGTATTCTTCACTTATAAAATAGTCTCATCATCTGCAGGATGATTATACAAATATTGGTTTTACAACTTTAGCTCTGAACTAAAATCCACCATCAACATTAAGTACCCTGCCTAGCGTATAATGGTTACACTATTATGGGGTAGGCATAAGATGGTGACAGTTAAATATAAAACTTATGAGACAAAGTTAGATGTTACCAGGAGAGACGTGTCATCTTGTCCTTGGAGCATGTCACGTTCAAGAGGCGTCTAGGCGAGCATTCCCCTAGTATGATGTCGGTCTTGCCTGCTTCGATCGACCTTGATATGCCTGCTTCGGTCAAGGGATTGCTCCGTTCGAATGTCGGTCTTGCCTGATAGACCTTAGTATGCCTGATTAGGTCTAGGGGCTATTGCACCTGCTTCGCTCGATCGTGGGGTTATGCCTAATCGATGGACTATTGCACCTGCTTCGTTCGTGGGACTACTGCGCCTGCTTGATCGAACATGGGCTTGATGTGTCTAATCGATGGACTCATGCGCCTGCTTCGTGGGAGTACTCCAGGTGTGACGACGACCTTGGTGGGATCGGTTTCCTCTTTCGGGTATTTGAGCCAAGAAGGGAATAGAACTTGTATCTTCTCTTCCCATAGAAAAACGTGCATATAACCCTGAATGAATATGGACCCCACCATATATATGCTTCAATTAAACGTCACCCTGTCGCACCTGTTTGATAGGCATGTGGGCCCGCCTACTACGCTTAACTGCAGGACTCATCGTGCGCGTGCTTGATCGAACGTGGGTTTGTTGTGTCTGCTTCGGTTAAACGTGGGTCCACTGTGTACATGCTTCAAACGTCGGCCCTGTGCTTTGACTGAAACCGGCCCTGCTGTGTGCGCCTATTATACCGGTCTTATGTCCTGATTAACACCAGCCTCTGCGTCTTGAGAAATACCAGCCTCGTGAATTTATCAATACCATCCATGTGAGTTGATCAATACCTGTCTTGCTTGCTCTGACCTTGCCGCCTTCTTCGCTCTAACGTGGGACCCACTGCGTGCTTGCTTTGCTCAAAAATGAACCTTGTGTGCTTAAATGTGGATGTGGGTCCTGCAGAGAGCGTTGAAGCAGCTTTTGGAGCGAGCAGGTCCCGGAGATTGTTGAAGCATCTTCTGGAGCGAGCAGGTCCCGGAGAGTGTTAAAGCAGCTTCTGCTGTAGGGAGCGTTGAAGTGTTGAAGCGACTTCTTCTTTTGGAGAGAGAACTGAAATGCCTTCTTCTGGAGAGAATTAAAATGCCTTTTTCTATAGAAAACATTGAAGCGGCTTGGAGAGAGCGTTTGAAGCGGCTTCTATTGGAGGGAGCGTTGAAGCGGCCTCTTCTTCAGTTTGGTTTTACCTTGCAAACTACATGCTTCTTGATTGACTATCTCTCTTGTGTTGAAGAAGTCCTTGATTGACGGCGAAGGAATTTCATGTTGAGCCTCAGTCTCCAAGCGTGATTTATATGGTTCTATCTTGTATGGTCAGCGAGTTTACCATAATGAAGATATCGCCATCTCTTCTCCGTGACTCTATTACTTCTCCATGAGAAAATAAAATATGCAGAAGTTCATATTACCTCTGTCCGAAGGTTGTTGCTATCGTGAAGTTCGGGCACTGGTATCAACAAATGAACAACGGTTCTTAGCTGCAGCTGTGATCAGAAGAGATTGGCAAGAAGAGGTATGATAGTAACTTGCATGAACTTGGAACTCTTCATACAACGGTAGAGATCGTATCGTTATTAGAGGGCTACGCTGGAACAGATAGCTTTCTTGATGTTTCTTCATGGAATAGAGAAGGGGCAGACAGTCCCCTGCCCGCTAGTATCCAGAGCTCTCGACTTGATAGATGTTTCCACGCTAGGTTCACGAGGCCGTCTTTACATCTGCTCTCTAGAGTATATCCTCATCTTTGGCCATTTTGAATCATAATGATAGCGTGCTTGCATCTCTCTAAATTCACCATCTTTGAGATGGGCAGTGGTAAGCAGTCCCCAGTCATACTCCTTTAGTAACGTAACTACTTCTTCTACGGGATACATATTCTGAAAGCGTAGCTACCGTCAATCCAGATATGGAATATCTTGGACGTTGTTTCACCAATGTGGCAGTCGTACATATAGTACTGGAGTCCAGAGTTGGTGATTTTGGACGTGCAGGATGTTGTATCTCGGTGGTCTTCCTCTTGCAGATTCAACGAAACTGCTTACAGAAGATTGAAGCTTGTACTGCCTGTTGGTGAGATATATGTTTCCACGAACATCATGAGGCTCTTTATGACGGGTAGGCTTGTTCTTTCTAGCTGGGCATGTGTTGTTGCAACCTGAGCGTTTAGAAGCTTCACGGAGTTCAGAGGGCGTATGAAAGTACAGGCTCTTTTACAAAGAACGATTGACAGGTACCATCCTATTGATGCACAATTACTCCACTTGTTGTTCAGTCACATTTGGATTGTGACCCTTCAGTGCCTGAATTCGGGTCCTCTTGACATAATCATTTGGATGTTCACTGTCTTGCTGAAGCATTCCTCTTAAGTCTGACAGAGTGATTCACCCAAGCTACGGATTCTTTCTCGAAATGACGATGCCTATCTTCTTGAGGATGCCCCCTTGAGGTATCGGCTCCAGTGGAGAATTGCCGTCGTAACGCGTTGATACGTTGTACCAGAATTTTTTAAACCAAATGGCATTACAGTATAATAAAATTTTCTAGAGGAGTTCGAAAATTTGTCTTACTTGCGTCATGCTCATACATCCTTATTTGATTGTAGCCGCTATATCCATCCATGAAGGATAACATCCTGTGTCCACTGGTGGCATCTACTAATATGTCGATGTTAGGTAGAGGAAAATTGTCTTTGGGGTAGCATTCATTTAAGTCGCTGGAATCCGCACAACACTTGATCTCGTGCCTGAATTACCTCAGAGATTGTTTGACTGGCTTGGATCTGGGATTGTATGAATGCCTACACAAGGTCGAGATGATGGAGATAGGACTAGGAGATTCAACATCGTCGAGCTCTTCAATCGTGGAGTTGGTGTCATCTTTCAGATGTCGTGGAGCATCCAACACCTCTTCTTGTGGCTCGTCATTCTTGTAGTATTCAACTGGGCAGGAAGACTGGGCATCAGTCTCCCTCTTAGTGTGAACGTGGGTCGCTACTTCACCAGATGAAGAAGAACGCCTTGTCAGCAAATATGCATCATGAGGATATGCAACTCGGTCCTTCGCCTTTATTGACGCCCACGTGGGGAGTGGGATGCAATGAACTTTGTCTGATTCCTCCTGCGGAGCTTCACTTGGTTCAAATAACTCTATTCCACTTATCGGTGCGTAAGGAGACAGCGATGCAGGAATACAAATGAGTTCTTTATTCGGCATAGTCTTAGGGGACTGATGATACATCGAAGGGACAATCTTGTACGTGTTGGTTTCATTTCCTTCAAAGTCTGTCATCGTGGTAGGATGTCGTACGATCTTTTTCGGGAAAACCTTTGTTGTTTTGAGTGTCTTGAGGGTAATCACATTCGAAGACGCTCCCATGTCGATAAGGTCCACCTTGGACTCTGAATCCTTGATGCGTGCAGTAACATGTAGTGCCCGGTTGTGACCTTCTTCTGGTTGATTGCAGAAAAATGTCTCTGCCCGCTGATTCTTCGAGAGGTGTAAAAGTTTGCATAAACTTTCCACTAGAGAAAACGCTTCCTGATCCACCGGCCTCTGGCTCATAGCGAGACTATTGACTTGAGGAAGATTGTTGTAAGGATCAATCCCTAGTGTAGGAATCTCCATGACAAGACCGCTCATTTCTGATTTCGCTTCTTTGATTAAGTCCATGTAGGTCCGCGCCGCTGAAGTACCTTCTTTGGGTGCATTAAATGCATTCCTTGTTGGCTCTAGGGGATGTCGCGGATCTTGTGGAAATAGATCAGTTAATGTCTTAAGAAAAGTAAGTACCTCTTTCTGAGTTGCAGCCATATCCATTTAAGTCTTAGCAAGGACTTCATGCCTCTCCATCAAATCTGCGATGGTAATGGGAGATGGTCCTCCTCTTGCTACTCCAACTACTCGTCCTGATGAAGAAGTGGAAGTTGTTTCTCTGGTAACCGCCGGAGGCGTTACACTCGAAGAAATGCCAAGGTTTGCAGTTTCTCTGGCTCTGGTGACAGGCATCGCTCCTAATGGTATATCTCCTCCTGCCCCGCTGGTGGTAGAAGTGATGGCTCCACGAGATGTATTGACCACGGTAGCTCCACTGACAGGAACATCGACACCGGGAGAGTTATCCATACTAGCTCCATCAGAATTGATTGCTGACATGAGTTCTACCATTTTGGAATGAATTGATGATTAAATTGATCCTAAGATCTACCCTCTTGAAATTACGAAAATCGAACCAGGTATTGAAAGGGTGTGTGGATGAGGAATGAATCTAAACCCTAAACAAATGCACTGCGCGGTGAGTGCTTTTGATTCGATAGATCAGTCTATACAATTCTGGCCTAAACCAAGAAATGGATGTTCCAGACTGGTTTCGGTCATAAAGTGAAGGAGATGGGGTTGATCTTAGGGAGGGAAGCGAAGAAGGTGTTGAGATTGTGAAGGTGTAGGCTTGCTTATGACTTGCAACAGAAAGTTGAGTAGGCTTACGATTAATGCAAGCAGGCTCTGGGTGTTTGAATACGTGTTGTATTAACACTTGGTTTCTGTGTTGGGCTCTTGTCTGTTTGGAAATAGGTAGGAGAACCTGTTTATAGAAGTCATTTGAGCCTTACTCACGTCTCTCGTAGGAAGTGGAGGAAGTGGAGTGGTGTGTTAGTGTAACACGATCAATCTTGCCCACTTCTCCCATCATCACTAACCGTTCATGTCTTCCTGACACGTTCTTGTGATGGCACGTTGCACGCTGTAAACCGCCAGACCAATACCCCAGTATGTATCCCCCAGTTTGTGACACGATTGATGTCTCGAGTGTGTGGATCGTGGGACCTACATAAAGTAGCATGCAATGCTAGTTAAATAACTAAGTTATTTAGGAAGTCGGTACTTGTAAAGTATCGTGTGTATTCTATGCATGTTATGCATCGAATGTATTCAGCATATATGAAGCATCGATGTTGAGCATCGTGCCTTGCCTGCTTCGAGTGACCGTTTGGAGGCTGTATGGGCGAGCCATGCCTTAGCCGATCACATTATGTGGAAGAGTGGCGGACAGTGATCACGGTGATACCTCAATTGTCGCCTAATTCCCATTCTAGTCTAGCCGACCATGCTAGCGAATTTGGACGAATGAGATGGCTTGTGACCCTAATCTGCGACCGTTGGATTAGGGTTTGGGAGGTATGTAAGCTGCCACTTTCAACTCGAATGAATTCAAGCTAAGGGAGAGTTTCTGGAAGGACCGATTGGTCTTACAAGGAGGTGGCGCGCTGGTGTTTATGCCCATGCTTGCTTGACTCGCAAAGATCCGATCTATAGCACTCAATTATGCCGGAAAAGACGAGTGGTCGAGATTAGATTTCGACAAAAATCATATGTCGCAAAGGATTTAACAAGCAGCGTGACACATTAATTTTGGGCGCGGACCGAGGTGCCTGACCAAGGCTGGCTTTGGTCGATCTGTCGGTCATGAAGTCGGGCCCATGGCGGTCATGCTAGCATGCTCGGCCTCCCCTGAAGTTTCATCTTTTCCTTCCATTCAAGCCTGCGAAGATGAACACTCGAGATGATTTTGAGACACATGTATAGCGCCGTAAACCCCATTTAGGGTTTCGGACCGGCCTACTTCAACCAAACGGTTTTTGTGGTTGTGCGCTTCCTTTGGGGAGGTTGATTGCTCAAGAGGCATCTTGGGCTGACGGTGAGCATATGTATACTTGGTCCATGGACCCGATCGTAATCTAAGCCATCCAACCATGCCTGCGAAGTTGGATGGTCGTGATCGTTTTGAAACACATGGATGATGTCGCAAATCCCAATTAGGGTTTTGGCCGGCCGTGTGTCATGCCTTGTTTGGGCGCACGAATTTTGATGACCTAACATATTTGGTCTTGACCGATCGTTTATGTGTGTAGGCGGGCCCACGGTGATTGTGTTGACACACTCTGGGCCCTTTGAATCTACATCTACACTCTCCATCTATGCTTGCGAAGATGGATGGTCGACACATGTAATGTGCCACAAACCCTAATTTAGGGTTTTTTGTCCATTCTACTTGGTTTGGACGGTTTGGAAATCTATGCCACCCCTTTTGGGGAGGCCGACCATGCGGGGCCCGCATTGGGTCGGCAGTGAATGTTCTAATACGTGCTTGGGGGTATTGGATTCGATCTGGACCATCCAATCATGCCGGTGAAGTTGGATGATCGTGATCATTTCGAGACTGTTGTGGACAGTCTAGACGCTCAATCGGGCTAGTATAACACACTGAGAGTTACATGCTCAATCGGGCTAGTATAATACACCGAGATTTTACAGCCTGTACGGGCATTTCGTGCATGCCTCATTGTTGGTACTTGGATATTCATGCTACTCTGCTGCGAGTAACAATCAGTCATCATGCCGCACCAACAACGAGAGTTCTACTAGGAACAGCACAGGAAATACAAGGCGTTTAATGCATTAATCAATAATGCTAAAATTCACAGAATATTCGGGGGATTGTTGCTACATGCTCCATTCTAGGTGAATTAATAAAGCGAAGAAGTATTTATCACTTATAAAATAGTCTCCTCCTCTGCAGGATGATTATACAAATATTGGTTTTACAACTTTAGCCTTGAACTAAAATCCACCATCAACAATAAGATGTTACAAGGAAATTTTCACATGATCATCTTTTGACTTTCGAATAGAATAAAAGATGAACTTGGTTAAAGCGAAAGCTTACCAACACATATTTCGAGAAATAAATAAGCGAGATAAACTCGGCTCAAAATACCAAATGTGTATAATTGAAGTCTATATAGCAATACGACTTTTTGTCCCAAATAGGAGATAAAGTAGATATACTTTTGAGTGATAAATGATTTCAAGTCTACACATACTGTTAGAGCATTTCTCGGTCGAACTCGCATGTGTTGCTATCTCAAGCATGTTTGTCAATATTAGTGATCAAAACTATATGTCTTGATTTCTAATTTACTTATGACTAAGTCTCGTCTAGGATAGTTAAGTATAGTTGAGCTCCAGACTCCATGGCGATTATCTTGCGAAGATGAGGAACTACTCAAGGAACCGGTGGAAATTCATCCGACCAAAAAGGTATGTGGAGACTTGAACTCATCTAGCACTCAAAAGTCTACTTTATCTCCTACTCTTGAGACACGGTCGTATAAGTATAATAGTTTTCATACATACGCAGTTGTTATTTCGATCCGAGTTTCCTCACCTATCTTTTTCTCGAAATATGTGTTGGTAAGCTTTCACTTTAACCACGTTTCATCTTTACCCGTGACGAAAGTCATGATGACGTTTCAATCTTGAAAATGGCTTTAATGAAGATAATCGATTTTTTATGTCTAACGACTATTAACATTATATAAGAATATTTCAATGATTGAAATGTAGAGTTGAGATTACGTAACCACTTATGGATATAAGCATATATAGTGTGTTCATACATTAGTGTACAAGTCAATGTACTGGAAACCAAGTGCGTGCATATGTATGCATGCGGTATTGGAGAAGGTGACAGTTTAGGTATGTGTACCCGTACGCGTACAGGCAGAGGTTCTTGTCCCGAGAATTTCTGTTGTAGTTTAGAGTTTACGAACTTACAAACCAGTCACCTTAGGTACGCGTACCCGTACGCATACACACATAAGTTTTCCAACCTAAAATTTCTGTTGTGTTTTCAAACCTAATTCCGGTAAAGCTAGAGTACACGTATCCGTACGCGTACCCAAACTGGTTATATCTCAAATCGGTTAAGTCATGAACTTAAACAATAAATCAATAAGGAATGCAATCTTTGCAAACCATGGTTATATTATTCATGAATTGATTCAAGTGAATCAAACCGATTTTGCTACAATTGTGTCTTGTGTAGTACATAAGATTTCCTTGCAATTGAACAACTCTTGAACTAGTTCTTATGAGTCATTTGAACTAGTTATGAGAAAGATGAATATGGTTGATATGAAAGTACTCATATGTCTAACCATTGGTCAACCATTAGTGAACCAACCAAGTGTACACGTTTAGGTACGGTTACTCAAACCTAAATAAAATACATTTCATGTGTGTGTGACAAGCTAAGATTTGATCTAACGGTTGAAAGATATTAGCTTGGATAAGTCAGGTTTTTCCTCTAACGGTGAATATTGAATGCTTTGTTACCAAGGTAACTTAGATTGCAAAACCTGATTTGAAAACTTTATAAAGGAGACATATAGCATCTGGAAAAACTAATCCCCACACCTCATGTGTGATACTAGTTGGTTTGCTAGAGTTGATTCTCCTTTAATCATAGGTTTCTTCCCGAGACCCTGTCGATTAACGACTTAAAGACTTCATTGGGATTGTGAAGTCACACGAAACTAGTTATCTTGTAGTTGTGCAATCTGATCTTGCCATTTTCTATCGTAAGAGTTCAATTGAGTAATTGGCTTGAGATTATATCTCTGATAGGGCAAGATAAAAAGAAATCACAAACATCTTCGTCTCATCGTTTGTGATTCCACAATATCTAGTTTTGCTACCATATTATTTAGATTATTGTGAGGTGATTGATAATTCTAGGCCGTTCTTCGGGAATATAAGTCTGGGTTATCGATTGGTTCATGTTCACCTTGATTTTATCAAAATACGGAACAAAACTTGTAGGTTTATCTGTGGGAGACAGATTTATCTATTATCGTAGACTTTTCTGTGTGGTACAAATTTGTTATTTAAAGTCTTCGACTTTGGATCGTAGAAACTCTTGGTTGTGGGTGAGATCAGCTAAGAGAATCAAGTACGTAGTATCCTGCTGGGATCAGAGACTTAAGGAGCACAAATGTACCTTGAATCAATGTGATATTGATTGGGGTTCAACTACAGTTCAGATCGAAGTTAGTTTGTAGTAGGATAGTGTCTGTAGCGGCTTAATATAGTGTGGTGTTCAATCTGGACCAGGTCTTGTGGTTTTTATGCATTTGCGGTTTCCTCGTTAACAAAATTTCTGGTGTCTGTGTTATTTTTATTTCGTATTGTATTTTGTTATATAATTGAAATATCACAGGTTGTGCGTTGTATCGATCAATTGTGAAATCCAACCTTTGGTTGGTGATTGGAAATTGATTGATCCTTCGATATTAGTCTTTGGTACCATCCAAGTTCATGTCTCTCTTGTATTTGATAAAGACTCACAGATTTCAATTTGCTTGAGTAAAGATCAAATCGAGAGATATAGATATTAACTCCTTGATATACTTTTCATTAAGATTGAGTCTGACTGTCTAGTTGATTCTCTTAAAAGTATATTAGAATTAGTCCATACATATTTCTAATCGAGATATTGGGTGAGGTTGTTAGACCCCCGCTTTTTCAATTGGTATCAGAGCCGTCAAACACTCTAAACCTTAGAAGTTTGTGTTTTTCCTATCCTCAAAAGTCTATCCTTATGGGAAACTTTGTTGGGAGGCTTTCTCATAGCATTTGTAACGCACACTAGAGTTCCTTAAAGATTGTTCATAGATTATTATTCTTTAGACCTAAGGTCTCACATGATAATCTTATGCCTTCTAGAATATCGGAAAATCTAGATGTGAAGAAACAGTCTAAAGGAAAAAGTAAAAGGTTCTCTAAAGAGAATTGTCAAAGAAAACATGATCAACGCTCAAAGGTATGGACTCCCACAAGAATTACTCTTAATCTCTTTGAGGAATACTATCATAAAGGATGAATTGACAGGGATCTGTTTAGAGCGTTTGAAAATGTTTTTAAGTTCTTAGAAAAGCTTAATTCTATAGAGAAATTGAATGGTTCTGATAAAAAAAATTGTACCTGTCAAATCATGGTCTCGTGATGTACAAACTTTTCCAACTACTTACTCATGTGAAGTTGATAAAAAGATTTCTCATGAGAGTGGTAAAGGAACCATCTATCAGAAAAAGTCATTTTCATGCCAAAAGAAAAAGATCTTAAAGAACTCTAAGTGTTATCACTATGATTATGCTCATGATTCTGATTACAAATGTCAACCGAAAAGATTGCATGAGAAATCCTCTGCATCTTCCACCACCTGAATTCAGGATTGGCTTCACCCCATTTATATATAACTTGAAATGGGGCAAGAAACAGTTTGACTTTGTTTATGTAATCTTTTCTTTAAGTTTTCTGATAAAAGCTTTTCAAAAGATGGTGTAGGATTTTTTTTTTACGGGTATTTATTCCCTGTATATGTACCTTTAAAACCCTACTTCCTTTTGTGGGTAGCGGTTCGTGCACGGGTCCAAACCCATCTGTGGGTATAAAAGAAGTACGGGTACGCATACCCTTTTTCCTTCCTCTTCGTCTGCGTTCGTGAACTTTTAGGGTTCAATTTTTTTTTCTCCATTAAAGCTTGTTGAAGAAAAATTTGTGAAGGGATTTCTCAAGATAAAAGTCAAGTAATCAACATCTTTCCCACTCCCTTATTTCCTTCTAGAATCATGAAGAATGTTAAGGGTTCAAAAGGTTTTTCAGATAACCTAGGTTCTTCATTCTCTTCTATGGATCTTCCTATTGAACAAAATTCTATTAGGATTAGATTTGTGGATGAATCCTATAGCAAATTTTTTGAAAAGATTTCTTCTACTGGGTTTATTTTAGAAAATAAATTGGATGATACAAGTGGGTATAAGGAGGATTTATCTTGTTTTGAAAAATTCAAGCTTGGAAACATCTTTGACGGTCTTGGTGAAGGTTTTGATACTCTTACTAGGATTTTCTATGCCAACATTTATGATGTTGTTCGTGAAGACATGGAATTCAAGACCATGGTCAATAGAAAAAGGATTTTAATTAATAGAGAGTTTATTTCGAAAATTACCGGAATTCCTTTGGGTGATTTTCTCCTCCCTAGACAAAGCGATGAACGACCTTCACAAGAATCTATTTCAAAGGAGCTTTGCGTAAAAAGTGTTGTGTGGAATAAAGGAAAATTTCTCACTAATCAACTAGATTTTCCTTTGAAGGCTTTTGGAAAATTGGGAATTTCTAACCTTTGTCCTTCTACAATTGAAAATTCTCTTTAGATCCGTGAGTTTGCGGAATTGGTCTATTACCTTGAGAAGGAAACCATTAATCTCGACATTTGTGGATTCATTATTAGTCAAATGTTGGATATGACTTCCGTCGACAAGAAGTTAGGATACCCTTACTTGATTGAGCATATTTGTCGCAACTTCTCCATTGAGCCTGTTAGGAATTCCATTGGAACTACCAAGCTTGTTCGGCCATGTACTTTTGGTCGAATGAGGGAATATGATTGCAAAAGGAAAATGTGTTACATAATTGATGCTCGAGTGATTATTCTTCGAAAATTCTTCGCCAAATTTGTAAAAGTTTTTGTAAATTGAATACCAAAGTAAATTGTGTCCAAGAATAACTACTTGTGATTTCCACCAAGTATCCCGAGATTAAAGAAGACATGGAAAAAGTTCGTTCCACCTTCATGACCTCCGAAGATGAAGATGATGAGTAGTGTCTCTTGCTTCTTTATATTGGTGTTAAAATTGCTTTTATTTATGTCTAGAAAGTCTTCTTATGAGAATTTTATTCTTGTGTTTTAGGAAGAATAACTAGAGTTTGGAATAACCATTATTGTGATTACACATAGCTATATCCAAGTTTTTTCATCTTTTTTTTATTTATTTAAAACTCTAAAAAATTATTTGGGAGATGATTATTGCAGTATTAATCTTTATGGTTTCATATATTGTAATATGTTATGGGATATGTGTGTTTGCGTCCGTGAACTATTGTTATCCCATACGATGTCAAAAGTTATCTCTTTTATATGTCGATATGCAAGTATTGATACAAGATCGATGAATTTTTGACAAACAAAAATTAAACATATTCTGTCGTTATGCAAATAATTGATGGAAGATAGGATGAATTTTTGTTTTCAAGGATTATGTCTAATGTATGTCATTGTGCTAGTGATGGAAAATAGAATGAATCCTTGTATGTTGCAGTATTGATCTTTCCCTGATCCATATTTTATGTGTATACTACAATGCTCCATAAGGTTTTCCTGTGTTGAGCATAAAACGATTGAGTTGATCATTCTTTTATGGTTAACATAGTCGTAGCTCCGTAAGTTCTCTTATGTCGAGCATGTTCAATTAAATTGATCACTTTTGTGTTTAATTTGATTATGTATTCCAATTAAATTAATCATGGGTTTTCTTGTGGTTAGTTTAATTGAGAATTTTGGATACATAAAATCATTTCTTATGGTTTTCGGTGTCCATTAAAATCCTTCTTGTAAAAGTAAAGTTGTTCTTGTTGTTCTCTCGGGAATGACATCGAATGGGGGAGAGTTCTCTTGAACTTGAGATTAATTTCCATATCTTAGGGGAGTGCGGCTGTGGAATTTTTAGGGGTTATCTTGTATCTTTATAAACTCCTTGATGAATGCATTTAGCTTCGGATTTATGAATGCATCTAAACAAGTTGATATATCCTTTTCTTTGGTCTTGAAGCATCTCCATGGAAATTTCATTAGGATCCCGTTTTCATACCTTTGCCAATTTTATTGACAAAAAGGGGGAGAATTAATATGTAGTTCACACTACAAATACATATAATTTACGTTCTCATGGGTCATTATGTAAGGGGGTGGTTTTAGTGTTGATACGAAAGTATTGGATAAGGGGGAGTGATACATATCACCATAGTATTGTTGTCGAAGTTGTGATATAAGAACTTTGATGCTATGTAATAATACTAAGACACTGTATAACAATGATCGAGAGCTTTTGTTTTCTCATTGTTATGGCTACGGAACTTCAACAAATATGATGTTGAATTGAACATCTATGGAATCATGGGATTACTTGGAAAAGATGAAGTTTTCGAGTAATGTTGAAGCACCAAGGAGATCAAGCATGTGGATGAGAAGATACAAAGTTTTATCTATTTTGTAATCCATATGTGTTGATAGTTTTGTCACTAAAATGGACGAAGGGGGAGATTGTTAGAGTATTGCTCGGTTGAACTCGCATGCGTTGCTATCTCAAGCATGTTTGTCAATATTAGTGATCAAAACTATATGTCTTGATTTCTAGTTTACTTATGACTAAGTATCGGTATAGGATAATTAAGTATAGTTGAGCTCTAGACTCCATGGAGATTATCTTATGAAGACGAAGAACTACTCAAGGAACAGGTGGAACTTCATCCGGCCAAAAAGGTATGTGGAGACTTGAACTCATCTAGCACTCAAAAGTCTACTCTATCTCCTACTCTTAAAACACAGTCGTATAAGTATGATAGTTTTCATACATACACAGTTGTTATTTTGAGTCGAGTTTACTCGCCTATATTTTTCTCGAAATATGTGTTGGTAAGCTTTCGCTTTAACCACGTTTCATATTTACCCGTGACGAAAATCATGATGACGTTTCAATCTTAAAAATGGCTTTGATGAAGATAGTCTATTCTTTATGTATAATGACTATTAACATTATAGAAGAATGTTTAAATGATTGAAATGTAAAGTTGAGATTACGTAACCACCTATGTATATAAGCATATATAGTGTGTTCACACATTAGTATATAAGTCCATGTACCTAAAACCAAGTGCGTGCATATGTGTGCATGCGGTATTGGCAAAGGAGACAGGTTAGGTACGCGTACCCCTACACGTACTGGCGGAGGTTCTTGTACCGAGAATTTCTGATGTAGTTTGGAGTTTATGAACTTAGAAACCAGTCCCCTTAGGTACGCATACCCACAGAACTTTTCCAACCGAAAATTTATGCTGGGTTTTCAAACCCAATTCCGGTAAAGCTAGAGTACACATACCCATACACGTACCCAAGATGGTTATATCTCAAATCGGTTAAGTCATGAACTTAAAAAATAAATCAATAAGGAATGCAATCTTTGCAAACCTTGGATATATTGTTCATGAATTGATTCAAGTGAATCAAACCGATTTTGCTTCAATTGTGTCTTGTGTAGTACATAAGATTTCCTTGCAATTGAACAACCATTTAACTAGTTCTTATGAGTCATTTGAACTAGTTATGAGAAAGATGAATATGGTTGATATGAAAGTACTCATATGGATAACCATTGGTCAACCATTTGTGAACCAACCAAGTGTAAACATTTAGGTAAGGTTACTCAAACCTAAATGAAATACATTTCATGTGTGTGTGACAAGCTAAGATTCGATCTAACGGTTGAAAGATATTAGCTTGGATAAGTCAAGTTTTTCATCTAACGGTGAATATTAAATGCTTTGTTACCAAGGTAACTTAGATTGCAAACCCTGATTTGAAAATTATATAAAGGAGACATCTAGCATCTGGAAAAACTAATCCCCACACCTCCTGTGTGATACTAGTTGGTTTGCTAGAGTCGATTCTCCTTTAATCATAGGTTTCTTCTCGAGACCCCGTCGATTAACGACTTAAATAATTCATTGGGATTGTGAAGCCACATGAAACTACTTCTCTTGTAGTTGCACGATCTGATTTTGACATTTTCTATTATAAGAGTTCAATTGAATAATTGGCTTGAGATTATATCTCTGATAGGGTAAGATAAAAAGAAATCACAAACATCTTCGTCTCATCCTTTGTGATTCCGCAATATCTAGTTTCGCTACCATACGATTTAGATTATTGTGTGGTGATTGATAATTCTAGGATGTTCTTCGGGAATATAAGTCTGGGATATCGATTGGTTCTTGTTCACCTTGATTTTATCAAAAGACGGAACAAAACTTGTAGGTTTATATGTGGGAGACAGATTTATCTATTATCGTAGACTTTTCTGTGTAATACAGATTTGTTTATTAAAGTCTTCGACTTTGGGTCGTAGCAACTCTTGGTTGTGGGTGAGATCAACTAAGGGAATCAAGTATGTAGTATCCTACTGGGATCAGAGATGTAAAATGCGCAACTATAGGTTGAATCAGTGTGATATTGATTGGGGTTCAACTACAGTCCAGACCGAAGTTAGTTTGTAGTAGGCTAATGTCTGCAGCGGCTTAATATAGTGTGGTGTTCAATATGGACTAGGTCCCGGGGTTTTTCTGCATTTGCGGTTTCCTCGTTAACAAAATTTTTGGTGTCTGTGTTATTTCTATTCTGCATTATATTTGTTATATAATTGAAATATCACAGGTTGTGCGTTGTATCGATCAATTGTGAAATCCAACCTTTGGTTGTTGATTGGAAATTGATTGATCCTTGGATATTGGTCTTTAGTACCATCCTAGTTCATATCTCTCTTGTATTTGATAAAGACAAGCATATTTCAATTTGCTGGAGTAAAGATCAAATCGAGAGATAGAGATATTAACTCCTTGATATACTTTTTATTAAGATTGAGTCTGACTATCTAGTTGATTCTCTTAAAAGTATATTAGAGTTAGTCCATACAAATTCCTAATCGAAATATTGGGTAAAGTTGTTAGACCCCCGCTTTTTCACATACCTTTTATTGATGAAGTTCCACAAGTTCCCTTGAGTAGTTCTTCGTCTTCATTCGATGAACGTCGTGAAGTCTATAGCTCAACTACACTTACTATCCTAATCCGAGGCTTAGCTATAAGTAGACTAGAAATCAAGACTTATAGTTTTGGTAACTAAACTTGACAAACAAGCTTGAGATAGCAACGCTAGCGAGTTTGACCGAGTAGTGCTCTAACATACTTCTCCTAGGGATTTGTGAAGCCAGGTACAACTATCTTTATCTTGATAGTTCGTATATCCTGATCTTGGCTTGATTGTTTCGCTTTGCTAAAACATGCAAGATAGATATAAATCACAAATTATCTTCGTCTTAGACTTTGTGATTCCACAAGTTTCGATCTGTGATGTGAATAATAATCTAAGTTGCTCTTCGGGAGTCCGAAGACCGGATTTTGAGGTTTACTAAACTTTTTATACTGCAATCGATTTTCGTTCTGATCAATTTTATACCTCACCTTGATCTTTGATCAGAACAAAAATCATAATTAAGCTTTTCTATGGGAGATAGATTGGTTTAAATTCTTCAATTGAGTTGAAGCAGCTCTTGGGCTATAAAAGACGTTAGCAAATGGAATCAATTGCGTAGAGTCCTGCTGGGATTCAAGAGGCATAAGGAGATCGACTATAACTGAATTATTGTGACAATTTAATTCGGTTTCAACTACATTCCATTTCGAAGTTCTGATAGTAGGCTAGTGTTTGTAGCGGCTTAATACAGTTTGGTGTTCAAATCTGGACTATGTCCCGGGGTTTTCTGCATTTGCGATTTCCTCGTTAACAAAATTTCTGGTGTCTGTGTTATATTTTTTTTCGCATTATATTGTTTATCTTTATAATTAAAATATCACATGTTGTACGTTAATCAAAGTATATACATTCATCCTTGTTTATTGGATACAACTTGATTGATTCTTGGATATTGATTTTTAGAATCGGGCAAGTACTCAAGCACATAATCAGGTGCACGGACTTGCATCTGTAAACATTCTGATTGTGAGAGAAAGAGATATAATCTCTTCATATAATTCCTTGATTGATATTTATTAAGTTGAGCTCCTGGAATTGTATTCGAGTTTAGTCCATATAGGTGTCCTAAGAAAAAGTTGGTGGTGTATTTTGGTACCCCCGTGTTTTCAATTGGTGTCAAAGCAGGCAAACACACAAAAGACCTAATAAGTCTGTGTTTGAAGCAATTTAACTATATGGACAAGAGTGAAATCTCTGATAAACGTATCACCAACTTGAAAAAAATGTTTTTATGGATCCTGTAAAATAATCCGAGTTCTCAAACTCTCATATAGATGAACACTTTGTTCCCATAAAATAGTTGGAAATTGATGAGTGTAATCCTTATTATCTTACTGATGAGTCTGGCTCGGAAGTAAAACGGGAAGCATCCAAAAAATGTACTGAGATTTTAAAACATAAATAATTTCAGTCTTATGAGGTTAATCGGCTGAAACATAAGATCAATAATCTTATTGGTATTATTTATGAACGTGATTCTAGATTAAGGAGTCTTCTTAAAAGAACATACCGAAGTGAAATTGAAAATTATTTCGCTCGAGGCTATTCTTGAAGAGAATGCCTTAGAAATCGAATGATTGTTGAGTACTACTCCACGTTGCGATAGTGAATCCAGAAATCCTACCATTATTTCAGCTTCTGAAAAGGCCAATGAGTTAGAAAAGGTAAGAACACTTGTTTTTCATGATAAGCCAACAAAATTGCACTCAAAAATTGATAAACAAAGTACTAGATGATCAATTAAATTTCTCTAGCCAAGAAAAAATTATGTCTAAGGAGGAAGATTTCTTCACAAAAAAATGTTAAGTCTACCTATTCTGATTTCATTGAAACTCAGAAAGTGTGCTTCTATTGCAACACTAAAGGGAATGTTCAAAGAAAGTGTAAACTAAAATTAGTAAACTATTAGTTTGACCATTTCCAAAACACCTTAGATTTAATTCTGAAAGGTGTGACTGATATTCGAACATCTAAACCTCTTGGGGTGAAAACACATTCTGGAAAATTTGCTACTAGAAATGTCAGTTCTGCGTGGTCCCCAAATATTCAAACAAGTCAAAAAGGTAGTATGCAAAATTGGTTAAAGAAGAACTCAGAAAAACCTTCACAAAAATCTGGGTTTGTAAGGATACTCATACACCTCCTGAGAAAATTAATGGTTTCATGAATGAAATTGTAGGTGTAAATTATCTACAGATCCAGGTGGCAACATCCTAGAACCGGTGCACCCAAATACGAAGAGACGCGAAGTACATAGTGAAGATTATCGGGCGCGAGATTTAAAGAGCCACGTGGATCGGGCGTAATAATATCGGATAAGACTTGACCCAGACTCCTGATAAAGCTGACAAGATAAGGCGTGGTGGGTCAAACGAGGAGCTATGGTCAAACGAATAAGAAAGAACGGGTCACATCGGATAACCGTAAGGACGACAGTAAAAGGTAGGCGACATCGTTTTAATAATGCATCTAAAGAGATCGGCCCGAACGAAGGATAGGTGAGGAGTCAGGATACATCGGCCACATAATACGACATGAACCGGCCCGATCACAGAACTGCTAAATAGATGTAACATGACCAACACCTTAATTTCGTTGTATAGAACTTCTCCTATAAATAGAGGGACTTGTATTCAAGAAAGGTAGGTTGTATTTTTTGGGAGAGAAAAGGAGAGAAATTCGAGTAAACACTAAGAAGAAGAAGAAAAGTGAGTAGTAAGTGCATCTTGTAAGGAAACCCCACGGAGAGCAACACCTTTGTAACACTTCAAAGTAATAAGATTCATCCTTTCACCCCCGTGGACGTAGGTAATCATACCGAACCACGTATATCTTGTGTTCATTGTGGATTGTTTACTTTCATTTGAGATGAGCATTGCGTTTCTATCCTTTGGATGTAGTTTGTAGTAAAATGCATCTACATTCTGGCGCCGACTAAGGGGACACGACTAAGATCTCCGGATACCTTGCCGTAAAAACCATCAGAGACGATCAACAGCTCCTCAATACACGATTAACGTGTTGAAGTTGAAGCTATGATGAACTCTGTTGGCCGAAATGACGGTTGTTTTGAGTCATTTACTTCAAAGCCAGAACAGTAGCAGCGTCTTCTTAACATCTTCAACAGTTTGATCGACAGAGAGACTTCACGAGCTCACCAGCGACTATCAGTTCGGGTTAGAATCTATGTGAAGAATCTGTTGAAAGGACGACTGTTTGTTCTTGATAGTTGTATAATTGTTAGTGTTAAACGAGTTGTTTTTAGATACGGCATGAAGTTGGGTGCTTGGAATAACCAAAAGTTTGCGTTTGTAGCTGTTTCATCGTGCGATAAACTGTCAACCGTATAGAATTTTTTAACCGGCGGTGTAGCATAAATCGTCGGAGAGTTCATAATTAGATCTCGAGAAAGTGGAGCTGGTACAAGTTTGATTTGATTCTAGGGGTTACTTGTCGTACTTTTTTCTAAGCATCATGTGCATAAGATCAATGATTTGGAACATGTAGAATAAAGGACAAAACTAACTTAAATGCATAGGTCGAGTACAGAGAGCGACGTCGTACGGAGTGATAGCGACGGGAAAATGAGGTCAGCCACAGATTTAGCATAGGGACAAAATAGGGTAGAGGGATAGCACCCACCAAAAAACTGAAGTATATATTACACAGTGACAGCAGTCGTACAGTCGAACTTTTTGCCCTTGTGTCTGATTTTTTTTATTTGAAAAGTAGGTCAAAGTAAGGGGTTATTTTTCGTATTTGCGGACGTAGGGACGGGCGATACTCGGCTTATCACGCGATGTAACCGATGGCTAGCACTTCAGGGACAATTAAGATGTTAAGGAATCGTACAGTCACTAGCAGCAGCATGCAAGCAGGGATAACGGGGCCGAGGCAAGAAGACAGTCGAAAACCACCGCCCGAGGAATCTCATGCAGCTGCGCGAGGAATGCCTATTGTAGACGAATAAGTAGATTTGGGGTGAGATGATAACACCCTACCTCTGGACCAGGTTATATTGACTCAGAGAAGAGTTGACCAAATCGATGGACTCACAACTTCAGACACCGATGACGATGAGGAAGCACTTGCAGCGCGAGCTCAGATGCAATGGACGAGGCGACAAGTTGAACACCAGGAAGCTTTGGGAAGGGAACAAGAGCGTCTTAGACATATTCAGCTGGGGGGAGCAGCATCAAGTAACATCGGCCCGACAACCGTTCACGCGGTTGATCGTGTAACCAACCCGATACCGCCCCCACCACCCACATCAGCACCATTACAACCTCGGCCACACCAACCCAATGGACACTCCAGTCATAAAAGTACGGACCCGACGTTGTTGGACATTTTGGAGAGTCAGAGGAGGCAAGAAGCGGCACTAAGGGAACTCCAGCAGAGGAATCTCGCCTTGGAGTATGAGAACTACCAGTTGAGGAACCAACGGACCAGATCAAGAGGGTCGTACAGTCGAGGGACATCGGGTTATCGCGGACGATCCGGTCACTCACCACCCATGATGGGGCCAAGTAACCTTAATCATCCCAATCAGTCAGGTCAGCCACCATTACCTCCGGTACCCCCCACGCAGAGATATGGACCACCCGAGGATTCGTCCACCGACGAAGAAAGGCGAGGAAGGGACGAGCGACAAGATTGGACAACTAAAGCTAAGCTTAAGGAGTTGGAAGCAAAAATCAAGGAACTCTCGGGCGGAAGCGAGAAGAATAAATTGGCCGAGATTATGAGTGAAGCCGAGAAAACGCCTTTCTCTCAAGAATTGGAACAAATGTCGTTCCCACCCAAGTGTACTTTACCTTCATTCCCCTCTAGATTTGATGGAACGGGCGATTAAGATGTATACAATGTTACTGATCCAATGGAGAAATAACCCGGTGGTTATGTGCAAATTCTTTACAGCTATTTGGAGGGCGAGGAGCGAGATTATTTTTATTCGCTCACACCTGGTTCGATTAACGGGTATGATGCGCTAGTCGAGGCCTTCCTTGAGACCTACATGCATAACAGCCAACCTCGGCCAAGAATGAACAAGCTGTTTACTCTCGCCCGAAGATTCAGAGAGCCCCTGAGAACCCTGACCGACAGATGGAGGAAACTGTGTACTGAAATTGGGAAGGTACCGGTGGATCAAGCCATCTTTGGGTTTGAAAACGCGTTGGGGAGGTCGGACCCCATCTGGATTGCCATGTTTTCTGAAAAACCTAAAACCTTAAAGGAGATGAGAAGAATGCAAGTACACTACATCGCCTTGGAAGAAATTCAGGCCGAATCAAGAGATAGAGGAGTACAAGAAGCCAGCGCTGAAGTTGGTACCGAAACTAAAACGGTCATGGAAGACCATATAAGGAGATCAGAAAATATATCGGACCCTCCCCCGAGGAGCAGTGAGAAGAGGGAATGGATGGCCAAAGGGAAGAATCCAAAGCAGGAAGCCCGGTCGTATACCCCTCTAAACGCTTCTTTGGAAGAGGTGTTCAAGGAAGTTGAGAAGAGAAACGACATCAACTACCCAGCATCGAGGGGAGTACAGTTCCAAGAGACCCGAGATCATCCCGAATACTGTCACTACCATCAGTATAGGGGCCATTCTACCAACAACTGTCGAGAAGTGAAAGATATTGTTCAGCACCTCATCCGCGATGGATATTTGAGGCAGTATGTCCGACACCCCCATCGGCCGGAAGCAACACCCGATGCACCAGTTCATCAAGTCCGCATCGATAGGGCGAGTCAGTTCGTAAGCACCATTTCACATTCGGCCATGAAAAACTACACCCTCGGCCCAGTAATCACCACTAGGATCCATAAAAGGGATCGTGAAGGTAAAGAGATATTTAGCGTAGCCAAGTCCCTTCCAATGGAACCTTGGATGACCCTGCCCATTTCGTTCTCGTCTAAGGATGTCCCAGCAAACGGACAGGCACACAGTGATCCACTAGTCATCACGCTATTGATTGAGAAGTGGGGAGTAAGAAGGATTCTCTTGGATAGAGGAAGTTCAGTCGAGGTGCTGTTCTACGACACGTTCAGAAGAATGAAACTCTCAGACGACATGCTCGTCCCATCAACATATCGCATCTACGGCTTTAATGGCACAGTAACCATCCCGAAAGGGCGAAGTAACTTTGAGAGTTTCAGATGGTGGTGGCTATCTCGACACACTAACCACCTTTTGTGTGGTCGACGTTGCCTCGCCTTACGAAGCCATTATCGGGCGCCCATGGATTGCTGGGATTAATGGAGTAGCATCGGCATACCATCAAAGGTTAAGGTTACCGACTTGCAAGGGAATAGCGGAAGTTGTGGCGACTCCCAGGCGGCACGACAATGCATGAAAGTTGATATAGAAATAAATGAAGAACGGCGAGCTCGGCAAAGGCAAGAGAAGAACAAAGCAAAGGAAGTAAAGGCGACAAAAGAATTGGAGTAGGTGATTTCACAAGCGGTCCTGGCACACGAGACTTGAGAACAAGACCCTTTATAGCAATTAAATGAAGTGTCCCCAGTCAGGGAGACCAAATCAAACTTCTCAACAGTCGAGCCGACTAAAGAAGTAAACTTGGGAACGATAGAAGAACCCAAGATAGTGAGGATCGGGGCATTACTATCGGACGAACAAGCAAGTAAACTCACGATGTTATTAAAAAAAAACCTGGATGCATTCGCTTGGGAAGTGCATGATTTGGAGGGCATTGACCCGAAGGTCTTTTGTCACCACTTAAAAATTGATCCGAGGTTCAAACCGGTTAGACAAAAAATGATGCGTATCGCACCAGAGCTACAAGCGGCGGTCGAGGTCGAGCTGAAGAAGTTACAAGAATCCGGAATAATAAGGAAGTCCCACTACCCACAGTGGATATCTAACATGGTCGTGGTACAGAAAAAGAAAGGGGGATTCAGAATATGTATTGATTTCAGCGACTTGAACAAGGCCTGCCCGAAGGACAGTTTCCCCCTTCCCAGCATAAATCAATTAGTAGAATCAATAGTGGGATACGAGGCGATGACCTTAATGGACGGATACATGGGCTACAACCAAATACCATTGGCGTCGGAGGACCAGGAACATACTTCCTTCTTCACACCAAGAGGATTGTATTGTTACACCAAGATGCCATTCGGACTTAGGAATGCCGGGGCTACGTACCAGAGATTGGTAGGCGACATGTTTTAAGACAAGATTCACGATACCATAGAATTTTACGTGGACGACATGTTAGTTAAGAGTCGAAAATCAAAAAACCACGTCCGAGACCTTCGAGAGATTTTTCAGACAATAAGGAAACACAAGATGAAGATTAATCCTGCCAAGTGCGACTTCTGGGTCACGTCGGGGAAATTCCTAGGCTACATCATCACCCCCATGGGAATAGAAGCATATCCCGAGAAGGTACGAGCCGTCCTTGAAATGCCATCCCCCGCGACGGTAAAAGACGTGCAAAAACTAAATGGTTGCATAGCCGCATTGGGGAGATTCGTATCACGGTCATCGGACATATGCAAGGCCTTTTACAACATCTTGAAGAAAGGAGAAAAATTCCAATAGACAGACGCAAGTGAAGAAGCCTTTCAAAATATCAAGCTACATCTAGCTAGCCTCCCGGTTCTCCAAAGGCCTGAGCCGTCAGAAATTCTCACTCTATACTTAGGCGCGACACCTTATGCCATCAGTGCGGTATTGGTCAAAACAGAGTTAGGCGTAGAGAAGCCGGTATACTTCGCTAGCAAAACTTTAAGTCCGGCTGAGAAGAACTACACCAGAATGGAGAAGATAGTGCTCGTGCTAGCCTTTGCTTCATCTAAACTACGAACATATTTTCAAGCCCATCGAATACGGGTGCTCACCAAATCTCCTATCGAAGCGGTCTTGGATAGTGCTGGGCAATCAGGGAGAATCTCCAAGTGGGGAGCCATAATCAAGCAATATGACGTGATATACGAGACAAGAACCGCGATCAAAGGACAAGTAGTGGACGATTTCTTGGCAGATTTCCCCCTCAGTGATAAGGACGAGGTAGAAGATATACCGGGAATGGCAGAAGAACAAGAGGATACAGCGGACCTACTAGCCTCCAGTAGTTCAACACGATGGGAAGTATTTGTTGATGGGGCATCAAACAAAGACGGATCGGGCCTCGGGTTGGTGTTTACCACGCCAAAGGGGAGGAAGATTGTGCATTCATTCAGGTTAGAATTCAAGGCGACAAAAAACGTCACCGAGTATGAGGCGGTAATCCATGCCTTACGAATAATTGTGGAAATGGGGCTGCATGAGGTTCGACTGACTAGTGACTCACAACTAGTGATCCATGAGGTTCGACAATAATTGTGGGGCTGCATGAGGTTCGACACGACAAAAATTACGCTACGCTACACGACCCGGTGCTACAAAAAATATTGAACCCGGTTGTTCAATGAGGTTCGACTAAAGTCTAATTAAAAGTCTTTGAACCCGTGTTGTTCATGAGGTTCATCCTAACGACTAAAGTCTAACTCTAGTAGACTTTGAAACCGTGTGCTATTTCGTATTCAAAAAGAAACTAAAGTCTAACTCTAGTAGACTTTGAACCAATAATTCGCTTTACATCACGACCTCGGTGCTACAAAAGTCTAACGCTAGTAGTCTTTGAACCCGTGTTGTTCAATTCCGATATATTTTGTATTCAGTTCATCCTAACGAGAAACTAAAGTCTAACTCTAAAAGTCTTTGAACCCGTGTTGTTCAGTTCCGATATATTTCGTATTCAGTTCATCCTAACGAGAAACTAAAGTCTAACTCTAGTAGACTTTGAAACCGTGTTATTCAATTCTGACATATTTCGTATTCAGTTCATCCTAACGAGAAACTAAAGTCTAACGTTAGTAGTCTTTGAACCCGTGTTGTTCAATTCCGATATATTTCGTCTTCTGTTCATCCTAACGAGAAACAAAAGTCTAACGCTAGTAGTCTTTGAACCCGTGTTGTTCAATTCCGATATATTTTGTATTCAGTTCATCCTAACGAGAAACTAAAGTCTAACTCTAGTAGTCTTTGAACCCGTGTTGTTCAATTCCGATATATTTTGTATTCAGTTCATCCTAACGAGAAACTAAAGTCTAACTTTAGTAGTCTTTGAACCCGTTCAATTCCGATTATTTCAATTCGATATATTTTTGAACCCGTATTCAATTCAGTCCATCCTAACGAGAAACTAAAGTCTAACTTTAGTAGACTTTGAAACCGTGTTATTCAATTCTAATAAATTTCGTATTCAGTTCATCCTAACGAGAAACTAAAGTCTAACTTTAGTAGTCTTTGAAGCCGTGTTGTTCAATTCCGATATATTTCGTATTCAGTCCATCCTAACGAGAATCTAAAGTCTAACGCTAGTATACTTTGAACCCGTTTTGTTCAATTCTGATATATTTCGTCTTCAGTTCATCCTAACGAGAAACTAAAGTCTAACGCTAGTAGTCTTTGAACCCGTGTTGTTCAATTCCGATATATTTCGTCTTCAGTTCAACCTAACGAGAATCTAAAGTCTAACTCTAGTAGTCTCTGAACCCTTGTTCTTCAATTCCGATATATTTCGTCTTCAGTTCATGCTAACGAGAAACTAAAATCTTACGCTAGTAGTCTTTGAACCCGTGTTCTACAATTCCGATATATTTCGTATTCAGTTCATCCAAACGAGAAACTAAAGTTTAACGCTAGTAGTCGTTGAACCCGTTTTGTTCAATTCAGATATATTTCGTATTTAGTTCATTCTAACGAGAAACTAAAGTCTCACGCTAGTAGTCTTTGAAATCGTGTTGTTCAATTCCGATATATTTCGTCTTCAGTTCAACCTAACGAGAATCAAAAGTCTTACTCTAGTAGTCTTTGAACCCGTGTTCTTCAATTCTGATATATTTCGTCTTCAGTTCATCCTAATGAGAAACTAAAATCTTACGCTAGTTGTCTTTGAACCCATGTTCTTCAATTCCGATATATTTCATCTTCAGTTCATGCTAACGAGAAACTAAAGTCTAACGCTAGTAGTCTTTGAACCCGTGTTGTTCAATTCCAATATATTTCGTCTTCAGTTCATCCTAACGAGATACTAAAGTCTAACGTTAGTAGTCTTTTAACCCGTGTTGTTCAATTCCGATATATTTCGTCTTCAGTTCATCCTAACGAAAAACTAAAGTCTAACACTAGTAGTCTTTGAACCCGTGTTGTTCAATTCCGATATATTTCGTATTCAGTTCAACCTAACGAGAAACTACAGTCTAACGTTAGTAGTCTTTGAACCCGTGTTGTTCAATTCCGATATATTTCGTCTTCTGTTCATCCTAACGAGAAACAAAAGTCTAACGCTAGTAGTCTTTGAACCCGTGTTGTTCAATTCCGATATATTTTGTATTCAGTTCATCCTAACGAGAATCTAAATTCTAACTCAGGTAGGCTTTGAACCCTTGTTCTTCATTTCCTATATAATTCGTATTCAGTTCATCCTAACGAGAAACTAAAGTCTAACTCTAAAAGTCTTATTCAGTTCCGATATATTTCGTATTCAGTTCATCCTAACGAGAAACTAAAGTCTAACTCCAGTAGTATTTGAACCCGTTTTGTTCAATTCTGATATATTTCGTATTCAGTTCATCCTAACGAGAAACTAAAGTCTAACGCTAGTAGTCTTTGAACCCGTGTTGTTCAATTCCGATATATTTCGTCTTCAGTTCATTCTAACGAGAAACTAAAGTCTAACGCTAGTAGTTTTTGAACCCGTGTTGTTCAATTCCGATATATTTCGTCTTCAGTTCATCCTAACGAGAAACAAAAGTCTAACGCTAGTAGTCTTTGAACCCGTGTTGTTCAATTCTGACATATTTTGTATTCAGTTCATCCTAATGAGAAACTAAAGTCTAACTCTAGTAGTCTTTGAACCCGTGTTGTTCAATTCCGATATATTTCGTCTTCAGTTCAACCTAACGAGAATCTAAAGTCTAACTCAGGTAGTCTTTGAACCCTTGTTATTCATTTCCGATATATTTCGTATTCAGTTCATCCTAACGAGAAACTAAAGTCTAACTCTAAAAGTCTTAGAACCCGTGTTGTTCAGTTCCAATATATTTCGTATTCAGTTTATCTTAACGAGAAACTAAAGTCTAACTCCAGTAGTCTTTGAACCCGTTTTGTTCAATTCTGATATATTTGGTATTCAGTTCATCCTAACGAGAAACTAAAGTCTAACGCTAGTAGTCTTTGAACCCGTGTTGTTCAATTCCGATATATTTCATCTTCTGTTCAACCTAATGAGAACCTAAAGTCTAACGCTAGTAGACTTTGAACCCGTGTTGTTCAATTCCGATATATTTCGTCTTCAGTTCAACCTAACGAGAATCTAAAGTCTAACTCAGGTAGTCTTTGAAGCCTTATTCTTCATTTCCGATATATTTCGTATTTAGTTCATCCTAACGAGAAACTAAAGTCTAACTCTAAAAGTCTTAGAACCCGTGTTGTTCAGTTCCGATATATTTCGTATTCAGTTCTTCCTAACGAGAAACTAAAGTCTAACTCCAGTAGTCTTTGAACCCGTTTTGATCAATTCTGATATATTTCGTATTCAGTTCATCCTAACGAGAAACTAAAGTCTAACGCTAGTAGTCTTTGAACCCGTGTTGTTCAATTCCGATATATTTCGTCTTCAGTTCATCCTAACGAGATTCTAAAGTCTAACGTTAGTAGTCTTTGAACCCGTTTTGTTCAATTCCGATATATTTCGTCTTCAGTTCATCCTAACGAAAAACTAAAGTCTAACGCTAGTAGTCTTTGAACCCGTGTTGTTCAATTCCGATATATTTCTTCTTCAGTTCATCCTAACGAGAATCTAAAGTCTAACTCTAGTAGTCTTTGAACCATTGTTGTTCAATTACGATATATTTCGTATTCAGTTCATCCTAACGAGAAACTAAAGTCTAACGCTAGTAGTCTTTGAACCCGTGTTTTTCAATTCCGATATATTTCGTCTTCAGTTCATTCTAACGAGAAACTAAAGTCTAATGCTAGAAATCTTTGAACCCGTGTTGTTCAATTCCGTTATATTTCGTCTTCAGTTCATCCTAACGAGAAACTAAAGTCTAACGCTAGTAGTCTTTGAAGCCGTGTTGTTCAATTCCAATATATTTTGTATTCAGTTCATCCTAACGAGAAACTAAAGTCTAACTCTAGTAGTCTTTGAACCCGTGTTGTTCAATTCTGATATATTTCTTCTTCAGTTCATCCTAACGAGAATCTAAAGTCTAACTCTAGTAGTCTTTGAACCATTGTTGTTCAATTACGATATATTTCGTATTCAGTTCATCCTAACGAGAAACTAAAGTCTAACGCTAGTAGTCTTTGAACCCGTGTTTTTCAATTCCGATATATTTCGTCTTCAGTTCAACCTAACGAGAATCTAAAGTCTAACTCAGGTAGTCTTTGAAGCCTTATTCTTCATTTCCGATATATTTCGTATTTAGTTCATCCTAACGAGAAACTAAAGTCTAACTCTAAAAGTCTTAGAACCCGTGTTGTTCAATTCCGATATATTTCGTATTCAGTTCTTCCTAACGAGAAACTAAAGTCTAACTCCAGTAGTCTTTGAACCCGTTTTGATCAATTCTGATATATTTCGTATTCAGTTCATCCTAACGAGAAACTAAAGTCTAACGCTAGTAGTCTTTGAACCCGTGTTGTTCAATTCCGATATATTTCGTCTTCAGTTCATCCTAACGAGATTCTAAAGTCTAACGTTAGTAGTCTTTGAACCCGTTTTGTTCAATTCCGATATATTTCGTCTTCAGTTCATCCTAACGAAAAACTAAAGTCTAACGCTAGTAGTCTTTGAACCCGTGTTGTTCAATTCCGATATATTTCTTCTTCAGTTCATCCTAACGAGAATCTAAAGTCTAACTCTAGTAGTCTTTGAACCATTGTTGTTCAATTAAGATATATTTCGTATTCAGTTCATCCTAACGAGAAACTAAAGTCTAACGCTAGTAGTCTTTGAACCCGTGTTTTTCAATTCCGATATATTTCGTCTTCAGTTCAACCTAACGAGAATCTAATGTCTAACTCTAGTAGTCTTTGAACCCGTGTTCTTCAATTCTGATATATTTCGTCTTCAGTTCATCCTAACGAGAAACTAAAATCTTACGCTAGTAGTCTTTGAACCCGTGTTATTCAATTCCGATATATTTCGTATTCAGTTCATCCAAACGAGAAAATAAAGTCTAACGCTAGTAGTCTTTGAACCCATGTTGTTCAATTCTAATACATTTCGTCAGTTCATCCTAACGAGAAAATAAAGTCTAACGCTAGTAGTCTTTGAACCCGTGTTGTTCAATTCCGATATATTTCATCTTCTGTTCAACCTAACGATAACCTAAAGTCTAACGCTAGTAGACTTTGAACCCGTGTTGTTCAATTCCGATATATTTCGTCTTCAGTTCAACCTAACGAGAATCTAAAGTCTAACTCAGGTAGTCTTTGAACCCTTGTTATTCATTTCCGATATATTTCGTATTCAGTTCATCCTAACGAGAAACTAAATTCTAACTCTAAAAGTCTTAGAACCCGTGTTGTTCAGTTCCGATATATTTCGTATTCAGTTCTTCCTAACGAGAAACTAAAGTCTAACTCCAGTAGTCTTTGAACCCGTTTTGATCAATTCTGATATATTTCATATTCAGTTCATCCTAACGAGAAACTAAAGTCTAACGCTAGTAATCTTTGAACCTGTGTTGTTCAATTCCGATATATTTCGTCTTCAGTTAATTCTAACGAGAAACTAAAGTCTAACGCTAGTAGTCTTTGAACCCGTGTTGTTCAGTTCAGATATATTTCGTCTTCAGTTCATCCTAACGAGAAACTAAAGTCTAACTTTAAAAGTCTTTGAACCCGTGTTGTTCAGTTCCGATATATTTCGTATTCAGTTCATCCTAACAAGAAACTAAAGTTTAACTCCAGTAGTCTTTGAACCCGTGTTGTTCATTTCCGATATATTTCGTATTCAGTTCATGCTAACTAGAAACTAAAGTCTAACCCTAGTATTATTTGAACCCGTGTTGTTCAATTCTCATATATTTCGTATTCAGTTCATCCTAATGAGAAACTAAAGTCGAACGCTATTAGTCTTTGAACCGGTGTTGTTCAATTCTGATATATTTTGTCTTCAGTTCAGCCTAACGAGAAACTAAATTCTAACTCTATTAGTCTTTGAACCCGTGTTGTTCAATTCTGATATTTTTCGTCTTCAGTTCATCCTAACGAGAAACTAAATTCTAACGCTAGTAGTCTTTGAACCTGTGTTCTTCAATTTCGATAGATTTCGTATTCAGTTCAACCTAACGAGAAACTAAAGTCTAACGCTAGTAGTCTTTGAACCCGTGTTGTTCAATTCCGATATATTTCATCTTTTGTTCAACCTAACGAGAAACTAAAGTCTAACGCTAGTAGTCTTTGAACCCGTGTTGTTCAACTCCGATATATTTCTTCTTCAGTTCATCCTAATGAGAAAGTAAAGTCTAACTTTATTAGTCTTTGAACCCGTGTTGTTCAATTCCGATATATTTCATCTTCTGTTCAACCTAACGAGAAACTAAAGTCTAACGCTAGTAGTCTTTGAACCCGTGTTGTTCAATTCCGATATATTTCGTCTTCAGTTCATCCTAACGAGAAACTAAAGTCTAACGCTAGTAGTCTTTGAAGCCGTGTTGTTCAATTCCAATATATTTTGTATTCAATTCATCCTAACGAGAAACTAAAGTCTAACTCTAGTAGTCTTTGAACCCGTGTTGTTCAATTCCGATATATTTCGTCTTCAGTTCAACCTAACGAGAATATAATGTCTAACTCTAGTAGTCTTTGAAACCGTGTTCTTCAATTCTGATATATATCGTATTCAGTTCATCCAAACGAGAAAATAAAGTCTAATGCTAGTAGTCTTTGAACCCGTGTTGTTCAATTCTGATACATTTCGTATTTTGTTCAACCTAACGAGAAACTAAAGTCTAACGCTAGTAGACTTTGAACCCGTGTTATTCAATTCCGATATATTTCGTCTTTAGTACAACCTAACGAGAATCTAAAGTCTAACTCAGGTAGTCTTTGAACCCTTGTTCTTCATTTCCGATATATTTCGTATTCAGTTCATCCTAACGAGAAACTAAAGTCTAACTCTAAAAGTCTTAGAACCCGTGTTGTTCAGTTCCGATATATTTCGTATTCAGTTCTTCCTAACGAGAAACTAAAGTCTAACTCCAGTAGTCTTTGAACCCGTTTTGATCAATTCTGATATATTTCTTATTCAGTTCATCCTAACGAGAAACTAAAGTCTAACGCTAGTAGTCTTTGAACCTGTGTTGTTCAATTCCGATATATTTCGTCTTCAGTTAATTCTAACGAGACACTAAAGTCTAACGCTAGTAGTCTTTGAAGTCGTGTTGTTTAATTCTGATATATTTTGTATTCGGTTCATCCTAACGAGAAACTAAAGTCTAACTCTAGTAGTCTTTTAACCCGTGTTGTTCAGTTCAGATATATTTCGTCTTCAGTTCATCCTAACGAGAAACTAAAGTCTAACTTTAAAAGTCATTGAACCCGTGTTGTTCAGTTCCGATATATTTCGTATTCAGTTCATCCTAACGAGAAACTAAAGTTTAACTCCAGTAGTCTTTGAACCCGTGTTGTTCATTTCCGATATATTTCGTATTCAGTTAATGCTAACTAGAAACTAAAGTCTAACGCTAGTAGTATTTGAACCCATGTTGTTCAATTCTGATATATTTCGTATTCAGTTCATCCTAATGAGAAACTAAAGTCGAACGCTATTAGTCTTTGAACCGGTGTTGTTCAATTCGGATATATTTCTTCTTCAGTTCAGCCTAACGAGAAACTAAATTCTAACTCTATTAGGCTTTGAACCCGTGTTGTTCAATTCTGATATTTTTCGTCTTCAGTTCATCCTAACGAGAAACTAAATTCTAACGCTAGTAGTCTTTGAACCCGTGTTCTTCAATTTCGATAGATTTCGTATTCAGTTCAACCTAACAAAAAACTAAAGTCTAACGCTAGTAGTCTTTGAACCCGTATTGTTCAATTCCGATATATTTCATCTTCTGTTCAACCTAACGAGAAACTAAAGTATAACGCTAGTAGTCTTTGAACCCGTGTTGTTCAATTCTGATATATTTCTTCTTCTGTTCAACCTAACGAGATACTAAAGTCTAACGCTAGTAGTCTTTGAACCCGTGTTGTTCAATTCCGATATATTTCGTCTTCAATTCATCCTAACGATAAACTAAAGTCTAACGCTAGTAGTCTTTGAAGCCGTGTTGTTCAATTCCAATATATTTTGTATTCAATTCATCCTAACGAGAAACTAAAGTCTAACTCTAGTAGTCTTTGAACCCGTGTTGTTCAATTCCGATATATTTCGTCCTCAGTTCAACCTAACGAGAATATAATGTCTAACACTAGTAGTCTTTGAACCCGTGTTCTTCAATTTTGATATATTTCGTCTTCAGTTCATCCTAACGAGAAACTAAAATCTTACGCTAGTAGTCTTTGAACCCGTGTTCTTCAATTCCGATATATTTCGTATTCAGTTCATCCAAACGAGAAAATAAAGTCTAACGCTAGTAGTCTTTGAACCCGTGTTGTTCAATTCTGATACATTTCGTATTCAGTTCATCCTAACGAGAAACTAAAGTCTAACGCTAGTAGTCTTTAAACCCGTGTTGTTCAATTCCGATATATTTCATCTTCTGTTCAACCTAACGAGAAACTAAAGTCTAACGCTAGTAGACTTTGAACCCGTGTTGTTCAATTTCGATATATTTCGTCTTCAGTTCAACCTAACGAAAATCTAAAGTCTAACTCAGGTAGTCTTTGAACCCTTGTTCTTCATTTCCGATATATTTCGTATTCAGTTCATCCTAACGAGAAACTAAAGTCTAACTCTAAAAGTCTTAGAACCCGTGTTGTTCAGTTCCGATATATTTCGTATTCAATTCTTCCTAACGAGAAACTAAAGTCTAACTCCAGTAGTCTTTGAACCCGTTTTGATCAATTCTGATATATTTCGTATTCAGTTCATCCTAACGAGAAACTAAAGTCTAACGCTAGTAGTCTTTGAACCCGTGTTGTTCAATTCCGATATATTTCGTCTTCAGTTAATTCTAACGAGAAACTAAATTCTACCGCTAGTAGTCTTTGAACCCGTGTTCTTCAATTTCGATAGATTTCGTATTCAGTTCAACCTAACGAGAAACTAAAGTCTAACGCTAGTAGTCTTTGAACCCGTGTTGTTCAGTTCAGATATATTTCGTCTTCAGTTCATCCTAACGAGAAACTAAATTCTAACGCTAGTAGTCTTTGAACCCGTGTTGTTCAATTCCGATATATTTCTTCTTCAGTTCATCCTAACGAGAAACTAAAGTCTAACTCTATTAGTCTTTGAACCCGTGTTGTTCAATTCCGATATATTTCATCTTCTGTTCAACCTAACGAGAAACTAAAGTCTAACGCTAGTAGTCTTTGAACCCGTGTTGTTCAATTCCGATATATTTCGTCTTCAGTTCATCCTAACGAGAAACTAAAGTCTAACGCTAGTAGTCTTTGAAGCCGTGTTGTTCAATTCCAATATATATTGTATTCAATTCATCCTAACGAGAAACTAAAGTCTAACTCTAGTAGTCTTTGAACCCGTGTTGTTCAATTCCGATATATTTCGTCTTCAGTTCAACCTAACGAGAATATAATGTCTAACTCTAGTAGTCTTTGAACCCGTGTTCTTCAATTCTGATATATTTCGTATTCAGTTCATCCAAACAAGAAAATAAAGTCTAACGCTAGTAGTCTTTGAACCCGTGTTGTTCAATTCTGATACATTTCGTATTCTGTTCAACCTAACGAGAAACTAAAGTCTAACGCTAGTAGAATTTGAACCCGTGTTATTCAATTCCGATATATTTCGTCTTCTGTACAACCTAACGAGAATTTAAAGTCTAACTCAGGTAGTCTTTGAACCCTTGTTCTTCATTTCTGATATATTTCGTATTCAGTTCATCCTAACGAGAAACTAAAGTCTAACTCTAAAAGTCTTAAAACCCGTGTTGTTCAGTTCCGATATATTTCGTATTCAGTTATTCCTAACGAGAAACTAAAGTCTAACTCCAGTAGTCTTTGAACCCGTTTTGATCAATTCTGATATATTTCGTATTCAGTTCATCCTAACGAGAAACTAAAGTCTAACGCTAGTAGTCTTTGAACCTGTGTTGTTCAATTCCGATATATTTCGTCTTCAGTTAATTCTAACGAGAAACTAAAGTCTAACGCTAGTAGTCTTTGAAGTCGTGTTGTTTAATTCTGATATATTTTGTATTCGGTTCATCCTAACGAGAAACTAAAGTCTAACTCTAGTAGTCTTTTAACCCGTGTTGTTCAGTTCATATATATTTCGTCTTCAGTTCATCCTAACGAGAAACTAAAGTCTAACTTTAAAAGTCTTTGAACCCGTGTTGTTCAGTTCCGATATATTTCGTATTCAGTTCATCCTAACGAGAAAATAAAGTTTAACTCCAGTAGTCTTTGAACCCGTGTTGTTCATTTCCGATATATTTCGTATTCAGTTAATGCTAACTAGAAACTAAAGTCTAACGCTAGTAGTATTTGAACCCATGTTGTTCAATTCAGATATATTTCGTATTCAGTTCATCCTAATGAGAAACTAAAGTCGAACGCTATTAGTCTTTATACCGGTGTTGTTCAATTCTGATATATTTCGTCTTCAGTTCAGCCTAATGAGAAACTAAATTCTAACTCTATTAGGCTTTGAACCCGTGTTGTTCAATTCTGAAATTTTTCGTCTTCAGTTCATCCTAACGAGAAACTAAATTCTAACGCTAGTAGTCTTTGAACCCGTGTTCTTCAATTTCGATAGATTTCGTATTCAGTTCAACCTAACGAAAAACTAAAGTCTAACGCTAGTAGTCTTTGAACCCGTGTTGTTCAATTCCGATATATTTCATCTTCTGTTCAACCTAACGAGAAACTAAAGTATAACGCTAGTAGTCTTTGAACCCGTGTTGTTCAATTCCGATATATTTCTTCTTCAGTTCATCCTAACGAGAAACTAAAGTCTAACTCTATTAGTCTTTAAACCCGTGTTGTTCAATTCCGATATATTTCATCTTCTGTTCAACCTAACGAGAAACTAAAGTCTAACGCTAGTAGTCTTTGAACCCATGTTGTTCAATTCCGATATATTTCGTCTTCAGTTCATCCTAACGAGAAACTAAAGTCTAACGCTAGTAGTCTTTGAAGCCGTGTTGTTCAATTCCAATATATTTTGTATTCAATTCATCCTAACGAGAAAATAAAGTCTAACTCTAGTAGTCTTTGAACCCGTGTTGTTCAATTCCGATATATTTCGTCCTCAGTTCAACCTAACGAGAATATAATGTCTAACTCTAGTAGTCTTTGAACCCGTGTTCTTCAATTTTGATATATTTCGTCTTCAGTTCATCCTAACGAGAAACTAAAATCTTACGCTAGTAGTCTTTGAACCCGTGTTCTTCAATTCCGATATATTTCGTATTCAGTTCATCCAAACGAGAAAATAAAGTCTAACGCTAGTAGTCTTTGAACCCGTGTTGTTCAATTCTGATACATTTCGTATTCAGTTCATCCTAAGGAGAAACTAAAGTCTAACGCTAGTAGTCTTTAAACCCGTGTTGTTCAATTCCGATATATTTCATCTTCTGTTCAACCTAACGAGAAACTAAAGTCTAACGCTAGTAGACTTTGAACCCGTGTTGTTCAATTCCGATATATTTCGTCTTCAGTTCAACCTAACGAGAATCTAAAGTCTAACTCAGGTAGTCTTTGAACCCTTGTTCTTCATTTCCGATATATTTCGTATTCAGTTCATCCTAACGAGAAACTAAAGTCTAACTCTAAAAGTATTAGAACCCGTGTTGTTCAGTTCCGATATATTTCGTATTCAGTTCTTCCTAACGAGAAACTAAAGTCTAACTCCAGTAGTCTTTGAACCCGTTTTGATCAATTCTGATATATTTCGTATTCAGTTCATCCTAACGAGAAACTAAAGTCTAACGCTAGTAGTCTTTGAACCCGTGTTGTTCAATTCCGATATATTTCGTCTTCAGTTAATTCTAACGAGAAACTAAATTCTACCGCTAGTAGTCTTTGAACCTGTGTTCTTCAATTTCGATAGATTTTGTATTCAGTTCACCCTAACGAGAAACTAAAGTCTAACGCTAGTAATCTTTGAACCCGTATTGTTCAGTTCAGATATATTTCGTCTTCAGTTCATCCTAACGAGAAACTAAAGTCTAACGCTAGTAGTCTTTGAACCCGTGTTGTTCAATTCCAATATATTTCTTCTTCAGTTCATCCTAACGAGAAACTAAAGTCTAACTCTATTAGTCTTTGAACCCGTGTTGTTCAATTCCGATATATTTCATCTTCTGTTTAACCTAACGAGAAACTAAAGTCTAACGCTAGTAGTCTTTGAACCCGTGTTGTTCAATTCCGATATATTTCGTCTTCAGTTCATCCTAACGAGAAACTAAAGTCTAACGCTAGTAGTCTTTGAAGCCGTGTTGTTCAATTCCAATATATTTTGTATTCAATTCATCCTAACGAGAAACTAAAGTCTAACTCTAGTAGTCTTTGAACCCGTGTTGTTCAATTCCGATATATTTCGTCTTCAGTTCAACCTAACGAGAATATAATGTCTAACTCTAGTATTCTTTGAACCCGTGTTCTTTAATTCTGATATATTTCGTATTCAGTTCATCCAAACGAGAAAATAAAGTCTAACGCTAGTAGTCTTTGAACCCGTGTTGTTCAATTCTGATACATTTCGTATTCTGTTCAACCTAACGAGAAACTAAAGTCTAAGGCTAGTAGACTTTGAACCCGTGTTATTCAATTCCGATATATTTCGTCTTCAGTACAACCTAACGAGAATCTATAGTCTAACTCAGGTAGTCTTTGAACCCTTGTTCTTCATTTCCGATATATTTCGTATTCAGTTCATCCTAACGAGAAACTAAAGTCTAACTATAAAAGTCTTAGAACCCGTGTTGTTCAGTTCCGATATATTTCGTATTCAGTTCTTCCTAACGAGAAACTAAAGTCTAACTCCAGTAGTCTTTGAACCCGTTTTTATCAATTCTGATATATTTCGTATTCAGTTCATCCTAACGAGAAAATAAAGTTTAACTCCAGTAGTCTTTGAACCCGTGTTGTTCATTTCCGATATATTTCGTATTCAGTTAATGCTAACTAGAAACTAAAGTCTAACGCTAGTAGTATTTGAACCCATGTTGTTCAATTCAGATATATTTCGTATTCAGTTCATCCTAATGAGAAACTAAAGTCTAACGCTATTAGTCTTTGAACCGGTGTTTTTCAATTCTGATATATATTTCGTCTTCAGTTCAGCCTAACGAGAAACTAAATTCTAACTCTATTAGGCTTTGAACCCGTGTTGTTCAATTCTGATATTTTTCGTCTTCAGTTCATCCTAACGAGAAACTAAATTCTAACGCTAGTAGTCTTTGAACCCGTGTTCTTCAATTTCGATAGATTTCGTATTCAGTTTAACCTAACGAAAAACTAAAGTCCAACGCTAGTAGTCTTTGAACCCGTGTTGTTCAATTCCAATATATTTCATCTTCTGTTCAACCTAACGAGAAACTAAAGTATAACGCTAGTAGTTTTTGAACCCGTGTTGTTCAATTCCGATATATTTCTTCTTCAGTTCATCCTAACGAGAAACTAAAGTCTAACTCTATTAGTCTTTGAACCCGTGTTGTTCAATTCCGATATATTTCATCTTCTGTTCAACCTAACGAGAAACTAAAGTCTAACGCTAGTAGTCTTTGAACCCATGTTGTTCAATTCTGATATATTTCGTCTTCAGTTCATCCTAACGAGAAACTAAAGTCTAACGCTAGTAGTCTTTGAAGCCGTGTTGTTCAATTCCAATATATTTTGTATTCAATTCATCCTAACGAGAAACTAAAGTCTAACTCTAGTAGTCTTTGATCCCGTGTTGTTCAATTCCGATATATTTCATCCTCAGTTCAACCTAACGAGAATATAATGTCTAACTCTAGTAGTCTTTGAACCCGTGTTCTTCAATTTTGATATATTTCGTCTTCAGTTCATCCTAACGAGAAACTAAAATCTTACGCTAGTAGTCTTTGAACCCGTGTTCTTCAATTCCGATATATTTCGTATTCAGTTCATCCAAACGAGAAAATAAAGTCTAACGCTAGTAGTCTTTGAACCCGTGTTGTTCAATTCTGATACATTTCATATTCAGTTCATCCTAACGAGAAACTAAAGTCTAACGCTAGTAGTCTTTAAACCCGTGTTGTTCAATTCCGATATATTTCATCTTCTGTTCAACCTAAAGAGAAACTAAAGTCTAACGCTAGTAGACTTTGAACCCGTGTTGTTCAATTCCGATATATTTCGTCTTCAGTTCAACCTAACGAGAATCTAAAGTCTAACTCAGGTAGTCTTTGAACCCTTGTTCTTCATTTCCGATATATTTCGTATTCAGTTCATCCTAACGAGAAACTAAAGTCTAACTCTAAAGGTCTTAGAACCCGTGTTGTTCAGTACCGATATATTTCGTATTCAGTTCTTCCTAACGAGAAACTAAAGTCTAACTCCAGTAGTCTTTGAACCCGTTTTGATCAATTCTAATATATTTCGTATTCAGTTCATCCTAACGAGAAACTAAAGTCTAACGCTAGTAGTCTTTGAACCCGTGTTGTTCAATTCCGATATATTTCGTCTTCAGTTAATTCTAACGAGAAACTAAAGTCTAACGCTAGTAGTCTTTGAAGCCGTGTTGTTCAATTCTGATATATTTTGTATTCGGTTCATCCTAACGAGAAACTAAAGTCTAACTCTAGTAGTCTTTGAACCCGTGTTGTTCAGTTCAGATATATTTCGTCTTCAGTTCATCCTAACGAGAAACTAAAGTCTAACTTTAAAAGTCTTTGAACCCGTGTTGTTCAGTTCCGATATATTTCGTATTCAGTTCATCCTAACGAGAAACTAAAGTTTAACTCCAGTAGCCTTTGAACCCGTGTTGTTCATTTATGATATATTTGGTATTCAGTTCATGCTAACTAGAAACTAAAGTCTAGCGCTAGTAGTATTTGAACCCGTGTTGTTCAATTCTGATATATTTCGTCTTCAGTTCATCCTTACGAGAAACTAAAGTCTAACTCTATTAGTCTTTGAACCCGTGTTTTTCAATTCTGATATTTTTCGTCTTCAGTTCATCCTAACGAGAAACTAAAGTCTAACGCTAGTAGTCTTTAAACCCGTGTTCTTCAATTTCGATAGATTTCGTATTCAGTTCAACCTAACAAGAAACTAAAGTCTAATGCTAGTAGTCTTTGAACCCGTGTTGTTCAATTCCGATATATTTCTTCTTCAGTTTATCCTAACGAGAAACAAAAGTCTAACTCTATTAGTCTTTGAACCCATGTTGTCCAATTCCGATATATTTCGTCTTCAGTTCAACCTAACGAGAATCAAAAGTCTAACTCTAGTAGTCTTTGAACCCCTGTTGTTCAATTCCGATATATTTTGTCTTCAGTTCAACCTAACGAGAATCAAAAGTCTAACTCTAGTAGTCTTTGAACCCGTGTTCTTCAATTCTGATATATTTCGTCTTCAGTTCATCATAACAAGAAACAAAAATCTTACGCTAATAGTCTTTGAACCCGTGTTCTACAATTCCGATATATTTCGTATTCAGTTCATCCAAACGAGAAACTAAAGTCTAACGCTAGTAGTCGTTGAATCCGTTTTTTTCAATTCTGATATATTTCGTATTCAGTTCATCCTAACGAGAAACTAAAGTCTAACTCTAGTAGTCTTTGAAACCGTGTTGTTCATTTCCGATATATTTCGTCTTCACTTCAACCAAATGAGAATCTAAAGTCTAACTCTAGTAGTCTCTGAACCCTTGTTCTTCAATTCCGATATATTTCGTCTTCAGTTCATGCTAACGAAAAACTGAAATCTTACACTAGTAGTCTTTGAACCCGTGTTCTACAATTCCGATATATTTCGTATTCAGTTCATCCAAACGAGAAACTAAAGTCTAACTCTAGTAGTTGTTGAATCCGTTCTTTTCAATTCTGATATATTTTGTATTCAGTTCATTCTAACGAGAAACTAAAGTCTAACGCTAGTAGTCTTAGAACCCGTGTTGTTCAATTCCGATATATTTCGTCTTCAGTTCAACCTAACGAGAATCAAAAGTCTAACTCTAGTAGGCTTTGAACCCGTGTTCTTCAATTCTGATATATTTCGTCTTCAATTCATCCTAACGAGAAACCAAAATCTTACGCTAGTAGTCTTTGAACCCGTGTTCTTCAATTCTGATATATTTCATCTTCAGTTCATGCTAACGAGAAACTAAAGTCTAACGCTAGTAGCCTTTGAACCCGTGTTGTCAATTCCGATATATTTCGTCTTCAGTTCAACCTAACGAGAAACTAAAGTCTAACACTAGTAGTCTTTGAACCCGTGTTGTTCAATTCCGATATATTTTGTCTTCAGTTCATCCTAACGAGAAACTAAAGTCTAACTCTAGTAGTCTTTGGACCCGTGTTGTTCAATTCCGATATATTTCGTCTTCATTTCAACCTAACGAGAATCTAAAGTGTAACACTAGTAGTCTCTGAACACTTGTTCTTCAATTCCGATATATTTTGTCTTCAATTCATGCTAACGAGAAACTAAAATCTTACGCTAGTAGTCTTTGAACCCGTGTTCTACAATTCCGATATATTTCGTATTCAGTTCATCCAAACGAGAAACTAAAGTCTAACGCTAGTATTCGTTGTACCCGTTTTGTTCAATTCTGATATATTTGGTATTCAGTTCATTCTAACGAGAAACTAAAGTCTAACGCTAGTATTCGTTGAACCCGTGTTGTTAAATTCCGATGTATTTCGTCTGCAGTTCATCCTAACGAGAAACTAAAATCTTACGCTAGTAGTCTTTGAACCCGTGTTCTTCAATTCCGATATATTTCATCTTCAGTTCATGCTAACGAGAAATTAAAGTCTAACGCTAATAGCTTTTGAACCCGTGTTGTCAATTCCGATATATTTCGTTTTCAGTTCATCCAAACTAGAAACTAAAGTCTAACTCTAGTAGTCTTTGAAACCGTGTTATTCAATTCCGATATATTTCGTCTTCAGTTCATCCTAACGAGAAACTAAAGTCTAACTCTAGTAGTCTTTGAACATGGGTTGTTCAATTCCGATATATTTAATCTTAAGTTCAACCTAACGAGAATCTAAAGTCTAACTCTAGTAGTCTTTGAACCCGTGTTTTTCAGTTCCGATATATTTCGTCTTCAGTTCATCCTAACGAGAAACTAAAGTCTAACTCTAAAAGTATTTGAACCCGTGTTGTTCAGCTCCGATATATTTCGTATTCAATTCATCCTAACGAGAAACTAAAGTCTAACTCTAGTAGACTTTGAAACCATGTTATTCAATTCTGATATATTTCATATTCAGTTCATCCTAACGAGAAACTAAAGTCTGACTCTAGTAGGCTTTGAACCCGTGTTGTTCAATTCCTATATATTTCGTCTTTAGTTCATCCTAATGAGAAACTAAAGTCTAACGCTAGTAGTCTTTGAACCCTTGTTGTTTAGTTACGATATATTTCGTCTTCAGTTCATCCTAACGAGATATTAAAGTCTAATGCTAGTAGTCTTTGAACCCGTGTTGTTCAATTCCGATATATTTCGTCTTCATTTCAACCTAACGATAATCTAAAGTCTTACTCTAGTAGTCTATGAACCCTTGTTCTTCAATTCCGATATATTTTGTCTTCAGTTCATGCTAACGAGAAACTAAAATCTTACGCTAGTAGTCTTTGAACCCGTGTTCTACAATTCAGATATATTTCGTATTCAGTTCATCCAAACGAGAAACTAAAGTCTAACGCTAGTAGTCGTTGAATCTGTTTTTTTTCAATTCTGATATATTTCGTATTCAGTTCATTATAACGAGAAACTAAAGGCTAATGATAGTAGTCTTTGAACCCGTGTTGTTCAATTCCGTTATATTTCTTCTTCAGTTCAACCTAACGAGAATCTAAAGTCTAACTCTAGTAGTCTTTGAACCCGTGTTGTTCAGTTCCGATATATTTCGTCTTCAGTTCATCCTAACGAGAAACTAAAGTCTAACTCCAGTAGTCTTTGAAACCGTGTTGTTCATTTCCGATATATTTCGTATTTAGTTCATCCTAACGAGAAACTAAAGTGTAACGGTAGTAGTCTTTGAACCCATGTTGTTCAATTCCGATATATTTCGTATTTAATTCATCCTAACAAGAAACTAAAGTCTAACTCTAGTAGACTTTGAACCCGTGTTGTTCAATTCCGATATATTTCGTATTCAGTTCTTCTTAACGAGAAACTAAAGTCTAACTCTAGTAGGCTTTGAACCCGTGTTGTTCAGTTCTGATATATTTCGTCTTCAGTTCATCCAAACGAGAAATTAAATTCTAACTCAAGTAGTCTTTGAACTCGTGTTGTTCAATTCCGATAATTTCGTCTTCAGTTCATCCTAACGAGAAACTAAAGTCTAACGCTAGTAGTCTTTGAACCCGTGTTGTTCAATTCCGATATATTTCGTCTTCAGTTCATCCTAACGAGATACTAAAGTCTAACGTTAGTAGTCTTTGAACCTGTGTTGTTTAATTCCGATATATTTCGTCTTCAGTTCATCCTAACGAGAAACTAAAGTCTAACTCTAGTAGTCTTTGAACCCGTGTTGTTCAATTCCGATATATTTCGTATTCAGTTCATCCTAACGAGAAACTAAAGTCTAACTCTAGTAGTATTTGAACCCGTGTTGTTCAATTCCGATATATTTCGTATTCAGTTAATCCTAACGAGAAATTAAATTCTAACTCTAGTAGGCTTTGAACCCGTGTTGTTCAGTTCCGATATATTTCGTCTTCATTTCATCCAAACGAGAAACTAAATTCTTACTCAAGTAGTCTTTGAACTCGTTTTGTTCAATTCCGATATATTTTGTCTTCAGTTCATCCTAACGAGAAACTAAAGTCTAACGCTTGTAGTCTTTGAACCCGTGTTGTTCAATTCCGATATATTTCGTCTTCAGTTCATCCTAACGAGATACTAAAGTCTAACGCTAGTAATCTTTGAACCCGTGTTGTTCAATTCCGATATATTTCATCTTCTGTTCAACCTAACGAGATATTAAAGTCTAACGCTAGTAGTCTTCGAACTCTTGTTGTTCAATTCCGATATATTTCGTATCCAGATCATCCTAACGAGAAACTAAAGTCTAACTCTAGTAGTATTTGAACCTGTGTTGTTCAATTCCGATATATTTAATCTTCAGTTCATCCTAACGAGAAACTAAAGTCTAACGCTAGTAGTCTTTGAACCCGTGTTATTCAATTCCGATATATTTCGTATTCAGTTCATCCTAACGAGAAACTAAAGTCTAACGCTAGTAGTCTTTGAACCCGTTTTGTTCAATTCCGATATATTTCTTATTCTGTTCATCCAAACGAAAAACTAAAGTCTCACTCTAGTAGACTTTGAACCTGTGTTGTTCAATTCCGATATATTTCGTATTCAGTTAATCCTAACGAGAAATTAAATTCTAACTCTAGTAGGCTTTGAACCCGTGTTGTTCAGTTCCGATATATTTCGTCTTCAGTTCATCCAAACGAGAAATTAAATACTAACTCAAGTAGTCTTTGAACTCGTGTTGTTCAATTCCGATATATTTCGTCTTCAGTTCATCCTAACGAGAAACTAACGTCTAACGCTAGTAGTATTTGAACCCGTGTTGTTCAGTTACGATATATTTCGTCTTCAGTTCATCCTAACGAGATATTAAAGTCTAACGCTAGTAGTCTTTGAACCCGTGTTGTTCAATTCTGATATATTTCGTCTTCTGTTCAACCTAACGAGAAACTAAAGTCTAATGCTAGTAGTCTTTGAACCCGTGTTGTTCAATTCCGATATATTTCGTCTTCAGTTCATCCAAACGAAAACAAAAGTCTAACTCTAGTAGTCTTTGAACCCGTGTTGTTCAATTACGATATATTTCGTATTCAGTTCATCCTAACGAGAAACTAAAGTCCAATGCTAGTAGTCTTTAAACCCGTGTTTTTCAATTCCGATATATCTCGTCTTTAGTTCATCTTAACGAAAAACTAAAGTCAAACGCTAGTATTCTTTGAACCAGTGTTATTCAATTCCGATATATTTTGTATTTAGTTCATCCTAACGAGAAACTAAAGTCTAACTCTAGTAGTCTTTGAACCCGTGTTGTTCAATTCCGATATATTTCGTCTTCAGTTCAACCTAACGAGAATCTAAAGTCTAACGCTAGTAGTCTTTGAACCCTTGTTCTTCATTTCCGATATATTTCGTATTCAGTTCATCCTAACGAAAAAACTAAACTCTAACTCTAAAAGTCTTTGAACCCGTGTTCTTCAGTTCCAATATATTTCGTATTCAGTTCATCCTAACGAGAAACTAAAGTCTAACGCTAGTAGTCTTTGAAACCGTGTTGTTCAATTCCGATATATTTCGTCTTCAGTTCATTCTAATGAGAAACTAAAGTCTAACGCTAGTAGTCTTTGAACCCGTGTTGTTCATTTCCGATATATTTCGTCTTCAGTTCATCCTAATGAGAAACTAAAGTCTAACCCTAGTAGTCTTTGAACACGTGTTGTTCAATTCCGATATATTTCGTCTTCAGTTCATCCTAACGAGAAACTAAAGTCTAACGCTAGTAGTCTTTGAACCCGTGTTGTTCAATTCCGATATATTTTGTCTTCAGTTCATCCTAACGAGAAACTAAAGTCTAACGCTAGTAGTCTTTGAACCCGTGTTGTTCAATTCCGATATATTTCGTCTTTAGTTCATCCTAACGAGATACTAAAGTATAACGCTAGTAATCTTTGAACCCGTGTTGTTCAATTCCGATATATTTCATCTTCTGTTCAACCTAACGAGATATTAAAGTCTAACGCTAGTAGTCTTCGAACTCTTGTTGTTCAATTCTGATATATTTCGTATCCAGATCATCCTAGCGAGAAATTAAAGTCTAACTCTAGTAGTATTTGAACCTGTGTTATTCAATTCCGATATATTTAATCTTCAGTTCATCCTAACGAGAAACTAAAGTCTAACGCTAGTAGTCTTTGAACCCGTGTTGTTCAATTCCGATATATTTCGTATTCAGTTCATCCTAACGAGAAACTAAAGTCTAACGCTAGTAGTCTTTGAACCCGTGTTGTTCAATTCCGATATATTTCTTATTCAGTTCATCCTAACGAAAAACAAAGTCTTACTCTAGTAGACTTTGAACCTGTGTTGTTCAATTCCGATATATTTAATATTCAATTAATCCTAACGAGAAACTAAATTCTAACTCTAGTAGGCTTTGAACCCGTGTTGTTCAGTTCCGATATATTTCGTCTTCAGTTCATCCAAACGAGAAATTAAATTCTAACTCAAGTAGTCTTTGAACTCGTGTTGTTCAATTCCGATATATTTCGTCTTCAGTTCATCCTAACGAGAAACTAAAGTCTAACGCTAGTAGTCTTTGAACCCGTGTTGTTCAGTTACGATATATTTCGTCTTCAGTTCATCCTAACGAGATATTAAAGTCTAACGCTAGTAGTCTTTGAACCCGTGTTGTTCAATTCCGATATATTTCGTCTTCTGTTCAACCTAACGAGAAACTAAAGTCTAACGCTAGTAGTCTTTGAACCCGTGTTGTTCAATTCCGATATATTTCGTCTTCAGTTCATCCTAACGAAAACAAAAGTCTAACTCTAGTTGTCTTTGAACCCGTGTTGTTCAATTCCGATATATTTCGTATTCAGTTCATCCTAACGAGAAACTAAAGTCCAATGCTAGTAGTCTTTAAACCCGTGTTTTTCAATTCCGATATATCTCGTCTTCAGTTCATCCTAACGAAAAACTAAAGTCAAACGCTAGTATTCTTTGCACCAGTGTTATTCAATTCCGATATATTTTGTATTCAGTTCATCCTAACGAGAAACTAAAGTCTAACTCTAGTAGTCTTTGAACCCGTGTTGTTCAATTCCGATATATTTCGTCTTCAGTTCAACCTAACGAGAATCTAAAGTCTAACTCAGGTAGTCTTTGAACCCTTGTTCTTTATTTCCGATATATTTCGTATTCAGTTCATCCTAACGAGAAACTAAAGTCTAACTCTAAAAGTCTTTGAACCCGTGTTCTTCAGTTCCAATATATTTCGTATTCAGTTCATCCTAACGAGAAACTAAAGTCTAACGCTAGTAGTCTTTGAAACCGTGTTGTTCAATTCCGATATATTTCGTCTTCAGTTCATTCTAATGAGAAACTAAAGTCTAACGCTAGTAGTCTTTGAACCCGTGTTGTTCATTTCCGATATATTTCGTCTTCAGTTCATCCTAACGAGAAACTAAAGTCTAACACTAGTAGTCTTTGAACACGTGTTGTTCAATTCCGATATATTTCGTCTTCAGTTCATTCTAACGAGAAACTAAAGTCTAACGCTAGTAGTCTTTGAACCCGTGTTGTTCAATTCCGATATATTTTGTCTTCAGTTCATCCTAACGAGAAACTAAAGTCTAACGCTAGTAGTCTTTGAACCCGTGTTGTTTAATTCCGATATATTTCGTCTTTAGTTCATCCTAACGAGAAACTAAAGTCTAACGCTAGTAGTCTTTGACCCAGTATTGTTCAATTCTGATATATTTCGTATTCAGTTAATCCTAACGAGAAATTAAAGTCTAAATCTTGTAGTCTTTGAACCCGTGTTTTTAAATTCTGATATATTTCGTCTTCAGTTCATCCTAACGAGAAACTAAAGTCTAACTCTAGTAGTCTTTGAACCCGTGTTGTTCAATTCCGATATATTTCGTATTCAGTCCATCCTAACGAGAAACTAAAGTATAACTTTAGTAGACTTTGAAACCGTGTTATTCAATTCTAATATATTTCGTATTCAGTTCATCCTAACGAGAAACTAAAGTCTAACTCTAGTAGACTTTGAACTCGTGTTGTTCAATTCCGATATATTTCGTCTTTAGTTCATCCTCATGAGAAACTAAAGTCTAACTCTAGAAGTCTTTGAACCCGTGTTGTTCAATTCCGATATATTTCGTCTTCAGTTCAACCTAGCGAGAATCAAAAGTCTAACTCTAGTAGTCTTTGAACCCGTGTTCTTCAATTCTGATATATTTCGTCTTCAGTTCATCCTAACGAGAAACTAAAATCTTACGCTAGTTGTCTTTGAACCCGTGTTCTTCAATTCCGATATATTTCCTCTTCAGTTCATGCTAACGAGAAACTAAAGTCTAACGCTAGTAGTCGTGTTGTTCAATTCCGATATATTTCGTCTTCAGTAAATCGCTATTAGCTCGCTCCACCACATCTTTATCTCTCAATATTCGTCGGCGGTCCTCGTGAAGGTCTCGATTCTGCAATTGCAGAGCGTCTACCCTTTGCTCCAAACTTGTGGCTAAAGAAGCTTTTTCAGCAGCAAGGCGCTGAGAATATCCCAAGTGATCCCGTAAATTGTCCATCTCGGCAGGATCATAATCAAACCTGCGACGTCGTTCTAACTCGTCCTCAAGTCTTGCAATCTCCTCAGTTTGACGGTCTATTTTGTCGTCTTTGTTTTCCATTCGTTGACGAAGATTTTCCACTAGATCCTTCTCAATATCCCATTTTCTCTTCATAATCCTAAACTCCGAAGTAGCGTCTATACCTATACTAGATACCTCGGCTAGGAATAAGGATACCCGACTCAGGATACTGGCACGATAAACTCAATCAACACAAGTTAAGAATGATCATATACCTTGAGCGTCGGCAAGTTTGATCTCCAGCTCGTTCGTGCGACCCTTCTCATTCTGAAATTGAATTTGGAGAGACTCTATCAACTGCTTATCTCGAAGGCGATTGGCGGCATCCAAGCGTACGCCGTTCATAATCTAACACAAACAAACGAGTTTGCATCATAAGCGACACTAAGAACAGAAATCAGAAGCGGGGCATTACCATACAGAAACGAGTCGCTCACCACAGTGTCAAGTGTCAGGGCGATGTCGCCATACCAGGGCACAACATTCAACATTTACTCGTCAGTATACTTCCCAAAGTTGGAGGAAGTAAGCGCACCCAAGGAGTTCATGATCGGGCCAGAGACAGTAAAGGAAGTTTCGGCACTAGAAGATGATCCCTCAGTAATCTGGGGCACACAAGGAAGCTCTACCGGTACATCAGTAAGGATCTTCTCTACGACGGGCGTCTCCGAGGACTCATGTTGGTCTCCCATACCTTGTTCATCGCCTTTGTCACCCGATACATTCTCTCCAAACAGCTCATCCTCATCGGCGGTGGCTTAGCAATTTGCTTACCTCTACCAGGATTACGCCTAAGCGGAGTGGGGTCAACATCGCCCGAGTCATCATCATCGTGCCTCGGGTGTTTCTGCACAAGTGTCTCGTCAGAACATGTGAAGGAAAAAAACAGGGGAAAGTACATGTACTTATAAGAAAATCATTATGTTTGTTACCTTCCCCTGGTCTTCCTCAACCCTTGTGCCAGCACCTCTCTTCCTAGATCCGACAGTCTTGGTGGAGCCGACCTGAAATTTTCAAACAAAAAAGATGACCAGTTGGCGCCTGAAGCTAACAAGATAGAAATCAAGAAAAGCGCATACCTTATCGGCCTTGTCATCATTAACCACCCAGAAAGAATAGGGCTCGGCGGGAAAAGTAGGCGACGGGAAGTCACCATGTAGAATTGGACCTCGAACAAGAAGTGGAACTCGGGGATAAATCGGATCATTAGAATGACGGGGTTGTTTGTTGCAGGGTTGGCCGATGGGATCGGCATCCAGCATCATCCTTTAAACACCCTCGGGCATAACCTTAACCCGATGAGGACTAGCAGCAAACCCAGCAAGATCTCCCAAGTTCGTAGTACCGGCCCGATAGTTGACAAGGAAATTAGGAACGGAATACATTGGAGCGTCCTCATGCTTGTAGGTCGACCAATCAGCATCAGAACCATGACCATCGCGGCGATCCCTCCACTCGTTCATAATTCGAAAAGTATTGCCAGTCCATTGAGCCAAAGCATGAGAAGGCCGAATCTGGGACAAAATCTCGTAATAAAAGGGGCTATCAGGGTTGTATAAGGGAAGAAGAAGGACCAGCTCCAGTTGACCCAAGGTGATGACCACACAATCAGCCGATTGCTCGTGCTTCTTCATATCGGTTTTATTCAAGACACCATTTCGGCCCGAGAGAAGGGTCACTTCGTAATTTTGAAGATCGTACTTCTCCTTCAGCTGCTCAATGAACTCTTCATCAGAGATATCCTTCACCCTTTTCTCGGACCTGCACGAAATAGAAGAAGATTTATCAGCAAAAATAGATTTTATCACGCGATCATCATACCTAGAAGGACTTTCAAGCAAAAATAGAGAAGCAAGGGGAGGTGCATCAAACTCGGAAAAAACGTCGTCAACAGACCTTTTCTCAGTCATGGAAGGAAAAGAAACCATTAATGGAGATAATGCAAAGCTCGGTTTTCAACAAAAAAAGGATGAGGCGACAACAACTACTGTAACAATCGGGGAAGAGGAGATGAAGGAAGAAAAAACAAGAAAGCTAGGGTTTTTAAGCGCAAAGTAACGAAGAAATCTCGAAGAAGAGGTTGCAATGGCGGAAGTGAGAAGTGGAGAAGAAGAAGAAAAAGAAAAAAGGAGCGGGCTATTTAAAGAGAATAAGCTGTAACCGATGACAGCGGTTACAGGTAATAAAGTGGAGATAGTGGGACGCTGCATGGCGGGATCTGCGGCATGGACGAGGACGTGGCGGTTGAAACGACTTTCTTCCACTCGTGTCTGCTTCACGAGTGAAAGAAGGGGCATAAAAGTAGGTGTAAATTATCTACAGATCCAGATGGAAACATCCTAGAACCGGTGCACCAAAATACGAAGAGACGCGAAGTACAGAGTGAATATTATCGGGCGCGAGATTTAAAGAGCCACGTGGATCGGGCGTAATAATGTCGGACAAGACTTGACCCAGACTCCTGATAAAGCTGACAAGATAAGGCGTGGTGGGTCAAACGAGGAGCTATGGTCAAACGAATAAGAAAGAACGGGTCACATCGGATAACCGTAAGGACGACAGTAAAAGGTAGGCGACATCGTGTTAATAATGCATCTAAAGAGATCGGCCCGAACGAAGGATAGGCGAGGAGTCAGGATACATCGGCCACATAAGACGACATGAACCGGCCCGATCATAGAACTGCTAAATAGATGTAACATGACCAACACCTTAATTTCGTTGTATAGAACTTCTCCTATAAATAGAGGTACTTGTATTCAAGAAAGGTAGGTTGTATTTTTTGGGAGAGAAAAGGAGAGAAATTCGAGTAAACACTAAGAAGAAGAAGAAAAGTGAGTAGTAAGTGCATCTTGTAAGGAAACCCCACGGAGAGCAACACCTTTGTAACACTTCAAAGTAATAAGATTCATCCTTTCACCCCCGTGGACGTAAGTAATCATACTGAACCACGTATATCTTGTGTTCATTGTGGAGTGTTTACTTTCATTTGAGATGAGCATTGCGTTTCTATCCTTTGGATGTAGTTTGTAGTAAAATGCATCTACAGAAATGATTCAACAAGTTAACATGAATTTGATCATTACAGGATATAAGGATCTCATTGATAAACTATCATCTATTTTCAAAAAATCAGGTAAGGATTCTAATCTTGTCTTTTTCCATGATGATAACAAATTTTATGATCATTTTTCACGCTCAAAAAGAAGAGGAAAAATTAAGGGTAAACATCGGCATAATTTCCTTGGTGGGAGTTTACCTCACCCTTGTGCAAGATAGTTACAAGTCTTTGAATCTTATCCATAAAAATCATGTTGAATAAGGAATTGTTGTATACAATCCAACCTCGATAAACGAATGTTCGATAAATAAATAACCTCGCCAAATAAATAATTTTCATCGGTCCCGACTTGGGCCAAGGTGATAAATGAATAACCTCGCTTAATGCAATAGTGAATAAAAAAAATGAATCCTTAAAGGCCCTACAAAAATATATAAACGAATAATCACTAAATTTCATATAAAAAATATATATAAGAATAACCCAAAATACATAATCAGTAAATTTTACATAAAACATATGTAGAAATAAACTCAAAAAAAAATTCATCTATGGTTGATTGGTCTTTTCTTCCACCCAAACCAAAATGCACAGCATACTTAATCTTATGCAATGCTTGCACAATTTTTACAATATTTTACTCGTGTTGTAATAAGTAATTTTTTAAAGTGACCATCGCTTGAAAGACATCTTTAGATGACACATTTGGTAGGACGCTAGTATCATCTGGTTCATCATTCATTACTGACCCAATAATTTCTTCGTCTGTTGGAACTTGGAGATTCCATAACTGCATCATTCTCGCTAGGATAGTTTAAAAGATATTTGACGTTCATCACATTTCTATAACATAAATTAGAAATGACACAAGTTAATCCTTGGATATATTCTTCTAATTGACCATTTTCTGGTTCGTGAACATCAATATCTTCAGACCTAATCTTACAATGAAGGAAACAATTTACAATTTTTTTGTTGTCGTCACTTCAAATTTCCAAACCATAGTAGCAAAATTAATAGCATCCAAAATGTTAATATTTCAAGATTTGGTGGGTCAACTTCAAGGCTTTGCAACATGCTAGAATAAAAATGACGCCAATGATGAACTTTGAATGCCTGAATAATCCTAGCATCACATGGTTGAATTTTAGATGTTGTGTTTGAGGGCAAGAAAAATAACTCTACATTTTCCAGGCCTTTAACTACCCACTTGGTACATTTGTACATCTTCTCTTATACAATTTAACTTCTTAATTAAGAAAATATTGTATAAATGAATAAAATATTTATTTATTGATAAATAAATAACCCCACTAAACGAATATTTTTCTTGGTCCCGAGAACATTCATTTATCGAGGTTAGACTATAACAGGTATACTATTTGTCTCAATAGTGCTTTGTAAGTGATGAGTTGTGATCTTTTTCATATTGCAACTTTTACGTATGTTGTATGGTTATTTAAGATTGCCAAAATTTCATGCTGAGCCAGGTTCTTGAAAAACCAAGTATTCAATGATATTTTCTTCACAAGAATATTAATGCTCTTGTGCTCTAAACTTCGTTTTGAGCTAAGAATTTATCCATGATTCAAGAAGGAATATTTATATATCATAGAAAATGGTAGAAAAAGTGAAAAAGTGAAAAATATTTTTGTGCTTTCTAAGATGTTTATTACCATGAAAAAGTCTGTTTAAAAACCGTATAAGAATTATTGTATGTGTATCGATGTACCCGTCCTTATGGTCCGTACATAGACCTTAAATTCTAGGAAAACGTACGAACTGACCTCCTACACAGAGAATATCTTTTGTAAACTTGTTGATATACCCTAACCTATGATTGAGAAACTCTCATCCAATGGAGTTCCGCAACCGATCATGTCTTTTATGTCACGAATCTTTGAAAGCATGAAAGAACCTATTACCCTTTGCAGAGGTATTGAAACAAAAGAAAAGTTGAGAACTCTGGTTGATGACGAAGTGGTTGAATCATTCGAAGATCTTTTTGGTGTGAATTGTTATTTTTCCTATGATCATCAAGATGTTGATCATGAAAAGATGATTTATGCTAATGTTGTTTATGATTTTCTTAAAAAATTTGAGGAAGCAAAGCTAGAACTTGTGGAAACTCTAAAAGGTCTAGACATGTTATGAACAAAGTTGAAAAATGTTTCTGCTGACCTTGTTCTCATGAAATCTCATGTTCGTGATCTTATCAATGAGGATATTTTCTCTAAAAAATTCAAGAATACAGTTGATGACAAATTCAAGGGTCTCAATACCAAGAAGAGTCTAAAAAAATCTTGCTTATTTTGTTTTCATTGATGAACCAGGAAACTTCTTGTGAGAATTTATTCTTGTGTTTAAGAAGGATAACTAGGGTTCGGTATAGCAAATATTGTGATTACATAAGTTATTTCCAACGATTTTTATCTTTCATGTTTTAGATTTATTTATTTAAATTTTATAGTTTATGGAAGATGAACTTGCAATATTTGATCATTATTGGTTTAATGTATTGCAAATTCTTATGAGATATATGCGTCCTTTACTATATGTGAATTGAACCGATATCTCATATATACTCAAAAGTTAAATCTATTATGTTTTTTGAACTAAAAACATGACAAAATTTGAGGAACTTTTTCGCAGTATTGATCTGTTCGTGATCACACTTTTGCGAAATTACTGCACTATTTACTTCGTAAGATTTTCTTATGTTGAGTCATACCGATTAAAATTATCTCTTTGTTCATAATTGGCATTGAGATTAATTTATATCGATGTTCAGGATGCAAGTCCATGTGAATCGTTAATGTCCGGAAAAATCCTTCTTTTTCATTAAAGCAAGGTCACTCATGTTGTTCTCTTGGGAATGACATCAAATGGGGGTGAGTTCTTAAATAAACTTGTGCTTAATTGTTATATCTTTGTGAGGAGAGTGGGTGTATAATTTACAGGGGATGCTTGTATCTTAAATCTCCTAGATGAGCGTTAAGTATTTTATACTCTGTGATGCCATCTAAATAAAAGTTGATATGTGTTTCCTTTAAGTTTTGAAATATCTTTTGATTGAATTCATTACGATCCCATAGTTTCCGTACCTTTGACAGTTTTTATTAACAAAAAGTGGGAGAATTAATTAGTAGTTTCACACTACATACATATGGTTTACGGATCATTATGTAAGGGGGAGTGAATCAATATATATAGGTTTCACCTATTATGCAAAAGATGTAAGTATAGATTAAGGAGGGAGAAACATATCACCAAAGTATTACTTCAAAGTTGTGATACAATTAAACTTTGGAGATGATAATAATATAATATTTTTGTATAACAACGATTGAGAATATTTGTTTTCAAAGTTGTTATCGCTACGGATCTTCAACAACGGCGATGCTGAGTTGAACATGTTCAGAATAATTACAACTTTTAGTAACACATAATTCAAGGAGTTTAAGAACCAAGGAAATCAAGCATGGTGGATTCTGGAGTTTCAAAGCTTTATTTTTTAATCCATATATATTCATATTTTTGTCACTAAAAATTGACAAAGCGAGAGATTGTTAGAGCATTGCTTGGTCGAACTCACAAGTTGTTATCTCAGGCTTGTTGTCAAATTTAGTTGTCACAACTATATCTTGATTTCTAGTCTATATTTAGTCAGGTCTCGGATTATGATAGAAGTGTGTAGTTGAGAACCAGATTGAAAAAGTGGGAGTCTAACAACCACACCCAATATTTCGATTAGCAATCTATATGAACTAACTCCAATATACTTTAAAGAGAATCAACTAGACTCAATCTTGATAAGGTATATCAAAGAGTTCTAATATCTCTATTTCACAATGTAATCAACAAATCGAACAGATACAAATCCGTGAGCCTGATTATCATGTGAAATAACTTGAACGGTACCAAAGACCAATGTTAAAGTGTCAATCAATGTAAATCAACAACCAAAGGTCGGATATTCTAATTGATTGATATTAACGCACAACCTGTGATATTTCAATTATATAACAAAATATAATGCGGAAAAGAAATAACACAAACACCAGAATTTTGTTAACGAGGAAACCGCAAACGCAGAAAAACCCTGGGACCTAGTCCCGATTGAACACACATTGTATTAAGTCGCTACATACACTAGCCTACTACAAACTAACTTCGGTATGTACTGTAGTTGAACCCTAATCAATCTCACACTGATCCAAGGTACAGTTGTTCTCCTTACATCTCTGATCCCAGCAGGATACTATGCACTTGATTCCCTTAGCTTATCTCACCCACAACTAAGAGTTGCTACGACCCAAAGTCGAAGACTTTAATAAACAAATTTGTATCACACAGAAAAGTCTATGATAATAGATAAATCTGTCTCCCACAGAAATACCTACAAGTTTTGTTATATCTTTTGATAAATCAAGGTGAACATGAACCAATTGATAACCCGGACTTATATTCCCAAAGAAAGTCCTAGTATTATCAATCACCTCACAATAATCTTAATCGACGCGGCGAAAGAAGATATTGTGGAATCACAAACGATGAAATGAAGATGTTTATGACTACTTTTATATCTTGCCTATCGGAGATATTAATCTCAATCCAATCATTACGATTGTACTCAACATGATAGAATCAGCAAGATCAGATCACACAACTACGAGAAAGTAGTATCGATCTGGCTTCACAATCACAATGAAGTCTTCAAGTCGTTAACCTAAAGGGTATCGAGAAGAAACCTAAGGTTAAATGAGAATCGACTCTAGCTAATACAACTAGTATCACACATGAGGTATGGGGATTAAGTTTACCAGTTGCTAGATTTCTCCCTTATATAGTATTACAAATCAGGGTTTGCAATCAATGTTAGCTTAGTAACAAAGCATTCAATATTCACCGTTAGATGAAAACCTGATTAGGTTCAAGTTAATATCTTTCAGCCGTTGGATCGAAAACTTAGCTTGTTACACAAAAATGAAATGCACGTTTTAGGTTTGTGTAACTGTACCCAAACTTGTAAATTTGTTGGTTCAACAGTAGTTAACTAAAAGGTTAGCCATATGAGCACTTTCATATCAACCTTATTCTTCTTCACCATAACTAGTTCAAATGAACTAGTTTGAGATTTGTTCGATTGCAAGGAAGTCTTATAGAAGTATATAAGACACAATCAAAGCAAAAACGATTTGATTCACTCGAATCGATTCATGAACTTTATAGCCACGGTTTGCAAACTACATTCCTTAGTTAATATAAATATATGTTCACAAAAAATTGTCTTTAGATATAACCAACTCAAGTATGCAGACTTAAGTTCCCGGAAGGAGTTCACAAACTCCGGTAAATTTTCTCGGAAAGAGAACTTCCGCCAGTTCGCACACTGGGTTCGCGGACTGAGCTCACAACTCTTGTTCCGGTTTTCCTAATCAACAAACTATGTATACTTTGGTTCAAGGAATAAGGACTTATACATATATGTGTTGCCACACAATTCTTATATCCAATAATGGTTATATAATCTAAACTCTCATTTCAATAATTGAAACATTCTTAGAAGACGTTATATATAGTTTTTATTCACAAACTATTTTTCGTCAAATCCATTTTCAAAGTGATTGAAACATAACATGACTTGCGTCACTAGGTAAAGATGAACTTGGCTAAAGCGATATCTTACCAACATATATTTCTAGAAATACATTGGCGAGATAAACTCGGATCGAAATAGCAAATGTGTATAATCAAAGTCTATATAGCAAAACGACTTTTGTCTCAAGGTAGGAGATAAAGTAAATAGAATTTTGAGTGATAGATGAGTTCAAGTCTCTACATACCTTTTAGTCGATGAAGTTCCACCAGTTCCTTGAGTAGTTCTTCATCTTGTATGATAATCGCCATGGAGTTCTTGAGCTCAACTACACTTTCTATCCTAGTCCGAGATATTATCTATAGTAGACTAGAAATCAAGACTTATAGTTTTGATCACTAAAATTGACAAACATGCTTGAGATAGCAACGCATGCGAGTTCGACCGAGCAGTGCTCTTACACGGATATCACTGCGTTCTACCATTTGAAGGCGAAAATCAACAGGAGCTTTGGAGAACTTGAACATCAAAAGGTAAGTGAAGACGGAACCACATATTTCTCAAGTTTTCACCTTTCTATCAATGATACCTTATTGCATGACTAAATTAGACAGTACATGCATAACATAAATTTCGAGTCAAGTTTATCTTGAATATCATTCTCGAAATATGACTATTTATGCTTAAGAACATTTGTTCATACTTGATGAATTTAGTTAAGAACAATTTATTATTCATGACTTAAATTATGATTCAATATTTAATCACTTGAAAATATCCTGGAACAGTGATACACGTTATTGATGTTATTCGGGAATGTTTCGAATTGATTATTAAAGAGATATAGAACTAATGTTAATCTGGATACAAGACAGTATGCATACCAGTTCACATGATGTTATAAGTATGGAGCCGCAGTACATGTACCTAATACACGTACTGACATAGCTATAGTCCGGCAACGACTTTGTGGTACGCACACCCGTTATCTATACAGGAACGGTACGCATACCCAGTAAGCAAACTGGAAAAGATCTATTGGTTTTAAAACCGAAAACGGTATGCATACCCAGTATGAAAACCATAAAAGATATGTGAGTTCACGAACAGATATAATACACGTACCATAAAAGATCTTTAGCGGCTTAGTAGGCTTAATATACAGTTTGGTGTTCAAATCCAGACTAGGTCCTGAGGTTTTTCGGCATTTTCGGTTTCCTCGTTAACAAAATTTCTGGTGTCTGTGTTATTTATTTTTCCACATTAGATTGTTTATCTTTATAATTGAAATATCACAGGTTGTACATTAATCAATCAAAGTAGAGATATCCATCTTTGTTTGTTGGATACGACTTGATTGATTCTTAGATATTGATCTTTGGAATCGTCCAAGTACTAAAGAGATATAAGCTCTTTATATGATTCCTTGATTGAGATTCATTAAGTTAAACTCTCGGAATTGTATTCGAGTTTAGTCCATACAGGTTGCCTAAGAAAAAGTTGGTGGTGTATTTTGGTACCCCGCGTTTTCAGTTTTCCCCCACCATTTTAATATTATCTGAATAATTTTATGCACATGGTTTTTATGTTTTATGAAATTAAAACGCCACTACAGATATCTTTGGACTCGTTCTTGAATTATATCACGAAGGTACCGGAACGCCACATTGAACTCAAACCGCTTGGAATACCCTATATGGAACTCAGACTACCCACCTCTTGATTTAGTTAAATTGATCTCGGTCCTGATGGCTAGATATATGCTCAGAAAGTATACAAGGGCCAGCTAGTTGCTTAACATTATCGAACTCCTCATGTTTATCTTTGGGTGCTTGATGATCTCTCTTTTTTGTTTTTATTTTTCTTGGATCACACACTACAAAAATTTAAGTAGATTAAAATTTTAGAGAAGTTGTGAAGGTTTTGGTAGAAAACTACAGATATGTATATATATATATAAGCGAAAAAGAAATGTTGTCTTTTATAATTCGACCATTGAGACAGAGTCTCTTCCTGACATGGTCTTGTCCCTCAGCTCCAGGGTGTTTATCTATGATGTACAAGACTGTATCTTTATATAGAGACTCATGTCTCTTCGAGTCATTTTAGTGTTGGATCTGACCATTTGCCAGGCTCCATAAGAACCGACTTTAGGTTGGCCACAGGGTTAAAACTCTCCTCTTATTGATTGGGTGTATATACATACACTGTTATACAATATTAGTCCGAGAGCGGAGCCTTGGAGCTAGTGAGGTTTTTTCCTTGAATTTGAAAAGATTTTTAATTATTTTTAATTTTGACAAGTTATTAGTGGTCCACTTGTATAGTTTTATTATTATTGGCCAAGATGGCAAAGTGCTTCGACAGTAGAATCAAAGAATCTTCATTACTATTGTTAACTGTTTTTTGTTTTTGTTTTTTTCGGAAAGGAGGCAAGTTACATTGATAAATATACTTTGTTTCAAAGACGGGATGTTGGAACTGCAACAATAAAATACTGAAAGTAATGATGTTAAGAAATAAAATTCTGAAAGCTGAAACAAACACTCAATGAAATTCTCGAACAGAGGACAGAGTCACTTGATCATCAAGTTGTCCTTAACACGATAGTTCACCGATACGCCTAAATAATGAGTGATTCCTATACCCTATGGTGAAGTCGTATCCAGGATAAAACTACCCGTTGCAAATACTATAAGCACTATAGTACTTGCTCACTCTTATGAAAAAGACCACACAAAGGGAGAAATACGAATAAAAGAAGGATAGTAGCTTACAGGGGTTTACTTAATAAATACATTTGTAGATTTGTAGAGATTTAAAAAGAGTCATGAAAATTAATAACTTTGCGAGAATTATATAGAGTTGAGAAAAAAATTTGCGGAGTTATGCAGAGTTGTCTAATGTCTTGCAGACATTTGTAGAGTCCTGAAGAGTTGTAAAAACAAATTTTATATGGAAATATGCATGATAGACATAAATACAAAATTTATTGTAGCTTATTTATTATAGTAACTTAAATTAATATTATTTTATATATATAACTTATTTCTTTTGTTTAATAAAAATACAATAAAGTGTAACAATAAATTAAAATATTTTTTATTGTACATAATAATTAAAATTAAAAAATGTTCGATCATACCATATAATTTATATCATCTATAATAGGAGTTTTATAGATTGTGTATTCATTAATTAAAATAAAAGAGAGCAAAAAACATATTTATAAAAAAAATTGGAAGTCTTCCAAAATCTTACATATTTTGCAAGACTTTTATCAAGGAAAATATATGCCCAAAAGTCACTCAAAGTCTTGAAAATAGGTAACAGGGTTTACTCAATAAATACTTTTATGGTGGGTTTGTTTGTAGAATTCACGATTTCCAGGAATTTATAATCCCATGGAATTATAAATTCTGGGATTCATGTAAATCCCTTGTGTGTTTGGTAACCCAGTTAAAATTCCTAGGATTCATAGAATTATCTTGTTCTAAAGTCAATATATCGTTTGGTTTTACCTTTGGAAACTTAAAATTGAATATATATATATGAGATTTAGAGTTTAAAAAAAGTAGGTCCATAAATCCCTTGATAAGTTTCCCAGCAAATCTTAGGGGGGAGGGGTCGGACTCCATATGGAGGATTTGCTGGAAAACTGATTCCCATGGAAAACATGATTCCAGGGATTTGGGCAACCAAACAAACATAGGGAAACATAATTCCACCAAATCCCCTGAACCCCTAAATCCCATATTTAAAATTCTACATCCAAACCCACCATTATTGATTTCCAAAGATTTTAATGGATTTACAAAATATTGTGTTACTGGTTGTATACTTTTGAAATCTCTTTCAAAGTTTATGTTACTCGTTGTAGATTGTCAAAAGGTCTTATAAAGTTTGTGTTACTCGTTGTAAACTTGAAAATTCAAAGACTTTGTATACTTACCTATTTTCAAGACTTTGAGTGACTTTTGGGCATATATTTTCCTTGATAAAAGTCTTGCAAAATATGTAAGATTTTGGAAGACTTCCAAATTTTTTTATAAAAATGTTTTCTGCTCTCTTTTATTTTAATTAATGAATACATAATCTATAAAACTCCTATTATAGATGATATAAATTATTTACAGGGGTTTACTCAATAAATACTTTTATCGATTTCCAAAGAGTTTAATGGATTTACTAAGTATTGTGTTATTGGTTGTATACTTTTAAAATCTCTTTCAAAGTTTATGTTACTCGTTGTAGATTGTCAAAAGGTCTTCTAAAGTTTGTGTTACTCGTTGTAAACTTGAAAATTCAAAGACTTTGCATACTTATCTATTTTCAAGACTTTGAGTGACTTTTGGGTATATATTTGATTTGATAAAAGTCTTGCAAAATATGTAAGATTTTGGAAGACTTCCAATTTTTTTATAAAGATGTTTTTACTCTATTTTATTCCTTTTTCATGAATACACAATCTATAAAACTCCTATTATAGATGAGTATAAATTATATGATATGATTCAACATTTTTTTTAATTTTAATTATTATGTACAAATGTACAATAATAATTATTTTAATTTATTGTTACACTTTATTGTATTTCATTGAACCAAAGAAATAAGTTATATATATAAAATACTAATAATTTATTTTAATTTAGTTGAAGTTACTATAACAAATAAGCTACAATAAATTTTATATTTATGTCTATCATGTATATTTCCATATAAAATTTGTTTATACAACTCTTCAAGACTTTACAAATATCTGCAAGACATTAGACAACTCTGCATAACTCCGCAAAAGTTTGCTCAATTCTGTATAATTCTCGCAAAGTTATTAATTTTCATAACTCTTTTTAAATCTACAAATGTATTTATTGAGTAAACCCCCGTTAGTATGATCAAACATTTTTTAATTTTAATTATTATGTACAAATGTACAATAATAAATATTTTAATTTATTGTTACACTTTATTGTATTTTATTGAAAAAAAAATAAGTTATATATATATATATAATAATATTATTAATTTAAGTTACTATAATAAATAAGCTACAATAAATTTTGTATATATGTCTATCATGCATATTTCCATATAAAATTTGTTTTTACAACTCTTCAGGACTCTACAAATGTCTGCAAGACATTAGACAACTCTGCATAACTCCGCAAAATTTTGCTCAACTCTATATAATTCTCGCAAAGTTATTAATTTTCATGACTCTTTTTAAATCTCTACAAATCTACAAATGTATTTATTGAGTAAACCCCTGTAAGTATACAAAGTCTTTGAATTTTCAAGTTTACAACGAGTAACACAAACTTTAGAATACCTTTTGACAATCTACAACGAGTAACATAAACTTTGAAAGAGATTTCAAAAGTATACAACCAGTAACACAATACTTTTTAAATCCATTAAACTCTTTGGAAATTAATAAAAGTATTTATTGAGTAAACCCCTGTAAATTCTGGACACAAATTGGAATGAGTAACTCGTTTAGTTTATATAGAGGAGAAGAGAGAAGACAAAAAATAATGGGTAATTAATGAGAATAAAATCTGAATTAATGATAGAAAATAAATTCTAATTAATAAATATATTTTTTAAAACGGGCACAAAATATAACTACACATTATGTCGTCATCAAATCAAACCATAAAGAATATAAATCTTCACTCACATTATGTCGCCATCGAAGACAAAATTTATTTTGATATTAAAATATTTAAGGAAATAATTCAAAAGAATTTTTGTCAAAAAGATAAGACTTGATTGACCTATGTCCACGGCGTAAAAACGAGCACGAGCCCGAGCCTTGAGCCCAAGCCTTACCTTAGTGAAAACAAGTATTGTTTGCCCCACCCGTTCCACCTACATTGTTTGTATAACTATCCATAATGGAATAGTTAAATAGTAGAGCTCCTCTTTAGTTATGAAGGTTGTTTTTGGGCATACCAAAAAATTACCGGGCATACATTTTGTTTAAGTTCGGCTTAAAAGTTGTGAGCTGAACCTTGCAAACCTAGGCAAAAAAAATAATTTTGAGCCGAACCTTGAGTATGCCGGTAATTTTTTGGTATGCCCAAAAACAACTTTCTTAGTTATACCCTATGTGGGACTAAATGTCATATTTCATTCACTCATAAGAAAATGAGCAAGTGCTCTTAGAGACTCAAAGGTCCTAAGTTCCATTCCAACTAAGACTATAAAACCAAAACAATAAAACTCATTTTCCCCGACACGGGATAGATCACAAAATATAATTGTGATCAGTTACAAGACTGACCAGGGAGTTTCCAATCATCCAATAAATTTCAAACAAGCAATAAACATAATGAAGCCACTTAACAACATAATCATAGGATAAAATAGAATCTTAACCATTACACACGATTTTCTAAGTATCCAAACTAGTTTAAATGACCTGGTTTGGTTAATGATAATAAATACATATCCGTACCTATTTATCATAGTTATAAAAAGACATGCACTTTGTCTCCTTGATCAAAAAGCTAAGTGGTGGACAGGATCTGCCGAAAAATTCTATCCGACGGTCGGGAAGCTCCGGATCGAGATTTCAAGTGGACGGCTGGGAATGAGAGGGGGCCACGATTAATTAAAACGATGGAAAAAAAAATCATTTTCACTATATACAGAATTTAAACCGTTCACAAATTCCAAAATTATATAGATAATGGACCAAGTACAAGGCAACAGGAGATCAACAATTCGATGCATACATAATTATACCCAGTTTTACCGTATATGCATCACCTCACAGTTTTACCATACTAACAAGCCCCGAGAGTTTTCTTCTTTCGTGATTGCTTGGTTTTTCGGTTGATGTAATTCGTTTGAAACTCTGCCGATCGAGGATAATCACTACCACCATCTCTTTCTTCCTCTTCTTGCATTGAATCTTCACATCTTCCAGTTTGCATCAACAACAAAGTACGCACCAACACAATATGACGAGAATCAATCAATCCGTACCATCGCCACCATCAACAACAATTTCCTTTACGGACCCTAATTTTGATCACAACAATTTCTCATCTTTTCTCTTCAACCTTGCGTCGATCTCAAACTCTATGAAGCCAATATTTTTTTCTCCTATTTTCTTTTCAAACCTTGCCTCAATCACAATCTCAAACTATATGAAGCCAAACATATTCTGATTTTGGAGGTAATTTAGTGAGGAAATTGTTCGATTTTTGTACCGTGAATTGTTGGTGATTCATTTTCAGTAATTTATCCAAACAACATCAGTAAGAGTATGGAGGAAGCTAATAGATTGTGATGCTAATAATTCAAGGTAACAAAATCAACTGATTGAGTAAGTGTGTTGTATTGGTTATCTGAAAATTCAAGCCCTAGAAAATCTTCTGCATGATTTTGTGTTGATTGCTTTGTATTCTTGATTTTTCGGCTGATGCTCAACTCTAATAATGGAGGTTTGAACCCTAATAATGGATTTTGATGATTGTTTATTTCGTTCAATTCAATGTATCAATAACCGAAATCAACTGTGATAAACCCTTATTTATGTTGGTTGCAGCCAGTTTATACCCTTGCATAGCTTGGTCAGATTGCAGCCAATTTGTACTGGTGATGTTTCTTTCTTGATATTGTGTAAATTGGTGGGCGTGTTCTTTTCTTTTTATTAATCAGGACTCGGGAGTGAAGGGAATTGATGTGGATTAGAGTAATCAATTTGTTTTAGTGTAGTAGTAATGTTGAGGCTTTGGCTGGAAGAGATGGGAAAGGTCTATCACTATCTTCAAACCACCTTTGGAGTAATCAATTTTTTGTAGTGTAGTAGTAATGCTCAGGCTTTGGCTGGAATTGATGTGGGAGTAATCAATTTGTTGTGGTGTATTAGTAACCTTTTTATTCATGCATCGTTTCAGTTGCGAAAAGTTCTGTCACCATCTTGAAACAATGGGTTTTGTACTATTGTTTAAAGCGTCAAACAATGTTTTTTGGGTCGTTGTTTGTATTATTTATTTTTTTGTCAAATTTCTTTCAGACCACCTTCAAATTTATCGCCAGATGTTCAACCTACAACAACAAAATTTCCGCTTAATGAAAGAGAATCTCCCAAGAAAGGAATCTTAACAACTATGTTGATCGGCTGTTTAAATGTTTCTAGGTGCTTGGATTCAAGAACATCTTTCCATATCACTTACAGTGGTCGGCAAAAAAGGGAAAACACCGATTGAAATTGAAATTCTCGATGTTGATAACAGTGGAACTATCGCCCAACTACTCTTTTCCAAGTGGGACCCCACCTACCCTGTGAGTATGGAAATGCATTCCGATTAGGCTAACTTAATTTTATCCTAATTTTACCAATTGTCCTGCTATCTGTATATACAGGCAACTAACATCTTCATGTATGTAACGGACGCGCTACAAAAACACTCACTGTGAATGGTTGGTATAGTCTTGGTTGTAATGGTTGTAGGAAGAAAGTTTATAGGGAGAAAGAAAAGTAGAAATTTTGGAAGCCAGGTTAGTTCTCAACATTATGTATTACTATTAACCAATTGTTGTTATATATTCGACATGTTTTATTAACCAGTTCATCTTCCATTTGCAACACAGGTACCTATCCCCTTTGAATTTGAAGGTGCAACCCGTACTGCTGTGTTAATGGCTCTAGATAATGAGGTCCAGAAGATGGTTCGTCAGACTGCCTCCGAACACTCTTGAGTGGGTGAGAGGTAAATTATCCAAATCCTTCTTCTCATCTCACCCTAGAACATCACATTATATAAGTTATAATGAACAGAAATGTGTGACATACAAATTAACATCACTATTAAAATTCGCAGGAAACAACGAAAGCTGCCATGCTAATCCGGGTTCCCACAAATTCTCCACCAACCTGTGGATTTCCAAATTACCCTGAACTCCTTCAACATAAGAAAAAAATGATGCACAAACACTCGCGATTGCAGAATACTCAGCTGCTAATCTGGAGACGAATGAGGTAAATATTCATTTTGTTAAATCTTTAGATTATTTGTCCGATCTTATGATGTTAGATCCTATATCTTTTACATACAACAAACTTTAGCCTAATACATGTCTGCATATATAAATTGGTTTAATTCAAATCCTGAAGTAATTTAACTCATGTATGCAAGGTATGTGAGAAACACGTAAACAGCTTGACCTGTTTTGATAATTTTCTCACAGAAGAAATATAGCCTGTGGTGTCTATCGAAAATGATATTGGTTGTTTTCGAAAAAATTTAACCCGTTAACATAAGCTCCTAAAAGTATTCCTAAGTGCAAGCAAACAAATCTCAACATTACCCTATTAAATCAGTGTTGATGATTAATTTATATGAAGTACCACACAACTGAAACTCTCTTCGACCCTATATTTCTATTTTATCAAACGGAAATGATGTAGACTATGCGGTTGTAAAAATGCTGTTGAATTCATCAACTACCTGCAGGTAACGAGAAACCATAGGAACCACGCTATATTGTGTGTTTGTGCTTCTCAATATGAGCTTCCTGTGGCCTTTTTCCATTATATATGTTGTTTTTATCTTTGCGCAAAATATATTTTCATGCGTGCATTTTATTTGTTTGTGTATTTATTCTATTGTTGTATTTTGTTCGATTAGTAGATTGATTTGCACTCCGTACCCTAAATTATTATGCCAAAACTTATATGTATCTCTTATGCTTTATTAGTTAGGTAGTCCGGAAGTAAACAACTTAGATGATTGGATTGGCTTGACATTGCTTTGTCCTTTGTTCGTTATTTGATGTCATTTCATTTGATGTGTTTATAAGAATTTCATTTTAGATCCAAGAAAAAATTATGATTGAGATTCCACTTTATACAAGAATTTCGGTTCAGAAAATCTTAAACTACGGATCGAGTGAGAATGGCATCTTGCTTTTTCCAGCAACATTTGCTTTGTTCTCTTCTGCATATATTCATTGTTAAAGTTGAATTTTATGGATGTAAAGAGTTTCCTTGGAAATATATGCAGGTAATAGGGTCCCCATGTAATATTATGGGAGTAAATAGACTCCAGTTGTAACTAAACAATTTCTACTACACATGGTGGGGGCAAGTGTATTCCAAATGCTACTGAACAATTTCAATTACATACTGTGGAGTAAGTAGACTCAAGATGAACCTAAATAACTTAATTCCACGGTTTATCTGCAAAATTCTATGAGAAGTTTAAGGAGAATAATAATAATCCAGGTAACTGAAGACTAACCAATTTATATTTTTCCTTCAATATTTTTTTTTTGATGGTATGGTTATATTTTTCTTTCAATTTATTTTCGCCTGATGCCATTCTTCCATTTGTTCACAGTTGCCCATTAATGAAAACTTGGGATTCCAGTTGGAAGTGTGGAAGGTATACTTGGAATCTTACTCCTAGAAGGTCTATTATAACGCACAAAAGTTATAAACGTCAGGTATGTATTGCCCAATTTTCAGTTTTTGCATCAAAATAAATAGAGAGAGGTGATTCTCTCTTATTCTTTAAACTAAGTTTGGTACTCAAATGTTTTCCAATCTGATGTTCGGATGAAGATGGCAGTAGAATCGCTTTAGGGAGGTTGATATTTTCTTGGCGAGGACTACAGCTGGAAACTGATAGTTTCAGTGAAAAACAAATGTCATTGGTCAAGAATGTTTAGGGGAGACATATATCTAAAGGATCAGTTTCGAGCTTCAATGAAGGAAGGATCAGACAGTGGTTGGTGAGAACATATTTAGTTACATATTTTAATTATTTAAACAAAAATTATCACTCAAAATATCCACGGTCAATCCATCCCTCACTGAATGTAAATATGTTGTTCAAAAATATGATAACGAATTAAGCTAAAATTGTATACATTTTCACTAATTCTGGATTAAGTAAGTAGTCAAACTCTAAAGAATGTCTAAGGCCCAAGTTTAAAATAGTGTGAAATAGCCCGTGCCGTAAGGCCCCAGTTTAAAACAGTGCGAAATAGTCTGTGGCATATATATAAGATAAGTTCCGAGGAGTTTTGCCGCAAACGGCGCTTCTAGAAATAACTAAAAGATAGTAGAAAAGCCATGGAACTGTCGAACTGTCCAGATTACCTTATGGGCCTTGGTCCAAAGCTTGAACGACTTCCTAACGGGTCCGGTCCCTCTTGGGTACCTTGGACCTGATTAAAAAATTAAAATCCTGTTGGGGTCTTCGAAACTCGATTAAAGACTAGGTAAAATTCTGATAATCGTAGAGAAACTATTCCTATGAACATCCTAAAGAACAGTTCTTCTTGCTTCTTTATTTGATCAAACAATAAAAGATACATCCTGGTCGATCCTCCTTTTATCTCTTTGAGGTTCTTTAAAGTTTCTTTATTGCGAGGATATTTGCTTCTTTAGCTTCAAAACAAGGTATCAATTAGGCTTATACTGAAATAAAATATATGAATCAATTCAATTCCTCACTATTTTCAGATCAGGATTCAATGCTCCAGCAGTTTTCGGTTGTTTATAGATTAGGATTCAATGCTCCATCAGATGTTTGTATTTGCTACAGACGTGTTGTTGCAAAATTTGCAGGAAAAGAGCCTGTATGATCAAGACTCAAGCTTCATTAGATTTTTTGAATTACAGACAAGCACTTATGGGCGCATTGTAAATCCGGATTTTTTGATCAGACCCGTCCGTCCGTTCATGTTTTCTTTATTAAGCAAATTTAACTGCAGGAATATTCATAAGTTTTTTTTTTCTTCGCGATTCATCTCTACTTCTACGTCTTGGTCATCTTTTCTGGGTTTTTGGTATTCTGATATTTTGATTCAGGAGGCTAAGTTGAATCAGAAACACGACAAAGAGGAGTAGCAGAAAAGAGGTAAACATATAGAAACTCTATATTTGTAATTTTAGGTTGATGTTTTTCATATATATTAGTTGTAATTTAATTAAATTCAACTTCTTTTCCTAAAATATCAAGCTGCTGAATATGTTGATCAAACACTGGATTGAATTTAATTATGCTTTATTATGATTCCTAATTACAATTTGTTGATTTTGATATGGGTTTTCACGTTGTGCTGTTGGAGGAAAAATAGTATCATCAGAATAGAAGAAGAAGATATGCATAAAAAAACCCTAGAATTGTATTCTTAATTTTGTTGTTGTTATTATTTATTTATTTTTTGATTCAAGTCTATACCTTCCGGTTGTTGGTTTGGTTTATTAGGGGTTTCTTAGATGTGGTGTTTACAGGTTTTTGGATGGTATGAATTGTAGTATTTTGATTTTGTATTTTACTTTTGTGCATCAATTCTTGCTATTATCCCTTCTTCTCAGCACTTTGGTTTGTAGTTTTATTTCAAAGATGAAGGTACTCTCTATGACAAGCTTTGCTGCAAGATATTATGCAGCGGATATCTACTACAAGGCCAATCGTCTTGAATTTGGTTTTAATCACTTCCTCTGTATTTATTATTTTCCATACGGAATTCAATGATCTAATGAATTTTATTCATATCTGAAGGCTATATTTACTAGCATCTATATTTGGTATTTGCATCCTCCAAGTTATCTCGCAGGACGAGTATTCAAGTCATTATATGTAGATCAGCACGCATCTTATACTAATGCTACTATTGCTAACTCTCGGTATATAATTTTAGCTTATTTGACTTATCTTGGCTACTATTTCTAACTATTTTCTCTCTATTTTCTTGGGGCAGTGGGGTTAGTAGAAGTTTCCAAGGATATGCAACTTAGTGGCCATCACCCACAAAATTAAATGAGTGATGAGTATATGTAGGGTATACAATATTGGGTGCTTGATTATGTGATGGTGATGTGTTCTGAAGCTGTCATTCAAACTACTTGAAATCAAACCATTACATTAACCAATCTGATGGTGCTAAACTGCTAATCCTAAGTGGATGAAGGTGCTGAAGTTCAAAGGTGTTCCTCCGTTATGATGCTACATGCCGCATACTTGCAGGTGATATAGGAGGTTGCTGGTGATGGTGGTAAAGGTCATCCAGACGATTATATTTTACATAGTTCAGGTAGTGGCTCATGTGAAAGGTATTCTGTTTATTTTCTTTCTTTCTGATAATTGGGTGTATAGTATATATTAAATGTTATACTAAACTTATCTGGGTATATCTCAACACCTTTTGTAGCTTATATGGAGGTGTATGTATTTGTTGCAGCTGATTTATCCATGATTGTGTGATTAAAGGGTCAGTGTTTATGTTCGACAACTACTTATGTTACTTGGTGCAGGGAAGCATATCCGATATTGAAGATTTCAAGTTAGTTTATGATCTTTAGGGCTATACAAGGAATATTTGGAAGGAAGTTAGGATTTCCTTATGCTTTTTTATTGTTTTTATTATTTAGTGACTAAAGCCTGTAATTTTTGTTGACATATACTCTTCATTTGGCTTTAGGAAAATTTGCAACCATTGTTATGTACATTTGACATTTTGGAGCTTCTGATTTTTGGTATTGCCGGACTCAAGTCTCAAGGTATTTTTCTTTTTTTATATTTCTAATAGTAGCATTGGGATGCTCTACTTAAGAATTTGTTTATGTTTCAATTCCGAACTTCATTCTTTTATCTTCTTTAAATTTCATTAAAATTCATAATACAGGTTTGAATTATTTTATTCAGAAGGAAAATATTCTTCACCCACACCCGTAGATAATTCATAGGGTGTATTGCAACACTTATGAGACTTTAAGACACTGCTGTGATTTATGCTCAACTACACTACCTTCGTGTATGTGTGTTTTGGTTTCTCGGTTATCTAGATCAATTCATTGCATGATAGGTATGGTGGATCCAGTTCCAGCACAACCACATTCTATGATTCATGTCCAGTCTCCGTCGTTCACACAAGACAACAATGGTTCAGATCAACAACAAGTCGAGGGGTATTTTTAGCAGCATGTGGTTGTAGTCAAAGGATTTGGCACAAGTATCCTAAAGATCTGGCAAGTCTAAGGGCAATTGTGCTGCTACTTCGGGTGGCAGACTTCAAATCTAGCCTTGCCAATTATCATCTTTGCTTTGAAGATTGTCCTCTGCGGTTCAGCCACTAATAAAGTTGGGGATGAACAACCAATTGATGCTTCCTCAAATTCATGCTTGGTATTGGTTGCCATTTGCTCGACTTATGTGAAGTATTATCAAGGTATATGCTGATTTTAATGAAACCATAGCCATGTAGATTTTCCAGTGTACCCCAACGTCGACATTCCAGCAATTGTAAAAATTCCAGAAAGGTTAGAGTTTGGTGATTTTGCTATTTACTGTATAATATTTCGTGTACCACTGATTGAATCCATAGCTTTAATTGGTGGTACTATATACGGACAGGTAAAATTAGCGAGACAACTTGCTAGCTTTTGGTTTCGAATGCTCATTTTGAAATTGTTTATGGTAAAGTTTCATAGTAATCATTTAAAGTATCCATGTTTTGTTGGAGGCAGGAGGTAATAAGCAGCTTACATAAATTAGGAAAAGGAACAAACATGGTAGAAAGTTACAACAGGGGATCACAACATCCGTGTTTTACTTATACACGAATAAAGTGGTCAATTTATGTTGCATCCTTTGTAACTCAAGTGTCTATTAATTTGGTGGTATAGCAGGGTTTCATGAGCACCACTTTAAGGCTCATGTTGGATTTACATATATAGGGTATAAGATGCACTTTGTTGGATTTTCATATATAGGGTCTAAGATGCACTTAAATAAGTTCAAGGTTCGTTAATGGGACTTGATTAAATTTGTTTTGCTTTTCTAATTTTGAGCTTTATATATCTATATGAAGGGTTGTTGTTTATGTTCAAGAATTTTATGATTTTAATTTTTTTTACTAGCCATGGTACGTCTGTAGGTCGCGTCTGCTATCACATGATTACCTAACACTTCCTAATCATTACCGGACGACAAAATTTTGTGTGAGGATACTGGATGGCTGACCATGACCACATTTGATCATCCCAGCAATACATCGGGTTCTTCCTTATGGTGGTATAACAGTGTTTCATGAGCACCACTATATTTAACTCTAGAAAATTCTAATCCACGACCCCGGCTATTATGACACGATTACCTAAACACCGTCCCAATTAATATCGGATGACTAAAATTTTGTGTGAGGATACTGACCGGCCGACCAAATATGATCACGCCAGCAAAACATCAGGATTTTCCTTATAGGTTCGACCCTTTAAATTTCAACCTAATCACGACTAATTTTAAAGTGAGGACTATATTTGACTCCAGAAATTTCAATCCATGGCTGGGGTCGCAGGCCCTGTCTACTATCACAAATTTTAATTGGTAGAGCATATGGTTTACAACCATGTAGTTGTGGGTTCGATTCCCACAGATGGCACAAAATCATGATTAAAAAAATATATAACGACAAATTATGGATTGTCTGGATAGCTTTCCATGTTGAAACAAGAGGACTTTGAGAAATCATTAAGGTGTGGATTTTACACTAGAAATTCCTGCAAATGGTACAAAAATCATGTGATTAGACGTATATAACGGCTCACAGAAGTATGGTGTTTAATTCTAACATGAATTAGCATATATGGAGATGTTTCCGCACTGAGGTATGTATCACTCCACATATATATGGTGTTTAATTCTAACATGAAGTCGCATGGATTAAAGATGCTTCTATCATCAACAAAAACATATTATTCAACGGTAAAAATAGTTGTGAATATGTCTGTATTGGCTAACTAATTATTGTTTTATCTATTGTAAAAATCAGTTTAAGTAAGATTATTATCTAAGCTTACATTCGAAGAACTAATTTTGACTAATTATTCGTGTCATTTAAATTAGCACCAGGTTTTCATAGTAAACTCTGGATGTGTGGGATGTGCAACGATCAACTTTCTACCTGGATAAGGCTTTGGCTCCTAGATGATTTTATGTTGTTTTTGGTAGAGGATTTCTAGGTTTATTATCCAATCCAATTATCCCCAGTAAACATAACCCTTCATACTGATAGAGCAACTACCTTTTAGGTCATCCAGTTATTTAGATGGAAGCTCTCATTTCACCCTGTCCTTTCATATCGATAATTAAGTTTTTCTTTGTAACAAATGCTAGCAAATGACTTTTCTAGCAGTCAAGAAATTTCGATATCACTTGCAACGACAAATGTCTGTAAGTTCAGCTATAAAATTACAGTCTAGCAGTCATGAAATATGGGAGGACTTTTCATAGGTAATTACAAATTCAGATTTAATAGTTGGTCATCAAAACAAAGAATTACGAAACATAAAAATTGAATTTACATTGGTTGTTTTAGAATGAGATGCCTAATATGCATGCATAATCTCAAATGATTCAACATCAAAAAAAAAGAAAGAATTGTTTATAAACTTTAGTTGGTTAAAACAATCAGTGATGTTCATTGTCTAGGTTGTCGCGCGAAATTGGAAGGTGGCTGCATGTTTATAGCATACACCTTATATATCTTGAGCGAGGTCTAGCTCTTAGTGTTGCCCAGATAAGAAAGTTAGTAAGCACCCTTACGCCTGATCTATTTGTTTATATATCTCCTTCTTAGTCCATTAGTCAATTAGATCTCTCCCCATACTATATTCAATGAATTAAGGTATTTTCTTCCAGAGCAGCTCACGCCCCAGCAGAATCACCAACTTTGACACTTGCAAGTGATGAGATCGGTCGAGTGGTCTCAGTTAGATATGATTGAATAACGAAATAAGTCGACAAGTAAAATGAGTTCAAGAAGGAAATTGTCTCTATTCACTTGCTCTATTTTTTTATATAGTTTCTAGGGTTTACCGATTTAGAAAGAGAGGTATAGTTATGGTTTATGAAAGTGGATCAAAGTAGAAGAGTAGCGCATCTTTGGTACCATTCTTTAGATATGTTTTTCTGAATTTTACCCGAGTAATTTTTACAATTTTCTTTCAATTGCAGGAAGAGGAAAGGTATAACCTACACACAAATACAATAATCCCATTGTTTATCAAGCCCAACAAAACGTAGGCCAAGTAAGAATTTTAAAGTATGCATCTGAAAACCCAACATAAGCTGCAATATGTGTCCTTGAAATGCATTTAATGGACGACTCCTGCCAAGGTACAAAAAACAAGATATTATATGAATTAACATGCCTAAACAATAAAGCACAAAGAAGTTATACTGACCGATAAAATTTCATCTGTAAAAAATTCATGTCATCCACATAATTACTTGAATGTTGCTTTCCTTTATAATTAAAAGGAGTTCTCATAAGCCTAACATATAACATTAAGAATCCTAATATATACATGCTTCAAATTAAAAAAAACAAAAATAAAAAAATCCTATTATAAAAAGAGGAAAAGGCAAATCATTTCCGGGCTCATAAAAATGTCGATAATCTTCTTTATTTATGAAATGAGCGAACAATAAAACTTCTATAAATTAATAGTATAGGAAATAAAAACATTTATTATTTTATCAAGTTAAAAGTTTAGATTATGCAAGTTTACTTGAATGAGAAAATTTTATTATTTTAACGAAATTATTAATTTATTGCGGATCAATTTATCAAAGTTCCATTGTACATAATAGAGGATGTGTTCCTTCTTTACACACATATTAATTAAATTTGCTTTCTTTGCGGAAAAAAGAAAGAAAAGGATCAACCCGTTTTTTTACATTGTCGATAAAATAAAAAATTCGTTGATTACTTTTTATCGTTCTATACCCATATGGATATTGGATAATGTAAGTTGGTTTGTTTATATACGATGCACACCAAATTACACAAAAACGATATATGTTGATTAAAAAACGATATGAAAACATCCATATAGTTTGACATAAATGGTAGCTTGACATTAGATTTTAATTCTATTTAATTCTATTATCTTTTGTTCTACTTCATTTCCTTTTAGAAAAGGAATGGAATGACATCACGTTTAGCCAACTTTTAGAATTGGATGACATTGACGAATAAATAATATAGGAAAAATATTCACAACTCATCTATTATCGCGTGACAGTAAATCCTTAAGGCTTATTTATTGGGGATTTTTTTTTAGAGAAGATTAAGAGTCTAATGAAGGGTCAAATGCAAAATAACTAGGTATAAATCTTTGCAACATTAAAAAAGGCAATTTCTGTTTTCAATTTGAAAACACTGATCAAGACGGTCTGAAGTATATTCATATTATAGAAGAAGAAAATACTAAAAGAAAGAGACAAAAAAGTTATTTCTTTCCTGGGAGAACACGTAACAAAATAAATATATAAAGAGTGTAACAATATGAGTCTTTTCCTAAACCATGGAGCTGAAGCGAAAATAGAAGGATTTGGGAAATATTATTACAAAAATGAACGGAAAGTAAAAAGAAAAATGGAAAAAACGTAGGATGTTAACATTCAAAGAAAATCTGCAACAAATAAAACGTTAACATGGATATAATTTGGGATCGAGAAAGAATGAAAATGCAAGGAAGGTTACAGTGTATAAATATGAAGAAAGAATATGAGATGTCGAGCGCAATTCAACAACATAGATTTGATTTCAGATCAAATGACTAGAAGCTATCAAATTGGATTCAAAGGTAATGTCATGCTACATTTTACGTTAACCTTTATGGTTGTTTCCATGTCGTTTTTTAATCAACATGTGTTACTGTTTTTCTATTTTTGTTGAACGTGATATATGTAATAATGCGACTACGAGGGTATGGATATACCTATCTATGTAAGGCTATCAATTCTTTTCTTTTTTTGTTTGAGATTATTGATTTACTCTTTTTTAAAGGTTGAATTTTTTTATATGCAATCCTATTGTAATGATATTTAATCCATTTCCTTTTTGATAAGCAAAAAAAGTATTACATTTTTTTTTTCATATCGGCATGTATTTCATGAAATACTTTTTATTTCTTTAATGTAGATGTATTTTAAGTGTCTAATGAGACAGTATTACAATAATTTTTCATACCGGCATGTATTTTATGAAATATATGTGAATATCATCGGGGTCTAAGTAACTTAATTGCTGACTTATCTTTTAAAAGTATTTGAATACATTAACTAAGATGTAATCTGTTTTAATGTATGTAAACTGAAGACTATCACGGGAGCTTGAGCCGGGGCCGTAAGGCCCCGGTGATACCTAGTTCTCTATATAAATATGTAAATTTATTTAAGTTACGTTGTTTTAAGGTTGGGGATTTTAAGAAATATTAAGTTCCATTAATATTTTGCATCAAAAGCAGTTGATTTCATTTTAACTATATAAGAACAAGTTCCGCTAGGAAAAGAAAAACAAACCTTTAGAAAATCTATTACGAGAGAGGAAGTATTCTGAACAAGAATTAAGAGAGCTTTAATACTCAATTTCTCGTGGTGCAAGAAAGTCCGAAAGATTAAGAAATGGGAAAAACATCGTTTGGTGCTTTTTTAGGTGGGCTCATGTCTGTTTGGTCCTTTGGTCAAACGCCTTTACTGTTTGGTCCATAATTATTTAAAAATATTTAAATAGACAAAAATACCCTTCTGTTTTTTTTTGTAGCAGTTCTTCCGTGCTAAAAAACAGACTTCATTCTCAGGAATGAAGTCCATATAAAAAGCTAAAAAAAAAGACGTCATTCCCAGGAATGAAGTCCATACAAAAAAGTCAATACAAAAAGCTAAAAAAACAGACTTCATTTCAGAAAATGAAGTCCATATAAAAACATAAAGGGAAAAATATCGTCGACAATAGCAGCAAAAAAATATTTTTCTTCTTCTTCTTTTTCAACAACATCAGCAATTTTTTTTTCTTCTTCGTCTTTATCTTCTTCATCTTTTTTGTCTTCTTCTTTCTTCTTTTTCCACAACAACAGCAGAATTTGTTTTTTCTTCTTCTTCTTCTTCAACAACAGTAGCAGTAATGTGTTTCTTCATCTTTTTCTTCTTCTTCGTCATACACAATAGCGGATTTTGTTCGTTATTCTTCTCGTCTTCATCATAATTGCAGCAGCTGGAAGAAAAAAAACCCCTAAAAATCGTTGGAGCAGGAAGAGGAAAGGAGAAAAATCTAGAGGAGAGAGAAAGTAGATCTGAGAAATGATTTTTCTCACTTTCCTTTTGTCTATATATATGGTCCTTATCCAAAAGGTCATTTCTGCCACTACAATGTGACATTTACATCATTAATGACATCATCCTAGGACCAAACAATAATTTTTAAGACCAAACTATAATTTATAATACCAAATATGACCAAACAGACATTTGACCGGGTTAAATGGATTAGACTCATCCTAATATATATAATTCCTAGGACTATATGGTATTTCCATTGGGTGTGTTATCGTGTAAACCACGTTGCAATTTAAAAAACTGATTGCACAGCTACGCTGGGGCAGAATCGTCTTATTTATTTTGGTTGAATCAAGAGATATCCTGGATACACCTAGAGTGTACTTACAGGAAAGCATGTGAGTTATGACGCATCATTTTCATTTTCCCCACCAAACCTCCGAACCAAGTGTCATCGTACAGTAACAAAATAATCTCACTCTACACCTCCTTTTTAACTCTTCCCTTCCAAGTAAAAAAAATATGGCATCAAAAAAGCCAAACCATGTAGTAGTACTAGTAATGGCATTTCCATATGGAACACATGCAATACCATTATTAAATCTAGTACGTAGATTAGCAATACAAGCACCAACACTAACATTTTCATTCTTCTCAACATCAAAATCCAATCAATCAGTTTTTTGGGATTCATTCAGTGTATGGTGATGAGATGAAAATGATTAAGTGTTTCATTCTTGTATTTTGGAAGTGATATGGCCGATGAATTGGGTGTTCCGTTGATTTCATTCTGGACTGCTGGTCCTTGTTCTTTATCTACTAATATTTATATAGATCTTATTCGCCAGTCCATTACTCTTGGATCTAATGGTATGTAAATTATTCTGCTCCTTTATTTATGTTGTTGTTAGTTCTGTCTAGATTTTGTTAATAATGTTGTAAATGTAATGTATTAGTATTTTGCAGGAATGATTAACCCACTAAATAAATCTTGTTGTCTTATCTTGAGATATGACTTTCACGGCCAACTTCAAATTATGTCTCAATAAAAATCTCACACTAAACAAATTCGTGTGGAATATTCTGCATTGCCGTATCACAGATCAGACTTTGTCTTTAAAATAATTATTTTGGCTTTCAGTGAGCCTTTATGATAGTACTAGGATATAAGTTTACTTTACTTGACATATTTAAAGGTCAAAGTTAAATCTAGTACAACCAATAAATCTTGGCTCTTTAAGATCTAAATGATCCCTTTTTTTAATTATTGGTAAAAGTTTGATGTGATTTTTACTCTCTTTTGATAAAATTTACTGATTTAGGATTTTACATCAGTTTAAGAATATATTTTGGTTTGTGGATCATGTAGCAGGCAAATTCTAATTTGATCGACCTATAAGTATTTATATTTAATAATTATGTACATTGATATACTTGATAGGTATTGACGGCCGCGAAGAAGAACTCATTGACTTTATTCCAGAGCTATCTTTGATAAGAATCAAAGACTTGCAAGAAGGTGTTCTTTATGGGTGTTTGAATCCAGAATTTTCACTTATGATGCATAAGATGGGACCAACATTGCCACGTGCTACTGCAGTGACCATGAATTCGTTTGCGGAACTAGACCTACCAATTCTCGAAGATTTTAAATGCAAGTTTCAGAAGTGTCTGACATTAGGTCCATTTACACTAACTTCTCAGAATCCATCTCATGCTCATGATGATTCCAATGGATGTCTTACATGGTTAGATAAGCAAACCCCAACTTCAGTAGTTTACATTAGTTTTGGTACAGTGACTACACCACCATCATATGAACTTGCTGCGTTACCAGAAGGATTAGAAGAAAGTGGTGTACCCTTTTTATGGTCATTGAAAGGCCACTCAGTTTGTCAATTACCTGATGGATTCCTTCAAAGGACTAGCAAGATGGGATGCATTGTTCCATGGACGCCGCAACAACAAGTACTTGGGAACAATGCTGTTGGCATTTTCGTGACACATTATGGATGGAATTCAGTGATGGAAAGCATAACGGCTGGTGTACCAATGATATGCCGTCCCTTTTTTGGTGATCAGAGAATTAATTGTCGTATGATATCAGATGTTTGGGGGCTAGGGACTATGATTAAAGATAGAATGTTCACGAAGGCCGGAATGATGAAGTGTTTAGATGTGATCTTCTCTGAGGGGAAATTGAGAGAGAAGGTTGTGTCCCTCAGAGGTATTGCGAAACATGTTGTTGGTCCAAAGGAGAGTTCTACCAAAAATTTCAATACTTTAACAGAGATAGTCTGTAAAGACTGATACAGAATATGCACGCTTATTTCATTGTAAAAGTTTGCAGATTATTGACTAGGAACAAAAGATAAAGATTGAAGATGAGCTATATGCACTTCTTACATAGGACTTGTAAAAGAATTTTAAGTTTTATTAATATTTTTTCTTAGAAGCAATTGATTTCATTGTAGCTGCATAGTTTTGCTAGAGGAAGAAAAACAAGTTCTTAGAAAATCTATTATGAGATAAAGAAGTATCCTGAGCAAGAACTAAGAGAGTTTTGCTCGATTTCTCGGAGTGCAAGAGAGACCTGAAGATTAAAAATCTATTTTTTATCCTGAAAACAACGCTGTAATTTAAGGAACTGCTTGCATGATTAGGGCAAAATCGTAAAATTGTCTTAAATAAAGCGACTTAGTCCGTAACTAAGCTTTGATGCATTTTATTTTCGTTTGGTTTTGCTTGTTTGTTTTGTACGAATTATATCAATTATATCTCCGATGACTTATCTTACTACCCGCATATGACGGAGCCTAATTTTGTCCCATGTGAGGAAAGTCTGATCCCTATCCTTGTAGCATCAAAATGTTATTTCCTACCTCTTTGTAGTTTGTACGGGTGTTCTCCGAGAATGATCCAAAGTGTAGAGTCAAAAAACTAATTTCGGGGATAAAAATTCCCAAAACTAGCCCTTTGATTACCCATCTGCTTTTTACAGATAATATTCTCATTCTTTTAAAATTTGATACCCATTCTAGAAATATTATGAAATTCCTTGGTGACTTTAGTTCTATGTCTGGAAAAATGATAAATTCAACAAAGTCAGAAGCTTTTTCCACGCCTCAACTAGTTAGAGTTCTCTTTCCACCATTAAAATGAAAAATATTAATATGAAAGATGCTTACTCAATAGGAGATGGTACCAATTTCATCATAAACCTATTCATTCGGCAACCCATATGGACAAAACCTAATACAATCACAAGTATGTCAAATCAAATACCCTTAAATAAGATTGTATAAAAAAAAAATCTCTTTCCCTTCCACAATCAATATGTTTAGACCAAAGGGACATGAACCTGATTGTGTAGAAGAGTTCTTGGATGATTTCAGAAATCAATATCCAAGATCAATCTAATTGTGTCATAATTAAGAGAAGATCTGGATTCTAACAAGTATGAAACTTACAATCCATCTTTCAAGATGCGAATTTAAAAAAAAAAACACGGCTTGATTCTGATCTCAGCTAACAAGGACTTAAACTTTCTAAATTGATTCATGTAGTACTTGTGTTATTCATATTATAAAAATAAAACAATATAATGTAGAAAAGGAAAAACACAAGACACCAGAAATTATGTTAACGAGGAAAACTGCACCTGCAGAAAAACCACGGGTCTTATCCAGTTTTGAACACCACACTACAACCTCTACAGACATTATCCTACTATCAGACTTAGAATGGAATGTACTTGAGACCGAATTTGACCTCCAAGAAATTTAGTTGCAGTTATGTTCCTTACGCCCCTTGAACCTCGCAAGATTCTGTGCACTTGATCCCTTAGTTGATGTCCTTTACAACATAAGAGTTGCTTCAACCTTAGTGAAGACTTTTGGTACCTATCCTCTTTTAATAGACAAACATATTTGATTTCCATTTTTATTTTTCAATTTAGATATGGAAATATATTTGCAGTAGACAAAGTATAGAAAACCTTCACGAATCCGGAACACTCAGTTAGATGAGAATCCTGGGTTACTAACTACCTCTCAAGAACAATCCATACAAAAAAAAATATTAGATATCTATCTTGAGAAATCATAAAGTCCGAGACAAAGAGAACTTTGTGATTTTTATGTTTCTTGTTCCTGATCCAAGATTACAAAAACCTCAAATATCAATAAGAACAAGATTAAGTTACATGAACTATTATGTAAAAGATAGTTTGATCGGGCTTCACGAATCCCTTAGTAAAGTCTTTAAGTTGTACCTAATTATGTTTCTCAGAGGGAACCTACGTTAATAGAGGAAGACTCTGGCAAACAACCAGGACATAAGAGTGTCAGGGATTAAGAAGTCATGTTGCATGAGTCCCTCTATTTATAGGCTTTCAAGACTCTAGGTAGCTTTGAATTCAAGATAAGAAAACATGAGATTCAAGCAAACAATTTCTCATTTTAGATGAAATTATTATTATGAATTCATGTAAGCATGTGAGAAGTTCGTCTTAAAAATAACACAGAAGAATATACACTATGGTCCAAGAGTCTGGAACCGTGCACAATGATGGTTCATAGTATCTCAGTAGTTTTTTCACTTATAAATACATAGTGATTTTATTTAACATTCAAGACTAATCAATAATCCACAATCTCTATTGTCAAAGGAATAATCAGGACACTGGGGAAAGGATTACCAAACATCATAAGGATAAATTTGGCGTAACCTTAGCATAAGCTCTAGGGACTCCATTTTAGTTATGAAAAGAAATGATAATCTTATTCCTTGCACTAAATTTGGTTTTTTGTGATGTCTTTATCGTGAAACTGTGCGGGAACAAGTAGCTTTATAGATTATGATTGCAGCATAAACTAAGCAAAAAGGGAAGTTGATATAGTAGTCAATTGGGCAAAGAGTTACAGAAAACTAACATAGATTTTTATGTTGGGGATGATACAACTCTTGAGGAAATAAATGAAGTATACCAAAAGGAAGTCAAAGGCATATTTAACCTGAGATTCCACCAAATGAATGATGAAAATATTGAGGAAACCACTTCTGTGCTAGGTAATCTAGTCAAGGTTCCATGAAACCAAAACTCAACAACAGTAAATTCAGTAAACTTAGTTACCAACAACCGTAATCTAGGAACCTTAATTTAATTGGAACTATCCAAATTTGATGCAATTATTTCAAAATTTACGGTATGTAGACATCAATGGTCATGCTAATATGATGCATGGAAAATTTATGGTCCTGCATGAGGCTAGTCCTAGACTCTTAGTTTTGCAGACTCAAATTTTGTTATTGAGTAACTGTCCCGGAATTTATCCTTGTTTTCATTTAAAAATAAATAAATTACACAACCATTTTTTATGTAATATATTCTACTTTTGCTTCTTTCTCAATATTCGGTGAATTGGTAGAACTTATGTAACATATTTTCCTCTTAATAAATTATCTTATCTTTCGATCAATTTTTTCTTCAATTAGAAATTTAGAACTCATGACAATTGAAATACTGTTAATCATAGAATCACCCGTAGTGTACCTCTATTTGTTTTTTTTGGATCGGTCAATAGGGAAAGATTCATTGAAAAAGAGGTACTTAAAGGGGTACCTCAACCCAATAAATACGACCAACACAAAAAAAGGAAACCGAGTTTGGAATCGACCACCCAAAAAAAAGAACAAAAGGCCTAGTGAAAAAAACAAGAAAATAAAAACCAAACGCTCATATCCAACTCAAAGCGGCCGATAGAAATACGATTCCCATAAAGCTACCACCATGTTAGGCGTCAACCCCAACATTTCAGTGTGTGACTCCACCCAAAAATAAGCTTGAATATTAATATCTCGAATTAGACTTTCCAAGTTTCTATTTTTGTGATTAAAGATTCTAGAATTTGTTTGTTTCCAAATGCACCACCACATTGCAGTTGGTAAGTTTTTCAATATACGGTCAAGTCTTTCGTCACCCCAATCATGTCTCCAATTTTTTATAGTTGCGAAAATATTACTATCGTAATTCCAATTGAAGTTGCATCCTTCGGAAAAATAATCCCAAATTTTCGTTGTTCGCCAAAAATCATGTAATAAATGGGAACTTATTTCATCTTCTTCACAAAACCGACACACCCTATCCACATCCATGCCCATTCTAATAATCTTGTCTATCGTCATCAACCTTTCATGGTAAAGAATCCATAGAAAAAGGTTTAATTTGTACGGATAATGTCGACTCCAAATAATCTCACTTGGGAAGCTAATGTCGCCTTGGTCACAAAAAAAAACAAATCTGCACTTAACCGTATAAGCATCAACAGTATTGTTTCTATCCACCATCCACAATCTAGAGTCTACGGCCCCTTCTTGAATATTCACCACTTCTAGTAAAGAGTTTATGGAAGCAATCTCCCTCGTTATGGTTTGAGAATATCTACTTCGAGACATGAACTTCCATTTGACGTTGTTACTCGAAATATCATATAATCTAGCCACCACTTTCCCTTTTGTTCTTCAATCTTCAAATTCCAATGCAAATCTATTGCATAAGACGGCATCTCAAATCCAAAATTCTTCCAAAAATCTAACATCATTTCCCGAACCGATCTTAAATTTCACATGTTTGTTAAAATCCTCGAGCTCGTTATAAATATTATGACATAAACTACATCCCTTTGGCACTTTCGATTGAAAGGTTTCCCAATCGGTTGATGATTCTCCAAAATTTTCCACAATTATCTTTCTCCTCAAAGCATTCTTTTCCGTTCCAAATCTCCACCACCACTTTTTAAGAAGCACCGAGTTCATGTATTCAGACTTACGGATTCCAAGTCCACCACATTTTCTAGATTTTACGATTATAGACTCCCCGATATTATAAATTATTTTCTTGTTAGAATCATCATCCCAAAGAAAATTTCTTACTACCTTATCAATCTTATTAACGGAGCATGGTGCAAGATTGATAAATAATAACTGGGAAAACTAGCCAAAATACTTTTGATGCAGAGTCAACTTACAACCTCTTGATATCGTTCTCCCGTTCCAAGAGGAAAGTCTCGAATAACATGATTCAATAATCTTCTCCCACTTTTGAGTGCCACTAACTTTATCGCCCAAAGGAAGACCGAGATAAATACTTGGAAAATTTGACCTCTTGCACCCCAACATATTAGCAAATTCATCAATGTATTCAACAAGAGATACTCTAAACAAACAACTTTTAGCAAAGTTGATTTTTAAGCCTGGGGTTAACTCAAAACATATAAGTAAATACTGAAGAGAATCTACTTGTTTACGCTTCGTATCAAGTAAAACAATGGTATCATCGAAAAATTGGAGATGCGTAACTTTAGTTCCCTCATTCTTTACCAAGAAACCCAAAGTTTTACCAAATTCTTGTGCCTTACTCAACATATGACTCAAAACCTCTCCAACAATGGTAAAAAGAAAAGGAGAAAGAGGACCTTGATGAATACCCTTCTCACTACAAAAAAAAAAAAACCCACGAGTGGTACCAATCACAAGAACTAAAAATTTGAATAAGATAAGCAATTTCGTATCCAGACAAGCCAAATGCCTCCAAAGCCCATTTTAAATACGACTTCATTTAAGAAGTTCCAATTCACATAATCAAAAGCCTTCTCGAAATCTAATTTGCACACTAACCCCGATAATTTTTGATGGAGTCTAAAATCCACACATTCATTTGCTATCAAAACTCTATCTAAAATTTGACACCCTTTAATAAAGCTAGATTGAGTAGGAAAGATTAAAATAAGATGATATACTTTTAGTCGCTCCGCTAATACTTTGGAAATGAATTTGTATACGCTTCCCATGAGGTTAATAGGCTGAAAATCCTTTACCTCCTCCACACCAATCTTTTTAGGAATTAACGCTACAAAATTTTTCTTTAATGACGTACGAGAATATTGTTATCATGGAAATCTTGAAACACATACATACATCAAGTCTTCTCTAATGAACTCTCACCCATCAAATTTTCTTCAAGTCTTATCGAGAGTGTACCTTAATTGTAATTCTTATATTTTCTCTCTCCGGCGATTTCCTGGCGATTGAAAACCAGGCTTCTTTTCCGGATTTCACCATGGTTTTCGATAGTTTACTTTTAGCTTTCGTTTTCTGATTATTTTTGTTTCCACGGTTTTCTTCTTTTCTCTGCTCGCGGCATTTGGTTTTTGCTGATTTTCGTATTAGGGTTTCTGTTTTTCCGTCCCCATTTCGAGCTTGTTTTTAGTTTTCATGGCTATGCCATCTAGGGCTTCTTCTTCTAGGCGGCAGTCGTCATCACCATGCTCTTCCCAGGAGTTTACGGACTCTTCTTCATCTTCTCCCATCACAATGGATGCTATACTTGACAACGGGATCTGTCATTGCCATTTTAAAGGCTTTAATGGGTGTTTGAATGGTGTTCACGACAGGGGTTATGCCAGGGGTTCATTTGTGAAGCATTTATAGGATAGACATTTCTCTTCCGAAGATAACAGGGCCAATTGCAGAGAGTTGATCGCCAAGAATCTGTAGATTTACCTTGCTTGAGAGAGTGTCCTTAAACGACTACGGATGTGGCTGTGAGTTCGCTGCTTACATTTACATGCCTGGAAATTACCTTGCAAAGGCCGAAAAGGTGTGATTCATGGAGATGTAGTTGCAAGTCCTTTTAACGGCTCATTAGTAGAATTTTTCATCCATGGTGTGGCGAAGCCTGTCGAGGTTATTACAGACTGTTTGGTTCCCGTTGTTGGTGATGTCTGTGATGTCACAACATTAGATTTTTGTGATGCTAGTGAAGAGCATTTTGAGGTTTCTACAGAGATGTTGAACGCTGCATTTCATAGGCAAATCACTACCGTGTCTAGCATTCCTCATCAATGCCGGTTAGCCTTCTCAAGGTCGCTCAAATTCTTCCTCGACAAGGTGATATCCAACCCTTCTAACCTGAGTGCTTGGCTGCAACTTATTCTTTTTCCCATCTGTACTCTTGCTTTGTACAGACCAAGGAATTTAACGGAGGCTAAATCTGGCAATCGGAAACGCTTGCAAGTTTTTGCCATTAACAACTCTTTATAAGTTTGGAAGGAAGCCAATGGATGTTCCATTTTTCTTAACAAGCTATTACAATTGACTGTCTGTTCTGCGTCTAGGCCAACATATGAGAAAAAACAAGACGTAGCTAAGTTGACAGCTTGTCGTAAGAAAATTAGTTGTGGTCATTTCGCGGCGGCTATTCGAATACTTTTCTCTAATGGAATTGCACCTTATAATGACTAAACTTATGCAAACACCATGTTGCGCCTCCTCCGGTTATTCCTTGTTATGAGTTTGTGTTTGATCCTGTTGTTGTGGAACGCCGGGAAGTTTTGGGTGCTATTAAGAGCTTCCCCAAAGGCACATCTTACGGTCGAGATGGCCTGCGAGTGCAGCATTTAGTTGATGCGATGAGTGGGGATGTGACAGCTATGGTAGATGATTTGCTTGCTTCGATTACAGGGGTTGTCAATCTTTGGTTGGCGGGGAAATTCCCTGTGGAGTTGGGTGAATTTATTGCCAGTGCGCCCTTAACACCGTTACTTAAGCCTGGAGGCAGCATTAGGCCCATTGCAGTTGGCACGGTTTGGCGTAGATTGGTTTCCAAAGTGGCTGCTTTTTCTGTCGGAAAGGATATGACTTCTTATTTAGGTGATTACCAATTTGGAGTCGGTGTACCTGCCGGGGGTGAGAGTATTTTACATGCTTTAAATAGCCTACTTGAGTTGAAGGGTCACTCAGACAAAATGTCAATGCTTCTCATTGACTTCTCTAACGCGTTCAACATGGTGAGCAGATCTCAGCTCATCAAAGAGGTTCGCCTTCATTGTCCAGGTATTTCTCGTTGGGTTGAATTTTGTTATATGCGACATGCTAAGCTCTACTACGACCAATATATTTTATCTTCTGCTCTCGGAGTCCAGCAAGGTGACCCCCTCGGTCCCTTGTTATTTGCCTTGACTCTTCACCCTCTTGTGAAGTCTATTACTTCTAGTTGCAAACTTGATTTGCACGCCTGGTACCTTGATGATGGCACAATCATTGGTGATACGCTTGAGGTGTCCAAGGCCTTGCGCATTATAGAAACTGAAGGACCGGGTAGGGTTTTACACCTCAATATAAAGAAAATAGAAGTCTTTTGGCCCTCTGTTGATCCTAGAAGTATTATTGATGGTATTTTCCCTCATGATATTGGTAGACCGTCTAATGGTGTTAAAATCTTGGGTGGTCCTGTGAGTTTGGATTCGAACTTCATTGGTGACATGATGTTGAACAGAGTGAACAAGACTGTTCAACTTATGTCTGCTATCAAAAAACTCAAGGATCCTCAAAGTGAGATGCTTTTACTTCGAAATTGCTCGGGCGTTTCCAGATTATATTTTTCTTTGCGGACTACCAATCCGGCATCCCTTCAACAAGCCACTGAGATTTTCGATGATCATTTGCTCAAGTACTTGAGACTCCTTGTCACTGGCGATGGCTCGAGGTTTGGTCCTTTACAATAGAGATTGGCTACCTTTCCTATCAAAGACGGTGGTTTGGGAATTTATACCATGGCAGACACCCGTGCCTACTATTATCTTGCTTCCCAGAGTCAGACGGCTTCATTACAAAAGGTGATCATTGGTAACTTATCCTCAACAAACAAAAGTTCTGCTTATCAGTTGGCTCTTCAGAAATTCATTCAGGTATGTGGACTACCTTCTTATTGTTGTGTCGATGATACTGCCTCCCCCCCCCCCCCCACACACACACACACACACCCCACCCCCCATCCATGCACTCCTTGGCAGTTACCTATTTTGATGCTATTAAGAAGAAAATCCCCGACCAATTTTCAATGTCTGTAAGAGATTCCATTCTGTATCAGTGAAACAGAATTAAGCATGCACAAGATTATTTATTAGTTGTTTCCATTAGTGGGCTTAATCAATGCTTCAGTCCTATACAGTTCAGAGATGTTCTTTGTTACCGCCTAGGTATCCCTTTGTTTGTTGAGAATGGTTTGTGCTCAAGTTGCTATAGCCCTATGGATATTTTTGGTGATCACGCACTTCATTGTGCTAAGGATATTGGACCCAAGTTTCGGCATGACTTTGTTCGTGATATTATCGCTGACATTTGTTATAATGCTGGTATACCTGCTCGTAAGGAGGTGTCCCTCGGATTTTTGTCGGATGATGGCAAAAAGGTGTTGGAGCCCAACTTGTTGCTATGTTGCCAACCAAAAGTTTGTAATTTTTATAAGTAATTTGAAATATCCTGTAAGTTGCTTTGAAAAAAAAAATTGTAGCGTTAATGAGAAAAGACATACAGATGTACTAAAAGCGAACACATGTGAGTCATGACGCACCTTTCCCACCTAACCTCAGTAGTGTTCGTCATACATTAATATGCGGTTCACTAATCGGACACATCTTCACACATTAGTTTTACCATCTTAATCGTCTAATGCACCAGCTGGTAGTATTAGTGTTGGTTAGAAAGAACAAGAGTCTCACCCTAACCACCTCCTTTTAACCCCCATTCCTCCACCAACACCTAACTCCCATCTCCATATAAATTCTCCTCACCACACTCACTCTCCACAGAACAATTGACCTCTTTCTTTCTCAGTAAAAAAAAATGGCACCAAAAAAGCCAGAGCATGTAATAGTAATGGCATTTCCATATGGAACACATGCAATGCCATTGTTCAATCTAGTACGTAGATTAGCAATACAAGCACCATCATTAACATTCTCATTCTTCACAACATCAACATCAAAATCAAATCAATCAGTGTTTGGAACATCATCAGACAACATACCAAGTAATATCAAGTCATATGACGTTGATGATGGGGTACCAAAATATTTTACCGGACATCATATGTCTGAGATGATTTTCTTTCTGAAATCTATGGTTGAGAATTATAAAAATGGGATTCATTTGGTGTATGGTGATGAGATGAAGATGATTAAGTGTTTCATATGTGATTCTTTCATGTATTTTGGAAGTGATATGGCTGATGAACTGGGTGTTCCTTTGATTTCGTTCTGGACTGCTGGTCCTTGTTCTTTATCCACTCATTTTTATACTGATCTTATCCGTCAATCTATTACTCTTGGACTCGATGGTAACTTTTCTTCCCCTTCCTTTGTTGTTTCTAAATTTTGTTAATTCAGTTGTATTACAGGTTTTTCTGCACATAAATTTCACAGCCAACTTAAAATCATGTCCCAAAAAAATAAGACTTTTATTCAATGGTGCAAGTTGGTTTATATTGTAAATTCATGTGACATTTATGCATCTACTAACCTGTTTTTGAACTGCCTTGTTTTATCTTTAACGAGGCTTTATGATAAAAGTGAAAGTTGTTGTTGTTTTTTTTTTTTTTGACTTTATATATTAAAGAAGTCAGGAGTTAAATCCCAGCCAGTACTGCATAACCAACTAAAATGTGTCTCATCATGATATATTTGCTCTTTTTATACTATTGGTAAAAGTTCATGGTAACTATGCATCTCCTTTGGATATTCATTTTGATCCACGAACCATGTAGCAAAAGACAAATTTCTACATGATTAGGTTGTAGGTATCAGAATCCAACTATTATAACTTTAATATGTTTTACAGGTATTGAAGGACGCGAAGATGAACTCATTGACTTCGTCCAAGGATTATCTCTTATAAGAATCAGAGACTTGCAAGAAGGTATTATTTTTGGAGGTTTGAAATCAGAATTCTCAATTATGTTGCATAAAATGGGGCTAGCATTTTCGCGTGCTGCTGCGGTTACCATGAATTCCTTTCCGGAACTAGACTTGCCGATTATCGAAGATTTCAAATCCAAGTTTCAAAAGTGTCTGACATTAGGTCCATTTACACTAACTTCTATAAGTTCATCTCATATTCATGATGATCCCAATGGCTATCTTACATGGTTAGACAAGCAAAACCCCACTTCAGTAGATTATACTAGTTTTGGTACAATGACTACACCACCACCACATGAACTTGCTGCCTTAGCAGAAGGATTAGAAGAAAGTGGTGTACCATTTTTGTGGTCATTGAAAGACCATTTGGTAGGTCAATTTCCTGATGGATTCATTGTTCCCTGGACACCGCAACAACGAGTACTTGGGCACCATGAAGTTGGCGTTTTTGTGATACATTGTGTATGTAATTCAGTAATGGAAAACATAACGTCTGGTGTACCAGTGATATTCCGTCCACTGGTACCAAAGATGGAGTGTTTACTAAGGACGGAACGATGGAATGTTTACTAAGGACGTCTGGTGTACCAGTGGTATGCCGTCCACTGGTACCAAAGATGGAGTGTTTACTAAGGACGGAACGATGGAATGTTTAAATATGATATTCTCTGAGGAGAAATTCAGAGAGAAGGTTGGTGCTCTCAGAGGTTTCACGAAACATGTTGTTAGTCCAAAGGGGAGTTCTACCAATAATTTCAACACTCTGGCAGAGATAGTTTGTAAAGACTGATAATGAATGTGCACGCTTTCTTTTATCGTAAATGTTTGTGAATTATGCAGTAGGAACAAAAGGTAAAGATTGAAAATGAGATCTGTTATCAGTAGTCTGTTTTGTACTCTCAAAATCGTGTCTTAGGTTCCCGTAAGCCTTTGAAATAAATCGTAATAGGATGTGAACTTGTTCCATTAAAATTCGTATTACAGTCGATCAAATTAGCATTTGAGCTCTCGAAAACAAGAACAAGGGCAAAGATAACGGAATAAATGAGTGTCGAAACTAGTAACAAACCCAAGAATCCCACCAGATCTAACATTTCTTTGCAGAGCATCCAGAACTGGAAAAACATAAGCAGCATTAGGAACCATATTTTCCAGATAAGATTGTTAAGCACTAACTGGTAATGAGAAATGCTAGAGACAAATACTTAGTACTCATACAAAACTAATAATTAATCATCTGTTGTGACTTATGAGTATTCGCTCAGTCACTCTAGCATATCTTGAAGCTTGGTGATGAATTTTTCATTGTAAGAGGATTCAAGATTATCTTTTAGCAAAAACTCTTTCCATTTAGCATGGTTGAGTCTCACTTCGTTAGCAACTTCGTCGTTTTCACCCATCACTAACTTCACAACATTGCATATACTTTATTTAGTAAACCAACCATATTCATCTCATCTCTTCTCTCAACCTCAACTCAAACTTTTAAATCCCCTGCCATCAATCTCATATTTACTATCTGGTCACCAAACTTTGGTAATAATACAATCTGACAGTCTTATAGTAATGCCTCTGTTGTCGAAACTGATCCACAATGGGTCACAAAATACCGGATAAAAGGGTGACTCAGTATCAGTTGCTGCTGAACCCATCCCCCCTCCATAACTCATCTCCCTTTCACTCTCTTTATAAATTATTCTGGAAGCACTTCTTCGGCCGAATTATATCCTGTCGGTGGTTTCAGTGCAGCTAAAAATGGTAAGCCAGTACTTTCTAGAGCCAAAACCAGATCCAGGAACTGATGTTTATTCAAGTTAGATTGACTTCTAAATGCACAGTAGACAACTGATCCTTTCTTTAGCCACTTGCCATTTCTCATCTAAAGTGGAAGTCGGTGTCTCAAGAATTATAGGTCCAGAGAGTAGAATCGGTTTTATGAATTGTCTCTCTAGATAGTCACAGAATGGTCCTTCCATATCCTTGCAAGCTTTGAAAGCCATGACGTCACAATTGGTTAATGATGCCATTGCGGGAACTTCGTATGATCGGACCTTCACTTCCGAGGGTGGGAAGCTTGAAGGCGGGTATTCCAGGATCCCTGGTCTCTTTCTGGGGACATTGTATAAGCAATACTAGCTGGACTAATGATGCAGTAATTGATAGACTTAATACCAAGCCGAAGACCAATGGCCGGGATCCAGTGAGTAAAATCAAAGAAGATTAAGTCAGGTTTAAGGACAAGTAAGATGGATTCAATGGTGGTGTCAATACGATCCATGGCTGTCATAAAGTGAGTATGCAAGGGGAAAAGGACGTCTGCAGTGGTTTCTGCATCATATGGGAGGCCGTCAATGGGTGGCACATCTAGTGGAATGAAACTGATGAGTGCCGGATGAAGGTTGAACAAGTTGAGTTTAGATTGTGTTTTGGTGGGTATTAACAGAGAAACTCTATGTCCTTTTGTTGCAAGTTTGTTGGAAGTGTGAAGGAAAGCTGTTAGATGACCCATTGCAAACCAATGATACATAACTATATGCATCATTTTTCCTCCACCATTATTCAACGTCATAATTCTCCTTGAATTGTTCACACACTGTCATGAAAACACGAAACATATATATATTTATGCTTCTGATTCATAATAAGTTGGAATGACAAAAGAGGTAATATAAAATAACTTACATAAAGAGTTCCCTCTGAAAGGAAATTATTGTACTTGCAGAGGAATGAAGCGGCAACGAGATATTATTAAAATGTAAAGGATCATTACATATTAAATAGTGTTCAAAAATGAAGGGATTCAGATTCATTTCCAGTTCTCGGCGCTAATTCCAACACCCAAATACATGGATAATATTGTAGCACGGAAGATGACTTCCAAGTTGAAGCCACCACCATTATGGTGGTTATTAATAACATAAATAAAAGTCTGTCAATTCGTGGTTCAAGATGCGGTGTCAATGTCGCACATCCATTGTGTTCATCACATACTGTGATAAAATCGTAAGATGTGGGGTTCAAATTATAACCCTATTTAGTGAGTGTATTATTTGGAACTTGACAAGACAATGCTCACACTGTACTAAAATAGTAAGTGGTGTTAGAAAAACATTTATAGAAGTTAGTAATTTTTTCCAATGTCCATGAATTTAACAATTTGTTTTCTGTTTAGTGACCGATTTTAAGGCCACCGGAACTGAGTAAATGGTAATCTAGGTAGACCAACTTTAGTTATTAGAAATTGTATCTGTAGACATAGAAATTGACTATATGAATCAGTGATGCATCATTTGGTGTATATGCACCAATGTCTCGTGCATGCTCATTTATGCGAGTATGACTCTGTGAGCATGATACAAAAGCCAAATAAAATAAATAAATAAATAAAACATAAGAATCAAAGTAACCGCAAACCCTGACAACAAACCAAAGAACCGAGTACCGTAAACTAGCAATGACTTCATGCATATCATTTGGAGTTGTTTTATGTGTATCATTTGGAATTGTTTTAAACAGAGTAGAACCAATACCTCATTATTGAAAAGAACCTATCTATTTTTCTATCTTCTTTTTGAAAAAAGTATATAGAAGCTATGAAAAGTACCACATCTAACACAAACTGTTTATTTTCAACTGGTGAGGTGTGGTTCCCAGAATTTGCAGATATCTTAGATGGACGTATCAATATTCTTTCTTTGGAGACTTATTGAAAATACTTCAAATAGCTTTGTTATATCTTTGCAGTTGAAAAAGATGAGTAATATAAAGCAACCACCCATATCATCAGAGCCACCAAAGACAGTGGAACGGGCGCCTGAACCTGTTGATAGCAATACTAATGAGAAAGTCCAACCAGAAGTGAAATCCCAACAACCTAAGGATTTTAGTGGTCCTAAGGAGGGCAAAGACACCATTAAAGTTAATAATAGGAGAAATAACCCATCAAATCCCAAGGAGCGGAGGCCGAAAAGGAAATTTCCATCTAGATAAGAGATAACCCAAGTCAGATAAACATTATATACACTGATGACATAATATTCATGTTTTGTATATATGGTTTCCTTACACAATCTGTTTCATGTTTTGCATCTTTGCATCTGTTGAGTTTCATTTTTTCCATTAGCCACAGTATCATATGTATATCACATCAGATCTGCATGTGGGTTTAGCTTCGTTTGTTTTGCAAGGATGATGGTCTACTCTTTCATATGTTTTTATATTTCTGTCTTTCAGAGAAGAGAAAAGGAAAGCCCTAAGGGAAGAAAAACCTAGAACCAAGAAAATTAAGGGTGATAGAAAAGAAAAGCGAAATACTTGAATTGGAAGCTGAAACCCGTTCAAAGGAATTTTGTCGTCAGTCTAACTATTTTTGTTTTTTTATCATACAAAAGAAATATTTTCAACTTTGTTCCATCCATATTATATATATGTAACTCAAAATGTAAGGATCCAAATTATTTAGTAGGAAATATCAATTAGTCATAATAATAATATATTAGAGTTACTTTGGTCCAGTTGACCCGGTCAACTATCTATTTGGTCCTTTTTTAAAATATATATTGTTGTTTGGTCATAAATATTATCGTTTGGTCCTAGGGTGGACAATAGCATACAGGATAATGTCATAATCTTTTAATCGTGGCAAAAAATCCCTTTTTTTTCTCTCTCTTAATAAAAATAAAAAACTTAAAACTGAAATATGTTTTGAACCACATGTTCAAAAATGATAAATTTTGTATATTCGGAAAGCCCTCGACGAGAGCTTTCCAACGAGTACCATTGTTGCTATGTTTAGGAGCTTTTAATTTTTACCTTAACCTTAAGCTAAAAAATAACTATAAAATGAACTATATACGAGTTCATTATGCAAAATGAACTAATTTAATAAACTACCATACTAGCTAGTTCATTCTATAGAATGAACTGTCATGATTAACTAACATACGAGTTCATTCTACAAAATAAACTGGTATAATGAACTACTATTACGAGTTCATTATACCATTAGGAGTTCATTCTACAATATGAACACCTATCACGAGTTCATTCTACAATATGGACTATCACTAACGAGTTCATTTTATAATATGAACTACCGTAATGAACACCAATTACGAGTTCATTCTACAATATGAACTACCATACTTGATTATCATTACGAGTTCATTTTACAATATGAGTAATCAATCCTACAATATGAACAACCATTATGAGTTCATTCGACAATAAGAACATCTATCACGAGTTCATTTTACAATATGAACTATAATAATAAACTACTATTGTGACTTCATTCTTAATAATGAAGTACTTTTATGAGTTAATTTTACAAAACAAATTGCTAGAATATTCGAGTTCATTCCAAGAAATGAACTGCTAGAAGTAGAATGAACTACCATGTTCTAAAATAGTGTTCATTCTTGGATATGAACTACTATTGTACCGAAAAAATTAAAATTTTAAAACATAGTATAATGGGTACTCGTTGTGTATATCTCGACGAGACTTTTCCGAATATGTAAAATTTATTAATTTTCGACTTATATTTTGAGAGACATTTAAATTTTAAGTTTTTTTATTTATTATTGTTAAGAAGAGAGAGAGAAAAAAAGAGAAGAAAAAAAACACGTGGGAAGACTGAAAATAAGAGAGAGAATGTGTACTTTGGATATTTTAATTTTTTTGAATAAATAAAGACCAAACAAAACTCTCATTTTGTTGGTGGACCAAATTAACTTAGGACCACATAGAATATGACCAAATGATTATTTCCCCAATTATTTAATGTTATTTAGAAGAGCAAACCTATGGTTTGGTGTTGTATTTCTGTTTGTGTTGTGTTGTTTTTATTTTATAGATAGATAAAAAAAGGAGAATCAAACCCTCTAACCAGAGGTATGATTCTTGTCCAATTCATTGATTATATCTTCTCCGCAGTTGAGATGATTAATGAATTGATAGAGTTGTTCATTTTTCCAACTACTAAGCGTGATAGATTTATTACAGAAAACAAAAATATTGGCAGTTAAAGAATTTTGAAGTCTTCTTACTAATATAAAAGACATAGCTTTGAAATTAAAAGGTTTAGTAGATAATCCTCCAAAATGAGTGTTGTTCTTGAATCTTTCGATTTTTGCTTTGGCATACATTCCAATTATTAGCAGCAAGACAGGTTCTGAGTCACACATGAATTCGATATTATGACCACTTAGTTTTATTTCCCACTGGAAAGCTGCCTTCGCCCTACTTAATTCTAGCAATTCTTTGGTTTTCCATCCTGAGGATTCCCCTCTGGCTTCCTTATAATTTACTGAATCATCAGACAAAGTAAGAGCAATGCCGGTATTGGAGATATCAGTTAGCATAGAAATTGCTATATTAATTCTATAATTCATAAAACCAGGATAAAACCAAGTATGAGGTTTAGAAATGAATAGATCCTCATCATAGATCGGGTTGTAATATACATTTTAGATGAGGCTGTGATTTTTTTTGTGAACATTCAGTGTAGAGTTAATGTATTTTACAATTTGAATGGTAGTTCTTAGACTGTTTTGATATTTCTTTCCTAGAAATTTGTCGCATCTGGCTTTCCAGTTTTGCCATGTTATAATGATGCAAAGTTCCGCCCAAGTCATCTCTAAGCCATCCTTCTCTGTATTTATGTACCAATTATTTATCCATTCATGGAAATTTAGAGATGTACCTTGAACATACTGCATACTAAAGTTTAAATGGTTCCACACTTGAGAAGCAAAGTTGCACTCCAAAAACATATATGTAATGGTTTCATCCTGGTTATTATAGGTAGTGCGAATGTTTGGAAGAATTGCCGCTACTCTCATGTTATTGGGTAAAATAGAATGAATAACTTTCCACATAAACATTATATAGAAGGGGAGACTTTCATATTCCATAAGTTATCCAATTTTTTATCAGCAGGTTCTTGGCTATTAAGGTTTTTGTACAATGATTTCACACTGAATTTATCATTCTTAGTTAAATTTCAAATGACTTTATCTTCCTTGTTATCTCTAGGTATAAAGAGTTTTTTATTTTAGCTATTATTTTATTGTCAAAACAAGTCTGGAGTTTTTGGCAGTTCCAGGTTTTGTTATGATTTATCAAATCTTTAACTATAGTTATCTCGTCTATGCCTACATTTGGTTTATGTATAGGTGGTTTTATTCCTGGTATCCAGTAATCAGTTCATATATTAATTTTATCTCCCTGCCCTAATTCCCAAAAACAGTTATTTTGAATTTGATTAATAACGCTTTTGATTCCTTTCCAGATCCAACTATCTGATTGATTTGGTTTAGTATCAATATGCATGACGTCTTTGTTTGGGAAGTATATGGCTTTCAGAATTTTACTGCATAAAGAGTTTGTGTTTTCCTTAATTATCCAACCCATTCTAGAAATCATGGCTGCGTTGGAGTGCCGAAGGTTTTGTAAACCTAGTCCTCCGTTTTCTATCGGTTTACTAAATAAGTCCTAAGCTTTTAGATAGATTCCTTTTGGTGCTTCTATATCTTTTCCCCACCAGAAGTCCCGTTGGATTTTATCTATTTATTGACATATTTTTATAGGATTATAAAACAATTTATTTGGTATATACTCATGGTTGAAGTGACATGTTTTATCGTCACTGATTTTTCAGAAGTGGTTAGGTTTTTTTCCCTCCATCCTATTAATATGTTTTTCATATTCTTGTTTAGTGGTTCAAAGCTTTTAATTTTTGATCTGCTTGTGAAGAGGGGGAGCCTAGATATTTTTCATATAGGGGAATAGGTTTAACTTGGAGGATATTTTGAATTTCAGTAGCTAAATTAGACTCCAGTTTCTTGCTAAAAAAACTCGGGATTTTTCCATATTAATCAGTTGACCAGAAGTGTTCCCAAAGTCATGAAGAAGCTTTAAGAGGTTGTGACTATATTGCACATTAGCATCGCAGAAGAGGATGCAATCATCAGCGAATAAAAGGTGTGAAACTGATGGAGCATCAGTGGTGATTTTGTGACCCCTAATCATTCCTAAATTTTATGCGTGGAAAATGGTTCTCAAGAGTATACGAATAAGAAACAAATATGGGGACAAAGGATCCCCATATCTAAGCCCTCTAGATGGTTGAAAGCGATCATATGGTAATCCGTTAAGAAGGATGGCTAGGTTAGTTGTCGAGATGCATTGAAACACTATATCACACAATTTTTTTGAGAATCCCATGTTTCGCGTAGTTTTTATCAGGAAAGTCCATTCCACACGGTCGAAAGCCTTGGACATATATATTTTAAGACCCATTAGGTTTTCTTTTTTCCTCATATTGTTTATTAGTTCATGAGCTATTGTTATGTTATCCGATATCTGCTTTCCTGGGATAAAGGCAGATTGAAAGGGAGATATTAACTTATTTAGCAGAGGTTTAATTCTATTAGCTATCAGTTTTGAAATGACTTTATAGGAGGTGTTACAGAGCGTTATAGGTTTGAACTCTGCTGCAGTTATGGGTTTTTCAGTTTTAGGAATTAGAGAAATAAAGGAATAATTTATTTCTTTAAGAATGTGACCAGATTTTAAAAAAAGATTGGATCATATTGACCAGATCTTTCCCTAAAATTTCCCTTTTCTTTTTGAAAAAAGTTGGGTGGGAATCTATCAGCTCCCGGACTTTTGTTAAGTTCCATTGAAAACAAAGTCTTTTTAACCTATTCAAGAGTAGGCATAGCTTCTAGCATAATGTTGTCGTTGTCTGTGTGCTAGTAAGTATTAAGTTTAGCATGTTTTTATCAATTTGAGGGTTTAAAGTGGCTGCTATATGTTGGAAATGATTTGTAAGGCAGTCAGCAATATCCCTTTTATAGTTTATCCCCACATTGTTTGAGGTTCTTAGCGTGTCTATTATATTTATTCGGTATCTCTGCCTTGCAGAGTCATGGAAATATTGGGTATTTCTGTCCCCTAAAGCTATGTGTTAATCTTTACTCTTAATTTTCCAGAATTCTTCTTTAACATTATACCTGTTAGAGAGTTCAGAGATGAGCTTGGCTATTTCTCTAGATTAATATTAGAAGGGATATTTTTGTTAGCCATATCCAATTTCTATTTTGTGTTTTTTATGTTTGTGTTTGTACTGTGTTATAAGTTGTAATCTACAGAATTTTTCTAATTATTTCCAATGAATTTAGATTATTATTTTATTGGACTAACCCCCCTAGATTTCGAGCCTAGGATATTGATATTAGTATCTTTTTTTTGCCTTCATCACATAGGTTTGTGTTTATTCAGAGACATTTAACAATCACAATGTTTCAACACAAACATTGTGATGATTCAGATTTCACAAACATGTGCTTTATTTACATAAGTTGCGCCATATGAACATTGTAGGAAGATTGTAATGGAGTCTCGCGTCAATTAACATCCTTATTTAATAGCCACCGGGTAGAATTCCTAGGATGTTGAAGGGGTTGAATTTGCTGAGCTTTCTAAGAATGTTGAAAAAAACTTGGAAATTGAAAGGTCTGTCATGAGATACTGCCCACATCGCTAGTGATCTTAGTTCCACTTCATCTACAGCTTCACCATTCAGTTTATCTTTGTCCCCAGTTTCGTGTTTCTCCGACGAATATTCTAAATTTTTTCTCCCCAAGTGTCCAGGACTGCGAAACTTTAGGAGGCATTTTCGAATATGATTTTTGAGTGAGGTATAGAGGTGTAGAATGTGTGAATTTGGAGTCAGTGATGAAAATGTCACAGTGTGACAGTTAATCACTGCTGAGGGTTTGCTCTGAGTAGTTATTAGGGTTCCTTACTAATTATCCTTGTCATTTGATTTGTTATGAGTCAATTAGTCGGATGGCAACACATGTATCTTTCTTGTTGGGTCTTAGATGATGCCTTTGGTTGGTGATAAGAGTTGTAAGAGAAGTTTGTTTTCTTCTCATCAATTTTTTATGAAATAGAAAACCCAGTGGCTGTGTTCATTGGAACCAGATTTTGGCTCAATCCCTTGTGGATTTGAGATTTATCCTTCATTTAATCTTATCCTTCTCCATTCTGATTGTTAGTTGTTGTTACAGCACAACAATTGGCATCGGAGCCGTTTCGATTTAGCTCAAATTGCTCCAATTTTTTTATTCTTCATGACCTTAAAAGAGGTTGAATCATAGGTGGAGAAACTCAAAGGTGCTCAAGATCTAGTTAAAACTGAGCTGACGGATCTTCATAGTAAATTTGATACAATGAGCTTGAAGTTTGACACACTGTTGAAGTTATTTGAGCAACATCAACCTCAACCAAACTCTGATAGAGCCAGTGGTTCTTACAATGATGCTCATACTGATCATAATTTCTTTCATACCCAACACCAAACTTTTCAACCACAACATCACAGAATACCTAAATTATATTTCCCACGATTCGATGGTGATAACCCAAAAGGATGGATTCAGAAGAGCGAATGATACTTTCACCTAAACAATATTGAGGATCATCTGAAGGTATACATCGCTGCAATCTACTTGGAAGGTAAAGCGGAAAAATGGTTTTTAAATTTTCAAGTGAATCGACCTCGTATTACTTGGTCCGATCTAGTCCTTCATTTGTGTGCTAGATTTAAAAATCCTATTGAAGAATGTGGGTAGTTTTAATAAACTTATTCAAAGCTCCACTGTGGATGATTATTATGAGGAATTTGAATCATTGAAAGCCTTAATGCTTAATATGAATCCTTCTCTTACGGAAACATACTTTGTCATGAGTTTTCTTAGTGGTCTCAAAGAAGAAATTGGTAAGTCGGTGTCCATGTCTAAACCAGCTATACTTTCTGAAGCCTTTTCACTATCTCGCCGGCAAGAACAGAAATTTAACCTTGCTGCTTCCGCTACCAAGCCATTTACTAGATCATTTACAAATTCCTTTAGCTCAAATAGGCAGTATTCATCCCTAATTTTTCCACCAAAGCCTATTCTAACTTCACCTAAATCTGTTCCTACCACTCCTAAATCCCTATCCACTTCTCCACCCAAACCCCACAATACTTCTCCTACTATTAAGCGACTCACTCAGGAGGAGATGAATAGAAAAAGAGCAAAAGGATTGTGTTATAATTGTGATGAGGTGTACAAGCAAGGCCACTTTTGTAAAGGGAAGCAAAAGATATTTATGCTCCAAGTTGACAGTACTGAGTCCACATAAACTGAGGAGGAGGAGGAAGTCTTTGAGGAAACAACTGAATCACCAGTCCAATCTGATATTGAGGTATCTTTACATGCTCTTACAGGCAGTGCTACTGGTGACACTATCAGGATTCCAGGTCTCCTCCATAAGAGAAAGGTATCCATTCTCATTGATTCTGGTAGCACAACAAGTTTTATTGATAGCACATTAGCTACATCTCTTAAATGCCCCATTGAACAAACTCCCTCCATGCTAGTTACAGTTGCCAATGGAGAGCAAACTGTTAGCACTGGAATCTATTCTAACCTCCAATGGAGTATGCAGGGACACACATTTGTTGAAAGTTTAAGGTTGTTACCATTAGGTGGGTGTGATATTGTGCTAGGTGTTGATTGGCTGAGGACCTTGGGTGATATCCTCTTTAATTTCTCTAATCTCACCATTTCTTTCAAGTACCATAACAAGAAAATTACCTTACAATGTATTTCTCAATCTTCCTCTTTACTAATGGTTAGTGGTGAGTCAGTCTATAAATTTTTATCAACAACTTCTCATGGAATTGTGGGGTGTTTGTTCTCAATCTCCTCAAACTCTGACCCACCAACTACTCCTGCCACTCTTCAACCTTTGTTACATGAATTTCATGACATTTTTCAAGAACCAACCAAACTTTCACCTCAGAGAAGTTTGGATCACAAAATTCCTTTACAACCCCTTTCTTCACCTGTAAACCAAAGAGCTTATAAATGCCCTTATGTTCAGAAAGGTGTAGTTGAACAATTAGTCCAAGCAATGCTCCACACTGGAATCATACAACCTAGTCACATCCCATTTGCTTCCCCAATACTTCTTGTAAGAAAGAAATATGGTTCTTGGAGATTTTGTGTAGACTATAGGAAGTTAAACAACATTACTATTAAAGACAAATTTCCAATTCCTATTGTTGATGAATTGTTGGATGAGTTGAAGGGGTCTACAATCTTCCCCAAGATTGATTTAAGAGCAGGATATCATCAAATCAGAGTCAATGCCAATGACATCTTTAAGACAGCATCTAGAACTCATCATGGCCACTATGAGTTCAAAGTCATGCCATTTGGCCTTACAAATGCTCCTGCTACATTCCAGGCCTTAATGAATGATATTTTTCAACCATTTTTGAGAAGATTTGTGCTTTTTTTTTGATGATATATTGATTTACAACCAAAATATGGATGAACATCTGGAGCATCTCAAAATTGTTTTTTCCTTGTTGAGGCAACACCATCTCTTTGCCAACCTGTCCAAATGCTATTTTGGCCAACCTTCCTTGGAATATCTGGGTCACATTATTACAGCTGAAGGGGTTTGTGCAGATCCAAATAAAGTTGCATGTATGCAAAGTTGGCCAGTTCCTAAGAACATTAAAGACTTAAGAGGGTTTCTTGGCCTCACTAGTTATTATAAAAAAATTGTGCAAGGTTACATCTTCATCAGTAAACCTCTGACAAATCTTCTTAAGAAGGACTCATTCCTTTGGACCCCAACTGCAACACATGCCTTTGAACAACTCAAGACAGCAATGAGCAATACCCCTGTTCTAGCACTTCCATATTTCACCAAACCATTTGTGGTTGAAAGTGATGCTAGTGATCTATGTGTTGGTGTCGTGTTACTTCAAGAAGGCAAACCCATAGCTTTTTTCAGCAAACCATTAGGGCCAAGAGCAAGATCCCTCTCTACTTATGAAAAGGAGTTTTTATCCATTGTTTTGGATGTTCAGAAATGGAGACAATATTTGCAGGGCACCAAATTTACTATTAAAACTGATCACCAAAGTCTCAAGTATTTCCTTGAACATAAGCTCACCACTGCATTTCAACAAAAGTGGTTGATTAAGCTCTTGGGGTTTGATTATGACATACAATATAAGAAAGGAGCTGACAATGTGGTTGCATATGCTCTTTCCAGAAGACCTACTGAAGATGTCACTAGTCATTCTATGGTTGTAAACACTAACATGGGTCCATGAAGTTCTTGCAAGCTATGCGGAGGATACCAAAGCTTCTCAGCTCATTTCTCAACTTCTTCTCACCACTGAAGGTGTACCAAATTTCACATACAAATAAGGCATACTTAAGTACAAGTACAAACTCTACATTGGCACATGAGGGAATGTCAGACAAACTCTTTTGGATTCTCTACATACATCTGCCATTGGTGGGCATTCAAGTATTCAAGATACTTCTGTCAGAGCTAGAAGTCATTTTTATTGAAAAGGCATGCATAGAGACATAGTTCAGTTGGTCTCTCAGTTTGATACTTGTCAGAGAAACAAAGGTGACCACACCAACAATGCTAGCTTACTAAAACCACTTCCTATTCCTGAATATTCTTGGCAACATATTTCTATGGATTTCATAGAAGGCTTACCTTCTAGCAATAGAAAGAATGTCATCTTAGTGGTTGTAAATAGACTCACCAAGTATGCTCACTTCATTTCTCTCTCCCATCCATATACTGCTGCTTCTGTAGCTCATGCTTTTCTATCTCAGGTGTTTAGATTGCATGGCTTGCCCTCTTCTATTGTCTCAGATAGAGACAAGGTCTTTACTAGCAACTTCTGGCAGGATTTATTCAATACATTGGGTACTAATCTTCATCTGAGCACAACTTACCATCCCCAGATAGATGGGTAGACAGAAAGAGTCAATGCTTGTCTGGAAACTTATATGAGATGCCTCACTGGCCATAAACCAAGCAGATGGATTGATTGGTTAGCTTTAGCTGAGTGGTGGTACAATACTAGTTACCACACTAGTTTAAAGGTCTCTCCCTTCAAAGCACTATATGGTTATGCTCCTCCTCATCTTGCATTTTCTTCTTCTGTTACTACTTCAGTTGCAGCAGTGGAGTCTTACTTGAAGGATAAAGATGCATTGATGGATATTCTCAAGGAATCTCTTCATCAAGCTCAGGAAATAATGAGGTTTTATTCAGACAAGTCAAGACAAGATATATCTTTTGATGTGGGTGATTTGGTGTATTTGAAGCTCCAACCTTACAGGCAAGCTTCCCTGTCTCTTATAAAGAATTTTAAACCATCCTCTAAATTCTATGGCCCTTTTCCAGCGTTGTAGAGGGTAGGCAAGGTGGCCTGCAAATTACAGTTACCATCTCATGCTAGTATACATCTTGTATTCCATGTATCCCAACTGAAGAAGCACATTGGGCTCAGGCATACTCCTTCTCCCACTCTCCCCATTGTGGATCATGCAGGTGAAATCATCATGGTACCTGAGAAGACCTTGGATTCCAGAACAATTTTGCAAGGGAACAGGTTGGTCAAGCAACTGCTCATTCAATGGACTAATTATTCACCTGAGAATGCTACTTGGGAGGATTTCTCTACTGTCAGAGCTCATTATCCAAAGTTCATCCTTGAGGACAATGATGTTTTTCAGGGGGAGGCATTGTGACATTTAATCACTGCTGAGGGTCTGCTCCGAGTAGTTATTAGGGTGCCTTACTAATTGTCCTTGTCATTTGATTTGTTATGAGTCAACCAGTCGGATGGCAACACGTGTATCTTTCTTGTTGGATCTTAGATGATGCCTTTGGTTGGTGATAAGAGTTGTAAGAGAAGTCAGTTTTCTTCTCATCAATTTTTTATGAAATAGAAAACCCTGTGGCTGTGTTCATTGGAACCAGATTTTGGCTCAATCCCTTGTGGATTTGAGATTTATCCTTCATTTAATCTTATCCTTCTCCATTCTGATTGTTAGTTGTTGTTACATCACAACAGAAAATTCTAGGCGTTGGATGATGAGAATTTCTAGCAGTTCAGATGTAGCCGTTGGCGTTTGGTGTTTACCCTAACAAATTAACATTACTCGCCGGCGGGTAAACTCAATCCGCGCGGTTTTATTTAACCCGCTGACTGATTTTCTTGGTCCACGCAATTTTAAATCAAATACGCGGCTCTTGTTGGTCCGCAGTCAACAATCCCATAAAATTATTGATTTGTCCACCCATTTTTCACGTTCTTTGAGTCATAGTGGGAGCAAAATTAACAATCTGTTGAGTCCATAGGAACGGCCCTTACATGTGGTCACTAAATTTCAAGATTACCAATTCATTTGGTAATCCCCGTGGAAATTGAGAACCCCCTTTAGCAGTCTTGTTTATAAAATCCAGAACATTATGGAGTCAGATCGTTTACATAAACAATGTGTGGTACCAATTCTCATTCTGTAATGATTTTGAAAGAATAACCTATCGTTTCTTCTCTCCCGCGACTCAATTCAAGAAATTTTCTTCTTACTTGGTCATATCTACCCCTCTCTCTCAAGGAAGACAATCCATCAGTCGAAGCTTCAAGTTCTCCAAATGTAAGTTAGTGGATGATGGAAACTCTAAGTTCTATTAACCCCCAAATTTATTGATACTGAAATTCTTTACCTTCAAGTCTTTATTGTTAAGTTGGATGATTTTGATTTGGGGGTTTTAGTTTTTTATGACATATTTGTTAGTTAGTAATGGTAGCGGGAGTGGTAGTGGTAATGGCAAAACCAGTTTTTAATAAGCTGTAAGTATGCAGCAACCAATTTGCATTTCTCTAGAAGACTTACTCTCTTAATTTATCATTAGCAGATAAAGATTTGATCATTGTCATGAGTTTAGTAGTAAAACCTTCAATTTTTCCTTGTGGGTTTGCTGCTGCTTCCGGGCGTTCTTTAGGCCCTTTTAAGCATTTTAATTGAATTTTGTCTTTTTACTTTTTTAGTTAGCTTTTGAATTAGTCAAGCCTTTTGTCGCTTTTATTATCTCACTTCACTGTAAAACAACACAAAATGAGAAATTCATGAGAATGAAACAAAGAATGAGACTAAAATGATGCAATTATATTGGAGATATCGACATGTATGTTTAAAACAATTTTTTTGCTTGATTGGATTTGTAGGGAAAGTAGCTTCTCGTTACACTTAATCAGTAAAATCTTTGACGGCCATCAAGTATGATAGTTTAGAGCTCATCTCATGAGACGTAACATGGATGACCAATACCTTGTCTTGAACGCTCACAATTTTTGTAGCATTGATCATGTGCACATAATGGTATTATATACATTTTTTCTGTACAGCTTTCTACTGTTATTACCAAATGTACACTTAATGATATAGCACGAAAGCAGTTGAATTAACCAAAACCTGTACACAATAATGTAACATTCTGATCAATTATCTGAAACCTTTGTCGACGTGTGGTGGACACCAACGATAGCATCATCTGGAATGTATTTACCCCAGAACCAATGTTTTTTCCATATATTGTTCATTTCCTCAATTGGAACATTCTTTGTCTCAGGCAAGAAGAAGAAAATGAAGAGAGTCATTATCAAGACGAAGCCTCCAAAGAAGAAGAATAGACCAAACTTCATGTGACAAAGCAGGGTAAGGAATGCTTGGGCAATGAAAAAGGTAAAGAACATGTTGACTGATACGTTGATGGCTTATCCTGCTGATCTGATCTCTAGAGGGAAAATTTCACTTGGAACCAACCAACCCAAGGGTCCCCATGACCATGCAAATGTCGCAACATAAGCACAGATCAAGACCAATACTAGATACGAGCTCGACTTCGACATGGATCCAACCCCTTCTATACCGAATTCCATGCCTAGAATGACTCCTACTAAGATCTGCAGAGGTATTCATATATGCAATAACAAATTAGTATTATATTTGACTTGAAAAAAAGACACAATTTATTAGTGCTTTACAAACTTTGTGTATTTTTACCTGGCAGATGAGCATCTGAATTCCACCTTCGAGGAATTACATTCTTCGTCCAACTCTATCAACTGTGCCAATTGAAACAAAAGTGGCAAACATATTGACGAGCCCAGTGATAACAGCAGACATAAGGGCTGCATCATCACCGAAGCCAATAGTCTTAAAGAGGACTGGTGCATAAAACATGACGACGTTGATACCAGTGAACTGTTGGAAGAACGGAATCATAATGGACATGATAAGTTGAGGCCTGTATCTTGGCTGCAGTATGTTCCTCCATGGATGTTCAATCTTCTTTGCTGCTTCACTTGCCTCGATAAGGTCTTGAAATTCTTCTTCGACTTCTTGGTTTCCTCGGATTTTCTGCAACATACTTTTAGCCTTCTCTTGATGACCTCTTTCGAGGAGTGAATTTGGGGTGTCTGGAAGAAAAATGGCACCAACAGTCATTATGATTGCTGGTATAGCTGCCATAGCCAATGAAACTCTCCATCCATATCCACCCTTAATTTTGGCTGTACCGTAGTTCACCAGATTTGCTGCCAATATTCCAATTGTTATAGCTAATTGAAATCCCATGTTGAGGGCTCCTCTCAGTTTTGCAGGTGCCATTTCAGACAGATAAACTGGAACAGACTGGTTAGCGTACCCTACACCTATACCGAGTAATATTCGGCCGAGGATGAGCATCGTGACATTCATGGCAGCACCATTTAGGGCCGAACCAATTAAAAATATAATCCCTCCTGCAAGCATTGAAACTTTTCTCCCAAATATTCTTGTTGTTACTGAGGCAGCAAATGAAGCCACCAAAGCAGCAATGTACAAAGAAGATGTGAAGCTTGTTAATAGCTGACTGTCGAACTTGCAGTACTGATTTGTTTTACCGGTATCATCTTGCATTTTTTTGTACACCGAAGGAAAGAATTTCTCCAGAAACACATCCATGGATGTTACTCCTCCTGAAATTCCCAAGTCATAACCGAAGATGAGACCACCAGTTGCGGCCACCAGACAAGTCATGAGTACAAACATGGTAATCTTCCCACCATAATCCTTTGTATCTGCTTGAATTGCCATACCTCCTGCCATTTTACTGCAAGTTATAAAAATTGAAAGAGAATTTTCTTTTCTTCCACAACCAAACTTTTATTAAAAAAAAAAATCTTGGTAAGCTGCAGCTTAGTAATTCTGCTGAGACACCTAAAATATTCCTTCAATGATTAACTGTGAAAATGAAAACGAGAATGAGATTTTAATGCCTCATATGTTGTTTATATATCATTTAAATGTCATCTAAAATTAGTCTTTGTTTAGTTGCTGTTTTTTATCATAACTAAATTTTAACTAAAAATAGCCATTACCATGTTTGATTAATGCTTATCCATTTTCTGAGGACTACTCTTGGATCACTAGTTTTTAACCCCTAAACTCTATCTTTACCTAAAATATTTAGTTGTATAAGTGGATTTACAGATATATCTTTTTATCCTACAACTGTATGCCTTCTCTCTGTTACAAGATAATGATAACTTAATTAGTTATTCAGAATCTAATGATAAGCAAGCTGAAAGAGATTTAGTAGCCCGAGATGCCAACTTATTCGCTGTTTGGATGGATAGATGAACAAAAAAATAAAATATTATGAAGGTTCATTGTTTGTTGGATCACAAATATGTCATTGATTTCAAATTAACTGTAAATATAGGGACAAATCACACCATAAGAAAGTATCTACATTTATTCCTGATAAAATGTTCAAAAAATAATAATTTAAAAAAAATAAAATATGGAAGTATTGTAGTTAATTATCATTTGGTACCATTTGGCAATAAAGCCTAGTATAGCCATGGAATCGGTAAGACATGACCACATCTCATTATAAGCCTTAGAGAGCTTAGACATGTCAAGTTTGATGTTAGCAATGTTGATAATATTTTCCAAACAATATGCACTAGCTCATGAGCCAACATGGCACTATCAGAAACTTATCTTTTGGGGACAAACACACTTCAATTTAGGAAATCAATTTATCTATCAAAGGCTTAATTCGGTCAGCTACAGTCTTAGAGATGGCTTTATAAGTGAAGTTACACAAAACAATGGGTCTGAACTGGTGTACCGTGTATATCAGTCATTTGCATTTTGGAGATAAGAATTATATTTATATGGTTGAGTTGCGATAGGATGTAAATATATTACTTTGTATTTGCTGAAATCGGTTGTAAAACTGGTAACTGGTTTATTCCGTTTTTTGCATCATATTGATATGTTAATTCACATTCGACTCTGCATACATTGATGTTTGAGGAAAAAACAAATGTTCTGTAAGTAAGTATTTTAGTTGTATGCCAGACATAGACATAGATGTCGGTCTTTAGCTTTCCGCCAAATCACATTCAGTATAGGCACTGGTAATTTAGGAGTTAACTTCGTAGATGTGAAAATAATCATTATAGGAAATAAACTCAAGAGGCATGAGCTGGCGTTATGCTAATATGCAGAGGAAAGTCTCTACATTTCTTCTATAAGAATCTGTTAGGAACAGCCTTAAATCTAAATTTTGAATGTGATTTGCTGGTGGATTCTGAAAATTAAAAAACCAACTCTTAAAAATATGTCATGTCAGTACGGGATTATCGGGATTATTACAGTTTGTGTAGAGTTAGTGGAATTTGGAACAGCAATGGACAAGTAAGCTTGCATGATGTAAAAAATTGGTCAGTTGGATTTGCAGTATAAGTAGCTACTCGTTGTATTCAATCAAGCTATGAGTACAACTAAGTTGGAGACATTGTTCATCTAAATTTATGACAAGAAAAAAAATAAAGCAACAGAGTACATCTCGTGAGGCCTGACATCGATAGCCAATATCTAGTCTTGACCACTCAGATTTTTTTACATTCATTTCCAGTGCACTTCTTTTTTTCTCTATTCAAATTTCAACTTTTATGTGTCGTCAATTGCTTGCAGCAACTGCTATTGCTAGATGTAGACTTGAAAATCTGGAACCAAAGCAGTTGAATCAATCAAAAACAATGAATACTATGTTCAGTAAGTAGAAACCTTAGTGGATGAATGGTGGACACCGATGATAGCATCATCTGGGATGTATTTACCCCAGAACCAATGCTTTTTCCATATATTGTTCATTTCTTCAATTGGTACATTCTTTGTCTCAGGCAAGAAGAAGAAAATGAAGAGAGTCATTATCAAGACGAAGCCGCCAAAGAAGAAGAATAAACCGAACTTCATGTGACAAAGCAGGGTAAGAAATGCTTGGGCAATGATAAAGGTAAAGAACATGTTAACTGATACGTTGATGGCTTGTCCTGCTGATCTTATCTCTAGAGGGAAGATCTCACTTGGAACCAACCAACCCAAGGGTCCCCATGACCATGCAAATGCCGCAACATAAGCACAGATCAAGACTAGTACTAGATATGAGCTCGACTTCGACATGGACCCAACACCTTCTACTCCAAATTTCATGCCGAGTATGACTCCTACTAGGATCTGCAAAGGTATTCATATATGCAATAACAGATTAGTTTTACATTTGTATAACCTCAGAAATTTCTAAAATAAATGTGGAATTTATTAGTACTTTACAAATTTTGTGTATTTTTACCTGGCAGATAAGCATCTGAATTCCACCTTCGAGGAATAACATTCTTCGACCTACTCTATCGACTGTGCCAATAGAGACAAAAGTGGCAAACATATTGACGAGTCCAGTGATGACAGCAGACATAAGGGCTGCATCATCTCCGAAGCCTATAGTCTTAAAGAGGACTGGTGCGTAAAACATGATGACGTTGATACCAGTGAACTGTTGGAAGAACGGAATCATAATGGACATTATAAGTTGAGGCCTGTATCTTGGCTGCAATATGTTCCTCCATGGATGTTCAATCTTCTTTGCTGCTTCGCTTGCCTCGATAAGGTCTTGGAATTCTTCTTCGACTTCTTGGTTTCCTCGGATTTTTTGCAACATAGTTTTAGCCTTCTCTTGATGACCTCTTTCGAGGAGTGAATTTGGGGTGTCTGGGAGGAAAATGGCACCAACAGTCATTATGATTGCTGGTACAGCTGCTAGAGCCAATGAAACTCTCCATCCATATCCACCCTTGATCTTGGCTGTACCGTAGTTCACCAGATTTGCTGCCAATATTCCAATTGTGATAGCTAATTGAAATCCCATGTTGAGGGCTCCTCTCAGTTTTGCAGGTGCCATCTCGGACAGATAAACTGGAACCGACTGGTTGGCGTACCCTACTCCTATACCGAGTAATATTCGGCCGAGGATGAGCATCGTGACATTCATGGCAGCACCGTTTAGGGCTGAACCAATTAAAAATATAATCCCTCCTGCAAGCATTGAAACTTTTCTTCCAAAGATTCTTGTTGTTACAGAGGCAGCAAATGAAGCCACCAAAGCAGCAATGTACAAAGAAGACGTAAAGCTTGTTAACAGCTGACTGTCGAACTTGCAGTACTGATTTGTTTTACCGGTATCATCTTGCATTTTTTTGTACACCGAAGGAAAGAACTTCTCCAGAAACACATCCATGGATGTTACTCCTCCTGAAATTCCCAAGTCATAACCAAAGATGAGGCCACCAGTTGCAGCCACCAGACAAGTCATGAGCACAAACATGGTTATCTTGCCACCATAATCTTTTGTATCTCCTTGAATAGCCATACCACCTGCCATTTTACTGCAATTTTAAAACAACTTGGAAGGTGTTTTAAGTCTCCCACAACCAACCAACTTATTAAGGCAAAAAATTCTTTGTATCACCACTTGAGTAAATACTGCTGACACACCCAAGATAATCTCTGTTAAACTCAATTTAACTTAGCTGAGATCTTTCTTCTTCGTTTTCGTATTTGCAGTGAGGGTGAAAATGAGGGTGATGTTTCAATTCAATTAGATTCAGTTGTTTATATATCATCAAATTTAATCTAAAATTAGTCTTTGTTTAGCTGTTCACAGCAAAATTTGCTGAAAATAGCCATTTCTTATACTGATCAATGCTTATCCATTTTCTTTTGACTACTCTTGGATCACTAATTTTTAACTTTTAAATTCCATCTCTACCTTAAATGTTTAGTTGGATAAATGGATTTACAGATATATCTTTTTATCCAGCTGCTGTATATCTCTTGATCAAAAGGATAAGAATAACTATAATTGCTTTGCAGTCTAATGATAAGCAACTAAATGAGATTTAATAGCCCAAGATGCCAACTCATTTTTGGTTTGGTTGGATGATAAGCAAGCCGAAAAAGAAAGTATTATGCAAATAGGTTGTTTGTTAGAACGCAAGTATGTAATATATAAATTCTAAATTCTCCCGTACTTTGAATAAAGTATTTTGCTGCCATGTAAATTTCTGTTTTCTTTGTGTTATTTTGCTGCCATGTAAATTTCTGCGTTCTTTGTGTTCTAGCTTCTGTTATGCTTGTTTCTGGTTTCTGATATAATGTCCGCAAAAGTTACTGCCAAAGCAGGTTTTAAGTGTCTTACATGAATCCGACTGTCTAACATAAAGCTGGGCCAGGACGGATGTGTGTATTCAGAATTACATTGAAATAGTCAAAGAGATAGGATGTGTGTTGCTTCCCTCCATGTACAAGAACCCTAATTTGGGGCATACCCTAAAATTTTGGGGCATACATATAAGACAAAAAAAGGGGTGCTAATAGTATTTCAAGGGTGGTCCTTATCCTCCTTTTTTCAAAAAGGCTAAAATACCCTTATGAGATTAGTGTTAAATTAGTGATAATTTAAATTAATTAATTGTTAATGATTATAGTTAGTTTAGTGTTAATTTATGATAATAATTTTTTGTTTAAAGATAGTTAGTTAGTGAGTTATTTTAGAAAAAGAAGGAGAAAATAAGAAGGAGAGGAGGAACTTTTTTTTTTTTTTTTTTTGTGATCTTTGTGATTATTGAGAGATGTGTAATACAAATTCGAGTGAGGAAGGTGAATCTTCATCACGTAAAGCTAAGAAAATACATATCAATTACGATGGAAATCCGAAAATGGCTGATTTGTTGGATTATGAAAATGATTTTACCCAAACTCAACATTTTTCTCAAGCTCAAGATGATTCCTTTATGGAGCCAAATCCCGCAGATGAGTACATTGATGAGGAACCCAATGCTAATAATAGACAAGTATGGATGTATAAGTTGTTTAATGTCCGTTTTGTAGCTTGATTTCACCAAAAGTTATGATTTTTGCAAATAGTTCTATAACAATGAGTAAGGTTCTAAGAGATAATATGTATGCCGAACCATAATAAACAAGAACAGTTCGACTTATTCGTTTGAAAAATATGTACGCCGAACTTTCACTCAAATATTTTCGCGCCAAATAAGTTTCATGGTTCGGCTCAAATGTGAAGTGAAATTTAAAGCCGAACCATATCTAAAAAAAATATACGAGTTACAATGTAATGTTCGGCTTACACGTTCTCTAGCCGAACACTAATTTTTTGTTTCAAGTGTTATGGTTCGGCTTATAATATTAGTCCCAAATTGGTCGAATCCATGTTTGACATGTAGTTCGGCTTTTATAAGTCAAACACGAATTAGCCGAACCTGTAGTTCGGCTTTCATAAAGTAGTGCGTGTGAGCCGAACCTGACCCAAAACCTGTGTGATATTGTTGTAGATTGTTGCTGAAATGGAAACTATGGAGGATCAACCACCGCCTATTGATGTCATTCATGAAGATACTAGAGATCACTTCTAAACTGACTTGGTAGGTAACTAACGTAGTTTATGTTTTTATTAATTTTCAAGTATGTTGTATGCAAAATCATTAATAAAACTAAAGTTTTGTACTCGTGGATATGTAAACTCATTCAAATCAATGCTATATTATCGTCATCTTCAAGAGAATGAAAAGGCCAAAACAACGCAAAAAGAATGAGGCCATTCCGACATCGGACGAAGAAGTTATGGCCAAAATAAAATCTAAAAACTTGAGAGTACAGAGATAAGTTCGGCTGATAACTCATAATCATGAGTTAGCCGAACCTGGAGCATACAAAGCAAGATTTTGGAAGTGTTTAAAGAGATAATTTCGGCTTAAAAGTAATCTAATCGAGTCAGCCGAACCTGACAACCACCTGGGGTAAATTTCATTTGTCAGGTTCGGCCGGGAAAGGTTGGCAAGGAATTAGCCGAACACAAAGGTTCGGCGCAATCGATTTTCAAAACATAAGCCGAACTGTTCTTCGTCTGTAAAAAAAAAAAAAGTTCGGCTGCTAATTTTCAGCCGAACACTACTCTGGAACTTCCAAAACCCAAAGGAATCATCGATTACATGTCACAAATCAACGAAATACGAAAAACAAAGCAATGGGCTTGTGGGAAATACCTTTCTATGTGCAATTTTAAAGAATCATGCTCTGTTTTTCGCTCTCCAACACCAATCAATCCACTATCCTCTTCATCACCATCTTTTCCAAAAACCCTAGATTGAGATGCTACAGAAGCAATACCAGGATTCATCACCATATTTCTAGGGCATCGCTTAACACGAGGTGCCATTAATGTGTTTAATCGAGAACTTAATCGAACAAAGAAATTTCAGAATTTTGTTTGTGTTTTTGGAGAAGAAGAGTGAGAGAGAAGGGTTAATTAGTAATGGTTAGTGAGTTAATTAGTGGGATGGGTTAATTAGTGGGATTGTTTTAGGATTAGAATTTAATTAAGTGGAAGGGTAGTACTGTAATTTATACTAGGCAGGGGTATTATAGTAACTTAACTATCATTTGGGCAGCCCTTATAGTTTTGTGTTGGGTGCCTTCTAAGTGAGTATGCCCCAAAATTTTGGGGTATGCCCCAAATTAGGGTTCATGTATAACAATCATTATTTTTTTATTTTTTTAGACCCGCTGAACAGCTGGTCATAATATACCTACAAACCTATAATAGATCCGCTCAACATCTGATCATGATTTGCAAGGAAATTCCTGAAAAAAACAAAGTAAAAAGTTAACCGCTCCCCCACACTTAAACATTACATTGTCCTTAATGTAATTGAGTCATCCAACGTAAAATTAAGATGGGAAATTCATAATATGAATTAAGTAAACTAAAATATAAAAAATAAATAAAAAAAAGTAAATATAACTTACTAGAATGTACAAAAAGGATCCCCATACACTAATAACCTAAAAATTTGGGGATCAACCCAAAATACAATATTTAAACGCACTTATGTTATGATACCTTGAAGAAGGTGAAACTATAAAAAAGAAAAAGTTAACTCCAAACCTAGTTTTTGCTTCACAAGGAAGTGCATAAAGAACATAATATGGGAATACTATTGGGACTGGAAAATTGTCAATTGGCTCATGCACGGTATCAGAAATAGGGACGTCCTATGGGTATTTGGATGCAAAGTAATCCAACAAAATTTTAGAAGCACATAATTCTAACCCTAAATTAGGTAACTTTCGGAAGTCTAGGGGTCTAGAAACAACCTCTAAGTCGGGTGAAAGATCTTGTGAGATAGATTTTTCTAAGAAATTAGACAAATCATCAACACAATCATCCACAAATTCTGTCTGGAACAGAGAGTCACTACAAGACTGATGATTATCATCATCATATAATTTTTGGCATTCTAGAATTCTCAATCTTTGTTCCAAGCTAAGTGGTGTGTGTTTGTAATACTTCTCACATATCATTAGAGGTGATTCTTCACTTACCACATATGGAGCAGGAACATCCTTATGCCGTGATGCAGTCATATACTCCTCAAGGGTCATTTCAGGTGATGACTTCTGAGAATGTTTACTTCTACGCATATATTCTCCAAGAGTCATCTCAGGTGACGTCGTCTCAGAAGAAGTCATCATCCTCAAAAAGTCACTGAAAAGATAAACTAAAACTAAAACAAAAAAGCATAAAAAGGAAAAAGAAAATCTAAAATGAAATGAAAATACTGTACAAAATAAAAACAAACCTAAAATTAATCTAAAAACAAGTCCCCGGCAGCGGCGCCAAAAATTGATGTGATTTTTAACTGTTGTAGTAAATAGATTCGAATTCTAAGACTTGTGAAGATTAAATTTAAGAATTTAATGAAAAAATAAATAAAAGCGAGAGTTAATGGGACTAGGATTTCACCGAATTCATATCATAAGGTTCAATTATTTATTCTTCAGCAATTATAGCTCAATAAATAAAAACATGGACTCTTATTTTGCCAAGGTAGATTCTCAAAATATTAGTTGTAAATCCTAATGGGACATCAAAACATCTAAGCAAGCATGACCATCAAATGAAATGACAACTAATTAATCAAAATCATAATTTCATTTTAATTTGTGCAAAAGTCATATAGAGAATAAAATAATTTTACCCATGTATGAAATTCGGATTTTCGTCGACCCAGTGTAGGGATTTAACTCCTCATATTGTAGACGTGCTCAAAATTCATTTTTATTGCTCAAATGGTGTTTACAAAGAAAATAAAAGGAGAAAATCAAATAATACAGGGAATTTGCAACGTTTATAATCGTTGCAAACCCACTATTACAAAGAATAACTGTAAACTGTCGCAGGAATACTGCCTTATCTCTTACATAAACGACAGATGTTTTACGACTGTCTTTGTCTGTCTATTCTTCGTGTTTTTCACTATTTTTCTGCTGCTGCTGCAGAGAAATATGCAGCAATTTTCTCCACTCTGTAGCCTTCCCAATCACTCGATACTCCTTCTATTCAACCCCATCGACCTATTTATACTCAAAAACACCGAGATACTCCAGAGTAAATGCGAATAATCTCGTAGTAATTATGTTTATCTTCCACGGTCAATTGTGAGAATAATCTTTATTTATTAGCTCCATCACGCGTCTGCATGGTTTTGACACACTCAGTAAAGAATCAGCACGGGTCCAACTCCGTCCAGCCACAGTCAGCACTCAGAAAATCTCGAGAATATCCCATGTACGTGCATATACCCTGCTTTTCTTCCTACTCCACGTAACTTCCTTTTATTTCGAAAACAGAAGACTTACCATCCCTGTTTACTCATAACAGGGTGGTATCAATCCAAAACAAGAAACAAAACCGACCAAAACAAGTTGAAAATCAATGCAGAAAATCTTGAGAAATCCTGTGAATACTTCCACTGCTATATTTTCTTCAATCTGAATCTTCAGCCAATTCTAATCGAAACCATTGATCATACCAACCCTGTTTATCTCTCAACCCATCCCATCAAATCTAGCCATTGAGTCTCACTCAAACCCCTATAAAATCAAAATCCTAACTCCGGAAGTTCAAAAACCAGTTTTCCCGCCGATTTCTGTTATTCAAATGAAGAAGATGAGATGCCCCTATCCTGAACTGGGGTGCGAATAGCAGGTGTCCTGGGTGCCCTTAATAATTCAGTGGGTGCCTTTAGTAAATTTCAGTGGCGTCTTAAACATTTTTGGGGGTTGCCCTAAGTACTTTTCTTGGGTGTCTTTAACACACTTTTAGGGTGCCTTTAGTAATTTTCTTCGGGGGTCCAAATTCCACTTTTCGAGAAGCATTCTCCACAAGAGCATATTTCCTAGAAAAGACTTAAAACAAGTTTATTAGTGATAAAATGAGTCCCGACTAATGTAGTTATGGGTGAAAATGTGTCGCACTTACGTGCTTATCAGTAGGCTAGTGTCTGTAGCGGCTTAATATAGTGCGCTGTTCAAATATGGACTAGGTCCCGAGGTTTTTATGCATTTGTGGTTTCCTCGTTAACAAATTTTTTGGCGTCTGTGTTATTTCTTTTCCGCATTATATTTTTTTATATAATTAAAATATCACAGGTTGTGCGTAGTTCAATCAATTAGATAATCCAACCTTTGGTTGTTGATATAAATTGATTGACACTTGAACATTGGTCTTTGGTACCGTTCAAGTTTTTTCTCATAATAATCAGGCTCACATATTCTATTTGTTTGATTTGTTGATTACATTGAGAAACAGAGATACAACTCTTGGATATATTTCTATTGATTGAGTCTGACTGTCTAGTTGATTATCTTGGATTTATATTGGAGTTTATCCATACAGATTGACTAAACAAAATATTGGGTGTGGTTGTTAGACCCCCGTTTTCTCAATTGGTATTAGAGTAGGAAAACACGTTTAATACTTCATAAGTCTGTGTTTGTAGCAATCTGAATCTATGGATAGTAAAGTCTATATAAACGTTTCACCGGGATTTAACTCTGATCTTAGAAAACGTTCTGAAGAGCTAGTTAATCTCCAGAAGAAGTTGGATGAACAAATCCGGATCAATTCTGATCTTGTTGCAGATATTGCAAAGTATAAGGATTTGAAGTCTGTCAAAGTATATTCAAAGGATTTGAATAACTCCTTTAATTCTTCCCTGAAGAATTGTCACAAGTCAAGGGATAAGCGAGGTTTAGGCTTTGTGAAACCTGATGTGATTCAGAACTACTCAGATGAGTTTAAAGATGTTGGTCTTTGTATGTTCTGTGATTCTCATAATCATTTTCAACATACGTGTACATCATTCAAGATAAGTTTAAAGTTTGCTAGTAATCTTCACAAGAAAGTTGAACAACTGTTTACTTTTCTAAAAAGGTGTACAAATCTAACAAGAAATCCCAAACGGGATAGTAGTGTTAGTATGGGAGCTTTTGCTCTAAAATCAACATCACCCTTTCAATGGTTCCTTGATAGTGGATGTAGCCGACATATGAATGGAGATATTTCATGGTTTATAAATTCAAGCGACTTTGAAGGAGGTCCTGTAACATTCGAAGATGGGAGTTGTTGATACATAAGCAATAAGGGGACGATCAAACTTCCTGGCGTTCCTGAAATCCATGTTGACATGATTGAGTATTGGTGTTGGGATTGATGTACCCTATAACCCAGTGAATTACAAATTTGAGCTTGTTCATGAGAAATTTTTTCCAGAGCTTAAAGATCCATTAGTTCTTAAGCGATAAAACAAAGGCTAGGAATACATATTTCGATGTAGATACATTGAAAGCGGCTAACGATGATAACATAATTGTTGAAAGAGTAGAAAGTGCCTTTTTCATGTATGTATTGGGATAATTTTTCTTTTCTAATGCTAAAAACTATATAGGTGTTGGATGGTTAGCTGCTTTTGAGGATCTTAATGCAGTTGGCACGTACGACTGGGGTAGTGGTGCTTTTTCAAAATTATTGTCTGCACTCGGTGTAGCTGGAAGGGGACAAAAGACACTAGAAGGGACCAAATATTAGAGGTACATTTTCCTTCTATTACTATTATCCTTTAATGTTTAATTTTCAGGTGATTGATTTTTGGTTGGTTATGAATGAGTAGTTTTGGGGGTATGAATATTTGGGCATATGTCGTCCAAATGTCGCTAAAGGTAATGAACATAAATTGCCTAGAAATTCTGGATGGAAGGTAAAGAAGAAGAAAACATATGATATTGTTCGCGTAAGGAGTCAGCTAAATCAGCTGACTGTAGACCAAGTAACATGAAAACCGAGGGAATTCTTATGAAATGTCCACGACACAAACGAAGGACGCAAGTATTTGGATCTCTCGGACTCGACGGTTATATTTTCTCGGAATGGCGTTGTGAGTTGAAAATTTATTTTTCATGTCACCATTATTTTCTAATAGTTATTTTTTTATGCTTATATAGATGATAACATACTTATCACATGCATATTACATGGGTCATACACTTATTGAGCCGTTTATTACTATATTTTTCAGCATGAGTTGTACCCGGGAGAACGGTGTTGGAGGCAAAATCATCTGGATTTTTGAATTCTGGTTGTTAGAGCACAACTCGATCGAACTCGCAAGCGTTGCTATCTCAAGCTTGTTTGTCAAGTTTGGTTGTCAAAACTATAAGTCTTGATTTCTAGTCTACTTATTGCTATATCTCGGATTAGGATAGAATGTGTAGTTGAGCTTTAGACTTCACGACGTTCATCGATTGAAGACGAAGAATTACTAAGGGGAGCTTATGGAACTTCATCAACAAAAGGTATGTGGAGACTTGAACTCATCTATCACTCAAAAGTCTATTCTATTCTATCTCCTATTGAGACAAAAATCATATAACTATATAGACTTTACATTATACACATTTGATATTTCGAGCTGAGTTTAACTCGCATATATCTTTCTCGAAATATATGTTGGAAAGCTTTTTGCTTTAACTATGTTCATCATTATTCTTGATGAAAATCAGAAGATGATCATGTGAAAATCACCTGGTAACATCTTACATGATTTGTATGAGACAATCATTTGATGTAGACTCGGAAAGTTTCGTATTGATCATTCGATAACTTGAAAATTGCTTATAAGCTAATAGTTTGTGTGAGACAGCTATTGTCGTCTTCTAAGAATGTTTTAATGATTCAAATGGGAGTTAAGAGCTAAACCCCATGTATGGATACATTACAGTTTGTGTACTAAGTGTGCGAGCTGTGTTGTTGAAATTCAGGACCGGAAGTTAAGTTTGCATACCCGTTCGCAAACTTATTCAACTATTTAAGTCAGTGTACTTAATTTTACATGCCCGTTCGTAAACTGATTTAACTATTGAAGTCTGAGAACCAAGTTTGCGTACCCGTTCATAAACGGTTTCAGCTGAGTTCGGCCTGGAGATAAAGTTTGCGTACCCGTTTGCAAACTGTCGGCTTGTGACCAATGTCCGGAACTTAAGTTTGCGTACCCGTTTTCAAACTTAAGTGGTTCAAGCTCTAAATCGGTTAACTATGATTTCATACTCATGAAAAAATACATTTATATATTAAGGAATGCAATCTTTGCAAACCGTGGCTAAAATGTTCATGAACTGATTCTTTTGAATCTAAAAAAGCGGGGGTCTAACAACCACACCCAATATTTCTTTTAGGAAATCTGTATGGACAAAATCCAATATAATTCCAAGAGAATCAACTAGACAGTCAGACTCAATCAATGGAAATATATCTAAGAGTTGTATCTCAGTTTCTCAATGTAATCAGCAAATCAAACAGATAGAACCGTTATCCTGATTATTATGATAAACAACTTGAACGGTACCAAAGACCAATGTTCAATTTGTTAAAGCATAGCTCGGTTGAACCCACCAAGCGTTGGTATGTCAAGTTTGGTTGTCATATTTTAGTGAGTCAAAACTCATTTAAGAGTCGCTTGATTTAAATGCAGTAGAGTCAACTTCGTATAGGTTATCTTGAAAGTATTAGGGTGAGACATTACAAGTATTCCGAAGACTTGAAGAAGTGAAGAAGTACGGAGGTAAAACCACAACATCATCCTTCCACTTGAGGTTAGTGATATTTGCTTGAACTGTTTCATTCCCTAACGTATCTTTCAAGTCGTACATATTGAAAACACAAAACTGCGAAGCATGAACACTCTAGATAGACATAGTATTAAGGAATACAATATGAAGTTTCTTTCTTAACCATTAAACTTTGTATATAAGACATCGACATAATCGTATGAATGCTATTGTGATTATGTATGGGTATGAGGTGAGGATTTTATCCTAGGGAACAATGTTTACATGTGTTCCAAGGAAGTAAGTTCATGATATGTGTTGTGAACCAAAAAGGAAATCGCTAGGCGTTATTGGGACTGTTCTTCATTGCAAATCTTATGAATGACCAATATGTGTGATTAGTATAACCGTTCATGACTTGTTTGTGTTCTTGGTAAAACTATTCACATGAGGCCTGACTTATGTATTGGTATGACTTTTATTAGTGAAACTGATCTTGAGTAATCAATTAGGGTATGATCGGGTTTGTGAGTGTCTGACCAAATTGGGGAAAGGGGAATGGTAGGCTCGGAAAGATACCTACTATTGTGTATACTGCAAGTGCACAGTGTCGACAAGCAACACAGGGCAAGCACAGGTCGAACCACAGAGACTTGGAGAGTATAGAAGTTGATTCTAAATCCTGATTCAGAGAGTAACCAAAAGGGGTTTGATTTTGTCGATACGACGATATGATTTTCAAGTGACTCAAATAATAAAAGTAAAAGATGCAAATAACAAGATATGTAAACAATGATAATATGGATACTAGGGTATTCAAATCCACCAATAACCTATGATATGCATTCAACTTGTAATATTATTCTTGTCCTTATAGTAGATTCAAGTCTACCGTATAACTAAGGTGTTTCTCCAATGGATAATTTAATCACAACTAAAGTATTTCTCCAAAGCATTAATTGTCTAATTAAGCACAACTAATCTAAAGATCAATATTTGGTTAAGCATGAGTTGTAGCATAATCAACATAGAGATATTCTAACTACAATGGATACATGGCATACATTGTGAGAGCAAGATGTTGAAAAACTTGGATTAAATTATATCTTTAAACAATTCTAAACTTTCAAGAACAAGATACAAGATATGAATACATACCAATGAGATTAGGGCTTCATCTAAACCCTAGTAAATGAAACTAGAACATGAAGAACATTACAACAAAACTTAAATTTGATAAACTAACATGAACAAGCTATTCTTGGATGAGTTTTCAACACAACAACCCTCTCTATTTATACACAAAAATTCTCTCTCACTTGGATTCGAATTTTGGCAATTATTTACTCAACAAAACATGTTTTCTCACTTGATGGATGTTTTGGAATACAATGGGTTGAGGTGGATGTTTTGGAATCCAATGGTGGTGAGGTGGATGTTTTGGAATCCAATGGGGTGAGGTGGATGTTTTGGAATCCAATGGTGGTGAGGTGGAAATGGATTTGGGTCTTGGGTTTTGGATCATGGGTTTTGGATTATGGGTAGTTTAATCCCATGTATTGTAAACAGGTTGCCACTAATGCGCGAACGGGTTGCAACACTTCCAACTTTCTTCTCTTTTGTCTTCTCAATTCTTCCAAGCTTTATTTAGTACTTAAAAACACAAAATTAATTAATACAAATATTTATTCTTGAAGATGGTAAAAATGCAGAATTTGGGATAATATATGACTTTGAAGCGCGAAAGATGAGTTAAGTGCCAATGAAAAGGTGTATGAATATGCAATATTTGGCACTCATCAAATACCCCCAAACCTGAATTTTACTTGTCCTCAAGTGAAACAGAAATCCAGAAATCCTAACTATACCACTGTCGCTGGTCTCTCGAATGCATTTAGCGTATGCATCAAGCCTTTAAACCCCTAGGTGTCCCTAGTGGACGAGTTGTAGTCTCGTGAGGGCCTACCAAAGATGTACCCACAAAACCTTCTCCAAATTCAGAGCATCCATAGAAATGCCTTCGTCTTCGGTCTTCAACTGTAGATGATGAACTTCGGAATTTCGTAGAACCTTGATAATTTGTGACCATTTTTTTTTTTTTTTTTTTTTTTTTTTTTTAAGACCCGCTACACAGCTGATCATCATTTTTTTTTTAATTAATATTTTTTTTGTTGACCCGCTACACAGCTGATCATCAGATACCAAACACAAGATCCGAGACAAAATAATTTTTTAGGGACCCGCTACACAGCTGGTCATCATTTTTTTTTTTTTTTTTTTTTTGTTGACCCGCTACACAGCTGGTCATAGAAAACAACAACACAAAAATGCAAAAGACTACAAAGGATCCTACAAAAGACCCGCTCCACAGCTGGTCATCATTTTTTTTTTTTTTTTTTTTTTTTTTGGTCATAGAAGAATGCAAAAGACTACAAAGGATCCTACAAAAGACCCGCTCCACAGCTGGTCATAGAAGATAACAAAAACAAAAAAATGCAAGACCCGCTACACAAAAACAAAAAAATGGTCATAGAAAAGACTCACAATGCCATATGCAAATACTCCCCCAAACCTAAATCTAACATTGCCCTCAATATTTCAAAATATGATAAACAACAACAAACCATGAGAACAAAATAGATTCAAAGGAAAGAGATTACCAGATGCCAAACCAAAGACAGTGGAGTATGTCTAAAGCAACCAGCAGGGAAGATATCTGTGGTATGTACAAGGGGTGAACTTTTCAGTCCACATAGATCGGATCAGCAAGATGAGTTGTTTCAATCTCAGGTGGAATTGGTTCAAGGAACGGCTTCAGTCTCTGCCCATTGACCTTGAAGACATTCTTGGTTGTTACATCTTCTAGTTCTACAGCCCCATGGGGGAAAATTGTTCGCACCACGAACGGGCCTATCCATTTAGAACGTAATTTTCCTGGAAAAAGGTGCAGTCGTGAGTTATACAATAGAACTTTCTGGCCTGGAGTGAATGACTTGCGCAAAATGCGTTTGTCATGGAACACCTTCATTCTTTGTTTGTACATTTTTGCATTATCATATGCATCATTTCTTAACTCTTCCAACTCATTGAGTTGAAGCTTCCTTTGGGTGCCAGCTTTATCTAGATCAAAGTTCAGTTTCTTTACAGCCCAATATGCACGATGTTCTAACTCTACAGGGAGATGACAAGCTTTACCGTACACAAGTTTGTAAGGGGACATACCAATGGGGGTCTTGTATGCAGTTCTATAGGCCCATAAAGCATCATTCAATCTTAAAGACCAATCTTTTCTAGACGGGTTAACCGTCTTTTCTAGAATGTGCTTAATCTCCCTATTTGAAACCTCTACCTGGCCACTGGTCTGTGGATGATATGGGGTTGCAACTTTATGAGTTATTCCATACTTACGGACTAAGGACTCAAAAGGCCTATTGCAGAAATGTGAACCACCGTCACTGATTATAGCTCTAGGGGTGCCAAATCGAGAAAATATGTTTTCCTTTAAGAATGAAAGTACCACCTTGTGGTCATTAGTTTTGGTTGCAATTGCTTCTACCCACTTAGAAACATAGTCAACAGCAACAAGAATGTACAACTTTCCTTCAGAGCTAGGAAATGGACCCATGAAATCAATGCCCCATACATCAAATAGCTCAACAATCAAAATGGGTTGTAAGGGCATCATGTTTCGTTTTGATATACTTCCCAATTTCTGGCACCGGTCACAAGAAATACATAATTCATGGCTATCCTTAAACAATGTTGGCCAGTAAAAACCACTCTGCAAGATCTTTGCAGCAGTTTTCTTTGCACTAAAGTGGCCTCCACATGCTTGATCATGACAAAAAGAGATGACATCCCTTTGTTCAGAGTTGGGGACACATTTCCTAATGATTTGGTCAGGGCAGTATTTGAACAGATATGGGTCATCCCATAGGAAATGTTTCACTTCGGCCAAGAACTTAGACCGGTCTTGTTTAGACCAATGAAGTGGCATCCTACCTGTAGCAAGGTAGTTCACGATGTCGGCAAACCATGGCATTTCAGAAACTAGCATCGTTGTTCATCTGGGAAAGATTCTCTAATAATCTCTGATTCATCAGTAGACTCGACATTCAATCTAGATAAGTGATCAGCAACAACATTCTCTGACCCTTTTTTATCTCGAATTTCGAGGTGGAACTCTTGTAACAAGAGTATCCATCGAATTAGACGAGCCTTGGCATCTTTTTTAGATAAAAGATATCTCAATGCGGCATGGTCAGAATATATGATGATTTTAGATCCTATCAAATAAGATCTAAACTTATCTAATGCAAACACAACAGCTAGCATCTCTTTTTCGGTTGTTGAATAATTCATTTGTGCCTCATTCAGTGTCTTACTAGCATAGTAGATCACATAGGGTTGTTTGTCAACTCGCTGACCTAAGACAGCTCCAACAGCAAAATCAGATGCGTCACACATGATTTCAAAAGGCAATTTCCAATCAGGAGGTCGGACTATAGGGGCCGAAGTTAAAAGAGTTTTGAGCTCCTCCCAAGCATGCACACAAGCATCATCAAACACAAATGCAACATCTTTACTGAGTAGATTACACAATGGCCTTGAGATCTTACTGAAATCTTTGATGAATCTACGGTAGAAACCAAAGATGGCCTAAAAATGATCTAACCTCCCTCACAGAGCGAGGTTGAGGCAAGTGTTGAATGATATCAACCTTGGCTTTATCTACTTCTATGCCTTTTTCTGAGATGATATGCCCTAGAACAATGCCTGAGTCAACCATGAAATGACATTTTTCCCAATTCAAGATCAAATTCTTTTCTTTACACCGAATAAGCACATGAGTAAGATGATGCAAACATTCATCAAAAGAAGAGCCAAAGATAGAAAAATCATCCATGAAGATTTCAAGAAACTCATCTATCATGTCTGAAAATATGCTCATCATACATCTTTGAAAAGTAGCAGGTGCATTACACAACCCAAAAGGCATACGACGATAAGCAAATGTTCCATACGGACAAGTAAATGTGGTCTTATGCTGATCTTCGGGTTCTATGTGAATTTGGTTGTAGCCTGAATAGCCATCTAAGAAACAATAGTACCTATGTCCCGACAACTTTTCTAGCATTTGATCAATGAAGGGCAGCGGAAAATGGTCTTTCTTAGTTACTGTGTTCAATTTCCTATAGTCAATACAAACTCGCCACCCTGTAGTTACACGGGTGGGGACAAGCTCATTCTTCTCATTTTGAACTACAGTAATGCCAGACTTCTTGGGTACCACTTGAATGGGACTGACCCACTTGCTATCAGAAACTGGGTATATGATACCCGCATCAAGAAGCTTTATGATCTCACTCTTAACAACCTCTTTCATGTTAGGATTGAGACGCCTTTTCATCTCCCTAGATGGTTTGGCATTGTCCTCAAGGTTTATATGGTGCATGCAATCAGTGGGGCTTATGCCTTTAAGGTCCGAGATGGTCCATCCTAATGCTTCTTTATGCTCCTTAAGCACTTCTAAAAGTTTTCTTTCCTGTTTTGTATCTAAGGCAGATGAAATGATTACAGGCAAAGTATTAGAAGGTCCCAAAAAACATATTTAAGAGTATCAGGCAATGGTTTCAGTTCGAGCTTTGGTGGCTCAACAAGAGATGGAACAGACTTGGATTCCAAGAGTGGAAGTGGTTCCACTCTAGCTTTCCACTTAGACGTGTCCATGAGTGGTGTGGATTCAAGCAAAGTATTCACTTCACTTATGTATTCATCATCAAACAGATCCAGGTTGAAATTATTCAAACAAGCATCCAAAGGGTCAACAGACATGCTACTAGGTAGCGACTCCTGAATCAAACTTTCAATCATGTTGATTTCATGCACATCATTATCATCATCAAGATCTAAATGTTGTTGGCTAGCATTGAAAACATTCAACTCCACAGTCATATTACCAAATGACAACTTCATCACTCCATTACGGCAGTTAATGATTGCATTGGACGTCGCTAAGAAAGGACGTCCCAAAATGACAGGAATGTGACTGTCAGGGTTTTGCACAGGTTGAGTATCTAAAACGATGAAGTCCACAGGAAAGTAAAATTTATCAACCTTAATCAAAACATCTTCTACCACACCACGTGGCACTTTGACGGATCTGTCCGCCAATTGCAGAGTTATAGGTGTTGTCCTTGTTGCAACTCTCCAAGACCTAACTGCACATATACTGAATATGGCAGTAAATTCACACTTGCCCCTAAGTCTAGCAACGCCTTCTTAACCGTATGGTCACCTATTTTGCATGTGATAGTTGGACTACCTGGGTCTTTAAACTTAGGTGGTGTGTTGCTTTGAATGATTGCACTCACTTGCTCAGTGAGAAAAGCACGCTTATGCACATGAAGCTTTCGCTTTTGTGTGCATAGATCCTTAAGGAATTTAGCATAAGCAGGGACTTGCTTGATTGCATCAAGAAATGGGATGTTGATGTTAACTCGTTTGAACATTTCTAAAATCTCGTTGTACTGTGTACTCTCTTTTTGTTGCACCAATCTTTGTGGGAATGGAGCAACAGGTACATGAGATGGTGTAGAGACATTAGAATTATGGGAATTCTTATGTTGCTCAGATTTGTTTTCAACAATAGGTGTTTTCTGTGGTATTTTATGCACTGGTGAGTCTGATGTAGACTCACTCGACTGTGGTACACCTACATTGTTTTCAACAACTTTACCACTACGAAGAGTGGTGACAGCATTTACTTGATTATTGGAGGCCTCATTTCGAGTTGAATTTTCTGCCTGATATACAGTTTTTGGATTTTGTTGGGGTTGACTAGGAAGTTTGCCTTTGTCTCTTTCATTCAATGCTTCACAAATTTGACCCATTTTAAGTTCTAGACTTGAAAAACGTTGGTCTGTGGTCTTTTGAAGTTGTACCAAATTTTGGGTCAACAAACCGAAACTTTCTTCGAAGCTAGGCTTTTTCTCTGCAGGGTACTGAGAATGTGGTTGAACTTGGGGGTTTCTAGGATAAGGGTATCCTTGGTTATTATTTGATGTTCCCCCTTGCACATGCCCCTTAGACCATGAAAAGTTAGGGTGATTTCTCCACCCTGGGTTGTAGGTCTGAGAATATGGGTTGTTCTCTTGCCTTTGGTACAATACATTGGCTTCCTCGGTTTTAGACTCTTGAAATGCATGGAGGTCTGGACAAGTGTCCACTAGATGGTCTGAACTATGGCATGCGGCACAAGTGGCCATTTCAATTTGACTACGGAGAGTAGGGATATTAGTTTTTCCATTCTTTTCTAGCTCTAGCTTTTCTATTCTCCTGGCCAAGGATGCCATCTTTGCACTTCCTTCGAAGTCAGAGTCAATTCTATGAACATTGGATGCAAGGGTAATCCTATTTGGTTCACGGGGGGATTCCCACTGCTGAGTCTTTTCAGCGACTTCGATTAAGAAATCCCAAGACTCATCAGCAGTTTTTTCAAATTGACCATTGCACATGGTCTCAACTGTAGTTCGGTTCTTGACATCTAAACCTTCATACAAAATTTGCACAAGTCTCCATTTTTCAAAACCATGGTGAGGACATTGGAGCAATAATTCATTGAATCTCTCCAAATATTTTGCCAAAGTTTCCTCCTCTAATTGCACAAAACTATTCAGACTTTGACGAATTGTCGTAGTCTTATGGTTTGGGAAGAACTTTTTGAAGAACTCTTTCGTAAGAGCATCCCATGTATGAAATGACTGTGGCTGTTGAGCACACAGCCAAGTCTTGGCTTTGTCTATCAAAGAAAAAGGAAAAAGTTTCATTTTGAGGTGCTCATCCGTCATTTGTTTGATCCGAAGAGTCCCACAAATTTCCTCGAACTCTCTCACATGGTGGTAGGGATTTTCAGCTTCAACCCCTTTAAATTTAGGCAACATATTGAGGATACTTGCCTTTAGCTCAAATTGTCCATCAATAGCTGGTAAGACAATTCACGAGGACTGGGTTGTCCTCATTGGGTACATGTAGTCCTTTATACTACGGACTGGGTTTACTGGTTCTCCCATTGTTTCGGATGGGTTTGGACTGTCTGCCTCAGAACTATGTATTTCAATTAACTCTTCTTGACTGATTCTAACTAGTCGGCGTGTATGGTCTCTAAAAGACACAATCATAGCCTAGCTAGCACATCAAGCATGTTAACCATTCACCTAGAAGGCAAGTTCTATGCAATCACAAACAAGGATGACTCCACCACAATAAACCTACTGATTTCTAGCAAACAAAAAGCATGATGGATCCACTTAGATTGTTTTCTAGACCAGCTTCTAATCCTTCGAAAGGGAATTCGTTACAATCTGAGCAAACCCCTCTGGAATCAATCCGAGTTTAAGTAAATTGAATAGAGGCGAGGGAAGATTCTAGAGCTTTGATACCCAAGGCCTCACCGTATTACAAGGCGGTGCAGTCACGCATTCAATTTACAGAAACCGTCATGAACTTCGAAGTATGCTTAAAGAGTAACCAATATTTTTCAAATGACTTTCCTACTAAGCTCGTTACCTTATAGGTCTTGTTCTATTCAAAATTTTAAAGCTTAGGTTCGCGTATGTATCGTTTTCCTAAGGCGGGCAAGAAGAGAACGGTGATGAAATCCGAACCCTTATCTTGTATGGCCAGTCCTTGCCCTTTACTAGGAAAATAAAGCAGCCATATTCAATTCCTCAACATATATGCAAACGAAGGAATACAGTAACTCGCTAACAAGGGATTCGCGAGTGTTTCGACAAACTTACCTCCCGTTCCAGACGGGGGATGAACCGTTGTTGTCGACTCGGGCCACGACTCCTATGTCATGAACGAACCCGAGGGGCCGAGGTGATATTGTAATCACCGTCCTTCTCTGCAAACAGTTGATATTTAATAATACCCTTCCGTAGGGTTTAAAAATAAAAAATAAAAATAGAATGTCCAAGTCCAAAGTCCAAAATAAAGTGCAAAAGAAAAAGAAAATTACAAGAGTAAAGGAATCCTAATACAAACTAAAAATAAATAAAATAAACTCTTTTTTTTTTTTTTTTTTTTATTAAAATAAAAACTTCTTCCGCTTTCTTTCGCTTCCTTTCCTTCGCCTTTACAACAGCTACTCAGGCACCTGTTGAGCTCAAAAGAGGTAGTTAGGGTTTCGAAGTTTTAAAGCAAAAGCAAAAAAAAAATCAAATCAAATCAAAAATAAATAAAAAATAAAATAAGTGTAAAATTGACTGTGAATAGTTGCGTTGCTACAGTAACAGTAACAGTGAACTATCGTTGCTACAGTAACAGTAACAGATGAAAAACACAAGAACAGACGCTTCAGAACTGTCGTTCTGAAGAACACGAAGAACGACACAGAGAATAACTGTCGTTGTTTAACAGTGACACAGTGAATAACTGTTGTTGAAGTGCGACAGTTTTATGCGACTGTTCTGGGCGGGCGTTTTTTTTTTTTTTTTTTTGGTGTTCCTGAATACGCTACAGTAACAGCGACTTTTGTACATCGTTTTATCTACAGTAAAATGCTACAGTCCAGGAGACAATTTATGAACAGTGACAGGAGACAGAAACTTGAACTACACTTCTACCAAATCCCCGGCAACGGCGCCAAAAACTTGGTAGGCTCGGAAAGATACCTACTATTGTGTATACTGCAAGTGCACAGTGTCGACAAGCAACACAGGGCAAGCACATGTCGAACCACAGAGACTTGGAGAGTGTAGAAGTTGATTCTAAATCCTGATTCAGAGAGTAACCAAAAGGGGTTTGATTTTGTCGATACGACGATATGATTTTCAAGTGACTCAAATAATAAAAGTAAAAGATGCAAATAACAAGATATGTAAACAATGATAATATGGATACTAGGGTATTCAAATCCACCAATAACCTATGATATGCATTCAACTTGTAATATTATTCTTGTCCTTATAGTAGATTCAAGTCTACCGTATAACTAAGGTGTTTCTCCAATGGATAATTTAATCACAACTAAAGTATTTCTCCAAAGCATTAATTGTCTAATTAAGCACAACTAATCTAAAGATCAATATTTGGTTAAGCATGAGTTGTAGCATAATCAACATAGAGATATTCTAACTACAATGGATACATGGCATACATTGTGAGAGCAAGATGTTGAAAAACTTGGATTAAATTATATCTTTAAACAATTCTAAACTTTCAAGAACAAGATACAAGATATGAATACATACCAATGAGATTAGGGCTTCATCTAAACCCTAGTAAATGAAACTAGAACATGAAGAACATTACAACAAAACTTAAATTTGATAAACTAACATGAACAAGCTATTCTTGGATGAGTTTTCAACACAACAACCCTCTCTATTTATACACAAAAATTCTCTCTCACTTGGATTCGAATTTTGGCAATTATTTACTCAACAAAACATGTTTTCTCACTTGATGGATGTTTTGGAATACAATGGGTTGAGGTGGATGTTTTGGAATCCAATGGTGGTGAGGTGGATGTTTTGGAATCCAATGGGGTGAGGTGGATGTTTTGGAATCCAATGGTGGTGAGGTGGAAATGGATTTGGGTCTTGGGTTTTGGATCATGGGTTTTGGATTATGGGTAGTTTAATCCCATGTATTGTAAACAGGTTGCCACTAATGCGCGAACGGGTTGCAACACTTCCAACTTTCTTCTCTTTTGTCTTCTCAATTCTTCCAAGCTTTATTTAGTACTTAAAAACACAAAATTAATTAATACAAATATTTATTCTTGAAGATGGTAAAAATGCAGAATTTGGGATAATATATGACTTTGAAGCGCGAAAGATGAGTTAAGTGCCAATGAAAAGGTGTATGAATATGCAATATTTGGCACTCATCAGGGAACCGATCCTAGAAGAGGTGCAGTACATCACAAGGTGGAACCGATCCTTGTATGAGGAGCAACAAGGTTTATATAAGAAAGGGGAACCGATCCTATGAACATGTGCAACACATTTTTAGGCAAGGGGGAACCGATCCTATGGACATGTGCATTGCATACAAGTTAGATACAAAATATATTTGGGGAACCGATCCTAGTACCTAGTCAGTCGTATCTTTGGTAAGCTAGTGTGACTATGTACAATACTCACATGGAGGTAGAACCGAAACTTGTTTTGGTAGAACTGTACACCCATAATTTGTGATTGAGTGGTACTTGATCAATCACATAGTTCTTGAAAGTCAAACTTGTTTGGAAGTGTGGTAAATCGGTTTCAAGTGAGCAAGTATGAAAGAGGACTTGCAAGAGTAAGATGTCGACACACTTTGAACACGCGCATTAGTGTGTATTCTTTTATTGTTCAAACATATTCCTTAACAACTAAGAAGGAAGTAAATCCCAAGATCGAATTTAAATAAGTTAAGAATCTTTTAATTGAGGTTTTTAATTATATATAGAAAATAAGAATTAGTAATGTGCATTTGCTAGTTAAAGATTTTCCAAGGAGATTTCGATCGTTATTTTTGGACAGTGCATTCACAGGAATTATGAAAACCGAATTTGGGTTAATATGGAAAAATATCTCGAGAATATTTTCTGTTTTGGAAATTCCTTAGTGTCCAAAATTCCTTGTCTATAAATACTATGAGTTTGCATTTCTAGCAAACTAATCCTTCGTGACAGTAAACTTCCTCTGTTGTACTGTTACTGGTGAAGCCGTCTATCGGAGAGGAGAGTAATCTAATTAGGTGAAATCTCTTACAGCCGCTCAATTTAAAGTCTTCTTTGGGATTGAGAAGCTCTAGCGCGACCCATTGGTGGGAAACTAAATATTGCAGTTTATCATTAGTTTTCTTATTGATTTGATTGACTAACGGTGGTTGAACTTTGATTGCACCTAGTTTGTTTATGCTTGAGAATATTCTCTTCTGATATAAGATTCACTCAAACTAGTTCAAGGTTTCGACAGGGATATTTAGTCTGTTGCTAGATCTCAAGACGATCTTGTGATAATCCATTGTGAATAGACTCTATTTTGCATGTGATTGATCACAAGAGATTCAAGTAGTTATGTGCAGGTGTTTATTGAAGATCTAAGAAGATTTGAAAACAAAGAAGAGATAGAAGATTTCTGACTTGGTTTCATAATCTTTGGCATACACAATACTTGTTTGGGTAACAGAGGATCCAATTAATAATCGTTTTATCCTAGTGGAATATTGGATTGATTAATTGAGAAGATCGGCATCAACACAGTTCTTTGGATTAAGAGTGTTGATTGGATTAATCTTAACGATTACCTTTTGGTGATTGAACAAAAGATAGATCTTGGAACCTGTCAAAGGAGTTTATGTTAAGATAAATAGAAGATCCTTTGCGCAACTCATATCACTTGGTTGAAGAAAGTTGATACCAAATACATTTGTTGTTCCTTTACTGTTTGGAATACGAACCGAAGGAATTGGTCCAAGTACGTGACTTGTTTACAGGTTGGAGGCGTGGGAATACAGACAGAACTAGGTGAACTATAGGTTTAGTTGCTTGGTCTCAACTAAACGAAGTTGGTTTATTTTGTATAACGGCTTAATCCCGAGAGTATTCTATTCTGGACAAGGTCCCATGGTTTTTATGCATTTGCGGTTTCCTCGTTAACAAAATCTTGATGTGTCATTTACTTTATATTTCCGCATTATAATTGTTTTATTATAATTAAAGTAAATTGCACAAACTTTAATTCCTATTTACTTGATACATGAATCCTATTGTGTTTGGTTAAGTCCGAACCTTTGTATCAAGTAAACATACTTCGTTGTTGTATTGTCTCGATCTCGTATCCATAGACGATCACACAAAGTGTGAACTGATTAGTTGTATTGTCTCGACTCAGTTCATAGACAATCACTTTCGGAGAAAGGACTTATAGGAAGGAAAAGTTTTAGATTGAGGTATATTTGGGTACCCTCGCCTTTTCAATTGGTATCAGAGCCGGGAAACACGAAAATATCTAACAAACTGTGTTTGGTGTGATCCATCCTATAAGAAAGTGAATCTTTTAATGATTCAGTTAACGTAATGGCAGGATTTGACTACTTTAGGAGTTCATGGTGGAAGTTACTTATGGAGTATGTAACACCATTATTCCTAAACCTGTTAGGAATTATGCAAATGTATGTCATGAATGACTTACATAATCCTTTGATTGTCATAGGGTTGTATATCACTCTAATAAATAATAATTTAATGGCCAAAAAGACAGATTGTATCTTGAAGATACATAAGATTCCACTTAAGATTTTTATGAACCACGGCTATTGTGTTCTTGTGAAATCCGGAGTCTTAAATATATTTTTGATAGCCTATCAAAGTATATTCGTATACATTTTCAGTTCAAACACTGTTAATGTTTCACTGTCTTGGATGTGTTTTGGGAAAATATGTAATCCTTCAAGGATAGAGTTCTCAGTTAATAATTCTATTAACTATGGATTGCTTCATGCACCTCACAACTGTTTTAATGAAGCAAGTGATCTTTTAAATTTCTACAAGGTTTATGATTCAAATGGTATTTTTAACAAATATCATATTTTGTTCAATATTATATCTGTATACTCTCTAAAATTCTTGAGCATGTTTCAAGTGAAATTATCAATCTCTGGTAATAAAAGAGTAAACAGACTGTTGGACAAAAACATGGAATCATTCTGAAATAAAGATCCAGTCCATGAAGAACCGGTTTTCCAAAAGAAAAACCTAGAAACAAAATTGGAATTGTCTCCTCACAAGTTCTGCTTTCCGATTTTGATAGTATTTCCTAAAACTAGTTATTTCCGGTTTTTGATCTCAAGTTTTCCTATAAAAGATAATCTCTTGCTATGTGTTCGAACATATTGGGGAAGACTAGTAAAAACCAAAACTAAGGTTTTTCATATTTTCGCAAATATGAGAAAGAGGAAATCAATGGAAGAAAACGAAGAAAACAATGTAATATACAAGTATGTCTTGAATCAATTTTTTCTTCCTAGAGAGGTTGAGAAAATCAAGCATCCTCACTTGATCAAAGGAAAGCATGACCTTACGAATTTCGTTGACACCACATGCTTTGAAAGATACCAAGCCTTGAGAGAAGCAACCTTCACTGAAGAAAAGAGATTCGATCCAGAGGTTTCAGAAACCAATTATGTGAAATTTGTTCAAGACCGAATTTGGGAAAATTTGTTCGGATTTGAAAAATATTCACCAGATATAGTAAGAATTTTTTATGGAAATATTCACAACATTAATCATGAAAAACTTACTTTTAGTACCTTGGTTGGAAGTACTTTTCTTCATGTCAACATAAAAATGATATCTAAAATCATCAACTATAGTGTGAAAGGCCATATGGTTATAGATTCTAAAATTGATCACGATAGCATTTCAAAACTTATCACTGGAAAAACTGTTGAATTGAGAAAGGGAAAGATGCTGACCAAAGATGTACCGTTTCATCTAAGGGTGTTCGGAAAATGGTTGTAGCAACTCTGTTTGCATGTTAAAGAGATTCCTCCTCATGGAATAGAGAATTTGCTGAATTAATTTACTTTCTTCTTGAAGGAAAGAAGCTAATTGATATATGCGGAATGATTATCAATCAAATGATCAAGATCATCGAATTTCTCAATGTCACAGGTTTTCATAGATTTCTTGGTTATCCAAGTCTTATCACCAAGCTCTGTGAAAAAGCTTTGAAAAACAGCTTTAAAGATGAGAAAGGCATCAAAACTCTCTCACAGAGAATTATAAATCGGATGGGTGGAGAAAAAAGGGAATCGAGTGACTCATATGATCAAGTCTACAACAATGGATATCTTATGTTCCATATTCTACGTCTTGGAAGACAACTAGACTGTATTCAGAAACAGTTGGCGTTTGCCTATAGAAAAATGATACAGATACTCTTGATGGTATCCTAAAGATCAATGACGAGTTCTTAAAAAAAGAACAAGAAGAAGACTCTGAAGTATACTCTGAAGAGCAAACAAATGAAGGATGATTTTTCTTCAAAGAATAAGAGTAGACATTAGTTGATTTATTTCAAGTTTTGCTTAGGTGCTTATTGAATAAAACTATCTTATTTTGATAAATAAAACTATTTGATTTATAATTTTTTTATGTGATAATTTTTGATTTACATAGTCGGTACTTTAATGCTTTATTTATTTGCTATGTATGTTTATGGGATGTTTGATTTCGGTTTTATTACCTTGATATTCGATTTCATAATATGTTGTGAACCCTTATGGTTTGGGTGACTTTTTGATTTATCAAGATTAAGTTCTAGCCCATGTTGGTAGGCTTTATCAAAGGATCATGAGGGGTTCCTGTAGAAACAATATGTGAAAAAGTCACAATATGTTGAATCGGTTTTGGTTTAGCATAAAAGCATATGTGTTTCGACGGTTTTCAACTTTTGCTTGCAATTGTTAAAACCGATTTTTAACCTTTCTCTGGTAAAGATTGGTTGTTGTTATTCTTTTATTTTTGGCATAAGGATGACAACATAATGGTATTTCGATATCAATTTTCCCTGGAAGAAGAAGATGCGATCATATTGGAGAAGTTGGATGCGAAATTGAGGTAACAATCTTGTTAGTTAATTGTTTTCCTGTCTTAAGAAAAATGTATTTTTATTTTATATATATATTGCTTTTGCGTAAAAGAAATTGTCGGTACAATTGATGATTTTATTCCATTATTTATGCGTGGATGTTTGTGTGATTCAATTGTTTCCGGTTAAGTAAAGCTATTATTATCTTGCTTTGTTGTGTGATATCAATCATTTAGGCTTATGAAAGTTTGGTGCAATTGCGGTGCTTTAATGTTTCTATTATTTTAATTGCTTCTAGTTAAGTAAAACAATTGTTATTTTGGTTTATTTTATGGTATCAATTGTTTAGGCTTACAAAATTTCGGTGCAATAGTGAAACTTTAATGATATATGTTGTTTCAATTGCTTCCGGTTGAGGTAAATAATTATGCAAATTGATTTATTGGTTTGTATGAATTATTTATGGTTTAACAAATGAATATATTTACGGGACGAGTTGTTTAGTCCAATTCGATTCTGTATAAGCTAAGCTAAGTTAATTCTGATCTTAGTTAGAATTATCAAAGTGGAGGTTTCGGTTATTCAAGTCTAGCCGAATGCCTAAACAAGGAAATGCTAGTTAACTAACCTAGTATTTGGCTTGTTTAAAATCTAAAAGTCTAATTTTTATGGATAATTAGAACCTGATGAGAAAAATGGAGCTTATCTTTGTTTTGGTCTTATCGAATGAAGCGGTTGTATTTATACAATAGGTTTAGCAAAGGAACTAAGTTGCTTAGTTGATTTTCGGTTTGCTAAACTATTTGGGAAAATTGCTTCGGGCAATTATTTCCATGATAACATATCAAAACATAATTACTTTGATTCGGTTTTAATATTGGTTATCAAAAATGGTATGTAAAACCCTTGTGCTTGACTTAACAGGTTGCAAGTTTATTTTTGAGATTTGTAAGATCCTTTTCGTGTTGTCCTTTATTTTCTTTCATTTCTTTGTCATTTTTGTGTCAAAAAGGGGGAGAAATATATGGAGTAAACAGGTGATGCTGGTATCAATTTTATATTGATTGGTGTCACTAGGGAAGAGGACAATGGTGCTTGAAATGTTCATCTAAATAATGAGGAAAAGCACAGACTAAGAGGGAGTAACATATTATATGATTGGGATAACAAAGACGCGCGGATTGGAAATCTACATATCTCACCTTTAGGGGAGTATGAGCTTTGTTATTATAATGTCAACAACGGCATTTTAAGGATTGAATTAATGCAGGTTATGTGATGTTGAATTCAGGAATCAAGTGTATGTGTAATGAATTATTGTAATTTGTTTATCCATATGATTGTAAGAGTTTTGTCACTAAAATTAACAAAGGGGGAGATTGTTAGAGCATAGCTCGGTTGAACCCACCAAGTGTTGGTATGTCAAGTTTGGTTGTCATATTTTAGTGAGCCAAAACTCATTTAAGAGTCGCTTGATTTAAATGTACTAGAGTCAACTTCGTATAGGTTAGCTTGAAAGTATTAGGGTGAGACATTACAAGTATTGCGAAGACTTGAATAAGTGAAGAAGTACGGAGCTACAACCACAACATCATCCTTCCACTTGAGGTTAGTGATATTTGACTTGAACTGTTTCATTCCCTAACGTATATTTCAAGTCATGCATATTGAAAACACAAAACTACGAAGCATAAACACTCTAGATAGACATAGTATTAAGGAATACAATATGAAGTTTCTTGCTTAACCATTCAATTTTGTATATAAGACATCGACATAATCGTATGAATGCTATTGTGATTATGTATGGGTATGAGGTGAGGATTTCATCCTAGGGAACAATGTTTACATGTGTTCTAAGAAAGTAAGTTCATGATATGTGTTGTGAACCGAGAAGGAAATCGCCAGGCGTTATTGAGACTGTTCTTCATTGCAAATATTATGAACGACCAATATGTGTTATTAGTATCACCGCTCATGAATTTTTTGTGTTCTTGGTAAAACTATTCACATGAGGCCTGACTTATGTATTAGTATGACTTTTATTAGTGAAACCGATCTTAAGTAATCACCTGGGTTATGATCGGGTTTGTGAGTGTCTGACCAAATTTGGGAAAGGGGAACCGATCCTATGAAGAAGTGTAGTACATCACAAGGTGGAACCGATCCTTGTATGAGGTGCAACAAGGTTTATAGAAGAAAGGGGAACCGATCCTATGAACATGTGCATCACGTTTTTAGGCAAGGGGGAACCGATCCTATGGACATGTGCAGTGCATACAAGTTAGATACCAAATATATGTGGGGAAACGATCCTAGTACCTAGTCAACCGTATGTTTGGTAAGATAGTGTGACTATGCATAATACTCACATAGAGGTAGAACCGAAACTTGTTCTGGTAGAACCGTACACCCATGGTTTGTGATTAAGTAGTACTTGATCAATTACATAGTTCATTAAAGTCGGATGAACCAATTCTAAACTTGTTTGGAAGTGTGGTAAATCGGTTTCAAGTGAGAAAGTATGAAAGAGGACTTGCAAGAGTAAGATGTCGACACACTTTGAACACGCGCATTAATGTGTATTCTTTTATTGTTCAAATATATTTCTTAACATCTAAGAAGGAAGTAAATACCAAGATCGAATTTAAATAAGTTAAGAATCTTTTAATTAAGGTTTTTAATTATATATGGAAAATAAGAATTAGTAATGTGCATTTGCTAGTTAAAGATTTTCCAAGGAGATTTCGATCATTATTTTTGGACAGTGCATTCACAAGAATTATGAAAACCGAATTTGGGTTAATATGGAAAAATGTCTTGAGAATATTTTCGGTTTTGGAAATTCCTTGGTGTCCAAACATCCTTGTCTATAAATACTTTGAGTTTTCATTTCTAGCAAACTAATCCTTCGTGACTGTAAACTTCCTTTGTTGTACTGTTACTAGTGAAGCCGCCTATCGGAGAGGAGAGTAATCTAATTAGGTGAAATCTCTTACGGCCACTCAATTTAAAGTATTCTTTGGGATTGAGAAGCTCTAGCGCGACCCATTAGTGGGAAACTAGATATTGCGGTTATCTTTAGTTTTCTTATTGATTTGATTGACTAACGGTGGTTGAACTTTGATTGCACCTAGTTTGTTTTTGCTTGAGAATATTCTCTTCTGATATAAGATTCACTCAAACTAGTTCAAGGTTTCAACAGGGATTTTTAGACTGTTGTTAGATCTAAAGACAATCTTGTGATAATCCATTGTTAACAGAATCCGTTCTGTGTGTGATTGATCACAAGAGATTCAAGTAGTTGTGTGTAAGTGTTTATTTAAGATCTAAGAAGATTTGAAGAAAAATAAGAGATAAAAGATTTCTGACTTGGTTTTATAATCTTTGGTGTGCACAATACTTGTTTGGGTAACAGAGGATCCAATTAATAATCGGTGTATTCTTGTGGTAGATTGGATTGATTAATTGAGAAGATCGTCATCAACACAGTTCTTTGGATTAAGAGTGTTGATTGGCTTAATATTATCGATTACCTTTTGGTGATTGAACCTAAGATATATCTTGGAACCTGACAAAGGAGTTTATGTTAAGATAAACAGAAGAGCCTTTGCGCAACTCATATCACTTGGTTGAAGATAGTTGATACCAAACAGATTTGTTGTTCCTTTACTGTTTGGAATACAAACCAAAGGTATTGGTCCAAGTAAATTACTTTTTTACAGGTTGGAGGCGTGGGAATACAGACGAAACTAGGTGAACTATAGGTTTCGTTGCTTGGTCTCAATTATACGAAGTTGGTTTATTTTATATAGCGGCTTAATCCTGAGAGTATTCAATTCTGGACAAGGTCCCGGGGTTTTTATGCATTTGCGGTTTCCTCTTTAACAAAATCTTGCTATGTCATTTACTTTATATTTCCGCATTATAATTGTTTTATTATAATTAAAGTAAATTGAACAAACGTTAATTCCTATTTTATTGATACGTGAATCCTATTGTGTTTGGTTAAGTCCGAACCTTTGTATCAAGTAAACATACTTCGTTGTTGTATTGTCTCGATCTCGTATCCATAGACGATAACACGAAGTGTGAACCGATTAGTTGTATTGTCTCGACTCAGTCCATAGACAATCACTTTCGGAGAAAAGACTTATAGGAAGGAAAAGTTTTAGCTTGAGGTATATTTGGGTACCCTCGCCTTTTCAATTGGTATCAGAGCAGGCAAACACGAAAACATCTAACAATGTGTGTTTAATGCGATCCATCCTATAAGAAAGTAAATCTTTTAATGATTCAGTTAAAGTAATGGCATGATTTTACTACTTAAGGAGTTCATGGTGGAAGTCACTTATGGAGTATGTAACACCATTATTCCTAAACCTGTTAGGAATTATGCAAATGTATGTCATGAATGACTTACATAATCCTTTAATTGTCATAGGGTTGTATATCATTATGATAAATAATGATTTAATGGTCAATAAGACATATCGTATCTTGAAGATACATAAGATTCCACTTAAGATTTTTATGAACCACGGCTATTATGTTCTTGTGAAATCTGGAGTCTTAAATATATTTTGGATAGCCTATCAAAGTATATTCATATACATTTTCAGTTCAAAGACTGTTAATGTTTCGCTGTCTTGGATGTGTTTTGGGAATATATGTAATCCTTTAAGGATAGAGTTCTCAGTTAATAATTCTATTAACTATGGATTGCTTCATGCACCTCACAACTATTTTAATGAAGCAAGTGATCTTTTAAATTTCTACAAGGTTTATGATTCAAATGGTATTTTTAACAAATATCATATTTTGTTCAATCGTATATCTGTATACTCTCTAAAATTCTTGAGCACGTTTCAAGTGAAATTATCAATCTCTGGTAATAAAAGAGTAAACAGAATATTGGACAAAAACATGGAATCAATCCGAAATAAATATCCAGTCCATGAAGAACCGATTTTCCAAAAGAAAGACCTAGAAACAAAATCGTAATTGTCTCCTCACAAGTTTCGGTTTCTGATTTTGATAGTATTTCCTATAACTAGTTATTTCCGATTTTTGATCTCAAGTCTTCCTATAAAAGATAATCTCTTGATATGTGTTCGAACATATTGGGGAAGACTAGTAAAACCCAAACTAAGGTTTTTCATTTTTCGAAAATATGAGAAAGAGGAAATCAATGGAAGAAAACGAAGAAAACAATGGAATAGACAAGTATGTCTTTAATCAATTTTTCTTCCTAGAGAGGTTGAGAAAATCAAGCATCCTCACTTGATCAAAGGAAAGCATGACCTTATGAATTTCGTTGACACCACATGCTTTGAAAGATACCAAGCTTTAAGAGAAGCAACATTTACTTAAGAAAAGAGATTCGATCCAGAGGTTTCAGAAACCAATTATTTGAAATTTGTTCAAGACCGAATTTGGGGAAGTTTGTTCGGATTTGAAAAATATTCACTAGATATAGTAAGAATTTTCTATGGAAATATTCACAACATTAATCATGAAAAACTTACTTTTATTACCTTGGTTGGAAGTACTTTTCTTCATGTCAACATAAAGATGAAATCTGAAATCATCAACTATAGTGTGAAAGGCCATATGGTTACAGGTTCTAAAATTGATCACGATAGCATTTCAAAACTTTTCACTGGAAAAACTGTTGAATGGAGTGTTCGGAAAACTGGTTGTAGCAACACTGTTTGCATGTTCAAGAGATTCCTCCTCATGGAATAGAGAATTTGCTGAATTAATTTACTTTCTTCTTGAAGGAAATAAGCAAATTGATATATGTGGAATGATTATGAATCAAATGATTAATATCATCGAATCTCTCAATGTCACAAGTTTTCAAAGAAATCTTGGTTATCCCTGTCTTATCACCAAGCTCCGTGAAAATGCTTTGAAAAACAACTTTAAAGATGAGAAAGACATCAAAATTCTCTCACAGAGAATTATAAATCGGATGGGTGGAGAAAAATGGAATCGAGTGACTCATATGATCAAGTCTACATCAATGGATATCTTATGTTCCATATTCTACGTCTTGGAAGACAACTAGACTGTATTCAGAAACAGTTGGCGTTTGCCTATAGAAATGATACATATACTCTTAATGGCATCCTAAAGATCAATGATGAGTTCTTAAATAAAGAACAAGAAGAAGACTCTGAAGAGCAAACAAATGAAGGAAGATTTTTCTTCAAAGAATAAGAGTAGACATTATTTGATTTATAATTTTTTTATGGGATAGTTTTTGATTTACATAGCCAGTACTTTAATGCTTTATTTATTTGTCATATATGTTTATGGGATGTTTGATTTCGGTTTTATTACCTTGATATTCGGTCTCATAATATGTTATGAACCCTTATGGTTTGGGTGACTTTTTGATTTAACAAGATTAAGTTCTAACCCATGTTGGTAGGCTTTATCAAAGGATCATGAGGGGTTCTTGTAGAAACAATATGTCAAAAAGTCACAATATGTTGAATCGGTTTTGGTTTAGCATAAAAGCATATGTGTTTCGACGGTTTTCAACTTTTTTTTGCAATTGTTAAAACCGATTTTCAACCTTTCTCTGGTAAAGGTTGGTTGTTGTTATTCTTTTGTTTTTGGCATAAGGATGACAACATAAAGGAATTTCGATATCAATTCTCCCTGAAAGAAGAAGATGCGATCATATTGGAGAAGTTGGATGCGAAATTGAGGTAACAATCTTGTTAGTTAATTGTTTTCTTGTTTTAAGAAAAGCCTATTTTTATTTGATATATATATTACTTTTTCTTAAACGAAATTATCGGTACAATTGATGCGTTTATTCCATTATTTATGTGTGGATGTTTGTGTGATTCAATTGTTTCCGGTTAAGTAAAATTATTGTTATCTTGCTTTGTTGTGTGATATCAATCATTTAGGCTTACGAAAGTTTGGTGCAATTGCGATGCTTTAGTGTTTATGTTATTTCAATTGCTTCTAGTTAAGTAAAACAATTGTTATTTTTCTTTATGGTGTAAGTACTGAATATCGCAAGATAATAGTTCACGAGTATCGTAATAAATAAAGGAGAAAAGAGATATAAAATGATACGATGATATAAGTAGCGCGAGGAAATATGAAATTTTGCGAGTATGAATTGCGATACTTCGCAATTCATATACAGTTGTATAAGTTTTACTATAAATAGGAGTTCAAATGTAAAATTCGAGGGGTTCTTTGAGTGAGTGTTAGAAAATATCTTAGGAAAGAGAATAGAGAAAGTTGTAACTGTTTTAGTTCCATTTAGATACTTCTTTGTAATATATGTGCTAGCATGGACGGTAATTTATTTTATTTTAATACTGTGTGTTCAACCTTATTGAGAACATTAATAAGAAAATTGTTATTCATCATCAAGAACTTCTTGAGTTTTTACTAATTCTATTGAGGGTGTAGTTGTAGGTTATGCTGCAACTACATAATTGGCGCTAGAAACAGGGATTTGAAGAATTCATGTACCAGAAAAATGACAAGAAGAAGAAACACATCAGAACCATTAACTGAAGTAAGAAGAAGTGTAAGATTAGCAGGAGGATAAGCAAATATAACAGGAGAACCTAGTAGGAGAAGGATTAATCGAAGAAATCAAGCTCAACAAGTAGGAGATCATGATCAAGTGAGTATACACACTTGGAGAACTAATACACCAGAAGAAGAAGATAGAGAACCACAAATCAGAGAAAATGGGAGGTTGATGGGAGGAACAATTCTTGAAAGAGAAAGGGAGATGTTAGAAACATTGAGACAAGGAATCCAAAAAGAACGAATGATCGAAGCTGAAGAACGTGCCAAATTAACAAGGCAAAATCAAGAATTGAGGATGGAAAATGAGATGTTACAAAGGAGGAAATCTCAAAGTGTTGCAAGATCAAATGTTAGAACAGAAAGAGAAGGACAAAATTCACCGATAATCAATAATGAAAATAATATGCAAGAACAAGAGCAGAATCAAAATGAAAGAAATCAAGAGAATCGTTTCATTTTAATACCAAACCATGAACAAAGCATGGAGAATTTACGAACAAGACCAAATCCTAGAGAAAACAATCAGAATCGAGAGGAAGAACAACAACTTATGGAAGAAACTGAGAGACAACAAGCAATACATCAAAACAATCACGAGAATGGAGCAAGAAGACATGAAGAAGTTCGTAACAAACAAAATGTTGAGTATGAAAGAATTAAGAGAAGAATTGTAAATCAACAAACAGAAGTGGAAAGGAATAAACCAAATTCTCGAATCAGAGTACAAGTAAATCAAGAAGAAATAAGTCACAAAAGAAGGAGAAATGAAGAAGAAGAAATTCATGATATTCGCATGAGAAGAATGAGAAGAATAGAAAGGGAATAACAAGAATTCCAAGATGCTATGCAACTGAACAATTATGATAATTTAGAAAGAAGATATTTGCAAAATTATTCAAATGAAAACATTAATGAAGAATATGATAGAATGCGAAGGATCGCAAGGGAGGAAGCGCAAGAACGTAGAAGAAGAGAAGCTGCATTAAAAAGACCAATGGATGAGAATTCTGAGGCAAATGCACGAATCTTTCGATAATTAGCAGAAATGAGAGGAATGATAAACAATAGAAGAGGAGGAGATAGAAGGCAATTAGATGAAGCAATAAAAGAAGCTGCGAGGACTCCATTTGCTAGAGAAGTACAATTGGGAGGAATTCCACCAAAATGCAATTTGCCCACACTTACCAGTATCTTTGATGGGACTTCATGTGCTATTCAGCACATTAAAGCATACATAAGATGCATGTTACAATGGGAGAATCATGATGTTGTGTTATGCAAGTACTTCGCATCAAGTTTAACAGGGGAAGCTTTAAAGTGGTTCGAAGGACTCCCTAAGAACACTATTACATCATTCAGTCATTTGCAAGCAACTTTCCTCGGAGCATATATCACAAATCACTCTTCACGTCTAGGTATTGAAGATGTATTTGGTTTAAAACAAAGAGTGGGTGAAAGTTTGAAGCATTTGGTAAGACGATGGAAGACTATGTGCAGTGATATGGCAGGGCGTGTGGATGAGAGATACTTGATTCTGTCCTTCATAAATGCGATGTTCGCGACTGAACAATTGTATGTTCAAATCTTCAGAAGAAAGAATTCCATAATGATGACAGAGTTACAAGAATTGCAAGAAGAATACATTACATTAGAGGAAAAGCAAAACAATATGGAGTCATATCCAGTACCAAACACTAGCAATCAAGAGGGGGGAGCAAATTTACTTCCCAAAATAATCAATGTAGTAGCAGGTACTTTGCAAACATCCTCATAAACTTCTTCGCAAATTTCAGAAGAGAAGAAAATCAATGATAGCCATCCAAAGATGGTAGCAATGGGCAGTAGAGATCAAGAAGAGTATGATAGAGAGAATAATTTCTATAATCGAATAGGAAATAACCAAATTCCAAGACTAGATCAACAACAAGAAAATTATGGGGGACAAAGGCAAAATTATTTTGGACAAGGGAACCAGAGACAAAATTATAACAACGGTCAAGGAGGTCAAAGAATGGTAAGGGAAGAGATAAAGTTGCCACCTTTGAATACGAGTGTAGAAAAGATATGGCAAGCAATTATCCTGGTAGAGAATATTCCAACTCCATGGAACATGGGAAAGGAACCACCAATGGGTCCAAGAAGTCATGAATTTTGTTCATATCATCATTTTCATGGACATTCTACAAATAATTGCCATAATATCAAGAGTATAATCTTACGATTGATTGATCAAGGAAAACTAAATCAATTTTTACTTAAGCAGACACAGTCGCAACAATTACCACAGGCTCCAGCCATAACTCGCAGGGAGAACACAACAAAAGAAAAGGGAGAAGAAATTCTACATATAGAAGTGGGGTCAAAAGCAAGGAATGTTTTCTGTAATTCCATTGTTCATTCATATAAAACCATAGAGGATTTTCATGATAATGTGTTAAGCAGGGTATATGCGAGGGATGGTGAAGGAAAGGAAGTAATGAACATCGCAAAAATTTCACGACTTGAAGAATGGCAGAAACGTGAAATTTCTTTTGAAGCCACTGAAATTCCAGAAGGTTGTGAAGCACATGATAATCCATTGGTAGTAAGATTAGCAATCTACATGAATATGGAGGAAAACGAAGATGATATGGAGTAAGAATCAATTGGTCTTAATAGGATTTTGATTGATACGGGAAGTTCTGTCAATATCCTCTTCTATTCTGCTTACAAAACTATGGGGGGAAAAGATGCAGATTTAATACCTTCTACTTATAGAATTTATGGTTTTAATGGAACTTCCAACAATCCCAAAGGAGAAGTGAGCATGCGAATTCCATTGAGTGGAATGCGAACTGAAATTCTGTTCTGCGTTGTTGATGTCGAATCACCATATAATGCTTTGATAGGAAGACCATGGCTTCATGGAATTCTAGGCGTAGCCTACACTCTACATCAGTGCATAAAATTTCCTCATATGAAGGGTATTGGAATTATCAAGGGTGATTGGGCTGAGGGAAAGAAATGTTATGATACAGAAGTAGAATTTTGCGAAGGAAAAACTGCTGAGAAGTAAAATTGGAGAAAAAGAGCAAAGGCTGTGAAAAGAAGTGAAAATTTAATGGCAGAGGATTAAGGAAAAAGAGGATAAAGTTACGATGATAATCATACAAGAAATTTACGATGATAATAAGGGATTGTGATTTGCGAAGAAAGAAGAAGGAAAATAATAAAACAAGAAGGTAATCAGTATGTTTACTCGTGGAAATAAGGTATGTGGTAAAACAAAATTTTTATTTTGTGATAAATTTTACGAATATTGTTTGCTCGCAGGAAATTGGGAAAAGTTACGAATTTCAGAATTTATATTCCGATTAAAATTTCATTAATTTGCGAATAAAAGACCGCAATCTGTGATCAGCCTCCAAAAAAGAAAGAGAGCCGCAGAAAATTTTATACAGGCAAACCTTTGTGGCGTACACCCTAGTTCGCGAAGCTATATTTCGTAAGAGGCAAAGTCCTAAAGTACGTCATTTAAGGGGGTACCTATAACGTGGCTAAGGGTAACCGGAACACCACCAAGGGCCCTTAGTACATGGTAAAAAATTTGGGGTACAACCCAATAATGGGGTACCTATCCGGGTTAGACACCTTGGATTCTCACCTAATCTAACGACATTACGCAATATAAAATGCGGTGTAAGAGGATTTAGGTTGGGCGACTAAGGCATATTGTCTTTCCCAAGAAGTGCAGAAAACGATCAAGGCGCCGAGGTACACGGTTGAGTCAATAGTGCCGGGTGAGGTTGAACCACATCTGCCATTTTTTACAAGTCTTGGCAAATGATGCACTTGGCCCAAAGATACCCCATAGGGTGCAACCTCGTAACTATAAGCCCTATAGGCAAAAGGGATAAGAGGTTGCGATCAAAAGCTGGTTGTTGGCAGAACCGGATGGGAAGAGCTAACCTTGTATGGTCGATGTACGCTTCCTTGAAGGGGCAATCAGGGGAAGATAAAGGGAAGCACCCTCCATTAGGGAGCTGATACGTGCTATAAGACGCAAATGTCACGAGGCTTCTTGTTTGCGAAAACATAAAGGCTTGTCATATTTGTGCAACAAATGAAGTTCTGCGAGCCTTCTAAAAAAAAAAAAAAAAGAGAATAAAGAACTCGCAGAACATAATAAATAAGTTAAGATAAGATCAATGGGTCACCATATGAAAGTGTGGAGACGTCCTGCGATTTCATCGCAAGACGGCAATGTCATGGGGCATTATGTTCGCAAGAATATTTAGGCCTGTCATATTATCGCAACAATTCCTGAAGAGGTTAAAATACTATACAAATAGGTTAAGATGAGATCAATGGGTTTTTGCATGAAAGTGTAAGAACGTCCTGCGATTTCATCGCAAGACGATAATGTCACGAGGTTGTATGTTCGCAAGAATGTTCAGACTTGTCATATTATCGCAAATACAAAAATTTACTACAAAAGAGGTGGAAAAATAAGACCTTTACTTAGGAAGGCATGATAAGACCACAGAAATTAATGAAATTCATTGCATTAACATCAATGAAGAAATTATACAAGAATATACATTATGCAGATCTGAAAAGAAGATAACTTCGTCAATATCATTGAAGAAATTTTACAAGAATATACATCAAGAAATTTTGAAGAGAAGACAGCTTTGTCAATATCATTGAAGAATTTTTACAAGAAGTCCTATCAAAGAAGACAACATCAGTGAAGAATTTTAAAGAAGACTTAACAAAAGATGCGATTTTGATAGCAATCAAATACAGATAAATTCATATTCGAAAAAATTTACGAGAATTGCATACTTCTTATACTTCTCCATATATTGAATATTTCTCCAAAAGATTGAATACTTCTTATAATTCTTCAAGAATATCTCATATTTATACTTCTTTAACGGATATTTAATTTTGCGAAGGTTAAGTACTTATTATACTTCTTCATACAATTCTTATACTTCTCCATATATTGGGCAATTCTTCATGAATTGGATACTGCTAATACTTCTTCAAAGATATTTTATACTTCTTAAGGATATTTCATATTTCGTATACTTCATACTTCTTATACTTCAAGGGGAGATTCATTATTTACCTCGCAGCATTCCACAGAAGGAAAAAGGCTTATATTTCTTATACTTCGAAGGGAGGACTTTTTATTCATAATCACAATCAGACAAAACTTCGTAAGATAAATTGAGAAGGATATTCTAATACTTCCAGCAAGGGTTGATCATCTGAAGAGCAATAATAAGGGGAAAAGGAATACTAAGCTAAGTCTTTAAGATATATTATCTCTCTCCACATGATCAAGTTATGCGAATAAGGGAAACAAATATCAAAGAAAGATTAATTCAAATTAAGCTTTGAAAAAGAAATTGTTGGATTAATTCAAAGTGCAATCAAGAAGAAAGTGTTATATTGAAAAGAAATGGAACAGACATACAAAAAAAAGAGTGAAGTTATTTTTCAGGCGATTTATCCCCATCAAAATGATCTTCTTCTTCAACTTCACTATCATTTTCAACTTCACTTTCAGAGATTTCCAGATATGGAGTATCTTCAGGAATTTCTTCAGAAAGGAGCGTATGGTACTTCTTGAGAGGAATTTCATTATCTTCGCAAATCTTGCGAGTCATCTTAGCTCGAAAATGCTTGACATATAAACTATGGTTATGCTGGGAAATTAGAAGCTGAGATCTCAAGTCAGAAATTTTCTTATTACGATTAGCAAGGAGAGTTTCCAGATCATTATTCATCTTCGCATAATTTTTTGCAGAAAGGAGAGAAATTAAGGAATTGGTTAGCAAATTACGAAGGAAAAGTAACCAAAATAATTACCATCGCAAAGAATTTACCTTCTAGTTGCTTCTTATCATTACGAAGAGAAGAATTTTCAAGCTTTAATTGATTATTCTCCTCAAGAAGAGAAGAATTATCAATTGCGATGCTCGCAGATTGTGAATTATCTTCGTGACGAGATATTAATTCTGCGTTATCAATATTTAGATCTTCTATTTTCTGACGGAGACTTGAAGTTTCAACCTCTAACTTCTTACAATGATTTAAAGTTTTCTTCTCAGCAATAGAATGACGTCTTTCCCAATCAAAAGCAGCTGCACAACTAACTCTTCCAACCTAAACAAGAAAAAAGGGGTTAGAAATCAACAAAATAAGGGAAATAAATAAGGAATAGAGAAGAAACTTACCATGCTACCTAAAGCATATAATGAAGCAGGAGAGACGAATCTTGAAATTCCTTTGAGAGAATTATTATCAATTACGGTAGGAACTTTACAAGCCTTCGCAATAAATTTTCGAGCATTCGCTGTAGGAGAATTTCCTAATCCACGAGAAGAATGGAGGAAAGCCTCAGAGATGCTAACCATTGCTGAGGCAAAAGTTTCCGGGATGCTATAATCTTCATTTCCACCTTCATCAACATCATTATCATCATCTCCTTTGTCAGAAAGGGTATCGGAATTAGAACTAAAGTCCTTCTCAGGAAGTTTATCATCTTCATCACCAAGATCTTCCTCAATGTTCTCATTAGAAGAAATTACATTGGAATGAGATTTGGTTGAGAGTATCTTCTTTTTCCTCCTCTCGTAAACAACATCTTGAAGTTTTCTTTTTCCTTTGCGAAGAGCATCATCTTGACTACCAGAAGCTTGGGAGACCTTCGCAGAACGAAGAGTTTGTTGCCTCGCAGTAAGCCTTTTAGAAGAAGTAGAACTCTTATTTTCACTCGCAGTAATCTCGGAAGAAGTGGAACCCAGAAATTCAAATAAGGATAAGAAACAGAGGAAACAATATATTGTTTAGAAAAATACAAGAGTGTTTCTTACCTCATTTGAAATTAAAGGGTAACAAAAATATAAGGAGGTGGAAGTACATACATTTCTAAAAACCCAAGGTTGATAATAGCGGTTACGAAGGTTCGCAGGAAGTTCTACTATCCCAGTAATATAAGAACATGATAACATTAAAGGGTACTTATACCAATCTTCATCATTAGAACGACGAGGAGTCTTATTATTTCCTGAAGCATAATCAATATCATGCATGAGAAGATCATCTGCTGCGATATTATCTTTAGGATGAAGACGAATACCCCAACGATTATCTTCTTTCCTCGCAGGAATTAGTGTGTAATTTTTGAAGAAACCCTCAACTGTATAATTCGCAGCAACAATTTCTATATTTTCAAATCCAGGTTTCCTAAGATCAACTGAATACAAAGATTTCCCAAAAGCGGCACGATTTGCGAATTCAACTAAGAGGCGAATACAATCACCATTCAATTGGTAAATAACACAAGAAAAATTGGGGTGGGAAATAATTTCGTAGAATAAAGGAAAGTTAACATCATAAAGAGGAAGAGGAAGACCTGCGAGGATTTGACCTCGTGAGATTAAAATTTTCTGATCATCCCAAACATAGTTGGTAAAGAGATTCACACAGAGAGAATATTTATTATCATAACCTTCAATCTCAGAAAGAATAAGGTCTCTATCAGCAAGTTCCGCATTAATTTGTTCAATAGTTTTCTTCTTTGGTGCCATTGAATATAAGAGGGAAAATAGAAAGGAAAAAGATTGCAGAGGCAGAAGTGGTGAAGAAGATGAATAAGAGAATAAAAAGCTAAAACAAAGGATAATATTTATAAGAGAGTTTGATGAAGATAAAAACTCATTAGTACGAGTAAGCGTGAACGGTTGAAAAGAACGGTTACGAAGAAACGTGTCAGAAAGATAAGGGAAAAGTAAAAAAGACGTGTTGCGAACCTGATGAGTGGTAATAACTACACTAAATTTACGAGAATAGGGATTCTCATGACATTTCTTCTTCGTAGAATTGACATGAGAAGAGGCAAGATGTAAGTACTGAATATCGCAAGATAATAGTTCACGAGTATCGTAATAAATAAAGGAGAAAAGAGATATAAAATGATACGATGATAGAAGTAGCGCGAGGAAATATGAAATTTTGCGAGGATGAAGTAATTTTGCGAGTATGAATTGCGATACTTCGCAATTCATATACAACTGTATAAGTTTTACTATAAATAGGAGTTCAAATGTAAAATTCGAGGGGTTCTTTGAGTGAGTGTTAGAAAATATCTTAGGAAAGAGAATAGATAAAGTTGTAACTATTTTAGTTCCATTTAGATACTTCTTTGTAATCAATTGAGAACATTAATAAGAAAATTGTTATTCATCATCAAGAACTTCTTGAGTTTTTACTAATTCTATTGAGGGTGTAGTTTTAGGTTATTCTGCAACTACATATGGTATGGTACCAATTGTTTAGGCTTACAATATTTCGGTGCAATAGTGAAACTTTAATGATATATGTTGTTTCAATTGCGTCCGGTTGAGGTGAATAGTTATGCAAGTTGATTTATTGGTTTGTATGAATTATTTATGACTTAACAAATGAATATATTGACGGGACGAGTTGTTTAGTCCAATTCGATTCCAGATAAGCTAAGCTAAGTTATTCTGATCTTAGTTAGACTTATCAAAGTGGAGGTTTCGATCATTCAAGTCTAGTCGAATTCCTAAACAAGGAAATGCTAGTTAATTAAACTAGTATTTGGCTTGTTTAAAATCTAAAGGTCTAAGTTATATGAATAATTAGACACTAGAAATTTTGTCAACGAGGAAACTGCAAAACCATAAAAAACCCGGGACATATTCCAGATTTGAACACCATATTGTATTAAGTCGCTACAGACTCTAGCATACTACAAGTTAACTTCGAACTGGAATGTAATTGAGCCCTAAAAATCTCACACTGATTAAGGTACACTCGCGTTCCTTATATGTTGGTAAGCTGAGTTTAACCAAGTTCATCTTATATTCTTGACGAAAGTCAAAAGATGATCATGTGAAAATCGCCTGGTAACATCTTACATGATTTGTGTGAGACGGTCATTTGATGTATCCTCAGAATATTTCGTATTGATCTATCGATCACTTGAAAATTACTTTGAAGCTAATAGTTTGTGTGAGTCAACTATTGTCGTCTTTTAAGAATGTTTCAATGATTGAAATGGGAGTTTAGAACAATTAACCATGATTGGATATAACATAATATGCGTACTTGTATGCTAACTGTTGCAAGTTATTCCATGTCCGGGAACCATATGATGCATACCCATGCGTACTGGTTGGTTAGTTGAAAATCCGGGAACTTATTATGCATATCCGTATACGTACTAGTGTAAGTTCAAGTCCAGGAATTTAATTGAGTTTGGTGGTGTATGACAGTAAGCGTACCCGTTCACATACTGGCGAACCAAGACCAATTCCGACCACTTAGGTATGCGTACCAGTTTGCATACTTGAGTAGGTTATGTTCTAAAATAGGGTTGTTTATGAATTAATACATTTATAAATTAAGGAATGCAATCTTTTGCAAACCGTGGCTATAATGTTCGTGAATTGATTCGAGTGAATCACAATCAATTTTGCTTCAATTGTGTCTTGTATACTTCTATAAGAATATAAACAATTGAACAACTATATAACTAATTTTATTTGAGTCATTTGAACTAGTTATGTTAAGATGAACAAGGTTGAAACGAAAGTTTTCATATGGCTAACTTCGGTTAACTATTATTGAGCCAACAAGGTGTACACATTTAGGTACGGTTACTCATATCTAAATGGAACCACTTTGCATTTGTGTGTAACAATCTAAGTTCGATCTAACGGTTGAAAGATATTAGCTTTAGTCTAATAAGGTTTTCATCTAATGGTGAATATTGAATTCTTTGTTACCTAGGTAACATTGATTGCCAACCCTGATTTGAAGACTATATAAGGGAGAACTATGGAAACTAGGAAACCTAATCCCCACACCTCATGTGTGATACTAGTTGCGACTAGAGTCGATTCTCCTTTAACCTAGGTTTTTCCTAAAACCATTATAGGTTAACGACTTAAAGACTTCATTGGGATTGTGAAGCCAGACCCAACTATTTTATCTATAGTTGCGTGTTCTGATTTTGCTCTATTTTATCGTATTTAGTACTATCTTCTCCAAGATTTCCTCGAGATTTAATTTCCGATAGGCAAGATAAAAAGTATACACAAACATCTTCGTCTTATCATTTGTGATTCCATAATATCTTATGTCGATACCATACGACTAAGATTATTGTGAGGTGATTGATATTACTAGGATGTTCTTCAGGAATATAATTCCGGTGTATCAATTGGTTCCTGTTCACCTTGATTTATAAAAATACGGAACAAAACTCATAGGTATTTATGTGGAAGACAAATTTATCTATTCAATAGACTTTTTTGTGTGAGACAAATTGGTTTATCAAGTCATCGACTTTGGATTGTAGCAATTCTTAGTTGTGATTCAGTCTGAAGTTAAATTGTAGTGGGCTAGAGTCTGTAGCGACTTAATACAGTGTGGTGTTCAAATCTGGACTAGGTCCCGGGGTTTTTCTGCATTTGCGGTTTCCTCGTTAACAAAACTTCTGGTGTCTGTGTTATTTCTTTTCCGCATTACATTTGTTTATATAATTAAAATATCACAGGTTGTGCGCAGTTCAATCAATTGGTAAATACAACCTTTGGTTGTTGATTGAAATTGATTAAGACTTGAACATTGGTCTTTGGTACCGTTCAAGTTATTTCTCATAATAATCCGGCTCGCAGATTTCTATCAGTTTGATTTGTTGATTACATCGAGAAACAGAGATATAACTCTTGGATATATTTTCCTTGATTGAGTCTGGCTGTCTAGTTGATTCTCTTGGAATTATATTGGAGTTAGTCCATACAGATTTCCTAAACGAAATATTGGGTGTGGTTGTTGTACCCCCTCCTTTTCAATTGGTATCAGAGTAGGCAAACACGTTTAAGACCTCATAAGTTTGTGTTTGTAGCAACCTGACTCTATGGACAGAAACGCTATATCTATAAACGGTTCACCAGTCTTTGATGACGCAAATTACTTATGGTGGAAAATTGCTATGCGTGCCTTTCTCCAAGCACGTGATTTTCAATCATGGGTTCATGTAGTTAATGGCTATGATCCTACGGTTTTTATAGAAGGCGATGTAACTATTACAAAGGATATTGGTGCATATAATCCTTTCAAGATTCTCGCTGCAAAGCAAAATTCTGACGGATTAAATGTTATCATCCATGCCATTACCCCAGATCTTTAGCACCATGTGACTACGTGCACTAAGTCTAAGATGCTTGGATATCTTAAAAACTATATTCGAAGGAAATTCCTCTGAGAAAGAAGCTAGGCTTCAAAACCTAAATTATGATTGGGAAAACCTCTGTATGGCTGATGAAGATTCATTTGATGAGTTTAATCACAAAGAGTCTGAAATAGTTAATGCTTCTTTTGCATTGACTATTCCTGAAAAGGATATTGTGATAAAAATTACCAGATTGTTGCAAGCTAAATATGATTCTAAGAAACATGCCAGCGTTAAAGGAAATAACCTTGAAATACTTTTTAGGAACTCACTCATTGGAAAGTTGAGAGTTCTTGATCATGATCAGAACACAGTCAGAACTTCCGAGTTTAATGTTGTGACCAATGCAAGTAATTCTCCTATCTTGTCTTGGGCTGATGAATGTTGTCCAAATCATATTGGTCCTAGATATTATTGATTTTGGAAAAGATCAAGGATATTGTGAGAAAAGGCAAAAGATCTGAGAAATATCTTTCTCTCTCTAAAGCTTCAGATGATTCAATACAAGGAAAATCACTTCAGTTGGTCAATTTGCATACTTCTAAAATTTGCACTGAAATTTCATCTTTCACAGAAGAAACTTTTACTAACTCAAATTCTAATTAAGAATGCGAGTCTGACACTGAGATTTTTGAATTCTTGGATAAAAATGAAGAAATTCACCAAGAAAACCTTCAACTAAAAATAAGGTTGGAGAAACTTGAATCATCACTTCAGGTGAAAAATCTTGAGATTGATTATCTTAATGATGAATTCACCAGAACCCTTTTCTTAAAAGAAAAAAAAGATTAATACTCTTAAGTGTGACCTACAAAGGTTATCTGGAAGCTCTGATAATATTTCAGCAATGTTATTTAATCAGAAGTCTTTCGGGAACACAAATGGTTTAGGTTTCAAAAGAAAGACTGTGAGCACTAACAACTCTTTTGTTCCGTCCGGGTCTGGAATAATGGACGTTAAAAGTTGTAATAAACATGATTCAAATGAGCAAAAAAAAAATTCATCTTTAAATTGTATGTTTTTTGGAAATGCTAATCATGTTCAAAGTAAGTGTTGGAAATTCAAGAAGAACAACAAACGAATGGCCAAACTTCAGAATGACATGCAAAGGATGAATCTGGCTTTGGATAACAAACAGGGAACTCCTGAAGAAAATAATAAGTCTAAGAGAACCAGAGTCAAATGAGGTAAGAAGTCCGTCTGTACAACATACCTTGATAAGTCACAATGTGACACAAGATGTGAGCATTCTGCTCACTCCATAACTGTCTAATTATAGTGATGTAAGCAACCTCATTATTAACTTGAGAATATCAGGATTGCATCAAGTCTTGTATAGTTGTTAATTTCTTATTCTCCTTTTTGGGTTTATATAAGTTAAGATTTGCAATTTAATATCGTGAACCGTGTAAACCTTTTCAAAAGTTTTCTTTAGGGTTTACTTATCTAGTGCTCTATTTATATTCATTTGTGATCAAAATGCCCTTCACCCCATTTCTTTAAAAGATACAGTTTCATGGCTCCTGTAACTAGAGGAACCACTAAAAGGGATGCAGTAGAAGCAGTTAATGTGTATCTTTGTGAAGGAATCCAATCCTCAAAGAAGAAAAAGGAAAAGTCTACAAATGATGAAACAAGTTCCTCCTTTAACTGTTTTTTGTCTATTTGTCAAAATGATAACTACAAGAAAACTTGGATTTAGAAACTATTTTATTACCAACTGCAATTGATAGAACTCTTCAGCAACAAATTTTTGTAACTAAAAACAGCTCTGGTTGGACGAAACTTCTAACCACCAGTTTTCCGGCAACGATAGTAGGTGGAACTCTTTAGTAACAATGTCTTAACAACGAAAATATCATATTTATCGTTATTAGCCTCTAACCACCATGATTGCACTAGTGGAAAATAGCAGTTTCACGACCGTCAAAGCAAGTCATAGATACGAGTTAAATGACTTGCTTTGGCGGTCGGGGAAAGGGTCGCTGTTTGAGCGTCTTTTTCATCTATGACGTGCCTATGCGGGTCGCTAAACAATCTATATCAACGACCGATTTTAACGGTCAAGATGTCATGACTGACACCAATCGGTCGTAGATATAGATTTTAATATATATATATATATAAAATCATATTCAGACAGGCTGACTGAATCTGTTTGGCCTGACTGAATCTGATTAAATCTCAAATGGAACTCAAATGAGAATTCAAATAAAACCCAAATGAAAACCAAATCAAGTTCAATGAAACTGAAATGAAACCTGTACTCATAAATTTAATTTGACAATTACTCAATCGATGTATTCATTATACAATTTATAACTGAATTCAGTTTACACTTAGATTCAAAATCATACAAAAAAGGATTCAAACTCTGAATTCTGAATTCACATAGATACAAATCCTAATAATTTCAAGGTTTCTTAAAGAGAAGAGCAACTAGCCCCAGTAAGTTCTAAGTATCTTAAAGAAAAGTGCAAACCAGCAAAATGATAAACTGCCTGGTGTTGAACTAAACCCACACTTTATACACCTGCTGTAAACTGAACTAACACTTCATAAGGGTGCACCTGAAGCAAAGAAAGTTACACAAAAATAATTTAGTTGGCACTTAAGTTGGAAAGTAACAGAAAAAGTAAATTCTGAATTCTAGATATATGGAAGGGTCAAAAGACTACATGATCAACATGGAACAACAAGCACCAAAGATTAAAAATACCCTAAAAATCGACATTTTTCAGAAAATTTAGAACTAATAATCTTTAGAAGTATTATACAAATTCCTTGATTCAGACACTCATAAAATTGAGCCTGCAATGTAGTTATATTTCAGTAGGAAAATTTCTAGTAATCCTACAAGTTAGGCAACCATTACAAATTTTAAGTGGAATATCACTATTATGAAACTAATAAATCAAGATAGACATTACTCAGTAACTTGTTTGCAACCTGTATTTGAGGCTCTCCACAATAAATAATATATTTATGTTGGGCTTTAATAGTAACCTCCATGGTCGGCACCATATCCTGCCTCCTCCAGCCAATTAACAAATGAGTTCAAAGCCTTGCCTGCAACAACGGAAACCTAATCAATGACATTGAAAACCAATGAAGTGGCTAAGGATGCAAGAAATTTAAACAAAGCTTGTGAGTTTTACATGCATAGCCAGATACAAACATTTTAATCAAAGTTTATGAGTTTTCTAGCAAGTAATATCTCAAATGCACATCTTACCTTGGGGTTTAATCCTTAGTGTAATCATTGAAGAATTTTATCTTCTGTAAGCACGTCCTGGTCACAGATGTTTCGAACAATTTCAAGGAATAGCTTCTTCATCTTGATTTCTTTATAAAGTTGGATTTATACTTTGTAGATTAATTCAAACTCCAGCTTTCAGTACAAAAGGCAATCAGAAGCTTTGCCCATGTTTACACCTGTAATGAGAAAGTGAAACATATTCCAACCTATTAAAATTGGCAATGCAGAACATGTAGTAAGTGTGCATCTGCAAAAAATTAAGTCATAAGAAAAGTTAAGAGAAACTGCCCCAGAAAACACTGAGGATTAAGAATAAACAACTTAAAAAGTCCTACTGCAGATTCAGAGGACACCTGAAATGTTGAAAAGAAAAAAACACCACTAAAAGAAGTGAATGCATGAAGATACCCATGATGCTGAAGTAAGTAGTGACCAACATGCAGTAAGAAAGGACTACAAGACTAATAAACACAATCACAGGTTAGTCTCGCTCAGAAGGATATGATTAAGTTGAAAGTCTCAAGTAAAGAAAGAAAAGAAAAAATGAAGCAAATAAGTTGTACGATCAGCTAGGAAGAAACTAAGCTGAAGCAGAAACCAATTTGTTACAAATTAGAAAGAGAGTAAACTATGATAATAATACTATTTTATGAACCTGAAAAGCAATGGAATATTTGAATGTAAATCACTACATTCCATGACCTAATTTGTACTAATGTTATACTCTTATGTTAACTCACAGTTTCATGGCAAATATACAAAGGGAGGCAAGAAGTTTTACCCAATGACGGAGGCCCCGATAAAAAGTGAATAGAACCCAATGCTACTGATTCTGAGAAAGAAAGTAATATCATATGGCCATCAGGATCCCATGTTGCGCCCTGATAATTCAAGAACTTTGATAAGCAAATTAGCGATATAAACCATCTTTGCTAAGTCGGGGACTATATGTATGGTAGGATATAAATAACTAACTTTTAGATGCATCAAGGGTTCAATTGTTCAAGAGATCATAGTTGCAGGTCAAATAACATAAAACTAGATAACTAAACAAAGTGAAAGATATAAACTAACCCATCAAGGTTTAATAGTTTGAGGGCTAACTAAAGTGAAAACCATCAGCCATACCATAATCAAATGGGGACTAGAAAGCGTACCCTTAATAAATTGAATCAGTTACCAATGATAATGCTAGGAAAAACGATATCCCTTCAGTAGTTAAAAACATGTCATGCTAATAATTAACTCAAATACACTAGGGTTCAATATGATTATACATAGCCTTATATTTGAGAACAAGAAAGACTTCATTCAATTTGTGGTTGATACAACGAAACATCTTTAAAGGAGTGGTAGATGTACTGAATAAATAGAGTGCGGAAAAAAAAAAGTAACTCAGGTAGTTATAAACATTAAACAATATTTTTTATGAAGCCACGTGGTAATACATTTCCAAGCACTGAAACAAAACCAATTTCCTAGGATGCAAACTTCTTGATTATTGGTATATTTATAATATCAATGCTTTCTTGATTGAGTCGATATAAAAAATATCTTGAAGAAAATAATTATCAATTTATTAAACAGGACTAAAGAAGGGTATCTAGGAAAGCCTAAAACTATCATCTGCAGTTACCGTGACAAACCCACCAGTGGAAGACCAAGTTTTTGACGTCCATGTGTTTGTTTCCCAAAGATAAAATGTCCCATCACTGAAAAAGTACATGAATTAGAGGAACATGTAGTGTCTAACGCAAAAAAAAAAAAATACTCGCTAATTACTGCAATGCAGGGAACATACAATTTTGTAGTGAAAAAGTAATCTCCCATTGGTGACCACTCTAGCAACGATATACCCCCTAGTCCCCGTCGAATAGGAGTTCCCAAACCTAGGAGATCAAAAAAATCATTAGAAACATGCTTCACTGATTATATTCACTATTGGCTAGCTAAGCAGGCATGAGTTTCATCACAAATATGAGAATATGAATCTAGCCACGAAATGAATCATCATATTTGCTTTAATTAGAATTAATTTATGCAGTAAACTATGATCCCATCTTTTAACAACACTAGTCATTAATCCTTACAAGATAATAAGGTTGCTAAACTCTGGCCCATTAACACCTGAAATTGATCTGTTTTTAGGTGTAGGCCGAGAAGCAGTCTCCTATTAATTCTAGAAGTAATTTCCTAAACCTATAAAGAAAACTTAGGAGCCCTATTTTTAGAAGATTGCAAACATATAAGAGTTTCCAAACCTATACTGGCTCGAATATAGAAGTAGTGCTACCTATAAATATGGTGCAAGAGAGTACCTGTAGGAGGGCAGACAAAATATAATAAATAAGAAAAAGAAGAAGAAGAAGGGTACAACTCATAGGGCAAAAATTACCTTGAAGGAAAACGTTGTAAAACTCTTACACTTAAGCAATAAACCTAAGGTTCCAATTGCAATCTGTTTGTTCTTTTATTCTACTTGTCTATCTATTCTCTATCTGTCATATTGGGGTCCAGAAATTGATCAGAAATCTAATACTACAACTTTCAAAACTGACAAAAGAAAGGACTTGCATCATTGAAGTGTAGCCATCGGTCTTGCCCATATAGGATTATAATATGCATGGTAAGTTTTAACTTTAGACACAATATACAAGGTGTTAGCTTTTTTTTTACTCAAACGCAAAAGTTTTGACACAAAAACAAGTTAAAAGAGAAGATACAAATAATTAATCATTTTATAAACTGAAACTTGTAGAAAGGAATTCTTAATACCTTGGGCAACATCCCATACGGTGAATGATGAGCTCTCAAGTGATGCCGATGCCAGATATATGAGAAAATGTCAAGGATCTCTTAAATTATCAAATTCACAATGTAAATGTGAAATAAAAATACATCTCCTAGTCTAACTAAGAGAACAAAAAATGGTATCGCAGTTAAAAAAACATTCATTTCGCATTCCATATAATAGTATTTAGATATTGTAATATAAACATGAGAGTATGAGATCCTAATTGCACATAAAAATGGAGTTTATAATGAATATCTTCCATCGGGACTCCAAGATTGGGCACTGATTTGTTCATTATTAGGGATGCAAAGAAAATCAACCATAGTCCATCGAACTCCTGATGCTCTTGAGAGAGTCCCAGCAAAAGTTACAATTACATATATCACACAGGCTACACTGCCTGGGTAAGAAACAAACCAAATGCAAATTCCATTCTTGAAAGTGAAAACCCAACTCAGATAAAGAAAAGACTCGTGTGGCAGCATTTTTATATAAAAATACTTGAGGCAACAGAGGTACAATTTTAGGTAACTTGAGAGTATCATCCTACTTACTTGCACGCTACTGCGAGTGTTTTCCCCCCATTTGGCCTCCAATCAAGAACTATGATGTCTTTCTGGGACTCATTGGTTAAAATATATGGTTCCTTACCATCTAGTGGGAAAAAAAGATGTTTTATTTAGACAAGAAAAGTATGCAGTGATCCAAATAAAAAACACCCAGTGAAAAAAGAAGTAAGAATAACATTAGCTGACCAGAATCCTCATAATCGCATACAGTAACTTGATTGCTCCCGGAAATAAATGCCAAAAGATTTTTATGCTGGTGCCAACTTACTCCTTGGAGATCAATTTCTCCTAGCAATTTCACCTAGAAAGGCATAATTGTCAGTCGGAAAACATGAAAGAACAATATCAGAATAAATCCAATAAGACAACAAAAATTAAAGAAGAGAGCAAAACTAGACCTTAAGAAAAAATGCTCAAAATTTTCATGAATTATTACGGTAATAAAAACAAGAGAGCATACCATATTGTCCTTATCTATCGCTTTAATCTCCTTTGACTAATTGATGATCTACAAAAATAAAAACTAAGCCAAATTAGCAAAACTTCACCATAAGATTAATGCATATATACAGTAAGGAAATCATAATAACTTCAATGTTTTTCAAAATAAGCTCAGTAAGGAAGAAAGTCAAAACCTGTATGCTTCAAAGAGAACTAAATAAGAAATTGAAATACACATAAACTTAGCCCGAATAATTTCGATACGAAATCAAAACAAAAATCAATAAAAATTTCTACAAATACAATTTACAGAAACCCTAAAAACAACCCAAATCAAAACCCAAATTTCATTTCAGATCTCAACAGAACTTGTATAAAATGAAACTATCCAATAAAATACAAGCAATCGGTAAGTTACAAAGCTTAACAGCAAAGATGAAAAGAATAAAATGGTTCAAGAAGAATGAATCGTACCTCTTTGCTTTGTTCTGTGGTTACAAGTTTAATTTGGGTTCACAGGGAGAACTTGGATTTTATAGAGGAGATGAAGAAGATGGAGAAATGAGTTGGGTTAACGATCAATGATTTTAGTAAAATATTTTTTGATTTCTTCTAATATGTTTCAATTTTTGGTTTGGTGGTGAAGTTGAAGAAGACGGAGAAGTGAGGCGCATCTAGAGGAGAGAGAAAATAAAAAGGGAAATAGAGAGGGGAATATTATTTGTAGGTTGGAAGATTAGGAAAGAGATATGGGGAATAAAAAAAAACTTATACATCGACTGTTTTTGGCACTCTGGGATGTGCTCCGTGTTTTTCTTAATTCTCAGACGGTCTTGACCGGTCCGCGGTCAACTGACCGCCATTGAGGGTCGTGGATGTGGGTTGAGAAAACCCCATTTTCCACTAGTGTTGGCCGATTAGATTGTACCCTTAGAAGATATATATTTTTTTGACTATTCTTGCCCACTAAAAAAATCTGTTGGTAGACACCTTAACCAACCATCGAATACTTGGCGTTGTCAGAAACTTTCAGCCACGAGAATTTGACAACTACAAAGTACAACAGAGGGTGAATAGTTCAAGCCGCTAACTGCATCCACCAAGTCAGTCTGTTGGTATACAATTATACCAATCCTCTAGTTCGTTAGTGTGGTTAATAGCTTTCAGCCACCATGATATGGCAACTGATGGTTAGTATAGTTAACAAAATGCACTAATTTGAGCTTGAGTTATCATAATTAAAACTTCTCAGCAAAATTAATTAATATCATAACATTAATGAACAACGAGTTAACATAATAAGACTGTCCAATTAATCCATCCAAGGGATAGACAAAATCAAATGATATAAAAAAAATTACCGAGGAGCTCTAGAGGAATCCATATGACACATGACTTTTCTCAACTTCAGAAACCGAGATACATGACTTTTATCAACTTCAAAAACCGACAATGCTAAGCTCTGTAAATTTGATATATGAGAATTTTAGTTTTAATATTTATTGTACTTTCAACAATTTCATAAAACTTAAAATTGTTGATGTTGTAAGTAAGATATGACCTAGAGTATTCTAATGTCCTGACTGGAGGTGGTTCTTACTAACTTGGATAAGAACTAAGATGACATAACAATCGAGACTAGAGCTATAAAATCAGTAATATCAGATGTATTCTCAAGATCAATTGAGTGAAGTTCCTACAATCGATATAACTTTCTACAACTTGAGGCTTGTCTCGCAGAGGTCATAAATAATTTTTCAAGAATTGAAAAGTCGGTATAATATTGATATACCTATATTCAAGTGGCCTACACTATTTTCAACCAGTAATCATATTTTTTGGTTTGTTTCGAAAAAACTCACTCAAACATAACATCTTTTACAACATATTCGTTTGCATTTCACTCGGCGTACGGATCTGAGTCAACATTTGACTCGACGTGAGTCATATTTCAGATGTTTTTTGTTTATTTATTCGGAGTCAGATTTGACTCGCTACCCGACTCAGACCTAACCCCTAACTCATAGGACCAAATTACTGATTCACATATTTTTAATTCAGATGATCAGGTGATTTCAATCAGATCTAAATAAGTTGGATCCACAAGAGAAATCCAGAAAGAAAAACAAACATGGTGTTAGTCTATGCTCCTCATTCAGTGAAATAACCATCCATCCACTCACCCCACTCATCCATTATGTATCAATTAAACGATAAAAACAACAGAAACAAAGAGCTTGTCATACGGATCGATAACCTGTCCCAAACAATGGGCACAGGTTCATTCCCAGGGTACACGTACACCACACACCCTAAACCTTATCCTTTTCTTTCATTTCATTTTTGCTCTTATCGTCTTTTCTTTTCTTCCCTCCTCTCCTCTCTCAGCGGCGGAACTCTTGCCTTATACACTTCTTCTTCTTATTCTTCTTCTTCATTAACAGATAAGAAAGTCTTAGATCATTTTCTTAACGTACATCAAATAATGACGACACAGATGCGAGAAAAAAACGGAAGGTAAATCCTTCAATCCCGTCTCTCTATATAATTTTTTCTTCCGATTTTAGAATTACATATCAAGTGCTTTAATTACAGTATTGTTAATGGGTATTCTTTGCTCAACATGGTTATTACTCTGGTGTTGGAGTTAGGGTTAGAGCTCAGGGGCTTGTTTTTTCTATTGGAATCACTGGTGTTGAAGTTAGGGATACCAACCAGAGGTAAAACTCATCTTTCAAATCCCTTAACTATGATGCAATTGGGACATACTTTGATTAACTAGTGTGATTTTTCAAGTGATGCTCAAGTTCTTGAAAGGATTTGAGCCAAAGCTCGGGATCAATTGTTCTTAAGAGACTGAACCAGTAGGTACTGCTGGAACTTTATCTTTGACTGATGACTCTTCTAAGCCAATCTTTGTCCTCTATAGCGATAGTGATGTTATTAGTGGATACCCACTCAAGGAATTCTCGAATTCCATGTCTCCAATTGCTGTTACCTAGATTATGATTAGATAAAATCCATAGTTAGATGTTTTTGATTGCCTTTTTTCGGTTTAGGTCTGATTATTGTTTGGTTTTTGGATATGTAGGTGATAAGGGAAGTAGGATTAGAAAATTGATTTCTGTAGTACATAAAAGGTTTAAGTTTCATGATAATAGTGATGAACTTTGTGCCGAGAAAGTGAGAAATTTGATGAAACTGTATAATGAAGAGAGGAGTTGAATTTGCTTCAACTTGTATTGCTCCACCTCAATCAAGGCAAAGAATAGATCTCAATGGTAGTCCTTTTCAGTGAAATAGTCTAATTAATTTTTATTTTTTACTAATACCAATTATTTATAATTTTATAGTGGTTGACCAATCTTATAATTAGTAAAGCATAACAAAAAAATTGTGATGCATTGTTACGTCTGATGTATCTCTCTTCGTTACAATTTTTTTAGCTAGATTTAGTCTGATGTTCATTTCAAAACAAAAAGAATGAACTACTGGTTCCATGTAAGCTGTTGTTTGTTTTCTAGATTCTGTCCATTACTTGGTGACGATTGTAGATGGCATAATATTACGATAGTGCATTCCAGGTCTCTAGGTCAGGCATCACCTCTTCTGAGTGCATTCTCAGCTGGACAAGCTGCAGCCTTCAAAATGTGTGAAACAATAAATAGGAAATCAGAAATCGATGCGTACGCTTCCCATGGATGCATACTGGATGATATACACGGAGATATCGAGTTAAAAAATATTTATTTCACATATCCTGCAAGACCAGATGAGCAAATATTTAAGGAGTTCTATCTACAGATACCAAGTGGCACAACTAATGCTTTAGTCGGGCAAAGTGGAAGCGGAAAATCAACTGTGATTAGCTTGATCGAGAGATTTTACGACCCACAAGTAGGTGAAGTTCTCATAGACGGAATAAATCTCAAGGAGTTTCAACTGAAATGGATCAGAGGAAAGATTGGGCTTGCCAGCCAGGAACCAGCGCTCTTTATTTGTAGCATTAGAGATAATATTTCCTATGGAAAAGAAGGTGCAACCATTGAAGAAATTAAAGTTGCAGCTCAACAAGAAAATGCTACAAAGTTCATAGATAAATTACCGCAGGTTTGTCGAAATCCATTTTACTGAATTAAGCCATGATAAATTTGTACTTACCTAAAAGAGAATCTTAGTTTTTGAATGATGAATGTATTCAGGGTTTAGGCACTTTGGTTTGTGAGCACGAAATTCAACTGTCAGGTGGTCAAAAGCAAAGAATCGCCATAGCTAAAGCCATTTTGAAAGATCCATGAATTCTTCTTCTAGATGAAGCTACCAGTGCACTTGATGCAGAGTCTTAGAAGGTTGTGTTGTACTTGTTTCTCATCGCTTGAGCACAGTAAAGAATGCATATATGATAGCAGTCATTCATCAGGGGAAGATAGTTGAAAAAGGTGCACCTTCTAAACATTCTTTTTTTTGGCTCATGATAGGTTGAATTCTATCGGCTAGTGCTTTTGGTTTCTCTTCGGTGTGCAATGGTTTAGATTGTATCTTGCCTCAGTTGATCAGCTGGACCATTGGAGCTCCTTAAAATTCCTGATGGAGCATACTGCCAACTTATGCGCTTGCAAGAAATAAGTAAAGAATCTCAAAGTGATACATATTTTTTTGCAGTAGCTGGATGTAGGTTGATAAAGCGTCTTCGCTTGATGTGTTTCAAAAAGGTAGTTCACATGGATATTGGTTAGTTTGATGATTCCGAACACTCTACTGGTGCAATTGGTGCAAGGCTATCTGCAGATGCATCCACCATTCGTAGTCTTGTTGGAGATGCACTAGGACTGCTTGTACAGAATGCTGCAACAGCAGTTGCGTGCTTGGTTATCGCTTTTCAAGCAAGCTGGCAGTTGGCTTTCATTATCCCTGTTTTACTACCCTTTTTAGGATTAAATGTGTGGGTTCAAAAAAAGTTGATGAAAGGATTTATTGACAACGCAAAGGTTCAAAAGCATTTATTTTTTCTTTTCTTCTTGGTTTATGCATGTAAATAGTAATATTTTGACAATCAATACTCGTGTGTTTGCAGTTGATGCATGAGGAAGCTAGTCAGATTGCTAATGATGCAGTTGGTAGTATACGAACAGTCGCCTCATTCTGTGCTGAAGAGAAGTGTGATGGCCCAAGAAAGATTAAGATAAGATAAAGTTTGGTTAGTGGAATTGGTTTTGGTCTCTCTTTTTTCTTATATTTTTGCTTGAACGCAACTAGTTTTTATGCCGTAGGAAGACTAATGCAGGATGGAAAGATACATTTTCAAGAGGTTTTTTCGCGTAAGTATATTTCCTAAAGAGTTATTGTAATCTCATGCTTTGATTGTATGAAAAAGATCATTTGGTCCCTCCTTAATAAAACCTAATCTTGTTTGTTCTTAGGTGTTCTTCGCTCTCACAATGATGGCAATGAGAATTTTCTTAGAATTTCTCAATCCCAAGGAAATCAACCTGGTTCCAGCAAATGTCATATCAAGGTATATGTTCCCTGTATGTACGTAAAACTTTGGGCATCAACAATTTGGTGGCTAGTTGTTATTGTTTGTATTTTTCAGCATGTCATACTATCTTCAAACAGTAAACTTGATAAAGTAGCAGAAATTATTATAGTTTGGTCTTGGACAGAGGATGTGTGAGGTTACTAGTGTATGTGATTGTTAACTATGCCAAGAAAGATACTGGTAATGCTTACAGGTCATTTTTTGTGTGTGTAGACTTTGTCTTGGATACGCATTCCTTGGTGGATATGGGAAGGAGGTTCGACAAATTATCAATGAGCTCAGTCAAGGTACTTCCATATTCTAAAGAGTTGAAATTGATGTCACAGCTCCAGTTTCAATTTATTTGAGATGATCTTTAACTTTGATTACCTTTTATCTTATGATTTCAACTTCTTGTTATGATTTAAAACTATATATGGCCCCTTTGTTTTATCCACATTAAAATTCCCGGTATGATAATTGATAAGGTTTTTGGGTATAGTTAGAACCAGAAATACAGAAGGAGACAACTTGTTGCCATTCATTGCAGCTGAATAATGGAGAGAATTAAGGGCATACATTGAGTTCTGTGAGAAGAGTTAGGTAATGGATTAAGAATAAGTTGGTTTTGCATTGATTCAAGGACTTTGAAACCAGGGAAAGATGAAATTTTGCAGCCAGTTAACGGAGAAGCTACATCTGAGATGGATGGCTGTTTTAGGAGTGAATGAGAAACTGAAATGTTTTGTGTGTCTGAATGATTAAAATCCATGGGTTTGTGTTGAATTTGTCGCAGGGAAGGGGATAGCCTTAGAAATCACCAGCTCTTCTATGTCTGCATCACCAGAAACTGCACACAAAATGTTTGTCAAAATGCAGTTTCAGATCCAATCCTGAATTTCGTAGTCTATGTGAGTCATCTCTTTAAAGCATAACTCAAATGATAAAAGAAACTTCCAATGTTTTTTGGTTCTTTAACAGATGCTAATCAGCATGCGAAGACGACTGTACTGAAATGTTCTGTTCTTACCATGAATTTGTGTAGGCAAGTGTCTATATTGTAGTTGATGTTTTGAATATATTTTGGATATTTTGAATGTTAAATGAGTTAAATATTATTATCAAAATGAAGTTTATGTTTATTTTTTCATGATATTCCCGAGAAACTACTCTCTAGAAACTCCAATATGTGGACGGGACAAGCCTTTGAGCAACAGTAATAGAACCTTGACCGACTGGTTTGTAATGGCTTAAACCCGTAAGCAGCCGATTAACCGTGTATAACTTTTCACCAACTCAAAGCTAACACTTGATGCAACCAAAAAACAAGTGTCTAGAAACCTTGACCAACAAAAAAGGTGGTGGCATAACCATTGGGCCAACTACAAAGAAGATGGTGAAATTATCTTCCAACAAACAATACAGAAGCTTAAATCCTTAAGCAACTAAAATTCAGTGGAAGGAAACTCTCTTTCATTGAGACATACAGCGGCTCCAACCCTTCACCAGCACCCTCAACAACTAAGATTAAGCCAGTTAAACCCTTTAGCGGCTGAAAACGTTATATAATGGCCACCTCTACCAACAATGTTCAAGTCTTGAGCCACTTATATATGTGTGGGTTAAATATTTCAGCAACGAATGATTTATGTGCTTTACCAACTAGAGCTAATGGTTAACGAATGTTTATGCCAACTTCAACGTGAGTCGCTTCAGAGTAGTTGAAAGATATCTTTTCCAACGACATGGTTGGTACATGTCTCTAGCAAATAATCCTTCAACCACAAAGCCTATCTGTTGCCATGTTGGTTGCTACAGATCTCTAAACACTAAAAATGGCCCTGTACCAACCGAATCCAAGTAGTCCCTAAAGCTTAATTTTCTTGTAGTATAATAACTTTAGGGATATGGTGAAGGATTTCATCATCAAAAGAAATGATTTAAAATATCAAATCATGTCCTCTTTGGAAAAGATAGCTCACTATGAACAAATGTTATCTCTGACAAAGAACACCTTGCGTGAACTGGAAAGGGAACTTAGTGAGTTAACTGATATTTTTGAAGATCTGGAGGAATTAAATGATCCTATTATCAATGGGTTCTTCAATAATGAGAAGGAATTCTCGGTAGATGCTCTGAGAAAGCTCTACAATATATATCTAGGAAACTTCTTATGAGAATTTATTCTTATGTTTTAAGAAGGATAACTAGGGTTTGGAATAACAAATATTGTGATTACACATAGCTATTGCCAATAATTTTCATCTTGCAATGTTTTTATATTTATTTATTTAAATTCTAAGTTATTTAGAAGATGATTTTGCAGTATTAATCTTTATTGGTTTTATATATTGCAAATAACGTAATGGGATATGTGTGTTTACGTCTGTGAACTATGATTGTCCCATATATGTCAAAAGTTAAGTATATTATGTCATTATGCAAATACTGATGAAAGATAGAATGAACTTTTGAATATTCCGCGGTATTGATCTTTTCCTGATCCACTTATATGTGAAAGTACTGCACGCCTCCGTAAGTTTTCTTATGTTGAGCATTTCTGATTAAATTAATCATTAAGCTTCCTTTGTGGTTAATTTAATTGAGTTTTCTGGATAGAAATTCATGTTTCGTGAGGTTTGTTAATGTCCAAAGAAATCCTTCTTTTCTTGTAAAAGTAAGGTCGCTCTTGTTGTTCTTTCGGGAATGACATTTTATGAGGGAGAGTTCTTAATTGAACTTGTGCTTAATTGCCAAATCTTTGTGGGGAGTGCGGTTGTGGAATATTGTAGGAGTTATCTTGTATCTTTATAAACTCCTTGATGAATACACGAAGTTTCGACTATGTGAAATCATCGAAACAAAGTTGATATATTTTCTTTTAGTCATGAAGTATCTCTTTGAGAATTTTATTATGATCCCCCTAGTTTTCGTACCTTTGCCAATTTATATTGACAAAAAGGAGGAGAATTATTTTGTAGTTCACACTATATATACATATGGTTTACGGATCATTATGTAATGGGGAGTGGTTTTCATTGTGAGATGAAGTATTGACTAAGGGGGAGTGATACATATGACCATAGTATTATTGTCAAAGTTGTGATACAATTGAACTTTGATGTTATGTAATAATACTATGACACTATATAACAATAAGGAATCAATCTTGTGAAATTATTGCTATGGCTATGGATCTTCAACAACTATGATGCTGAGTTGAACATGTTCGGAATCACCGGAGTACTTGGAGTGATGAAGAATTCAAGGAATCTTGAATAACCAAGGAAATCAAACATTTAGATGAGAAGCTACAAAGTTTATTTATTTTGTAATCCATATGTGTTGATAGTTTTTTCACTAAAATTGAAAAATGGGGAGATTGTTAGAGCACTGCTCGGTCGAACTCGCAAGTGTTGCTTTCTCAAGCTTGTTTGTCAAGTTTAGTTGTCAACACTATAAGTCTTGATTTCTAGTCTACTTATAGCTATGTCTCGGATTAGGATAGAATGTGTAGTTGAGCTTTAGACTTCACGATGTTCATCGATTGAAGACAAAGAACTACTAAGGGGAGCTTGTGGAACTTCATCAACAAAAAGTATATGGAGACTTGAACTCATCTATCACTCAGAAGTCTATTCTATTTCATCTCCTATTGAGGCAAAAGTCGTATAGCTATATAGACTTTACATTATACACATTTGATATTTCGAGCTGAGTTTAACTCGCTTATATCTTTCTCGAAATATCTGTTAGAAAACTTTTTTCTTTAAATATGTTCATCATTATTCTTGACAAAAGTCAAAAGATAATCATATGAAAATCACCTGATAACATATTATATGATTTGTGTGAGACCGTCATTTGATTTAGACTCGGAATGTTTCGTATTGATCATTCGATCACTTGAAAAATTTCTTATAAGCCAATAGTTTGTGTGAGAGAGCTATTGTCATATTCTAAGAATGGTTCAATGATTCAAATGGGATTTAAGAGCTAAAACCCATGTCTAGATACATTACGATTTGTGTACTAAGTGTTCGAACTGTGTTGTTGGAATTCAGGACCAGAAGTTAAGTTTGCATACCCTTTCGCAAACTTATTCAACTGTTTAAGTCAGGGTACTTAAGTTTGCATACCCGTTCGCAAACTGATTTAACTGTTGAAGTCCGGGAACCAAGTTTGCGTACTTGTTCGCAAACGGTTTCAACTGAGTTCGGTCCGGAGCTAAAGTTTGCGTACCCGTTTGCAAACTGTTGGCTTGTGACCAGTGTCCAGAACTTAAGTTTGCGTACCCATTTGCAAACTTAAGTGGTTCAAGTTCTGATCGGTTAAGTATGATTTCATACTCATGAACAAATACATTTATATATTAAGGAATGCAATCTTTGCAAACCGTGGATAAAATGTTCATGAACTGGTTCTTTTGAATCAATACGATTTTTCTTCAATTGTGTCTTGTATACTTCTATGAGAATATAAACAATTGAACACATATATGAGTAACACAATTAGATTCATTTGATTATCAATTGATCTAGAAGTGTTAAGATGAATATGGTTAATACAAAAGTGTTCATATGGCTAACTTCGGCTAACTGTTATTGAGCCAACTCAATATACACATTTAGGTACTATTATCCATATCTAAATGAAGGTATATTTCATTTGTGTGTAACAAGCTAAGACCATCTAACGGTGGAAAGATATTAGCTTGAATCTTAAATCAGGTTTCATCTATCGGTGAATATTGATTGCTTTGTTCCAAAGTTATCAAACCCTGATTTGAACACTATATAAGGGAGAACTCTAGCAACTGGGAAACCTAATCCCCGCACCTTCTGTGTGATACTAGTTGCGACTAAAGTCGATTCTCCTTTAACCTAGGTTTTTCCTAAAACCATTATATGTTGACGACTTAAAGACTTCATTGGGATTCTGAAGCTAGACCCAACTATTTTTTTCAGTATTTGTGTGTTCTGATCTTACTTGTTCTATCGTATTGAGTACTATCTTCTCTAAGATTTTCTCGAGATTTATCTCCGATAGGTATGATATAAAAAGTAAACACAAATCTCTTCGTATCATTCTTCGTGATTCCACAATAACTTGTTCTAATACCATCTAGTTAAGTTATTATGGGGTGATTGATATTTCTAGGTTGTTCTTCGAGAATATAAGACCGGATTATCAATTGGTTCCTGTTCACTTTGATTTATCAAAAGACGAAACAAACTTCGTAGGTATTTCTGTGGGAGACAGATTTATCTATTAAAATAGAGTTTTCTGTGTGAGACAGATTTTTTTATCAAGTCTTGGACTTTGGGTAGAGCAATTATTAGTTGAAGGTGAGATCATTTAAGGGAATCAAGTGCGTAGAGACTTGCTGGGATTCAGAGGCATAAGGAACACGATTGTATCATTGTGAAATTGGTTAGGGATCAACTACATTTCAGTCCGAAGTTAACTTGTAGTAGGCTAGAGCCTGTAGCGGCTTAACACAGTGTGGTGTTCAAATATATACTAGGTCCTGGGTTTTTTTTTGCATTTGCGGTTTCTTCGTTAACAAAACTTATGTTGTCTGTGTTATTTCTTTTCCGCATTATATTTGTTTATATAATTGAAATATCATAGGTTGTGCGTAGTTCAATCAATTGGTAAATCAAATCTTTGGTTGTTGATTGAAATTGATTGACACTTGAACATTGGTCTTTGGTACCGTTCAAGTTGTTTCTCATAATAATCAGGCTAGCGGGTTTCTATCTGTTTTATTTGTTGATTACACTGAGAAACAAAGATATGACTCTTGGATGTATTTTCCTTGATTGAGTCTGACTGTCTAGTTGATTCTCTTGGAATTATATTGGAGTTAGTCCATATAGATTGCCTAAATGAAATATTGGGTGTGGTTGTTGTACCCCGCTTTTTCACCGGTAAACCCACCCATTCGTTTGGGGAGAATCACTAATGAAGATGCAACATAATATAAGGATGGTGGAGTTTTCAATGCAACGACCAGTGTGAAAGTTTTTCCATCTGATGAATATTCACAGTATTAGAGACATGTAACTAACTTACAGAATTATGTGACCAGTCCTAATTATGAGGTAGAAGCATATGGGTGTGTTCGTGACCTTCATAAGCACATGCTTGAAGAACCTGCTGAACATGGTCCAATTCCGCCTCCACATCAATTATCACACGTAAGTGTCTGCAAACTTTACCCCCATAAAGTTAACGATAATGCATGTTAATGTAATTTATTCTTTGCATAACAGGCTGAAGCTTATGGATTTTTTCAAGAACAAGCTGATTTTAATGAACAACTTCGTCAATTTACATTAAATCAAACAAAGGATAGGTCAGACGTTATTATGGTGAAAGAAGCACAGGGTTTACAAAATATAAACCAAAATTTGGTGGCACAACTGTCCCAATTGTATATGCAACAATCACCACAATTGTGCCATATCATGTTTGGAGTCACACGGGCCAAGGTTCAACATCAACAATGTCGTCAGTTAATCATTTTATTCCACTGCGACCTGCGTCATCGAATCAAGATACAAATGGACGAAATGGGTAAATTTGTATGGTTGGCTAAAAAAAAAAGTTTTATTTTTAATGGTTTGTTTTCTCTGATATAAAATAGTCGTTTCAAATGTCGATTTTTTTAACATCTTGTCTTTTTTTGCATGCTATTGTCATTCAAACTGACATTTCTTTTCTTTTTTGTTGTGTGTTTTCTTTTCACCTGATATTTCTTTTCTTTTTTGCTATATGTTTTCTTTTCATACACCCTTACTCTTAATAATTTTAAAAACACCAACAATGTGTAGTCCAATCATGACTCCGTTGGAATTTCGTTATAAATTGAAGAATCGATTCCTTTATTTAAACAAACCAACACAGTTCTTCTTCTTCTAGTAATACTAGTTTCTGCTTCATCTGATAATAATGGGATACTATGAAAATACCTCTCACTATTGTTTTTCTGTTTCTTCTTCTTCTTCTTCTAATAATCTTACTATAATAAATAAAAGGTTTTTTTTTGGTGGTCATGTGCACCTGATAAGACCGTTATACCCTCCCGTGTTTTTTAATTTGTTGTCGTTCCAAAATTTAAACCACATCCATTCGACGAGCCTTACCATTCTAATTTAAAGCATGAAACCAGCGCCACGAACCACTCCTTCACCGCAAACACCATCACCACCACCGTAACCATCTCCACTTGCACCATCAAAATCATAACACCGTCAACTACTCCTAATAAGATCAATTCATACGCAATCATAATCAATTTACTCCAGGTACAAATGTTACATCTCTATTCCAAAATTTCGATTTTGGATCGTCTTTTTTTTTGTTTTGAAATTTAGATTTTCTTACATCTTACTCTTACAGTAACATTGTGATAAAATGTTAGGTTATTCCAAATTTCGACTTTTGTAACACCCTTTAGCTGTTTGTGCAAATACCAAGCAGAAAAAGAAAGGTGCTTTCAAATTGGGACAATGTGATAATGGAATCTGTGACTATATGAATGATGTGTTTTCAGATGGGAAAAATAAAAAATGTGATAATGGAATCCGTGACTCTATGAAATGAATGCAAGTGTAGGATCAAAAGTGTGATGCTTTTAATTCGTATTTTCTCTTTGCACCAGTTTACCACTTTTGATTTGGAAGCATATTTTCTATTAAGTTTTAATGTTAGTTTTAGATGTTTGGGTCAAACATGTATTAGAAATACCTATGTCGAGTATTGGTGTCTTTTTAACTACTTAAGGAAATTGCTATGCAACGATTTGTGGCCTGACAAACTTCTATTGTATAGGTACTTGGTAAGACCATTGATTTAAGGAGCTAATAGCTGAACGGATGAACAAAATATTCAGAGATAATCTATGATTGTTGTAGGGGTTCGATTATATGCCCGAGAAAATGGTAAGCTCTCTCTTCATTCCAAATTTCAGTCTCATCATTTGTATCATTACATAAATTTATGCTTATTTCTAATCCCGTGTGCAAACAGTGGGGATTTCTTACTTATCTCGATTCCAACATAAATTTCCACACCCAAGTGTACTACATGTGTACCTATTTAACTCGAATAACACTCATTTTTTTGCTCATAAATATTTTTTATACTTCTTTCGGGTAAACAAATTTGTTGCTGAGAATTCTGTTGAGTACTTGAGTCGAAATTCATGTCGGATGGCTGGGAAGTTTGATACCATGAAAATATTATTTAATAATTTATGTGTGTACATAAAAGAACTTGGTGTTGTTATTTACTCATAGTCACTATAGTCACCCAATCTGCACCTGTAGTAGCAAGTGCCAATTTAGGCATATTTGAAATATCATTCTATTTTTAGTCAATGTAATAACTTAGTGTTTCCAATTTTAGGCATTTATGAATATAATAGTGTCATTAGATAGGTTTGGATCATTGAATCATTTTGTTCAAAGGACATGCAGTATATTCAAGCAACAGACGCATATTCCACTTACTTCTTTAGCTTCTGACTATGTTGATACTTTTCTGATTTCACCTTCAGAATTCTATTTTATTTAAGTTAGTAGTTTGTTATTAGTTGTAGTATCAAAATATTAAGTTTCTGAGCATTAGTTGTTCATATAAATACCTAACAGAATATCACTGTGTAACTTTAGCTTATTGTGGCATGAACTCAATTTTTGTTCGAATTCTTTGTTAATTTTGATGACAGATTTTACTTCAACTTATGTTGTTACATTTATGGTTGATTTCAATGGTTTTGAGTTTTCTCCAAGAAAAATTGAGCTAGCTCGACTTTGATATGTATCCAAGATTATTGAAAGAGTATTCACAGTGCTAACCATTACTGATGTACTCCAATGAAATTAAACACAATCATTATGTTCAATTAATCGATCTGTTTAGTAGCTATAGGGTTAAATTTTGTTGACTTATCATTGTCAGATTAGATGCTATGCTATGCAGAAAACACATACTACTCCCCCACAGGGTTACCCGTATAATGGGGGAAGAGTCTTCCTTGACAGTTACTTTAGGTGGGCAGAACATTATAGTTTCTTTGACGAATTTTTGGCTCCTAATAAGACTGCTTGTTGGAATTTTGCTCCAAAGGGACAAAAAATCCAGGATTTGGTGAAGGTTGTGCTTGATACTGCTGTTGTGCGCAAAGGCTAAAGTGAAAGGATTGTCTTCTGGAAGTGAGTCAATTTATGTTCTTGCGCACTGCTGGAAGATACTTAATTCTAGCTCATGCAAAGCATGTTTGGAGAGAGCATTTGCCTTAGTGGTTGGATGTTTATCGTGGTCAGAGGGACGAGCACTTGAGATAGCATGCTTCATGACTCATGAGGTATTCAAACACAAATTTCCTTGACAAAGAACTAAAAATGGAAAGCTTGGAAGGTACTGCAAAAGCAATTAATGTATCAATATTGTATTAATAATAAAACCAAACTGCGCTCTTGACATGACTTTGGACATCTATTGAACATTTTAGTAAGCCCAGGAGTGTTGCTGATCTTAATTTTGAGTTATTTGGATGGTTGTTGTAAAGGTAGGGTAGTCATTGGAGTCCTTCCGCTTAAAAAGGATAAGAAATAAACTATATATATTGCTGGTGTTGGACTGGCACTCGCATCGCGCGTGCGGTTTTACTATAATAATAGTTTCTACTCCTCGGATGATGATTCGATAGCAATTCAGCAAAATAACATGGCCGTCAGTTTGGGAGTCCTCGTTACAAATTCAAACTGGTCTCAAACTCGTATCAAAATACCTAGAGATCATGATGCGGGAGATGAACTTCTCTGTAAAGACTACTTTGCCTCGAACCCACGGTTTTCACCTAATGTATTTCGTAGAAGATTTAAAATGCGACGTCAATTGTTTAATAAAATAGTGGCAGGTACTATAGATACTCTGACTCCCAATCGGGTTGCCTTCCCGGGTCTCGCCGGTCTTGCCTGTAGGTCGTGATGCGCCTCGAGATGGCCGTCTTCTGTCCCCCTGCCGGTGGGGAATCTGTTCCCGGGTCATCGCTCTGCTGCGTCTGGCCCGCCCTCTAGGCACCTTTGGAAGGCACGGAGTCTGACAACGTAGAACTTTCCCTGGTCCTTCTTCTCATCTGTTGCAGGGTTTGGTGTCCCGAAATTGACTTGGACATATGTAAGTTCTTATTTTGTTCAAAAACCTGATGCTTGCGGGGTTCTTGGATTAAAACCTCATCAGAAAGTAACAACAGCAGTCCGAATATTAGCTTATGGATGTGCGGCAGATGTAATAGATGAGTACTTACACATTGGAGAAACCACTGTTTTGGAAGCTACTCGTATGTTGTGTAAGATGATTGTACATTTGTATGGGAAATAATATTTTTGGAAACCAACTGCAGGTGATGTTGAATTGTTGCTTAAGCAAAACAAAGACAGGGGATTTCCAGGGATGCTGGGTAGTCTAAACTGCATGCATTGGAAATGCGATAAATGTCCGTCAGTAGAATCAGGGGCGTACACCGCGTATAAAGGGACCAAAAATATTGTGTTGGAGGCAGTGGTGTCATATGATCTTTGGTTTTGGCATGCATTTTTTTGGTATGCCCGACTCAAACAATGATATTAACGTGATGAACCCTTCATATGTTATTCGAAGTCTTATTACTGGGAAAGCACCACCGGTGAACTTTGTGGTAAATGGACATGCATATGATATGGGATATTATTTCGGAGATGGCATATACCCAGAGATTTCTACAATTATCATGGCCACAAAATTTCTAGAAAACCGTAAAAAGGAAGTATTTTCAGCTATGCAAGAGGTTGCATGAAAAAATGTAGAGCGAGGATTTGGTGTACTGCAACAATAATTTGCTATGATCAAGCAACCTGTAAGAATGTGGAATCCATATGCGTTTGCTTATATCATGAAAACATGTATTATTTTACATAATATAATAGTCGAGGATGAGCGTCTAGTGACTGACCACATGTATATGAACAACACAACAACTCAACACCGGTTAATATATCGAGAGTCAATAGTGAGGAAATTTCCCAAATGATAGCTGAGCAACGCGGTCGTGCAGTGCGTAACAAACATATGCATATTCTCTTGCGTGATGATTTAATCGAACACATATGGGAAGAATACGGGTATAATTAAGAAGTTGGACACGTGGCTAAATAGGTTTAATTATATGAGCTTCTTTTATATCACTTTTATTATTTTTAGAATTAATGCTTGAATGTTTTTTTTTATTATTGTTCATCTTTGTCATTTCCTACTTGTACTACTTATGATAATAATAGTTTCCTATCATTTTCTTCTTGTCGAAACAATTATCTTATCCCCTTGAGAAGATTTTCTTATCCCAACGGATAACAATCAATTCTTGTCCATTCATTCTTTTTCTTTTATCCTATAAAACAACACAAACCTTCCAGATTTTTTTCTTTAAACCACAACAATCCCAGAGTGTTCATTCACCAAAAAAATATGAAACGATTCACTAAAAAGATGTTGGTTTTGTGCAAGCATGAATCGATGTTACAACTGATCCAATTTATTCAGAGCAACCCAAAAACCGATTTTGGTCCAGTGTTTTTGAAACATTCGATACGATAACCAATAATGAAATTGGTAGAACTAAAAAAATTATTAAGAATAAATTCAATTGCATCAACAGGGAGGTGCAAATTTTTGTCATTTTTCAGGCTGATGTTAACATAAAAAATCCGGGTATGGCGTATGAAGAACTGGTGAGTATTTGTTCTAATCGGACGATTAGACCTATATTTAAGCTAAACATATCTAACTTATTTTTCTTCAAATTTTCAGCAAACTACAGATCGATTGGAATATTACCACGAGACATGTAGCGATTTTGAGCATGAGGAATGCTATGAAATCTTCAAATCAAGTTTTTGGGTACTACAATCCCGACGAATGATTAAATTAGAATGTTATATCTTTCGTTTAAGTTCTCTACGTAAGATGCTAATCAATTATTGGGTGAAACAATCTTGACGAATGATTTTATTTAAATGTATTATCTCTTTTTTATGTACTCTTCATCAGATTTTAATCAAGAAATGGTAAGTTGTTTCAAAAGGTGTTAAAGTTAATTCAAGTTAGTTGAAATAAAATTAAGATTCAAAAAGTACAAAATAATAATAAAAATTAAAACACGATTTAACTACTAAAACTATTAATCATAATAATTAAGGTTTGAACTATTCCGCCTACGCTTTAAGCTTGGTTTCTTCTATTCCGTACTATGTCTTCCTTTCGAAGTTCGAAGTACTCTTTTTGTACATGATCCAATTTAGAGACATCCATCATAATGATGTGAAATTCTTCATCTGCATTCTCCTTTTTTTTTCTTTTTTTTTTTGCCTCATACTCAGCTTGTTTTGCTGCAAACTCGGCTGCTCTTTGTTCCATCTTGAATTTTGATTGTGCTTGGTAATGTACATTGAAATTTTTTTGTTCTTTAATAATTATTCCCATCAATTCCTCTTGGGCACTGGATTTTTCTCTCCCTGTTTTCTTCAGTCGTTTCGCTGCTTGTTTTCCCAACCTACGGAGATATGTGTTCTCTATGTCTCCTATATCGGTGTCGTTACCGGACTCGCCTTGATGTTATCCTTCCCCATCTTCCCCGTCGTTCTCATAATCCTCCATATCGTGCGTTATATAAAACACAAATGTCGATCGCTGATTATATTTTATATTTTCTAACATAATTGGGTAACACTCTTCATGCTTAAATTTTTTGTCATCATTACATTCCTTGAACCGCTTCCTTACTTCTTCAAGATGTTTTTGTTTTTGAAAACAAGTTTAGTTCGTGCGCTTGTAAAATATAATTAGCAAGAGTTCAAAAAATAAAGATTACTTACCTTCTTCTCAGGACCCCATCCAGTATGATGTTCTCCTTACACTTCCGACTCTTTTGCAGAGAAAAGCGCCACATCTTTACTTATTTCCTGAAATCATTTTTGAATGAAGGCCCAAGGACGCTTCGTTATATTAGGTAATTGATGTTCCATCTCACCTTTGATGCGACTCCACAACACTGCTTTTGATTGATCAGTTACAACAGAAGAATCCTGAGATATTGTTAAATGAATTTTGCACATCCCTAAGTCTTCCGTTATTGTAAAATTTGGACCTCGTGGTACTCGAGCTGTCATTCTAAAAGATTTCAATGAAAAAACTCTAAAAGGTTTGAAACACGAAACCGTAATTGTTCTTGATGTTCTGAATTGTTATTGTTGTTCTGAAAGATGACTGAATTAGTAGTGGTGAGGAAAAGGTAAAGGGATTCATATGTATATATAGATATAATTTCTAACGTTCAAAATTTTCTGACGTTCGTAAAAAAAGTTATCAGAACGGTCACAAAATCATCAACGGTCGGAAATCACCAAACGAACGTATAAACTCCGCCCAAATAAAGTACCAGACGTAGGTATAAGTATCGCTTGATGTCAGGAGAACATATAAAAAGCGCCTGGTGGGCCGTTAATTTTAACCTCGCCTCACACAAACGAATTCTATAAGTTCGTCCATCAACATGTGAGCTATATACTTGCACCCCACCAGGCGAACATTATATTAGCGCCCTACTCGAACGAACTTTTACACTGTGCCTATGTTTGGGACGAAGTTTATATCTACGTCCAACTCCAAACGAACTTTTAATATGCGCCTACCCTTCAACACATATTTAAACTCCGCTCGACCAAATATAGTTTTGGTCGAGATTTCAAACTAAATATACTCTAGTTTTTAGTTTTAGTCCAGATTTTTTGTTTTAATCAGTACCACTGCGATTGGTTTCTCGATCGAAATTATAATTTTGGTCGTCCATTTAGGACGCTCTAAGAGCGTCTGCAGCGGTACGACCAAAGACTAAAGAGTAAAAAAAAGAGACCATATTTGGGTTTAGTCCGTTGAGTGACGCAGTGGGGGGCGAGTAAATTTGGTCGAGCGTTGGTAAAGATTACGCTCGGTGTGGGGCGTTGATATAGCTTACGCTTATTGCGGGGCGTTAATAAAGATTACGCGCGTTGGGGCGTTCATAAAGTTTACGCCGGGAGAAGGGGCGTATGTATAGTTAACGCCCGATGGTGTCGAGGAACTATTCACATAATAAAAAAAAATTAAACTATATGGGGCGGGGGTATAGTTCCCGCCCCAAACATATGAAAATTAATATAAAAAAAAGAAAAGAATGGGGCGTTTGTATAGTTAACGCCCCATGGTAAACAAAAATAAAAATAAAAATGGGGCGGGGACTTTATAAACGCTCGGTGTGGGGCGTGAACTTCAGGTGCGCTCGGTGTGGGGCGTAAAGTTTACCAACGCCCGACTAAATTTAAGTTTAGTCTTGATCGCATACCAAATTTGGTCTGGAAATTTGATATGGTCTTCGATTTAGTCTTTACTCCGTCCCACTACGTCTCGATTCAAGACCATTGGTCATCCGCTGCGGGCGCTCTAAACAGGGAATTGGGGACCATCCGCCCACTTGTCCTAAACTAGACACAAACCCTCTAACCCTACAAGAAGGAGAGGCAGGGGCTTAACGGTTACAATCTAAACACAGTTAAAACCAGATTTACATTTTCAGTTTTTTCTCACAAATATCAAATATGTGGGAGATGGGGACCGTTTCTCGTTATCTACCAATCAACGGTTCTGATTTGTTCGTTGACCTCATAAAGAGATTATTCTTTTCCACGTTTATCGTGATCGTGGCGGGTACATTTGAAATAATGAAATCAATTTTTTTTTTTTTTTTTTTGAAGGAATGAAATCAAAATATTACAACTTAGCTTTCATCATCGCTTTCAGATTCGGGAAGACCAATGTGTAAACCCCCTAAACTATAATTTTAATTCTATTCTAAACTATTCTAAAAATACTAATTGAATATTCTTCGTACGTATTTCCATATATGTCCTCAATTTTTTGTTTTCAGATTCAATCTTATATTCATTTAAGAAAGAATCACTATCATCAATCTACCGCAGATGCGATTGGATCTGTTTTTCAGTTTATGAGGGATCGATATTTGTGATTGATGGGAGTAGCTAGAACTTCCTCTCATCAATCTGGCTCAGTTCATCGATCTACTAATAATAATCATTTTCATCTAATCAAAAAGCCAAACAAGATGAAGTAAGTTTATGATTTCAATTCATTTTTCTTTTTGTGAATTCTTATCTCCAAATTCATTGTCTGGGTTTTGTTTATAAGTGTGTTATATGTTGTTTGAATGGAAAATGGTCGAGTTCTTTTTTTTTGTCATGTTTCACTATTTCATTCTGATTGTATGTACTGCCATAACTGTTAGTTATGATAAAATTATGTTTGTAAATATATACAGTATGGACTTAGGTAGTTAGGTGTAATCTATTTCATATGGCACTGCAGAGACGTAATTAAGTAGAAGATTATTGGCCTTAAATGCACACAGACATAGGCTCCTATGAGTTATGCCAGTTGCTGCTGCCCAGATTCAGCAGACTTGTTCTGGCGAGGACACTGTAGAAACCTCACCCATTGCTTTGTTGGATGGAATGTAGTTGAATTAAGCGGAGCAACAAAAAAAACAGTTGTCGAATTAACGTCAACTGTACATACCAGTGTATAGGTTGTGGCTTTTATAAGTTGGAAATAGCAGGTCTTTAGTGTTCAATTAAAAAGATGTATTATCAGTCATAGTTACCAATTATGTATCCTGAACATGTGAAGGCCGATGAACAATTCCTTTGTCTGTCTGAGTATACGCATTGAATTTGGAATTTAATATCCCACTATTATGTTTTCTCATCTTACAGAACAAGGACTGTCTTTGGGATTTCACTATCTCTCATTCTCATCAACATGGCTGCTATTATGGAGCGTGCTGATGAGAATCTCCTACCTTCTGTCTACAAAGAAGTCAGTGAAACTTTCAATGCTGGACCCACTGATTTGGGATATCTTACGTTCATACTGAGATTTGTGCAGGCCCTTTCATCCCCATTAGCTGGAATTTTAGTTCTCCGTTATGATAGACCTACTGTTCTTGCTGTAGGCACTTTGTGCTGGGCCATATCAACGGCCGGAGTGGGTGCAAGTTATCAGTTTTCACAGGTTGCATTTTGGAGAGCTGTGAATGGTGTTGGTTTAGCTATTGTGATACCCGCACTTCAGTCATTCATTGCTGATAGTTATGCTGATGGTGTTCGAGGCACAGGGTTTGGTATGCTAAGCCTTGTTGGTTCTGTAGGTGGAATAGGTGGTAGTGCTATGGCAACAATTATGGCTGGTCAGGAATTTTGGGGAATTCCTGGGTGGCGATGTGCATTTCTTATGATGGCGTTATCGAGTTCTGCAATTGCTTTTCTTGTCTATATGTTTGTTATTGACCCAAGGAAACTACATAAACATATTTCTCATGAAATGACTGAGAGCTCTGAAAGGTAAGAGTTGTTATCTGCATCCGCAAATCTGATACTTTTTGATACAGTATTTGTTTTTATTTTTCCCCATCTCAAGTATGGAGATAGATTTGATACTAGATATCAATATGATTCTTTCCTTTACCGGATTTTCGCAACTAAGAGCTTCCATGGGGTGCAGGGAAAACTTGGTAGAGAAGGGGATTGTTAGTATACCGTCGGTTTGGTCAGAGTCATTGAGAGCCATGAAAACTGTGACGAAATTGCAAACTTTCCAGTTTATTGTACTGCAAGGAATTGTCGGTACACTTCCCTGGACAGCCATGGTGTTCTTCACTATGTGGTTTCAATTGATTGGTAAGAAATGATCCATATTGTATTATAGGTTCCGTTGAGGGAAAAACATGTACAACTTAAAATTTACTTACCTATTTTTAAACAACTTTTTAGGACATGAAATCTCTTCTGATCAACGACTGACATCTGACATGCATTCATGTAGGCTTTGATCATAACAATACAGCTGCTCTCCTCAGTCTCTTTGCCATCGGATGTTCAATGGGCTCCCTCCTAGGCGGATTAGTAGCAGATAGGATGTCACGCATCTATCCACACTCGGGGCGTATAATGTGTGCACAATTTAGTGCTTTCATGGGTGTACCCTTTTCATGGTTCCTCCTTATGGTCATTCCGCAGTCAGTAAGTAGTTGGTCTATTTTTGCTGTCACTCTCTTTTTTATGGGACTCACGATTAGCTGGTGTGCTACTTGCGCAAACAACCCCATGTTTGCTGAGGTGGTCCCTTCAAAGCATAGGACCATGATTTATGCTTTTGATCGTGCCTTCGAAGGCTCATTCTCTTCATTTGCTGCCCCCATTGTCGGGATACTCTCAGAGAAGGCATTCGGCTATGATCCAAAGGCTGTGAGTTTAACATCAGGTTCCATAAAAGAGGCATTTGCTTTGTCAAGAGGGCTTGTTTCAATGATGTCTGTTCCGTTTGCTCTTTGTTCCCTTTTCTACACCCCGTTGTATTGGTGTTACAAGCGAGATCGGGAGAATGCTAGAAATGCAGCTTTGAAAGAGCAAGAGATGACATGAGAAGATGTCGTAGTGTTTTGTAGATTTAGTTTTTGACACTCTCTGATCCAGTTGACATCTACAGTAAACAAACATTTTTATTTATACTCGAGGCATAGAACTTGGTGATCTCACGGATTTGGTGCGAATTCATTTTTTGTGTCACCAGATATGAGCCAGTTGTATTGTACACTCATTTGTAGAATCTTTTATACAAATTCTCAATTCTTATTACAAGAGATTGGGATCAGTGTAGCTCAATACGTCTCTGTAAAAACCAATTTTGTTGTAGAATAAGTGTTTATGTTGCAGCTTCAGTGTATGCTATGACGCTATACCTGAAATTCAAACGCAGAATGCAGCTTGTACATTTCACCATAAGAGTTATTTTCTTCTTCACTGTTGTCTGTGACTCATCTGTTGTGGTGCTATTAGAAACTTGGGCTGAGCAGCTCTGGAGTATCTTGACAAAATCCCAGAACTAAGTAAAGAAACTCCGTTCTCAACAGTCAACTCTCCACTCATATGCTCTCAACTCTCAAGCTTAAACAAGATTGAAAAGTATCCAACGGGTGTGGTTTGGTCGTCGACCATCTTTCTCCACGTTCATCCAACTACGTTTAAGAGATGGCTTCGAGATTGTGGCGGGTACATTTAAAAAAATGAAATCAAAAGTATTACTACAGCACCTGACTTTATTCGCTTCCAGATTCGGATAGAGGAATTTATAATAAATACTAATTGAATATTCTTCTTAAGTATTTCCATCTGTATCCTCTTTGTTCTTGTTTTCAGATTCATCTCTCATACAACCAAGAAGAATACTGTTTTCAATCTACCGCGGATGCGATTGGATCTGTTATTCTGTTTCTGAAGGATGGATGTTTTTGAAAGATGGGAGTGATTTGAGCTTCCTCTCATCAATCTAGTATCGATTTTCTGATATTAACAGCATCTACATTTCCATGGATAAAATGAAGTAAGTTTTCTCTAATAGTGTTTTTGTAAAGTTGAGTATCTTGGTTTTGGTATAAGTATGTTAAATGTAGTTTAAGCAGGTACAGTTTGTATATTTTTGTCATTGTTTCACTGCTCCATTTTGATTGTTTCAGTCTTGCTTTGACTTAACCTCATAATTAAGTAAAGCTTGTAAGTTGTAACCTTATATGGATTGTGCCATATGTCACCGTCCTAATTTGTTAGATGATTATTGGCCTTATGAATTTCAACGGATTGATTAGAGCAACTGCGGTGATTAGCGGAACCGGATACTCATAGGCTCTTGTGCTGGTTACCACTACCCCCGCGGCAGACTTGGTCTAGTGTAAAACTCTCATCCATTGTTGGTTGAATATAAAGCTATCGAATTAATGCCGACTACTGATGGTAAACACCAAAAACCGTCCAAGTTTCTTATTATACAAATAGGAAGCTCTTGATCGAGTAGCATTTAGGTCTCACATTGTGTTCTCTAACTCTAAGATGCTTCCTATGTTTATCAGTACGGTAGAATGTCAGCTGTACACTGTCTTCTTTAAAGTAAAAGCACAGTAAGTTTCTAGTTTTCAACTAAGAGGCGTAAGTCAATAGTTACTAATTGCATATTCTAAACATGTGATAAATGGTGAACAATTCTTTTGTAAATCTGATTATAATTGGAATTCAATATCCTGCTATTGTGTTTTCTTATCTTACAGTACAAGAACGGTCTTCGGGATTTCACTATCTCTCATTCTCATCAACCTGGCTGCTATTATGGAACGTGCTGATGAGAATCTCCTACCTGCCGTCTACAAAGAAGTTAGTGAAACATTCAATGCTGGACCCACTGATTTGGGGTATCTTACGTTCATACTGAGATTTGTGCAGGCACTCTCATCACCGTTAGCTGGAGTTTTAGTTCTTCGCTATGATAGACCTGCTGTTCTTGCTATGGGCACTTTGTGCTGGGCCATATCAACGGCTGGAGTGGGTGCAAGTTATCAGTTTTCACAGGTTGCATTTTGGAGAGCTGTGAATGGTGTTGGTTTAGCTATTGTGATACCCGCACTACAATCATTTGTTGCTGATAGTTACACAGATGGTGTTCGAGGTAGAGGATTTGGTATGCTGAGCCTTGTTGGTTCTGTGGGTGGAATTGGTGGTAGTGCTCTGGCAACAATTATGGCTGGTCAGGAATATTGGGGAATTCCCGGGTGGCGGTGTGCATTTATTATGATGGCATTATCCAGTTCTGTAATTGCATTGCTTGTATATTTGTTTGTTATTGACCCAAGAAAACTACAAAAACATACTTCCTATGAAATGGCTGAGAGCTCTGAAAGGTAAAAGTTGCTATCTGCATCTGCAAAGCTGATATTTTTTGCTACAATTTATAAAATGCATTTGAAGGGGGTTTATGAAGTTCTATATGTTTTGCTATCAGATTTGCTACCGAAAGACATCAGTAGGATTCTTTCCTGCACCAAATTTCCATAACTAACAGCATCCTTATGTGCAGGGACAATTTGGTAAAAAAGGGGACTGTTAGTATACCTTCGGTTTGGTCAGAGTCATGGAGAGCCATGTGGTCAGAGTACTGCAAGGAATGGAGAGCCATGAAAACTATTGTGATGAGATTGAAAACTTTCCAGTTTATTGTACGGTTAGATTTTTTTGATCAAACACAATTTGACAAGATATGAGAAACAAATTGAAAGGAGGTCAGTTTTTCACTAAGTGGAATTAAGATATGTCTCAATCACACTTAAATGACTGTTTATGGTTCAACATTGTACCATTTTGAACATGATATTGCAGGCTTTGTTATCTATCTAATGAAAACATAAATAAGACCCTTTACATACTCTAACAAATATGTGCAAGTTAGTCATCTTTGGAACCATAAAAGAACATGATTCTACGGTGTTTCAAATATGGTTCAATTGGGGGTTCTAAGAGAAGCCCAAATGGCAGCAATAGATTATCAATTGGACTTAATTTTGGATTAGTTGTTGACTGCTCTAGGATTTTGACTAGGTTGTTGTTTATCTTCAACATGGGTCCATTATACCCAAGCAGGGGGATTTGATCTTAAAAAAATGAAAAAGACCCGGAATCAAAGTTACCTTGTTTTTACGGTGTAATAGAGATGAAAGCAAGAATAGAGCAGTTGACTTTTTAGTGCTTACTAGTAAGCCTATTAATCATGGTTAGAGTTGGTATTTTTTTCAATAACTTTTAAAAATCAACGCAATATATATAGGTAGCATTTCCGGGGAAAGATGTATCCTCGACTCTAAGACATCATCCTCGTTCTCCTCGGCTCCAAGTGGTCCATGTCATTCCACAAAGTAAAATCGGTGTTCCAGGTCAGAGTCATGGAGAGCCATGAAAACTGTGATGAGATTGAAAACTTTCCAGTTTATTGTACTGCAAGGAATTGTTGGTTCACTTCCCTGGACAGCCATGGTGTTTTTCACCATGTGGTTTGAATTAATTGGTGAGGATATATCCATATTGTACTATAGGTTTTGATCAGCAGTAATTTACAACCGCACTTTTTTTTATCAAGGATATCCAGTTTGTTCTAATCACACACTAACATTGGAACATGATATTGCAGGCTTTGATCATAAGAAAACAGCTGCTCTCCTTAGTCTCTTTGCCATCGGGTGTGCAATGGGCTCCCTCTTAGGTGGATTAATAGGAGATAGGATTTCACGCATATACCCAAGCAGGGGGCGAATCATGGGTGCACAGTTTAGTGCTTTCATGGGAGTATGCTTTTCATGGTTCCTCCTTATGGTGATTCCACAATCTGTAAGTAGCTGGCCTACTTTTGCTGTCACTCTCTTCTTTATGGGACTCATGATCAGCTGGAATGGTTTTTGTGCCAACAATCCAATGTTTGCTGAAGTAGTCCCCACCCAGCACAGAACCATGATATACGCATTTGATCGTGCCTTTGAAGGCTCATTCTCTTCATTCGCCGCTCCCATTGTTGGGATCCTCTCAGAGAGGACATTCGGGTATGATCTGAAGTCTGCAAATTTGGCATCGGGTTCCTTGAAAGAAGCATTTGCATTATCAAGAGGGCTTGTTTCAATGATGTGTGTTCCTTATGCTCTGTGTTCCCTGTTCTACACCCCATTGTATTGGTTTTACAAGCGAGATCGAGAAAATGCTAAAAATGCTGCTTTGAAAGAGCAAGAGATGACGTGAGTAGCGTCGGACTCTCTAAAGCTAGTTTTTGACAAGCTTTCTGATCCAACTGGTGTCCCAGCTAAAGTGTAGTGATTCTTGGTGGGTACAAATTGCCAATTGGTCTCAGGAGTTCACCCAGATTTGTTGAACAGTTTACAGGATTCATAATTCTTGGAAGAGATTACTTTGCTGCTTTTTTTATGTTAAACAAGCAAAGTCATCTCCTCTGGGAATTAAGACTTTGCTTGCTTGTTTAACAACTGTAACTCAATAGTAAATTAAACAATTCATCTGGAATTCCAAGTTCTTAAGCTTCTCTTCTTGAAATTGTCTCCTAATTGGATATCTGACGTGGTGCACGTTTAAAACCAGTCCACGTTATCAAACCAACAGCGCTACGGTTTGGACACAGCGCTACGGATATTTCCAAACCCCAGTTTCAGGAATATACTTTTGTCCATGCCGCCAAAATTTTGTTCAACAGCTTATATCAGATAAACTCAGCTCAAAAAACGAACATCACATTTACTTTTTGTCAGCCACAATCGCTCTGCATAAAATACTTTTTTTGTACATGGTACCATGCTAACAGTGATTTCATATTGTTGAGACTGCTAACACTGTAATGACAAAACAAAGACAGGGACACATGATAGATGCACATAAACAATCGACACTAAAGATTTAAGAATAGAAAATATCATTGCCGGTTCTAGTCATAAGCTACACAAAGCTTACAGAAACTATCCTATTGGGGCCTCACATCATGCTCAGTTCTATAGATCTTCCACCTTTAATCACAGAAAGTGTTTAAAGCCATGTAAAGGATAAGACACAAAGGACTAAATTTACAGCCTTGGAACCTCAAGGATCGGAACATCATGGCAAGGACAATTGAGAATCTGAGATATCAATAAATGCATCGCGAAAAGGTATTGTTCCCTACATATCCACCAGACATCGCTCTACGCACATTTGCCTCAAAAGTTTTTGGGTTATCCCTCAATACAGCTGCTGCTTCATGATTTAAGGGATCCTCATGATTAGGATGCTGCAATTATTCAAAAACTGTTAGGATCTAATCTTGAACAGAACAACATGCATGATGCAATACTCTTAAGGATGAAAAAGAAGCATTTCAAGATACGACGCAATCCAAAATATGCCTATGTATTCATGCCAATTTTCATATAAAGAAAGAAGAAAATAACCAAGGCCAGATTAAAATCGTTTCACAGTATATATAGTATATATACATTGCAAATTCACAATTAAAAGAATCTAAGGTATAATGGCAAGCATTTAACTTCGCAGGCAATGGTGTTAACATCAAAGAAGCACAATGTATAGAGAAAGAAGTACAAACAAGAGGTAAGAAGAACACCATATCTTTTACCATTAGAAATCAGAAACATACCGTAAAAAGATAATTGAGTCCATAGATGACTGTGTTTATGTTGAGGACAGGTTTCCAGTCTTCACGTAAGATATTGAGGCAGACATTTCCTTCCAAGTCAATATTAGGATGGTAAACCTGCGAGTAAGAAATTCTCGTAAGACATAGGCACAGGGTAGCGCAATGTAAACTGATTAAATGCACCAGAAAAGAAACCATTATAAGAAGGGTCATTGGAGAAAAACCTACCTTTGTCTTGCACTTGACCTTTGGTGCTTCGTGAGGGTAGGTAGGGGAGACTTGGAAAGTAAACTCAAACTTACCACTCCTGTCACACATGAAACAAGTTCAAAATAAACTTATTCAAATTATGCCAATAGAAAGTAAACATATTCAAATTATCTCAGAATCTCAATAGTTTGCTGCATTTTGCAGAACATTAGGCTCGGCAAAAAAAAAAAATCACGCACCTGTAGTATCCTTCATCAGGTCGAATGCTGACCTCGAAGTTCATCAGCTCATCCTTGCCATTAGGAAATGATATTTTAGTAGTTTGGGGAAGGTTCAATTCGCTGATATCTATGAGAAAAAGATTTTACAAATAAATGAATGAAATGGAAAAGCTACATGCCACAAATGGTATAGCGTGTTAAACATAGGTTAGTTTGACAATAACCATATACGACTGCAGTAGCTTCCTCGATCAGGAAGAGATTGAAGAAGGTGAGAAACAATTAAGTAAAAAAAAAATCAATATCACCGCCCTTTGAAAATAATACTCCAAGTGTGTATATATATAAATCAAACCACAACAAATGAAGGAGGTGGATGAGATATTCAGGCAAGAGCTCTTAAGCTGTTCTTTATAAAATTTGCTCGTCCATAGTTACTCTATGGTTCATGTGTGCATGTTCAGTTAAAGGGAGGGAGAGTAAAAACCTTTGTTAAGACGCAATTCTCCTGGACTTTGCTTCTTGACGGGGGCTCTCCCATTGTTATTTTCAGCAGCTTCTCTTTGCTTTTCTTTTACCTTGAAAAGCCTAATCATTATTCCTACAATAACAGAATGCGAAAAACTAAACGTAGTGTTAGTATTCCTCACAACATAAATTAGTACCTCCATGACATGGGGTATTTCTAAGACAACAGCAATCACGGCAACTACAAGTCAAAAGTATCAAGAAGAAAGAAGCCAAGACCCTCAAAAATACCCAAACTATATTCATACCATTTTACAACTTCCACTAATAAAGTTATCCCAAGTTACTGAATAGACTCATAGACCTCTACCTAGATATTGGCATATCTATTATGACATACAAAAAACCCCACACAAGACCATTGACAATATATATGTCGACCAATTAATTTTTAAAACTACAAATCACAATAAGCCTTTAAATAGTATATAAAGTGACAACAAGCGACTTCAACGTATTTGACACACAGGCTGAAGGTACAATGGTGCAATAATGTTAGAAAGAAAGTGATGCAAAACCACAAAACAATAAAAACTCAAAAATCCAATAACTCTTTGAGGTACATAGCATCTAATAACTCTTTGAGGTACATAGCAAAAGTATAAGAACAGAACATAAGCATATAGTCCAACAATAATGACATGCACCTAACAACAACATCCTGAATCAAATTTAAACAAAGCTGAGTTCTACTTCATCCTAAATCACTACACACAAATCAATACCTAACTCCTCCTTGATAACTAGTCTCCTAGTTCATTAACTAGGCCAAACCAACAACATGAGTAAACCCTAAAATTCAGTACAAACCCAAAAGCGAAACCCTAAATAAGCTCAAAACGAGATCAGATAAACAATAAACATCACAGAAAAATAAAGAAGACAACTAGAATCCTCAATTGTACAAAAATCAATCAAAACCCTAAGAAACTCCAAGAAAATTTAGGGTTTTCTTTCATACCAAATCTGCAAACAAATAAACTCGATCGTAACTACGAAACATGAGAATCATCACACAGAGATAAAATAATCCATGAAACAAACCTGATTGATTCTGAGACGCGGGTGAGTAAAAAAGTATGAAGAAGCCAAGAGAAAAAACGTTGAATATCAAGAGAAGCTCTGTCTTCAGAGTATAAAAAGGTTTCTTTCTTTCCTTTTCTGCTTACGTCATCGATGATTCTCTACACGCCTCTTAATTTATCCTATTTCCACCCCACCCAAGTCTTGATTTATTCTATTCCCACCCCACCCAGTGGCAAATATAGTAATTTCCACAAATCACAAAGACTTTCTTCTCTTTGGCATCTAGTACCATTACTATATCGATCTTCTTCATTTTCTATGCGAGTTTGGATCCAGAAACGAAAACCCTAAAAATGGCGAAAAATCTCGTCATATGTTTAACCCTAATATCGTTTCTTCCATTGTTGTGTAACTCATTCTCTTCTGAGAACCCTAGTGATCGAAAAATTCTGGTGTTAGTAGATGATCTAGGTATCAAATCTTCGCATTCGATCTTCTTCAAATCTCTACAAACACGTGGATTTGAACTTGATTTTAAGCTTGCTGATGATCCTAAGCTTATCCTTAAGAGATATGGGACGTATCTATATGATGGATTAGTACTTTTTTCTCCATCAACTAAGCGTAAGTTTATCTTGCTCTGGTGTTAATTAGAATTGTCAATTTTTAGGGTTTTGAATTAAACATTTTTTTTTGGGTTGTGTAGGTTTGGGAGGATCTTTGGATTCAGCTGCTGTATTGGGATTTGTTGATGCTGGACATGATTTGATTCTTACAGCTGATTCTTCAGCTTCTGATTTGATTAGAGATATTGCTACTGAATGTGGTGTTGATTTTGATGAGGTTAGCTTAAGAGTCTTGAATGATTGTATAGGAAATGTGTATTGATTCTGGATTTGTTTTGATTTTGCTTGTTTGGATGTTTTGTGTAGGATTCCGAAGCTATGGTTATTGATCATACCAGTTATGCTGTCTCAGCTACTGATGGGGATCATACTTTGATTGCTAGTGATGATTTCATTAAATCTGATGTGATTTTGGGAAGCAAGAAAATTGAGGCAACTTTATTACTGATTTTTGTTAATTTGTTTTTCCAGCTGTAAATACGTGGAACATTGTTGATTTTGTGAAACAACTGTGACAAAATTTACTAAAAACTATCTTCTTGAACTTCTCATACAATGCCATTTCGAACGAACAATTTTCTAGTAGCCTGATGGTTATTCTGATGTACGTATTAACTGAACTGGTACAGGCACCTGTACTCTTTCAAGGAATTGGCCATTCATTAAGCTCTGCCAATAGCCTGGTAAACTTTGTTTTGTTAATGTAGTTGCTTGTTTCAACTTATTGTTCAGCTATCATTCTGGTGCAATTTGTTGATGTTCTTATTACTATTTTTTCTACATTGCATATAGGGTATAAAAGTTCTCTCAGCTTCTCCTGCTGCATATTCTGCTAATCCAAATGCAAAGTTGTCAAATCCTCCATCACTCACAGGAGCTACAATCTCTTTAGTGTCAGTTGTTCAGGTATTTCCTTTGCCGTAGGGGAGTTCTCTCCAATGCCCTTTATATTCCATGGTGTAAGAAGTTTTGTTGTATAGTAAGAAGTCTCTCACTTTGCAACTGCAGTTATATGATGTTCAGCTCTAGTTACTATGATATACATTAACGAAACCATTTTTTGTTGCTTTTAATACCTTTAGCTGCTTCATCAATATCTCTTTGTAATCCTTTTTATATAAATCCTCAGGGTATGAATTAATTTCTTCTACATTTGCAGGCAAGAAACAATGCTCGTGTAGTTATATCTGGCTCCTTAGATCTGTTCAGCAATCGGTATACATCAAAATTCATACGTCCGATGTTTTTTCACTATTTTTTACTCCTTCCACTGATATAACTTTTTTCTTTGACTCAGATTGTTCAAATCGGCTGTGCAGAAAGCAGGAACCTCAATTAAGTAAGCAAAGCTCTCATACTGTCTTAGCTTTAAGCTTTCCGGTTATGATTGCCTAACTATGCATGAGATAGATTCATAAAAGTAATAACTGAGATGTATTTCTTTCTTGGCTGTTCATTGGGTTTGGAAGACACATCCTAGATTCTACACAATGATCCACTTTAACTTTAAGATTAAAAACTCATCGAGAAATTTCACTTTCAATTTCAGACATGAGAAATCTGGCAACGAGCAGTTTGCTACTGAACTCAGCAAATGGGTCTTCCATGAAAGGGGTCATCTTAAGGTAAGACTTCTACCTCATATTTGAATTGAAATTTTATGACTGCTGTCTGCTGAAAGAAACTATGTCAGATTTTAGATGTTTATGCTTTCACCCTTCACAATTTAAATTATCTCCTGCGGATACGAAGTAAACTTTTATTTACAATTCAACTACTACGATTGACATCCAGTTTGAACATTAGTATAACGTCCATGTTGTCTGTAGGCGGTCAATGTTAGGCATCACAGAGTTGGGGAAACAGATGATCCTGCAATTTACAGGATAAATGATGAAGTGGTATTTGCTTCTGTCCCTTTTTTCTCTGATAGAATACCATTTCTCATATTATGGATGAAAATCAAGGAACGGGTCAGTATTTGGTTGCTTATTTTTTGACCCATAATTTTGTTTGAAGGAGTACTCCGTCGAGATCTATGAATGGTCTGGGACAAGCTGGGTACCATATATTGCAAATGATGTTCAACTCCAGTTTTACATGATGAGCCCCTATGTATTGAAGAATTTATCCACTGATAAGAAGGTAATTTGATTCCAAAGTTCTCATTTACTTTTGAATCTTTGATTTTGTAGCCTTTTATAAATGTTTTTTTGCACGTCTTGTTTTTGCAGGGGTTATACTCTACAATCTTCAAGGTACCGGATGTTTATGGTGTTTTCCAATTCAAGGTTGAGTACCAGAGACTTGGGTACACAAGCCTATCTCTTTCAAAGCAGGTATTTATATTATCTGTGCATAAACCATAGTTCTTTCATGTAGTAATACAGTCTCAGTTGTTAATAATACGCAGCCAAGTAACCTGAAGTCATGGTTGTCGTATGGCGGTTTAGAGCAGTGATTAATTAGCCTTTCAATTGGTCACATTCATTAAATTGTGGGCTACAGCACTGGATATCAGATACACTGTTCAGGAATGAGTTGTTTTTAATCATCGTGATTTGAATGCTTAGGCTAGGCTATTTGTCACATGTAGTTTAATCTTTAGATCAACTTGCCCTTGCCCATTACTAGCTTTCTTACAAAATCATTTTCAATATTTAACTATTTCATATTGTTTACTTAACTCATCAATGACTTGGCAATTTGAATAATCTTGGTTTAGTCAAAGTCTTGGTATAATTCTTTTGCAAAACAAAGATACTATGGTCCAGACGACTTTTAACGGTTGAATCCCTTTACGGCAGCTCATACGTGTACAGTGGCCTATTACTAGCTTCTTTACAAAATCATCTATAATATTAACTATTTCTTATTGTTTATTTAACTCATCAAATGACTTGGCATTTGATGCTATTGTCTAACTCAAAAGCATTTGATGCATTTGATGCTATTGTTTATTACTAGCTTCTTTACGCAATGGTACAACTCCTTGGCAAAACAAAGATGCTATTGTCTAAACGACTTGAACCCCTCTACGGCAGCTCATATGCGTGCAGTGGTCTACGATAGTGTACTAATTTAAGTAACGAGCATATTCTTATGTCAATTTATGCCTTTGGAGGTGATCTTTACTAGATTGACATTTTGAATTACAGATTCCAGTTCGACCTTACAGACACAATGAATACGAGAGATTTATACCCACAGCTTTTCCCTATTACGGAGCTTCATTCTCAACCGTAAGATCCCTCTCTAGTCCCTACATATACATATGCACGCACAATGAGATGCAGGCACCCACTGACACTCATTTATGACATTAAGAGATTGTTCCTGACAATGCTGTATTTTTGGTTGCAGATGGCTGGTTTCTTTGTTTTCACTATTGTCTATTTATACCACAAATAGGTTTTCGAAGTGGCAGCATTATAATGGCAGAAGCTTTCCATCCAAGTATGAGAGAAGTCAGAGTTCCGATTTTAGGACAGAAGATACTTTAAAAACTTAGGAGATAATCAGATTGATACTTGGGAAGATGTGCTGACAGCATAATTTTGATCAATCAAATGTTTTTGTTCTTATATAGATTACAGATGCCAGCGCTTTTCAAGCTTAGATGCTCTTTTAGCTTTTCTTTGTGTATCTGGTTTAGTCTTTTGCCTTTTGCTGTTTTACTTCTCTGCCTGCATATAAACATATCCCAGCAAGTCTTATTTGTTAAAGTCTAGTATAACTGGTCCACCCAGCCTACCCAGGAATAAAGAACACAAAAATACTACATTTGTGTCAAGGAATTCCTGGGATCTGCAGTGGGAAACCGACAGCAAGAATTTTTATGATTATATACCTTTTGGTAAACCCATTATCTAATTATCTAACATAAAAATGATTGCATTATCAACCATGGTAGATAACTGAAATCATCCTTATCAACCTGGGTCTATCTTCCTCCAAAAAGAATGTAAAATGACAGCCAATTCAAACGATGGAACGGCCTTATACGCATCACTTGAAACCGCGTCGAGAGATGACTGTTCATAATCCGACAGCAAGAAATTTTATGATTATATACCTTTTGGTAAACCCATTATCTAATTATCTACATAAAAATGATTGCATTATCAACCATGGTAGATAACTGAAATCATCCTTATCAACCTGGGTCTATCTTCCTCCAAAAAGAGTGTAAAATGACAGCCAATTCAAACGATGGAACGGCCTTATACGCATCACTTGAAACCGCGTCGAGAGATGACTGTTCATAATCCGGGTTACGTACGCGGCTTACGCATCACCTCAAAACTGTGTCATGTTGAGACTGTTCATAACCCGGGTTAAGTACCCATATAATGCATCTCATCCTCTCTGCATGATGAGAATTTATCTGTCTGGTTAAATTTCTTCTTTTTCAACTCCCTCTTTTTCTAATTGGTCTCTTTTTAGATCACATGACAACATCCTCAATTTCCTGTGGGACCCACGCTCAAGCTCCCATTACTTTAGAAGAAGAAAAACTTGTAAGCTCCAATCCAAAAGTCTATCTCCTCCTCCACCAATTTGGTTGTATTCAAACTCCAATCAGGTAGTCCTCAAATACCGACCAAGAAAAGTAAACATTTTTGAATTTTCATGTGCCAATGAATGCTTTGAGTGCTACTGATTCCTTTACTTTATAACCCCACAAAATCTTCATTCTTAAACCAGACATGAATGCTTTGAGTTCAATTTAAAATTCCTTATTCTTGCAGTACGTTTTTTCATAAAGCTTCACTCTAGATTCCCAACACAAAGAGAAGACATGGGTTCTGCAGCAACAATGCATCTGGGTTCATGGGTACAAACCTATTCAGTGCTTAATTATGCAGGTAGATCTGTAACCCCATCTTGTTTAATATTAAACCCTTTTAGAAAAACTCTTCAATTTCATAAGCAAAATCCTGTCTTTTCTCTTACAAAAGCAAAGAAATTAGACATTTCTTGTTATCCATATACTTCTACTACAATCTCCGCTGTACATCTATCTAAAGAAGATAGACTCAAGGAAGAGGTAGAAAATGAAGATGACCCAATCGAGGAAACGACAATACCCTTCAGTTTTAAAACTTATATGTATCAGAAAGGTAATTCTGTTAATGAAGCCCTAGAAAAGTCAATTACTGTTAAAGAACCAATTAAAATTCATGAAGCTATGAGATACTCTCTTCTCGCTGGCGGGAAACGGGTTCGTCCTGTTCTTTGTATTGCTGCATGTGAATTAGTTGGAGGGGATGAATTGACAGCCATGCCATCTGCTTGTGCTGTTGAAATGATTCATACTATGTCGTTAATTCATGATGATCTTCCATGTATGGACAATGATGATTTAAGACGAGGAAAACCCACAAATCATAAGGTTTTTGGCGAAGACGTTGCTGTATTAGCTGGTGATGCACTTTTGGCTTATGCATTTGAGCATATTGTTAATGAAACTATGGGGGTGTCGCCTATCAGAGTTGTTAGAGTGGTTGGAGAATTGGCGAAGGTGATTGGAACTGAAGGGCTTGTTGCAGGACAAGTTGTTGATATGGAATCAAGTGGATTGACTGAAATTGGACTAGAAAAACTTGAATTCATTCACATTCATAAAACTGCAGCTTTACTTGAAGGATCTGTAGTGATTGGGGCAATTCTGGGAGGTGCTTCTGATGAAGAAATTGAGAAGCTTAGGAAATTTGCAAGGTGTATCGGATTGCTGTTTCAGGTTGTGGATGATATTCTTGATGTTACTAAGTCATCTCAAGAATTGGGTAAAACTGCAGGGAAGGATTTAATGACAGATAAGGCCACATATCCGAAATTGATTGGGATTGAGAAATCAAGAGAATTTGCTGAAAAGTTGAATAAGGATGCAAGGGATCAGCTTTCTGAGTTTGATTCTGCAAAGGCAGCTCCCTTGATATGTCTAGCTGATTATATTGCTAATAGGCAGAACTGAATTGTTGTAAACAGTGATTCATAGAACAGAAAAGGGATTAACGAGGTGGTATGAATTTTTGTTTCGCTTTTCTTTTCGAGGTAGAATTTGGATTTGTATTTTATGGGTAGAGTTCAATCATACCCTTTCAGTTAAGAGTGAATTGTTGTTTAGTGAAGATTTGCAGATAGTTCAAACTGTATTGTCAGAATGATATTTGTTTACAAATCCAAAGCAAATGAAGTTATAATTGGAAGTTCAAGCTCTTAGCTCTTGTTTTGCAACTATCATTTTAGTTCTGCATGATAAGTCTGATACAATGTAATGAAATGCTTAACTTTCTTGGTGAGCTGCATGACCAGAACAAAGATCTGCATGTCCATTGCACAACTAATGAAAATCAGCATCTAGCCAATTGGGTTGGTATTGTTTGTGAGCTTTCGAAACCTGACAGTGGCGCAAAAATATTTTAGCATTTGCTAACTGCTGATCACCTAGAGAGCATGACTTCTCCGTGATGCCAGTTTTTCAGACAATAATCAGAGCATCTGATACCAAATCCTGCATATTGTGCTCTGCAAAGTCCAAAAAAAGGCGACTAAATTAAAGATAGACTTCAGCCAAAAAAAAAAAATCAAAGGTAGGAAGACTAGCACTAACCTTCTGCACATAAGTAAAATAACAAACAAAAGATAGATACATGCAGTCTTACCTCTCCAGCAGCCATACACTGCCTTCTTCACGAGCAGTTATGATGTGCAGGATAGAGATGTCGTCAATCGATACTGTCACATGTATATCTTGAGCAACTAGCTCTAATCTGCCCCACTAATTGGCAGGTTGCAAACGTCAAATAAGATACTGGTTTTATAGTTCCTTGCTAAACCTTGGTAAGCTAGTTTCCTCATTTTAGGCTTGCTTAATTAGGAGACTGACGTTCTGACTACCAAGTTGTCTGAATTGAAAAATTGGTAGAGGAGGATTAGAGTCTCACAAAGTGAGTGCGGACAGTAGGAGGAAAACACTTTCATCTGGTGACTGATTATCTTGATTTGATCTGAACTGTATCTTCTCGGTTTTTCATTTATCATAACCCCTCAACAGATCAAGCATCTCAAAGATTTCCATGGATCTCGAGTGTGACCTATCACCTGAAAGAAACTCATGAACTTGGTAATCAACTTCAATGGAGCTGCACCCAGGTACTCTTCTCGCACCTTTCTCTTTCAACTTTTTTCTCACTTGAGCAACATTTTCCCATCTACCTGCCACAGCATATATGTTTGATAAGATCACATAATTTCCTTTGTTCTCGGGTTCAATCTCTACAAGAAGTTTCATCACCTGTTCCCCCAATTCCACATTCTTATGAGTTTGACAGGCGGCAAAAAGAGACCCCAAAATAACTGAATCTGCCTGGAAAGGCATATTTTCAACTAAATCTTTAGCCTCTTCTAGCAAACCAGCCCGTCCAAACAGATCAATCATGCAACTATAATGCTCAATTCTAGGCCTGAGGTTGTACTCTTTCATCATAGAATCAAAATATTGCCGTCCTTCATTGACAAAACCTTGATGAGAACAAGCACATAGGACTCCTAGAAAAGTGATCTCATCTGGGTTGATTCCCTCCATCACCATACAGGTGAAAAAATCTAGAGCTTCTCTGCATTTTCCATTCATGGCTAATCCTACAATAACTGAAGTCCACGTGATCACATCTCTCCCGCATTCCAGTGAGGAGAAAACCTCCAAACCCTTTCCAATGTCACCACATTTCGCATACATGTCTATTAGTGCAGTACCAAGTTTATTATCTATTTTGAATTCTCTCTTTTCTATATAGCAGTGAATCCATCTCCCCAACTCAAGTGCACCCAAATTGGCGCAAGCAGTGAGAACGCTTATTAGAGTTATGACACTAGGATCAACTCCAACTAGCTGCATTTGGTGAAAGAGGCTTAAAGAACGATCATGGTGACCATTTTTCACATACCCATCAATCACGAGGGTCCAAGAAACCACATCTCTCTCAGGCATCCTCTCAAATAATCTTTCAGCGGACAACACATTCCCTACCTTAACGTGCCCACTGATCAAAGAATTCCAAGAAGTTGCATCCTTAGCCGGCATTTTCATAAACAATTTCTCTGCTTCTATCATATTCCCCGAGTTAGCATAACCAGCGACCATCGAATTCCATGAGACCAAAGTCTTATCCGGCGCCTTATCAAAATATTTTCTCGCCAACTCAAGCTCCCCGTGCCTTAAATGTCCAGAAATCATGCTATTCCAAGAAACAACATCCTTCACAGGCATTTCTTCAAACACCTTTGTAAAAGCTCTTGAAGTTCTTCCACATAACGAGTACATATTCAAAAGGGTAGTTAAAACAAACAGATTTGAACCGAACCCAGTTTTCAAAACGCAACCATGAACTTCTTCTCCTCTTTTAAGCTCAAACTGCTCCTCAAATGCACGAAGAACAAATGGAAATGTAAAGTTGTTGGGAAGTATATTTTGTTTTCGCATTCGTATGTACAAGAGAGTAGCTTCATTGGATTGTTTGTTGATTACTGATCCTCGTATCATAGTGTTGTAGAGAAACAAATTCGGGTTTTGAATTTGCGAAAATAGCTTATGGGCATATAAGAAGCAACCACGGTTGCAAGAAAGAGCAGAGAGCTCAATAAGTTTGCCAAGTTGAAATGAGTAATCATGGGGACTTGAAGTTTTGACGATGGTGGCGTGGATTTGCTTCAAATCTTTCAAACCATATAGTTTCTGCATCATGGATCTCTCGATCCTTCTCATGAGTAGGGAGGGATTTTGTAAAAACACTTACCCTTCGGGGAGTATTGGGCATCGGGATTCTTCTCGGTTTAAGCTAGAGGGCAGTCACGGTAAGTATTGGCCATTGGGCATCGGGATTCTTCTCGGTTTAAGCTAGAGGGCAGTCACGGTAAATCAATTAAAATAGTCGAAGTAGAAAAAATAAATAAAAAAAATAGGAAATACCATTAGGTCCTAGGAATAATATATTAGGATGAGTCTAGTCCATTTGACCCAGTTAATTGTCTGTTTGGTCCTATTTAATAATATAAATTATAATTTGGTCCTAAAAATTATTGTTTGGTCCTACGCTGGTGTCATGGATGATGTAAATGTCACTTTGTAGTGGCAGAAATACCCTTTTGGATAAGGACCATATATATAGTCAAAAGGTAAGAGAGATGGAATCATTTTCAGATTTACTTTCTCTCTCATCTTTTTTTTCTAGATCTGAAAATTAAGCTTTTGAAGATGAAGATAAAGAATGATGTTTTGCTGCTCATGTTAACGAGATGAAATCTTGTTGAAGACGAACAAAATCTGCTGCTGTTGTTGTTTGATGATGAACCAAATTTGTTTGTTGTTGCTCCTGCTCCTGTAGCCATGGTGTGTTGATGAAGATGAACTCATGTCGGTGATAATTAATACAGATGTGTTTCTTGATCTGTAGACGATGAATACGATGATGTTTGCTAGTATTGATCTATTTTCTTTTCCTCTTCTCTATTTTCTTGAATACAGATGTGTTCTTGAAGACGACGACGACGACGATGAATACGATGATGTTTGCTAGTATTGATCTATTTTCTTTTCTTCTTCTCTCTATTTTCTTGAATACAAATGTTGTTTTGAAGATGAAGACGAAGATGAAGATGAGTTCACCTACTGCTGTTTTATATGGACTTCATTCCTGGAATGAAGTTTGTTTTTTTAGGTTTTTATATGGACTTCATTCCTGGAATGAAGTCTATTTTTTTAGGTTTTTGTATGGACTTCATTCCAGGAATGAAGTCTGTTTTTTTAGGTTTTTGTATGGACTTCATTCCTGGAATGAAGTCTGTTTTTTTAGGTTTTTGTATGGACTTCATTCCTGGAATGAAGTATGTTTTTTTAGGTTTTTATATGGACTTCATTCCTCTGTTTTTTTAGCTTTTTGTATGGACTTCATTCCTCTGTTTTTTTTGTTTTTTGTATGGACTTCATTCCTAGGAATGAAGTATATTTTTTTTAGCATGGAAGAACTGTTACAAAAAAAAAAAAAATTAACACGAAAGGCCATTTTTGTCTATTTAAATATTTTTAAATAATTATGGACCAAACAGTAAAGGCGTTTGACCAAAGGACTAAACAGACATGGGCCCACCTAAAAAAGGACCAAAAGATATTTTCCCAAAAAAAAATAATTTAACGCCGCTGCCGCAGATCAGCCGCGGGTATAAAAAGTCTGACCTCAACCAATTGCAACCAATAACCCATGTTATGTTCTATCCTCTCTGTTCATATCACTACCTACTCCCAATTGCAACCAATAATTCTTAAAACCGTTTTTTAGTAGCTTTCCAGCTGAGTCCATGTATCACCATATATGATGTTTGGCATGGTGATATCTCCCTGTTAACAAACCAACTTCAAATTTTCTTGAATATGAGTAGTGGTAGACAGTTTAACCTGGATAAACTTATCCCCTCTAGATTCTAGAATAATGAAAATCTTTGGACAAGTTGTATGTCAGGAGATTTGCTGAACCAGTTGCTAGAAACAACTGGAATGTTAGAAATGCATTGCTTTTTCAATAAAAGATTCAAGGTGGTTTATCAGTCAAAATGGTTAGTGGGTGGGTTTATCTGGTCAGATTTGAAAGAGAAGATGAAATGCAAGTTTTAATCCTTCTGAAGAAATGTTCTTCATCACAATCCATAACTTGACTGCAGCTCAAGTAAACAGTGACAATCTTAGAAGATATATGGCTTGCATGAGAGATATTTCATCATTCTCTTATCCTATCATAAAAGCTAATGGGAGCTATTCCATAACTGTAAGAGCAAGTATCAGGTTTAAGCGAGGTCTAAGATTCAGTGTTAGGGCAGAAAATGAGATGGGGCTAACCAGTGAAGTAACCTTTCAGTTTTTCCACTTCCCTAATAATTTATGTGGATTTTATAATATAATTGGTCATAAGAGACAAAATTGTGAACATTTTGAATTTGCCCAACAACAAGCTGAAGAGCAACAAGCAACAACTGATGCCATATTTAGGGATGCACATGGGACGGTACGGTCCGGTTCTCTTATGGAACCGGTCCCTGTACTTGGTGTTGACCGGTACCCCATTTTGAGGACCGATTCCTATACTTGTACCTGGAGTTGTACCGGTACAGGTCCGGTACCGGGTTTCTACCTGTTTTCAAACTATGCAAAAAAAAAAAAAAAAAAAATATCCAAAGACAGAAAAAATAAAAAAATCAAATATCCAAAGACAGAAAAAATAAAAAAATCAAATTTAGTAATCAAATACAATCAAACCAGTGAACACAAGCTTCATAACCCAGTTCTTCAAATTCAATACAAATCAAAAAACAGTGGACAAATAAACGACTGCAATCCCTAAGAACCCATCAAAAAACAGTGGACAAATAAGCTTCATAAGAAGAGTTCTGTACAAACCACCGCCTAAGCACCATCTTCATTTCTCCCTTGAATTCAAATCCAACCACAATACCATTGCATGCAACAGCAGCTGATTCAATCCATCTCGAACAATCAATTATTCCATTCATATGAACTCATGCCGCAAACAATCGATATTTCATTAACATTCAATTTGATACCAACTTCAATTTGATGTTCCAAATCAGTAACCAAACAAAAAAAAAATCAATTTATACATAAAACCTAATCAGTCAATTTCTATCATAAAATTAACGGAAGCCCTATTCATGATTTAACATAGTCAAACCAATAACTAACATAATCAACAAAAATAAAGTTAGGGTTCCTGACTTACCTTTCTCGTGGATTTTTCTTCTTCACGATCTTCTCTGTTTTGACAAAAAAAATTCAATAGGGTCTTCGTTTACGGTTTACCTCTATGGACTGAGCTAAGATGGGAAAGATTTGTTGAGAATCAAAGTTTAAAATTATGAAGGCTGCTCTTCAGAAACAAAGAAGAAGAAGAGAAAAAAAGAAGAAGAGAAAAATGACGATAGAAAGAGTAACTCTCGAAGATATAATAGATTTTCTAAACCTAGGATAGACGGATAAGATTAGAAATAAAAAAAAATCTGAAAGGCTAATATACACTGGTACATATAGTCTGGTTCAAGTCTGGTCCTCCCCAAGAACCGGTGTCTGTACCGGTCTAGACCGGTTCTCAACTTCTAGTACCGGTGTCTGTACCGGCTAGACCGGTTCCGGTTCCGGTTCGGTATTTCCGGTTCCAGGCCGGTCCAGATACTCTCTACCGGTTCTTGTGCAGCCCTGGCCATATTAGATGTTATGTAACAAATTGATGCACAACAACAAGAACCTGATTTGATACAGCAGATTGATCAACAAGGCATGCAGTTTTCAGAGGACATCCTAGCTAGTTCAGCTTCATTGCAAGCAGCTTCTGAGGTAACATGCACTAATTATTTAAAAAAAATTGAAGCTGAGACTGCTAGCCAAGATAGTGTTACGATGCATGCTCATTGCTCTGTTGAATTAGCACCTTCAAGTACACTTAATGTTATTGCACCTCCTTTTTATATAAATATGGGTTTGCAATCTGATACGTATGTGTGGAAAGTGATTCATAAGAGAGACATGCCTGGTTAGATGTTTAATTAATTATGAGTCATGCTTTTAGGAGTGAAGCCAACTCTTCTCATCAGATACCAACAAATGGCACAAGCTATCTCAGAAACTGTAGCCTCATGCAATCTTACTATCATTAGGACATGCCACTGCCGACAATTAAGAAACCAAGAATCACTGAAATCACTGCCCTCCTGCTAATCATATGCCCGAAGATTCAAGGGACATTCATGTCATTGAGGACCAAATAAATGTTAAGGCTTATCCTCATCAGTGGTTCAAAGGAGAATATTCAAATGTCAACCTTGTTGTTAAAGACCCTAAATCAAAGGGCAAGCAGGTTGTAAGAAATGACAGTTAGTCATCATGGCCTCCAAAATTGCAGAAAAATTTATGTGACTTATTGTTTAAGAAACCATCAGAGCCCATGGCTATCTTTTTGTTTTTTTTCTTATCTTTCCTGCTTATCTATATCAAGGTTTCTGGTTTATCTGTAGTAATGTTTTTCTCCCTATCTTGTTTGTATTATAGTCAATATGCATCTTTTCTAATCCACTTTTAACTATTTCTATCATGCTTTAGTATGTGTTATAATTCTAGTTCTGTACCATCTGTAATCCTATTGTACTTTTTCATATCCCCATCTCCCTATAATTTTTAGTTCTTCCCTTTACTGTACTTGTATTTAAGACTTTGAATTATGGCTATTTAGTCTGTCCTCTCCCAACCATTTTAGCTTTTGTTATTCTTAAGTTCAGTAGTTTGTTACTATCTTGTTGTATTTATGACTCTCTTTATAATCCAACTTTGTTCTCAAGTAATATTCTCAAGTTACTCTCAGTCCTCTTTGAATCTGCTAGTTTCTTTCTTAAAGTCCTTACTTGTTCTTCTGTTATAATCTTTGAATTTTCACTGCCTTAGGAGAAGTTTCATTTCACTCCCTTTCTGTGTTGTTTTTGATAATTACATATCTTTTGCATATCTCCTAGGACTTAAGTGGCTCTTTATTTTCCTTTTCTATTATTGTTTCTTCCCTTCCATCTTTTTCTCCCTGTTTTTTCCCCAACAGTTAGGAATTGGCATTGTTGTTTTAGCAAGATGAAGTTGTTATCTTGGAAGGTCCAGGGTATTGGAACCATTCTTACTAAGGACCATTTATATTATATTTTCCAATATTAAAATCCTGATATTTTTTTTTTAGTCGAGACAAAAGCTTTATTGTGTCAGATGGATTTATTTTAAAAAATTATTAGTTTCATGACTGGTTTATTTTACCTTCCGTTGGAATAACAAAAGGGTTAGTAATAGTCTGACACAGTAATATTGATATGATGTTAATATCATAAAGATTTAATGTGTGTCACTTTGAAACTAAATTAGGGACATTGAGATTCTAATCATGTGTGTTTATGGAGCCATTGACGCCGATGACAAAGTTGAACAATAGACATATAATTCAGATATATCCCAGCAAGTGAACAAACCTTGGATCCTGATCAGGGACTTAAACGTTATTCTAGATCCAAACGAAAAGAAAGGGGGTAATAAAGAAAGCCCGTGTAGTAAATATTTCATTGTTTAGATAATTGACTCTCTGAGATTACAAGATGCGGGATACGATGACGCTCCGTTCACCTGGTCAAACAACAGGAAAGGAGACGAAAATATGTGTGAAAGAATTGATAGAGCTTTGATTTCCTTTCCCTGGTCCCAGAATTTCCCGTACACCAAGGTAACTCACTATCCAGAGTTGGGTCAAATCATACACATATTTTACTAGATTCCAACCCGAAACTTAATACACAAAAACCATTTAGGTGTATTAGGACTTGTCTTTCCCATCCCACGTTAATCCTAAGGTAGTAAAGGCGGCCTAGGATTTACATTCCAATAATTCTACAAATAGGAATTAATCCTTGAAACTTCATCTTTATCCTCAGATCTTGCTCATTGGAATTCCGACATATTCGGTCACATTCATTGAGGGACTTGGAAGCCATAAATACCATAGATTATATACCTTTAAACAACAAAATAAAGAGTATTCATTGATCTGGAAATATATCAAGTGACATATAAAAGTTGAAAAATCTTCAAGCGGAATTAGAAAATGTACGAAATAAAAAAATAATTTCTACCACCAGCTGTCTAGAGATAAATTTTTCAAGGAATATGACCAGAATACATAGTACTTTCATGCCACTGCTTCCAACATAAAAAGATTAAATTCAATCAAATCTCTCAGAGGACCTTCTGGTCCTTGTATATCTGATAGGGGCCAAATCAATTTCCTCTTGGTAAATAATTTTACCCAAATAGGCACGTCCTAAATCAAAAATTACAATTTTGATATATCCAACACCATTAAGCCTTGTATCACCGAAGAGGAAAACTATTCTTTCCTAAAAATTCCCACCAAAGAGAAATCTGGCTCACCTTATCTAATATGAACCAATGGGGCGCTCCGGGACCCGACGATTTCCAACTAGGTTTTTTCAAAGCTAATTCAAAAACTTCTGGGCCGGATATTATCAGCACAATCCAAGAATTTTTTAAACCCGGTATCCTTGATACATATTTTAATTATTCCTTCATTACCCTCATACCGAAAAAATCAACTCCGCAAAATCCGGGTGGTTTCAGACCTATGAGTTTAAGTAGTACCATCTACAAATTAATTTCAAAAATTCTTGCAAATAAACTAAAGCCCATCCTCTACAAATTAATATCTCCCAATCAATCAGCCTTTCTTCCAGGGAGAAAAATCACATATAATATTATAATTGCCCATGAGCTTATCTATTTGATGGAAATATCTACGCAAGAAAAGAATATTTGGCACTTAAATTGGATCTCTCAAAGGCCTTTGATAGGTGGAGTGGCATTTCATTAAAAAAGTCCTTCTTAGTATTGGCTTTAATGAAAATTGAGTTAGCCTCATAATGCAATGTATCTTAACAACATCTTTCTCTATTCTTCTCAATGGATCTCCCGGACCAAAATTTAATACTCGAGAGGATTAAGACAAGGAGACCCTCTATGTCCGTACCTTTTTCTCACCAACATGGAAATTTTATCTAGGCTTCTTGATAAAGCAATTGTGGATAGAAAAATCTATGTCCTTCAAATCAACAAAAATACTACGAATATTTCCCATATTTTCTTTGCAAATGATTGTTTCTTATTCATAAAAGCTGACCTGGGGCAAGCAAAAAAATTTCTAGATGTCTTATCCTTATTTGGAGATATCACAGGTCAAATGATAAATCTTCAAAAATCCTGTGTCTATTTTAGTCCTCGAATTCACCCCAAAGATGAAAAAATAATAACCATAATTCTAAAAGTCCCTTTGATGAATAAAAACGATAGATACCTCGGTACCCCCCTTTTTTTGACAAGAATAAAAAGGAAAATTGTGAGCCACTTCTCCAAAAATATTACTCCACTCTTCAAGGCTGGAAATCTAAACAACTATCTCAAGCAGGTAGGACAATTTTATTAAAATCCATTCTACAAGCCTTCCCAACTTACCAAATGCAAGTACTTTCTCTCCTGAAAGAAACCTTGGATCAAATGGATCATATCCAAAGAAACTTCTGGTGGAACAAAGAAGGGCGAAAAAGACAGGAGGGTTCATCAGAGCTTGGACTAGCATATGCAAGCATATCTCTCAAGGAGGTTTAGGAATTAAAAACCCTCACAAATTTAATGTAGCGCTACTAACAAAACTTTCCAGTAGACTAATCATAGAAAAAGATCAATTATGGGTCAAATTTCTCAGAGCGAAATACTTTCCAAATTCACACCCTTTAGGAGCCTCTAGAACCTCGAAATTATCATGGATTTGGACGAGCATCCAAAGAGGTTTAGATCTGATTAAAGGAAATTTTGTCTGGCAAGTCAAAAATGGAAAATCTGCGAAAAATATGGGAAGACCGGTGGATTCCAAATGCGAAAATAGTCTCTCAGCCATCAAATCTTTAGGAACCGATACTAAAAATGTCAAGAGTTGATAACTAAAGAAAATAAATGGGATCAAAAACTGAACAAATTCTTCTATCCAGAGGACAAAGGAAAAATTCAAGCTATAACTCCAAGGAAACAGGAACAAGAAAAAATTAGATGGAAGCACCATCACTTAGGAAATTTCTTGGCTAAAAACATTTATAATTTTTTAGTTAGGAAATTTCAAAATAATAATTCCTTGATAGAAATTCCATGGGTTAAAAATATGGAAAATTAAGGCAATTCCAAGAGTTAGATTATTTATTTGGAAATTAACTCTGAAAGCTCTACCAACTTCTTCAAGACTTTGGACCCATAACCCTGATATCAATCCTCACTATCAAATGTGCAATGCCCAAGTTCAGGAAACTGATAATCATCTCTTCAGTTCGTGCCATTTCGCTAGAGCTATTTGGTTCAGCTTTTCTCTAGGAAATATAATTTCGTCAAGTTATACTGACTTGATTAATCTTTGGGTTAACGGTTGGTTTTTGGACCCAAAATTAGCTCATCTTGTGGAAAAAATATCCACCATTATGTGGTTCATCTGGAAACAAAGATGTTCAGTTGTCTTTGAGAAAATAAATCCAGATCCAATTAAACTGATTGACCAGACTCCCCACAACGATATCTCCGTCAATTTGTCTATTTGTACATGTGGCGCATTCTGATTCCATAAACCATCTTCCGGAAGAGATTTGTCGATAATGACTTGGTGAACATATTAGCATAATTCTCACAGGATTGTATCTTTTGGATATTAATCTCGTTGTTTTTCTGGAGGTGGTGAGAATAGAATAATTTTGGATATTAATCTCGTTGTATCCCTCTTTAATTTGCGCTATGCAAGCTGAGTTGTCTTCACAAATTATTATTGGCATGCTGGTTATGGATGGTAGTCCACAAGAGCTTCTGATATGCTCGACTAATGATCGCAGCCACACACATTCTCTAATTGCTTCATGTACAACGATTATTTAAAAGTGATTGAAGGAGGTAGCTAGATAACATGCTCTGCTTACAAGATCGCCATGAAAATTTCGTGTCGCCGCTTGTAAAGACATTCCTTATCTGAGATATTTATGTGTGAGGGTCTGAAAGATAACAAACTTCTGTGTATCCCTTAATCTTCGAGCAGTTCTCTAAGTCTTTCGAGTAGAACAATCCAAATCTGTAGTGCCACACAGGTAGGGAAAATTATGTTTTACTCCAGCCCAATGTCTCTTTGTTGATGAAAAACTTTACCTGATTATATATTTACTGCAAAAGAAATATCTGGTCTAGTACACTGATCTAAATACAATAATCCATCGATAACACTCAAATATGGTACTTATTGACCAGGAAGTGTTTCACCTTTCTCCTTTGGGAGAAATGGATCTCTTTTGGGATCAAGAGATCTTACAACCATCGGAGTGCTAAGCAGATATGATTTATCCATATTAAATTGTTTGAGAAGTTTCTCTATATATGTTGACTGATGGAAAAGTTGTAGAATTCCGCCATCATAATGCTCAAGTTATAGACCAAGACAAAACTTTGTTTTACCGAGATATTTCATCTCAAACTCCTTCTTTAAGCATTTTTGTGTGCTTTGGAGAGTTTTTCAGAAGTTCCAATAATATTGATGTCATCTACATATATAGGCCTGTCAATGGAAGAATATCCTTCGGATATTTAGAAATCCGATATCCGACAGATTAAGCACTACCTGATATTCGATATCCGATAATATCCAATATTATATCAAAATCAGATATCGATTTCGATAGGCTAAGTTGTCGGATATCCGATAAATATATGATAATATCCGGTTATACCAGCTTAAAAACCCTTGTAAAACATTTTCATAATTGACACTTATCGGATATTTATCCGACAATATCCGATAATATCCGATACTAGACTCGAAATTAGGATAAATTACAAATAAGTTCCTATACTATCGGATATTAACATTTCGGATGGGGTCTAATCTGTTTGCGATATGTTAAGGAAAAAATATCCGATCCGATATCCGATAAAACGGATAAAATCCTATAGGATCTCGAATATTCGGAAACGAATTCCGGATATCGGACAAATATTGACAGGCCTATACATATACAACAATCATAGCAAACCAAGTGTTTTCCTTTTTGATGAAAATACATGGACATATAGGATTGTTAGCATAACCCTGACTCAATAAGTATTCACTAATACGATTGTACCACATTCGTCTAGACTATTTCAAACTATACAAGGTACGATTTAATTTTAGTGAATACATATGACAAGGTTTATCTGCTGATAACTGAAAACCTTCAGGGATTTTCATATAGATATCTATATCCAATTTCCATATAGATATGCAGTAACCACATCCATTAGATGCATGCCGAGTCCTTCATGGACTACGAGGCTAATCAAATACTTAAAGGTAATCACATCCATTACATGAGAATATGTTTTCTCATAATCAATTTCTAGTTTCTATGAGAAACCATGTGCCACTAGTATCGCTTTATAGTGAACGACATCATTTTTCTCATTTCTCTTGCGCACAAACACCCATTTTCAGCCAACCGGGCTCACATTTTTATTGGGTGTTCGGACTGTAGTACTAAATACATTGCCCTTAGAAAGATAAATTAATTATTCTTGGATTTCCTTTTTCTATTTCGGCCAATCTCTCTGAAGACATTCCTCTTAGATTGTGGTTTAATAACCATCATCATCAAAGGAAATGTGAGAAGCTATTGTAATGAAAATATGTCTTTAACAATCATTATGTTTCGATCCAAAACTTCTCTATTGCATGCATAATTAATAGTGGCTTCCTCATTTGAGGTTCCATTATCTCTGTAGAGATATTCTCCTCGTTTGGAGATCTATTTTTCAGATAGTTTGGATCATTCTTTAATAGTCTTCTCAAGCATGGAGCAATTTTAGCTGGCATGTCTACTTTCAGTATTTTTTTTTGTATCTGTAAACGCATCAGGAATTTGTTTTTGCAATATTTTGAAGATGTAAAAACTTTTGCACCTCAGTTTCATACTGATTTGTGCGTACATCAAGATGAGATAACTATGGTGTATATCAGGATAATTAATGTCGTTCTTCTGGCGGTAGCTTTCCTCCCCTAATAGCCGAAATACTATCTCATCAAAATGACAATTATCGTAAAAACATCCCCTGTTAATGGTTCAACATATCGAATAATAGATTGTGAGTCAAAACCAACATATATCCCAAGTCGACGTTGTGGGCCAAACTTGGTGCATTGTGGTGGCGTAATAGGAATATATATAACACAACCAAAAATACGCGAATGGGATATATCAGGTGGATGACCTAGAGCATGTTGTAAAGGGGAATACCGATTATTCACTCAAGGTCGATAACGTACTAGTGTAGTTGTGTATAAAATAGTATGTCCCCAAGCAGAAACAGGGAACTGATTTTTCATAAGCATATGTCTAGCAATGATTTGCAGGTGTTTAATGAATAATTCTGCAAAAGCATTCTGTGTATGCACATGAGCAACAGGATGCTCAACCTTAATTCCTAACAATACACAATATGCGTCAAATTCCTTTGAATAAAACTTCGCTGCACCATCGATCCGAATAGACTTGATAAAATAATCAGGAAAATGAGCACGTAATATGATGATTTGATACAGAAGCCGATCAAATGCTAAATTACGTGTCGAAAGTAAACAAACATGTGACTATCTAGCAGAAGCATCGATTAGAACCATAAAGTACTAAAAGGGTCCTCTATAGGGATTTATATGACCACATATATCACCTTGTGTTCTTTGTAAGAAAGAAGGTGATTCCAGAACCACTTTTGTCAAAGACGGTTTTGTAATAAGTTTCCCTAAAGAACAAGAAGTACAACCTAGTTATTTTTTAAACAAAATTTTCCGTAAAGGATGTCCCTAACAGTTCTGAACAATTATACTCATCATAGTAGAACTTGGATGTCCAAGTCGATTGTGCCACAACACAAACGTATTTGGGTCATAAAACTTATGAACTATGAACAAATAAGATTCAACCTTTCGAATATATACATGGTACAACCCAGAAGCGAGAGCTGGAAGCCTCTCAGCAATATGCCTTCCGTTAGGTGATGTAATATACAAGTACTCTTTATTGTTCTCATCAACTATTTTAATTTGGTATCCATTATTGCGTATATCTTTGAAACTCAATAGATTCATATGGGATTCGAAGGAATATAATGCATCATTTATAGTGAATATGGTACCACACGTTAAAATAAAAGCTTTACCATCACCTTCAACAAGGTTAGTTAAAACGCTGATGGTAGTAATGTTATCCTTGAACCTTTTTAAGGTTACAAAGTACTTAGTACTTCGAAATATTGAATTTGTCATTCCATTATCAACAAGACAAAATTTACCATAGCGATTTCTTTTGGAGTCCATATCCTTTTATATACATAAATAAGGTATAAGATAGTTGCACAAAATAATTTTAAAAACACACATATATTACATGTATTCATACATCTACATATGCAAACCCAAAAATTAGTACAATCCAAGAACGGACACTAAAATAGGTATGTACAAGATACTAGCAACACACTAAAACATGATATTACATCTATAATTTACACTAAAAAAACCATTAGTTAATTGGTCAAAAAAATATGGTATTCATTGCCCTCAAAATCGAGTAGGTAGTCAGAAACCTCTAACTTTGGAGATTCAGTGGAAATATTGCGTTTCGCCAAACTGATCTCAACAATACCTTCCCTTTTCTTATGAGACTCAGAGAGATTTAGACCAACATGACAATATTTATACCAATGGTCTGTATCTCCACAGGGATAGCAACCCTGGTCATTTTTCTTAGGGGGATTCTCTGATTTTTGACGAGAATTAGAGGTTGATCCCTTCCCCTTGTCTTGTTTCGCTTCCGTATTTTTGTTATATGAATGGTGTTGTAAATTTTTGGGCTTACTGCCTTCGCGTTTACGCTTATTACCACGATAACCATGTTTACCACGATCATGTCCATGTTGATGATGAATTTTCGACAAAAGCTAAAATCGTAAAATCATGATACTGCATGTTTCTGACCTGGCTTGAGGAATGTATGTAAAACTCATATTTTATGATTCATGAACCACTTCACGATCTCTGACTGAGCCAACATCCTCTCAGATCTATGATGAATATGTTCCTCTAAAAGCCTCTCAGATGAGCTTTCGATACTTTTCACATTTCATCATAATCACCTCTACGTATACTCAAAATGATTGTACGTCTCCTATACATATTTCCTGCTAGTATAGAGCGCTAATGTCTTTAGTATGTCACAAAGCTTATTATTCTCTGGCTATGTAGAGATAATGTGTATAGAATACCTTAATGATTGGACGGCTCTTAGACACATTTTATGCTAGTATAGAGCGCCAACGTCTTCAGGACGTCACACTATTTTTTGTTCCCCGACTATACACGACCAATATTCAGAAAAAGTATGATGCTTCCATTATCTCATACCTCGATTCTCGAATAAACTCGCTCATAGACATATTGCATGCTACTATAGAGTTCCAACGTCTTCAGGACATCACACTGTTTGTTGTTTCCTGACTATACACGACCAATATTCAGAACAAGTATGATGTTCCCATCATCTCATACCTCGATTCTCGAATAAACTCGCTCCTAGACATATCGCATGCTAGTGTAGAGAAATTCAAAGATTATTTCTAGCGTGTATTTCATCAACTGAATTCTTAGAAAATGATCTATTTATCTCATTACTCTGTTCCGTGGCTAATCCTCAGCTGGATTCCATGGATTAGTAATAGATAATCATTTTATCTCATTACTCCGTTCCATGGCTGATCCTCATCTGGATTCCATGGATTAGTAATAGATAATTTATCTTATTACTCTGTTTCATGGCTGATTCTCAGATGAATTCCATGAATTAGTAATAAATAATCACTGACAGGGCATATGTGCCACCACCGAGTAAGCCTCATGTGATGGACCGAAAAATTACGCATGGGCGCGTAGGACACAACTTCCTTGATGCGCCATGATGAAGCTACGATACGGGGCATAAAGCTAGGAAAATGCACGTCCATTTACACTTGCAAGCATGCTCGTGGAGCATGATGAAACTAACTTAGATTCCACATCGTTCCAAACTTACCCTTGTCCGCTAAAGGGTATAAGGCAATAAGACCAAGGCCAACGCATATTGCATGCATCACTGGCTTTGCCTCAACGTAGGAATTTCATCACTGAATTTCCTATCTAGATGAGCATCCGTCATACTGTCGAGTCTTGTCCAGGCATAAGGAATATGCCTTGGACTTAGGCATAGGCCGCTCTAAGCCTTTTGTCATTCCTTACCTTACCTTACCTCGCTTATCAACTCTTTATAAATTGATAGGAAGTATGAGCATCCATTACTGGCATGCAACTAAGCCTCGTCAAGCTTGGACGCAATCATCTCTTGCATCGAGCTACCGAGCTTAGATGATATGAGGGCCAACGTGCTGGACTGGCAATGCTGCAACTCATTTCGGATGCTTACGTACCCTTACCTACTCTAAAAGGATCAAGCACAGACCGTAGTTCATCCTCGAAGGGACAAGCAACTTAATCCAACTCGTTTGTAAGGCCTTGGCCAAGGAATAATGGTAATGGCTTAGTCCGTATAGGCCATTCCTTTAAAATGCATCCAAGTGCATATATGCTCCGCAGCATGGCATAGTGATTCCCATGCTTGATATGCTCTATTGCAAATTTACACAGCTACAAATGAGATTTATGCATCATTTATACTCTTCCGGATAAGCTATGAAGCTTACTTGGTGCATGGTCCGCATATGCACCTTCAACCAACTACCCCTCCCTATATATGTTAACTTGACATTTTTACAATTTTGATTAGGGGAGAAAAAATCATTCATTAACTCTCACTTTTACTATTCATGGACGTTGCCATATATTTACTGAATAACCGGCCAAGATGGTTGTACATTCAGTTCTGGCTCACAGGCCAGTTCCAATGTCCATCCGTAATGGCTGGAAATTTCCCGAGCCTTGTCCACTGAAGTGCCGTGATGGATGTAATTCCAACTTTGGCCCATAGGCCACTCCAATGTCTAGCCGTGATGGTTGTACGTTGTCAAGGCCAGCCTGCTTCGGTCTATTGCACCATTGTGGTACGATATTGTCCATAGGCCAATGACCTACGTATTGTACTATTTTGGCGCCACTTTGTTCTAGGCCATCCTCCCAACTGGCCTAATGCATCCTTCAATGCGAGATTGTCCTTTGGCCAATATAGCTTACAACTTACACCCTCTTGGTGCCATATTGGCCTTGACCAATATGTCAAACATAATGTGCCATTTTGTCACCGCATTGGCCTAGGCCAATGTTCCTTTTGCAAGGCAAATGAAATTGAGATGAAGCTTCATCCCAATCCATGGCGCATATTTTAGCGTGCGTCGTGCTAAAAATATGGGTGTTATATTATTCACCCCTTTAAGGAATTTTTTCCATGAAATTCAAAACAGAAACTATTTTGGACAAACTCTTCGGTTTGGATTTTCTGAGAAAAAGTCACATACCAGATGCTCAGAAATCACAGGTTTCTTCAAGTTGTCATGAACAACAATTTATACCTTATGAGAAAATATCCCATACCGCCGTCCCAGGGATCCAAAAGCGTCCACAACAATACCAAGAATCATAATTTGCCAGTTTCCTAGAGGATATCCCGACCAGGTATCATGAGGGGCGTCCCATACCACCACTCAGGAATCCCTAAAGTTCACAAGTGGAATATGTCATTGAATGACAAGCAACATCTTAATACAATACTGTGTGGACCCAACTCTAATGCCAGTGCAGTGGGATGCAAGCCACCGTCCCTGACGGATTTTCATTTACCCATCGTAATGGGTTGCTAGCCAACCTGATAACACACATCGTCCCGGACGGGTGAGGGGGTGATCAACCCATATAATATTGGTAGTAGGAAACCAGCCAACTGTCCTAGATGAATTTTCTAGCAAACTCACATCTTTTAAACAAGCTCAACTCGATTCGCAAAGTCACTTGCATTGTCGTTACAAACTCTTTCCACGAAAAAGTTGGCATACTATCCAACTTTATTTTCTTTTGTAGGAAAATAACTCGTTGACGAGTCCACTCCGCATAGTCCCTAGAGTTATCTCGGAACTTGCTCTAAAAAAAACTGTGACGGACCGAAAAATTACGCCTGGCATGCCTGGGCGCGTAGGCTATAACTTCCATGATACGCCATGATGAAGCTACAATCCGGGCCTTAAAGATAGGAAAATTCACATCCATTTTCACTTGCAAGCATGCTCATGGAGCATGATGCAGCTAACTTAGATTCCACACCGTTGCAAACTTACCATTGTCTGCTAAAGGGTGTAAGGAAATAAGGACAAGGCTAATTCATCTTGCATGCATTTCATCACTGAATCTCCTATCTAGCTCAGCAACCATCATACTGCCGAGTCTTGTCCGGGCATAAGGCATATGCCTTGGACTTAGGCATAGGCCGCTTTAAGCATTTTTCCATTCCTTACCTTACCTCGCTTACCAACTCTTTATAACTTGATAGGAAGTATGAGCATCCATTACTGGCATGAAACTAAGTCTCATCAAGCTTGGAAGCAATCATCTCTTGCATCGAGCTACCGATCTTAGATGATATGAGGGGCCAACGTGCTGGATCGGCAATGCTGCAACTCATTGCGGCTGCCTACGTACCATTCCCAACTCTAAAGGGATCAAGCATAAACCTTAGTTCATCCTCTAAGGGACAAGCAACTTAATCTAACTCGTTTGTAAGGTCGTGACCAAGCAATAATGGTAACAACCTAGTCCGTATAGGTCATTCCGTCAAAATGCATCCAACTGATGCCTATACGCTCCGTAGCATGGCATAGTGATTCCCATGCTTGATATGCTTCATTGGAAAAGTTGCATAGCTACAAATGAGGCTTAGGCATCATTTATACTCTTCTGATTAAGCTATGAAGCTTACTTGGTACATGGTCCGCATATGCACCTTCAATCAACTATCCCTCCCTATATATGTTAACTTGACATTTTTACAACTTTGATTAGGGGGAGAAAAAATGAATCATCAACTCCCACTTTTACTATTCATGGTCGTTGCCATATATTTCCTGAATAACCGTCCAAGATGGTTGTACATTCAGTTCTGGCTCATAGACTAGTTCCAATGTCCAGCTGTGATGGATGAACATTTCATGTGCCTGATCCACTGAAGTTCTGTGATGGATGTAATTCCGACTTTAGCCCATAGGACACTCCAATGTATAACCCTGATGGTTGTACGTTGTTCGGGCCAGCCTGCTCTGGCCTATTTCACCATTGTGGTGCGATATTGTCCATAGGCCAATAACCCGCATATTGCGCTGATCGCTGTCGTATGCGTAAAAAATAATTTACACTTTCTTACTACTCAAAATATAAATATAGCAAGGGCAAGAAAGGATTGATCCCACAGAGAGGTCTAGGTTGTCAATATATTATTGGTTCCTTATATAAAACACCGGGTATTTTTCTGATTTTTATATACTAAAAGTAAAGTAAAAGCAAACAAAGAAAAGTAAACAAATCAAAGTATTGAGAATATTGGTTAAGGATTCATCTTCATTCACAAATATGTTTTCTTCACAATAATTAGAATTGATATTTAATCTCAACTTTTATCAAAAGCCCTAGGATACCTTGATCGCAAGAATATCCCGCTAATTTTCTTTTGTCATCGACAAACACATTAAAAGATATGAGTATGAGTTCTATCTAAAAGAACAACCTAACGTGTAAAAGCACTAATCAGGTTTAATTCCCTAGATGCATTAAATTCTATGAAATCAGGCCAATCAAAGCAATCGAACGTGGAAAGAGCACTAATTCAATTTAACAAAGGTTATAATTCACATACGATCATAAGAATATATCACTACAAACCATAATCATATTTATGCTACTTGCATTCAAGGAGTATCACTTTTACGTATAATAAACCCTAAACTAGCAATAGAGATGAAAACAAACTCAACCGATTCGCGACTCGATCAAACTTAGCATTCAAATCATATAACACTATAAATTGTGAATCATAAACGATAAAGTATGGAGACAAAACTAATTTATCATATCAAAAACCATATTATGTGAAATCCAATTATTCCATAACCAATAATAAAATTAAGCACTCATATTCAAGGAGTTCATAACAAGAAGAAGAAGAAATTCTATCATATTGCAAACCCTAGAAAAAAGTAGTAGTAGAGATATTGATTCAAAGATTAAAGTCTTCTCTTTTATATGTTTCTCAATTTCCATAAAGGATACTCCTTCCAAAATTAGGTATTCTCTTCAAAGTCCATTAGTTGAAAATCCACCAAGCCCACAAGTAATAAAAACCCGTGTAGAAAATAGGTCCCAAAAACGCTCGCCGGAAAACTGGGTTTCTGGCCGGAATTCGGCGCATGTCGCCTGAAAATTCATTGCCGTCGAAGGAATATTCCGTCAGATTCCGTTATCTTTGACTGTTGACTAGCGGTCTTTAACGGTTTACCGGGTCAAGTTCTGAATCATTGAGTTAGAATCGAGTCAGCAGCTAACTCAGCTGACTAGGCCACTGCACAGGCCAGAACTGTTTACGGCCAAGATATCCCTGTTCTGTAACTTCTCTGCAACCACCTGGTACCCTTCTCTGCAATTCTATAGCTTCACAGCCATCCATGATGGCTAGCTTCTACTCTTTATCTCAACACCAACCATGCTGCAAACTCCACTTCAGGCCATGCTATTCAACCATCTGCATTTCACCATCTCTACCATGTCTGCTCAGTTGCACACTTCATCTGTCCTAAAACCCTTCATAGAAGCTGCAAAACCAACTCCCAGTCCCATAGCAGAGCCATTGTTGCACCTGCAACCATTTCTGCATCTCCTGGCAAGCTCAACAACTCACCAAACAGCTGAGAAACAGCACCAATGCCTGTCACCACATCTATTCCACCCCAAGTTTTAAATCCATAACGAGCTCATCCAACACAAAGCAACAACAACCTCTCTTTGAATCAATCCCAGCATACAATTCCAGAAACCCACCTATTTCAGATCAAATCAACCTCAGATTTCAGCAGCTCAAACTTTCAATTTCATCCACTGCAATACATCACCAGTTGCACCTGCAATTCTTCTTTGAGCCACTTCCTTGCCCTGTTATGCCCTGCTTAGCCACCTTAGGCACACCAGCTGCACAATCTTAACATATCCACAACCTCCATTGCTATCAGAGTTAGTTCATGAACATCGAATCACCAGTACTTTCTCCTCCTTGAAATGCACTACTTGAGCTTCAGTTCCATAACCAGAAACTGCTCAGGTCATCACAGAAACACCACCATTGCTCATTCATCACTGTAATTTCCTGCAATACAAACTTGAGCAGCATCACAGTTCCTTCAACACCACCTGCTACAGCTACCCAGTTACCTGCTATTTCCTGCAACTCTGTGGCTTCAATTAATAGTCCAGCCTTTACCTCAGTTCATCACTATAAAACTTGAACTGGGTAAGAACCCATCATTCTAGACCTTAATAGCAGCTGGGTCCTTTTCTTCATCTTCTCTTCATTTCTTTACTAAATCTCAGCTGCCACTCCATCAGTGCATTGCAGCTCCAATCCATTCCCATTTCTCAGCTCAGACTTGAACTTGAATGCCAATGAGCATCTCCAGCTATGCAGTACAACCCACCTTCTAGACCAAGTATCTATCCAACTTTGCAGCACAAATCCCTGTCTTCCATGTCTTGCAGCACCAGAGATCCACCAACACTGACTACAACTCCTGCAGATTCTTCATTTGATTTCACAGAAAAGGAAAACCCTAACTGCAACCACCATAAAAATTTCACCTTCTCTGTTCAATTGATCAACAACAAACCCATATAATCAACCCAAACCTTAAATCCGGTGAACCCATATTAATCTTCAACCTGATTTAATCATCTGATTCTTTGTTCTTTGATTCACACCATCAACGCAACTTCCAGATCCAATTTCTCAATTCAGTTACTCAGATTCACCTTCAAACACAATTTCAATTCAAACCCACACTTCTATGTGACCTTCAATCAAGAGCAGCAGCAAAAATCCAGGTAAACCCTAACTAAATTCACTCTCCAAAATCTCTTCTCATCAATCTGGTAGCAGCGGCTGTTATTCTTTTTTTTCTTTCTCAATTTCTGTATCAAATGATTGGGAGGAAATATTTCTTGATTTAGGGTAATTGATTTGAGGTTAGTATTGCCAGCCGGTATCTTCTGATAAGGGATAACCATAATAGCAGCCCTTTAACCTCGACTGAGTTCCATATAGTGTTTGCCTAGTAAATGACAGCTTTGCCCCTTTACGCTCCAATTAAACGCTTTCTCCTCCTTTCGAGTTCCTCTGCTAACATCAACCGTCCTTTATTTCTCATATTCACTTAAACTCTTCAATGAAAGTCATCACTAAAGTTGTCGTGCTTTTCAGACAGAATTCGCATCACTAAAGCCGACATACTTTTCAGACAAAGATGAAGAAATAAAAGCAAATAACGAGACACAATACGCCTCCAATGCTTTTGCCATGTTTCCTCCTCTTTTGATCCAAATGACTCCAAAGTACCTAAATACTCAAAAACAAAACAAAAGATACATAATTTACAAGAAAGCTATCAGAGAAAGCATAAACAATAGATAAATAATAAGGTGTTTTAGACACCTATCATGCGCCATTTTGGCGTTACTTTGATCTAGGGCATCCTCCCAACTGGACTAATGCATCCTTTGATACGATATTTGACTTTGGCTAATATATATTACACCTTCTTGGTGCCATATTGGCCTTGACCAATATGTCAAACATAATGTGCAATTTTGGCACCGCATTGGCCTAGGCTAATATTCCTTTTGCAATGCAACCGAACTTGAGATGAAGCTTCATCTCAAGTCATGGCGCATGCTAAAAGATGCGCCATGCTAAAAACACGGGTGTTACACCCTGAAAAAAATGGTGCGAGTGTACTTAGAAATAATGCACGAACGAGCACCCTAAAATATGGACAAACGAGGAAACCTATGAAAATAAGGAGGAAAATAATAATGTTAGAGCATTGCTCGGTCGAACTTGCATGCATTGCTATCTCAATCATGTTTGTCAATATTAGTGATCAAAACTATAAAGTCTTGATTTCTAGTCTACTATAGCTAAGGTCTCGGACTAGAATAAAAAGTGTAGTTGAGCTCAAGAACTCCATGGCAATCATCATAAAAGACTAAGGACTACTCAAGGAACCATTGGATATTCATCGACTAAAAGGTATGTGGAGACTTAAACTTATCTATCACTCAAAATTTTATCTACTTTATCTCCTATCTTGAGATAAAAGTCGTATTACTATATAGACTAAGATTATAAACATGTGTCATTTCGAGCTGAGTATATTTCGCTTATTTATTTCTCGAAATATATGTTGGTAAAGCTTTCGCTTTAGCCAAGTTAATCTTTTCCTAGTGACGAAAGTCATGTTATGTTTCAATCACTTTGAAAATTACTCTGACGAAAAATAGTTTGTGAATAACAACTATATAACGCCCTCTGAGAATGTTTCAATGATTGAAATGAGAGTTTAGACAATATAACCATTGGAGGATATAAGCATTGTTGTGGAAACACATATATGTATAAGTCATTGTTCCTTGAACCAAAGTTTGCGAACTTTGTTGATCAAGTAAAGTAGTACGTGAATTCAATCCACGAGCCCAGTCCGCGAACTGGCGAAGTTCTCTAACCCGAGAGAACTTAAGTCCGCGAACCCAGTCCGCCAAATTGAGTAGGTTATGTCTAAAAACGATGTTTGTGAACTTATCTTAATAAACTGAAGAATGTTATTGCAATCCGTGGCTTTATAATTCATGAGTCGGTTCGAGTGAATCACATCGTTTTTGCTTCGATTGTGTCTTGTTTAGTACATAAAGATCGATGCAATTGAACAAATCTTTAACTAGTTCATTTGAGTCATTTGGACTAGTTATGGTGAAGAAGAATATGGTTGATATGAAAGTTATCATATGGCTAACCTTTTGGTTAACTATTGTTGAACCAACTAATGTACAAGTTTGGGTACGGTTACACAAGCCTAGAAACGTGCATTACATGTGTGTATAACAAGATTTGTTTTAGATCTAACGGTTGATAAATATTATCTTGAATCTAATCAGGTTTTCATCTAACGGTGAATATTGAATTCTTTATTAGTAAGCTAACATTGATTGCAAACCCTGATTTGAAGACTATATAAGGGAGAATTCTATCAACTGGGAAACCTAATCCCCACACATTCTGTGTGATACAATTTGTGCTAATCTAGAGTCGATTCTCCTTTAACCTTTGGTTTTCTTCTTCTAAAACTAGGCTAACGACTTAAAGACTTCATTGGGATTGTGAAGCCATATCGATACTACTTTTATCGTAGTTGTGTGATCTAATCTTTTTGTTTCTATCGTACGAGTACAATTGTAATAATTGGCTTGAAATTTCTATCTCCGATAGGCAAGATATAAAAGTAGTCACAAACACTTCGTCTCATCGTTTGTGATCCCACAATATCTTTTTTCGCTGCGTCGATCAAGACTATTGTGAGGTGATTGATAAAGCTGAGCTGTTCTTCGAGAATATAAGTCTGGTTTTATCAATTGGTTCATGTTCACCTTGATTTATCAAAAGATGGAACAAAAACTTGTAGGTATATTCGTGGGAGACGGATTTATCTATTACCGTAGACTTTTCTATGTGATACATATTGGTTTATTAAAGTCTTCGACTTTGGGTCGTAGCAACTCTTAGTTGTGGGTGAGATCAGCTAAGGGGATCAAGTACGTAGCATCCTGCTGGGATCAGAGACGTAGGAGCATAACTGTACCTTGGGTCAGTGTGAGATTGATTGTGGTTCAACTACAGTCCAGACCAAAGTTAGATTGGAGTAGGCTAGTGTCTGTAGCGGCTTAATACAATGTATGTTTAATCTGGACTAGGTCCCGATATTTTTCTGCATTTGCGGTTTCCTCATTAACAAAATTCTGGTGTCTGTGTTATTTCTTTTCCGCATTATATTTTGTTATATAATTGAAATAATACAGGTTGTATGTTGTTCAATCAATTAGAATATCCGACCTTTTTGGTTGTTGATTTAAATTGATTGACACTTGGATATTGGTCTTTGGTACCATCCACGTTATCTCCTTGAATTTGATAAAGAATAGAAGATTTATGTTTGCTTGAGTAAAGATCAAATCAAGTGAGAGAGATATAAACTCTTTGATATATTTTCTATTGATTGAGTCTGACTGTCTAGTTGATTCTCTAGAAAGTATATTGGAGTTTGTCCATACATATTACTAATTTGAAATATTGGTGTGGTTGTTAGACCCCGCTTTTTTAAATATTAATAAAATAATAAAGAGGCGCTAGGGGGACCGGGCCCACTGGCCGGCCGGTCAAGCCGTCGTGGTCGGTCTCGTGCTTCTTTCTTTTATTTTATCTTATTTTATTATTTTTCCTAATCTCATGAAAACTTTTTCATTCGATCAAACTTCCTTGTTTGAGCAAAACTCTTAGTTTCTCCATATTATCCTTCAGGCGATGAAAAAATAATTAAAAAAAAATAGGGTAAGGTGTCACGGGACCCTGCCACCTAGCCCGGCCATGTCCTAGCCGTGACCGGTTCCACACCTTATAATCCCTTATTATTATTTCCTTCATCTCATGAAACTCATTCGTTTGAGCAAAAACCCTAGTTTTTCATATTTTCTCAAATATTGTCACAATCATTTCAAATATATCAAGGACGATTTCTTATGGCATGACATGATTTCACATTTCCATAAACATCAATGGCTACCGGATTTGATTGTGATAATTGTGTTTTTGTGCTTTACTTCCTTATGGTATAATTCCATCTTAATGAAGAAGACAAATTCTTCAAATCCAAATGGTAGAATTTTAATTCAAAGGTCATCCCTCAAGTATCAAAGGATTACCAAATGCCCCACTCTTGAGTATTGATTACCTGACCAATTTCCACATAATTATTTTTTGCAGGCAGTCTTAGTATTACTCTGAATATTGACCTCGACGGATATTATGCTATCGTCAAACAAAAAGCTTACTGGCTAATTTTTTTTTTTATAGATAAAAGGAAAGTTAACAACAAAGTACTAAAAAAGTATGTGCCTCCCACAACTGAGGACTTGGAGTTTTTCCTCCTGTAATGGCTAGCCTTAGGAGATCATGGTAATTTATACTATTAATAGTTTTACAAAATACTTCTTCAAAAGTCTGAATCTTCAAAATGAGTTGGTACATTCTGTAATTAGTCCTATAGTTGGTTTTTCTTGTTCCTACTTTCAGTGATTTTGTGATGTTTGAGTTGCATCCCAAAAGGTTGCAAATTATCAAATGAGTTCAGAGGCCCAATCCAGAGCTTCCTGAGCAGCTAGTACATCTCATTCCTCCCTTCCATAGGCTCTAACACACCTTGTTCTTCTGCCAATGGTTTCACCTGAGGGATCTATTATATAAACACCAATACATGTTAGCCCTATTAGATTGTCTACTGCAGACATATACGCAAATGAAACATGTGTATTCGTTATTTTTACTGGATTCTATATCATTTTAGTCCCCTATCTGGGAAAGGGAATAGACTGATGCACTATGACAAAATTTAAGCGTATTAGAATTTGTTTTTTTGTGAGGGATGGGATGGGTTTAGTTTTACTAAAAGCAAAGTCACACCTCACCTTCCAAACGAACCAACAAATAGTGGCGCACACACTATCCCAAGAGCCCCATTGAGTTATAACATTATTACTAGAGAACCAACTATTACACTAATCTGACAAATTGTTGAAGCCATTACAAGCAATTTCAAGGTTTAAAGAACAATGAGCCCATACAACTTTAGCAAAGCTGCAGTGCATGAGGGAATGCTCACCTATTTCATTAAAACTATTGCACATGGTACGAAGAAGATCAATGTGTTTAATGTATCTAGCTAGGTGGTCACTGAACGAGAGCATGTTATTTTTCATCTTCCAGATAAAAAATTGAATTATGGGGAGAAAATTAAGCCTCCAAATTTTCTTAGCAAGCAAATCAGTTGGCTGAGAATCTTTTTGATCAAGGAGATTATAAAGATATTTACTAGAGAATTGTCCTTGTTGGTTATCAATCCATATCAGAATATCCTCTTTACTTAAATTAAGAGAAATAGTGAGGATTTTAGAAATAATTTCCCATTCAAAAAAGTTAGTTAAGCACATCAACATTCCATCTAGACTCATTCATTAACTAATTTACCATTTTATAGTTACAGTCAACCCTATTTCAACTAAACTTATTGGTTTTCCATCCTCATCTGGAATCCACCTATCTTTCCCGATTTGATTCATTTTACAATTCCCTATTTCCCAAATACTAAAGTCTTTGAGAATCATTAACCTTTTATGAGCACCCTTGCAGGCCCAAGAAGACCCATCATTACAAGTGGCATTCATAGTTCTGAAAAAGATGAAATTAGGTTGTTTGAATAGTCTTCACCCATTTTTAGCGATGAGAGACATATTCATTAGGTCCACCTTTTTCAGAACATTCCCTCCCATATCTTTAATATTACACAGAGATTTCCAACCTTTTATATACACGACTTTTTTTGGTCCAAGATTACCCCATCAGAAATCTCTTATGGTGTTTTCAATTCCCTTAGTGGTAGTTTTAGGTAGAATAAAGGTGGACATACTGTAAACAGGTAAAGACTCTAGAACCGTTTTGGCCATAATCCCTCTACCCGGTGGAGACATAGATTCACTCTTCCAACCCTTTAGTCTACCTCCCATTTTATCAGTCAAGTTATCAAAGCATGAAACTTTAGATTTGTTAGTGAACAAAGGACCTCCTAGATATTCATCATCAAGTCTAATTTTTTCACTTTAACAATATTTATGATGTCTCTGCCTGAACTATTAGGGATGTGAGGTGTGAAGAAGATACCAGATTTAAAAAAATATATATATATATATCATCTGGCCAAAGGTATTACCATAGTTCTCTAAGAGTTTTAAAATGTTTCTACTCTCGTTAATGTTAGCTTTAGCAAAAATCAAACAGTCATCAACAAATAGTAAGTGGTTGATGGAAGGACATTTCTTATTAATTTTATATCCTGAAATAAGACCTCTATTTACGGCATCAGATAAATTCCTTGAAAGGGACTCTATACAGAGAATAAAAATATAACTGGGCAGAGGGTCCCCTTTTCTTAACCCTCTAGAGAGGGATTGAATGGTTTGTATGGCATACCATTAACAAGGATAGCAGATTGACTCTTGCTGATGCATTGAAGAATAAGATTGCACCAGTCATCACAGAACCCCATTTTCCTTAAAATGGCAATGAGAAAATCCCATCCAACCCAGTCAAATGCTTTAGACATGTCAATTTTCAAACCCATGAAGTCATACCTACGTTTTGTTTTTCTTCTCGTAGCATGAATTATCTCATGAGCAACAAGAATGTTTTCTGAGATAAGCTGATGCTTTACAAAAGAAGATTGGTAAGGAGATATCAGTATATTAAGCAAGGGTTTTAATATATTAGCAATGACCTTGGAGATTATTTTATAAGTTATATTACAAATACTTATGGGTCTATAATAACCCGGGCCAGCAGGGTGTAAGACTTTAGGTATCAGAGAGATATATGTTTGGTTCAGATGAATTAGCATATACCCACTTTAAAAAAAAGCTTTAACAGTTTCAATGACATCTTTTTTAATAATACTCCAGTTTTTTTTTTTAAAGTAGGATGGAAAGCCAGCAGGGCCAGGACTAAAGTTTGGCAGCATGCCAAAAAAGGCTACATGGGTTTCAAATTAAGTAGGAGGTTCCATAAGTTTATCATTATCAAAATCAGAGATAGTAATAGGGAGAAGGCTAACAATATCATTGTTAATGATATGAGCAAAAGTAGTTAACAAAGTTTTAAAATGATTATTTAAACATTTAACAATTTTTCCCCACCCTCTACTCAAGTGTTGTTGTTATCATAAATTAAATCTTATAATTCTATTACGTCTTTGTCTTATGACATCATTTTGATGAAAATAGTGAGTGTTTTTGTCACCTAAAGAAATAGAGTTTTCCCTACCTTTTCCTTTCCAGAATTCTTCTTCATAGTCTTGTAATTTTTGTATTTCGGCTTTGATTTCTAACAGGACATGATCATTGAGTCTAACATTAGGTTTGCTCAAAATTAGGTCTAGTTTTTTATTCAAAGTGGAGGGATTATTCCTAATATTACCAAACTCATTTTTGTTCCATAGACTCACTTCTTTTTTAACCTCAGACAATCTATTAACCAGAACAAAAGCACGGTATCCATGAATTCTAGTCTCCTAAGAGGTTTTTATTATATCTCTACATTTTTGTTCATCTTGGTATTGACCAAAGAATCTAAAAGGTTTGAACCCATCCTGATTGGGGATGTCAGTGTTCAAGATAATGGAAGAATGGTCAGAGCCAATGTGATTTAAGTGCCTAATACTAGCATTTGGAAACTTGGCTATCCACATATAGCTTTGACCAAACCTCTATCTAGACGTTCTTCGATGAGATTGTTTCCAGATTGCTGGTTAGACCAGGTGAAAGGGAAACCAAAAAATCCTAAATCCTTTAAACCAATGTTATTAAAAAGAGCAATAAATTTTCTAATGTCAGCTCCATTAGCAGGACTACCCCCTCATTTTTCTTCATTGCTAAGAATGACATTCAAGTCTCCTAGCACAATCCAAGGTATATTCATAGTATATCCCATATCATTTACTAACTGCCAAGAGTTATCTTTTCTAGCTTATTTATAAGGACTCCCATACATACAGGTTAGAAACCATTCAGTTTTTGTTTTTCATCCCTTATAGTACAATTTATTTGATTATCATCCTTGTATAAAACTTTGAGTTTAACAGAATTATCTTACAACTAATCCACAAGCTCTACCTATAGGATTTGACAGACATAGTTATAATAAGAGGAAGCATGAAGAGTGTTTTCAAACAAAATTATGCAATTCTAGGACAAAATATTAATTAAAAAAAATATTAAAAAATAGCTAATTAGTGTTTGGGTCGTAGGTTTTGGTATGCTTTAGTGTTTGGGTCCTAAGTTTGTCAAGTTTAGTGTTTGGGTTGTTGACTTGTTAGTCAACTAAGTCAACTTGGTCAAGCTATTAGCTATAGTGAACTTGGTCTTCTTGAAAACGCATGTACAACCATGGTTGTTATTAAATGTGAAAAAACTTAAAATTTCCGTCAAAACTTCAATTATTCAAACAAGATCGACGGACGAACATGATATGGGTCTTTTGTCAGTAAGTAGACTAATGGGTATGTTACGTATGTTCTAAACTTCAATTCTTCAAACATCACTTATCCATACCTTGAAAATAGTTATTTGGAATTTTGACAAACATCTTCAGTTCAATTTAGAAACCCCATTAACCCATTATTTTGAGTTTTATTCCATCACTGGGAGATCAGGATGTGTTTAAAGTCTGTGTAAACCACCCTCCCTCTAGTTCATGTACATATGGTAAAAATAAATAATGACAAACAATATCAAAATCAAATTCTAAATTTCATAAATGCTTATCTCATATCTCATTCAAGTCCATCCAATCTCAAACCAAATACGACCGATGCTAAAAAAAATTCTCTTTGTTTTTCTCAGTTATGCTGATTCATCTTCTATAATTTTGTTGATTTTTTTTTGAACAACATTTCAAAATTACTAATGTGATGTGATTCATCGGTGAGTTGAGTGTTGTGTTTATAATGATGATATTGGGTCTTCGAATTCATGTTTGACGAGCACGAGATCTACAAGATTACCTGATTATACACTGAGATGTTATAAGCATTTTATTGCTAGTGAAGATGATACTGTTGATCAATTGAGTGCACGGACAAATTAGAGTTGGAGAGAAAATCTATGAATAAGGTGAAGAACTGGAGGATGAGATTGTTTCCCTTAAGAGGAAAATTGAGAACCTAAGATCGAAGCTGCCTGCTAAGATGCTTTCGAGAAAGAAAGAGCGATGAAGTTGAGTATAACTAACGGTTTCACAAAACCTACCACTTGACCTCGTTGACTAACGGGTCAACGACCCAAATACTAAAACGGACAAACTTAGGACCCAAACTTAAAGACGTACCAAAATCTACGACCCAAACACTAATTTACTCAAAAAAAAAATGGATAGCTAAATTTCAAAAAATTGAGAGTTCCCTCACTAAAAAATTATGTTTGCTTTTCAAATATATTTTGATTATGCTAGAACGATTTCGATATAAAAATAGATTGAGAGATTGAGGGAGAACCTGTTTTGGAGACGTCTTCAGCTGAGTTGCAGGTGAAGAAACAACACCCTCCACCATCTTTGTTCCAGTCACTTTAGCAGATATTCCAACCATAGATCCTTTGGTCGTCTTTTGAGACTTAATGGGTTTTCTGCCTTTGCCAGATCTAGGGGTTTTCTCAACGGAGCCAGAATGGAAGTTCAAAGATTGATTTTCTGGGTGATTTTTATTTGCAAGAGACCAAAATCTAGGGTTTTGAATTGGGTTAGTAATAGGTTTAGACTTTTTATGATTAGAATAAGGACTTGATAAATCTTTTCTTTTCTTATCATCGCCAGTTTGGAGAAGATTAACATCGGGATTTTTTTAGAGAAGATGAAGTCGTTTTCTAATTCTTCTCTCTGACCCATTTCCTAGAGATAGAAGGAGGATGGAGGTTTTGTTTCGATAGGGTTTGTGGGTATTTAGGATAAGGGCCGAAGCCCGGTGGATAATTAGATTCCTGAATTGTGACCGAATCAACATTTTTAAAGTTTATGGCTCGGGCCTTGAAGGGGTTATAACCATAGTGTTGTCCCGAAGCATGATAGTTGTATTGTTTGCAGACGCACTATGCTTCCCTAGAAATAAACCAGTAATGAAAGGTTTCACACTGGCTGTAGGAATGGGCTCATGAAGGACAGCAACCTGAAAGGGATTCGTAATTACCACACCCTTCTTTCGAGACCTATTATTTGGAGAGGATTCATCTTGGTCAGGGACCGAACTAAGCACAACATAAGGATTTGCAGAGCCACTTAAGATATGAGAGATTTTGGGAGGTTGGTAGCCATCAGAGGAGCTACTAGCGTTAAGGCTGAGATTTTGGGAATTGAAAGTTGTGTTAACAAGATTTGGGGATTTCAAGGCTAACTTAGCAGCTAAAAATTTTCTTCTTTTCGGATTGCAGCTGGCTGGTTAATTAGAGGAGCAGAGTTTGGACTGCTCCGTACGAAGCCACCACTTTTTGTTTATACGAAATATAGAATGTGCAATGTGTTTCCACTGAGAAAAAGATGGCATGTTATTCACGTAAAACACATTAACTTGACGCAAAAGAGTGTCAAAAATACTCAATTCAAGTTATAAAATAAACCATTCGATGTAGAGTATACACGCAAAAAGTTTTCCGAATGAAATAACGCCCATGGTTGATCCCTAATGTATATAAAAAATAAATATAGTGTTTAAAGATTTGAATCAAAATGAACTTCCTTGGGATGAATTCTTAAATATTTGAACAGAAAATCAAGTCATTACTACTAATGATTAAATCAAAAAGGTTGTGATATGTGAAGACGCCTTTGGAAGTGTTAGTAGCTTATTACCAAATGTAGTTAGGCACTCCTCCATTGTGGATTTCTTACAACTAAAAAGCAGCATTTCCTCCAAGACCACAACCTTCTTGAACATAATCTCCACAAGTTTGAGCTTATTAAAGTGTCCTAGAAGACCTCGAATTTCAACAGACCTAAGATGATCCAGCGATACTCCAGCAAAATAATCTTCACTGTCGGGTATGTCTGAATTTGGCATCTATAAAAGATGACAAGGAAATGGTGGTTAAAATATTTACCCTAATAGGCAGGCCTTCTTCAGCACTACTTAAAAAGTTGATAGTGGAACGGGAAAAAAAAAAAAAAGGAAATATAAGTTGCTTGATGGCTGATGCTAGATAACTTGGTGCAAAATGGATATAGGAGTCTCTCCGACTCCAGTGGACTTCTGACACAACGTAGATGTTTCATTCTTATTCCGTATGTGATAGTGAGATGACAAAAATAAAATTAAGCTTATGCAAAGACTTGTGAGATGATATACATAATAATCAAATTAAGCTTATGCAAAGAGTTTGATTATTACCCCTTGATTCTCTATTGAAAGACTTTCTACATTATGAGAGATGCGGATAAACCATCCTAGTGCTTGAATGATGTGTTTGGGCAAGTGCAATTTCAGCTTGACGAGTCGCACATTAGAAAGCTGAAGGTTTTTTTTACCATAAGCGGTAAGAAACTCTTGGCATAGGAAAAATACAAACAATACAAGAAAGTTAGATAGTGTTACCTAATTGGTCATAAAAAAAGCTTCCAAACTTGAAGTTAACCTAACACCAATAACGTTTCTAGAGCTGGTGTTCCAACAAAAACATTATCATTCAAGATTGTCAATTTTTTCACATCTTATAAGTAATAAAAAGTTAAACTCTTAGGCTGCTGAAAATGTCAAGATCCAGTGGTGAACCACGGGTTTACATATTGATTGTGAATACTGCGTACAAGTCCCTGATGGCTGATGATTATGCTTTCACAAAACTGTAAACTGTGCATTCTGATTTCTTATGTGAGATACTAATTACATGTTCTTATCCAAAAAAAAAAAAATCACTAACCACTAACCACTTAGCTATCAACAGACCAACTAACTGATCATGGGTTAACTAGGATATATCTAATCATTCTGGTCTAAAGACATCAAAAGCACAGAAATATGAAAACAAAAGATTCTAATAAGCAACTACAAACATAATCAATTTAACCAAATTTTAAAAGGAGGAAGCCATCATACATACCAAATACAAGAACCACTCTGATAATCTTATTTCTTTCGCATTAGAAAGTGCAGTCTTTTATTTTGCCAGCATCACCTTTCGTAGCTGTCATGTGTATATCAGCAGTAACTAGAGAAGCAAGGTTTTCTATTGCGTAGCATTTCGATATAAAATTTCTGCACTTGAAGGATACGAGATTCGGAGCATCTATCTTGACTTTACTCGAGGTTTTAACGAAGAAATTTGAAGATCCATATGACCAAGATGACCTTCAATAATCAATGATTCCAGAACAGGACATTTTAAGAAGAGCCTATTAGTCAAGTTAACATCAGTAGATGGAAGTGAATCAAGTTTCATAAAAGTAAGTCTAGGAAAATACATAGAACTGGGTAGAACGATGACACTTGAGTTATCACCTAGTATCAACTCCAACTTAATCAATGAAGTGCAAGTAAAAAGACATTGAGGAAACCTGGAATTTCCACAACAGAGATATCCAGATAAAGTTCTTGAATATTACGTCTGACAACTGCCACAATCCAAGTAGTAAGAGAAGCAGCCATTACAGATATATCAACGAAAAAGTTCCTTCTTTTGCCACAAACAAAATAAACCCTCTGAATGTTTGAGTTTCCACAGAGAATGAAAACTTGGTCAACAAATTTGATGAATTTCAAAAACGGTACTCCGAAGTTCTGGTTGTTGTTGCTGATAGCAAGTGAAAACGTGTTGAAATCAAAGTTGAGAATTGGGGTAATAGTCCAAAGATTTTTCCAACTCGTTGACAAGACACAAGTTTGAACTACATATGTCATGTCCATGAAAGACAGGATGTGGTGAATTAGGGGTTCTGGTAAATTGCTAATCCTGTCGATGCTATTACAAATATGTGAATTTCGTGGTTCTTCCATGTTTAAAACCCAGGAAAAAGTGACAACTTGAGATCTCTTGATCTAGACCTAGATGGTTTTCCAAAAAAGTGAAAACCCTTCAGAGAATTGGGGTTTTACTGAAACCCTTCTATGGAAAGCACGGCCAGGATCTATGTTGTAAAAGGTGAGCGCCCTTGGCGCTTAAGCATTGGACCAGCGCCTAGGCAAAAAAGGCGCCTAAGGCGCCAAATTTTGCTTACTGTTGTTGTTTTCAAAATTTCGGGCGCTCGCCTGGGGCGCTAGGCGCTGGTCTTAGCGTCTCGCCTTGCCCATCGCCTTTTACAACATAGGCCAGGATTAAGCATAAGAAAGAGTGACAAATGTTGTCGTATCTTTGGTTAGGGCCGTACATGGCTCTTATAACACACCCATCAATCACGAGTGTCCAAGAAACCACAACTCTCTCAGGCATCCTCTCAAATGATCTTTCAGCAGATAACACATCCTCTACCTTAACGTACCGACTGACCAGAGAATTCCAATTATCATTTCCATCAGACTCGATGGTGCAATCACAAAGCTCTATCTTCTTATAAGAAACAACATGTCGCTACTCTTACCCTTCCCATGCATATGGACTATGATGGAAAGGGCCGACAAAGCTAAGAATGGTGAACATTTACTTATTCGTAAATATAGCTTGAACGTATGAAGAAAACATATGGTTATTTGCATATAACTTTCAGGTATGTACCATTTATCTGTTGAAAAAAAAAAAGGTGTCAGCCAATATGTACAACACCAAACTGAGTTAGGCAATCATTTGATACCTATGTTAAACAATCCGGTAGTCATGAGTGATGATGTTGAGTTTTATGAACTTCGTTGTTGTGCTAAATTTCTTTAGTGATGTTTGTGTAGGTTAGCATCAGTTTGTTATGTATGAAGTATGAAAAAAAAGGGTGTCGTGATAGGTACATGGGAGTAATAAAAATGACGCTATCGCAGTTCAATAAAGTCCTATAGTTCATGTGGAAACATGTATATCAATCTTTATATTTGAAAACTAACCTATACCAATCTTTGAGTGAAAAGCAAAAAACAATATTGCATTATTTATTTTTATCTATCGACATGTATTTCATGAAATATTTTTATTCCTTTAATGTAGATATATTTTAAGTGTGATATGTTTTTTTGGAAGCATGAATTTTAGGTGTTTAATGGGACGGTATCACTTTTTTTTTTTCGTATCAGCATGTATTTCATAAAATATAACGCAACATAAATAATCCTAAAATATGCTTTTTAATGATTGGGTTGCATCATAAATTCAAAAGAGTAGTATCTTCGGTATATTTACAATAACATGCGAAGATCCTTGCGGGTTTAAATAATTTTTCCTCCTTTAGCTGATGATAGTTGGTTATAAATTGGAATACTGCTTAAGTTAAAAAATGAGCAGAGTGATATAATAATTGCTTTTAGCTAGGAGCAGTGCTATCCCGCAGTGTCATGCAGGATGGCTTTATAAGCTAGCGGCTTATAAGACGTTGATGATAATATACATAGATTTTAAACCGTTGAGATACATGTCCAGCTGTGTCATCGATATAATTGTAAATAAGTCCTTTACTTTAATTTAACAAAATTAAAACAGCTTCCGTAGATATCTGTACTTCTTTTACATGGAACTTTTCATGGAGGAAAATGAAAACCGTTTGTCAGCACCACCGTGTAACAAATTATGTTCGTCTTCTTCTTCATAGTCATACCAACAATAAGTAGGGTCCTTCTTAAGCAATTTTCATTACGATCTCCACTAATCAAACAACAAAAAATCTCAAATTAATTCATGAAACTTAATTTCATAGACCTTTCCATCGTACAGAATCGTGAAAGGAGTTGATCACAATCCTGGTGTTGAATACCCATAATCATTTCTACACCAAAGAAACAAATCAAAATCAAAATCTTATTTGGATTAAAATTTTACATTACCAAAAACAGAGCTATATTCGATGGATTGAAAATCAGATTCAAAACAAAAAAAAAAAACAGAAGAAAAATTAAATATGCACTAACCTTTGATTATAACACAGTCATCATGCAATCTGGACGAGGTCCCGGGGTTTTTCTGCTATTGCGATTTCCTCATTAACAAACTTCTTGTGTGTGTGCTTTTTACTTTTACACATCTTTTGATTGTTAAAAGTACTACATACGTTCATACTCCTATCAAAACGAAAAGTTGTGTGTATTTGGTATCCCCTGCGTTTTCAACCTCGAATGAAAGGATGATGTATTTATTGATGTCGATTCACCTTGAGGTTATTTGGGGTAACATGAGCGATTCTCAATATTTCTATTATTCCTAGCCTAACCTAGATAAATTTCTATTAGATTAATTTCTCATATTTTAATGTACTTTCATGAACTTTCGGCTCGTGCTCTCACTGCTTCAACCATTCAAATGATTGTGTCAAAAATTGGTACTACCTATACTATAAAACCAGGAGAACAATCTAAGTGGAGTATATATGCTAGAGTATAGACATCATTAAACCTTTGTATATGGGGAAAAATGAGTTGCTGGATTTTAAGGAATTGAGGAGACGACCGTGCGGAGGAAACTCCTTGAACCGAGCAAACTGTCTAACCTCACACAGATCCACTGCAAGAAGGGAGCGCTTTGAATTCTAGAGATCAATCTGTAGTACTTCGGCCTAAACTAAGACAATGGCCATTCCATAGTAAATTCGGTCACAAGAGAGGATGGGTCAATCTGTAGGAGGGAAGTTGAGAGATGTATGAGATCAATGGTGATCGATATTGTAGGTGTGTTGTGTATTCTGAAATAAGATAAGTTCTGAATGATTGAATTTGCTCTGTTGAGATTAATTGCTCAGATGTTGAGATGTTAATCTCTTGTTGTTTTTTTTACGAAAGATTTTTCTCCTTTCAATCATGATTCAGAGACTTATTTATACTGCTATAATTTTAAACACCATAATCCCATGAAGTGTGACAGTTGATGGAATCAAAGAGTGAAGAAATGGAAATCGTGTTAAAACCAGTTGCTCAACGTGCGGAGACTTGGTTGATTTTCCATCCACTATTTTGTTAACTCCTCCAACTGATTGCACGACTTGCTTACATTCTCATCGTGCATATGAACACATGTGCCGTAGACCGCCAGACCAAAACCCTAGTTAATATCCCCCATGTGACACGATTGATGTCTCATGATTGTGGAGTTTGCATGGCAGACGTGTATTTAGTTAGTCAATTGCTGACTTCATGACTTCATGGGACGATGAGTCCTTGTATTGTTGAGCCGAACATGATTTGAAAATGTTTTGAGACTCACGAATTGAGATAGAGATATAATGTATAAATAAATATAGTTAACGTGAGCAAATATTGCTCATTCGATGATTTGTTGAATATTGATAGTTGAACCAATATTCCTTGGTTTGAGCAAATATTGTTCATCTGAGAAAATATTGCTCGTTTGATAAATTATTGGTAGCATGACCAAATAAAATATTAATTTAAAATACTGGCAAATTAACCGAGTATAATTAATGAAATGTTGATCATGAGATCAACGTAAAATTATTAGCGTTTGAATCTGGAATTATGAACCTTAGACTCAAAACCCTAATTTGATCAATTGATGATTTATTGAAAATAAACCAAAGAGTGAAGGAGGTACCGGCTACACGGGATGTTGGATCGACCATGTAGCACCCATATGCTCAAGTGAGCAAAAATATACCAAAGTCTCTTGAAGACCAGTTGGTGAAAGGATGATTAAATGCTAGTTTAATTATTTATTAAAATAATGCTTGTCTGAACCTTAGGTGATAAAACCTAATTAATTATGAAGAGATAAAGGACCAACCAAGGGTCATGAAACCGGCCCTGGGTGGCCACGGTATCGAATAACGATCGTTTCATGAAGTTCCAAATTGTTTGGAAGAGTTAGAACCTAATGCGAACAAATTAGGTCAAATTATGAAAAATATGCGGGACCAGCCTCTTGCAAGCCAAAGAGCCAACCTTGGTCGGTCAAGGAAGCATGCTCGCATCACCAAAGTGTTCGGGTCTCAGTCCTAAGAATTTTGATATTTTCTGATATGCGTTTGAGCAATCATTTGGGAAAATATGAAGAAATCAGGGATTTTTGGTGAAACTGAGGAAACTTCATGAGATGAAGGAAAAATAATAAAAAAATAAAGGAATCATGAAGTGTGGGACCGGCTATGGCCAAGGCATGGCCGGACAGCTAACGAGCTCGGTCCCATGGCATTTCCCTAATTTTATTATATTTTTTCATGATTTTATGGAAATATCATAAAATCAAGGATCAAGGAGTTTGTTGAAACTAAGGAGTTTCGTTGAAATCAAGGAGTTTCCTTGAAGTGAAGGAGTTTCCATGAGATTAGGAAACAAATAACATTAGTAATAATAAAATAAGGGCATTCGGGACCGGCTAGGGCCCGATCCCGTGAATTTTCCCTAATTTTATGTATTATTTCATGATTTGAAAGAATTTTCATAATTTAAAGGAAATATCGAGAAATCAAGGAATTTCATGGGATCAAGGAAACATAAAAATAATATTGATAAAATAAAGAACGTGTGGGACCATCTAGGGCATGACCGGCTGGCTAGGGCCCGGTCCCACGAGTTTCCCTAATTTTTATTATTTTTCATGATTTGAAGGAAATATCATGAAATTAAGGAGTTTTCATGAGTTTAGAGAAATAATAATAAAATAATGAGGAATCATGAAGTGTAGGACCGGCCATGACTAGGGCATAGCCGTCCGTCTAGTAGACACGGTCCCACGACACCTTTCCCGATTTTATATTATTTCCTTGATGCGAAGGAAACACCATGAAACTGAGGAGTTTCCTTAAAACGAAGGATATTTGTTCAAATGAAAGGATTTTCATAAGATCAAGGAAAATAATAAGAAATATGATAAAATATAAAATCGTGCGTGGGACTGGTCACGGCACGATCAGCCGGCCGGTGGGCCCAGTCACTCAGCGCCTTGGTTAATATTTTATTATATATTATTTTCTTTCTTATTTTGACTAGGTTCATTGTCTCGTCGTATTTTGAAATACTCATTCGTGCATTCAGGTGCTTGTTAGTGCATTATTGTCGAGTACAGCTGCACCATTCTGGTCGGGGCTTACTCGAAGGTAGCTCAGATGCTGATGTGTTGAATATTTATTACTAACCCATGGAATTATGCTGGGAGGAACCATAAATTGAAGTAACGAAATATTATAAAAATCATTGAATATTTTCCAGGGATTCAGTTACTGAATCTAATGATTTAAGAATAATTAATTGATGGCTCTATACTAGTACGATCGTCTAGAAGCATTAATTATTCAGGAATTGAGTGATATGAGCTTGTTGAAGCGTCATATTTCTTTTATATAGTCAGGGAAAACATTGTTACATCCTGAAGACGTTATTGCTCTATACTAGCAGGCAAGTTGTCTAGGAGACGTCCAATCTTTCGATTCTATATAGAAGTAATTACTGAAATTGCTCAGTATTCATGAGATATGTCGTTGCCTCAGCTGAGAGACTACATATATACATATACTCTGAGAGACAGTATTCTCAGTCAGAGATTCTTGTGGCATGAGCTTTCATGCTTTTGATAAGAGACATGAGCCTCAATACTCATCTGATTGCTGGATCAGGAGTACATACAATTATGGGTTTACGATTTTAGTCCTTGTCGAAAATCCACCATCTAAAACCTCTTAGAAAAAAGTGAAGGTAAACTTTTCCTTCAAGTCTTTCATGGTGAAATTAAAGTATGGAAACTTCCAAGACTATGTTATTTTTGTTGGTTATTTGGTCATTTGATGAAGCAGTGTTTAATCTTTTTTAAATCCAATGATCTTATCGAGTCTAGCGATGAAGATAGTTTTATTTAATGTACGAATGATCCTGAACTTGCAAGGTATTCAGATGACATTAGAGCCAACTGTTAGAGCACTGCTTGGTCGAACTCGCATGCGTTGCTATCTCAAGCTTGTTTGTCAATGTTAGTGATCAAAACTATAAATCTTTATTTTTAGTCTACTTATAGATGTCTCGTACTAGGACATAGATTATGTAGTTGATCCTTAGAATTTACGACATTCATCATTTGAAGATGAAGAACTACTAAGGAGCGCTTGTGGAACTTTATCAACAAAAGGTATGTGGAGACTAAAACTCATCTATCACTTGGAAAGTCTATTTCTACTCTATCTCCTATATTGAGGCATGAGTCGTGTTACGATATAGTTTTCTATTATACATATTTGAGATTTCGAGATGAGTCTAATTCGCTTACATATTTCTCGGAATATGTATTGTCAAGCTTTCGCTTCGACCAAGTTCATCTTATATTCTTGACTCAAGTCAAAAGATGATCATGTGAAAATTGCCGAGTAATATCTTACATGGTTTGTGTGATACAATCATTTGGTGTAAACTTGGAATGTTTCGTTATGATTATTTCAATAACTTGAAAATTGCTTTGATGCTAATAGTGTGTGAAAACGGCTATTGTCATCCTCTAAGAAAGTTTCAATAATTGAAATAAGAGTTTAAAACAGTTAACCAATTATTGGATATGACATGTTGTGTACTCTTGCACATATGTAATCCATGTCCGAGAACCATAGTATGCGTACCTGTAAGCGTACCTGTTGGCTTGAGAAATTCGGGAACCTAAGTATGTGCACCCTTTCGCATACTGGTGTAAGGTTCATGTACGAATATTTTTGCTGGGATTGGAAGTACGCGTACCCGTTTGCGTACTGGCGAAACACAATCTTGGTCCGGGTATTTCAAGTATGCGTACCCGTTTGCATACTTGAAGGTTAAAGTTCTAAAATCGGTTGTGTACATGAACTTAAACATTTATATAATAAGGAATGCAATCTTTGCAAACCGTATCTATAGTGTTCATGAATTGATTCGAGTGAATCAAACCGATTTTTCTTCAATTGTGTTCTTGCATACTTCTATGAGAATATAGCAATTGAACAACTCTTTAACTAGTTTCATTTGAATCATTTGAACTAGTTATGGTTAAGATGAACAAGGTTGATATGAGAATGTTCATATGGCTAACCTCGGTAAACTATTGTTGTGCCAACATGGTGTACACGTTTAGGTACGGTTACATAAACCTAAATGAGGCTACATTGCATTTGTGTGTAACAAGATAAGTTTGATATAACAGTTGAAAGATATTAGCTTGGTTGAATCATATTTTTCATATACCGGTGAATATTGAATGCTTTGTTACCAAGGTAACTTAGATTGCAAACCCTGATTTGAAAACTATATAAAGGAGAACTCTAGAAAATGGGAAACCTAATCCCCACACTTCTGTGTGCTACTAGTTGCATATCTAGAGTCGATTCTCCTTTAACCTTAGGATTCTCAGGAGACCCTGTAGGTTAACGACTTAAAGACTTCATTGGGATTACGAAGCCAGACCCAACTATTTTATATGTAGTTGCATGATCTGATCTTGCTATTTCAATCGTGATTTGGTGTGCACAATACTTGTTTGGGAAAAAGATGATCCAATTAATAATCGGTTTATCCTTGTGGTAGATTGGATTGATTAATTGAGGAAGATCGGCATCAACACATATCACTTGGTTGAAGAGTGTTGTTGGCTTAATCTTAACGATTGACTTTGGGTGATTGAACATAAGATAGATCTTGGAACCTAGCAAAGGAGTTTATGTTAAGATAAACAAGGGAACCTTTGCGCAAATTATATCACTAGGTTGAAGAGAGTTGATACCAAATATATTTGTTGTTCCTTTACTGTTTGAAATACGATCCAAATGAATTGGTCGAAGTACGTGACTTATTTATAGGTTGGAGGCATGGGAATACATACGGAACTAGGTGAACTATTGGTTTAGTTGCTTGGTCTCAACTATGCAAAGTTGTCTTATTTTGTATAACGGCTTAATCCTGGGAGTATTCAATTCTGGACTAGGTCCCGGGGTTTTTCTGCATTTGCGCATTATAATTATTTTAAAAAAAATCTTGCTGTGTCATTTACTTTATATTTCCGCATTATAATTATTTTATTATAATTAAAGTAAATTTCACAAACGTTAATTCCTATTTACTTGATACATGAATCCTATAGAGTTTGGTTAAGTCCGAACCTTTGTATCAAGTAAACACACTTTGTTGTCGTATTGTCTCGATCTTGTATCCATAGACGATCACAAAAAGTGTGAACCGATTTGTTATATTGTCTCGACTCAGTCCATAGACAATCACTTTTGGGGAAAGGATATGAAGGAAAAGTTATAGCTTGAGGTATATTTGGGGTACCCTCGCCTTTTCAATTGGTATCAGAGCAGGCAAACACGAAAAGATCTAACAATCTGTGTTTGGTACGATCCATCTTATAAGAATTGAATCCATGTCTGATTCAGTTAACGTTAAGCAAGAGTATGACTACTCAAAGGTTGAATATGTAACTACTTCGTTGACTCATGATCCAGGTGTTGCGAAAACATTCGTGCCTTTTTATGATGAAAAATAAGATGCTGATAAAGAGTTGGTAAAACTCCTAAAGGCTATAAAATCTCTGTCTTCTAAATTGATGATTTTAAAGACAGAGTCAAATCTTCTTAAACAGGAGATCAGAAATAAAGACAGTCCACTGGATAGTCTGGATGAAGATAATATGAATCTCACTGTCAAATTAGAAGCTCTTGTTAATTCTCTTGATAAAGAGACAAGTCCAATGACTCTGACTAATGATGTTGTTGTATTAGTTATATCTGAAACAAATCAAGATGATGGTAGTTTACCGAACTACATCAAGTCAGAAGAGGATGAGAAACTTTGAACCGGTTCCATGATAATGATCTTAAGGAATACACTTTTCAGTCACTTGACAGGAAACTTATACTTCTTCAACATATAGTGGTAAAACTGAAAGATCATTCCTCAGTAGAAAGACAGATCGTTCCACAACCCTATAATATCAACTCAAGATTAGAGGAAAGAGTTGACAATAGCTTCTCGAAGAAGATTCCTCCTCATCCATATCGAAATAATTCTTGTTTTGATGAAGAACGATTCCAGAAAGAAGGGAAAGAGAGAATCTCTGCCAAAAGAAATAATAAGGATTTCCCAATAATTGTTTCAGATAATCACACTGATGTGAATCATAAGGAAGTACTTAGAATGAGAAAATCATATGAAAATCTCATTGAAAGAATTAAGAGAGATCTATCAGTCTCTGAGAATTCTTACATCGGTACCATTTCTCCGCATGATCATATCTCTAGAGTTAGAAAAGATCATCGTCTTGGGAGAAAATATATTGGGCAGAAATTCCCTAAGAGAAACATGAACTATGTTTCTGATAGTCAATATAAGCTTGAAAAATCTTATTCCGATACAACTTAGTTGTATCAAAATTGTGCATTCTCATCCCAATTTGTGCTCGTATTCATGGATGGGAATGGCACAATAAATCTGGAGCACATGTAATTTGTATAATTGATCATCAGAAAGGGTGTAACTTATTGGATAGTTGTAAATCCAAGAAAATTGTTCATGTTTATCATGATTTTCTAGATGTTTTATTTGGAATTTTTGAATAAAACTAAGAAGTTCGGACAAAAGGAAACGAAATATATTCTTTAATATTTTCGGGTTCTACTGATATTTTTCGGTCCCAAAGTTGTCTCCTTTTAAAGGGAAACTATTTCTTCCAGTTCATTGGTACCCTGATCGATCATCTTATATAACCAAGCATGCCTCCAATAACTCGCAGTGTCTCAAAGACTAATAAGGAGGAGGCTCAAAGGGCTAAAGATTGTCAAGGAATCAATACTGAGAAGAAGAAAAGAAGCAGATCAAAAATCATGTCTGATTATGATTCTGAGATATTGGTTGGATCACAAGATGAGTCATGTCTGTTGGCCTATAACAAACAATATCAAACCAAAGTTAAGTGGATTCGTTCTAACAGTATGAATCAATATATCCAAAGTTTTGAAAAACTGGAAACTAATCTAGTTATGACAATCCGACATCAGGATTGGTTAAAAGAACAAATCGAAGGAACAAAAGAAGCTCTTTCCGAACTCAAGGTTCTTGTTGAAGAGCTAGAGAAACAAGAAGTGGTTGCAGACAAGTCTCTTGAGACACGCTTTAACAGTTTGAACACTGAAGAAACATCGGTGAACAACAAGAGCACCACTAGAGATTAAGTTATATGCTGTAATACTTAATCTAGAAAAATAGACATCAATTTTTGATATCTTTCATTGATTATATGAGTCTATTGAATAAAATTATTTGATTTATAATTTTTCTTGTGATAGTTTTTGATTTACATAGCCGGTACTTTAATGCTTTATCTTATTTTCTATGTATGTTTATGAGATGTTTGATTTCGGTTTTATTACCTTGATATTCGATCTCATAATATGTTGTGCACCCTTATGGTTTGGGTGACTTTTTGATTTAGATGGATTAAGTTCTAGCCCATGTTGGTAGGCTTTATCAAAGGATCATGAGGGGTTATTATAGAAACAATATGTGAAAAAGTCACAATATGTTGAATCGGTTTTGGTTTAGCATGAAAGCATATGTGTTTCGACGGTTTTCAACTTTTGCTTGCAATTGTTAAAACCGATTTTCAACCTTTCTCTGGTAAAGGTTGGTTGTTGTTATTCTTTTGTTTTTGGCATGAGAATGACAACATAATGGTATTTCGATATCAATTCTCCCGTAAGAAGAAAGCGATGCAATCATATTTGGAGAAGTTGGATGCGAAATTGAGGTAACAATCTTGTTAGTTAATTGTTTTCCTGTTTTAAGGAAAGCCTATTTTTATTTGATATATATATATATATATTGCTTTTGCTTTTGCTTATACGAAATAGTTGGTATAATTGATTTGTTTATTCCATTATGTATGTGTGGATGTTTGTGTGATTCAATTGTTTCTGGTTAAGTAAAACTTTTGTTATCTTACTTTGTTATGTGATATCAATAGTTTAGGCTTACGAAATTTGGTGCAATTGCGGTGCTTTAATGTTTATGTTAAAGACCATAAACATTAAGTTGTTATTTTAGACCAGTTAAGTAATACAATTGTTATTTTGCTTTATTGTGTGGTATCAATTGTTTAAGCTTACAAAATTTCGGTGCAATAGTGAAACCATGTTTTATATATGTTGTTTCTATTGTATCCGGTTGAGGTGAATAATTATGCAAGTTGATTTATTGGTTTGTGAAAATGCGGGGGTCTAACAACCACACCCAGTATTTCGATTAGCAATCTGTATGGACAACTCCGAGTTACTTTCTAGAGAATCAACTAGACTCAATCAAATAGAAAATATCTCAAGGAGTTATTATCTCTATCTCTCAATTTGATTTACTCAAGAAAATACAATCTGCGAGTCTTAATCAAAGAGAGATAACTTGGATGGTTCCAAAGACCAATATCCAAGTGTCAATCAATTTAAATCAATAACCAATAAGGTCGGATATTCTAATTTATTGAATAACGCACAACCTGTATTATTTCAATTATATAACAAAATATAATGCGGAATAGAAATAACACAGATACCAGAATTTTGTTAACGAGGAAACCGTAAATGCAGAAAAACCCCGGGACCTAGTCCAGATTAAACATACACTATATTAAGCCGCTACAAACACTAGCCTACTCCAAATTAACTTCGGTCTGGACTGTATTTGAACCCCAACCAATCTCACACTGCTCCAAGGTACAATTATGCTCCGACGCCTATGATCCCAGCAGGATACTGTGCACTTGATTCCCTTAGCTGATCTCACCCACAACCAAGAGTTGCTACGACCCAAAGTCGAAAACTTTAGTAAACAAATCTGTCTCACACAGAAAAGTATACAAGATAGATAAATTCGTCTCCCACGAATAAACCTATGAGTTTTGTTCTGTCTTTTGATAAATCAAGGTGAACATGAACCAATTAATAAATCCAGACTTATATTCACGAAGAACTGCTCAGTTTTATCAATCACCTCACAATAGTCTTAATCGACGCAGCGAAAAAAAATATTGTGGAATCACAAACAATGAGACAAATATGTTTGTGATTACTTTTATATCTTGCCTACCAGAGATAGAAATCTCAAGCCAATTATTACAATTGTACTTGTACGATAAAATATGCAAGATCAGATCACACAACTACGATAAAAGTAGTATCGGCCTGGCTTCACAATCATAATGAAGTCTTTAAGTCGTTAACCTAGTTTTAGAAGAACAAAACCAAAGGTTAAAGGAGAAACGACTTTATCTTAGCAAACTAGTATCACACAGAATGTGTGGGGATTAGGTTTCCCAGTTGCTAGAGTTCTCGCTTATATAGTCTTTCAAATCAGGGTTTGCAATCAATGTTAGCTTGGTAACAAAGCATTCAATATTCACCGTTAGATGAAAACCTAATTAGATTCAAGATAATATTTATCAACCGTTACATCGAAAACTTAGCTTGTTATACACACACGTACTTGACGATTTTGGGTTTGTGTAACCGTACCCAAACTTGGTCATTAGTTGGTTCGACACTAGTTAACCAAATGGTTAGCCAAATGATAACTTTCATATCAACCATATTCTTCTTCACCATAACTAGTCCAAATGACTCAAATGAACTAGTTAGAGAGTTGTTCAATTGATATGAGATCCCATGTACTACACAAGACACAATTGAAGCAAAAATGATGTGATTCACTCGAATCGATTCATGAACTATAAAGCCATGGTTTTTAATAGCATTCCTTAGTTAATTATGATAAGTTCACAAACATCGTTTTTAGACATAACCTACTCAAGTTCGCGGACTAGGTTCGCGGACTCAAGTTAACCGGTTGGAGTTTACAAACTCCAGCAGAAATTCTCGAGTCGAGAACTTCTATCAGTTTGCGGACTGAAACTGAGCTACAACTCCAGCAGAAATTCTCGAGCTCGAGAACTATGCCAGTTCACGGACTGAGTTGACGGCTCACGTTCCGGATTCACTTGATCAACAAAGTTCGCAAACTTCGGTTCAAGCAATAAGGACTTATACATATATGTGTTACCATAATAATGTTTATATCCTCCAATGGTTATATTGTCTAAACTCTCATTTCAATCATTGAAACATTCTCAGAGGACGTTATATAGTTGTTATTCATAAACTATTTTTCGTCAGAGCAATTTCCAAAGTGATTGAAACATAACATGACTTTCGTCACTAGGTAAAGATGAACTTGGATAAATCAAAATCTTTACCAACATATATTTATAGAAATAGATAAGTGAGATATACTCAGCTCGAAATGACATATGTGTATAATCTTAGTCTATATAGTAATACAACTTTTGTCTCAAGATAGGATATAGAGTAGATAGACTTTTGAGTGATAGATAAGTTCAAGTCTCCATATACCTTTTAGTCGATGAAGATCCATTGGTTCCTTGAGTAGTCCTTCGTCTTGTATGATGATCGCCATGGAGTTCTTGAGCTCAACTACACTTTCTATCCTAGTACGAGACCTTAGCTATAGTAGACTAGAAATCAAGACTTTATAGTTTTGATCACTAACATTGACAAACATGCTTAAGATAGAAACGCATGCGAGTTCGACTGATCAATGCTCTAACAATCTCCCCCTTTGTCAATTTTAGTGGAAAAACTATTAATACATATGGAATATAAAAATATATAAATAACTTTGTAGCTCCTATTCCACATGTCGTCTAATCTTCAACAATACTCGTAATCTTCGTCACTTCCAAGTAATCCAATGATCCCAAAAGGTTGTAAGTTTAGCATCATCGTTATTGAAAATCCGTAGTTATAACAATGAGAAAAGCAATGGTTCTCAATCATTGTTATACAGTGTCATAGTATCATTACACAGGGTCAAAGTCCAATTGCATCACAACTTCAACAACAATACTATGGTGATACTTCACTCCCCCTTAGTGAATACTCCATATCACATGGAAACCACTTCCCCTTACATAATGATCCGAAAACCATATGTATTTGTAGTATGAACTACATATTAATTCCCCCCCTTTTTGTCAATAAAATTGGCAAAGGTACAAGAACGAGATCCTAATGAAATTTCCGTAAGAGACATTTCATGACCAAAGGTAAATGTATATAATCTTGTTTAGATGCAATCATAAAGCCGAATCTAAATGCATTCATCAAGGAGTTCATAAAGATACAAGATAACCCCTCTAATATTCCACAGCCGCACTCCCCACAAAGATTTGGGAATTAAGCACAAGTTCAAAAGAACTCTCCCCCATAAAATGTCATTCCCAAGGGAACAACAAGAGCGACCTTAATTTCAAAAGAAAATAAGGATTTGTTTTAGACTCAACAAATTACATACAAGTATGAATTTGGAATCCAAAATATTCAATCATACTAATCAAGGAAAACCAAGATTAATTTGACTGACTATGTTCGACACGAGTAAACTTATGGAGACTTAACTCAACTAGATTAATCACAAGAGGACTCGTAAATAATCTAATTATCATACACAATCAAACTAATTACAAAATTAATCAATTTAATTGGTCACACTAGACATAAGAAATTCTATGGAGCAATGACTAAGTTAATCACGAATAACCAACCCAGTCGAAGAGATGCTCAAACATAAGAAAAACTTATGGAGTGATAACTAAATAACCACACAAGTGATTAATTTAGTTCAACATGTTCAACATAAAGTACCTTACGGAACAACAACCAAGCTAATCACAAAGCAATCAACTTTTGTTGTTTTAGTGCTCAACATAAGACACTTCATGGAACAACACAGTATTTCCACAAAAATTGTGGATCGGAGAATCGACCTATACCGTGGAATAAGTAATGATTCATTCTATGTTTCCATCCCTATTTGAAAAATGACACACAATAGACATAATCCTTGAATCACAAAAGATTTTAACCTATCTTACATCAATAATTGACAATATAGGCTTAACTTTTGTGTTTTGCCAAAAGTCTATTCATTCTTTTATCAATATTTGCATATCAATTTACGAACGACTTTACTTTTGACAAAATATGGGACAATTAAGTTCACGGACGTAAACACACATATCCAATCAATATACTGTAATATATAAAATCAAAAGATTAATACTGCAACCAATATCTTCCAAACAAGTTTAGAATTTAAACCAATAACTCTAAAAACAAGAAGATGAAAACTTTGGATATAGATATGTGTAATCACAATAATGGCTATTCCAAAACACTAGATATATTCTTCTAAATAAAAAAATAAAAATAGAAGATTTACTAGGTAATCACAAATCAGAGTTCATTAAGAAATTCGTATCTTTCAATGAAACCATCAAAGAATGTATCGCTGATTTCCTTTATTCTCTTGACCATAGGCATACCATGTTCGTGAGTTGGAACACTAACTTTGCGATCAACCACCCGAGCAAGTTGTCTAGCTTTTGCACTGTCCATGATAAGCTTCTTTTGATTTCGTATCAGAATGTTCTGATTAGCAAGAATTTTGTCCTGACCATCTAAGAGTTGGTTTATTTGCAATTAAAGATTTGCAAACTCGACCCTTGAATCGTTCTGAAAACGAGTTAAATCCTTGACAGAATCATCAATACAGGAGTTGTAATCCTTTCTTTCAAGCATCTTCTTTAGAACCATCTCCTGAATTGACTTACGTTCCTGATTGTCTTCATCCATATTAAGACGCACAATCTCTTGAGATCTTGTAGAGTTCTCCATAGAGTTTTAGGGAAGGAAGAACACAATATAGAACAGATATATATGCGTTGTCAGCTAGAGTAGACAACTCTGTTTTTGAAAACCCTTGAAACTCACAAGAGGAGGACGTGGACGTTTGTGGACTACCAACAAAAGGACTCAAACAGAAATAATATACAACATACTTGAGTATTCCACAATTATTTTCCTTGCACCTCTCAAGTTAGAAACAAGGAAACAAATACCTGGAATCAGCTAGTAGAGTGGAAATTAATTCCACTATGATCATCGGGAAAGGAATTGTATATATCATCTGACTGTTTGATCTTTGTTTTCTTCACCTTTCTTCGGTTTATTTTCATCCCTAAGGGATAAGACATGGCGTACTTAACAAATCCATCAGATGGCTTTCTCTGAGGACTAAGTCTAGGACCTCTTACAATTGGTTCAAGAGGATCAGAATAGATAGGCATCCATTTTCTAGGCTTAGATTTACCAGAAACATTCTTATAAGTACAGGGAATGCTTTCCTTAGCAACACAAGAACTTTTTCCAGAATGCATTTGAGCCCTATAATGATTTCTATAATAGAGATCATTCTTATAAGGTTTCTGGTTTTCTGTGGGCATGTGAATCACTGCAGTAGTCGTCGACTGTTTGTTCCATTGATAGTGAAGAGAAGCAAATTATGAAGATTAGAAATTTGTTTCCTTCTTGCAAAATAATGGATAGCATAGTGATTCTTTTTCCCACAAAAAGTACAAGTTCGTGGAGAAGAAGCAACAATTGGCACCTGTCTTTCCTTCATAGCCATATGAGAAGACTGCGAGTTATATAAACTTTTCTTGACACAATCTTCTTCTGGAGAACATTTCTTCATGCGCAGTACAGAAGATTTTGTCCTTAAAACAGAGTTTTCCTTTTGCAAAGATTTACACTGTTCATGGGCTAGAGTAAGAGATGCACTTAGTTTTTCTTTTTCATCACGAAGTCTGTTGAGATATGATGAATGAGTCTCGAGCAAACATTTTTATCTTATTGATTTTTCCTTAATAACTTCCTCAATAGCACTAATCTCTTTACGTTGTAGAGTAGTTTCTTGTAGAAGTTTCTCAATGTTCTTAGAGAAGGATACGACAATGTTATAGAGATCACGTTCTCGATCAAGAGACTTTTCAAATTCATCAATAAGCTGATCATGATCATTAAAATCAATAGTCTCAGCTGTGTTTTTTGAAATTCTGGTGAGCTCATTTTTAGGTTTTTCCAGAGTGTCACATGCCTCATGAGAGAAAGAATTTCATTATCAATTTGAACATTCTTTCCACCTCGGGATTCAGAAGAATCAACTAAGGAATAATCCTTTGAGGTGTTTCTAAGACACTTGACATAATCAAAAGCTTTAGGAGACATTTTGGTATGCGCAAAGGAGATCTTGACCTCAGACTCAGATTTCCACAAACACAGACTTGTAAGGTCTTGAGCGTATTTTCCTGCTCTGATACCAATTGAAAAAGCGGGGGTTTAACAACCACACCCAATATTTTGATTAGTGATTTGTATGGACAACTCTGAGTTACTTTCTAGAGAATCAAATAAACTCAATCAAATAGAAAATATCTCAAGGAGTTATTATCTCTATCTCTCAATTTGATTTACTCAAGAAAATACAATCTGCGAGTCTTAATCAAAGAGAGATAACTTAGATGGTTCCAAAGACCAATATCCAAGTGTCAATCAATTTAAATCAACAACCAATAAGGTCGGATATTCTAATTGATTGAATAATACATAACCTGTATTATTTGAATTATATAACAAAATATAATGCGGAATAGAAATAACACAGATACCAGAATTTTGTTAACGAGGAAACCGCAAACGCAGAAAAACACCGGGACCTAGTCCAGATTAAACATACAATGTATTAAGCCGCTACAGACACTAGCATACTCCAAATTAACTTCGGTCTGGACTGTAGTTGAACCCCAACCAATCTCACACTGATCCAAGGTACAGTTATGCTCCTACGCCTCTGATCCTAACAGGATACTGCGCACTTGATTCCCTTAGATGATCTTACCCACAACCAAGAGTTGCTACGACCCAAAGTCGAAGACTTTAGTAAACAAATCTATATCACACATAAAAGTCTACAAGATAGATAAATTGGTCTCCCACGAATAAACCTATGAGTTTTGTTTCGTCTTTTGATAAATCAAGGTGAACATGAACCAATCAATAAAACCAGACTTATATTCCCGAAGAACATCTGAGTTTTATCAATCACCTCACAATAGTCATAATCGACGCAGCGAAAAAAAATATTGTGGAATCACAAATGATGAGACGAAGATGTTTGTGATTACTTTTATATATTGCCTACCGGAGATAGAAATATCAATCCATTTATTACAATTGTACTCGTACGATAAAAGAAGCAAGATCAGATCACACAACTATGATAAAAGTAGTATCAGTTTGGCTTCACAATCCCAATGAAGTCTTTAAGTCGTTAACCTGGTTTTAGAAGAAGAAAACCAAAGGTTAAAGGAGAAACGACTCTAGCTTAGCAAACTTGTATCACACAGAATGTGTGGGAATTAGGTTTCCCAATTATTAGAGTTCTCCCTTATATAGTCTTTCAACTTAGGTTTTGCAATCAATGTTAGCTTGGTAACAAATCATTCAATATTCGCCTTTAGATGAAAACCTGATTAGATTCAAGCTAATATTTATCAACCGTTAGATCGAAAACTTAGCTTGTTATACACACATGTACTTGAAAATTTTGGGTTTGTGTAACCGTACCCAAACTTGTACATTAGTTGGTTCAACACTAGTTAACCAAATGGTTAGCCAAATTATAACTTTCATATCAACCATATTCTTCTTCACCATAACTAGTCCAAATGACCCAAATGAACTAGTTAGAGAGTTTTTCAATTGATATGAGATCCCATGTACTACACAAGACATAATTGAAGCAAAAACAATGTGATTCACTCGAATCGATTCATGAACTATAAAGCCACGGTTTGCAGTATCATTCCTTAGTTAATTATGATAAGTTCACAAACATCGTTTTTAGACATAACCTACTCAAGTTCGCGGACTGGGTTCACGGACTCAAGTTAACCAATTGGAGTTTACAAACTCCAGCAGAAATTCTCGGGTCGATAACTTCCGTCAATTCGCGGACTGAAACTGGGCTACAACTCCAGCAAAAATTCTCGGGATCGAGAACTACGCCAGTTCGCGGACTGAGTTGATGGCTCACGTTCCGGTTTCACTTGATCAACAAAGTTCGCAAACTTCGGTTCAAGCAATAAGGACTTATACATATATGTGTTACCACAACAATGTTTATATCCTCCAATGGTTATATTGTCTAAATTCTCATTTCAATCATTGAAACATTCTCAGAGGACGTTATATAGTTGTGATTCACAAACTATTTTTCGTTAAAGAAATTTCTAAAGTGATTGAAACATAACATGACTTTCGTCACTAGGAAAAGATGAACTTGGCTAAAGAGAAAGCTTTACCAACACATGTTTCAAGAAATAGATAAGTGAGATATACTCAGCTCGAAATAACATATGTGTATAATCTTAGTCTATATAGTAATACGAATTTTGTCTCAAGATATGAGATAGAGTAGATAAACTTTTAAGTGATAGATAAGTTCAAGTCTCCACATATATTTTAGTCGATGAAGATCCACTGGTTCCTTGAGTAGTCATTCGTCTTGTATGATGATCGCCATGGAGTTCTTGAGATCAACTACACTTTATATCCTAGTCCGAGACCTTAGCTATAGTAGACTAGAAATCAAGACTTTATAGTTTTGATCACTAACATTGACAAACATGCTTGAGATAGCAATGCATGCGAGTTCGACCGAGCAATGCTCTAATAGTTTGTATGAATTATTTATGGCTTAAAGAATGAGTATGTTGACGGGACGAATTGTTTAGTCCAATTCGATTCCGGATAAGCTAAACTAAGTTAATTATGATCTTAGTTAGACTTATCAAAGTGGATGTTTCGGTTATTCAAGTCTAGCCGAAAGCCTAAACAAGGAAATGCTAGTTAACTAACCTAGTATTTGGTTTGTTTGAAATCTAAAGGTTTAAGTTATACGGATAATTAGAACTTGATGAGAAAAATGGAGTTTATCTTTATTTTGGTCTTATCGAATAAAGCGGTTGTATTTATACAATCGGTTTAGCAAAGGAACTAAGTTGCTTAGTTGATTTTTGGTTTGCAAAACTAGTTGGGAAAATTTCTTCGGGCAATTATTTCCATGATAACATATGAAAACGTAATTACTTGTAGTTTCGATTTTGATATTGGTTATCAAAAAATGGTATGTGGAACCCTCGTGCTTGACTCAACAGGTTGCAAGTCTATTTTGAGATTTGTAAGATCCCTTTCGTGTTGTCCATTATTTTTTCGTTTTTTTGTCATTTTTGTGACAAAAGGGGGGGGGGGAATATATGGAGTAAACAAGTGATGCTGGTATCAATCTTATGGTTGATTGGTGTCACTAGGGAAGAGGAAAATGGTGCTTGAACGTTTATCTAACGAACGAGGCAAAGCACAGACTAAGGGGAGGGGGGGTATCATATCATGTGATTGGGATAACAAAGACGTGCGGATTGAAAATCTACCTATCTCACCTTTATGGGGAGTATGAGCTTTGTTATTATAATGTCAACAGTGACATTTTAATGATTGAATGAATGCAGATTTTGTGTTGTTGGATTCGAGAATCAAGCATATATGTAATGAATTATTGTAATTTGTTTATCCATATGATTGTAAGAGTTTTGTCACTAAAATTGACAAAGGGGGAGATTTTTAGAGCATTTCTCGGTTAAACCCACCAAGAATTGGTATGTCAAGTTTGGTTGTCATATTTTAGTGAGCCAAAACTCATTTAAGAGTCGCTTGATTTAAATGTACTAGATTTAACTTCGTATAGGTTAGCTTGAAAGTATTAGGGTGAGACATTACAAGTATTGCGAAGACTTGAAGAAGTGAAGAAGTGCGGATCTACAACGACAACATCATCCTTCCACTTGAGGTTAGTGATATTTGACTTGAACTATTTCATTCCCTAACATAACTTTCAAGTCGTGCATATTGAAAACATAATACTGCGAAGCATGAACACTCTAGATAGACGTAGTATTAAGGAATACAATATGAAGTTTCTTGCTTAACCATTAAACTTTGTATATAAGACATCGACATAATCGTATGAATGCTATTGTGATTAGTAGGGAACAATGTATACATGTGTTCTAAGGAAGTTAGTTCATGATATGTGTTGTGAACCGAAAAGGAAATTGTCAGGCGTTATTAGGGCTATTCTTTATTGCAAATCTTATGAACGACCAATATGTGAGATTAGTATAACCGTTCATGACTTATTTGTGTTCTTGGTAAAACTATTCACATAAGGCCTGACTTATGTATTGGTATGACTTTTATTAGTGAAACCGATATTAAGTAATCACCTGGGGTATGATCGGGTTGTGAGTGTCTGAACTTATTACTCATAGAATGGGAACCTATCCTAGTAAGAGGTGCAGTGCATCACAAGGAAAACCGATCCTTGTATGAGGTGCAACAAGGTTTATGGAAGAAAGGGGAACCGATCCTATGAACATGTGCAACACGTTTTTGGGAAGGGGGGACCGATCCTATGGACATGTGCAGTGCATATAAGTTAGATACCAAATATATGTGGGGAACCGATCCTAGTACCTAGTCAGCCGTATCTTTGGTAAGCTAGTGAAACTATGCACAATACTCACATGGAGGTAGAACCGAAACTTGTTTTGGTAGAACCGTAAACTTATGAGTTGTTATTGAGTGTTACTTAATCAATCACATAGTTCTTGAAAGTCAGATGAACTAATTCTAAACTTGTTTGGAAGTGTGGTAAATCGGTTTCAAGTGAGCAAGTATGAAAAAGGACTTACAAGAGTAAGAAGTCGACACACTTTGAACACGGTGCATTAATGCTTATTCTATATTGTTCAAAGATATTCCTTAACGGATAAGAAGGAAGTAAATCCAAATATCGAATTTAAATAAGTTAAGAATCTTTTTAATTAAGGATTTTTAATTATATATGGAAAATAAGAATTAGTAATGTGCATTTGCTAATTAAAGATTTTCCAAGGATATTTCGATCATATTTTTGGACAGTGCATTCACAGGAATTATGAAAACCGAATTTGGGTTAATATGGAAAAATATCTTTAGAATATTTTTGGTTTTGTAAATTCCTTGGTGTCCAAACCTCCTTGTCTATAAATACTTTGAGTCTCCATTTCTAGCAAACTAATCCTGCGTGACATATACTTCCTCTTTTGTCTTTGTTACTGGTGAAGCTGCCTATCAGAGAAGAGAGTAATCTAATTAGGTAAAATCTCTTACGGCCGCTCAATTTAAAGTATTCTTTGGGATTGAGAAGCTCTAGCGCGACCCTTCGGTGGGAAACTAGATATTGCGGTTTATTTTTAGTTTTCGTATTGATTTGATTGACTAACGGTGGTTGAACTTTGATTGTACCTAGTTTGTTTATGCTTGAGAATCTTCTCTTCTAATATAAGATTCACTCAAACTAGTTCAAGGTTTCGACATGGATCTTTAGATTGTTGTTAGATTTAAAGACGATCTTGTGATAATCCATTGTTAATAGACTCCGTTTTGTGTGTGATTGATCACAAGAGATTCAAATAGTTGTGTGCAAGTATTTATTGAAGATCTAAGAAGATTTGAAGACAAAGAAGATATTGAAGATTTCTGACTTAGTTTTTATAATCTTTGGTGTGCACAATACTTGTTTGGGCAAAAGAGGATCCGGCTATATTTGATTTATCCTTTTGGGTATTTTGATAGAATAGTTGAGGAAAATCGGCATCAATACGCATCAATATAATTCCTTGTGATCGGATCAATGACCCCAAACAGGTATTGGAATATTCACTACCGAACCAACGTGGGCCCCGCATGGTCGGCCTCCCCAAAAAGATTGGCATAGCTTGCCAAAACGTCCAAGCCAGAGCAGTATGGACGGAAAACCTTAAATTAGGGTTTGCGGCACATTACATGTGTCGCAAAACAGTCTCAACCATCCATCTTCACAGGTATAGATGGAGGGTGTAGATGTAGATTCAAAGGGCCCAAAGCATGTCAACACAATCACCGTATGCCCGCCTACATACCTGACCGATCGTTCAGGACCAACCATGGTTGGTCATCCCAATTCGTGCGCCCGAACAGAGCATGACGCACGGCCGTGAAACCCAAATTAGGGTTTTTGAACATCACGAGCGTCCATTTTCTCCTGCACGAATGAAGGGTCCAAGATTAGATTAAGCAGGTCCGATCATACCAATATGACCGTCGTGGGCCCTTCTATCTCCACACTCAATCGGCCAAGGCATACCATGCCTGGTTATTCCGGATAGCACGCCCAAACTAGCGTGGTCACACTTCCCAATTGCAAACTAATCTAGATCACTTAACTTCTCCGGACAATTTGAGTGGCTTAGATCACGTTTTCATGGGACAGTAAGGTATAGGCGTGAACACCAGCCTACCACCTACATGCCAGACCAATCGTCCAAGACCGACCAAGATTGGTCGTCTCGAAATGCGCGCCCGAAGTTGGCACGATGTGGGGCTTTTGCGGCACCAGTTTTCTGTCGCAAATTGATCTCGACCACTCAACTTCGCCGGACGAATTTAGTGCCCCAGATTACACTTTCGTGATACAATGGGGTATGGGCGCCTACTGCATAATGCCATCTACACGCATGTACGATCGGCCAGCCAAAATCGTATCCCATGCTTGGATTCGATCAGGCTGAAGAGTGGTGCTTGCGCACCTCCTCCAAAACCCTAATTTCACCAATGGTCGAAGAAGAGTGTCTCAAAGATCATCTCGTCTGTCTAACTTCACCGACTTGGTTATACAGCCCTGGTCAGGAGTTAATTGGTCAGTGTGGCGTCATGGTGATCACCATCTGTCACTCTACCACACCATGTGGTCGGTCAAGGAAGGACTTGCTTTCTCAACCTCTGAACCATCACATGAAGTAGTCTGGATATGAGTCTACTTTGAGATGCTCAAACAGCGATGTTTCATACATGCTGGATAGACTCGATGCAGTACCTGCATAGAATGCGCACGATACTTCACAAGTATTAAATTCCTAAATAACGTAGTTATTTAATCTAGCATTACATGCTACTTTTTTTGGGTCCCATGATCCACACTCTCGACACATCAATCATGTCACAAACTGGGGGATAATACTGGGGTATTGGTCTAGCGGTTTACAGCGTGCAGCGCATAACGCGCCATCACAAGAACGTGTCAGGAAGTCATGGACGGTTAGTGATGATGGGAGAAGTGGGCAAGATTGGTCGTGTGACACTAACACATTACTCCACTAATCCATCACTCCACTTTCTCCACTTCCCACGAGATACGAGGGTTAGGCTAAAAGACTTGTATAAATAGGTTCTGGTCGGTTGTCAGCCGAGCAAAAATAAATTCACTTTCTCACTCTACTAAATATGAATGAAGTACGTGGTAAGAAAAAGTTTGTATCCACAGAGAGACGATTGTTGTTATCAAATTCTAGTTTCTTAGTAACCAAAAAGGGATTTTGTTTTTATCAAAGCAATAAATAAAATAAAATAAAGCAAAGCAAATAATTGGAATAATCAATAAAGAGAAGATATTGGTCACGGGATGGTATCATTCACAAACATGTATTTTTCATCGATGACTAGAATTGGTAATTTAATCTCGCAATTATCAAAAGTCCTAGGATATCTTGATCGCAAGAGTATCCCGTTTATTTCCTGATTTTATCACAAACAACATTAAAAGATGCTATTGTGAATTCTACTTAAAAAGCAACCTAAAGTGTAAAAGAACAATTAAGTTTAACTCCCTAAGAGCAATAAGTTTATGAAATAAGACTAATCAATGCAAACAAATGTGTAAAAGCACTAATTGCTTTTAACAAAGGTTATGATTCATATGCGATTAAAAAGATGTATCACTACAAGTAATAATCACAACATGCTACTAGAAATCAGAGATAACAACTTTTACATATTGAAAACCCTAATATAGCTATAGAGATGAAAACAAATCCAATTGATTCCGGACTTAACCAAAATAGCATTCAAATCATATGATAATAAAAATAATGAATCATAAACGATAGAATTGAGACAAAACTAATTCATAGAATCAAATAACATGCTTGATGAAATTAACTTTATCCCATAACCAATAATTGTATTTAGCTACTCATATTAATGGAGTTCATCACAAAAATATTAATTGAATAAAAGAAGATGAACATAAGCAAACCCTAGTAGAATAGCCGCTCTCCTCCAAAGCTCCAAGAATAATACGTGATATCCAAAAGAAGTAGAAGACTTTTTCTTTTTGTAGCTTTCCTCCACTTTCTAAAATTAGGTCTTCAAAGCCCAATGTCCAATACAAAGATGTCCACCAAGCCCATATGTGAGAAACACGCATGTGAAAATATGCCCCAAAGTGGTCGCCGGAAAACTGGTGTCACGCCGGAAGTTGGCCAGAAAAGTAGTCGGAGAAGTAGTTCAGGTGACCGGCAAAGCCCACCCGGTCACCGGTCAAATCTCAGGTCAACTGAGTTAACTCGGGTCAAGCACCGAGTCAATGAGCTCGACTCAGTAATGTCACGAGTCAGACATGAATCAGCATCTAACTGGCCTGACTGAGCTGAGTTTCTTTGGCTCAAGCCATTTGCACAGGCCAAACTAATGTCGCGCCATCATTGCACTTCACTGCAACAGCCTCACTTACTCAGTTTCAGTCATCTGTAACTTTATGCGATTTCTGTAGCAACAACATCACCATCTCAGCTTCAATTCCACCATTGTACCACACATATACAGCTCAACTGCATCCATTCAACTGTCATCAAACTCTGCATTCTAGCCTTCATATCAATCATTGGCACCACTGCCTTAGCTCACAATATCAATCACCATCCCAGCCTTAGTACCTGCAAAATACCCATCACAGGGCAAAGCATCAGCCACCAGTCAACATCAATGAGCAATTCTTCATTCCTGAATCTCCATCATGACAGCAGCTCATCTTCTGTATGTGTTGATTGCTCTCAACTCCTTGAGAACTCATCAACAGCTCAACCATTCCATTGCTTCAGTTCTCTACTGCAACACTCTCTTGCAAATCCAGCAAGCATCGCAAACCATTCAATCCTTGCTCCTGTATCTCCACCAGCACCATGAGCATTTCAGCCCAAAGCAACAGCATCTGACCTGGACACTTCTGCTTAGCACCAAATCTGTATACCCATTCTATCTCAGGCATACACAATCACTCATTCATTCACCACCCGCTTTAGCTTGTACTCAGAGCTTCACAATCTTCAATACCAGCAAACCATGAGTTATTGCATCTGCTTCACAAACTCAATTCCATTCTGTCATTCTATTCACCATTTGCACCTGAAATGCAACTCAGTCACCCAGAATCACCATTTGAGTCACAGTTTCACAACCAACACCACTGCCATATCAGTACCACCTGCTGTTGCAATCATCCATTCAACTCCATAAACCCTTGGTAATCACTATCAACAACACATACCACCTGAATTTGGTTGTTTCATGTCATCAGAACCAAATCCAAACAAACCCATTCACTTCTCATGAAACCATCTCAACATTTCATCACTGAAATCAATATCAACCCATGAACATCAAACAACTTCTCAAATTCAGTTCACTTAATCCCAGTATCAACACCACCCACTGCAAATTCCAGCTGAATCTCCACCTCCGGTTTCTCAAATTGATAGCAGAGGCTTCATCTCTTTCTTAAGATTCACAGAACCCCAAATCCAACTCTATTTCTTTGAGTCGTTAGTAATTATCACAAACCCTAACTCATCTTCCTCCCTTGCATCAATACAATCCACAACAACCTTCTTATCTGTTAAAGACCCAATTCCTTCTCAAGCCACTGTTAACTCAATCATCAAACCCATCTTCTAATTCAAATTCGATTCAAACCCTAAATTCGTTATTCAGTTCCATAAACCATCAAAATCCCTCTCGTTTCTTCACTGAATCTCTGATTCTTTGTAATCAACCGAAAATTCAAGATAAACCCCATATGAATCTTCTCTCTCACAGCATCAACAATCTATCCCGATTCAACTGATGTCTTCTCAATCTGTTTCTTAATAGGATCCTCAACAGAAACCTATCAAACCCTAACTCATAATTTCTTGAAATTCTTCTTAGATTCTTCACTGGATCTGTGAGCTCTCTATGCCGCCATCCTCACTTCTCTCTAAGTTTGAAAATAATGATTGAGAAATCATTTTCTCTGAAATCCAAGGTTAGGTAATAGCTAGCTATGCTATTTACACCCAGTTGTAGTGGTTAAGGGATAACCAGCTCAAACATGGCTTGTCGGTTCCATAGAACTGACACGCCTATTTTCTTTCTTGCTCAACCTTAGCTAGCTTCGCTCGCCTGTGAATCAGTCCTTTGTGCTCCTTTTCGCTCCAAATGGATGCTCATTTCTTCTATTGAATTATTCCACCAACAACAGTCGTCCTTTACTTCTCATATCCACTTCTTTCCTTCAATTCTATTCATCATTAAAGTTGTCATGCTTTTCAGACAAATGAATATGCATCACTAAAGCCGACATAATTTTCAGACAGAGAGGAAGAAATAAAAGCAAGTAATAATAAATAATCCGCCTCCAATAGCCATTGCACATGAGATGAGGCTTTCACACTGTTTCTTCTTCTTTTGTTCCAAATGACTCCAAAGTACCTAAATACTCAAAAACAAACATAAGATACATATTTTACAAGAAAACTAAGCAAAGAAAGCATAAACAATAGATAAATATCAAGGTGTTTTAGACACCTATCAGGTTCTCCATCCTATTTTTCAAACAAGACAAGACAACAGAGGCAAGTGTTGATACAATCGTATTCAAACACCAGAACTGATAGCTTACATCCTGCAAGACAGTTCAGCTTTCTAATACAAGTCATACATAGCCAACACCTTCAAAATGTCAACACCTTCTTCTCTTCCTTCCCTAAGATCAACCCCATCTCCTTCACTTTGTGACTGAAACAAGTCTGGAATGGCCATTTCTTGGTTTAGGCCGGATTTTCACAGATTGATTTCTCGAATCTACAAGCACTCACCGCGCAATGCATATTTTTAGGGTTTAGATTCATTCCTCATCCACACACCCCAAATTACCAAATCCGGCAGGAATAGTTTTCACCCATAAACAGTTGTGAGCATGACGCATCAAAAGTAATTAAAACCAAGCATGCGACATCAGACAAAATAACAAATAATTAAAAGAAATCATAAAACAATTAAATTCTATGCAAATAAGTATAAAAGAATTAATTTAATTACCACATGGGTGAAAACAGCTTTCTCCGTCATCCCAGTGATGGGTTCTAGCTCCGCATGGTGAAAACACACTCAAAATATTTACTCATTGCTCAAATGGTGTTCACAAATGATGAAAAGGGAGGAAAAATAATTAAAACAGGGTTTTGTAACACTTATAATTTTTACAAAACAACTGTTATAACAACGATACAAAGGAAGTGTCGCAGATACTGTAGCATATTCGACTGTTTCATGTGGGTCTTAAGTTCTTCGTGTTCTTCACATGCAGTAGCAGAAAAGTTTTATCTGCAACTCGATTCTCGCCTCTGTTGATGCTCTATACTTCTCCCAATTCTCTCCCAAACTCTCCATGACCATCTAAAACATTCCATCAGCCTATATATACTCGACAGCACAAAGAACAACTCTTAATAACTGCACATAATCCTCCATTACTCGTTATTATTCTCCTATGCCATGTTAAGGAAATAATCCTTTATTCTTCTCTCTCATGCGTCTGTGGCAGCTGAAACTTTCCAAACAAGTTATTGTCACGCCAAATATTGAGTTAAACTTTCTACGATCACACGCCATCCTCCATGTTACACGGGAAAGAAGAAGGACAACCCGAGATATTCTCGTGCTCTGATTCACCCAAATCCATGTAACTAACTCTATTTTGTCGAATCAAATCACATTACCATCCCTGTTTGGATAAAACAGGCCCAAATCAAACAAAATCCGAGAGAAAGTCCAACAAAAACTCTCTCGAAATCATGTCAGAAATCCTCGCCAGTGAAAGCTAACTTTCCGTGTTTTCCTTGTTTCACTTTAAACTGATCATCCAGCCAAATTTAATCGATTCTAAAGCCCATACCATGCCTGTTAATATCAGCCAAGTCTTCTCGTGCAATTTCAACTATTGAGTCTCGCTAAAACATCACCAAAGAGCGAACCCTAATCTCTGGCCGGTGGTTGCAACAGTTTCCCGCCAATTCTGAAATTTGAATAAAGAAAATGACCGCCCCCTAACAGAGATGGGGGTGCGAATAGCAGCTGGCGCCTTGGGAGTGTCCTTATCCAATGTGAGGGTGCCTTTAGTAATTTTCTTCGGGGGTCCAAATAACACTTTTTGAGCAACTTTTTTCACACAAGTGTATTCCTCCAAAAACAACTACACAAACCTAAAAACACCATAATAAGTACAAAATCAAGCGCTAACAATAGAGACACTGAGGACAATTCAGATACAAAAATATGTCTATCAGTTTACGGTTATACCAAAACAAGTTTCGATTCTACCTCCATGTGAGTCTTGTGCATAGTTACACTAGCTTGCCAAAGATACGACTGACAAGGTACTAGGATCGGTTCCCCACATATATTTGGTATCTAACTTGTATGCATTGCACATGTCCATAGGATCGGTTCCCCCTTCACAAAAACTGTTGCACATGTTCATAGGATCGGCTCCCCTTTCTTCCATAAACCTTGATGCACCTCATACAAGGATCGGTTCCCCTTGTGATGCACTGCACCTCTTACTAGGATCGGTTCCCCTTCTCCCAGTAATAAGTTCAGACACTCACAACCCGATCATACCCCAGGTGATTACTTAAGATCGGTTTCACTAATAAAAGTCATACCAATACATAAGTCAAGACTTATGTGAATAGTTTTACTAAGAACACAAACAATTCATGAGCGGTTATACTAATCACACATATTGGTCATTCATAATATATGTAATGAAGAACAACCCAGATAATGCCTGGCGATTTCCTTTTCGGTTCACAACACATATCATGAACTTACTTCCTTAGGCCTCTTCCTATGCATATGCCAAACTCATGTATTTTGCATATATGCACCCACTATGGGTATGCCAAACTGCCAAACTCATATGCCAATATGTTATTTCTGGCATATTGGCATACACGACAGAGTTTCCAGCGAGCAATATAGTCTTTGTCGCTCGATGGTCAGCATATCGCTCGATGGTCTTCCTGTCGCCAGCGACGATCAAGCTATCGCTCGCTGTTATGATAATCGCTCTGTAGATCTTCATCTAACGGCTACAATTTCCCCACCCTATAAATACTTGGTTTTAATCTCATTTCAACTCACACCAGAAATTCTTAATCTCTCAAGAATTTCTCAATCTCCAATCCTTAGAGAGCATGGCTGATAATATGAATCTGGATGAGTGCATGGAAAACCAATGTATTATCCAAAATCGAAGAGCAGCTTGTCGTGCAATTATAGACAGTGAAATTAGGAGAAGTCAAATTAGGAGACGTCAATTGAGGCAAAACCGGAAATGGGTTAATGCGGAAGATGAATGTATTTGCAGGAATTATGTTGATATTACAACGGATCCAGTATTTAATCCCGAACTATCGTGGGATAGTATTTTTGTTAAATTTCAAGAACAAACAATGAACCTACGCGGTCGTAGTGTTTCAGATTTGGTTATGCGCTTCGAAATAATTAGGAAGGAAGTTACTAGGTATGTTGTTTTACTTCAAATGAGAAGGTCCAACCTTGAGAAGTGGTGAAACCACGATGGAATTTCAGGAAATGTGTCGTGTGGAATATCGTCGCATCTACGGGAAAAACTTTCATTTTGAAAGTTGTTTCGAGATTTTAAAATATTGTCCAAGATATTGTCCAACATTTATGTTGTAATTTCTCAATTGTCCACTTTTAAAGTTTTAATATTTGTAATAGTTTTAATGTTTAACAATATAACTAATATTAATTTTCAACAATATTCGTCAAATTTTTAAATTCAAACTTCACAAAAATAAAAACTTCAATATAATTAATAGTCATTTTACAAGACATAAAACTAGAAAATAATAATAATTTAAAAAATAAAAATAACTAGACTTTAAAAATAAAAATATGGGACAATGTTCTTCATCTTGTTCATCTTCTTCATTTGACCAAACTTCCAATCAATGCGCTCATGAAAGGAGTCTCCTTTGTTTATCTCCTTCTTTGGCATCAAATTTGTTTTTACTTGATTTTCCTTGCCTTTAACCTTTCTTTGCCTTCTCTTAGTTGCGGTTTTGACTTGGTTGATATCCAACATTTGGAGACTTCTTTGCTTTTTACTTATTTTTTAAAATCTATCACATATCTTCTCAACGACACTTTCAAGCACTACTCCAGAAAAATCAAGTTGCGTTGCCGAATCAAGTTGGCTTAATTCTGCCATTTGGAGAAAATAGAAGAAAAGAGAAATAGATTAAGAAGAAGAGAATTTTTTTTGTATAAAAAATTTGGGGTAAATTTTGAGTTTGAAAGTTACATATTTATAGCGATGAAGAACTAGTCGTTGGCGCTAGAGAGAATAGCGCTGTCGACATGGACAATATCGCTCGCTAGGGATTCGATCGCTCAGAGATTTCCCCATAGTGGCACAAATGGTTTGGCATGCCAAACACCATTTTTTTGGCATGTGCATAGGAAGAGGCCTTAGAACACATGTAAACTTTGTTCCCTGGGATGAAATCCACACCCCATACCCATACATAATCACAATAGCATTCATACGATTATGTCGATGTCTTATATACAAAGTTTAATGGTTAAGCAAGAAACTTCATATTGTATTCCTTAATACTATGTCTATCTAGAGTGTTCATGCTTCGCAGTTTTATGTTTTCAATATGCACGACTTGAAAGATACGTTAGGGAATGAAACAGTTCAAGTCAAGTATCACTAACCTCAAGTGGAAGGATGATGTTTTCGTTGTAGATCCATTCTTCTTCACTTCTTCAAGTCTTCGCAATACTTGTAATGTCTCACCCTAATACTTTCAAGCTAACCTATACGAAGTTGACCCTAGTACATTTAAATCAAGTGACTCTTAAATGATTTTTGGCTCACTAAAATATGACAACCAAAGTTGACATACCAACGCTTGGCGATTTCAACCGAGCAATGCTCTAACAATCTCCCCCTTTGTCAATTTTAGTGACAAAAATCTAATAATCATATGGATAAACAAATTACAATAATTCAATACACATACGCTTGATTCCCGAATTCAACAGCACATAACCTGCATTAATTCAATTCTTAAAATGCTGATGTTGACATTATAATAACAAAGCTCATACTCCCCCTAAAGGTGAGATAGGTAGATTTTCAATCCACACGTATTTGTTATCCCAATCATATGATATGTTACTCCCCCTTAGTCTGTGCTTTTCCTCATTCGTTAGATAAACGTTCAAGCACCATTGTCCTCTTCCCTAGTGACACCAATCAACCATAAAATTGATACCAGCATCACTTATTTACTCCATATATTTCTCCCCCCTTTTTGTCACAAAAATGACAAAGAAACGAAAAAATAATGGACAACACGAAAAGGATCTTACAAATCTCAAAAATAGACTTGCAACCTGTTGAGTCAAGCACGAGGGTTCCACATGCCATTTTTGATAACCAATATCAAAACCGAAACTACAATGTAATTACGTTTTGATATGTTATCATGGAAATAATTACCCGAAGCAATTTTCCCCAACTAGTTTAGCAAACCAAAAATCAACTAAGCAATTTAGTTCCTTTGCTAAACGATTGTATAAATACAACCGCTTCATTCGATAAGACCAAAACAAAGATAAACTCCATTTTTCTCATCAGGTTCTAATTATCCATATAACTTAGACCTTTAGATTTCAAACAAGCCAAATACTAGGTTAGTTAACTAGCATTTCCTTGTTTAGGCTTTCGGCTAGACTTGAATAACCGAAACCTCCACTTTGATAAGTCTAACTAAGATCAGAATTAACTTAGTTTATCTTATCTGGAATCGAATTGGACTAAACAACTCGTCCCGTCAACATATTCATTCGTTAAGCCATAAATAATTCATACAAACCAATAAATCAACTTGCATAATTATTCACCCCAACCAAATACAATATAAACAACATATATATCAAGGTTTCACTATTGCACCGAAATTTTGTAAGCCTAAACAATTGATACTACACAATAAAGCAAAATAATAATTTTTTACTTAACTAGAAGCAATTGAATTAACATAAACATTAAAGCACCGCAATTGGACCAAATTTCGTAAGCCTAAACTATTGATATCACACAACAAAGCAAGATAACAAAAGTTTTACTTAACCAGAAACAATTGAATCACACACACATCCATACATTCATAATGGAATAAACACATCAATTGTACCAACAATTTCTTTTAAGGAAAAGAAATATATATATATATATATGTATCAAATAAAAATAAAAATAAAAATAAGCATTTCTTAAAACAGGAAAACAATTAACTAACAAGATTGTTACCTCAATTTCGCATCCAACTTCTCCAAATATGATTCCATCGCTTTCTTCTTCCGAGAGAATTGATATCGAAATACCATCATGTTGTCATTCTCATGCTAAAAAAAAAAGAATAACAACAACCAACCTTTACCAGAGAAAGGTTGAAAATCGGTTTTAACAATTGCAAGCAAAGTTGAAAACCGTCGAAACACATATGCTTTTATGCTAAACCAAACCGATTCAACATATTGTGACTTTTTCACATATTGTTTCTACAGGAACCCCTCATGATCCTTTGATAAAGCCTACCAACATGGGCTAGAACTTAATCCTACTAAATCAAAAAGTCACCCAAACCATAAGGGTTCACAACATATTATGAGATCGAATATCAAGGTAATAAAAACCGAAATCAAACATCTCATACTCATACATAACAAATAAATAAAGCATTAAATTACCGGCTATGTAAATCAAAAACTATCACAAGAAAAATTATAAATCAAATAACTTTATTCATAATAGTTTTTATTCAATAGACTCATACAATCAATGAAACAAATCAAAAATTGATGTCTATTTTTATAATACAACTCAGTCATTTATATCAATACCACATGAAGGAAGGTTTCCATTTTCATTTTTCATCTTGTGAATTTCTTCAAGTAGAAAACCTTGTTGCTTAACCAGAACCTCTTGCATATGAGAAATTTTCATGAAGGATTCTGCAAGAGCATGTAGTTCTGTCTTTGATTGAACACAAAAGAGTGTCAATGCTTCAATACACTGATCTTTCTTCAGCGTATTCTCTCTCTCCTTTTTTCTAAGCAAATCTCCCTTTTTGATTTTACCATATTCGACTTATTCTTATAATGATCATTCTGATCTATCATCTTTTCATACAAAGATGTGTGATCCAGACTCATGGTTCGGACAAGTGAAGATCACAAAACAAAAAGGATCTCTTTATAATTCTCATATTTCCAAAAATATAATATATCAAATATTCGAATATATCAAATATTTTCAATTGCTAGATTTTATTTCCATAATCTACACAAAAGGTGCCTTGATTTCTTCTTCCTCACTCGAATATGGCACACATGGTGAGGAAAGAATTCTAATACCGATCAGGTGGTATTAGTATGAGATTTTCTCTCATTATGGAACTTTGAAAAACCCGAGTGTTCTTGATCTAGAATCATATGAGAAATTCTCCTTTTGTTACCTCGAACTAGAGAAGTATCTTGACTTTGGTTGTCTACGCAACTCTTAGCAATTTTGTTCTTGAGACAGTTTTTTGCACCTTATCTTATCCTTCCCTTTACCATTAGGTGATTTAATAATATCGGAAGACATGCTCATTCTTAGAATGGGTAAATCACTAATGGAGGATGAAGAAATAAGATTCACAACTAGTGCAATATTAGCTATTTCCTCTTCTTCAGAATCGTATGAATCTAAGGCCTCATCATGAGTTACAGCCAATGCCTTACTTCCAGTGTACTTATTACGATTGGGACAGTCTTTAGCAATATGAACAAACCCTTTACACTTGAAGCATTGCGGCTGATATTCATCATCTTCTTCATGTTCCTTTTTGACATGAACCCGATCATGTGGTCGAGAAGATTGGTGAGTATCCTATATGAATATCTTATTTATTGACCTTAAGAGATATCGAAACTATCTAGTAATCAAAGATAATGATTCTTTGATTTCATCATCAGAGTTTCCTACAATCTGTTCATCTGAATCATCCAATTGTCTATTCCTTTCCATTAGGACTTTAGGAATTTTTTCAACATTAAAAGCAACCCCTTTAATTTGAATAGACTGTGATTCATGATCAAATATCTTTAACTTTCCAACGAGTGTGCTTCGTGAGAGAGTTGAGAGATTATTTGCTTCTATGATTGCATGCTTCTTAAAATCGTATCTTAGAGGAAACAATATGAGAATTTTGCACACTATATCCTTTTCAGAAATAGTCTTTCCTAGCGAGAAAGAGGCATTAATTATCTCAGAGAGTTTAAGATGAAACTCTTCAAAAGTGTCGTTGTCATCCATTCGATGGTTTTCCCAATCAGATGTAAGAGTTTGAAGTCTAGCTTCCTTTTATGATGTGTTTCCTTTGAACATGATTTGAAGATTATCCCAAGCTTCTTTCGAAGTTTGACATGTTGATACATGATGATGTAAATCACGACTTACGGCATGTATTATAGCATTCAAACCATCTGAATTTTGCTTATGTAGTTCCTTTTCTTCGTTCGAAAAATCTGATAGGCGTTTAAGCTTAGTATCCGAGTTTTTTTATCTTTGGAAGAATATAACAATCGACGACTAGTAGCCACGTATTAAAGTCTCGTGATTGAAGAAAAGATCGCAAAGCAGATTTCCACCATAGATAGTTTGTTCCGTAAAATCTTGGCGGTACGTTAATTGAAGTCAATTCGTGAGAACTCGAGTTCATTCTTATAGGATGGATCGCACCAAACACATATTGTTAGATCTTTTCGTGTTTGCCTGCTCTCATACCAATTGAAAAGGTGAGGGTACCCAAATATACCTCAAGCTATTACTTTTCTTTCCTATAAGTCCTTTCCCCGAAAGTGATTGTCTATAGACTGAGTGGAGACAATACAACAAATCGGTTCACACTTTGTGTGATTGTCTATGGATACGAGATCGAGACAATACAACAACAAAGTGTGTTTAATTGATACAAAGGTTCAGACTTAACCAAACTTAATAGGATTCACGTATCAAGTAAATAGGAATTAACATTTGTGCAATTTACTTTAATTATAATAAAACAATTATAATGCGGAAATATAAAGAAAATGACATAGAAAGATTTTGTTAACGAGGAAACCGTAAATGCAAAAAAAACTCGGGACCTAGTCCAGAATTGAATACTCTCAGGATTAAGCCGCTATACAAAATAAACCAACTTTGTATAGTTGAGACCAAGCAACTAAACCTATAGTTCACCTAGTTCCGTCTGTATTCCCACGCCTCCAACCTGTAAACAAGTCACGTACTTAGACCAATTCCTTTGGTTCGTATTCCAAACAGTAAAGGAACAACAAATATGTTTGGTATCAGCTCTCTTCAACCAAGTGATATGAGTTGCACAAAGGTTCCCTTGTTTATCTTAACATAAACTCCTTTTCCAGGTTCCAAGATCTATCTTATGTTCAATCACCCAAAGACAATCGTTAAGTTTAAGCCAATCAATACCTTTAATCACAAGGAATCATATTGATGCCGATCTTCCTCAACTATTCCATCAAAATACCAAAAAGGATAAATCAATTATAGTCAGATCCTCTTTTTCCCAAACAAGTATTGTGCACACCAAAGATTATAAAAAACAAGTCATAAATCTTCAATATCTTCTTTGTCTTCAAATCTTCTTAGATCTTCAATAAACACCTGCACACAACTACTTGAATCACTTGTGATCAATCACACACAGAACGGAGTCTGTTAACAATGGATTGTCACAAGATTGTCTTTAGATCTAACAACAGTCTAAAGATCCTTGTCAAAACCTTGAACTAGTTTGAGTGAATCTTATATCAGAAGAGAAGATTCTCAAGCATAAACAAACTAGGTGCAATCAAAGTTCAACCTCCGTTAGTCAATCAAATCAATACGAAAACTAAAGATAAACCGCAATATCTAGTCACGCAGGATTAGTTTGCTAGAAATGCAAACTCAAAGTATTAATAGACAAGGAAGTTTGGACACCAAGGAATTTCCAAAACCGGAAATATTCTCAAGATATTTTTCATATTTACCCAAATTCGGTTTTCATAATTCCTGTGATTGCACTGTCCAAAAATAATGATCGAAATCTCCTTGGAAAATATTTAATTAGCAAATACACATTACTAATTCTTATTTTCCATATATAATTAAAAGCCCTTAATTAAAAAGATTCTTAACTTATTTAAATTCGATCTTGGGATTTACTTCCTTCTTAGCCGTTAAGGAATATCTTTGAATAATATAGAATAAGCATTAATGCACACTTTTCAAAGTGTGTCGACATCTTACTCTTGAAAGTCCTTTTTCATACTTGCTCACTTGAAACCGATTTACCATGCTTCCAAACAAGTTTAGAATTGGTTCACATGAGTTTCAAGAACTACGTGATTGATCAAGTAACACTCAATCACAACTCATGGGTTTACGGTTCTACCAAAACAAGTTTTGGTTCTACCTCCATGTGAGTACTGTACATAGTTACACTAGCTTACCAAAGATACGACTGACAAGGTACTAGGATTGGTTCCCCACATATATTTGGTATATAACTTGTATGCACTACACATGTCCATAAGATCGGTTCCCCCTTCCCAAAAACGTGTTGCACTTGTTCATAGGATCGGTTCCCCTTTCTTCCATAAACCTTTCCACACCTCATACAAGGATCGGTTCCCCTTGTGATGCACTGCACCTCTTACTAGGATCAATTCCCCTTCTCCCAGTAATAAGTTCAGACACTCACAACCCGATCATACCCCAGGTGATTACTTAAGATCGGTTTCACTAATAAAATTCATACCAATACATAAGTCAGGCCTCATGTGAATAGTTTTACCAAGAACACAAACAAGTCATGAGAGGTTATACTAATCACACATATTGGTCGTTCATAAGATATGCAATGAAGAACAACCCCAATAACGCCTGGCGATTTCCTTTTCGGTTCACAACACATATCATAAACTTACTTCCTTAGAACACATGTAAACATTGTTCCCTATGATAAAATCCTCACCTCATACCCATGCATAATCACAGTATCATTCATACGATTATGTCGATGTCTTATATACAAATTTTAATGGTTAAGCAAGAAACTTCATATTGTATTCCTTAATACTATGTCTATCTAGAGTGTTCATGCTTCGCAGTTTTATGTTTTCAATATGCACGACTTGAAAGATATGTTAGGGAATGCAACATTTCAATTCAAATATCACTAACCTCAAGTGGAAGGATGATTTTGTGGTTGTAGCTCCGTTTTTCTTCACTTCTTCACATCTTCGCAATACTTGTAATGTCTCACCCTAATACTTTCAAGCTAACCTATACGAAGTTGACTCTAGTACATTTAAATAAAGCGACTCTTAAATGAGTTTTGGCTCACTAAAATATGACAACCAAACTTGACATACCAACGCTTGGTGGGTTCAACCGAGAAATTCTCTAACAGTGGTACAATCATTTGTGTAGACTTGGAATGTTTCGTTATGATTATTTCAATAACTTGAAAATTGTTGTGATGCTAATAGTGTGTGAAAACGACTATTTCCATCCTCTAAGAAAGTTTCAATGATTGAAATAAGAGTTTAGAACACTTAACCAACATTGGATTATAAACATGCTGTGCACTCTTGCATATGTGTGATCCATGTTCGGGAACCATAGTATGCATACCCGTATGCGTACCTGTTGGTTTGAGAAATCCGAGATCCTAAGTGCGCGTACCCGTACACATACTGGCATAGGTTTGTGACCGATTTTTTTTGCTAGGTTTGGAAGTATGCGTACCTGTTCTCACACCGGCGAAAACCAAACTTGGTCCGGCTATTTCAAGTATGCGTACCCCATTTGCATACTTGAATGGTTAAAGTTCTAAAATCGGCTGTGACATGAACAAATACATTTATATAATAAGCAATGAATTCTTTGCAAACCGTGGATATATTTTTCATGAATTGATTCGAGTGAATCAAACCTATTTTGGTTCAATTGTGTTCTTGTATAATTCTATGAAAATATAACAATTGAACAACACTTTAACTAGTTTAATTTGAGTCATTTGAACTAGTTATGGTTAAGATGAATATGGTTGGTATGAGAGTGTTCATATAACTAACCTCGGTTAACTACTATTGAGCTAACATGGTGTATACGTTTAGGTACGGTTACATAAACCTAAATTAGGGTATATTTTATTTGTGTATATTACAAGCTAAGTTCGATCTAACAGTTGAAAGATATTAGCTTGAATCTAATCAGGTTTTCATCTAACGGTGAATATTGAATGATTTGTTACTAAGGTAACTTAGATTGCAAACCCTGATTTGAAAACTATATAAAGGAGAACTCTTGCAACTCGGAAACTTAATCCCAATACCTCCCATGTGATACTAGTTGCGACTAGAGTCGATTCTCCTTTAACCTTAGGTTTTTCATGAAACCCTGTAGGTTAACGACTTAAAAACTTCATTGTAGTTGCGTGTGATGATCTTACTTTTACTATCGTGATTGAGTATTATCTTTGCTAATATTTGCTTGAGATTTATCTCCGATAGGTAAGATTAAAAGTAGTCACAAACATCTTCGTCTCATCGTTTGTGATTCCACAATATCTTGTTTTACTACCATATGATTAAGATTATTGTGAGGTGATTGATAATACTAGGATGTTCTTCGAGAATGTAAGTCCGTGTTATCAATTGGTTCATGTGCACCTTTATTTATCAAAAGACGGAACAAAACTCTTAGGTATTTCTGTGTGAGACATATTTGTTTATCAAGTCTTCGACTTTGGGTCATAGCAACTTTTGGTTGTGGGTGAGATCAGCTAAGGGAATCAAGTGCATAGTATCCTGCTAGGATTAGATGCTTAAGAAGCACAACTGTACCTTGAATCGGTGTGAGATTGATTAGGGTTCAACTACATTCCAGTCAGAAGTTAATTGGTAGTAGGCTAGTGTATGTAGCGGCTTAATATAGTGTGGTGTTGAAAACTGGACTAGGTCCCGGGGGTTTTCGGCATTTGCAGTTTCCTCGTTAAAAAAACTTCTGGTGGCTGTGTTATTTCTTTTCCACATTATATTTTGTTATATAATTAAAATATCACAGGTTGTGCGTTGAATCGATCAATTGGTAAATCCAACCTTTGGTAGTTGATTGAAATTAATTAATCCTTGAATATTGTTCTTTGGTACTGTTCAAGTTATTCCTCTTATATTCAATCGGGCTCGCAAATTCCTATTTGCTGATTGAATTAAGAGATAGAGATATAAAACTCTTTGATATACTTTTTCTAGATTGAGTCTGACCGTCTAGTTGATTTTTTTGAAAGTATATTGGAGTTTGTCTATTCAGATTGCCAAACGAAATATTGGGTGTGGTTGGTGGACCCCGCTTTTTCAATTGGTATCATAGAAGGCAAACACATTTAAGACCTCATAAGTCTGTGTTTATAGCGATCAGAATATGGTCAGAAGTGCTATCTCTATGAACGTACCACCAGTCTTCGATGGCTCAAATTACTTATGGGCAAAAATTACTATGCGTGCCTTTCTTCAAGCACGTGATTTTCAATCATGGGTTTATGTTGTTAATAGCTATAATCCTCCGGTTATTGCAGAAGACGATGTAACTGTTCCGAAGGACATTTGTGCATATGAACCCGCCGAGATTCTCGATGTTAAGCAAAATTCTGACGGGTTAAATTTTAGCATCCATGCCATTACCCCAGATCTTTAGCACCATGTGACTACGTGCACTCAGTTTAAAGATGCTTTGGATATCTTAGAAACCGAATTTGAAGGGAATGCATGTGAAAAGAAAGCTAGGCTTCAAAACCTGAATTCTGATTGGGAAAACCTTCGTATGGAAGATGAAGATTCATTCGATGAGTTTAATCAAAAAGTGTCTGAAATTGTTAATGCATCTTTTGTGTTGGGTAAGACTATTCTTGAAAAGGACATTGTGATAAAAATTATCAGATCGTTTCCATCCAGATACGATTCTAAGAATCATGCCATCGTTCAAGGAAATAACCTTGCAACTCTTTCCAGAATTACTCTGGTTAGAAAGCCAAAGATCTTTGATCATGAGCATACATCCAAATACGGAAAGGATGTTGCTTTCAAAGCACAAAGAACACTAAATTACTTGACAAAAGTAAAAGTGTTTGCATATCTGAAGATGACCTTTCTATGGATGATTCATCAGATGAAGATCTTGACAAGTCAGCCTCTTTGATCACAAGACAGTTTAGGGATCTTCTTTTGAAGAGAAGTAAACGGTTTTCCAGAGATAAACCTAAGTCATCAGTTAAACCACATAATCGTGCTCCTCCTAAAAATAGGGATATTGATGAAACTGATGACGAGGATATGTCACAGTGCTTTCAGTGTAAAGGTTTTGGTCATTTTGCAAATGAGAGTCCCTATCGGAAAAAATACATTGGGAACAAAGGTCTAGCTGCAACACTTGATGAAATGTCTGACAACTATGATTCTAATGAAGACGAAAAGTCAAGTATTTCATTTCTTTGTGAAAATATTGATTTTGATAATTGTAGCAATACATACATCATTCTTGATATTCTTTCAGAAGAAATCTCAACCGGTCTGGAAGAAAAAATATATCTATCGGTTTCTACTAGAAACCCTTTTTTTATTTTTTCAGGTTCCACTATGTGTATAGCTGCTTACAAATCTCGGGCATCTGAATCATCTTCCATGTTGACATGTTCTTATTGTTCTCTCAAAGGTCATGAACTCTCAAAGTGTTTCAAGTACAAAAAAAAAAAGATACGTCAACAAACTTCAATGAAGAGCGAATCGATTAGCAAACAAGCTCAAACTCGTTCAAAAATCATCATAGGTATGTAAATTCTTCTCTTCTCCGAAGAAGTTAGTTTGCAAAGAAAAGTCTAGATCTCCAGTGAAAAAATCATGGTCGAAACATTTTGTGAAACAAAGTTCTATGAATTCCTTTCGAAATGGTTACGGTGGATAAATTATTGTTTACCCTAGACAACTTGATTGTTGGTTGGTGCATCTTGTCTCATGTGCCTGATAAAAAGAGACAAGATTGTGCACACCTCAGGCTTTAAGAAAAAAGAATTGTTTTAGATTTTTTTCTTTCTGTTTTTTTAGTTTTGTTGTGCTTTGCGCGATTTGAATTCTCCTAGCTTCCATATCTAAATTAATATTGGAAGGGACTTCCCTGTTTAGTCAATAAAAGGGGTTATTCTCGTTAATTCTACCCTCTTTAGGGTTGAGAGTTGTGCATGCATGAACTTGTGTGTTTAAAAGTTCTGTAACCCTACATTATTATTTTTTTCTCTCATAACTCCATATGTATGGATACTCCAAGCATTATGTCCTATGATGGAAAATATGTTAATATGATTGTTAAGCCATCAATCATGAAGGAAAAAAATAAATCTTTGTTACCTCCAACTTTGAAAAGAAAAAGAAGGAATGTGAGGAAGCCAAGAGTTGTTCCTTCAAATTCTAAGAAGTTTTCTAATGTTCTTGAAGAGTTTAAGGAAACAAGGAAGGAGATTCATCAAATAAAGGATATTGTGTTGAGAACTCTTGAAATTTAGAAGGCCCTGGTTCGGCATTAGTTCAAAATGTTTGTTGGAATTGACTCCTTTCTTCATGAACCTTATGTCCCCATGGATGTTGACGACAAGGAGTTCGGGGACGATAAAGAATTTTTCAGAGGTCTCAATGTCTAGGAAACTTCTTATGAGAATTTATTCTTGTGTTTTTAAGAAGGATAACTAGGGTTTGGAATAGCCATTATTGTGAGTACACACAGCTATTGCCAACGTTTTTATCTTGCAATATTTTTAGATTTATTTGTTTAAATTATAAGTTATTTGGAAGGTGATTTTTGCAGTATTAATCTTTATGGTTTTATATATTGCAAATTGTTATGGGATATGTTATTTACGTCAGTGAACCTTTACTATCCCATATTTGTTCAAAATTTAACTCTATTATATATGGATATGAAAGTATTGATAAAAGATAGAATGAACTTTTGACTACAAAAGTTAAGCCTTTTATGTCATTATTATGCAAATATTGATGGAAGAAAGGATGAAATTTTTTTTTCAAAGATTAAGTCAATTATATGTCATTGTGCAAATAGTGATGAAAAATAGAATGAATCTTTGATTATTCCGCAATATTCGTCTTTCCATGATCCACATCTCTATGTATGTTTTGTGTTCTCCGTAAGTTCTCTTATGTTGAGCATGGCCAATTAAATTGATCATTTTCCTTATGGTTAAATCAATTGATATTTTTGGATACAAATTCATGTTTCATGTGATTTGTTAATGTCCAAAGAAGTCCTTCTTTTCTTGCGAAAGTAAGGTCTCTCTTGTTGTTCTTTCGGGAATGACAATTTATGGGGGAGAGTTCTTTTTGAACTTGCGCTTAATTAATTTTCATATCTTTATGGGGAGTGTGGATGTGGAATATTGTAGGGGTTATCTTGTATCTTAATAAACTCCTTGATGAATGCATTTAGTTTCGGCTATTTGATGGCATCTAAACAAGTTGGTATGTTGTTCTCTTTTGGTCATGAAGTATCTATATGATAATTTCATGAGATAACCACTAGTTTTCATACCTTTGCTAATTTATATTAACAAAAAAGGGGGAGAATTAATGTGTAGTTCACACTACAAATACATATGGTTTACGGATCATTATGTAAGGGTGAGTGGTTTTCATATTGAGATGAAGTATTTACTAAGGGGGAGTGATACATATCACCATAGTATTGTTGTCAAAGTTGTGATACAATTGGACTTTGATGCTGTATAATGATATTATGACACTGTATAACAATGATTGAGAGAAATTGTTTTCTCATTGTTATAGCTACGGATCCTCCAATAACGATGATGCTGAGTTGAACACATTTGGAATCATTGGAATACTTGGAAGTGACGAAGATTTCAAGTAATTTTGAAGAACCAAGAAGATCAAGCATTTGGATGAGAAGCTACAAAGTTTGTTTTTTGTAATCCATATGTATTGATAGTTTTGTCACTAAAATTTACAAAGGGGGAGATTGATAGAGCACTGCTCGGTCGAATTCGAAAGAGTTGCTATCTCAAGCTTGTTTTTCAATGTTAGTGATCAAAACTATAAGTCTTGATTTCTAGTCTACTTAAAGTAATGTCTCGGACTAGGATAGATTATGTAGTTGAGCATTAGACTTCATGGAGGTCATTAATTGAAGACGAATAACTACTAAGGAGAGCTTGTGGAACTTCATCAACAAAGGTATGTGGAGACTAAAACTCATCTATCACTTGGAAAGTCTATTTCTACTCTATCTCCTATATTGAGACAAAAGTCGTATTACTATAGTTTTCGATTATGCATATTTGATATTTCGAGTTGAGTTTAACTCGCTTAGGTAAGCTTCCGCTTCAACCAAGTTCATCTTATATTCTTGACGAAAGTCAAAAGATGATCATATGAAAATCTCCGAGTAAACATCTTACATGGTTTGTGTGATACAATCATTTGGTGTAGACTTGGAATGTTTCGTTATGATTATTTCAATAACTTGAAAATTGATTTGATGCTAATAGTGTGTGAAAACGACTATTGTCATCCTCTAAAAAAGTTTCAATGATTGAAATAAGAGTTTAAAACACTTAACTAACATTGGATTATAAACATGTTGTGCACTCTTGCATATGTGTGATCCATGTCTGGGAACCATAGTATGCGTATCTGTTGGTTTGAGAAGTCCGAGAACCTAAGTGCGCATACCCGTACGCATACTGGCGTAGGTTTGTGACCGGAAAATTCTGCTGGGTTTGGAGGTATGCGTACCCATTCGCCTACTGGCGAAAACCAAACTAATCAGGTTGAAAGATATTAGCTTGTATCTAATCAGGTTTTCATCTAATATAACTGTGAATATTGAATGCTTTGTTACCAAGGTAACTTAGATTGAAAACCCTGATTTGAAAACTATACAAAGGAGAACTCCAGCAACTGGGAAACCTAATCCCCACACCTCCTGTGTAATACTAGTTGCGATTAGAGTCTATTCTTCTTTAACCTTAGGTTTTTCACGAAACCATGTAGGTTAATTACTTAAAGACTTCATTGAGATTGTGAAGCCATGCCCAACTTTTTTATCTGTAGTTGCGTGTTCTAATCTTACTTTTACTATCATGATTGAGTATTATCTTTGATAATATTTGCATGAGATTTATCTCCGATAGGTAAGATTAAAAGTAGTCACAAATATCTTCGTCTCATCATTTGTGATTCCACAATATCTTGTTTTGCTACCATACGATTAAGATTATTGTGAGGTGATTGGTAATACTAGGATGTTCTTCGGGAATATAAGTCCGGGTTATCAATTGGTTCCTGTGCACCTTGATTTATCAAAAGACAGAACAAAACTCGTAGGTATTTCTGTGGGAGACAGATTTATCTATTCCAATATACTTTTCTGCGTGATACAGATTTGTTTATCAAGTCTTCGACTTTAGTTCGTAGCAACTCTTGGTTGTGGGTGAGATCAACTAAGGGAATTAAGTGCGTAGTATCCTGCTGGTATCAGAGGCGTAGTGTCTGCACGAATGTACCTTGAATCAGTGTGATATTGATTAGGGTTCAACTACATTCTAGTCTGAGGTTAATTGGTAGTAGGCTAGTGTCTGTAGTGTCTTAATACAGTGTGGTGTTCAAAACTAAACTAGGTCTTGGGATTTTTCTCCATTTGCGGTTTCCTCGTTAACAAAACTTCTGGTGTCTGTGTTATTTCTTTTCCGCATTATATTTTGTTATATAATTAAAATATCACAGGTTATGCGTTGAATTGATCAATTGGTAAATCCAACCTTTGGTTGTTGATTGAAATTTATTGATCCTTGAACATTGGTCTTTGGTACATTCAAGTTATTCCTCTTATATTCAATAAGGCTCACAAGTTTCTATTTGATGATTGAGGATTGAATTAAGAGATAGAGATATAAAACTCTTTGATATACTTTTTTTAGATTGAGTCTGACTATCTAGTTGATTCTCTTGAAAGTATATTGGATTTTGTTTATTCAGATTGCCAAACAAAATATTGGGTGTGGTTGTTAGACCCCCGCTTTTTCAGTTTGGTATCCTCTCGAATGATGACATAAGTGCAATGATCAATTTTCTAAGGGATACTCATGTTGGTCTACTCAATGTGTAAATTATAACAAATTAGGTATTTTGTTTAATAAAAAGGTTTCTCAAGATAGGCAACAAGAAGTGATGCTGAGATTGGGTGTTTAAAGAATGAGTGTGGATGATAAGTACTCGGGACTTCAAATCTTAAAACATGACAGTAAATATGCTTTTCATGAATTTTTGATTCGAAATTTTGAAGAATTTTATTTTATTTAGGTGGAAGAGCCATTTCCTCCTTAGTCATGCATGAAGGACAACTTTAATCTAATTTGTACTTGCTTTGCTCCCTCTTTTTTACATGGCTACTATAATTGTCCCCAAAAGAATTCTTAACAAGTTGACTCAAATAATCAAGAATTTTCGGTGGTGTTACTCAATGGATGAGAATAAGACACATCATATTAAGTGAGATTGGTTTACATCGTGCAAAGAAAATGTTGGCTTGGTTTTGAGGTCTTTAGAGAATTTAAACAAAGATTTGATCTCAAAATTGAGATGGAGATTTATTAATGAACCTGATATAATTTGGTGTAAACTCTTGAAGGCAATGTATTTTAAGAACACTAATTTCTGGTGTGTCAAACAACCTCTGAAATGTTCATTTACATGCGGCAGGCAATTCTAAACTCTAGCTATAAATATCTTAGAGGATGGATGTGTTTGGTCAGATGGTGATGAAACCACTAATATTGATATATGGATTGATCCTTGGCTTACCCACTCTTGAAGGTTTTAAACCCACTCTCCCAAGTCAACTGCCACCATACATAAGCAAGGTTAGTAATATCATTGTCCCTAATGAAAGAAAATGGAATGTTCAACATATTTTTCATCCTTTTGAAGCTTCCCAAATCGTAAATATTTATTTTAGCAAGGAGACTAGGGCTGATAAATTCATCTAGAGCTTTACCCCTTAACGAAAATTCACAAGTCAATCTTTTCAACATCTATAGAGTATTAACACTAGTGAGTCTTATATTCTTAATGATACCTCTTTCCCATGGGTTCATTTTTAAATAAGGAAAATTATTTCTTACGGGTATTGTCTTTCTTGGGTTGTGTGAAAAAAAAATGATGCGTATTTCAATGGTGCCTCTCCCCAGGTCCATCAGATTCTCAAGGTTCCAAACTATTGGTTTTCAAAATTCTTTTACCAGAGGGAAAATGATCACCATTCTAAATCTTCATCTTTATTCGTAGCTCCACCATTGTTAATGAGGTCAGTATCTCTTGATCATCTCACTTTGGTATTTTCTTTAAAATAAGTATCGATACTGACATAGTTAATGGTCTTGGTTCTTGTGCTGCCATCACAAGAGAGTCATCCGGTCACATAGTCTGTTGTGAGACTGTTATTGTTGGACCTAGTTAATGATCATTTATTCCTTCTCTCAAGTTGTCTAGTATAATGAATTTTCAGTTCATTATCATTAAAGGTGACTGTGAAGTTATTATCAAAATTATAAATGGGCAGTGCTTGAGGATCCCTTAGAAAATTCAAAGACTAATTGAAGATATCAAGTTTATACTTCTTGTGCCCATGGAGATGAGTTCAATTTTATCAAGAAAAGAACTAGTGATGCTTCTTATAATCTTGTCAGATGTTGTTAGTCCGCATAAAATCCATGATATGTGGACCTATGCTCAAATCCTAGCCACAATTATCTTTACGATTGGGGCTCTCTACATGATCTTTTTTTTTGTCCCTGTTGGCCTCTTTGGCCATCAACCTATCGACAAAATAAATAAATTCATACATGTACACTTATGCCATATAAAAATTCATAAAATACCCTTATATGTTCATCCCTTGTATGGAAGTTCTCTCCCGCTTATTGTGCCATCTGGAAACAATATTTTTTTCTCTCCAAGGAATCAAACTGACTCCTAAACCAACACCTATATCGCGTTTGTTCTTTGCGGATGACCATTGTTTATTTACTAAGACTGACTTAGGAAGATGTAATAATCTTCTTGATGTTATCAATATGTTCAGCAGAGCTTCAGGACAAGTTATCAATTTCTCAAAATCTGGTCTTTTTTTCAGTAAAAAGGTACATAATAAACACCAGGGTATCATTTCTTCACTTATGAAAATAAAGAAAATAAATGTAAAAGACACACACCTAGGGGTTCCCTTGTTTATAGATAGGTCTAAGATAAAATATTTTGATAACATTATTGATTTATTTGGAAGTGTCTACAAGATACTCTGCCTATAAGACAAAAACTGAGTTCAATAATGGAAGTTGACACTAAATGTGTTTTCTGTCTGCAAGTTGAAGAATCCGCCTTTCATTTATTCTTTGAATGTGATTATGAAAGATCATTGTGGAATTTACATTCAATGCCTATACATGGAGTATTTTATAACTCATCCTCTACTAATACTTACAATGATTTGATGAAAGGAAATCTGAATTCTATATCAATAGCATTAGCTGTCACGAAATGTTGGTTCATATGGAAAGAACATTGCCTTAAATTTTTTGAGAACAAAATTAGAAACCCAGAACAATTGGCTTTTGACATGTCAAGACACTATGAGTATTGGCATCCAACAACACAAACCACAGTATTACTGTAATGTATAAATAGAGTACAACATCAGCTTTACTGGACACTTCCAAGTGTAAATTTTAATAAACTATATTGTGATGCATCTTGGATACCGGCTAACACTAATGCTGGTTTTGGTTTCATCTTACGAAATTGGAAAATTACCTTAAATGGAGTAGGAATGGGTAGTTGCAGGACTGCATCAGCAGAAGAAGCATGAGTTGTAGCCTTGCTGCAAACTACAAGTTGGGCCATCAAAAACAATCTGCGAAATCTGGCCATTGAAGGAGACAACCAAACAACTATTAAGTGTTTACAAGACAAAGAAACCACAATCAAATAGAAATGTGTAGCAATATTAGATGAAGTTAAGAAGATGGCAAACCAATTGGTCTCTTTTGGGGGCTTTCACTTTGTGGACAGAAGATCAAACAAAGCTGCTGACCTTCTAGCTAGAAAAGGAAGAAAAAAAAATCTCAACAGACTTTATGGTTTATTGATGCACCTTCTTTTTTCAATTCCAACAATAGCTTTTGACATTGTCAAAGCTTATGAGATCTGTAATATGAACTCCACCTCCGTGTTTTTTTTTCCTGAAGAAGCTAATCATATAGATTCAATCATCGGACGAACAACTCAATCTGAGTTGATTCCACGTGAGTCTAAATCTACTGATTGGTCTCTTCTCAATAATAGTATATTTTGATATTTTCATGAATTTTTTTCTTCATAAAATACCATTTTCATATTTATTACCAAAACCATTTTCATATTTACGGTATTACCAAAAATCTTTCCTTCCGTAAGACTTTTATTTCGTTTCCAGCAACAACCCATTTTTACCACTGGTCTACTACGGTGTATACTCTCTAGTTCAGATTCAATGTACGGAGTATGGTGGTAGATATACGCGGACTACAAGATATCAGTAGCGCTAGAACAAGTCAGAATAAACCAAATGTGCCAATCAGGTGAATGATGCTTAATTGTGTGCGGGTTAAAATCTAACCAGGGGTAAACTTAGTAGCGTTAACCACAAGCTTACAAATAGAAAATGAAAGTTGCCTTAAAATTACTACAAAAACATACCCAATTTAACCACTCCAAGAAAAACCACTAGACAACAGTCACGTAAGTAAAATTCAGTAGAAGAAAGACGAAGCTGAGGATCAAGAAATTGCCCAATTCCAAAAACCCTACAGATAAGGTGAAATTGAGCTACTTACATTTCTTGAAACTTGTTTATTATCTGAATGATTTTCTTGTGTTTACACTAAGAATGGATTGAATTGGCTATTGCATTGGTAAATCAAACCCTAAATTAGAAATTTTGATGATCTTTTTTGACTTCTTGATTCTTTGACTTAAATGTTTCATTATCAGATTTGTAAAATTTGGATGTAGATTCCAAGAACTCAGTTTTTGGGGACTCTTTGATTCTGATTTCCTGCATGTTTAATCCAATTCATTTACTGGTATTCTTTGTTAGTTGGATTCTAGAATATGAGATTTGTCAGAATAATTAAAATCATTTTTGTTAAAGATAGAGCTTAGAAACCTTCAAAGTTGCAAATTTTGTTCTTATGAGTTTGTACTAGTTGGAATTTTGATGTTGTATCTATTTGGATCAAGGGTTATACTTTCTTGGATCGACTGACGAATCTATTGGTGTGACATTGTACAGGGAAGCACCAACAATTCTAACTCGGGGTTTATAAAATGTGTCCATCTGCACCTTTCTCTCCTACAACTGAAGATATTGGTTTAAGTTGGCCTGCCGAGCTACTAGTTATGTGTTTGGAGAGAATGATATGTGGGGATCCTATCCCGGCTAACGTAAATACTGAAATAAACCCGTACCTTGATTTGCCATGGTCATTGAATGGTAAGGTTTAATTGGTCTTACTCTTCACAAAAAATATGTTTCTGCTTTTACTTACACAACTCTATGGGATTTTGAAATCTACATGTACTCATGCAAGTGTGATTAGCATGAGTCTAGTGTCTTACTCTTATTGCATTCGCTCATGCTTTTGTCAAAGCAGTACAGGGGTAGAGCCAGAGGCCTAGAGGGTTTGAGTTGCATCCATTTGACTGAACATTGTTTCAATTTTGCTTAGTGGTTTATTGTCATGTGACATACTAGATATCTTTTACGGGTTTTTGACATTAAGTGAAAAATCATTAAGGTATTGTGTTCATTATACACAACATTTCATGGATTTGAAAATTTACCACTGATATGATTTGCGTTTTCGTAGTGGTAAATCTTTCATAGTAAGTCCAGTTTATTTGTGTTCAATAATGCATTCATTAGTTTAGTAATATGTTATGACATTTAGAATCTTCTTACTAGTTCGGAACTCTTCTTATTGAGTAGTACTGTGCACAGATAGCATTTGGTACTTGCATTCCTGGGATCTTAAAGCTTCTGAAACTGGATACTGGGTGGAGGCTGAGGAGGAGTGCGAAATACATACAGATAGTCCCACCATTGGTTCAAGAAGTACTCTCCAGTTCTTCAGTGGCCAAGCTCCTGATGGGGAGAAAACTAACTGGATGATGCATGCATACAGAATACAGCAGAAGAGACTCCTTGAAATCAATAAAGAAGGGGTGTGTAAGCCTTATAAACCTTTCATGCACCTGAAAGCTGTCAATTTCTTTTTGGTAACCCCCAAACAACTTGGTCTGATTTTTTAGCAACCATTGTTTGGTAGAATTCCAGTTCACTTTGTAGAGTTTTTACAAATCGAGGTCAAAGTCCAAGCAACAAGGAAGAACAACATGGTTCTGGCGGGTGCGATGCCATTGACAACAACGCGTTGCTTAATTCAACGGAATTAGATCCCAACTTAAAACATCCTACCATCAAGTGTCAGGTTCGTGAACTTCCATGTGTTTCTGCCATTCTAGAACTGCTTTGGAAGGTCATTTTCAGCTTGTTTTGGTTATTCTTCTTTGCTTTCCTATCTTCATATGCCTACTGCCTGGATTTTTTACTGTGCTCCGTTTGTTAATATTATCAATTCAAATATGTGAACCTTATCCAGGTGATCAGTAAGAATGAGAAGCATGACCCGACGAAAGTGTCTGACAGACAACCAAGTCCTGCTAACTCCAATCATGACGATGAGATCTATGACTTTTCTAGAGGAGATTACCTGGAATTGGAAGACCTCGATGATCCATTAGAATCATCTTCTTCCAGTTCAGAAAATTCAATATGTTCGACTCTGGCGTCATCTGAACACTTCGAATACTTCGATTCATCAGCTTTGTTGCGGGATCTGGATAATGATCTAGATACGCAGCGGAATCACACAGACAATCTTTCTGGATTACTCAGGCCAATTAATGCGGGGAATTCTTCAGGTAGGTTCACCAACCTATTTATATTTTGTTGCCTTTTGTATATTTCAATATTTGACATTTGATTCTTGAGGTACTGTCCATGTTGGGTGTGTCAGTTAAAAGTACTGGCGTGGTCTCACTATTTCTGTCCAATAAAGCTTCCTGCAAAAGTTATGCTTACTTAGTGTACTATATGTTACACACATTAAGTAGGGGTGCAATCTCTTCATTTATGGCTTTGTTCTGGTTAGCTGATGTGCAGTAGTTATTCGGGACTTGATCTATATAACACCGTGCCACTGACATACCGAAGCTGGATTAACCATATCCCATCTGCGATTCCCATTTCAAGACTAGCATTTTGAAAATCATAGCCATCTGCCTTAATTCCTTTTATGTGGACAATTTTGTGGCAGAATTTTCTTTTAGCCAGCATAGGTTTTGGACTGGACTCCCTGTTTTAGCTGTATACATCATATATAGATGACTCTTTTCATTAGATCCCAATTAGGTAGCTTTTTTTTTTTGGCTTCTTGCCACACTGGTGGAAGATTCTGCCTAATAGGCAATAGACACAAGGGTAAACTCTTCCAAAGGTTTTAAAATGCTAGGTCAATGGTTTAACTTTTTTTTCTTTTTTGATGTAGTTTACTTAATGTTAAGGCTATAATTAATAATTCTTCAGTGGTAGCCTTTGCTGGATTAGTGTTATAGTATTTGTGGAGATCTGGATAACAATTGTTGATGTATCTCTCAGTGTCCATCAAATGTTTTCACTCAATAAACACTCGGAGTAAGCAGTAAACAAGTACTTCCAGATTGAGATTGGGAATGATTCATCTTTTTTGTTTGGTTTTGTGCTTTGTTAGGTGCTGAGCAGCAACTTCTAGATACAGAGGCGTTAGAGGATGCTCGAAATAGACAGACTGCAGGCGACAGCAATGTGAATGAACTAACAAATTCATCACAAGATGAAGTGGCATCGTCCTCGTCATCCAATTCAAATGCTAGTGTTCGAGCAGCAGCTTCACCTACTTCGACGGAAAACAAAGATGATGTGGCTGGTAGGAGTCGCGGCAGGAGTCGCGGCAGGAGTAGGATAGCAAAACTTAGGAAGAAGTATCTGTGCTTCATCCCCTGCTAGTTTCTCATTATCCGCCAGCACGCCACAAACTTTACATGAATATATGTATCTGTGATGATATATCTTAGTTACACTTTTGTAAATAGGTCTTATTCCTGACTTCTGGGAGCTAAAATCATTAGGGTATTGACTCGAATCCATCATGTGCTTGTTATGTAGTTCAGCCTGAGTGTAGTAATAGTGTGCAGGGATTACATTTTACACACAATAACAAGACTCCTAAAGTTTTCCATATGCATCAACGATCCAACGGGGGCAGGCGTGTAGTGAAGTTTTCAGACGAGGGATTAGCCTGACTGACTACTGGGGTGGTGGGTAGGGTCTGAAAAATTGGTTTAACTTGTTGGGGTACTTGTTATTTGTGTTGTAAACATGAATGATAGATAGCTGAGGTCACTTAGTGTGGCACTGTAATTTTTCTTTCCATGCTGAGAGCCTGAGACCGTATTTTGTGATGTGATTTCATGTCTTTACTAGAAAACACAACCACTACTGATTAGCCGATTATGTATGTAATTTCGAGGTTGTCGTGAAAAGCACAATTATGTCTTACTCCCTCCGTTTCTAAAATATAGTCAGGTTTCCTTATTTGGGTATGTCAAAAAAAATAGGCTTGTTTCCATATGTGGAAAGTCAAATGTTATGATTTTACTACTATACCCATAGAGGGACCATTTATTTCTCTCATTTTTCTCTCTAATACAAAAAGAGACCACTTCTCTCTCCTCTTTCTCTAATAGCAAATGAGTGGGGACCAAAGTATAATTTAGGAAAAAATATGAAAAAGTGGCTATAATGATTGGTTTTCTTAATTTTTGTGAAAACCAAACTTGATTATTTTTTAGAAACGGAAGGAGTATGTTTTTGGGTTTATAACTCCTCGAGTACAACTGAACTAACGGTGGCGTAGTGGTAATTGTGACGGAAGGAAACTTCTTTATATGTTTTTCTTTAAATATATAAAAAGCCTTAGACGGTCAGATTACATTAAGTTGGTGGGTAGCCTGGCAACAAGCTGGGCACCAACACGATTGCTTAAGTTGGGTAAATCTCGATTGATAACCACCTATTTTTTTATTTTTTTTGTGAAACAGATTTTGTTTTTGTTTTTATAGAAAAACTTAGGCTGCCTGAGAGGCACCTAAGACTGCTACAGAGAGTTTGCAGTAATAGGACTACCGCCACCATTGGTAGGACTACTCATCCTGCCATCATTGTTTTTACAAAAGAGTGCAATATTAAAAGTATCCATATTTTGAAGACAATGGATGAGCTTAAGATTTAATAACACAAAAGTTACTAGGTTGATATCAGTATTACTGCCCTCCTCTTCACTATTACTGCTTTCATGGTATCTTAGATGGAATCTTCCTTTGACAGCTTTATGGTAGAGTAACTTGAAACGATCTAGAATCTCCATGGATTGAACTTGTATCTCTATATTTGTGTGCTGCATTTCTTTGGCCCATTGGAAAGCTAGGTCCGCTCCTCCTGTTGCTCCCTAAGCTCCAGAGTATTCTGAATGTCCTTTGGTATCATTGATGTTTCCTGCAAAATCTATCATAGTCAGTGCAGTGTAGTAATTCAAGTTTTTAGGATCTTGCAGAGTGCATATTTTGATGATTTTCCCATAATCTGTTGTTACAATCTGATTCAGATAATATGGAGTGGTGTTGTGATACATAGTTGAATCAATTTCCTCAGGTAAGAGGGAGAAGTCATTCAAAATATGCTCAGGCAAGTTGTGAATTCTATTGTGATTGCAGAGATGTTGTTTAATGCGCATAGAAGTGATTGCCGCATTTGGCTTGATTTGTCCGAAAACCAGATCACATCTCGCTTTCCAGATATACCGACATGTGGTGGCATAAATGTTGCAGTCCTGGCTGGTCATCCCAGTCTGAAACCAGGAATTGAGCCAGTCCATGAAGATAGTGGTGTTATCAAACTGAGTATTATGGGAGCCAATGATTTCCTGCCAAACTAAAGTTGCAGCAGTACAGTTTAGGAACATGTGTGTCATGGTTTCTTCTTCCCCACTATTGCAAATGGTGCATAAAGGATCATTGTAATGCAGAATGCTAGCTGTTTTAGCATTAGTGGGAAGAATCTCATGAGCACATTTCCAGTTAAAAACCCTGATAATTGGAGCCACATTCATGTTCCATATTTCCTCTTAGTTGCCCGTTGTTGTATCATTCATGTAAAGGTTGCCAATCTTTGCTTTATATAGAGCCTTGACAGAGAATTTTCTCGTGTCATTGAGGTTCCATATTATCTTATCTTCTTCATCAGGGTGAGTTTCTAGAGCTTTAATTTCTTGAGCAACATTGTTGCAGAAGAGAGATTGTACTAAAGTTTCATTCCAGTTGCCATTTGGGAGAAGGAGAGACTCCACAGATACAATATGATGAGGACATTTTGGAGGTTTATTGAGTCTTGTAGTGGTGTTTGGGATCCAGATATCTTCCCAAAATTTTATTTTTCTCCCATTCCCAATTCTCCAGACACAGTGATGTTGAATGTTGTTGATGTCTTCTAGTATTCCTTTCCATATCCAGGAATCACCATCTTTTGATTTTATATCCATATTGAGAACATTCCTGCCAATTAAATACTTTGCATCCATAAGTTTGTACCATAGAGAGTCTTTATCCTACTATAGCCTCCAGCCAATTTTTGTAATCATAGAGATGTTGAAGAGTTCCATGTTCATCAAACCTAATCCTCCCGGCTCTTTTGGTTTTCCAACTGCAATCCAAGCTTTAAGGTAGTAACCAGTTGGATTTTCTATATTTTTCCCCCAGAATAAATCCCTTTGAAGTTTGTTGATGTCTTTGCAGGTTTGCTTCGGGATCTTGAAGCAGTTCATATGATAAAAACAAGCAGAAGAGGTAATAAATTTGATGAGCACTTCCCATCCTGCTGGATTCAAGGGTACATTTTTCCAGCTAGATAATCTCAGTTTAAAATTTTCAACTCCAGGTTTAAAAGAACTAATTTTGCTTCTATGGGTGAAGAGGGGTGAACCTAGACATTTATCCTCCAGCTGAAGAACTTGAACTCCCATAGAGTTGCTGATGAGAGGGATAATACTTGGATTTGTGTTCTTGCGGAAGAAGATTCCAGATTTATTGTAATTAATTAGTTGCCTATAAGTGCTTCCAAAAATCTGTAAGATATCCATAATGTTTTGAGCTTCATGCAAGTTGGCTTTGCAGAAAATCATACAGTCATCAGCAAATAGGAGATGGTTGATTGATGGTACAGATTTGCAGATTTTTATTCCATGAATAATGCCCAGCTCCTTAGCATGAATAACAGTTCTGGAAATGGATTCCATGCAGGAAAGAAAAATATAGGGTGAGAGAGGGTCACATTACCTTAAACCTCTTATAGGTTTGAAGAATTTATCAGGGGAGCCATTTATAAGAACAACAAAAGTGGATGTTGATATGCATTTCTTTAATTTTGTTGCACCATTGGTCATTGAACCCAATCCTATTCATGATGGATAAAAGAAAGGTCCAATCAACTCTGTCAAAAGCTTTTGCCATATCAATTTTTATGCCCATAGTTCCAGAGTCTCATTTCTTCCCTCTTTTGGATCTCATATTGATCTCATGAGCAATTCTTATGTTATCAGATATTTGTCTACCAGGAATAAAAGCATATTGGTAAGGGGATATGATTTTGTTAAGATAAGATTTCATTATCTGAGCTATGAGTTTGGATATGATTTTATAGGTTGTATTGCAGAGGCTGATGGGCCTAAAGTGGCTTGGGGAAGTAAGATTGTCAATTTTTGGGATGAGGGATATGAAGGAAGGTAGAATTCATTTCTTTTAGTAAGTTACCAGAGGTGAAGAAATGTTGTATCATTTTGAAAATGTCATTTCCTATAATTTCCCAGTTAGTTTTGAAGAAGTTTGGTGGGAATCCATCAGGACCTGGAGCATTATCACTTGCCATGCCGAACAGTATGGGATTTGATTTCATTATGGTCAGGGATCCTGTTGAGCATAGTGTTGTCAGCTGAGGTTATGGTAGTGGGTATGAGGTTAATGATTTTTGATGAAATGTTTATGGGTTCAGCAGTGGCCATGTTTGAGAAGTGGGTAGTGAAACAGGTTTTGACTTCTTGATAGTCTGTAATCAAAGCTCCTTTATCATCCTGTATTGTATCAATCTTATTTCTTCTAATTCTACTCTTATTGGCTATATGGAAATAACTTGTGCTTTGGTCTCCCAATTTTATTAGCTGATATATGCTTTTGGTTTTCCATAACCTTTCTTTTATGTCATGCCAGTTTTTGAGTTGTTTCCTTGCATCAGCTAGTGCATGGCCTTTATCCACCTTGAAGTAGTTGTTGTGTAGACAGTTTAAGTGTTGCTTACATTCTTCAATATTAGTCTTGATGTTGCCATATACTTCCTTGTTCCAAACTCTGATTTGTAGCTTTATGTATTTGAGTCTTCTGGCAATGGTGAAGGCACTAGATCCATTTAGATATTTTCTTCAGCATTCAGCTATAATTTTCTTGCAATCTTCATGATCCAGCCAAGGGCCAAAAAAATTGAATGGTATCTTTCCGTTTTTCCAATAAGGATATGAATTCAGCAGAATGGGATGGTGATCAGATCCAATAGCTAGCATATTGGTGATTATGGTGTTAAGATATAGAGCTAGTCAATCATCAGTTGCTAGTCCTCTGTCTAATATTTGTTCAGTAAGAGCATGACCCCTTCTTTTGTTTGACCAAGTAAAGGGGCATCCAGTAAAACCAATATCAACCAAATCCAGATCAAGAATCTTGTTATTGAATATAGATGCTTCAACGGTATCAATTGGGTGAGTACTGAATTTTTCAATGTCATGAAGGATAAAATTGAAGTCACCTATTACCAACCAAGGCAATTTATTGGTGACTGCAGTTTTATCTATCATTTTCCAAAAGTTTAATTTATTGGAAGTATCATAAGGACTACCATAGTACCATGTGAAAAGCCAAGGAGGGCTATTGGCAAGTCTGATTATTGCATTGATATGGTTCAAAGAGAAGTCCATAATGTCTAAGGAAATATATCTTTTCCATATTAATGCTAATCCACCAGCAATGCCACTTGCCCCTCCTGGGTTAACAAACCAGAAATTGTTGACACAAATATCATGCATAGTTTTCTTGAGCTTATCATGTTTTTGTTTAGTTTCAGAGAGAAAATAATGTCAGGATTCAACTTATTAAGCATATCATTTAGGTAGCTCATAGCATCCTTAGTTTCAAATCCTTGACAGTTCCATGCCAAAGCAGTGAAGGATAAATTTGGATACTTGGAAGTTAGTCTTCTAGTGATATGATCATAATAAATACTTATGATATAATGAGCTATAAAGAAGAGATTTAGAGAACTTAAAATGAGGAAATAAGAGGGGATGAGAGATCATACCAAATTTTCAGAGGAGGAGCTATCCAAGGTACCATTAGCCATTAAAAGACAAGTGCTGCTCATTTGTATCTTCAGTCAAGTCTTTGAATCTTTTGAGGTTGGCCATCTCACAATTGTTGAATATGTAGTTACTCTCACTGGGGAGAGGTTTCTTTATTTTGGGGTCATGAATAACAGTGTTTGAAGGGGTTTCACCAAGGTTTTCAAAACTGTGTGCTTTTTTTCTTAGCTTTCCAGGCTTCTTTCTTCTTTTTGGCAATTTCAATTTCCATATTGGCTTTGATTTGGGCCAGAGTGGGATGGGTATTGAAAGGGAAGTTTTAAAGTGCAGGGGAAGCATGTAAAATATTTTCAGCAGCAACAACTTCAGCATCAGCAGCTGCTTCAGAGTTATTGATATGATGTTCTCTTGCAGTAGCTTTCATTTTTGGCAATTTTTTCTTGTAAGATCCCACAACTTATTTTGTCATCTCTAATCTTCTGTTTTTAATTTGACAGGCCAAAATATTAGGGTGTGGAGAGGTTGTCAGATCAATAGGTGAAGTCTGAGCTCCAAAGATGATGTAACTATTAGAAGTTGATGCAATGTTTGCTATGGGATTTTCAAGCTCCAATATCTTAGCATCCTTCATTTTTGCTTCAAATTCAGCAGCAACATCAGAGTATGGTATGTAAATGACATCTTTACCAGCTTGAACAATTTTTTATTGTGGGATTCTTGGTTGGGGAGATGGTTAAGGGGTTGGTAGAGACTGATGTGTATGGTGGTTTTGGTTTAGTGGAGAAGCACATAAGCGTCCTGGGTGATCAAGGACTCTGCAAACTTTGAAGAAATTAATGCCATTTAGAGCATAGGAAACTTCCACCCAGTGGGAAAGAGTAGTAGATTCAAAGGCTTCAATACCAAACTTGAGAGATCTGGTGACATTGATTGTAAGTTTTACCTCCAGGTTTTTTCAAATCTATCCCTTCCATATGTTTTTTTAGCATCTTGATAGACTCCAATTGGTTTCACTATATTTCTGATGTCAGTTGTGATGTGAGTTGGTATTCTCTTTATAAGGAGCCAAATCATGACCTTAGAGAATAATTCTTCATCAATCAGCTCAAGACCATTGGCATGGACAACTACTAAGACCATAAGCTTCTCAAAAACTCCTCTAGTACCTCCTTTTTTCAAAGTTGAATAGTCTTCTTCATGAGTGGTTATGAGAATGTAGAAGTTTCTTCTCTTGTTTCATACATCAACTTCAATTCTAATTTGCATTTCCAAATTAGCATTAATGAAGTTACTGACTCTGGAGGCTTGAAAGCAAATGTTGCTGTAAAGTTTACCAATAAAATATCTTTTCCAGTCTTGAGGCTGTTTGGTTTTGATTTTTTCATGATTGATGAAGACTTTTGGGAACAGATCCCCAGGAATATTTAGAGCTGAGTTTATTTTATTAACCAGGTTATCAATGGTGTTAGGATTAGAGTTGGAGGAAGGAGCCATGAGACTAATAGTGAGATATAATAGAAGGAAGATAAGTGGAGGGTGTTTCTCACTAGGAGTTTTTTTCTTCTTCAAAAAGTAGGGAAAATGACAGGCTTTAATTTGAATTTTATTTACAGGTGTGTGCTGATTCTTGTTGTACTTTGGATAGGTATCCAGAGTTCTGATGTTTATGGTCAAGTAATAGGAGAGACTGATATGTATGTACTTGTGTATAGAGCAATCTCCAATGACTTTGTTACTTTGGTCTTGAGTTTCGATGGCTACGGTACCTTGGATAGATACCTGTCATGAGATTCCAAACTATGTGCAGTGTTGTTAGCAGCATTGTAACTAAAGTAAATAGTAGTCATAGTTACCAGTTTGCAGTAACTTTTAAACTTGCTGTCTTCTGATGTAGGGTATGGGTAGAATGGTTTTTGATCAGGTCCTAAATTTGGTTTGGGCTGTTGTCTTATGATCAAAATCCCATTTAGATGTTTGTAGTGGTTCCGAGCCTAGCAAGATTGCCATTCAGCCTTTGTCAGGTTCCAAGTCAGATGACTGAGCTGCTGAGATTTGTTTGTGTGAGTTGGGCGTGCGATCCTCCTAGATATGTTGCATGTCAGCCACTTACTGTTGCCAAGTGTAGTAATGTTTAACGGCTCTTTTACACTGATTCCAAGTGTCGTATTGTCCAGCGGTTCTTTTCCACCCATCAAGAGAAGAAACTGTTTAGTTAATGGGTTAATGCATACGGGAAACTTTTTCCTACTGCGTAGGCTATGATAGCCTATTTGCGTGAGATTTGAAACGACAAAGAAAGAGAAGATAGAGTTTAGAAGGAAGGGATGCGATTTTTGGGAATCGTTTCAATTAATTGGAGAAACGACCAAAGACCCCAGAATGAATCCTTTTATAAGAGTCTGTTCATTTGCCGGTGAAGGGTTTAAGTGCTTGTTCCCTACAAATTTTCCTTCTAAATTTTTTTCCAAGAGCAGTACTACTTCGACTTCCTCTATGGAAGATAACCAGCAGAATGTTGATCGCAAAGGCAAAAGAAAGATGACTGAGGTGGATGAACTCAGAAATAGCATGGAGATAATTTGGAACTTTCTTCTCAGAATAGTGCACTGAAGTAGAGTAATGCAATTTAGTGGTTCCAGGTGCAAACTTTCATCGAATAGAAAGTAAGTAGTATCCTGAGAGGAGTAGAGAGAAACATTGAGACTGCTAAGATTTATTGAGACTTTGGATCTAATAGTATTGATGTTTACCAGGTTTTTCATATTTGGATTAACAGTATGGTTTTTCTTGGGACTGATAGAACTAGTGATTTCTGTAGAGCTAGTGATTGTAGGGATTTTAGTGATAGCTGCAATTGTTGTGATAGTTGTGAGTTCTGTGATTCTAGAGGTACTTCCTTGAGATGACAGTGATGATGTTGTTGTTTGTAAGCCATTGTGAACACGCAAATCACGTAGGCATCAACGTGTCCACAACCAATCTTCGCATGTACAGAGTGCATGCATTAAAGTACGAATATATTGTGAGATGCTGGGATAGATGTTGATTCATTGATTCTAAACCCCACGGGTTTTTCATGATCTCCTCAACATCCATAACGACAGATCTAAGAGATGCATACAAATATTAGGGTAGATCAATACGAAATGTAAATAAGACAAAGATTTATGTGGTTCGGCTCTAAGGCCTACATCCACAGGTCTGAGGGTGATTCACTATGATGGTAAAAGATTACAAGATTAGTCGAAAGACTTTGGGTGATCATGGAACCCGAAGGTTAACGCTCATACTTACTCTTCCCTTCTTTCTCTCTAATTGTTCCCCCTATCTCTCCAATTGTTCGACCCCCCCTCCATGTAACAGGAAGGGTCATATATATAGTTCTTCTCGTGGGTCCCTTAGAAAGGAGCTGTTATAATTTTATCTTCTTGTGCTTTGTGCATAGTCCGTGGACCTCTTGGTCATCCTGCGGCTTCTATTATTCCTACGCTCATCACGCTGGCCTGCCTTTGTTCTTGTCGTCAGTCCAACCGACACATGCCCTTCGTGCCAGGCGGTGTCAGTCCTTCCCTGTCGAGTCTGTTAGTGGGGCTTCACCTAGCCGTTGATCACATCTTGCCTCGTGAGGGGGTAAAGTGAAATAGGGAAGTTCTTTGGTGCTACGCGGGTATACCTTCCTTTGATGCTCCTTCATCTTCGATCGCTTATCTTGACAGATGGCGCACTATCTAGACCCACGGATGATCCTGTGTGTCACCCACCTTTGTGATGTGGCTTCCACGTGGGGATGCTAGTACACGTGGTGAGGGAGGTAAATAAGTGTATTTACAATTTTCCCCTCTTCTTGTGACTAGGCGCCAGCTATAGTTGGAAGAAGAACCGTGTGATATGTTTTTATCTCCCTCCTCATAACTTCTCCTAAAAAGGAGTTATTTGAATTTATTGTGCACATTTCCCCTGCATGTCATGACTGCCCCTTGGGTAGTGGGCGGTTTCTTCTGGCGACATAAAAGAGGAGAGAATGATGGAATGTGAATTAAACTCACATTCTCTGTTTTATTCTCTGCCCCATTTTCTTCTTTACCCTCTTAACTTCTTATGCTACCATTATCGTTGCTTGCTATCGTTGTCGTTGTTGTCCGTTTGTTGCTGCCGTCGTTGTTGCTTTGCTTCCGCTGTTGTTGCCGCTGCCGCTTGCTGCTGCTTCGTACAACTATTGAGGTTCGGTAGGGTTTTTGTCTCGTTTGTTCGCCATTTTTGTTCCTGTGGAGTTTTTGATTTTCTGGTGATGAATCGTGATGGGTTTTAATCCCATGCATGTCATGGAATCGAAGATTGCCCCTGCTGAACTGGGTGTTTTACCGGCTACATTTTTATCCTTTTTGAGTGGGGTAATGAATTGAGAATTTAATCGGCGGCTGGTGAAACTTAGGGTTTTCTTCATGTTCTTCATTGTTCTTAAGATTTCCTCATTTTTGATCTTCCTTGACTGACTAGTCCTCCTGTTTGTGTTTGTGTTCGCAGATATGTCAGATTATCCGTGGGTACCTTATCAAACTCCTCCGCCGAGTCCTCATAGATATCCTCGGGGAGATTCTCACATCAGGGAAGGGGCTTCTCCTTCCTCTGCTCAGGGTAACCCTCGGGATAGGCGTCTATCCTCGCCTTCTAGCCAGATGCCTCCATTCCAAAGAGGTGATCCTCCCCGGGGGTCGAAATACGCCTCGACCCGTCCTAGAGATGAGTCTTCTAAGAGGCAGAAGACTCCGCGCACTGAACTCTTAAATGTGCAGCCTCTTCGTACCATGCCTCCTTTGCGGGCTAACCTTCCTCCGTCTTCATCTGTGCCTAGCTCAGGCAGAACAACTAAGAACCATCCCGCGAAGAGGAAGGCCTCAGAGATGGAGTCTTTGGGAGACGTGGTTCCTCCTAATAAGAAGGTAGCAGATTCTGCGGAAGATGTTGCGGGGGATGCTTATGAAGATGACTCTGCTGTCACATTTCGTCCCCTACCCATGGGTAATAAGAAGTTCACTTTCAGGCACATAGATCTTGAAGCCTTCAAAGTGAAGCACGGTCTTCAACACTTCCAAGTGAGTTTCTATGCCCCTGATAAAGACATAACTTACGAGATGGTTGTTAATTATCGATACGATGCTTTTCATCCGTTGACGACCGTGGGCGCTTTTGAGGCTGGTCTGATGTTGCCTTTATATAAAGTGGTGATGATTTCTATTACCGGGTCTTATCTAGCCGCGGTATTCTAAGAAGAGCCATAACCGTGGGTGCAAAGAATTGACGGAAATTACCTTCGTCATCTCCGAGAGTGCTATCTTCGTAGCAAGGGGCAAACGATGATGACCTGCTATGCTCCCAACTTAGAAGAGGAGAAAGGGTGGTATACTCCTGAAAACTTTAACAAATCCTTTGGAGATTATGTTAACAAGAAGACGCGCAAGCCGTGGTCTGTGAATCTGCGGAATATTGCTCTTGTTAAGGGGGAAATTCGCCTCTTGAGCGAAGTAAGTGACTCCAAGATGGCAAGGATTCCTGGTTCCGAAGGTCTTCCTATTCCTGCTGATGAGAGGATCAAGCGTGATCATGATTACGAATGGTCTTCCACCGTTATTGAGGTTGTTGGTCCGTGGGCCTATGGCTGGGTTCCTGGGCCACATGGTTGGCAACCTAGTGTTGACAGCTCCTACCGCGAAACCTCTCCTTCTCGTTATGCCCATTATTGCCCTTGGCAGATGAGTTTCGAAGGTATGGATTTTGATTACTACCGTGATGTTGATGACGCGGACGAGGAGGGTAACTCCGACGCAAACCCTCCTCCACGGAATGCTAGTGTTGCTAAGGTATGTTTGTATTCTTCGTATATATGCCCCTTCCTTTTCTTAAGTAATATGGATTATTCCAAGGAAAGGAGATACTCAAGGTTATTTATTATTATGTCCCGCAGGTGGTTAGAAAGAAAAAGATCAACCCCAAAGCAATCGTCAAATTCTCCTACTGGAGACTCTACGCATTCAAGATGTGAGCAAGTGACAAAGAACGCTGGAGAGGATGTGTCCGACGAAGAGGAGCGGATTGAGACTTCTCCACCTTTGCAAGAAGGAGATATTGCTGGTGGCGGTGATGGTGGCGTTGGTGATCAAGCCACATGTGGTGATGTAGGTATTGTTAATGAGGTCGCTGGTGGCGGAGTTGGAGGTGGCGATGGTGGTATTGTTAATGAGGCCGCTGGTGGCGGAGTTGGAGGTGGCGATGGTAATCAAGTCCTCGGTGGTGATGGTGATCAGACCCGGTGATGGAGCAAAATCTACTTGGGGCTGTGGTCATGGAGGTCGATCAACAGCAGACAGTCACGGACAAGGGCAAGGGAGTTGCTTTTGTGGCTAGCGAAGTGGTCGGACGCGGTGCTTGTGGTGAGTTTTCTTTTGGTAATACTAAATCCGGGGATCGGTCTTTTGATATGGCCGCGGCTATGGGACTCGTCTTGGATTTTAGTCTTCTTTCTCCTAGTGATGACTGGGATGTGCTTAAAGGTAGCGGTGGTGGTGGCGACAACTGTGCCTAGTGCTGAGGTTCCTTTGGTTCATCCAGAGGGTTATGTTGGCACCTCCTCCGGTGTTGGGGGTATTTTGACGCAAGGTCAAGCTAGTGCCGCACCTGGTGTGAATCCCTTGGGTTCTCCCTCTGATGATTTCCCGCAATCCATAATCGCGGATGGTGATGATGTTGTATTATGTTGGGTTAGAGAGAAGGGTTTGCTCGTCGTGCCGCATCCTGCCCCTGTGATTGAAGGGGAAAAGAGTTCAGACTCTTTTACTCGCCAGCATATGGAGTCGATCTCTACGGAGATTGTAGATGTAGAGTGGGATAAGGATCTCGTGTCCAGCGGGGTTGATTTGGTGGTGAATCCTCCTTCTACTGTCGATGGTATGATGGCTGTTGCTGATGGGTACCAGTATAATTATCCTCAGTAGCGACTATTGGAGGTATGTCCCATTCTTCGTAATCCTGCTCTTACTTGGATATATTATTTGAACTAATTTCTTTTTGATCCGTAGGTGATGAGAAGTGAGTATTGTAACCATACTCTATACCGGCTCTTCAAGGCCAAGTCTCTTAAGCTAGAGGAGAAACTCCGCCACCGTGAAGGAGTGCTTTCGAGCGTCGAAGCTGCGGCCTTTGCTAAAGATAGGGAGATAACTGAACTGAGGGATCTTCTTAAGCGCAAGGAACAAAAGGGCGTGGATGAGGCTGCGCTCTGTACCGAGCTAGCTTTAGTCAAGGAAAAGTTAGAGGTTGCTGAGCAGAATTCTTCGTCCCTTTCAGGTTTGAACCTCCCCTACTTTTCTTTTCCGATGTTCCCTATATGTTCTGAGTCGTCTCCTTCTTCTCTCCTCCCACGGTATTGTCTTCAGTGGGCGGAGTCCCTGAATTTATGTGGCTTCGTAGTGAGAGAGTTCGCCAAAAGGGGCGTATTGCTGAGTTAGTTGAGAAACTTAAGAGCGAAGCAGTGAAATGGAATGCTCGCGCGGATGTTCATAACGTTATTGCCGAAGAATGGCGTCAGACAAAATTTAGTTGGGTAGATTTGCAAAATCGAAACGTTCACGATCGTGAGTTTCTCAACGGGACTCTCTTATGGACGCGGGATAGGCTCGAGGAAGCCTGTGGCCAGATTTCCGCCCTAGAGATTAGGCTTAATGATATGGAAGAAGAATTGCGGCGAGCACGTTCTTCTCATCCCTCTGATGTGCGGGTTTATATGCGACGTCTTGCCAAGGAACGAGATGATGCTAGGGTGGAATCTGGCGCTCTTAGTAGTGCCTTATCCGCGTCTCGAACTGATGTGGCTCGTCAGGCCGAGTATGAGAGGAACTTAGAGGTGACTATGTATCGTCTTAACAAGGGGTTAGAATCGAAGAATGATGAGGTTAACCGATATCATCACTCGAACTCAATGCTTCGAGATGATCTTAGCGCGAGTCAATATGCTCATAGTCTCCTGCAGGTAGACTATGATAGGCTTTCAAACGAATATGATTATGCCGCAAAAGCATGAGACTCCGCGGTTAACCACTGTGAAGGTATATGTCTTCGTTATCGAGTGTGCTTCATGTTGTATTTGTTATTACTCACTTTCTTCTAATATCTGCAGAGCTCCAAGGACAGCTTCAAGCTTCAAATGACAAATTTGCCGAAGCTCAGGCTAAAATAGTTCAATTGGAAGAGCAGGTTAGCTATCATCGGGGTCTGGCTTCGTCTCGAGAGGAATCGATGAAGCATGCTACTGAGAAGGTGGAGCATCTTTCCATTTACCTAACTCAAGCTGAGATGAAGAGCGTAGCTATATGCTTCGTGGCACGTAAGCAGTTGGCGGAGGATATTAACAGGACTCTTGGTGAGATTGAGCTGGATCTCAAGAAGACCCATGGAATAAGCAAGAATTATACTCGGCGTCCCGTTCCCGATCTCCTTCGGTTCCTCCTACCCCTCATCTGGTGGTAGTGTTCCTTCGTCGTTAAAGGAGAAACCAGCGGATGGTGCTCCTTCTCAATAGATCGTAACTAGTATGTTGGGGATTGATCTCAGTTGCTTAATTTTCTTAGCGTTTTTGCTACTTTTCTTGCTAGGTTCGTAATCAACCGCCCTGTAATAGATCAAACTTCAATGTGTAAATATGAACTTGTATTTTGTTGAAATCGCGTCTATTTTTATAGATCCTCGTTAATATAGTAAGTAATTCCGTAAACTTTGTATTTAAACAGTTCCGTGGATTAGTTCCGAAATCCACGTGAATGGTTGCGTTGTCCACGGGATTGGTTTTGCTATCCGTGGATCTTGATTTGTAAGATCTGATAAATTGTAGTGTTAATGCAATTCCGTAGGTTGGTGTCCTCGGAATCGTCTTGCGACCTGTCACCCCGCTCAGCTAATTCCTGGGCCAGAGGATTACTAAGCGGTGGGGGTCTAGCCGGCGTTCAAGAGTAACGCGGATTATAATTATTGCTTGGGTATCTCGTTCCTTAGGAAGTCACCCCCTGGTCGTACACTTATAGACGCTTATGGGGGATTTCAAGAGATGGCATGTGTATGCGTTGTCCGGTTTGTTCCCGGTGTATCGTAGTGAGTATGTTCCGCGCTTTGTGCGGAACATTCACCTAATTGAAGTACCATGATAGTAACTGCACACAAGTTTACGTGGTTCATCCCTAGGGCCTACGTCCACGGGGTAACAATAGCATTGACACTTTATTAATATATGGAATGATTTTCAATGTACATTCATATTCGGTTGTTTCGTTGATCTCTTTGTGTAAGGATAGGTATTGAGTAGTCTGAGTAAATTGAAGTGCTTATAGGTATATACATGTGTAAATTGAAATGCTTATGGGTATATACATGTGTCTCATACGGTGTTGATTATGGGTATTGAGCGCATCGATATGCGTATAGGTAACGAGTAGAGTTGTGTCAATTGAAGATGAAAATTTGTATTGATTGAAAAGTTGAGGCGTGCTATTCCTCCATCAGAGATAGAAACATGCGGACTTGTAAGTCAACTTTCTTCTTCTGAAATGCATACGAAGATGATAGATTATGGATAGTATGGTTTGAGGTATTTGGCGTTCCACGGTGCCCGAGTATTTCCCCTTTCATATTACGCGGGTAGTAGGAGCCATTTCCCCTCGTGTATCACGTAGGGTCCGCCCCAAGTTGGTGCTAATTTTCCCCACTTCTTTCTCGTTGGTATTGGGGAATAGTTCTTAACACATACTGGCCCTCTACAAAATTCCTAAGTTTTACTTTCTTGTTATACTCTCTGGACGCTCGGTAGTTTTCCATTTTCGTAGTGCGGTCTCTCTTCTTTCTTCGAGGTCATCAAGCTTTTCTAACATCATGTCCGTGGTGAGGTTCTTCTCCCACGCTTCGTCTTTGTTGTGGGTAGTAGAACTTCCGTGGGAATTATTGCTTCCGCTCCGTATGTGAGTAGAAATGGAGATTCCCCAAAGAGGCCGATCTTCGAGTTGTCCCGTATGCCCACGTAACGTTATGTAACTGTTCACACCATCGCCCTTTGTACTCGTCTAACTGTTTTTTGAGGATGAGCGCTAGGGTTTTGTTTGTGGCTTCCGCTTGTCCGTTGCTCTGCGGGTATATAGGAGTGGACTTGTTTTTCCGAATTTTGAAGGTGTCGAACAGCAAGTCGATATTTTTTCCTTGTAGTTGTTGACCATTGTCGGAAACTATCTCCATGGGATGCCGAACCTGCAAATGATATTTTGAAATATGAAAGTGAAGACGTCTGAATCACGAATCCTCGCAAGTTCCTTGGCTTCTACCCACTTGCTGAAGTAATCCGTAGCCACTATTAGGAATCTTCTTTTCCCGGTTCCTGATACAAGCGGGCCCACAATGTCGATTCCCCACCTTGCGAAGGGCCACGGACTATCCACCGAATTCAACTTTGTGGCTGGGGCGTGGATTCGCCTGCCAAATCTTTGACATTCCTCACACCTTTTCGCCATTCTAGCAGCGTCTTGGATCATTGTTGGCCAATAGTAACCCTGCGTCTTTGCCTTATCTGCAAGCGATCTCATTCCGCTGTGATTTCCTACATCTCCTCTATGGATATCTTTCAAGATGCCGTGTCCTTTGGATCGGGACAAACAGCGACGAAGTTGCCCTAGAAATGATTTTCTGTATAAGGTTCCGTCTCTTAGCTCATACATCCCTGCTCTGGATTGTATTTTCCTAGCTTGTTTGGTGTCCTGGGGTATCTTCCCTTCTTGGAGGAAGGAGTGGATTCTGAGTCTCCAATCCTCTTCCCGACTGTAATCGTCGTCCTCACCTGCTTGTTGCATTATATCGTCGTCTTGGAAGTCGTCGAATATGAGCTCTCCGATATCATTATCAGGGACATCCTCCATTGCATACTTGCGTTGGTTACTTGCGCATATCTCCTGGAGCTTGATGGATGGTTCGTACACTCTTGTCACCTTGATTGCTTTGACATCTTTGTTCTTGAGCATGGCCGAAACATAAGCCAAGGCATCTGCGTGCCTGAGTTCCTTCCTGCGCAGATGTCGGAACTTGATTTTTGGTATTTGGGAAACCAACGTTTGCACCAAAGCCATGTATGCCATTAGTGTTTCGTCGTACACGTTGTATTCGTAGCCTATCTGCCGTATGATTAGCTGGGAGTCGCTGGTCAACCGTACTTCTTGTATCCCCATCTCGATTATCAAGCGGAGGGCGTGGACCACTCCTTCGTATTCTACGATGTTATTTGTATGGCCTTCGAATTCCAACCTGAATGCGTGTATGACTCTATCCCCTGTGGGTGTGGTGATAACGATGCCTAATCCAGCGCCTTCTCTATTTTTGGAGCCGTCTACGAAGACCTCCCATTGCCGTGGGTTTACTGGTTCAAGGATATCGTTTGGCTCCTTTTGCTTTTCAATTTCTGGGGCACCCGCGCTCTCCATCCTCGTATGCACACTTCTTCTTCGTTGTCCATAGGTAGGTCTGCTAGGAAGTCCGCAAGTACTTGGGATTTCTGAGAGTGTTGAAGCTCATAGTGGATGCTGAATTGGTCGAGGTATGTGCTCCATTTTGCTATGCGTCCTACCTTTCCTTCCCCTTTGAGGATGGCTTCTAAGGGTGCTCGAAACGGGATACGTATGTCATGCGTCAAGAAGTACATTCTCAGCTTCACGGTGGACCATACGATGGATAAAATCAGTTGTTCGATCCTCGTGTAATTTCTTTCTGCGGAGTTCGTGGTTTTGCTTGACATAGTATATTGGTTGTTCTTCCTTTGTATGGGTCCCGACAAGTCTGCGCTTCTTCTGCGTCATCGGTTGCTGCGATGTACAACGTCAAAACTTCGTCAGATCTGGTTTCGAAGGATAGGGATCTCCGCTAGGTATTGCTTGATGCCTAGGAAAGCTTCTTCGCATTCCGTAGTCCATTCAAATTTTGTTCCCTTCTTCAATATGTTGAAAAAGAACTTGCACTTATCCGAGGATCTGGAGATGAATCTTCCCAAAGCGGCTATGGATCCATTGAGCTTTTGTACTTCTTTTAGGTTCTTTGGGGATGGCATGTATACTATGGATCGGATTCTTGCGGGATCTACCTCAATGCCCCTTTTTGTTACCAGGTATCCGAGGAATTTTCCAGATGTTACTCCGAAGGTGCATTTCTCCGGGTTTACCTTCATGTTGTCCCCCTCATAGCTTCGAAGATGTCCCTCAAGTCTTGGTGATGGTTCTTCTTGAATCTGATTTTTACGAGCATATCATCAACGTAGACTTCTAAGGTAGTACCAATCCATGGCTTGAAAACAGCATCGACCATCCTTTGGTATGTTGCTCCTGCGTTCCGGAGTCCGAAGGGAATTCTTACGTAGCAATAGAGGCCGTGGGGTGTGTAGAATGATGTATGTTGCTGGTCTTCTTCTGCTAAAAATAGTTGATTGTACCCGGCGTACCCGTCCATGAATGATAGCTCTTCGTATCCTTCTACCGCGTCGACCAGTTGATCGATACTGGGTAGTGGGTAGCTGTCCTTGGGGCATGCTTTGTTCAAGTTGGTGAAGTCGATGCAGATTCTGACCCCGCCATTCTTCTTTGGTACAATCACCATGTTAGATATCCAGGTGGGATATTTGACTTCTCTTATGAAACCAGCCTCCAACAGCTTTCGCAATTCCATTTCCACTGCTTTGTGATACTCCGTGGATACCTTTCGCACCTTCTGTCTTACCGGGGGTGTGCCAGGTTTAATGCGCAGCTCATGTTGTACGATCTTTGGATCTATTCCTGGCATGTCAGATAGTTTCCACGCGAAGACGTCCGCATACTCCTTGAGCAGTTTCACCGAGAGAGGCTTCGCGTTCTTCATCCATCAGAGTTCCTATTTTGATCTTCTTCGGGCTCCCCTCTGTCCCGATGTTAACTTCCTTCACCGCTTCCAAGGATGTGAACGTGGGTTTTGGTTCCCCAAGGTGAGGAACTTTATGTAATTTCTATTTGGCAGGATCGGGTTATTTGTTCGTAGGGGCGTCCTGGTCAGCAATTGATGTTGATACTTCCGTGTTTCCTACGGAGTGCCCCTTGGATAAGCTTTTCCCTGAGATTTCTTTCAAGTATTCATCGATGGCTTTGTCCTTTGATATTGCTTTGTTTCGAGCCCTACGAGTTCTCATTTTCTCGTCTTCCTCATTGTTGAGTTGCATATGCATTGCCTGGCATTCCTTTGCGGAAGCTTGATCACCCTTAATCTCCATCACTCCTAGAGGGGTAGGAAACCTAAGGTATTGATGGTAGGTATCTGCGACCCCCTTAAGCTTGTGGATCCACCTCCGCCCAATAATGGCATTGTAAGGTGAAGGTGTGTCTACCACATTGAAACGAGCGTCAACTTTCATGGGGCCGACATCCACTTGCAGAACAATATCTCCGATAGGCTTCATAGCTGTACCATTGAATCCGTGGATGGTGTGGTGTGAGGCCGAGAGTTGCTCGTCATTGAGCTCCATACGTTTGAAGGTATCGTAAAATAGGACGTTTACGGAACTCCCCCCATCGATGAGGATTTTCTTTATGTTGCATCCTGCAATTGGCAAGGTGAGGATCAGAGGATCGTTGTGGTCTTCCATGTCATCTTAAATGTCCTCGGATTCAAAGGTTAGGGGTGCGTCCATCCATTCTTGATGATCTTCCACCTCTTTCCCCTCCAAATTGTAAAGCTCACAATAGTCCTCAAATTGTTTCCTCAGTCTTTTTCCTATCTCGTGCGCTTAGGGTTGGTTCTTTATTCTCTCGAGCGGGATATAGTATTCACTTTGTGCGGTTGCCTTCTGTAATTGGACTTGTTTGCTTGCGTTTGGCCCCGTCTTCTGTGCGATCTTTTCAACGTATTTCTTGAGATCCCCCGCGTCTATCGGCTTTTGTATCACTATCTTGAGGTTTTTGCACTTATCTGTTGGGTGCCCGTTGAAGCGTGGGAAATCACGGTATTCTCTGGACTTCTCTGAGGCTGGTGGTTGTTTCCCCTTAGTCCAAGGCCAGTCTAAATTTTCGCGATCCTTGATCTCCTTTAAGATGCGTAAGTATCTGGTATTGAGTTTCGTGTAGATTTGATCTTCGAACCTTCTACCAGACCTCTTGTAGTCGTCTTTCGAATCTCTTTGGTAACTTTTAGATCCGCTGGCTTGTTCCGCGGAATTTGTCCGTGGAGGTCGTTGAGCCTGCGCTCTTGGGTTCTCCCGCTGAATTTCTTCCAACCTTGCATGTTTTTCGATGATTATCCTCAAATCTCCCTCTGTGGCGGGGATGATGCCGTGGATTTCGACAAACAATGGGCTCATCCTGTCCAGTCCCTATTTGTAACAATTAATACTTACTACGGGATCTACCTGTCCTATGGCTTGACATATCTTGTGCCACCTATCCGTGTATTCCCGAATGGATTCCCTGTACTTGATTGCAAGCGAGAAGAGTTTGTCCATTCCTGTATTGACGACCTTGTTATACATGTAGGTGGCCAAGAACTTTTCGGTGAGCCGATCATACGAATCGATGGATCCTGGCTTGAGGTTATCGAACCAGGATAGCGCGGATCCCTTCAGGCTGGAAGGGAAATATCTGCATAGTATAGCTTCATCATAGTCCCACCTGGCCATTACCCTGTTGTAATATCGTAGATGGTCCGCGGATCCCGCGGACCCGTCGTAATATTCGAAGGATGGGACCGGACATTTCTCGAAATAGTAGCCGTAGCTAATCTGGTGCGCTAGGGGTGTAGTACTTGCTTCTTTCATAACCTGCTCTAGCCTTCCGCCTCCTTTCCTGGTCTTGATTTGATTGATTTCTCGCAGATTTCGCATCGAAGACTCTCCATCGCCAAATAGTGCTCGTCTTACATGGATGATCGTGCCTTCTTCGTAGGTCTGTAGCAACGTGTCCTCATCTTCGTCGTAGTAGTCCGAAGTCTCCGGTAATAGTCTGGGTCAGACCTCCTGTTGCTACGCGCACCTCTTCGGGTATTCTTCTTTGGTTACTCGCCGCAGGGTGTTTTCGAGGATCTCTCTTGATCGCATTCTCGCATCGCAGAGTTAGCCTCGTCTTGTTGATTCCCTAGCTCCGCGTTTTGGAGGATCTTTTCTCTCAATTGCTGATTTTCTTGGGCTAGCAAGGTCACCGCGTCTGCGTATGTCTTTTGACTCCTTTTCAGCTCTTCTAGCTCCGCCCATATATGCGCAGACTGGTTTGATTCTTGACTTAGCGTTCCTGCTTGAAGTTGGGCTTGTCCGTCGGGAACTGCGGTATTAACTTCTTCGACCAGATGCACAATGGGTTCTACCACCCCGTGGTATCCTGCTCGTAGTTGTGTATTTCGTCCATTAACCGGCGGCATCCCGTACGGAGGGTCTTGGATCACCGAGCCTACTGCTGCATGTTGGGGCTCATTAGGTCTGGCCGTAGCCATCGCTTTGGAGACATCCACTTGAGAAGCTATCACTGTAGATGACGTAGCCTTTGCCGCCGCAGCCTTTTGTGCTTCCATTGCAATGATGCCCGCTTCTGAGAGTAATGCTTCTTCCGATCCGTTCTGCGTTTTGCCCCCGGCTATGAGTCTTTCGCCTGTCTGTTTGATCCTTGTTATTATTGGCATAGTCCTAGGCGTCTCTTTTGATGGTACCTTCGATTTTCCTACGTCCTTGCTCTTTTCCATTGCAATACTCTGCAGATATGGCACGGAGATAAAACGAGGCAAGATTCACGGGTTAGCTATTAGTTCACGGTACCCACAAGTTGGATTCCTAGCGGAAAAGAATGCATTCAAACTACTGATCATGCGGGTAATATAAAAAAACGTGGGTAGATGTACCGACTCAATTGAAATAATGGGGTCCTAGGGTCGTTATGAGGCTACTGGTAGAAAATAAGTATAAGTCCGTCGGTCCAGAGGTTATAAAACGCCTGCACTGTTGGTAGAAAATACATTGGTCATAAATATATGCAAAAAGTAGCCCAAAACGCAGATCTCATTGTTAAAAGTCGTAAGAGGCCCAGATCTGCGAGTAGAAAATACAAAGAACATAGATATGATGCGAAAAACGAGTTTAAAGCGCAAATCTGTCTAAAAAAAAATCACAGAGAGATAAATCTTTTGATAGGGACAAAAGTCCCTGTTTCTAGCGCCAAATTGTGAACACGCAAATCACGTAGGCATCAACGTGTCCACAACCAATCTTCGCATGTACAGAGTGCATGCATTAAAGTACGAATATATTGTGAGATGCTGGGATAGATGTTGATTCATTGATTCTAAACCCCACGGGTTTTTCATGATCTCCTCAACATCCATAATGACAGATCTAAGAGATGCATACAAATATTAGAGTAGATCAATACGAAATGTAAATAAGACAAAGATTTATGTGGTTCGGCTCTAAGGCCTACATCCACAGGTCTGAGGGTGATTCACTATGATGGTAAAAGATTACAAGATTAGTCGAAAGACTTTGGGTGATCATGGAACCCGAAGGTTAACGCTCATACTTACTCTTCCCTTCTTTCTCTCTAATTTTCCCCCCTCTCTCTCTCTCCAATTGTTCGACCCCCCTCCATGTAACAGGAAGGGTCATATATATAGTTCTTCTCGTGGGTCCCTTAGAAAGGAGCTGTTATAATTTTATCTTCTTGTGCTTTGTGCATAGTCCGTGGACCTCTTGGTCATCCTGCGGCTTCTATTATTCATACGCTCATCACGCTGGCCTGCCTTTGTTCTTGTCGTCAGTCCAACCGACACATGCCCTTCGCGCCAGGCGGTGTCAGTCCTTCCCTGTCGCGTCTGTCAGTGGGGCTTCACCTAGCCGTTGATCACATCTTGCCTCGTGAGGGGGTAAAGTGTAATAGGGAAGTTCTTTGGTGTTACGCGGGTATACCTTCCTTTAATGCTCCTTCATCTTCGATCGCTTATCTTGACAGATGGCGCACTATCTAGACCCACGGATGATCCTGTGTGTCACCCACCTTTGTGACGTGGCTTCCACGTGGGGATGCTAGTACACGTGGTGAGGGAGGTAAATAAGTGTATCTACAGCCATGGTGAGTTGGAAATGAACAAAATTAAATGGTGATTTTGATGAAAACGTTCATAGAATCAGTGATTGTTCATAGCATTAGAAGAAAAGAAGAGGAGAAGAATAGAATTCCAGTAGATTTCCGGAGGGAGGAGGAGAGGAATCCGACGAGAAAAGATTGTTAAAACACTACGGGACAAAGGTAATGACTAGAATTTGACCGAGAGATTGGTTTTCAGGTGAGAGATTTCTAAAAAGTTTTACGATTTCAGATTTTTCATCGTATCGTAAAAAGGACAGGCTTGCTAGTAAAAGAATGCAATCTTAATATTTTCGGCGCAATCTATCTTTTGCTATCCTACTTACGCTATTCAGCGTCCTCTTCTACGTATTGCTTTTTTTGGGTGTACATATTGGCCCGACTTCAAAAGTATTCTCACTCTACCCGCTGCTGGACAACTATTCATCTAACACAGTTACATCATGGATTAACTCCACGCTTTCTGTATCTTCTCTCTCTAGATGTTAAAAAGGAACGCGGGAATTTCCGACCCCACTTAAAAGGCGGGAAATAGGATATAGCGCGGGAAAAACTTTTATTACTCTCTATTTTTTAATCTAAAATTGCGGGAAATCATATTTTGGTCTAGTTACGACAATACCCTACATACATCCAACTAATCACCAACAAAGTCGGGGGACCTACTAGTACGAACGTAACAATTGTCACTTTCACGATAGGTCACTATAGTCAAATTAAATTCTCCTTGCAGACAAGTTATTTTGAAATAACTACAAGGGTAAATAAGTCATTACATCAAAACCACTACGCGAAAAACATCACGCTCTTTATGTCTTTCTCTCTCTAAAAATCTAGTAACTGCTACTGAAGTTAATGATGCGTACGTGTTGATTGATAATTGGGTCAGCTAAGGTCGTCGGGATTAAGAGCAACATAGAACAGAGAGAGAAAGACAAGAAAACACACACTCACACTGACTCTCTCATTTCTCAACTTCTTATTTTCTTCTACTCACCACTTTCCCTCTGAATTATTCTTGAAATCCATTTGTTAGAAATAAAAAATCATGAGTTTTTGATAGATTTTTTGGATTGTCAAATGTATGATCTTATCAATTATTTAAGATCTGACACAATTTAACTACTTTTTATAATTAAATAATTAATTGTAGTTGGTTTTTTTGAAATTAGAGTTGGTTAAGAAATGCTTATGGAGAGTGTTGTAAATGGTGGTGGTGGATTTTCGTCACAATTACAGAGCTACGGAGGAGGAGGATATAGTAGTGAAGATGACTTGGCTGTATTACCAAGACATACTAAAGTTGTTGTTACTGGTAATAACAGAACTAAATCAGTTCTTGTTGGTCTTCAAGGAGTTGTCAAGAAAGCTGTTGGACTTGGTGGTTGGCATTGGCTGGTAAATTTCTTTCTTTCAACTCATTAATTCTAGATTAAACAGTGTTTTGTAATGAATAGTGCTGTTTTGGTAATGCAGAGTATGAATTATTGATCTTTTGTTATGGGTTAAAAGTCAATTGGTGGAGTTTTGAGGCTGAATTTTTACTTGTTGGTGTACTATTTACGGAATTTGGGATTTGTTTGCATATGTACTTATATCTACGGATCTTGAATCAATGGTGTGAATTATTCTGTTTTCTAGTAATGGCGGCTGAGAATTTGATGTGGAATTTTGAATTGATGGAATGAATTTTGATTGGATTTGGTGTTTCTGTTGTTTTGATGGCTTTTTATATTCTTTAGATACTTAATGTTTTTTTGTATGGAATTTATAGAGTTCCCCTTAGAAGATGTAATTGGTGTATAACTAGATGAGATTTTGTTAAGAAATTGTTGGTCTCTGAGTTTGTATTTTTGATTTGGGAGTATGTGATTTTCTTCTTAGAGATCACTATGTTTACTTAAATTCTCCCTGAATATCGTATATCTTGCTAATTGTATGTTGAACTGCTATTATATCATGTTCTAATATGATTTTGTGGCTAAAATGACCAGATCATACATAAGATTCTCTAACTTTGTATTTGACTGTTGAGGTCTCTTTGTTGGGATAGAAGCTACCTTGCAATTCATTCCATTCCATTGTGATTCTATGCTTGATTCCGTTTCTTCCTGCGATTATATTCTGTTGGTGATGATTTTTTCATTTTTTCATTTCTGTTGGTGATGATTATATGTTTTCTTCTATCCAGTGTTGAGTTTCTAAGTATACTTGTCCTGCCATATTTCAAATTTTACCTTGTTAAAATGCAATCCAATGGCAGTTATTGTATCCCTTTCACCTGTCGTCTTCTTTGTCATTTTTTTAATTTGATTTGTCCGTCCGACCATGATTTCAGATACTTACGAATGGGATAGAAGTAAAACTACAACGGAATGCCCTGAGCGTCCTTGAAGCTCCAACTGGTCTTGAGGATGACGAGGACCTTGAGTGTGAGAATACGTGGAGCGGGTTAGATATGGGTAAGTTGAGTTATTTGATTGAATTTTATCTACTCCCCCCTTTGATTATTACAATCTTGTACTCCAAAGATCTGATTAATTTAGACTCTGTTGGTCTCAGCGATTTGTTTGCTTAATCTTTTACATACCAATTTGTTATGAGTATTAAAAGTGGGTGTTATCATATCGATTTGCTGTATGCTATGCACATAGGATGCTACTATAGCTGTCATTATTTCTTTGAAGTGTTACATAAAGTTCTTTGTCTGGCTTCTTTATATCCATCTTTTTCAATCCCTTTACACATTCCTATTGTTCCAGCATCAGATGACACTCAAAAATCCTACAGATCAAGGCATCGGCATAAAACAGTTGCTCAAAAGACCATGAGCCGAACCTTTTCATATGAGTCACAATCTAAAGGATCTGTTTCTCCTGCTCGGTGTGCAACGGTATATGATATTTTTGTCTTTCCCTGCAAGAATGTAAAAAGCTATTCCGTTCATAATGTTTGTGTCTTCAGTTTTGCTTTGCTAAGCTTTTTTGAGACCCTGTGGTGCAGAAGGTGGACCTCAGCAAACTGGAAATGACAGCGTTGTGGAGATATTGGCGGCACTTCAACCTAGTAAGTTTGGTATTGTTGATTTCAGTAATTTAACTTCGCCTGTAATGATATATGGGGAAGGGAAAGAAAGTAGCCTTATTTATTGCCAATGATAGGTTGATGCAATTCCAAATCCATCCAAAAAAGAGCTAGTGGATGTTGTTCAAAGGCATTTTATGTCACAGGTACCTTACACAAAACTATTTACAGCTTTTCTTATTTTAATTTAGAGAGCTAAGTGAAATCCGTTTCATAAAAATCACCTTTTGATGTTAAGCTTGAGGTATCAATCAGTCCGACCAAATGTGAATAACTTATTTCTGTCCAATTGTTTGTTCAGCAATTGGACGAGTTGCAGGTAATTTCGGGGTTTGTTCAAGCTGCAAAGAGACTGAAGACTGTTTGTAACTAACCTCTTGAAGAAACAAGAGACAGAGAGAGAGAGATTTGGTCGTGTCGTGAGTCAGTGCTAACGAATCTAGAGTCCTTTAACCTTCTGATTCCCTCTAGTATCTAGTAAGTAATATATATTTAATGCATAATATTGTGTAACATATGTGTGGGTGTTGTTTAGAGTTCTGGTATAACGTAGTGCCGAAATGACGAGGGCTCTTAGTATCAGTAGTATTAGTACTAGTTATATGTGCAGATATGTAGTAATAATCTCTGGCAAAAGGATCTTGAAGTTGGCTTCTGTTTTTGCCCTTATATATAGTATATATAAACATGTTGGCCGTCGACAATTAGTGTGAAGGTGGAGGAGTAAGGTTTAACTTAATCAAGTTAAGGAATGAATGTATATTTTATAAGTTCGGCATCTTCTTTTCAGTTGGCATCATCATTGTTCATTAGCATGCTTTCTTCTTTCATGAATTTCTATCAATCTTGATTAATCTCTTGTTACATTTTATCGATAAATTCTAAACCGTTTAAATTAAAATTGATAAATGATGAGGTTTGATATTTCAGAATGTGATCATTTTTGGTGAGTATGTAGATCTTTATAAGAACATATCCCCAAAATCTTAGATTCAAATACGCTATTGTTTTGTTTTTATTCACAAAAAAGAAATGGAAAATGTGAGATAATGTGACCATAGGCATGTAAAGGGATCCTCCCTCTTTATGTAATTATAGTAAGAGAAATTAGAGCTTCACATGTGATGTCTAGGTTAAATCAGAAAAGATGTCTATTTCCTGGCCATAGAAGTATCATGGGGTGGTGGGTGGATGGTGGGGCCATGAAAAGGATAGGTTACTAGCCATAGGGTCCTCCTAATTTCTCTAGTCTCTGACTCTCTTAGCCAAGGGAGATGAGATTTATGAGAAGAGCACTAGAAGGGAAGAAGACCCCCACCCCCACCCATCAGGATGTGTTTTGGGGGAAATTGGGGTACAGATTTCAGCGGTTCAAAAGTCATTTTCAAGCCAAATCTTGTTCCTTGTCTCTCTATAAACAGGAAGAAACTCAGTTGCTGCTGTTGCCGAAAATTTTCTTCTGGTATCCTGATTTGCATGTGACGCATGTCAATTCTCGTTGTGTTTCGGGTCGGTGCCCATTTTTGGTCCCACCTATTTATTCACCTATTTTCGAGGGCTCGACCATAGTAAAACCCTCCCTCTGCAAACAGAGAAGTAAGTTGGGACAGTAGTAGGGTCGAAGTGTCGAACCAGCTAGATGTTGGAGTCTGCCTAGTTTTGGAGTCCATTTGCACACTTCTCCGAAGACCGTATACTTAACATGTGAATTTGATTAGTTATTAGTTAAGAAAGGAATCAATTACCAGTTATGTTTAGAGTTTCGACCCTCGTTAGTACCTCCCAACAGTCTGTTACACCTTGGTTATAAGATTATACTAGTACTAATAGTATTTTTCACTTCAAGGATTTAAGAAAGATAAATATGGTGGTAATTGTTCTCTAACATATTTTGAAGGAAAGAAGTTCTCTTGTGTCTGATGAGACTTACCAAACTAGTCAGAATACTATCTGCATAAGAATAAGGGTGAAATTACGAGGGTACCAAGTACACCACAATCTTGTCGATATCAATACATGCAAGACACACTTTGTGTAATCTAATACAGACACGAACTGTCAAGGAGATTACTTTAATGAGATGTATATTTGTTATATAGCATAAGTTAAAAACCGAACCAAACTATGAGATCAAGCCAAGTGTTTGATTAAAATACAAGTGTTATTATATTAATTAATTATAACTATAATGTGGAAACCAAAGTAAAGGGCACATGACAAGATTTTTTTAACGACGAAAACTGCAAGGTAGAAAAACGCCGTGACCTAGTCTAGTTTTGAATACTCTCATAATTAAGCTGCTATACAACTTAACTACAACAACTTCATATAGTTGAGACCAAGTAAAAACTTCTTCGTTACTCAGCTCCTTCAATATCCATGCGCCTACAACCAATCTGTTCTAAGCACATAAATCCTAAGATAGAGCCCGTTATCCAAAGTTACTTCATCTGCTGTGAAGTATTCATCAACTCGGCTCCTTTGGATCGTGATCCAACACAGTAAATGACTAACCTGTTTCATTAGCCTCTCGATAAATCTCCAAGACCAACAAAGTTTGTGAATACCAATATTCTCGTGGGCACGTGTCACTTATCTGGCGGTCGCGTGCAAGTTAACAAAGTAGCCATGGCGATACACATGTATCTGAGAAGTAGCAGATCACTTCCTGATATACTTTTATCCCATCTCGAGGAAGGATACCTCGACGGATTTGTTAGAGATCTGCTCGGTCGAATTCACAAGTGTTGTTATCTCAAGCTTGTTTGTCAATGTTAGTGATCAAAACTATTAGTCTACTTAAAGTAATGTTTCAGACTAGGATAAATTGTGTAGTTAAGCATTAGACTTCACGGCGGTCATTAATTGAAGACGAAGAACTACTAAGGAGAGCTTGTGGAACTTCATCAATAAAAGGTACGTGGAGACTAAAACTCATCTATCACTTGGAAAGTCTATTTTTATTATATCTCCTATATTGAGACAAAAGTCGTATTACTATAGTTTTTCGATTATGCACATTTGAGATTTCGAGCTGAGTTTAACTCGCTTACATATTTCTCGAAATATGTATTGGTAAGCTTTCGCTTCAACCAAGTTCATCTTATATTCTTGACGAAAGTCAAAAGATGATCATGTGAAAATCGCCGAGTAACATCTTACATGGTTTGTGTGATACAATCATTTGATGTAGACTTGGAGTGTTTCGTTATGATAATTTCAATATCTTGAAAATTGCGTTGATGCTAATAGTGTGTGAAAACGTCTATTATCATCCTCTAAGAAAGTTTCAATGATTGAAATAAGAGTTTAGAACACTTAACCAACATTGGATTATAAACATATTGTGCACTCTTGCATATGTGTGATCCATATCCGGGAACCATAGTATGTATACCCGTATGCGTACCTGTTGGTTTCAGAAGTCCGGGAACCTAAGTGCGTGTACCCGTACGCATACTGACGTAGGTTTGTGACCGGAATTTTTGCTGGGTCAGGAGGTTCGCATACTGGTGAAAACCAAACTTGGTCCGGCTATTTCAAGTATGCGTACCAGTTTGCATAGTTGAATGGTTAATGAAAATAATACGGTACCCAAATATGCCTCAATCTAAAACTTTTCCACCTATAAGTCCTTTCTCCGAAAGTGATTGTCTATGGACTGAGTCGAAACAATACAACTATTCGGTTCACACTTCGTGTGATTGACTATGGATACGAGATCGAGACAATACAACAACAAAGTATGTTTACTTGATACAAAGGTTCGGACTTAACCAAACACAATAGGATTGCTATCAAGTAATTAGGAATTAATGTTTGTGTATTTTACTTCTAATTATAATAAAACAATTATAATTGCGGAAATTGAAAAGTAAAAGATACGACAAGATTTTGTTAACGAGGAAACCGCAAATGCAGAAAAACCCCAGGACCTTGTCCAGAATTGAATACTCTCATAATTAAAACGTTATACAAAATCTAAGCCAACTTCGTATAATTGAGACCAAGCAACTAAACCTATAGTTCACCAAGTTCCCTCAGTATCCCTGCGCCTCCAACTTGTAATAAGTCACGCACTTGGAACAATTCCTTTGGTTCGTATTCCAAACAGTAAAGGAACAACAAATCTGTTCGGTAACAACTCTTTTCAAACAAAATGATATGAGTTTGACAAAAGGCTCTTCCGTTTATCCTAATAAACTCCTTTTGTCAAGTTCTTAGATCAATCTATTCAACAACTACCAAAGTAATTGTTTAGACTATGCAATCAATACTATTAATCACAAAGAAATGTATTGATGCTGATATACTCAACTAATCAATCAAGGTTATCACAAAGATAAACCGATTATAGTTGGATCCCTAGACGGTCAAGTTTAGTGCACACCAAAGATTATGAACTCAAATAAGAAATCTTCTTTGTCTTCAAATCCTCTTAGATCTTCAATAAACACCTGCACACAAACAACTTGAATCTCTTATGATCAATCACACACAGAACGGAGTCTGTTAACAATGGATTATCACAAGACGTCTTTATATCTACAAACAATTCTTAAGATACCCGTCGGTACTTCGATCTAGTTTGAGTGAATCTTATATCAAAAGAGAAGATTCTCAAGCATAGACAAACTAGGTGCAATCAAAGTTCAACAACCGTTAGTCAATAAAATCAGTCGAAAACTAATAATAAACTGCAATTATGTAGTTTCCAACCAACGGTACTCGTAGAGCTTCCCAATCCCAAAGAAGTCTTTAAAACGAGCGGTCGTAAGAGATTTCACCTAATTAGGGTACTTTTCTCTCCGAATAGACGGCTCCACCAGTAACAACACAGCTAGGTAGTTTTGCTGGCTCTGAGGATTAGTTTGCTTGAAATGCAAACTTCAATATTTATAGACCAAGAAAGTTTGGACACCAAGGAATTTCAGAAACCGAACATTCTTAAAGATATGCAATAAAATCCAAATCGGTTTTCATAATTCATAGAAATGCTCTGTCCAAATATTGACCGAAATCTCAGTAGAAAGTCTCCAATTAGTAAATGCACATTACCAATTTGTATTTGCTAAAGATATGCATTTAATTGCTGGAAATTAAAAGCATATAAAACTAAAAACCTTAATTAAAAGATCCTCAATTTATTTCGATCCAGGATTCTCCTTTAGTTATTAAGGAATATCTTTGAACAATAAAAGATAAGAATTACTGCACATGTTCAAAGTATGTCGACATCTTTAGTTTGTAAATCCTTTTTCATATTTACAATCTTGGAACCAATTTGCTACACTTCCTAACAAGTTTAGAATTGGTTCATCTGACTTTCAAGAACTATGTGATTGATTATCCTATCAAATCACCAATCATGGGTTTAACGGTTCTACCAAAATAAGTTTCGGTTCTACCTCCATGTGGGTACTAGGATCGGTCACACTATCTTTCCAAAAATTGGTTGACTAGGTACTAGGATCAGTTACCACATATTTATGGTATTTAACTTGTAATCAGTTGCACAAGTCATAGGATCGGTTACCAATTACTAATACTTGTTTCTCCTCTTACAAGGATCGATTCTACATACTTGTGATCGGTTGCACCTCTTACTAGGATCTGTTCCCCAATGTCTAGAGTTGGTCATACCAATTACAAAATATCGATCATACCATTTCAGGAGATTGGTTTCACTAATAAAAGTCATACCAATATAAAAGTCATGCATTGTGAATAGTTTTACCAAGATACATAAATAATTTATGAGCAATTATACTAAACACACATATTGGTAATGCAAAGATTTGCAATGAATAACAATACCAATAAGCCAAGCGATTTCCCTTTCAATTCATAAAACAACTTTATGAATTACTTCCTTTAACAAATGTAAAACATTGTTTCCTAAGACGAACTCTTCACCCATATGCATATATAATCACAATAGCATTCATACGATTATGTCGATGTCTTATATACGAAGTTCAAAAGATAGACGTTATACTTCGTATTGTAATTCCTTAATACTATGTCTAACTAGAATATAATCATTCACATCTTCGCAGTTATGTTTTCAATATGCACGACTTGAAAGATACGTTATGAATGAAACAATTCAAGTCAAATATTACTAACCTCAAGAGGAAGGATGATGTCGTCGTTGTAGTTCTTTAATCCTTCACATTCTTCAAATTCTTCACGTAATACTTGTAAGTCTCATATCATAGTAACTTTCTAGCTAACCTATACGAAGTTGACTTTAGTAAAAAATCAAGCGACTCTTTAAATGAGTTTTGATTCACTAAAATATGATAACCAAACTTGACATACCAACGCTTGGTGGGTTCAACCGAGAAATGCTCTAATAGTTAAAGTTCTAAAATTGGTTGTGACATGAACAAATTTATTTATATAATAAGGAATGATTCTTTGCAAACCTTGGCTATAATGTTCATGAATTGATTCGAGTGAATCAAACCGATTTTACTTCAATTGTGTTCTTATATACTTCTATGAGAATATAGTAATTGAACAACTCTTTAACTAGTTTCATTTGAGTCATTTGAACTAGTTATGGTTAAGATGAATAAGGTTGATATGAGAGTGTTCATATATCTAACCTCGGCTAACTACTGTTGAAACAACATGGTGTACACATTTAGGTACGATTACATTTCATTTGTGTATAGCAAGCTAATTTCGATCTAACGGTTGGAAGATATTAACTTGGGTTTAATCAGGTTTGCATCTAACAGTGAATATTGAATGCTTTATTACCAAGGTAACTAAGATTGCAAATCCTGATTTGAAAATTATATAAAAGAGAACTTTAGCAACTGGGAAACCTAATCCCCACACCTCATGTGTGGCACTAGTTTCAACTAGAGTCAATTCACCTTTAACCTTAGGTTTTAACGAAACCCTGTAGGTTAACGACTCAAAGACTTCATTGGGATTGTGAATCCAGACTCAACTATTTTCTCTGTAATTACGTATTCTGATCTTGCCCTATTTTATCATATTGAGTACTATCTTCTCTAAGATTTGCTCGAGATTGATTCTCCAATATGCAAGATTAAAAGTAGTCATAAACATCTTCGTCTCATTGTTTGTGATTCCAAAATATCTTATTTCGCTACCATACGATTAAGATTACTGTAAGGTGATTGATAATACTAAGTTGTTCTTCGGGAATATAAGTTTGGTTTATCAATTGGTCATGTGCACCTTGATTTATCAAAAGACGGAACAAAACTTGTAGGTATTTCTGTGGGAGACAGATTTATCTATTGTAATAGACTTTTCTGTGTGAGACATTTTTTTATATCAAGTCTTCTACTTTGGGTCGTAGCAACTCTTGGTTGTGGGTGAGATCAGCTAAGGGAATCAAGTGCGTAAAATTCTGCTGGGGTTCAGAGACGTAAGGAGCGCAACTATACCTTGATCAGTGTGAGATTGATTAGGGCTCAAATACATTCCAGTCCGAAGTTAATTGGTAGTAGGCTAGTGTCTGTAGCGGCATAATACAGTGTGGTGTTCAAAGATGTACTAGGTCCCGGGGTTTTTCTGAATTTGCGGTTCTCCTCGTTAACAAAATTCCGGTGTCTGCGTTATTTATTTTCCACATTATATTTTGTTATATAATTGAAATATAACAGGTTATGCTTTGAATCGATCAATTGGTAAATCCAACCTTTGGTTGTTGATTGAAATTAATTGATCCTTGAACATTGGTCTTTGGTACCGTTCAAGTTATTTCTATTATATTTAATAGGGCTCGCAAATTTCTATTTGCTGATTTCGGATTGAATTAAGAGATATAGATATAGAACTCTTTGATATACTTTTCTCTAGATTGGGTTTGACTGTCTAGTTGATTCTCTTGAAAGTATATTGGAGTTTGTCTATTCAGATTTCCAAATAAAATATTAGGTGTGGTTGTTAGACCCCCGCTTTTTCAGGCTTAGATGGTAAAGTATATCCTAGCATAGGGAGGTGGCAGCTGTCGAAGGGATAGAGGTGGTTGACATATCTAATCAGCATTTAATGCCGCGAGGCTTATCTACACGTTTGGTCAAAGCGTGTGGAAGAAAAGTGAGATGGCATTGTCTGACTGGCGAAGGCATGCTATGAATGAAGGTACAACCTGTACTAAGGTTGGGGAGTTCATGAGGGAATGTGGGTCAGCTGAGGTGGCAGATCTCGACTGGATAAAGCATGCGGCCAACGAAGGTACTATTTATACGGAAGATGCATCAGGATACGATGAACCCAAATACATCGGATATGTTTCTGGAGCAAATCAAAGGGGCTATAAATACCTAACTCCACCAACAAATAAGGGCATTCAATACCCAAAGGAAGGAAGATTTAGTCTTAAGATTATACCTCTTTAATATTTAGAACTTAAGTATTTACGATACCTTGATTTCTCTCTATTACTTTGGGAAGCATTTAAGATCTTTGTAACCATCACTACTTAATAAAAACAAACACTCATTACTCCGTGAACGTAGAAAAAAGTCAAACCAAGTAATCTCTCGTGTCTCTTGATAACTTAGTAGCATTTACATTACCACAGTATTGTTCATTATTATTATCTTTATCTTGAGTACCTTTCATTACTTAACCATATCAGTTCAACTGAGGTATCATTACTACTTAGTATTGGATTCTCTGTGTTGTATACATTACGTAGATTATGGGGAAAATAGTAGTCATAGTTTGGCGCTAGAATACATGCTCCGTAAGTCTGAGTTATTATTATCATTTTCGTTTTTTTCAAATCTTTCTTTTAAAAAAGAGATCTTAGTATAAAATGGGTGGATCTCACTTCCTATTGATACTTTTATCTCTCTTTTATGTAAGTTCTTTGAGTTCTTACCTCAAAAGACTCGCATTATTATAGATCTGCAAAGTTTTCTTCTCAAACGTGTCCAAAAACGTTAAAATTTTGTTTGTAAGAGAAAAAGCTTATTTTCCGACAAAGTATCCTTTGGATATAAGTATCTCTGAACGCTATGGAATCTCGGTGAAAATTTAAGGAGAATAAACCTTACAAAGCATTTACTAGCTTCAAATCTTTAAGGATCTAACACTCTTTTTGGTTTTTACTAACATTTATTGCCGCTTTTTCGCATAGGTGTCAGCCAAAAATTAAATACCCATCTTTCAAACCTCGTCTGGGTAGTTTTCTAAAAAGCTGCTTAGCCTCCTTCTGTGTCAGAGCCTTAGTTGCTACTTTAACGAAGGCCTAAAGCAGTGGACCTTGTCATTTTTACTCTGTGTTTTCAGGACAAAACCAAAGATATGCAGAAACCAAGTGACGTACCATCAAGTTAAAGACCCGCTGCTACCAAAGCAAGGTCACAAAACCCATCACGTGCAAACCAAAGAACAAAAGCAGAGGACGGACAAAGCGAGATAGCGAGAGACAGCCAACTGACCACCTATTCCTGCTGAGGGGATGTGGTAAACATATGGAGTACAACCACCTTACGACATGCCGTTGTTTTGGGGTATAAAATGATTCTGCTGTAAATGGTAAATTTGGGTGTGCCGCCAATAAACGAATCTAAACCCTAAACAAATGTACTGCACATGAGTACTTTAGATTCGAGAGATCAATCTGTACAATCCTGGCCTAAACCAAGAAATGGCCATTCCAATCTTGCTTCGGTCATAAAATGAAGGAGAAGGGTTGATCTTAGGGAGGGAAACGAATAAGGTGTTGAGATCAGAATGGTTAACTCTGAAGGTGTGGCTGTTTATGACTTGTATCAGAATGTGGAACTTTCTTGCGGAATGTAAGCTATAAGTTCATGGTGTTTTATGGTTACTTTTCTTGATAGCCCTTGTTGGTTGAAATAGGTTGCAAACCTATTTTATACAAGTCATAGTTGAATGCACCCTGATCTCATATGAAGTGGAAGTAGTTGAGTGATGGAGAAGTGGGGATCGTGTAAAATGTTTAAAACCACGTCCCTACTATGAGGGAGAGACTGGTCGGTTTACACCTACTACTTCTCTGCTGCCACTAACTGTCCGCCTTTACTGAAACTTTATCATAATGGGCGTGTTGCACGCCGCACGCTGTAAACCGCCGGACTAATACCCTGATGAACATCCCCTAGTTTGTGACATGTTTGATGTCTCGAGTATTTTGTAGAAAAATATGTAGCAGGTTGCTGAGTGGGTCTTGCCTGTGAGACCTAATTATTCTGACCAATCATGCGCAATCTAGGCGGCAGGCAGTCATATGTGACAAGTCAAGTTGTGAGACTTGCTGCAAAAAATAGCATATGATGCTTTTAGGTTAATTAATTAAACTATTTGTGAAATAAATATTTATAAAACATCATTTGTAATTGATGCATATAAAGCATCGCTTTGAAGCAAGCAACTCAAAATAATCGATTCTCATGAAGCATCGTTGTATAAGGCTTGTTTAAATTAGTCATGGATCTTAATGTCTTAAACGGAACATGACTGGCCATTTGTATGGGTTTTCGTAGGCTCAATAAATTAATAAATATATTTCCCACTAATTAACTGGTAATATATCGGTAGTAAGAGATCGTTCCCACAGAGAGCTGTGTAATTGATAGGTTATTTGAAATAGCAAGATAAAGTAAATAACAAGGGGGGTTTTGGTTTATAAGATGAATAGAAAGACAATAATAATAATAAAAAGATGATTAAGGAATCCTTCGCCGTTACCAAGTGATAGCTGGATTAATATACTTATCTATTATTTGTAAGAACCATTCATCACCAACCGTAGAATAACAGCTAGATCAGTGTTATCCCCAAAACTCCTTCAATCACTGGATACGTAAGTTCTCTCCTACCATATTCTATCCAACGAACCACCAAGTAGTAGATCACTCAAGGTGTAATCTAATCGAACGCCTTAGGCTTTGTGAATTTAGGTTGATCCCAGTAGTTAAACTCTTATATCAAAGTTTACTTACTGGTGTTGTCTTCATGCACGATTGCTCCACAGAATCCCTCAGCAAGGTCTCGCGTTTTCTACTTGTGTAGAGAGTTAATCGACGATTACTTATCTCATAACTTCTACTAGCAATAGAACAATCAATATACTGATCTAGTAGGCCTCCCAAATCAATATAAGAATCACTCATAAACCCTAGATATGGTAAAGACAAACGATGATGATAAAAACTCTCAATAGATTTGTATTATTAATAAAGCTTCACGCTTAGAACATTGAACTCATCCTTAATCAACAAAGGATTTAGTTTCTCATGATTACACAATCACCCGGTTTCCCCCTAAAGGGGTAAACCCTAAAATATTAATGAAGAACAAAAGTATAATATGAGATGATCGATTCTATGACGTAATACCTTTTTATAGGTTTACATTCCTTGGTCTCCAAGTATTTAGTTCGGTTCAAGAACCCGACCCGAAAACACGAAATAACGACCCCAAACATGCCCTTAGGCTTTCCAAGGTGTAAATACACGTTTACCATTTGCTAAGTTCGCAAACCCAGTCCACAAACTTCAAATTCCAGCAGATATTTTCGGAAATAGGTCTGCGAACCCCGTCCGCAAACCCAGTTCGTGGACTTCACTATCTTCGGTTTTCAATAAAACTGTTTTGGCCACAACTTCTTCATCCGAACTCAGAATGACCTCATTCTTTATGCATTATTTTTATCTTTAAATTCTCTTCATTATAATGATGAGAAATCCTTGATTTGAATGAGTTAAGATCGGTCTTTGGCCTGTGTCTTGATTATGAGCGTTTTGCTCCTTTTCGTCGCTTTTCTTCCACTTCTCTTGGACTTGGGAACTTGGATACTTGGAATACTTATATTCATAGCTCTTTTAAGCACTTTGTAGCTCCTTTTTGGATGATTCACCTAATAGAGGCAAATAAGAGCAAACAATAGTAATAATACGTAAATATGCAAGAATAATAGCTAAAACAAGTATGGAAAGGATACTAAAATCATATGAATTATGCACTTATCAAATTCCCCCACACTTAGACTTTACTAGTCCTCAAGCAAACTAAAATAAAATAATCCCAAATACAACAACTCCATGTCGTGAGGATACAATTACTCTTAGCATGAATAATGGGCCTTTAGACCCCTGGGTGTCCCTAGTGGACGAGTTATAGTATCGTGAGGGCTTACAATAGGTATACCCACAAAACCTACTCCAATCACTCTCCTTGGAAGAACCACTAAGGATAGACATAAAGTAAAAATACAAATAATTAGCTTGCATAAGTTCTTTAGCTGCAAACATCTCACATACATTCCAATCCGCACACACAAGCAATTACTTACGTATGACATTCAACGTGATTGAAAAACTCTACTAAGATAGTCATCGAACTTGTTGCAACATTTATTACAATACTCGCATACTGAAATCACATAGATAGATAAGAAAATGGAAATAAAAAGTGAAGTATGCAAATGTTGACTTAAGTGAAAGATGTTACCCACAATACTTGTATGAATGTCGTCAAAGGTTTCTTATTTATAGTTCACTAGTTGAGAGAATCACCCATTTAACTCGACCACATGATTAGATACTCTAAGCGCATGTTCCTTTTCAGCAAGTACATGATAGTTGCCTTGGATCCTGCGTTCCACGCTTGTTTAGGCGACGTAGACAGGGACAACGTTTCACACATACTGCTATCCAAGTGTCAAGAACCTCATCAATAGTCTTTTTGACTTGATATATAATGATGATATGGTTTTTGTTTTATCGACTATGATTATCTGCGATTCCGGACCTATCATTTATTAATGTCGATAAAAGAAGAAGAGCCTTATATTATTTATTATTATTTTTTTTCCGGCTCACTCTTTATGAGTGTAAGACAATTGTCTATGGGGCTTTCAAATACTCAACCAATGATTACCTTGATACAACATCCACGGCAGTATTAGGATCCCACCAAATCACTTTAGAGAAACATAAAACTGCAAAAATAAAAAGAAAGTGATTCAGTAATGATTAATTGCGAGGATGACTCTTTCAAATGACTACCATAGCATGGTTTCGCATTCAATTATGAACGTATATAATTAAGGATTGTAGAAGGACAAAATGGAACTCAATCTATAGTTGTTTGGGCTGCACAAAACCGAACCGAAACCGTTAGATTATTAACCGAACCGAAGTGAAACCGAATTCTCATGGTTTAATCATGTTGTCAGTTTCTGAAAATCGACATTGTTGGTTTCAGTTTCGGTTGTTCTCCAAAACCGAACCGAAATAACCGTGAAAACTGAATGGTATATGCACTGACTAATTATAGCCATCGATGTTTATAGTAATGAATCGTAGCCATCGGAATTAGGTTTATTAGTCTCATCTTATCTTATCTTTCTAACAAAAAAGAACTAATTCTCTCTGCTGCTGCTGCTACTTCTCTTCTACGCACATAGATTCACCATCACCAAATTCATCGCCACCTTCTTTTCTTCCTCTTCATCATCTTAGAATTAACTAACTGATCACAAAACTACCATGCAAGGTTGTGATTCAGTACCCTTGTAAGTGAAATTGATTCAGTACCCTTGTAAGTGAAATCTTTGATTTTTAGTGATATTTTTTTCTTTTTTTTCCTGTTTCTAAACATTGGATTTTTATTAAATTTAGGAATTAAGGTTTATATGTGAGATAATTTTTTGTTCGATTGAATTGATTTACTTGTTTTATATGTTTGATTGATATTCAGGTTTCAGTGGTTGAACTAAGGATTTGTGCTCCCAATTATCTTAAGGGTTTCTCTCGATTTTGAAGGTGATTATTGTAACTGGTAAGCTTTCATTTGAGAGATCTGCATCCAAGAGATCTGAGAAGCAATTGAGTTTGATTTTAGGTGGGTTAGGTTTTGTATTAGGGTTTTCAATTTTGTTTGAGGAATTGAATGTATTGGGTTTTGTTGGTGTTGATGAATTTGTCTTTTTTATTTGCAGGAAGCATTAGAGATTCCAATGGAACAATTAAAAGCATATGAAAAGAATTAGTTTTGCTGAAATGACAAGGATAAGTTATTGTTGCTCTTCTGGGGTTTGATTAACTCAAAAGGTTGTTTCAATCTTGTATTCCGGGTCTCTGTATTTTTGCTTTGATTGATTATTTCTGTTATGATTGATTACTGAATGTTAATTGGCTGGATTATAATGATCAGGTAGTAGTCTTTGAGAAGTAAGTAATTTCCTCTAATTTGAATTATGGTGTTTTGGTTGATGATTTTGTTGGAAGTGTAGGTTGGAATTGGAGTTATGTACGATATTGTCATATTGATGTGTATGTTTGCCATATGTTGATATATTTATCACTCTATGTATGCTGATACAATGAATTTGTGTATTGGTTTTGAATAACCAGTATTTAGGTGATGGTCTCAAGCAAGACCATTACCTCTCGTAATCATACAACATGATGGGTCAAAATATCTTACAGCGAAGTTGGAGGCAAATCAAATTGCACCTTGGATTAAGGAATACATACACTGTGATTCCTCTTTGTATTTTATTTACAATCTTACACATGGTTTGCTTTTTTAATACCTTTCTGACTTGATACTTTCCATGCAAGAGGGAAATCCCAAGCCATTCAAAAAGTCAGAGCTTATTCCTGAGGTTAATAATGTACCAGTCAAAGTGGTTTCTGGTTGGAGACACTTTCCAACTTGAAATAGGTGAGCTTCTGTTGAAGTTATAACTTAAAAAATTTCCTTGAGCTCAGCTTGACACTAATGCATGAATTAACAATATATTTGTGGTTATACAACTTGAAATAGGCTTAGATTTGCGACCTTAAGTACCACCATGTAAACGAAAACATCTTTGAATTTAGTGTATGTGTACAAAAATTGTGTTTTTGGTACACATATTGTTATCTTTCTCTTACTCTTAATTCAACTTTTCTCATGGATTCCTTTTTTTAAATTCATTCTGGTTGTTGTCAACCACCAAAGAACGTGTCTTTGTATGCAAATTTGCAGCAGTTTGGGATAATACCGGTAACACCAACTCAGCAGAACCTTATTGTCAGACTGCTCCTGCTTGTTTTGAATGTTAATCTTGCAAGATGGGAGTTCTTGGTAACTTGAAGAATGATCGGGTGTCCTGAATATCATTTCTTCAAGCACTTCTGTTGTATTTGACATTTAAAAAATTAACATGTATATTTATAACTCATCTTTAGTGAAATTTTTTAGTTTTGTGAAACAGACTGACATAAGAAAAAGTTGGCGACTTTTGCTGGTTAACCGAAACTGATCAGTTTTAAACCGAAACCGGGAGGTTCAAAATCGAATGAAACCGAATAGGCTAAATGGTTTCATCGGTTTCCAATATTGGAAAACTGAGTACTTCGGTTTCGGTTCTTTTTGTGCCAATAATAGTACCGAACCGAACCATGTGCAGCCCTAGCTGTAAGAACTTGTTTCATCATGAAAAAGGTTTAGAGTGTCATCCTAAATAGCTCATAAGTAACTCCAAAATATGAAGTCTCAAGATGCAAGAAATCAAAGAGTATTATTTATTTTTTTATTATTTTTTTATGCAAACCAAACATGCTCAACTACTCTCCCACACTTAAACTCAACATTGTCATCAATGTTCAAAACCGAAAATTCTGATTTCTGACATAACAACCCTGAAAAACTCGAAAACTGTACCAATGGGTAGGGAACTAGGAAAAACATCCTAAACAAAAGTTGTTCGCCCACGTCTATTCTATAAGTTGTCAAAATGGCATAGTGTTTCGAAAAAATGGTCTGACTTTTATGGCCCCGGACTGACTGACATGCAATCTGAAAAAGTTCTGGATAAATACCGAAACTAAAATGTCCAGGCCAATCGCTCCAACTTAACAGACTCCAAATTCAGATTTTATTTTTAGAAAAGAAAGGTATGTATGTCCTCTTTAAAATTTGGGGTCAACCACTCAAATCGGACTCCGTATGAAGTCTCGAGAGCTGTTTTTGTGACAACTGTACAGTCAGAATTTTCTGACGAGAATTCGTCAAAACTTTCATTATAGATATAGGGCTTGTAAAATCTAAGATGGGAATGCAAAATATGATATGAAAAACTAAGAAAACTAAAAACAAAAGGGATAGAGATACCAAACCGATGGGTTGCCTCCCACGCAGCGCTTGGTTTAACGTCGTCAGCCCGACGTTATTGTTATCGTCCGTACACCAATAATCTGGAAATTTGGTAATCCTTTCAAATAACAATCTGCAATCCAAATAACAACTTCACAAAAATATTAGCACAAGATATAAATATTGAAGCTATCACTTTATTAAAGTTTCCCCCACACTTAGTTCTTTCTACACTCAAAAGTGGATAAAGAACATAGAATTCGGGAACTTCGAAAGGTTCCTCAGCTTGGTGAACCTGCACAATACTCGAATCAAACACATCAAGTGGTGGATACTTAGAATCAAAATAATCCGTTAAAAATTTGGAAGCACATAACTCCAATCCTAAGTGCGGTATTTTCTTAAAAGTTGGGTTAACAACTCTTTCGGAAACTACTTCAATTGGATGGAAAGGATCAATAGATATAGAATTATGCAAAGGTTTAGAAAGACCTTGTTTCGGATCCTCATTCATAATTAACAGTGAATTATTTACCTCATGTATATCGTGGTCCTCTATTGAACTATTATTATCGAGCTCAATTGGGTCTTTCACGACTTTAATCAATTTGGTTTCATTCTCAATCTCCATCTCTTCAACACTCTCATCATCTGAATCAAATTCCGCTCTCATGAACTCTTTTTCAGTATAAATTTTGGGGTATTCTGTATGAGTCTCCGTTGAGGGAATATTCGGGTCTACTTCTTGCAAATCAACCGGCCTAAAAATAATGTAATATGGATGTTCATTGTAACATTGATATGCATTTGAGTATGTCACACCGTTCATAACAATGGTTCGGTCATACCAAGGATTTTCCTTTTGAATAGGCGAATGATCATTATTATGATCCGGAGCTGGTATAACTTTATCACTGTTATAAGAAATTTCCAAAGGTTGCTCATCTCCAAAATATTCGTTGTTGTCCCTTGGAACTTCATAATTAATTTGGTTTTGAGACCAAACTTGTTTTTCGTTCCTTATCTCACTAAGTTGAGACATTTGTATTTGAGAATTCTCCGTGCTCCTTTGAATTTCTTGGTGCAATTCTTTAGTCTTTTTGTTGATATCGTCCATCATTTGACGAAACTCTTTCATTGTTTGGTTATCTTGATCCAACTTATCCATAAATTGGTGCATTAGATCTGCGAGACTAGAAGAATTATCATTAAAAGCACAACTATCCTCCCATTCTTGTGGTTGTTCACTTACATGCCCATCATAAGGTTGACATGTATGAGAATATCCGTTAGGTTCCGTGGGATATTGATCATAGAAAAAAGATTGGTTTTGATTATACCCATAGGATGGCTGGTAGTTGTCATATGAATGAGATTGAAAACCATATTGATTACCACTGTTATATTTGCAATCTTGTGCTCCGTACATGTTATTTCCGTAAGGAAACATGACGACTCACAAGAGTAAAAGAGAAAATAAAACAAAAATCGAAACAAAAATAAAAACAAGCTAAACAAATAACAAATCAATTAGCAACTGTTCCCCGGCAACGACGCCAAAATTTATATGGGCTGTCGTAAGCTCAACAAATTAATAAATATATTTCCCACTAATTAACTGGTAATATAGCGGTAGTAAGAGATCGTTCCCATAGAGAGATTGTAATTGATAGGTTATTTGAAATAGCAAGATAAAGTAAATAACAAGGGGGGTTTTGGTTTATAAGATGAATAAAAAGACAATAATAAAGAAAGGAGATGATTAAGGAATCGTTCGTCGTTACCAAGCGATAGCTGGATTAATATACTTATCTATTATTTATAAGAACCATTCATCACCAACCGTAGAATAACAGCTAGATCAGTGTTATCCCCAAGACTCCTTCAATCACTGGATACGTAAGTTCTCGCCTACCAGATTCTATCCAACGAACCACCAAGTAGTAGATCACTCAAGGTGTAATCCAATCGAACGCCTTAGGCTTTGTGAATTTAGGTTGATCCCAGTAGTTAAACTCTTAGATCAAGGTTTACTTGCTGGTGTTGTCTTCGTGCACGATTGCTCCACAGAATCCCTCATCAAGGTCTCGCGTTTTCTACTTGTGTAGAGTTAATCGACGATTACTTATCTCATAACTTATACTAGAAATAGAGCAATCAATATACTAATCTAGTAGGCCTCCCAAATCAATATAAGAATCACTCATAAACCCTAGATATGGTAAAAACAAACGATGATGATAAAAAATCTCAATAGATTTGTATTATTAATAAAGCTTCACGCTTAGAACATTGAACTCAACCTTAATCAACAAAGGATTTAGTTTCTCATGATTGCACAATCACCCGATTTCCCCCTAAAGGGGTAAACCCTAAAATATTAATGAAGAACAAAAGTATAATATGAGATGATGGTTTATATGACCTAATACCTTTTTATAGTTTTACATTCCTTGGTCTCCAAGTATTTAATTCGGTTCAAGAACCTGACCCGAAAACACGAAGTAACGACCCCAAACATGCCCTTAGGCTTTCCAAGGTGTAAATACATGTTTTCCATTTGCTAAGTTCGTGAACCCAGTCCACAAACTTCAAATTCCAGCAGATATTTTCGGAAATAGGTTTGCGAACCCCGTCCGCAAATCCAGTTCGCGGACTGCACTATCTTCGGTTTTCAATAAAACTGTTTTGGCCACAACTTCTTCATCCGAACTCGGAATGACCTCATTATTTTTGCATTATTTTTATCTTTAAATTCTCTTCATGATGATGATGAGAAATACTTGATTTGAATGAGTTAAGATAGGTCTTTATCATGTGTCTTGATTATGAGCGTTTTGCTCCTTTTCGTCGCTTTTCTTCCACTTCTCTTGGACTTGGGCACTTGGATACTTGGAATACTTCTCTTCATAGATATTTTAAGAACTATGTAGATCCTTTTTGGATGATTCACCTAATAGAGGCAAAGAAGAGCAAACAATAGTAATAATACGAAAATATGCAAGAATAATAGCTAAAACAAGTATAGAAAGGATACTAAAATCATATGAATTATGCACTTATCACCATCTTCAGGAAGCTTCCATGGATTTATGAATCCCTAAAGAGAAGTCTTTTAATCATAAACCTAATCATGTTTCTCAGGGGAAACTAAGGTCTATAGAGGATGACTTTAGAATCAACTAGGACACAAAGTGTCATGGATTGATTTTCCCAGTTGATAGAGCATCTTTATTTATAGATTTTCAAGACTGAAGGTTGCTTAGATTTAAATCTAAGATAACTTGAGTTTCAAGAAAACACTTTAGGGATTAAAAATATAATAGAAGAATGTACACTTTGGTCCGATTATGGAAATATGTACCATGACCGTTCGGTTTGGCAAGTATGCCATAAGAACTAAAAGCACTTTGATGTTCATTTGAAAACCAAAAAATTTACATGATGCACACACATAAGTGTTTAAGTGATCAATAAAATCTTAGCAGTATTTAAGTGAGTCATAGCAATGCTAAACATATTTAAAATAAAAAAATAAGTCTTTGATCATCTGCTAAAATCAGCTGGGACAGTTGGTAGAACGGTTCGTGAACCGTATGGCTTGTTCACAAGTCATGGTGAAATGGTTCATGAATCGGGTTCGCCAACCTCATAGGACTTTGGCACTCAGTTGATCATAGTTCGTGAACACAGTTCGCAAACTGCTTGCCTAAAATACAACCTTTAAAACTTAGTTCACTACGGTTTGTGAACTGTTCCCAACTGCGCTTACGGTTTTCGAACTGGTTCGCCAACCTTCCCATGTATTTCTGAAACACGGATATCTACGGCTTGCGAACTGGTTTACCAACCTACCATGAGTAGATAATATCAGGAGTTATGAATATCTCTCTTATGATGTTTGAAACATTCCAAAGTGATAAAATCATTTTCATGGACAATTTTCAATTGATCCACAAATTAATTTTCAAATAATAAATTGTTTCAAACTAATATTGTTAAGGACCATCTAACATCTTTGCTAAAATCATATTTCGAGATTTTTAACAAGACAAGCTTGACTTGAAACTTCTTCTTTGTTAATCTATTAGGAGTCATACGACGTAGTCTCAAAACATAGAAGGGTAAGATAGTTAGTAAAATAGAATGGTTCAGTATTCACATACCTAGTACAGAAGTTCTCTAAATGTCTTCGTCGATCTTTAGTCTTCAAAGGGATGTCCGATAGTCAACTACCAAATGCTAACCTAGTCTAAGACTTGACTTAGTAGACTAGAAATCAAGATATAGTTTTGATCAACTAACATTGACAACAAGCTTGAGATAGAAAAACTTGTAGGTTAAACCAAACATAGCTCTAACAACTTACATCTGAGTTGTTGGGTTGACAGAGGCAAGACTAACATTCATGTCCTTAAATATTCAGAGAGGTTTTGTTTCCTTCATTAATTTTTTTTTTTTTTTTTGATAAAAGGGGTAAAATTTTATTGAGAGAAAGAAACACAGCCTGGACCTGAAATCCAAGTCCAACTATAAGTTGTGTTTATCTATCTCTATGTATCACATACTCCCAGTTAGAGAATAAATTTCTGAAAGAAACAAAACGAAACTATTTGTAAGCAGAACCCCAAGAAATTGTAGTTTTTGACTTCAATGATTATGATATTTCTGTCTCTTTATTTGGCCATGGACTCCTTTTTCTCTCATTAATCCGAAAGGTCCCATGTCATGGAGAAACGGAAGATTTGACACACCTTCCTTGTTAGTTCCTTACCCATGCTAGCTTCTTATTCTTGAAATTGTTATTTGTTAAAAAAATCTGTAAATCCAATTAGAACTCATCTTTGAAGAGAATTAATGTTATATCTCTAAGGAAAAAAAGCATAAAAGAAGTAGATGATCTACTAATTCTTCCATATGGTTGCACCAGAAACATTCCGTGTTTATGATGTCAATACATTATCTACAGTACGAATAACATCATGAATGGAGAGACAAACGAATAACATCATGAATGGCAAGCCAAACGAATAGCATCGCTTTATTAGGTATTTGTTTGTTTCACACATGCATAAGCGAGGTGGATGGAGCTTTATGTTGATGTTGCATGACCCATAGGTGCCCTCTTTTGCAAAGTAGATTGAGTTTGACGTTAAACTAACCGAGTCATCATCATCATTCACCAGCGGAGGGGTGCCCAATGACATTAAATATATCATTGAGTTCGTCTATCACATCCATATAAGGAGCTTGTTTCAACTTTATTTTTCATCATCACTGGTCTATAAGATCATCTACCTTAGCTTGTTTGAGAGTAGCGACTTTAAATGCCTTCTTGTATGATTGATTGAATGAAATTATGATTTTCCAAGCATCTAGCCAAAACTTCACTATTTTTCCTCTGCCAAATATAATTGAGGTATTCCTATTCCTAAGTACCAGTCCATTTTCTTTCTATATACCCTTCCATAATCCCTTGTCATGAGTTTCTTTATCTGATTCTTTTTTCCTAAGGTCTTCTTTATCAGATTGTCTTCTCTTAAATAACCCCCCTCCATCATATTTTCTTCTGTTGGGATATATTTTTTTAAAATAATTTGTTTGTACATTTATATCAACAATTCAAGATTGGCCCAATGGTTAAGCATTTTGGGCATGGAGGGTTAGGTCTCAGGATCGAACCCCTCCCCCGGGGCCTTGGGGGTCTTGGGAGATCTCTTGAATTTGGAAAGTAATTTTTGCTATTTTAAAAGGATTTTTTCAAACCATTTTTACTGCACTTAATTATGTTTTAATTGCACTAATTATGGAATGATTTATTTGCCCATTTTTTTTACTATTTCGAATGGAATTTTAACTGCAATAATTAATCCAATTTATTCTCCATTAATTTGCATTGACTGCCTGGTTATAAAAACAGTTTTGAGAACAGAAAGAAAACATAAGTTTTACACCATTGTTTTCTTAGAATCAAGAGACCAAAAATGCTGAGCAAGAATAGAGAGAGTAGAAGTGATCGATTTCTCATTGTGTGCATGAGAGATCAAAAGAGAGTTTTTCTCAGTTGTTTTTATCCTGGGGGCATTGTGACGGAGAAAGAACTGCTTGCACAAAATTCAAGGCAGAGCCACGAAACGTCCTAAAGAGAGCGGCCTGGTCGTGACTCAGCCATCACTTTGTTTTGTATTTTAATCTTTGTTTTGCGGGTGTGAAATCGGCAATTGTTCCAACAATTTTAGGACGAATATTTCTTTCATGGAATATGAAAAGAAAACCGTTACTGATATCAACAAGCCCTTTAAGTTTGAAGGACTTCATTTCAGAAGATGGATGTAAAAGTTGTTCTTCTACCTCAAACTGATGAAGTTGCACATGATGGTAACCTCTGTAAAACTAGCTGATCCAAAAGATGCAGAAGCTGCGAAAAAAATAACTCCAACTACAGCAAGTGAAACTCCTCAACAAACTGAAGAGCCTGCTCTGACTCAAACTGCTGAAGAAAAACAAAAAGCCTATGACAAATGGGTTTATGACGAATTTGATTGCAAAAACTATATTCTCAATACATTATCTGACGATTTATATTAATAGTACTCCACGTTTGATACTGGTAAAGATATGTGGGATGCTTTACAGAAAAAATATGATACCAAAGAATCCGAATCGAAGAAATATGTTGTTAGCCGCTACATGAAATATCAAATGGTGGATGACAAATCAGTTGTTGCTCAGGCTCATGAACTTTGGAAAATAGCTGATGAAATTATGACGGAAGGTATGGCAATTGATATGAATAATTTCAGGTAGCTGTAATGATTGATAAATTACCTCCCACTTGGAAATATTTTCGTAATGCTTTACGTCAAAAGTCTAAGGAATTTTCTCTTGAAAGTTTGATTGTTAAGCTCAGGATTGAAGATGAAGCACGAAAACAAGATAGAAAGGAAGAGATTCTTATTGTCTCCAATAATAAAAATCAGACTCAAGCAAGATTGAAACCTAAGAAAAAACCTATGAAACCTGACCAGAACCAAAGGAAAGGAAAACCTAATCAAAACAAGAACCCACACCCATCAAAGAAAGATCAGAATTCTGATTCTGAGTTCCTTTGTTATGCCTGTGGTAAACCGAACCACATGAATAGGGATTACAGGAATAACAAAGGAAAGAATAACGCATAAGCTAATGTTGCTGAAAGCGTTATAATTTCCATGGTTTCTGACCCAAAATTTTACATGGTTGGTGGAACTGATGGGTGGTGGATAGATAGTGGTGTATCGTGACATTGTTGTTTTGATAGGTACCTATTTAAGAGTTACACAGAAACAAAGGATAAGAAAGTGTTGTTGGGAGACTCCCACAACACTATTGCGAAGGGTTATGGTACAAGAGAACAGAAGTTTACTTCTTGGAAGACACTTATGCTGAAAGATGTCCTCCACACTCCAGAAATGAGAAAGAACCTAGTTTCCAGCTATCTTCTCAACAAGGATGGGTTGTATCAAACTATTGGATCTGATGTTTACACAATTACTAAAAACAAAGTGTTTGTAGGAAAAGGTTACGCTACTGATGGAATGTTTAAGCTTAATGTTGAAATGAATAAAATTGCATCTTTTTCTTATATGGTGTGTACTTTTAATGTTTTGCATGCTAGACTTTGTCATGTGAACAGTAGATCAGTAGATACTATGAGCAAGCAAGGTCTTATTCCAAAACTATCCATGCATGATTTTAAAAAATGTGAATCTTGTAGTCATGCAAAAATAACCAAGAGTTCCCATAAATCTGTTGTTAGAGAATATGAGCCTTTAGAGTTGGTGCATTCTGATTTGTGTGAATTTGAAGGTATATTGACTAGAAATGTAAAAATATATGTAATGACTTTTATTGATGATTTTTCAAATTATACTCATGTTTACTTGTTAAGTTATAAGAATGAAGCTATTGAAAAATTTAAGGTTTTTATTGTTGAAGTTGGAAATCAATTTGGTATAAAAATTAAGATATTTCGTAGTGATAGAGGCACTGAATATGATTCTAAAAAATTCATTGAAATTTATGAATCTTGTGGAATTATACTTGAAAAAACTGCTCCTTATAACCCTTAAATGAATGGGAAAGCTGAAAGAAAGAATCGTACTTTTACTACTCTTGTGACTGCGTGTTTGCTGAGTTCTGGTGCTGCCTCTCATTGGTGGGGAGAAATTTTGTTGACTGTTTGTTATGTTTTGAATCGTGTTACAAATTTAAAAACAAAATTATCACCTTATGAACTAATGTTTCATATTTTAGAGTATGGGGTTGTTCGGCTTATATTCGTATTCCTGATCCTAAAAGATCAAAATTATCTAGTAAAGCTTATGAATGTGTGTTTATTGGGTATGATCAAAACAATAAAGCTTATAGATATTTTGATCTTAATAATAAAGTTATTATTGAATCTATTGATGCTAATTTCTTTGAAGATAGATTTCCTTTTAAATCTAGAAATAGTGGGGGTTCTCTAACTAGTGATGTACGTAATACAAGTTCTCAACTTAGAATAAAAGAACCTAGAAATGAAGAAACTAGAGATGCTGAAATTGAACCTAGGCGTAGAAAAAGGGCTAGGACTGCGACGAACTTCGGTTCTGACTTTGAAGTTTATACTCTAGAGGAAGACCCTTCTAGTCTTCAAGAAGCACTAAATTCTCCTGAATCTGGTTTTTGGCAGGAAGCCATAGATAATGAAATGGACTCCCATAATCTTAATGGAACTTGGCACTTAGCAGATTTATGCCTTGGTTGCAAAGTAATAAGTTGTAAATGTGTACTTAAAAGTAAGTTGAACCATAATGGTTAAGTAGACAAATACAAAGCTAGGTTGGTAGCCAAAGGCTTTAGACAAAGAGAAGATGTAGATTTCTTTGATAATTATTCTCCTGTTACAAGATTGACTTCTATTCGTGTTTTGATTGTTGTTGTTGTTGTGCATAATCTTGTTGTTCATCAAATGGATGTTAAAATAGATTTTTTAAATGGTGAATTAGAAGAAGAAATTTACATGGAACAACCTGAAGGTTTTATTGTTCCAGGTCAAGAACAAAAAGTATGTAAATTAGATAAGTCACTTTATGGTTTGAAACAAGCTCCTAAGCAATGGCATGAAAATTTTGATAATTTGATGATTTCACATGGTTTCAGAATTAATAAAAGTGACAAATGCATATACTATAAGTTTGAAAACAATGCATGCATCATGATTTGTTTGTATGTGGATGATTTGTTGATTTTTTGTTCAAACTTGTCTGTGGTTGAAGAAACTAAGAATATGCTTTAGTCTAACTTTGAAATGAAAGATTTGGGTGAAGCTAGTATAATTATGGGAATTAAGATTACTAGAACTAATGATGGTATTTCTTTGGATCAGTCTCATTATATTGAAAAGATTTTAAAGAAGTACAATTATTTTTAAAGTAAACTTGTGAGTACTCCTTTTGATGCTATTGTTAAACTGTTTAAGAATACTAGTGATAGCATTATACAATCTGAATATGCTAGTATAATTGGTAGTCTTCATTATGTAACTGATTGTACCAGACCAGACATTGCATATGCAGTGGTTTTTTTTATGAAGGTTTACCAGTTGTCCTGGTTTGGAACACTAGAATGCAGTTGAGAGGGTCATGCGATATCTTAAAAAGACCGTTAACATAGGAATACACTATAAGAAATTTTCCGCATTCCTTGAAGGATACTGCGATGGTGATTGGAACTCTCTTTCAGATGACTCCAAGGCCACTGGTGGATATTTGTTTAATATTATTGGTGACGATGTGTCTTGAAAGTCAAATAAACAGACAATTCTGGCTCAATATACGATGGAGTTTGAATTGATAGCACTAGCAGCAGCTAGTGAATAAGCAGGATGGTTGAGAAACTTGATTTCTCAAATTCATGTATGGTATAGACCGATACCAGCTATTATGATCCATTGTGATAGTACCGCGGCTATTGCAAAAGTACAAAACTATTTTTATAACGGTAAGAATCGACAAATGCGTCAAAATCACATCACAGTTAGAGAGTTTCTCATAACTAGTGATGTACGTGTGGATCATGTTAGTTCGGAAGATAACTTAGCCTATCCTTTGACGAAAAGATTAGCTAGAGAAAAGGTATTATATACCTCTAAAGGCATGGGACTTTTTCCCACTAGAAATTGAGTCATTTTGTAATGGATACCCACCTAGAAATAGATTCAAAGGGAATAACGATTCATAAATGATATGGAGATAGAATCATGCATCTTTCCCATGGCATGATATCCTGAAGAGGGTTAAGGTTGAGTTCATTAACTCTTAATGAGGTCTATAGCTCTATATAGAGTGGGTTACCAAGCTACAGGAGTACCTTTGATAGACTCACCTATGTGAATGAGAAAGTGTGGCCGCTTTCTATGAGAACATGGCCAGTTCTCTACAATATTCATTGAAACTAGGATAAGCACAGGGCCTTAATGTGCTGGCATTTAGGACTTTACTCTTAGTATAGTTGTGTGTGCGTTAAGTAATCTGTTATCTCCATAGAGTTCAAAGACATATGTTCACTCTGTGTCAGAGTTCAGAGAATTTAATACTATGTAAAGGTTCAAAATCGAAAGATACCTTAATTTGCTTAGGCACACAACTATACGGATCTTGTTAAATGATTTTAAAAATATAAGTGGGGGATTGTTAGGATATATGTTTTTAAAATAATTCTTTTGTACATTTATATCAACAATTCGAGCTTGGCCCAGTGGTTAAGCATTTTGGGCCTGGAGGGTTGGGTCTCTGGATCAAATCCCTCCGCCTACTGATTGTGCATACACATATATATAACATTAGTACGGGAGCGGGGTCTTGGGGGTATAGAGAGGTCTCTTGAATTTGGAAAGTAATTTTTGATGTTTTAAAATATTTTTTCAAACCGTTTTTACCGCACTTAATTATGTTTTAGTTGCGCTAATTATGGCATGATTTATTTGCCCATTTTATGATTGTTTCGAATGGAATTTTAACTACAGCAATTAATCCAATTTATTCTCCATTAATTTGCATTGACCGCCTGGTTATAGAAACAGTTTTGAGAACAGAAAGAAAACACAAGTTTTACACCATTGTTTTCTAAGAATCAAGAGGCCAAAAATACCGAGCAAGAATAGAGAGAGTAGAAGTGATCGATTTCTCATTGTGTGCATGAGCGATCGAAAGAGAGTTTTTCTCGGCTGTTTTATCCTGGGGGCGTTGTGACGGCGAAGGAACTGCTTGCACAAAATTCAAGGCAGAGCCACAAAATGTCCTAAAGAGAGCGACCTGGTCGTGACTCAGCCGTCACTTTGTTTTGTTTTCTAATCTTTGTTTTGCAGGTGTGAAATCGGCAATTGTTCCAACATCTTCTCTTAAATAGCCTTCCTCCGGATTGTTTTCTTGAGTATATCTTTGATAAAAGTATATAGGCTTCCAACTCAAAACCAATTGGCAAAGAGTGGAGTGGCATCACACCTTATATTTCGGATCTTGACTAAGGAGTTAAGCTATATGGGACTATTTTAGTTCTCCAATTAAACTTTTAATTCCTAGACCACCTATTATTCAAACAGGTTGAAGCCACTAATTCATATCGTGAGTCGTTTATGCATGCATTGAGTTATTTCCATTTAAATTTTATAATTGTCATTTTATCACCTCCTGCTTATTTTTTTGCTTGAATCTAATTGTTTTTTCTAATATATGCTTGCTTGTATAAAAAAATACTATCATAATTTATAATTTTTATTTCTCAAGGAGATAAGACAAACAAATTACAAAAAAGATATGTATCTTAGCACAATCTATCACTAAACAAAAATACATGAAAAATAATTTCAACAAATTTTAGTAAGGCCTTTATTGTTGTTACATATATCCATGAGCTAGCCTTCTTTTATTTGTATTCAAGTACATACATATAATTAATCATAAATTTAAGCCAATCGAGTGCCCAAGTTCTTCATTATTCCTTCAAGCATTTGCAACACTTGGAATACTTTGTTCATTTCTAAAGAAATTTTCAGGATCAACTTTAGTCTTCACATGAACTAATCTGTCATAGTTATTCTTGAAATAATTACCACCCCAAACTTTACCTTGCAAGTAAGTAGCTGTGCCGTTTTTACTTTGACCTATATCAACATCTCTATAGTTCAAATAAGCTTGTCTTGGATTTTTAGATACAAAAGGTGCCATATATCTGTAAAGTTTTCTAATCCATCTTAGTTGTTTTTCAGTTTCTTCTAAACCTTCCCAATATGCTAGATACTGGATTTTGTATAGATTTCCTTCTCTATGTGGGAAAGGAATAGCTGACTCAGAAATCTCGCTCATTTTTCCACCGTAAGGACTGAAAATCACAACAGGTTGATCTTCTTCCAATAATCTTTTCCATATTCCTTCCAAACCCACCATTGGAATGGGTACTTTCACGTAATCAGATTTCGCTTTATAAAATCTCTTAGGTTGAGTTCTGTCGAGTAGAATTTCAAGAGGACCATTAACGGGAAACCCGTTGAAATATAGAGTAGATTGAACCCAACTCATTTCGGTACAATCCTTGCTCTCCAAACCCAACTCAGGAAATCTTGCGTTCATTAAACTTACAAGGTTTTCCACACTTCCAAGATATATGGAGTTGAATGCAGCTTGCACAGTTTTATCGCCATTATCGTTAGCATTAACGACGTCAAATATGACTCTGATGAAGAGTTCCTTGGGAAGATTATACGCAATATCTTGCCACTTATGCACAAGTTCAGTTGCACCTTGTTGAACGGTTTTTGCGATTGTAAAAACAGTGACAGTAGGTGGAACCGGGACCAATTTAACCTTCCAAGAAAGAACGACTCCAAAACTTGCGCCACCACCTCCTCGAATGGCCCAGAACAAGTCTTCTCCCATAGATTCTTTGTCGAGAATTTTACCATCAACATTGACTATACGTGCATCAATGACTTGATCGGCTGCAAGACCGTATGACCTTAACAGGGTGCCATAACCACCTCCACTAAAGTGTCCACCAACACCAACAGTCGGGCAAACACCTGCAGGAAAACCAAGTGTTCGGCTTTTAGCTGCAACGTTATAGTAAACTTCTCCTATTGTTGCACCGGATTGAATCCATGCAGTTTCATTTTGTACGTCGACAATAATTGAACGAAGATTGTTTAAATCAACGACCACGAACGGAACGTCAGATAGGTAAGATAGACCATCGTAATCGTGCCCGCCACTACGTATCTTGATCTGCATGTTGTTCTTTCTCGCACAAATCACCGTCGCTTGAACATGAGACTCAAGCAAAGGTGTAACTATGAGATAAGGTTTTGGGGTGGTGGGTGATAATAATCTAAGGTTTTGAATAGTAGCTTCCAAGACAGTCGTGTAATTCCCACTGTTTGGTGTATAAACGGGTATAGAAGTTTGAGATTGTTGTGAAAGACATTGAAGAAAGTTACTATGAATTGAACTTGAGTTTCCGAATGAAAGTGAAAAAACAAGAAGGGAAAGTATAATGACAAGAGAGCTTGAATAAGTTGTCATGGTTTGAGTTGATTATATTTCTCTTGTTGGTTTGGTTTTTGTTTGTAAGAGAATGCAGAAAGATAGATTTGGTTATTTATAAGACAAAAGAATGATGGTTCGCTGACTATTCGATTTAAGCTTAATTCATTTGAACACAAAATTTGAATGTTGAAAACATTTGGTTGCTTATCAAGTTAGATTTAAAGATAAGTTTTAAGAAACAGTCTCCATAAAAATTCCACTAGACATATTTGGAAAATTCGAGTGGTAGACTACTTAGAGGTGATGATGAACCGTAGTGAAACTTCTCATGTCAATTAGCTTGAAAAATGAACCCCGTAATATTATTATTTTTGGAGCATATGAACCCCGTAATGAGATGTATCTCTTTTCATATTTTTTTTATACAACTTTTAATATGAAATATTCGTACAAAATAAATGTTCAAAGTCATAATTTATTATGTAGCTTACAAATTCATTGCGCAATGGAATACTCCTTCGATGGCGATGGCTAAAATGATGATGTTCTAAACTTCTAATGTGGGTTGTTTGACTGCTAAATGTCCAACGGACTCGATAATGATTTCAAACACAGAAATAAGGCGATGAAATGAAATATTATGTGTGGCATAAAAATTATGCGAATACTCTTAATTCGCGCGGAAACAGAACATTTGAAACTGAGTCATCGATGAAAATTCGCATGTAGGAGAAATTGTAGTTTTCCTCGATAGGAATCAGTTCAATTTGTTTGGGCCTAATGACCATCAAATCAAAATTGTATTTTACGCGGCTGTTGTCACAATCTGCACCCCGGTGACCACTGACAAATGCATCCCGTTGAAACCTTTGCTACCCTCAATAAATGAGAATAATTAATGCGTTCAACTCTGCTCCTCATGCTAAAAACCATTGACATACCTGTATCGCGGTTTCATACACACGCTGAAAAACCCTCCTAGTAAACCATACGGAGGAAATTTTAAAATGTATTATTATTAAATTTTACGAAAAATGGGTTATTTGTCCAAATATTTTTAAAATTAGTGTCTCGCCCAAGTTATGCATCTCAAAGTATGACTGATCTTAGTAAGATCAATGTTACATCTCAGATTTAACAAAAAAAGCTAAGCAATATAAAATAATTTAAAATTGAAATAAAACTGATTAAGACACCATTCTTAAAATTGGCTTTGATTGCATTTCTTATTCAAGTCTCGTTGTCAGATAGCAGCACGCCTACCACTCTGTTGTTTTTCTTTTTTGCTAGGATTTTCCTAATACTTCATCATCAGAATCAGCATGTCAATTGTTTTCTCTCCCCGACCACCGACCATTTTTTTCTTTTCTTTTCTTTTCCTCAGGTCTTTTCCTTCGTCGGCAAGTGTTTCATTTCCATCTTATCTAATTCTATCAATGGAGGCATTTCTTCAGTCTATCAAAAATATGAGATCATACTCACTATAACCACCAGTAAACAAAAATAGTGTAGGTTCTCAATGAACTTATAAAAGTCACTGTTGCTCTCTAAATAGCGAGGGCCGTTATATTTCTTAAAATTCTCAAGTTACAATTGCATATGTTTAGGTGTTGAGTCTAAGGTGTATCCAATATCAAGCTTTCCTTGTGCTTCAAAAAAAAAATTTAAAAAAAAAATCAAGCTTTCCAAAATGGGTTTTGATGAATTCAGCGAAGGATGAGACAGTAGTCAGAGACCATACATGGACGCCTATCTTTTAGAAACGGAGGGAGTAATAACTTGATAATCCAAAAAAAATATACTCAAAATGCAGAAAAGACTTGTGCACATGATTATGGAATAGAATTAACTAAGCAAATGCAAGATAAAATGAAAATGAAAAACTGGATCAGCGAAATTAAAGACCAAATGTGAAAAAATTAAGAGAAAGGGAAAAATAAATAGCCCAAAAACATCTAGGAGATAATGTAAAAATGATATTAATCTATGTGAAAGAAGATATAAAGGTTAACATACCAAAGCCATCAGCAGCTTGAAACTTAAGTGGATTTGTGTCACTTATTTTATCTTCATTCATCAAGCTAGAGATCTGTAAGTGGGTAATTATGGCTTCCTATTCCTGGATTTAAGCATATGCTTAAGAAGATACCTTTTTACTATTAAATTTCTCCGTTTCTCCCCATGGAATGCCTGCAAATGAATAATAGTAAGAACACATTAAAACAAATGGCATTTGAAATTTGGAATCTTTTATATTTGGTTGTAATTTGTCAATTACAAAAGTTTTTAATTTATAATTTTTTTTTATTAACACCGTTTTTTGGTTTGGCCGGCCCTTACATATATTAACAATCAGCCTTTAGTAACTTGTTCGCATGCTGATGGACTGTGGGTTAATGCCAAACTACAGCATAGATTTTTGGGATTGGAGAACCTGGGGATGAATCTGCAATCCAGTGTCTAGAACTTGCCACGCCTCACTTATCAAGCAAGTTTGCATCTGTTAGTTTTTCCCGAACTTATTGCAGGTTCATTTTTTCAGGCAATGGAGTTAAATAAGGCCGATTGGTATAATCTCTTTTCACAGTACCCTTTCTTTGATGCATATAAGAATTATCTGCAAATTGAAATTAGCGCAGAAAACGATGATGACTTACCGAATTGGAAGGCTGGGTAGAGTCTCGGCTAGGCCAGCTTACACTGAAGGTTTGTTGCCGCTTTTTTTCTTCTTCTATTCTGTTGTTGACCGATTAAGATCTATATTGTACCACTTTGTAAACTTGTATGGCTTGTTTTATATTGATACCAGATTGAGAGGCACACTTTTGGATTGCTTCAATGTCATCCGCATCCTGGTGATTTCTCTGACAAATCCAAGCGATGCCATTGCTGTTACTTCATGGGTCTGCAACGCAATCAAGGGGTTCCTGTACATGGAAGGTGAACAATTTTATATAAGGGCAACTGTCGAGCAATTCTAATTCTCTGTCGGCATGTACACTTTGTGGAAGCCTGGGATGGAGATTTATGTGTCTTATATTAGGCGCGGAAAGATTTCCTCCTTTATCTTTCCAGGTGGAGTTCGACCTTCAAGTTCTCTTAAAGTAGCTGGAGAAGGTAGGCTAGTATCCAACATAGACCTGTCTAGATCAACTTGAATAAATGAAGTAGGAAGTAAATAATAATCTGCTCATTCTCCATAGAATAAACCGAGAAAGGCCACAAACATAGACCTGTTTTCGCACATCCTGTAGTCTAAAACAATCAAAACAATGTAAATGTCATTTTTTTTTCTCGACCAAAACAAAACTTGAAAAATGCATACATAAAAATTTCAAGTATTGTTATCTACTGTACGCATTTAGAGTTGTGCTGATGAAAACGGCTATACCATAATACATTACTGTAGAAATGGGAAATTTGTAGAGCTGTGTATTCCACCTCTGATGCTATCTGACCGGAATCTTCCTCCTTTAACCTTGTCTGGTCATGAGGAAATGAGGCGACACCTACATGGAAGTTAACTTTGAGAAAACCATTAGGTGGTACAGAGCCATTGGGTTCCTTAAACATTTTTATTTATTAATCCTCTTACATTTCGTCTTCCTGATCAACTGCCTTAGGAGATGATTATAATCTCAATAAATAATTTGAGGTATGATGATTGTTTACACCTATATATAGCTGTGCACCACAGTCCAGCAAGGGAAACTATTAGGATCGACAATAAGAGCTTACCCTTTATCGGCTAACTGTACCACCGATCATGACCACTTTCCTGTAAAGAAGAAACAAAATTATCAAACGATACTGAATGATATTTGAATGATTTTTCTGAAGGAACCCCAATAGAAAAATACATAATGAAGAAAAATAGCTAACGCAATAATATGTACCAAATGCCGAAGATCAAAAATTTCAATCCAAAAAGATATTAGGAGAACAAAGAAAATACCGCGAGAAATATATATGCTAGAAGCCTGGAACCTTTATAATTTATCCATGTAATTATCAACAAAAAAAGAATCTAAAGAAATCAGAACATCCATGAGATTGAAGAAGAAACATGGAGAGGAAAGGATGCGGAGAGAAAAGAGGCCGTAGTAGATTATAGTTATGATAAATCTATAGAAATCAGAACATCCATGAATTGAAGAAGAAACGTGGAGAGGAAAGGATGCGGAGAGAAAAGAGGCCGTAGTAGATTATAGTTATGATAAGAAAGATTAGGGTTTTGTATATTGGATAGAAAGTATTCATCACCTACTCCATTTGTGTGCCGCAAAAAACACCGAATAGATCTCAAAACCCACGAATTCTATTGGTTTATACTCTCTCAAGTGGGACCAAAAGCTCTAGAATTTGAGTTTTGTTCAGCTTTCAACCACTGCTCTCTAATTTGGACTCAAATTATATATACAATATGGTTCTAATGGACGAGTAAAAATTAGTATGGGTGAAATGGACACAAAAAAAATAGCAAAAATGAAACTGGATTCATCTTATCTTAAACTTAAAAAAGAGCGAGGATGAAACTGGATGCATCCTTATGTAAATTAAAAATAAGAAAAAGTATTTGAAAATGGGTATGATGAAACTGTTTACATCCTGACTTTTTTTACATTCTCGTCCATTTGAACAGTATCAAATTTTACGTGTCTTTTTCACCTAAGAATTGTCGTTATTGCGTTAATTGACCAATTTTATATAAATTTTAATTTGTATATTTTCATGGAAAATCAGACACAAAGAAATGTCCAGGTCTCTAGAAATAAGATTTACAGAGATATACATCTTCATAAAATGGTTGAATTGTCCTTTCGGGACATCCGATAAGAACAACATAGAATGGTTGAAAGCCGCTGAAACTAGGATATATTTTGACTAGGCTAGATTTAACCAATTATAAGCAATTAAGCTGTGACAAATAAAAAATGTGGCGTATATCCGTATAGATTCAAATCTTAAAGCAATTTTGCGAACATTATTTCTTCCAGCTAGTTCAACTTCTTCAGCAATGGAACACTGTTGATATGTGACTTTTCCAGAAAAACAGATTTACTGATAAAACTCCAGATACGGCATAAAACCAAAACATGTCTTATATAGTAACATTTGGTGCATGCCACTATACCGTTAGGCCCGACTAATCATTGGGAGTAATCGTAGTTTTTTGCAATTCTGATTTCTTAAAATATATAGTTAGCCATGTCTATACTCAATTCTCAACATATTGGGCCGTGTTAGATACTTAACATTTTCTATGATTTTATTGTCTTTGATTCCCATCAAAAGGAAACTCTAAGAACACACATCAAAATACATGGCATATGTTATGCAGTTGCGGATGTCTATGTTCCAGAATCCAGCCTCCACTTGAACGTGTCATACTTGTATTCTCTCGTGATAAATGTATGCATCCTACTTTGCACCTCATATTAGACGAGCCGCGGCAGGCTGAAGGTGCTGAATAATTTCAGGAGTGGTTTGCTGCGGGGATGCTAGTGAGCTCGAAAATTGTCAACTGTACCACCTTCATATCGAATAGACATGATTCTAAGACCAAACACGCCATTAGAAATTGCAGACTTCCTCTGACGTAGAATATTCAAAGGAATTGATTAAAATTAAAAAAATTGATTCGGTCACATTTGAGGGACATTGACACAACTTGTGTCCGGATTTCTATTGCCATTAAGAAATTGTTGAATCTAATACAAAATTGGATTCAACAAAAATTAAGAACGTACATAGAAAGTGACAGTGTTAACTACCGATGTGCCAATTTTTAAACCTTGGTCGGTTATGCGTCATTTTGAGTTTGCTTTCATACTTGATCAGTTGCTCGTTCCAATCTTTTAAGGTTTCAAAACCCAATTACCTCCCGAACCCATTGTCTTAGAAGACGGTTCTGATAGCAGACCAATTCAAATTTCTTTGGACTGGACTTTTCTCTGATCACCGTACGTGCCACCATTTCTCTTGTTCCTTTGCCTTTGCCTTGGTGAACATTTTTTTACATAGGCTATAATTTGTTGCGTGAAAAACTAAATAATGGAAAATCAATGCCACTAACTGGCCTGATCGGTTTGCATTATGCTTTGTGCATGGACAGCAAAATCATCTATGGATTGGCTCAAGTAAGAAATTATTTCTTTAGTATTTATGTTTGCTAATTTGACTTGTAATTGTTCAGTTGTTCGTTCCAGTAAATTTGAAGAGCTCGTGACACTTCGGAAGGATGCAAGATACTAGAGATCGAACTGATAAAGCCTTACACAATATGTTGATTGCAGATGTTCAAGGGCAGGAGAAACAAATGCGATTGTGCATTTCCTTTCAGCATGTGAAAAATAGCTCACTCTGCCTACCTGGAAGTAGTAGAAGTCCTAAGAAGCGCCGGTGAGAGTGAGTGCCTCCTCAAGGAAGTTAATCTTTATACTGTATTTCATCTGAAGGAATCAACGAAGAGAGAGAGATTATGAGCGAGTTATAGAGATAAAGAGGAGGTTACAAAAGCTGACAGTGTTGCCTCATCATTCAGTATAGGAGGGAACCTAAGGAGTCAATTAGATAAAACTCTTGTACTACTCAGTGTTGGGGTGCTTATTCAGATGTACTTTCCATCTCCCTTGCTTGACTAAGTCTGCAATTTTAGCATTCTTGTGAGCAGCTGCTTTAACTGCAAGATGATAATCTTTGTTTAGTGGTGTGGCTCCCTTCCAAGTTTCCTGCCAAAACTTCACTGTCCTCCCATGGTAAAAGTAGAGTTTGAATGCACCAGTTTTCTGTCATGTTGAATGATTGTTGGGATCTTGCAACAATAAACAACACGTTAGACGTATCAAAATAAAATGTAAAGAACTAATCCGAAACAATTCTACCGAAATATCTTGATGAAGGCAGAATCACAGGTTCAACAAGTTGTCCTTAACACATTAGTTCGCGGGTATACTCGAGTTGAGTAATGCTAAACCCCTCACAGCGACGATGTGTCCAGGATAAGACTGCCTGATATATCTTGAGTTAGCACAACACAAGTTACCCTTTCTTCGAACTCAGCAACGGGGATGGAAGTAAAACCGTATGGAGAAAACCCTAGAACAAAAGAAGAATTCTCGGTGTATAGAAAACAAAATTTCGAGTTGTATTTAAAGGAGAAGATACTTGCAAATCAAGTTAGGTTTTGGTTTTCTTCAAAAACTAGTAAAACACCTAAAAGGAATTTACCCATAAATAAAACTCTAAAAATATTTTAGGAATTAATTTCCTAAAGAAAAACTCGCCCAAAAAATAAATCCGAGTAGAAGAGGAACTTGGTGCATGGCATACGCGCATATCGCATTGGTCAAAATATGTATTTTGCCCCACCTGCTCCACCCACAATGTTGTTTTACAACATATCCATAAGCATATGGTTATATAATGGAGCTCCTTCTCTATTATACCCAATGTGGGACTAAAGAGAGATTCATTCACTCATAAAATGAGCAAGTATCATTGGACCCATAGGTCAATAGATCAAACCACACCAAGACCAATTTTTTTTATTTAATTAAAACTCATTTTTCTCCAACAATCCCCCACATGAATGATATCTCGGAAAAACGAAAAAAATCAGAGTAAGGAAAATACCATTTAGGCAAAGGTGTCCATGAGGTCTTGAACCCTTACTTAGTGAGAAGTTATCGGAACTACTTGCTAAACAGTGAACCTAGACATGAACTGATAGCATTTGGTGCAATTCGCGACAACCATCACGCATGATATCCTCATGGCATTGCTAAGTTCGTGTCGTTTTGTCCAATTTGACCCTGGACATATCCTGTTTCTCAGAATGCTCTAGAGAATTGGCTCAATTCTCATACGAAGCGGCCCCACTTCCACATTCAGATAGGTGAGTTCCATCAAGAGTGTTTACTTCTACACCCCACTTCAATCTTAAATTGAAACTATGGAACTCATTCAGACTTATTTAAAAGTCATCATCCACATGCAGTCACACTATCACATCAACACCATAGGTAAAGGACAGAGAATGAAATTCTCTGATAGTGTTTACCTTTACCCACCATAAATTAGTTGTCTCATTCGAAACCTTGATCTTGGAATGTCCAATCAGCAAGGTTGAGTATCCTTCATGGCAAGTTTAATTATTGAGCCTAAGCCCCATCCCCCTCGATGCTTTACTAACTATCTCCTTGGAAAAACCTTTCGTCAAAGGGTCCGCGATATTCTCCTTGGACCTTCTCCAATCTATGGAAATAACGCCTGTTGAGATTAGTAGTTTCAAAGAATCATGTCTTCTACGCATATGTATAGACTTTCCATTGTAGAAGCTATTCTTAGCTCTACTTATTGCAGATTTGCTGTCACAATGTATATTTATAGCTGGCACAGGCCTATGCCAGAGAGGAATATCTTCTAAAAAGTTTCTTAGCCATTCGTCCTCCTCTCCTGCTTTATCTAACACAATAAACTCCGATTCCATAATGGAACAAGCTATACATGTCTGTTTGTAACTCTTCCAAGATACAGACGCACCTGCTAGAGTGAAAACATATCCACTCGTAGACTTAGACTCCTCTGAGTTAGATATCCAGTTTTCATCGCAAAATCCCTCAAGGATGGCAGGATACCCTTCGTAATTCAAACAAAAGGTTAATGTGAACTTTAAGGTTAATGTGAACTTTAATTAGAGTGCATCCCAATGCATCTGCCCTGGATTACAAGTATACCTGCTTAACCTACTCACAACATAAGCAATGTATGGTCTCGTACAATTCATCAAATACACCAGACTTCATATGACTCTCGAGTATTCAAGTTGGTTAACTCCTACACCCTTATTCTTCGTGAGATGACACTTAGAATCATATGGAATACAAACGGTTTACAGTCAAACTGATTAAATTTCGTAAGTATGGATTCAACATAATGAGACTGACTCTAACTATAGCCATTAGAAGTTTTTCTAATCTTCATCCCTAATATGACATCAGCAGGGCCGAAGTCTTTCATGTCAAAGTTCTCATTCAACAGTTTCTTTGTGGAATTAATAACATCCATGTTTGTACCTAGTATAAGCATATCATCAACATACAAGCATACAATCACACAGGCATCCTTGACAAGTTTAGTATAAACACACTTATCAGATTCATTAATTCTAAAACCATTAGAAATCATCACATGATCAAATTTCTCATGCCACTGTTTAGGTGCTTGTTTCAACCCATACAAATATTTAACCAATTTACAAACTTTCTTTTCATAACCTTTAACTACAAAGTTTTCAGGTTATTCCATATAAATTTCTTCATCTAACTCACCATTAAGAAACGCTGTCTTTACATACATTTGATGTATCACTAGATTATGGACAGAAGCTATAGAAATTAACATCCTAATGGAGCTAATTCAACTCACTAGAGAATAGGTGTCGAAGAATTCTATACTTTCTATTTGCATGTAGCCTTTAGCTACCAACCTAGCATTGTATTTTTCAATAGTTCCATCTATCTTACGTTTTCTTTTGAAAATACATTTATAACCTATGGCCTTACACCCTGGAGTTAAATCTACAAGTTCAAAAGTACTATTTTCTCGAAGAGAATCCATTTTACTAATGGAAGCTTCTTTCCACCATGGAGCTTCTGGACAAGTCATGGCTTCTCTATAAGTCCGAGGATCAGACTCGGCTAGGTATGTAATGCAACCAGGATAGGTTTTCTTAGTTTTATCCCTTTTACCTCTTCTAGGTTCTACTTCTGGTTCATCTTCATCTAAAGGTAATGACTGACTAGTTGAAGGCACGTCTAGGGGATCATCAAAACACCTCTTACGAGAGTCACGTTTCAAAGGAAAAACATTCTCAAAAAACACAGCATCCCTAGACTCCATGATAGTATTCAACCCTATGTCAGAAATTTCAGAACTCACAACCATAAACCTGTGATCACTAAAATGATCAGGATACCCTATAAAAACACAATCAACGGTTTTGGGTCCTATCTTATTTTTCTTAGTAGGAGGGATGCCCACCTTTGCCAAGCACCCCCACACTTTGAAGTATTCATAAGATGGTTGTTTACCTTTCCATAACTCATATGGAGTTTTATATGATCCTTTAAAGGGTACTCTGTTCAAGATGTAATTGGCGGAGAGGATAGCCTCCCCCCACAAATTCGAAGGTAATCCTGAACTAATCAACATGACACTCATCATATCCTTAAGGGTACGGCTCTTACGTTCAGCTACACCATTGGATTGAGGTGAATAAGGGGCTATAGTCTCATGTATTATGCCATGTTCTTCGCAGAAATCTCCTACAGGAATTTCATACTCACCACCACGGTCAGACCTAATAGTTTTAATGGTAGTATTCAATTGGTTTTCTACTTCACTTTTATATATCTTAAAGGATTCTAAGGCATCGTCCTTCCCTCTAAGTAAGTAAACATGGCAGTACCTCGTACAATCATCTATAAAAGTAATAAACCATTTCTTACCACCTCTTGTTTGAACTGAGTTCATATCAACTAGGTCTGAGTGGATTAAGTCTAAGGTTTTAGAGTTTCTATGGACATTCTTATTGAATGATTTCTTAGCATGCTTAGATTCTACGCAAATCTCACACTTATGATTTTTATCTAAAGTGAATTTGGGTATGCAGCCTACGCTAGCCAATTTATGCATTGATTTATAATTTACATGACCAAGTCTACCATGCCAACCGTTAAATGACACACACATGTAAGCAGAAGAATCATTCAATTTCAATTCAGGATAGGTTATATTAAGTTTATATAGACCCCCGGTCTTATAACCCTTACCCACATAATCATTGCCCTTAGTTACTATAAGTTTTCCAGACTCAATTGTAACCTTAAAACCCTTATCATCTAAAACAGAACAAGAAACAAGATTTTTGTAGATGTCTGGAACATGAAGAACTTCATTCAATGTGAGAGTCTTTCCAGATGTGAGCTTCAGACCGACCTTTCCTTTTCCTGCAACCTTTGATGCAGATGAGTTACCCATATAGAGTTTCTCGCCTTCCCCTACCTCTAGTAGGAGGTGAACAGGTCTCTGTTCCCACATACATGCTTAGTAGCTCCAGAGTCTACCCACCAGTCCATCACATTGGTCACCAAATTAACTTCAGACACCACAACAGAAAACTCGTCTTTTCTCTTGTCAACCAAGTTAGCATTATTCTTCTTATCCTTACGTTGTCTACAGTGAACTGCCATATGACCAGTATTTCCACACACCCAACAAGGACCCTTAATTTTAATAATGCTTCTGGTTTACAAAACGTACCTTTCTTGTTAGGTCCATGTTTCGAGTTGCGATTTTTGTTGTCACCTTTTCCAGCTTTGGATGACTTGTGTTCAGACATATGAACTTTGTTCTCCATGTCCCTTGCAGATGACACGTTCTTATCTTTGGTGCGCAACATCTCTTCCACTTGAATCTTCTTTCCAAATTCAACCATGTTGATCTCGCCAGTTTCATGTCTCATCTTTTTCTTGTACTCCGACCAAGAAGATGGTAACTTCTCAATCATCGCATACACTTGAAAAGTCTCATCAATGACCATACCTTCAGCAAGAATCTTGTTAATGATTTTTTGAAATTCGAGGAATTGATCCACAACAGACTTATCATTCGTTATCTTGAAGTCCAAAAACTTCGCCACCAGAAATTTCTTGCTCCCTGCAGTCTCATCTTGGTACTTTGCTTCTAACGCAGTCCACAAATCATAAGTAGTGAAATTTTCTTTAGGGTTGTAAAAATCATACATCGCATCTTCTTAACTATTCATGATATGATTTTTAGCCAGAAAATTACATCTTGTGTTAATATTTACCTCCTCCTCAGTCAAGTTATCAGCATTGTACAAGTCATCACCTGGAACCAGTACATAGTCCAGTTCATGATGGCTCGGATAAAACAACATCTTGGATTGCCATCTCTTGAAATCCTTTCCGTTAAACTTTTGTGGTCTTTCTACGTCGTTGTTTCCCATTGTTACAAGGAATATTAATGTGTTAAGATTGTTGGGATCTTGCAACAATGAACATCACGTTAGACGTATCAAAATAAAATGTAAAGAACTAATCCGAAATAACTCTACTGAAATATCTTGACGAAGTCAGAATCACAGGTTCAACAATTTGTCTTTAACACATTAGTTCGCGGGTATACTCGAGTTGAGTAATGCTAAACCCCTCACAGCGAAGATGTGTCCAGGATAAGACTGCCTGATATAACTTGAGTTAGCACAACACAAGTTACCCTTTCTTTGAACTCAGCAACGAGGATGGAAGTAAAACCGTATGGAGAAAACCCTAGAACAAAAGAAGAATTTTCGGTGTATAAAAAACAGAATTTCGAGTTGTATTTAAAGGAGAAGATACTTGCAAATCAAGTTAGGTTTTGGTTTTCTTCAAAAACTAGTAAAACACCTAAAAGGAATTTACCCATAAATAAAACTCTAAAAATATTTTAGGAATTAATTTCCTAAAGAAAAACTTGCCCAAAAAATAAATCCGAGTAAAAGAGGAACTTGGTGCATGGCATACGCGCATATCACATTGGTCAAAATATGTATTTTGCCCCACCTGCTCCACCCACAATGTTGTTTTACAACATATCCATAAGCATATGGTTATATAGTGGAGCTCCTTCTCTATTATACCCAATGTGGGACTAAAGAGAGATTCATTCACTCATAAAATGAGCAAGTATCCTTGGACCCATAGGTCACTAGATCAAACCACACCAAGACAAAAAAAATTTTTTTTTATTAAAACTCATTTTTCTCCAACAATCCCCCTCATGAATGATATCTCGGAAAAACGAAAAAAATCAGAGTAAGGAAAATACCATTTAGGCAAAGATGTCCATGAGGTCTTGAACCCTTACTTAGTAAGAAGTTACCGGAACTACTTGCAACTACTTGCTAAACAGTGAACCTAGTCTTGAACTGATAGCATTTGGTGCAATTCGCGACAACCATCACGCATGATATCCTCCTGGCGTTGCTAAGTTCGTGCCGTTTTGTCCAATTTGACCCTGGACATATCCTGTTTCTCAGAATGCTCTAGAGAATTGGCTCAATTCTCATACGAAGCGTCCCCACTTCCACATTCAGATAGGTGAGTTCCATCAAGAGTGTTCACTGCTACACCCCAGTTCAATCTTAAATTGAAACTATGGAACTCATTAAGACTTATTTAAAAGTCATCCTCCACATGCAGTCACACTATCACATCAACACCATAGGGAAAGAACAGATAATGAAATTCTCTGATAGTGTTTACCTTTACCCACCATAAATTAGTTGTCTCATTCGAAACCTTGATCTTGGAATGTCCAATCAGCAAGGTTGAGTATCCTTCATGGCAAGTTTAATTATTGAGCCTAAGCCCCATCCCCCTCGATGCTTTACTAACTATCTCCTTGGACAAACCTTTCGTCAAAGGTCCACGATATTCTCCTTGGACCTTGTCCAATCTATGGAAATAACGCCTGTTGAGATTAGTAGTTTCAAAGAATCATGTCTTCTACGCATATGTATAGACTTTCCATTGTAGAAGCTATTCTTAGCTCTACCTATTGCAGATTTGCTGTCACAATGTATAGATATAGCTGGCACAGGCCTATGCCAGAGAGGAATATTATCTAAAAAGTTTCTTAGCCATTCGGCCTCCTCTCCTGCTTTATCTAACGCAATAAACTCCGATTCCATAGTGGAACAAGCTATACATGTCTGTTTGGAACTCTTCCAAGATACAGACGCACCTGCTAAAGTGAAAACATATCCACTCGTAGACTTAAACTCCCCTGAGTCAGCTATCCATTTTGCATCGCAAAATCCCTCAAGGACGGCATGATACCCTTCGTAATTCATTTGTTCTTCACTTGATCTGAATCACCTTCCTCTAGAGCGCATGCTTCTCCTCAGCGTATATCCAACTCCATTTTGCCAGTAGTGCTTTGTTAGTGGCCCACAAAATCCTTCTCCTCAGAGTAGATCCTTTGGAAGCCACCCAATAGAGTTTTCCATCTCTCACCAGTTGCCCCCCCCACACACACACACAGAAATCCCCTCATAATTCTTACCATTTTCTTCTCGACTGCAACTGGTACCTGCATTAAGGACATGAAACACACACGCAAGCTAGCCAAAGCATTGTTTATAAGCACCAATTTTCTGAGCTCTTGATAAGAATCTCCTCTTCCACTTCGCCAATTTTTCAGTAATAGTGTCTCATACGCTGCTTTGTCTCACCGTTTCTCCCAAAGGCGTTCCAATATACTTGAAGAGTTGAAGGGTAGCAACTCCACTTTGCAGTCTAAAATCTTGGCAATTCCAGCTTTTGAATATGCTCAAGGCTGGGTTTTCTCTCGGAAAGTATCATGTTTTTCTCTTCATCTGCAGACTTGGCTGTGTTCAAATGACTACTTCAGGCGAAAGAGTTTTTTACTATTGCTGTGCATTCATAAAATGAAATTTATGAATGGCAACGGACATGAAAGAAAAGACAAGGCTGGAAAGTAATGGTCATTTCCGAGAAAACCCATCTGTGACCTCCTCTACGCTCAGAGAGTACAGTCTTGTTATCTGACTAGTTCTCATAACATTTGAGATCAATAGTCAGGCATGATGGCAGCTGTAAATGTGGGAAGATTCAAGTTTAATACCTCCTCAATCTGCTTACTGACAAAGCATAGCCTGTTGTTGTAGCTGATGTTATGCTATAATATGATGATTTTGCAACATCAACCCACAAGAATGAAAACATGTGAGGATGAAAGAGCAAGTAAAATACAAGTTTGGCCAACTTGTTTAATGGATAGTCCTTCAAAAACCAGTGCAAAGCAAATTGTTTTTTTTGGGCCACTATTATCATGAATTAAAAACCGCAGACTAATAATCTCAACAGGCCCCCTCACGTGTAGCCTTGTTGGGTCTAACACGTGGATAATTAAATCTGGTGATGCGGAGTAAAGGCGCGGTCAAATGACTCGTCGCGCCCGCTCACGTGTAGCCTCGTTGGGTCTAACACGTGGACTGATATTAAAAACCGCAGACCAATAATCTCAACACGCCCCTTCACGTGTAGCCTCGTTGGGTCTAACACGTGGACAATTAAATCTGGTGATGCGGAGTAAAGGCGCGGTCAAATGACTTGTCGCAAATAACCTAGCTCTGATACCATTATATTACCATGTTAAAATATGGGCATCCAACTCAAAACCATTTGGCGATGAGTGGAGAGGTCCTAAGGGATTATATACCGCAGGATCTTAGATGCCCAGACAATGTGGGACTAATAATCTCAACAATATGAACTTATAAATGAATTCGACATGGCAGCTTCAGCACACGATGTTTGGGCAGTCTACAGCTCTTCTGATCTCCCTAAACTCATAGTAGAATTACTTCCAGATGTTTTTGAAAAGATTGAAATCGTGGAAGGTAACGGTGGTCTTGGCACGGTGCTTCACCTTGTCTATCCTCATGGTACGCGTTATACTATACACAAACTTACCGATTTTTATTGTCATAATCAGAGAAGTTATATTCATACATGTAGTGATAACGAGGTAGCTTGAACCAAAATGGAACATAAATTAGTTCTATTACTTGCGATGATTATGATTGTCAGGATCTGTGCCACTTTCTTGCAAGGAGGAGTTCATAAGTTATAACCATGGATAATCAAAAACGCCTAAAAGAGGTACGACAGATCGAAGGAGGATATTTGGAAATGGGGTGTACATTTTACATGGACAGTTTCCAGATTCTAAAGAAAACTAATGATTCATGCACCATAAGATCGATTACCAAATACGAAGTTAGTGCTGAGCTCGCTGAAAAAGTTTCCTCTCATGTTAGTGTCGAGTCCCTAGTTGTTTTGGCTAGTGCTATCTCAAAATACATTATCCGAAACAACGAGAAAAAGGCAGGTCCTTCGACTTGTTCTGAAGGCCATGATGAAAGCACCAAAAAACATGCTCATTTGCGCGGGGTTTGGCTTTGTTTGTATGGTAAGTGATTAAGCTTTCCTATGTAACTCCGCAATAAAGTCATAACTAGGGGATAAAGCACCTCCACCACGTTTGCAGCCATGAGCCATATGATGCTATCTGTATTCTTTCCCAATAGAGAGAAAAATTAGTAATTGAGCATGTCAATGTACTTCATATATGTGATATGTCACTAATTGGGGATATTTGTTGTATCATGAATGATGTTTTCAAGGATCGGTCAATTTCATCGTGATTGCTAAAAGATGGTACCAACTTTACTAGGGCTGGTGTCAATCCATAAATCCACTGACCAACAATATGTTGTTTTATATGGATTGGTACCGGCCCTAGCAAAGCTGGTACCACCCGTTAGCAATCGTGGATTTCACAAGGTGCGATGCAATGTTCATTTTGATAAAGTTTTACATTCATGTGAAGCCAGCTTTCCATCACCTAACCTAACCTAACAACTTCTCTTTAAATCGTCATTGGAGTTTTCATCTATTTTATTTTTGCCTTGCATTAAGTTTAGAAAAACATTTCTGTTATCTGTGGCTTTCTGTTTCCCAGGTAATAAAGTTTACTAAGAAGCTGTTTATCACCCAACTGCTGAACATAAATGAACTTTGGAGCCTAGTTAGCAATTCGGAATTCGAAAAACGTACGGAACGGTAAACGTACGAGTATTATACGGTTTTGTAAAATTCAGATTCAGTCAACGGACGTGATTCGTCAAGAATTTGAACGGCATACGTACGTGTATAATTCGATTTATAAATGTGAGTTCGGCTCTGAAAATTCGGTATCTATATATACTAAATAATTTATATTTATAAGGTCATAGACCAATTTTTATGCATATGTGTGAGTTATTTAAAGAAAAAATAAAATTAATATGATGATATAATAATATATACAACATTAGTCATCCAAGAGGACGTAGTATAGTGGTTTAGATGCTTGGTCAGTGAGTTTGAGATCTCTCTCACCTTCACCTTCAAAAAATTTCAGTCATTTTTATTTCATAAAAATTACAACGACGTCTAATATTGGGTCGTGTATGCCCGAAAGGCAGTATACCCCAAAAAGTTGGGCCTTTAAAAACGTAAAAGCTAAAAAAAATATGGCGAATTAAGCAGGCGTATCATTCGGGATTCGGGATACGTAAAATTCGTGAACGATTCGCGAATAATCCGGAAATGCCACATAATACGCGACTTGGGTTCGGAGTTACAAACGTACGCGAATAAAACGGTGAAATTCGTGAATGATTCGCGAATCATTCGCGAACTTACTAACTAGGCTTTGGAGTGGATTGACAACTGTATGAATCTCTATGTAAATGACCACTTCTTTCTGTACAAAAGCCATATTTTTGATCGACAATGATAGTTTCTCTTGTGATTTTTACTGTGTGAGGAGAAGGTGGGACTTCAACTCAATCATAATCTCAATGCTAGAACGATAATTACCCTAATCAATACTGGATTTTCTGATAGAATTTTTTATGACTTTTTTGGACGTCAACGTAGAACTGTTGATTTTTAATTGACCGATACAGCACTCTAGTTTGTACTTAAGTGTTAGTTACAAAGTGAATAAAAATGAGTTAAATTTGGTAGCTTATTCACAGTAAACTGATAAAAAATATTCGGTCGATTCTAGGTTTTCATGGAAAAAGTAAACCCCTTCGTCTTCTGGCCTTGATCCTTTGGTAATGACTACATCTGCACCTATTTGTCCATGGGATTTTTTGAATCCTTCTGCTCCTTCGAGGGCCACTAAATCTCTCGAAACTCGTAGTCCTAAAAAAAATTCTCAATATATTAATATTAATGTTTCAAAAAAACTAAAAGTAGGTTTATGTCCATATTGATAAATTTTCAATGTGTTGCTTAGTTGCCAAAATCTTGTTTGAACGGCAAATTATATCCGTTCAAAACTCAAAAATGAAAATCAGAAAAGCGTGAAAAACTGCAAGAATTGTTTGGTAGGAAGATTAAAATTACCTTGATAAAATTTAGGAAGAGGTTGTGGAGCTCTGGAAGAAAGGAGAATACATCGTTCATTCTTTATAACTCGTTGAATAGCCTCAACCATTGTTAACATTGACTGAGTCATCCCATACTGAAATAATCTATTCAACCCTTCAATCAACCTAGCAACTGATTGCTCTTCTGTTTCATGTAGTTGATTGCGGGCTACTAGATTGTAGAAATTAGACACATACTCCTTAACTGATCTTGCTTCTTGTTGACAGTTCTGATGTTTAACAAACAATTGTTGTCTATAATGTTTAAGCAAGAATTTATCTCTAATCAGTTTTATCATTTCTTCCCATGTACGAACCGGAGGTTTCCCATATTTTTCGCGGTCCTCACATTGCTTCTCCCACCATGCGGCAGCTCCTCCTTTAAGTTTATAAGCGACAAGCCTCACTTTGGAATGGTCTGGTACTTCCATAAATTGAAAAAATCTTCTACTTAGTAAAACCAGTCCAATAACTCCTCAATTTTGAAAACCCCATTGAAATTGGAATGCCGACCTTTATTTATATTCAGGTAAAGATCCATATGGACTTTTTCCAGATCTTAGTCGTTTATCTTCGGTCCATCTCTTCTCTTGTTCATCTTTGATAGGTGTCTAAAACGCCGTATTATCTATCTATTGTTTATGCTTTCTCTGCTAGTTTTCTTGTAAATTATGTATCTTATGTTTCGTTTTTGAGTATTTAGGTACTTTGGAGTCGTTTGGAGCAAAAGAGGAGAAAACATGGCAAAAGCGTTGGAGGCGGACTATTTCTCATTATTTGCTTTTATTTCTTCATCTCTCATCTCGAAAAGTATGTCGGCTTTGGTGATGCGATTTCTGTCTGAAAGGCATGACAACTTTAGTGATGAATAGAAATTGAAGAGATGAAGTGGGTTTGAGAAGTAGGAGGAGGTTGTTGTTAGCGGAGAACTCGGAGAAAGCGTTCAATTGGAGCATAAGGAGGCAAAGCTGTCATTTCCTAGGCGAATATTATCCGGAAAGTCGAGCCAAGGTTGCGGGTCGACCAATTATACGGGAGTACCAAAGACTAGCTGTGGTTAAGGGGTAACCAATTATTGGATGGCCCTTATCTGGGACTAAGGGGTTGGTTCAATCCTATTACTACAACCCTAAATCGAGAAGATTTATCAATCATTGTTCGCCTGAAATCAATAGGCACAGAAAGAGATGCAGCAACTGCTGCTATTCCAAGAAACCAAGAGATCGAGGGATTAAAGGTTCAGATGTAGGAAATCGATTGAGAGAAGATGATGGTGTTGATGTATGTGTGAGAAGTTGAAGGTTTTGGCCGAGAAAATTAGAGGTAGGAGAGGGTCTGCTGTCATCGACTAAGGTTGAGAAATGAAGGAAGATGGAGAGTATCAAGAAGGTTGAACTACAGGGAATATGGGGTTCGAAATCATGACTGAATAGTGGATGTTGGAGCTCGATGAGGCTACAACAGATGAGAAGGATGTTGTATGGGTTTGATATGGATTTGAGACTGATGAGAGTCATGGGTTTGTGGTCGAAGAAGCTAGGGTTTCAATGATAGAAATCAGGGTATGATAGTGAGGTGGCTAAGTTGGACTGAAATGGTAAATTGCAGGTGGTGCAATGTAGTTCTATGAGGTTTGCAGTTGTTGGAATTGCAGTCAAGGAGCACTGAATGATGGTGGAGTTGGTTTGCTGGATTGGTGGAATCTGGTGCAGTGACCTTGCAAGGGAGAAAGAAGTGAGGGATTGAATTATGGAGACTGAGCTCATTGCAGGTATACGGCTGTGTGTATGAAGCTACAAGAGCAGAAAGGGGTGTTGGTTTGATGGCAGGAAAGTAGATGGAACTGCAGTTAGAACTCAATTTACAAGGGGAAAGTTCATTACAGTTGGTTTGCGCTGAGAAGGATGGTTCGAGTTGCGCTGCTCTGATGCTGTTGAAACTGGTCATGAGCTGCAGGGATATGATGTTATGGGTCACACTAGCTAGTACATGGAGGATGAGAGTTTGATGCTGCTACTAAGTTGATATTACATGAAGTTGCAATGAGGTGATAGCTTGAGGTTGTGGCATGTGCTTGATGAAATGAGGAATTGATTGATCTCATGAGATGTTGGGCACTCAAATATGGAGAAGTTAGCAGTGACAGCTACAGATGGTTGAGTAATGCAGCTGCCATGGCGAGGTCAAGGTGTTCGAAGTCGCAGGAGAAAGCGGAGTTGAGGCAGTAACTGAAATCGAAACTGCAGAATGAAGCAGCCATGGTTGTAGTGGGGTGTCGTTGTTGTGGTGATGCTGAGATGATGAGATAGAGAGTAGAAGCAGTGTGTTGCAGTTGGAGTGTCGAGGGTTGCTGTTATGGGAAAGGTGGTGCCTTGCACTGAAAATGCAGGTGGAAAAGGAGGGACTGAAGCTGTTTGCCAGTGGTTTCGTGAGAATATGCTGGTGATGTTTGGTGCGAGTTACAGGGTCGTATGGCATGCACTGGAACTGGTGGAAACTGTGGTTGAAGTGCAGGCATAGTTGAAGCTGGAATGGCAAGTAATGTTGAGCTTGAACTGAGTTAGTGGGCATGGATTTGCTGAGTTGTTGCCGATGCAGAGTCGAGACTGGTGATTTTATTGTAAGTATTAGTGCATATAATATATGGTGACTGAATTTACAGGAATGGCCTGAGATAGTTTTGAAGATGCAGAAATTGTGCGAAAACGGGGCGAAAATGGCGATCCGGTGAGCATAGTTCCGGTAGTCGGATTTCAGAGGTTAAAGTGTCGATCGCAATATTTCAGTGAATCGCGAGGGGGGTATGAGTCGGATCCAAGAATTGATGGCTGGAAGTATGAGCTACGCGTCACACTTTTGGGTACGTTTTCGCAAGAACAAGAAATTGGTTTAGGTGGTATTTTGTGAATGTTTGAAATGCAGAGAAGGAGAGATGAGTTGCTGGGAGTACATACTTATTGGAGACAGTGTCTAAAATGTCAAATTGACCTGAGACAATTTTCCGGCGACGGTGACCGGATTCCGGTGATGACGTCGGCACTCCGACGACCCGTTTTGGACCCGAAAATTCCAGAGATCTATTTTTCACACATGGGCTTGGTGGACTGGTAGATGGACGTGGACTTGAAGATTTTGACCTATTTTTGGAAAGAAAAGGGCTATAAAAGGAGAGTTTCTACAACAAAGAGACAACGTTTATATTCTATTCTTGGAGCTTTTGCAGAGAACTACTTCTAGGGTTTGCTCTCTTTTATGTTTCATAGTCTTCCCTTGAATATTTTGATGATGAACTCCATGAATATGAGTAGCTAAATACAATAATTGGTTATGGGATAAAAGTTGATTTCTTCAAGCATGATTATTTGATTCTATGAATTAGTTTTGTCTCAATTTTATCGTTTATGATTCATCATTTATATTATCATATGATTTGAATGCTAGTTTGGTTGAGTCCGGAATCAATTGGATTTGTTTTCATCTCTAAAGCTATATTAGGGTTTTCAATACGTAAAAGTTGTTATCTCTGATTTTTAGTAGCATCTTGTGGTTAATACTTGTAGTGATACATCTTTTTAATCGCATATGAATCATAACCTTTGTTAAAACGAATTAGTGCTTTTACACGTTTGTTTGCATCGATTAGTCTTATTTCATAGAAATTATTGCTCTTAGGGAGTTAAATCTAATTGTGCTTTTATACTTTAGGTTTCTTTTTAAGAAGATTTCTCAATAGCATCTTTTAATGTTGTTTGTGATAAAATCAGGAAATAAACGGGATACTCTTGCGATCAAGATATCCTAGGACTTTTGATAATTGAGAGATTAAATACCAATTCTAATCATAGATGAAAAATACATGTTTATGAATGACACTATCCCTTAACCAATACCTTCTCCTTATTGATTATTCAAACTATTTACTTTGCTTTATTTAGTATTATTACTTTGATAAAAACAAAAACACAACTTGGGTTATTTGGTTACATAAGAATCTGAAAATTGCATAACAACAATCGCCTCTCTGTGGATACGAACTCTTTCTTATCGAATACTATATTCATAATTAGTAAAGTGAGGAAGTGAATTATATTTGTGTCGTCTGACAAGCGATCAATCTTCAAGAGAATCATCATCATCATTGTCAAGTTGAAAAAAGGAAGACTTCTTGTTGCCATAACCAAGAAAATTCTCATGTTTTTTCTTCCTTTTCAATTGAAGTAATATGTTTTCTGGAATATTATCAACAAAAACAAAATAATTTTGTTTATCATACTTACCTTCAAGTTTATTTTTAGATGGTCTTATGCTCGTTATTGTTGTTATCCTTCTTTTGATTTTTTGTAGGAGAATCTTCTCTAGAAATATTGAGATGCAACATGATTTGAGTCGAATCTTTTTGCATATTTATGACTTGTTCAAACTGCCTCAGAAAATTCGGTAAGTTTGGACTCTACATTTGGTTTCTTCTCCAATAATCAATGATAGAATAGAAGTGCCATAGGAAAAAGAAAAACAAGGTTTGTTTGTTTTTTTTTTAATCTTTTTTTATCTTTTATTTTTTTTTATGGTTGTGGAAGCGAATACCAAAGATCTAATTCTAGATGTAGATCTAAAATTTGAGTCTCTGGATACCAACTAATGTGGAACTAACAAGAACAATACAACATGGAGATTGCATAGATACGAGGAGAAAAGAACATACGTGAAAAGAAGAAAATAAAAATAACAGAAGAAGCTAGAAGAATAGTTTGGATACTTTTTTTTTTTAAAAGAATAAGATGTATGTACCAAAACGTAGTAGCATGTACATATAGGCTACACCAGGTGCTATAAAAGGAATCATCCTAAAATTCAAAATAGAAGGTAGGCTAGAAAAGGAAAATGGAAAAATACTTCTAAACTAAGGTTATAAGCCTGACTTCTAGATATTAGCTAAAGTCGCAGACTAATGTTCTACATCAGACAGAGCATGTATTAGAGCACTGCTCGGTTGAACTCGCAAGTTTTGCTATTTTAAGATTATTGTCGATGTTAGTCGTACAAAATTATATTTTGATTACTAGTTTACTAAATTCAAGTCTCAGACCAGGATTAGAAGTTGGTAGTTGAGTATTAGACATCACTAAATAACCCTCGAAGATTGAAGATCAAACGAAGACATTAACGATGACTTCATCAACAAAGGTATGTGGTGACTGATTTTATTTATAACTCTTGTTCAATTCTCCCCTTATAATCTATTTTAACAAGTCCCCACTCTATGAAACAATTCCGATGATGGTAAATATACATTTATGTATAGACTCGAGGATATTTGATCCAAGACTTTAGTGAGGATGACGTTTATCCCTGGAACGGTCTTCATGTTGTAGTCAATGAGCATATGAATTCAAGGAGCCAAGAATCACTGAGTTATAACAAATAAGTGATGAGTGATTTATTAAAGCAACACTTATTATGTGTTGCAGTTCGTGAATAGGAAACGGTCCAAAAACTGTTTGTAGCGGTTCACGGACCTAAGCGCAAACACGTGACTAGTTGCCTTTTTTTCTTCCAAGTTTTTGATGTTTCCTCTTAAAGGCATTATTCTTCCGCACACAAATGATTACCATATTAAAGTGTATGTGATGTTTTAAATTCCTTCCTAAGTTAATTGTATTTCATTTACAAAAATACAATTTGTGCTAAGTAATTATTTATGCAAGAGTTGTAACTTAGGAAAATCTTGTAAAAGGAAAATCGCTCACGAACTTGCTTAGGATTCAAGCATCATTTGGTTGTTAGAAAGTACTGAAATGAAGAGGGTACCAAGTACACCATAATCTTTTCGATATCAACATATATGACAAATACCTTGCGTGATCTAATATAGATAGAGACTTTAAGAATATAGCAACAAGAGACCCTAATTCCCGCGCGTATCATATAATTACTTACCTTAGGTACCATACGAAGAGGCGCGAAAGAACCCTTGTATGGCTTCTTAGCTTAGGTACCAAAGGAAGAGGCCCGATAAAACCCTTTTATTCCTTCTTCAATTTCTCAATAAAACGAAATATGGCCGACCGTGGTTCAAATGTATATATAAAGAGTTTTCTTTTAACAATTTTTACTATTAAATATAGTGTCCATAAATCTCATGACAGGTTCCAAAAAAGTTATATTGAACTTCGATGGGAACTTCTTTTGAGCCAATGACGCGTTGATCCAATCGTCACAAAGGCCACAAAGCACTATCAAAATTTATTTTTTTCTGCCGATAAGCTCTAAGTGCATCATAGGAACTATGAAAATGGAGTTTTTTTTCTTTTGTATATTTATGGTTATTATCGTCATTTTTTGGTTTTGATAGTTTAGGTGATTAAAAAATATCGCATGATATATGTACTTCAGTAAAATGCAACATCTTTTTTTCTTATGAATAGAATAAAGAATTTTTTTTAGAACACAAGGAATACTTTGTTCCGAATCAATGCATATAAAACTTAGCAATTTTGAAATGAATGGGTGGAAAAATTGGTTAAACGGTATATAGAATAGGTATCAAAACGAACCTAATTATAAGGATCAACCCAAGTATTTTGATTAATGTACAAATCCAGTTATTTTATTGTAACTAAAAATAATAATTATAATGTGGATAGTAAAGTAAAAACACATAGCAAGATTTTGTTAACGAGGAAACTGCGAATGCAGGAAAACTCCGGCACCTAGTCTAGTTTCGAATATTCCGAGAACTAAGCCGTTATACAAAGACTACTTCCAACTTCGTATAATTGACTCCACTATCTTAAGTTGCTTCACCGGACGTGAAGACTTCTTGCACTCAACTCGTTTGGATCGTATTCTGATATAGTAAAGGACTAATCTATATTCAGCAACTGCTCTATCAATCTCGAGAAGTAATCATAGATTTAGTTGAGTCAAACAAAGGTTCTTCCGTTTAAATAATATAAACCCCTTTGTTCGGTTTAGATCAATCAAGATTTAGATTATCAAGATAACCAAATCTAGGCTTACATCCTATCAAAATTTTGATCCTGAAGAAGACAAGCAAATGATAGATTGCCGATCCATACGACTAACAATAAGATGTCCATCAAAATACAAACAAATCTAAATCGAATCCTAGCGGAACAAGTGTGTGCATGAAGTAAATCACAAAGATCAGAAACCAATAAGAAATCTTCTTTTCTTCAATGTACCTACTGTTGATGGTGGTTTTTAGCTTAGGGTTAAAATCGTAAAACTGTATAACTGACATGACGTCACTATGACCAATAGCACATTTATTGAATCAATCAGCATGCATACGCAAGAATTACCGGGGTACCTTTTATTTTTACATGGGTCATGTTCCACGGCAGAACCCTTAACATCTACTGACATCATCTATGCCAAACCCTAATTCCCATGCTATCGCGCTAAGGCATGCCAGCCGCACCACTGTGCCAATGGAAAACCATACCAGCCACATATCCGCGCCAAGGCATGCCAACCATGCCAGCCGCACCACTGTGCCAATGGCAAACCATGCCAGCCACATCTCTGCGCCAAGGCATGCCAACCATGCCAGCCGCACCACCGTGCCAATGGAAAACCATGCCAGCCACATCTCCGCGCCAAGGCATGCCAACCATGCCAGCCGCACCACTGTGACAATGGAAAACCATGCCAGCCACATCTTCGCGCCAAGGCATGCCAACCATGCCAGCCGCACCACTGTGCCAATGGCAAACCATGCCAGCCACGTCTACAACGCCAAGGCATGCCAACTATGCTAGCCGCACCATGCTCCAACGACATGCCAAACCCTTGTCCACACCATGCCAAGCCAACCACACCTTGCCTTGGACCCACTATGCCAAGCCGTCCGTGCCAAACCCTTGGCCCCACTATGCCAAGCCATCCGCGTCATTTGCATTACCATGCCGGCCTTCCCTATGCGGCTACCAAAACGAAGGCGTGCGACTATCAACGGCCACCCTTCAATCCTATATGCAAATCCTATCCGTCCAAGGTCGCCAAACAACGTATGGTGACATTTGGCCCAAAACCCTGGGTTTGGCCATGCCAAACCGCGCCAAGGCATGCCATGCCACATGTGCCAATGGTATGCCAACCACCTTGCCGCGCTATACCATGCAGGCCTTCCCTATGCAACTACCAAAATGAAGGCGTGCTACGATCAATGGCCACCCTTCAATCCTAGATACAAATCCTAGCCGTACAAGGTCGCCAAACAACACATGGTGACCTTTGGCCCAAAACCCTAGTTTTGGCCACGCCAAAGCCATGCCGGCCATGCCACCATGCCGCTGGCTAACAACATCCCTCTTAAATTCTTTTTGAGTTTTACTTTCGGGCTGTTTTCACCTCCCGAACGAGCTCAAAACCTAACTATTCCCGCGTAGGGAGATCGGAAATTATTTTCCGTATAGAATAGAGGGGCGGACCATCAAAATCTGAGTTTGTATAAGAATTCTACATCGATTCTATTAAAGGGTGCTAATTAGGGTTTCAGCAAACCAAACTCTAATTTAGACGAAGTCGCAAACGCTTCCCTTCCCTTCCCTTTCAAGCCGCAAGCGCTTCCCTTCCAACCCGCACACTGCCAGTGGCTCCACTCTACGTTAAAGCCATGTCGGACATGCTTTCATGCCACTTGCTACCAAATGAAGGGTTGCAATAATCAATGGCTGCCCTTCCATCTGAGATGCAGATCTCAACCGTTCAAGTTTGCCACCTAACGCATGGCAACTTCCTGTCCAAGGCCAAACATCACGGTTTGTACTAAAACCCTAATTTTGGCCACACCTAAACTATGCCAAGTCATGTCGGCCATGCTTTCATGCCGCTGGCTACGAAACGAAGGGTTGCAATAATCAACGACCACCCTTCTATCTAAGATGCAGATCTTAGCCATCCAAGGTCACCAGCTAACGCATGGCCACCTTTGTCCGAATGCCAATATCCTAGCTTGGCCACACCTAACCACGTTAAAGCCATGACCTGCCATGCTTTCATGTTGCTGGCTACCAAGCGAAGGGTTGCAATAATCAACGGCCACCCTTCCTCTCAAGATGCAAAATCTCGACCGTCGAGGGTCACCACCGAGATGGCAAGTCTCCCAAGATCAACTTTCCAAACAGCAGCAACATGCTACATGTTTTCCACGAAAACATGTAGAGATATCAACGCATGTCACAAACTGGGGGATGCTCATTTGGTATTGGTTTGGCGGTTTAAAGCGTGCGGCGTACACTACGCCCATTATAAGAAAGTGTCATAAGGATGAGGCGGTTAGTAAATACATGGAGTAATGGTGAAACGCTTTATTTTATGGAACATCAATTCCAGGCGTTACCGGTTACCACCTCTTCCCATTTACTCACCTGTTTTCCATTTCTTAATGAGACCAGAGTACATTTCACTTAGACTTGTATAAATAGGCATTACCTATTTCCACCGAACAACAAGTTCATGTCAGGAAATACAACACTCAGAAAACATTTGCTAGCTCTCCATATGTTAGATTCCCACTTTCTGATACAAGTCGTAAAACAACTACACTTCTAGAATCAAATATTCTTGTCTCAACACATTCTTCGCTTCCCTCCCCAAAACCAACCCTTCTCCTTCACTTTGTGACCGAAGCAAGTCTAGAACGGACATTTCTTGGTTTAGGCCGGATTTTTACAGATTGATCTCTCGAATCTAAAGTACTCCCTTGCAGTACATTGTTTAGGGTTTAAATTCGTTTCTCACCCACACACCCAAAATTAACAAAATTAGCAGAAACCGTTTTCACCTTCAAACAATTGGAGACCATAGTGGGAGATTGATCTTTCGGTTACAATGTCAATTTTCGTCCATCGATCTCATGCTTCGACCCAGACATCATGATGGTAGAAGCAGGCGATCCGTTCAGGGATCGACGACTCAGTTACCAGATGACCCGACTATCAGTCTTGACACGGCAAGGGATGACTATGGACTTCCTAGAGATTAAAAGCAAATGGTCCAACCAGGGATCGACGACTCGATTATCAGGTGAGATAACTGGGGACTTTATACAATCATGGCAGTGCTTCCCATAAAACTCGGTCTTACACCCGGAAGGTTCCCTTTTCATCGGGAGACCTGAAAAAATCGAGTAAGTCTTACCTAAACAAGATCCATGGTTTGTTATTTCAAGTTTTCACGAGAATGATAAAACCGATAGCCATATTATGTTTCACCCCATGTCATCTACCAACATACGGTTCCACGATTTTCCTGGGATGTTTGCGTCGCTTGCAATCGTAACCAAGACAACATCATTCCTAAAACAATCCATTCCAAAATAATTCATTCCAAAAGAATAATCCAAAACCATCAAGGTAACATTAGTCTATCAACCCAAGAAATCCAGGAAATCAAACCATAAACCAGACGCTCTGTTTTCCTTTCAAAAAAAAAATAGGCACCTACCTGTACGTGCCTACTTTGCATAATAATGATTACCCTAACTATTCATGAGGTAGCCGACGTTACTACGGTGATATTCGAAGAGGAATTATTTATGATGAAGTATTTCTACAAGTTTATGAAAGGCATACCCATGGCTAGGGTTTACACCAGTTCAGAAGAAAAATATTTCGACAGATTTATGGAAGGCATACCTATGGATAGGGTTTGCACCAACACGGGAAAACAAGAGAACAAATTGAAAGAGAAACGCTGGAGTACATAGCTGGAATATGCTTGCCAACTTTATTGCTACCACGCTACCGCTAACACCAGGACGTGATAACAAATATTCGAGATAAAAAAAAAGGAGCCAACCGCTTTCATAAGCATAACACTTTTTGGAATTTGAATAAGGAAAGGATTTCATGTTTGAGATACGCATGGAAAGAGGCAACTAGACCCACAAGAACAAATCTGCGCCATTCCAAGCCAACGTCGTGCCAAGCCAGCGCCGTGCCAAGCCAACTGTCCGCACCATGCCCAGCCAACAGTCTGCGCCATACAAAATCCAAGCCAACGCCCATTCCAAGACGATCAAGCGCTTACAGCTTGCATCCTTCCAGCGCTAGCAGCTTGCATCCTTTCCAGCGCTAACATCTTGCACCCTTCCAGCGCCATCTTCTCCGCTCTAAAACCAGCCAAAGAAGCGCTATCCTCACCCTTCGAAACATTACCATGGCTCCAGCACTCTGTGATCAAAACCGCGCCATCTCTGCACGATACACCTACGATCACCAGAACCAGAGCTGCTTCCACTACCCCAATGTTTCTTCAAGTATGACAGCTCTAACCGTCACCAGAGACGTTACTCTCCACCATCAGGGCAAGATACTGAAAGAGCTGGAAGAAGCCGACCTCCTTTTACCACTTTTGATTTGATAGAAAGACAAAAGGTTCTCGTAACGCTCAGACAGACGTGTTTATAACTCAGAAAGAGATACCTATTTCCTAAAGACATTGACGGAACATCCATCATAAGAGTCACGTCAACCCAAGAGGGAGATGACAAGGAATACTTTTAACATCCAGCGCAGGCACTTCAGCAGGACGTGCGTTTATAGATGAAAGGGCTCGCGTTGCTCTTGAACGCCCAATTGAAGGGAATCAGCAATCCAATTTTATCACACGTAAAGATCAGAAATGACTTCTCTAAAATCGAGGCAAAGGAAATCAGTAACCCTCCTGAATTCACAGACCATCTTCCCGTCAGGAGATGCACGATTTCTGGGGACTTTGCCCACAAAATCGTACAGTCTATGATGAAAAAGTAATGTGAGATTCTATATTTCTCAAAGGCGTAGCATCAAGACATATTTGTATCCCTCAACCGCACTGCATCAGGAAAGCAATTTTTTCCCAGCCAGGGAAGCCGTTCCCAAACCATAACCTCTCTTGGAAAGAACGATCGATAGATGGAACTGGGGACTTCTAACCACTGTTCACTTGAGGGATGTCGAGTTTGACAGAACGCTGAGTGACGCAGTCTCTGGCTTCAATATTGTAACCATTAAGGCTCTGAGAGTTTCAAGGCGCCGTTTCGATGTTCTATCCAGAAGTGGATCTGCTTTAACATTCTCTGGCAGCGACCCCGCTTCAGCAGCCGCTCCGCTTCAGCGTTATATCCATAAGCTTCTCCAGGATCCGAAGCAGCATTTGGGTCCTTAAGTTTCAACGTCCTCTCCAAGAGCTGAAGCCCTTCAACACCACTCCTTCCTTCAAAAGGTCGTGCAACCACACTCCCCGTGTCAAGAATCATGATCACAGCCAACCAACCTTCGTAGTCATGGACACCTTTTGATCCATCCCTCCAAAACTCTTGATCATGGACAGTTTGCTCGCTTACGCATCCAACCAATCCTTTTACTTCCATGGATGCCCATACAATTCTAGCCAACCTACTTTGTTCCCACGACAATGTAGTCTCTTCTTATTACATCTGCTACCAAGAATTATTGCCGCTCATTTTTTGATACCAGCCAGAGCTTCACCGCAGCAGCAATCACTACAAAGGTAACCCATACTCCTCTATATTTTAGTTTCACATGGAAGAAGTAACAAAATCACCAGTACGAACGCACAATGATGATGTATTTATCATGGTAAACCAACTGACCATACAATATGGAAAAAAGTAAACCATACTTGGGGACTGAGGATCTACACATAATCCTTTCACTGTCAAAGCTTAGAAGACACAGTCAACTAAAAGGACATAACCACAATAAGGTCATCTACTCTTCAAGGGTGTAGCGCAAGAATATCATCACCTCTCTGTCTAGAAGATGCCTTCAACACTTTACGAGGCCGCGACGGATCCCAAGCATGTTCAGAGGAAAACAACTTCAGAAACTAAAGAAAAATGCGACTAGGGACTGCTCATCGCACTCTATCTCGACGACCATCAAAGACTCATGAGATAACTACAGAGACGCGACTGAAACATTTTCTTGAAGAAACATAGGGAGCCACGATAAACAACATAACTCTCTCATTCCTGCCTCTTCGCTATCCAGAATATTTTCGTCCATGTGCATCCCAGCGTCACATCTAGAAGAGTATAATAATCTTGTATCAAATCCCATGGACATGGATTCAAGGCGATACGATGAAAGTAGGCTACACATGGGGACTACCAGAATGAGACGCTTTCACTCCCCTCAACCTGGTTATTTCTGATTTCAACATCATCACTTCCGAAGTTTTACGAGCCGCGATAATTTCTCAACATGAAGCCGTACATATGCATCGAAAACTCCAAAAGCACGTCACAAAGATACATTCACATATTCGTCCATGCCATCAGATCTAACATACATATAACTGGGGACTTCTCACCACATCCCATTTCATATGATAGTCCAAGATTTAGAAGATGGTTCGAAGGATGTCGCTTGGAACAAAGCCCTTGAAGACTTGATAGCAACACATCGGCAACGGAACATCTCCCAACCCATCTATTTCATTCAGTGGCTCCGAAAGATTTCTACCATACAATCATCCACAACATATTAATCATCGCGAACAGAAGGTCCAAACACTGAACAACCTAAAGTCAAGGATGGACCGATAACGCCACAGTAATCTCCAAGATTATCCCTGACATGAATGTTTCCGAGCATATATTTCATTCATCCATCCCAAGAATGCAGTGGAGTTTTGGTAAATTTTGGAATCCACTGGAGAGACACTGCAGACGAAAGCACAGATCCAGATGAGCAACATAAGAGGGTCGATACCTCTTTTCATACGGATGAAGTTTCTAGAGTTTGAACAGAATGAAGATTCCTTCTTGCTCCATGAACGAGAATAGGTGACTGGGCGCGACTATGCTACCCCGGCCCGCAACATTCCTCCTGAAATCTTCCTGAATTTTACTGTCGAGCTGTTTTCACCTCCCGAAAGAGCTCAAAACCTAAACATTCCCACGATGGAAGATAGGAAATTCTTTTCCGTTCAGAATGGAGGGGCGGACCATCAAAATCAGAGTCCGTACGAGAATTCTACAGCGATTCTAATAAAGGACGCTAATTAGGGTTTCGACATGCCAAACCCTAATTTAGAAAAAGTTTCCATCATTCGGAACTGAAGCCGATCGTCATCCTTCCACAGAACTGAATCCAGTCGTCATCCTTCCGAGGAACTCAAGATAGCTCCATTCCAAGCCGACCAATGCTGACGGATCCATTCCAAGCCGACCAAAGCTAACGGCTCATTCTAAGACGATCCAATGCTAACGGCTCCATTTCAAGCCAGTACAATGCATGTGGCTCCATTCTAATCCGACCCAATACTAAACGACTCATTCTAAGACGATCCAAAGCTAACGGCTCCATTCCGAGCCAGTACAATTCATGCGGCTCCATTCTAATCCGACCAATGCTGACGGCTCCATTCCAAGTTGCACAAAACCTACGGCTCATATTCCGAGCCGAGCAACACCAACAACTGGGCAAGCCAGCATCATGATGTTCCTTAACCCAGCCAAGATGATGCATATCTAGACTAAGCCGACGATCTTCATCTCACCACTTCACGGTCTACACCACAAATAGAATCTATGCGAGGCCGCCAAACACGGGGATCATGAACATTCTTTACCTCTCGAAAAAGGCTAGTCGGACCTTCCTGACCATCTTTTCACGACTTGTCATTTCGATTTTTGTCCTGGTCCGTCACCATCTTATGCTTACCTCGCAACAATTCTCATATTCCGAGCTAAGTAGAGGACTTAATGTTGATGGTGGTTTTTAGCTTAGGGTTAAAATCGTAAAATTGTACATCTGACATGATGTCACTATGACCATTAGCACATTTATTGAATCAATCAGCATACCTATGCAAGAATTACCAGGGTACCTTTTTTTTACATGGGTCATGTTCCACGGAAGAACCCTTAACATCGACTGGCATCATCTGTGCCAAACCCTAATTCTCATACTACTGCGCCAAGGCATGCCAGCCGCACCACTGTGCCAATGGCAAACCATGCCAGCCACATCTCCGCTCCAAGGCATGCCAACCATGTCATCCACATCTCTGCACCAAGGCATGCCAGCCGCACCATTGTTCCAATGGCAAAACATACCAGCCACATCTCCGCACCAAGGCATGCCAGCCGCACCACCGTGCCAATGGAAAACCATGCCAGCCATGTCTACCGTGTCAATGCATTCCAACCATGCTAGCCGCACCAAACGCCAATAGCATGCTAAACCCTTGGACCCACCATGCCAAGACAACCACACCTTGCATTGGCCCCAACCATGCAAGCCGCACCATGCACCAACGGCATGCCAAACCCTTGGCCCCACCATGCCAAGCCAACCACACCTTGCCTTTACCCCACCATGCCAAGCCGTCTATGCCAAACCCTTGGCCTCACTATGCCGATCCATCCGCGTCATTTGTATTACCATGCCGGCCTTCCCTATGCATCTACCAAAACGAAGGCGTGCGACGATCAACGGCCACCCTTCAATCCTATATGCAAATCCTAGCCGTCCAAGGTCGTCAAACAACGCATGGTGACCTTTGGACCAAAACCCTAGTTTTGGCCATGCCAAAGCCATGCTGTCCATGCCACTGGATGACAACATCCCTCTTGAATTATTCCTGAGTTTTACTTTAGGGATGTTTTCAACTCCCGAACGAGCTCAAAACCTAAATATTCCTTCGTAGGGAGATAGGAAATTATTTTCCGTACAGAATGGAGGGGCGGACCATCAAAATCCGAGTTTGTATGAGAATTCTACATCGATTCTAGTAAAGGGCGCTAATTAGGGTTTCAGCATAACAAACCCTAATTTATACAAAGCCGCAAGCGCTTCCCTTCCAAGCCGCACACTGCCAGTGGCTCCACTCCACGTTAAAGCCATGCAGGTCATGCTTTCATGCCACTGGCTATCAAACGAAGGGTTGCAATAATCAACGGCTACCCTTCCATCTGAGATGCAGATCTCAACCGTTCAAGTTTGCCACCTAACGCATGGAAACTTCCGGCCCCAGGCCAAACATCACGTTTTGTACTAAAACCCTATTTTGGCCACGCCTAAACTATGCCAAGCCATAACGGTCATGCTTTCATGCCGGTGGCTACCAAACGAAGGGTTGCAACTATCAACGGCCACCCTTCCATCTAATATGTAGATATTAGCCGTCCAAGGTCACCATCTAACGCATGGCCACCTTTGGCCCAACACAAAAATCCTAGCGGTTAGTAAATACAGGGAGTAATGGTGAAACACTTTCTTTTATGGAACATAATTCTACGCGTTACCGGTTACCACCTCCTCCCATTTACTCACCCGTTTTCCATTTCTTAATGAGACTAGAGTACGTTTCACTTCGACTTATATAAATAGGCATTACCTATTTCCACCGAATAACAAGGTCAGGTCAGGAAGATACAACACTCAGAAAATATTTGCTAGCTCTCCATCTGTTAGCTTCCCACTTTCTGATACAAGTCGTAAAACAACTACTCTTCCAGAATCAACTGTTCTGGTCTCAACACTTTCTTCACTTCCCTCCCCAAAACCAACCCTTCTCCTTCACTTTGTGACTGAAGCAAGTCTGGAATGACCATTTCTTGGTTTAGGCCGGATTTATATAGATTGATCTCTCGAATCTAAAGTACTCCCTTGCAGTACATTGTTTAGGGTTTAAATTCATTTCTCACACACACACCCGAAATTACCAAAATCAGCAGAAACCATTTTCACCCTCAAACACCTACATAAACAAACTTGATTTCACTTGTGATCAATCACGTAAAAAACAGGGTCTGTAACAATGGATGATCATAGTTTTATCGTTAGATCTATAGACACATATGAACTGAAAAAGCGGGGGTCTAACAACCTCACCCAATATTTCGTTTAGATAATCTGTATGGAAAAACTCCAATATAATTCCAAGAGAATCAACTAGACGGTCAGACTCGATCAATGGAAATATATCCAAGAGTTGTATCTCTGTTTCACAATGTAATCAGCAAATCAAACAGATGGAATCCTCGAGCCTAATTATTATGTGAAACAACTTGAACGGTACAAAGACCAATATTCAAGTGTCAATCAATTTATATCAACAACCAAAGGTTGTATTATCTAATTGATTGAACTACGCACAACCTGTGATATTTTAATTATATAAACAAATATAATGTGGAAAAGAAATAACACAGACACTAGAAATTTTGTTAACGAGGAAACCGAAAATGCATAAAAACCCCGGGACCTAGTCAAGATTTAAACACCACACTGTATTAAGCCGCTATATACACTAACCTACTCCAAGTTAACTTCAGACTAGAATGTAGTTGAGCCTAACCAATCTCACACTGATAAAGGTACAATCGCGTTCCTTACGTTTCTGAATCCCAGCATGACTCTACGCACTTGATTCCCTTAGATGACCTCACCCACAACTAAGAGTTGCTATGACCCAAAGTCAAAGACTTGATAAACCAGTCTATCTAATACAGAAAAGTCTATTGAATAGATAAATTTGTTTCCCACAGAAATACTTAGAAGTTTTGTTCCGTCTTTTGATAAATCAAGGTGAACAGGAACCAATTGATACACCAGACTTATATTTTCGAAGAATAGAGTAGTAATATCAATCATCTCACAATAATATTAATCGTATGGTAGCGAAACAAGATAATGTGGAATCACAAACAAGATATTATCGTTAACCTACAGGGTTTTGGAAAAAACCTAAGGTTAAAAGAGAATAGACTCTAGTCACAATTAGTATCACACATGAGGTGTGGGGATTAGGTTTCCTAGTTTCTAGAGTTTTCCCTTATATAGTATTCAAATCAGGGTTTGCAATAAATGTTACCTTGGTAACAAATCATTCAATATTCACAATTATATGAAAACCTGATTAGACTCAAGCTAATATCTTTCAACCGTTGGATCGAACTTAGCTTGTTACACACAAATGAAAAGTGACTTAATTTAGATAATAATAATCGTACCTAAACGTGTACACCTTGTTGGCTCGACAATAGTTAACTGAAGTTAGCCATATGAACACTTTCATATCAACCTTATTCATCTTAACCATAAATAGTTCAAATGACTCAGATGAAACTATTTCCAGAGTTATTCAATTGTTTATATTCTCATAGAAGTATACAAGACACAATTGAAACAAAATCGATTTTGATTCACTCGAATAAATTCATGAACATTATAGCCACGGTTTGCAAAAGATTGCATTCTTTATTATGTAAATGTATTAATTCATGAAAAAACTAATTTTAGAACATAACCTACTCAAGTATACAAACGGGTATACATACCTAAGTGGATGGTCTAAGTTTGGGTTCGCCGGTATCCAAACGGATACGCATACCTTAGAAACTCAGTTAAAATTTTTGGACATGAACTTTACGCCAGTACGCATACGGGGTATTCATATTAAGTTCCTGGACTTTCGCTAAACTAGGAAGTACGCATACGGGTATGCATACTATGGTTCCCGGATTTGGAATAACTTGCAACAGTCAGCATACAAGTACGCATATTGTGCTATATCCAATTATGGTTAATAGTTTTAAACTCCCATTTGAATCATTGAAACATTCTCGAAAGAGGAAAATGTCTCACACCAACTATTAGCTTCAAAGAAATTTTTAAGTGATCGAATAATTAATACGAAATATTCTGAGTCTACATCAAATGACTGTCTCACACAAATCATGTAAGATGTTACCAGGCGATTTTCACATGATAATCTTTTGACTTTCATCAAGAATATAAGATGAACTTGGTTAAAGCGAAAGCTTACCAACACATATTTCGAGAAATATATAAGCGAGTTAAACTCAGCTCGAAACATCAAATGTGTATAATCGAAATCTATATAGCTATACGACTTTTGTCTCAAATAGAAGATAGAGTAGATAGATTTTTGAGTGATAGATGAGTTCAAATCTCCACATACCTTTTGTTAATGAAGTTCCACAAGCTCCCCTTAATAGTTCTTCGTCTTCAATTGATGAACGATGTGAAGTCTAATGCTCAACTACACTTTCTATCCTAATCCGAGACTTAGATATACGTAGACTAAAAATCAAAACTTATAGTTTTGGAAACTAAACTTGAAAAACAAGATTGAGATAGCAATGCTTTCGAGTTCGACCGAGCAATGCTCTAACAATCTCCCCCTTTTTCAATTTTAGTGACAAAACTATCAATACATATGGATTACAAAATAAATAAACTTTGTAGCTTCTCATCCAAAGGCTTGATTTCCTTAGTTCTTCAACATTACTCGAAATCTTCGTCACTTCCAAGTTCTCCAGTGATTCTGAACGTGTTCAACTCAGCATCATAGTAGATGAAGATCCGTATCTATAACAATGAGAAAATAGTAGCTCCCAATCATTGTTATACAGTGTCATAGTATTATTACATAGCATCAAAGTCCAATTGTATCACAACTTTGACAACAATACTATGGTGATATGTATCATTCCCCCTTAGTCAAAACTCCATCTCACAATGAAAACCACTCCCCCTTACATAATAATCCGTAAACCATATGTATTTGTAGTTTGAACTACACATTAATTCTCCCTCTTTTTGTCAATATAAATTGGCAAAGGTACGAAAACTAGTGGGATCATAATGAAATTCTCATAGAGATACTTCATGACTAAAAGAGAACATATCAACTTTGTTTCGATGATTTTACATAGTCGAAACTTAGTGTATTCATCAAGGAGTTTATAAAAATACAAGAAAACTCCTATAATATTCCACAACCGCACTCCCCACAAAGATTTGGAAATTAAGCACAAGTTCAATTAAGAACTCTCCCCCATATAATGTCATTCCCGAAAGAAAAACAAGAGCCACCTTACTTTTGCAAGAAAATAAGGATTTCTTTGGACATTAACAAATTACATGAAACATGAATTTGTATCCAGAAAAATCAATTAAATTAACCACAATAGAACCCATGATTTATAGAAGTAGATCAGGGAAAGATCAATATTGTGGAATATTCAAAGATTCATTCTATTTTTCATCAATATTTACATAAAGACATATAATAGACTTAATCTTTGCAATCAAAAGTTCATCCTATCTTCCATCAATATTTGCATAATGACATAATAGGCTTAACTTTTGACATATATTGGACAATCATAGTTCACGAACGCAAACTCTCATATCCCATAACATTTTGCAATATATAAAACCTAAAAAGATTAATACTGCAAAATCATCTTCCAAATAAACTTTAGAATTTGAATAAATAAATCTAAAGAGATTGCAAGATGAAAATCGTTGGGAATAGCTATGTGTACTCACAATAATTTTTATTCCAAACCCTAGTTATCCTTCTAAAAACATAAGAATAAATTCTCATAATAAGTTTCTTAGATATTAATACCTTTGAAAAATTCTTTATCGTCCCCGAACTCCTTGTCGTCAACAGCCATTGGAACATAAGGTTCATGAAGAAAGGAGTCAATTCCAACAAACCTTCTTGACTGATGCCAAACCATGGCCTTCTGAATTTCAAGAGTCCTATAAATGATAGCCTTTATTTGTTGTATCTCCTTTCTTGTTTCCTTCAACTCTTCAAAAACACAAGAAAACTTCTGAAGATTTGAAGGGACAACCCTTGGTTTCCTCACATTCCTCCTTTTTCTTTTCAGGGAAGAGGGTTCCGGATATTTATATTTTTCTTTCATGATTGATGGATTAACAATCATATTAACCTCTTTTATATCAGAATCATAATGCTTGGAGTCTCCGTACAAATATGGGTTTGTGAGAGAAATTCACAATGCAAGCTCTACAAGCAAACTTGTGACAAAGAGAGTTTTTAAGGAAGGAAAAACGAATGTAGGGTTACAGAACCTTTATACAAAGTAAGCAGATTCACGTGCACACAACTCACAACCCTAAAGAATATAGAATTATCAATTTTACCCCTCTTTTAATGAACAAATATGGAAACCTCTTTTCAATACCAATTTAGGATATGAAAAGATCAACCAAAACCAAAACAAAAAAAAAAACTTTTTCTTAAGACCTGTATGTGCTTACTCTTGTCTCTTTGGGATCAGGCACTTGAGACAAGATGCACAGCCAACACAATTAAGCTGTGTTTGGGTGAACAATCTGTCCACCATGAACTTTTTGGAAAGAGTTCCTGATATCCTCTTTCACGGAATGTATAGACCGTGTTCTTTTCTGAAGTGGTCTAAATTTTTTTATAGAAATTAACTTATTCGGAGAATAGTTGAGTTTACATACCTCATATGACTTCTGGACAAGTTTAAGCTTGTTTGCTAATTGATTTGCTCTCCGTTGAGGTTTATTGACATATCTTATTTTATGTTTGTACTTGTAACACTTAGAGAGTTCATGGCCCGTAAAAGTACAATAAGAACATGTCAATGTGGAGGACGGTTCAGACACCATAGCGGAGCAAGCTTTTAGAAAAAATGTGGTGTAGATGGTGGATTTTCGACAAAGACTAAAATCGTAAACCCATAATTATACGAACCTCTGATCCAGCAGTCAGACGTGAATTCTGAGACACGGGTCTCTCATCGAATTCTCTGATTGAGAATACTTTCTCTCAGAGTACATGTAGATATGTGGTCTCACAGCTAGAAAATAGCATATCTTATGAATACTGAACACTTCAGTAATTACTTCTATATAGCATCACGGGATGGACGGCTCCTAGAACAGCCTGCTCTGCTAGTATAGAGCGTCTTCAGGATACAAACAACGAGTTTACCCTGACTATATAAAGGATATGAAGCTCCAGCAAGCTCATATTAGAATAATTAATGCTCTTAGACAGCTTGCTCTGCTAGTATAAAGTCATAAATTAATTATTCCTAAATTCTTAGATTCATCCGCAGAATTTCTGAAAATATTCAAATATTTTCGCAGATATTTCATTACGCAAACCATGGTTCTTCCCAGCAGAAATCCATGGGTTAGTAATAAATATTAGACGCACGGGTATCAGAACTGCCTCTGAGCGAGCCCTGTCTCAAACCTAAATTCTTGGATTCATCCGCAGAATTTCTGAAAATATTCAAATATTTTCGCAGATATTTCATTACGTAAACCATGGTTCTTCCCAGCAGAAATCCATGTATTAGTAATAAATATTCAAAGTATGGGCATCAGAGCTACCTTCTGAGTAAGCCCCATTTCAAATGGCGCAAGTGTATTCAACAATGATACATTAACAACCACCGCACGAACGAGTATTTCAAAATACGATAAAACGATGAACCTATGCAAAATAGGATGAAAAATAACAAATAAATAAAAATTGACCAAGGCGCTGGGAGCATGGACCCACTGACCGGCCGACCGTGCCGTGGTCAATCCCATGTCAGTTTCATATTTTTGTTGTTTTCTCTAAGTTTATGAAAACCTTTCATTTGAACGAATATCCTTTGTTTTGAGGAAACTCCTCAATTCCATGGTGCTTCCTTCGCACGGAGGAAATAATATAAAATTAGGAAAAACGTGATGGGGCGTGACCATTGGCCAACCGACCAAGCCTTGGTCCCATCCGTCCCCACAACTCATGGTCCCTCATTATTTTATTATTATTTTCCTAATTTCATGAAAACTCCTTAATCTCATGATATTTCCTTGGTCCCATGAAATATAATAAAAATTAGGGAAACCCGTGTGCACGGGCCATGGCCGGTCGGCCAAACCCTAGATGGCTCACACGTCCCGCTTTTATTAGCATATTTTTCATATTTTCATAATCCTATGAAAATTCCTTGATTTCATGATATTTCCTTCAAATTATGAACATTCCTTCAAATCATGAAATAATGCATAAAATAGGGAAAACGCATGGGACCGGGCCCTGGCTGGCCAACCCTGCTCCAAGCCGGTCCCACATGTCCCTTATTTTATTTTTTATTATTTTTTATGTTTCCTTCATCTCATGGAAACTCCTTGATTTCAACAAAACTCTTTAATTTTAGCAAAACTCTTCATTTTATCATATTTCCCTAAAATCATGAAAAATATTACAAAAAATATGGAAAACATGTGGGACGGATCCCTTGGCCGGCCAGCCTTGCCCAAAGCCATGATCGGTCCCACACTCCATAATATTTTCACTTTTTCATTATTTTCCTTCATCCGATGAAGTTTTGACGGTTTTATCAGAAAACCCTAATTTTGCAATATTTTCTCATATGGTTGCTCAAACGTACACCGGAAAATATCAAAATTCTCAGGACTGAAACACGGACGTCTTAACGGAAAAAGCATGTTACCTTGACAAACCAGGGTTGGCTTTTGGCTCGCAATGAGCCAGTCCCACGTGTTTTCACAATTTGACCTAATTTGCACAATTGCACGTATTGGGTCCTAAACTCTCCGAATAATTTCAGAATTTGACGAAGCGATCATCATTTGATCCCGTGACCACCCAGGGCCGGTTTCAAGACCCCTTGGCCGGTCCCTCACCTTTTCATAATTAATTAGGTTTTATCACCTAATGCTGAACCCAGCAGTAATTCAATAAATGATTAAACCGACATTTAATCATTTTTTTCATCAACTCACCAGCTCTTCAAAGAGGTCTTGGTTTTTGCTCAGGCGAGCATATGAGAATTTCATGGTTGATCCACGGTCCCATGAAGCCAGTTCTCCTTCATTCCATGGTTAATTTTCAAATAAACCATCAATTGATCAAATTAGGGTTTACGAATCCAAGGATTATGATTCCAGATTCAAACACTAATAATTTTGCAACGATCTCATGATCAGTATTCTTATTAATTATGCTCAGTTCAACTACCAGCGCTTTAATTAATATTTTATTTTGGTCACGCTGCCAATAATTCATCAAACGATAATATTGGTTCAACTATCAATATTCAACAAATTATCGAGCAACATTCGCTCACCTCAACGTGAGGATTCCACCACTGTCTCAGCAGACACGTTCGATTCATGAGTTGCAGAACATTTCACAAAATCATGTTTAACTCAGAAAATACATGGACTCATTGTCCCACGAAGTCATGAAATCAACAACTGACTAAATTAACCACGTGACATCAATCGTGTCACTTGGGGGGATATCAACTAGGGTTTTGGTCTGGCGGTCTACGGCACGTGTGTTCACCCACGATGATAATATGAGCAAGTCGTGCAATCAGTTGGAAGAATCAGCAAGATAGTGGGTGGAAAATTAACCAAGTCTTCGCACGATGAGTAATTGGTTTAACACGATTCCCACTTCATCACTATCTGATTCCAGCAAACTATCACACTTCATGGTATCATGGTGTTTTCAACTTCGGAATTATATAATGTCTCTGAATCCTGATTGAAAGAACAACATTCGAAGAGTTTTCAAACATTCGAACAACGATCTCCTGAACGAGCAATTTCTTACCAAAGTTCATACAGACACTCTTTCGTCTACACGAACTCACAAAAATCACTCTCAATCAGGAAAGATTCAATCATTCAGAGCATTTCTTGTTGAATTCGTAACACACCTACAATCTCAGATCATCATTGATCTCACACATTTCTCAGCTTCCCTCATACAGATCAACCCATCCTCTCTTGTGACCGAATTTACTATAGAACGACCATTGTCTTGGTTTAGGCCAGAGTACTATAGATTGGTATCTCGAACTTAAAGCACCCCCTTCATAGCGGTGCATCTGTGTGAGTTTGAACATTTTGCTCGGTTCAAGGAATCTCCTCCGCACGGTCGTTCTCAATTCCGCAAAAACCAGCAAATCGTTTTTCCCCATCTACATGTGGTACCTGAAATATTAAAAACAGAATTTCCACTAGATAGAGAAAAATCTATTTTATCCTCCAAAATAGTTGAAGAAGTTTCTCCAGGAAAAATATCAAGATTGATGTGAGTATTGCGATAATTATCAAAATTAATATTTTCAGCAAAGGAGCGCAACACTTGATTTTTCATCTTCATTTGAACCATAGTGATCATACATTTCATCAAAAGTTGCAGCAAGACCTTTGTTCCCAGTGTATTTTCTATGATTTGGACACGCATTGGCAAAATAACCAAAACCTTTACACTTGAAGCACTGAGGCATATCCTCATCATCAGTATCGACTGTATCCCTATTTTTAGGAGGAACACTGTCATGAGGTTTAACTGATAATCTAGGCTTATCTCTGACAAACAGTTTACTTCTCTTTAAAAGAAGATCTCTAAAACTGTCTTGTGATCAGAGAGACTGGGTTATGAAGATCTTCATCATACGAATCAGTCTCAATAGGATCATCCATAGAGTTGCCAACACATTTACTTTTTTCAAGCAATTTTTTTCCTTTGTGATTTAAAAGCAATATCCTTTTCAGATTTGGATGTATGCTCATGATCAAAGATCTTTAGCTTCCCAACCAGAGTATTTTTGGATAAATTATTAAGGTTATTTCCTTCAACGATTGCATGTTTTTTAGAATCGTATTTTGCTGGCAATGATATGAAATTTTTTATCACAATATCCTTTTCAGGAATAGTCTTACCCAATGCAAAAGAGGCATTAACAATTTCATACATTTTGTGATTAAACTCATCAAAAATAATCTTCATCTTCCATACGAAGGTTTTCCCAATCAGAATTTAGGTTTTGAAGCCTAGCTTTATTTTCATAGGTATTCCCTTCGAATATAGTTTCTAAGATATCCCACGCATCTTTAGACCAAGTGCACGTAGTCACATGGTGCTGAATATCTGGGGTAATAGCATGAATGATAGCATTTAAACCGTAAGAATTTTGCTTTGCAGCGAGAATCTCGTAAGGTTCATATCTACCAATATCCTTTGCAATAGAAACACCATCTACTGTAACCATTGGAGGAACATATCCATTAACAAAATAAACCCATGATTGAAAAACAAACGCTTGAATAAAGGCACGCATATCAATTTTCCACCATAAGTAATTTAATCCATAAAAGACTAGTGGTATGTTTATTTAGATAACACTTCTGTCCATAGAGTCATATCGCTACAAACACAGACGTATAAGGTCTTAAACGTGTTTTCCTGCTCTGATACCAATTCAAAAGGCAGGGGTTTAACAACCTCACCCAATATATTTTTTTAGGCTATTTGTATGGACAAACTCCAATATAATTCCAAGAGAATCAACAAGACAGTCAGACTTAATCAATGGAAATATATCCAAGAGTTGTATCTCTATTTCATAATGTAATCAGTAAATCAAACAGATGGAATCCGCGAGCCTGATTATTATGTGAAACAAATTGAATGGTACCAAAGACCAATGTTCAACTGTTAATCAACCAAAGGATGGATTATCTAATTGATTGAACTACGCACAACCTGTGATATTTCAATTATATAAACAAATATAATGCGGAAAAAAAATAAAACAGACACCTAAAATTTTGTTAACGAGGAAACCGTAAATGCATAAAAACCCCGGGACCTTGTCCAGATTTAAACACCACACTGTATTAAGCCACTACAGACACTATCCTACTCCAAGTTAACTTCGGACTGGAATGTAGTTGGACCCTAACCAATCTCATACTGATAAAGGTATAGTCGCGTTCCTTACGTCTCTGAATCCCAGCAGGACTCTACGCACTTGATTCCCTTAGCTGATTTCACCCACAACTAAGAGTTGCTACGACCCAAAGTCGAAGAGTTCATAAACCAATCTTTCTCACACATAAAAGTATATTAAATAGAAAACTCTGTCTCCCACGGAAATACCTAGAAGTTTTGTTCCGTCTTTTGATAAATCAAGGTGAACAGGAACAAATTGATACACCAAATTATATTCCCGAAGAACAGACTAATAATATCAATCACCTCACAATAGTCTTAATTTTATGGTAGCGAAACAAGATATTGTGAAATCACAACTGATAAGGTGAAGATGTTTGTGACTACTTTTTATCTTTCCTATCGGATATTAAATCTCGAGAAAATCTTAGAGAAGATAGTACTCAATCACAATAGAAAATAACAAGATCAAAACACGCAACTACAAAGAAAATAGTTGGGTCTGGCTTCACAATCCCAATGAAGTATTCAAGTCGTTAACCTACAGGTTTTGGAAAAAACCTAAGGTTAAAGGAGAATCGATTCTTGTCGCAACTAGTATCACACATGAGGTGTGGGGATTAGGTTTCCCAGTTACTAGAGTTTTCCCTTATATAGTCTTTAAATCAGGGTTTGCAATCAATATTACCTTGGTGAAAAAGCATTCAATATTCACCGTTAGATGAAAAACTGATTAGACTCAAGTTAATATCTTTCAACTGTTATATAGAACTTAGCTTGTTACACATAAATGAAAAGTGACTCATTTAGATAAGAGTAACCGTACCTAAATGTGTACACCTTGTTGGCTCAACAATAGTTAACCGAAGTTAGCCATATGACACCTTCATATCAACCTTATTCATCTTAACCATAACTAGTTCAAATGACTCAAATGAAACTAGTTATAGAGTTGTTCAATTATTTATATTCTCATAGAAGTATACAAGACACAATTGAAGCAAAATCAATTTTGATATCCACGTTTTTAAAAAATTGCATTCCTTATTATATAAATGTATTAGTTCATGAACAAACCGATTTTAGAACATAACCTACTCAAGTATGCAAATGTGTACGCATACCTAAGTGGCCGGACTAAGTTTGGGTTCGCTAGTATGCGAACGGGTACGCATACTTTCTAAACTCAGTTGAAATTTCTGGACATGAACTTTATGCCAGTTTGCATACGGGTATGCATACTAAGTTCTCGAACTTTCATTAAACCAACAAGTACACATACGGGTATGTATACTATGGTTCCCAGACTTGGAATAACTTGCAACAGTTAGCATACAAGTACGCATACTATGTTATATCCAATGATGGTTAGTAGTTCTAAACTCCCATTTCAATCATTGAAACATTCTCAGAAGACGAAAATAGTTGTCTCACACAAACTATTAGCTTCAAAGCAATTTTCAAGCGATCGAATGATCAATACGAAACATTCCGAGTCTACATCAAATGACTGTCTCACACAAATCATGTAAGATGTTACCAGGTGATTTTTACATGATCATCTTTTGACTTGCGTCAAGAATATAAGATGAACTTGGTTAAAGCAAAAGCTTACCAACACATATTTCGAGAAATATGTAAGCGAGTTAAACACATCTCGAAATATCAAATATGTATAATCTAAGTCTATATATCTATATGACTTTTGTCTCAAATAGGATATAGAGTAGATAAAATTATGAGTGATAGATGAGTTCAAGTCCCCACATACCTTTTGTTGATAAAGTTCCACAAGCTCCCCTTAGTAGTTCTTCGTCTTCAATTGATGAACGCCGTGAAGTCTAATGCTCAACTACACTTTCAATCCTAATCCGAGACTTACCTATAAGTAGACTATAAATCAATACTTATAGTTTTGGAAAATAAACTTGACAAACAATCTTAAGATAGCAACGCTTTCGAGTTCGACCGAGCAGTGCTCTAACATGAACTACTGTTAATAGGATTCGGAGACTTAAGGAATGCGATTGTACCTTGATCAGTATGAGATTGGTTAGGGCTTAATTACATTCCAGTCCGACGTTAACTTGGAGTAGGCTAGTGTTTGTAACGGCTTAATACAGTGTGGTGTTCAAATCTGGAATAGGTCCCGGGGTTTTTTTTGAATTTGCGTTTTCCTTGTTAACAAAATTTTTAGTGTCTGTGTTATTTTTTTCCGTATTATATTTTTTTATATAATTAAAATATCACAGGTTGTGCGTAGTTCAATCAATTAGATAATCCAACCTTTGGTTGTTGATATAAATTGATTGACACTTGAACATTGGTCTTTGGTACCGTTCAAGTTGTTTCACATAATAATCAGGCTCGCGGATTCCATCTGTTTGATTTGCTGATTACATTGTGAAACAGAGATACAATTCTTGGATATATTTCCATAGGTTGAGTATGACTGTCTTGTTGATTCTCTTGGAATTATATTGGAGTTTTTCCATACAGATTGCCTAAACAAAATATTAGGTGAGGTTGTTAGACCCCCGTTTTTTCAATTGGTATCAGAGCAGGCAAACACGATAAACCTAATAAGTTTGTGTTTGATTGTTCCTAAAGACTGTCCCTATGGGAAATCACTTTGGGAAACTTGTTATGGGCATCTGTGACGCATACCATATATCTTCAAAGAGTGTTCAGAGTTTATTCTTCTCAATATTGTCGGTCTCTTAGGATAATCTCACATCATCTAAGACACTAGAAATCCTAGATGATGAAAAATAATCTAAAGGAAAAAATAAAGATTCCTTTAAAATGGTTCGTTGCAGGAAACGTGTGAATAAAATCTTAAGGATATGGAACCTCGCTAGACTTCTTATTAATATTTTTGAGGAATACTATCGAGATGGATCAATTGACAAGGATTTATTTATGGCTTTTGAAAACATTTTTAAATCTCTGGAATGACTTGTCTTAATTAAGGAAAAGGCATGTGCTGGTAAAAATTCTGATTTTGTCATTCGTGACACACATTCGAGTTTTGGCAACAACTGAGTCAAAATTGATAAAAAGATTTTTACAGGTGGTGTTGCAAGTTCCAGAGATTGGAAAAATCCTTCCTTTAATCATACGAAAAAGGAGTCAAAAATCTCAAATAACATTGAGTATTATCATTACTATGATTATACTTCTGGTACATTTCACAAATATCGACCGGAGAAGATGCATGAGGAGTCCTCTACTCATCTTGCCTCTTGGTAAAAATATTGGCATCACCCCATTTGTATATAACTTGAAGTGGGGCAAGTAACGGTCTGATTTGTTTTGTGTCTTTGTATTATGGGTTAGTTTTATTTTTGAAATTTATTTATTTCCTTGAAGAAAAACTCGTTCGACAGAATTTTTCTGTCCACCTGAGGTTAAATAAACCTGACACATTTAGGGGCGACTCAGTCGCAATTAGGGGCGATACTAAAAGACAAAATAGGTCACCCAAACGTAAAAATGAGCTACCCCTTATCCGCGATTTTTTAAAATGGCAACTATACCCTTTTATAATCGGTAGCCAAAACAACAATCGGTAGGTTAGTTGTTAATCTGTAGGTTAAATTGAAACTATACCTACCGAATATTGTGTAGATACTTCGGCAAATAATCCTTTGTTTATTCGGTAGCTTATCCAAATTTTAAGGCTACTGATAGGTGTCTTAAACACCTAATTTTATATCTAGTATTTATGCTTTCTTTGCGAGTTTTCATGTAAATTATGTAACTTATTTGTGAGTTTGAGTTTATCAGGTGCTTTGGAGTCATATGGAGCAAACGGAGAAGAAATCATTTAATTTGAGCCAAATGGGCAGAAAGGTCGTTTCACAGGCAAACATTATTGGGAGCGGAGCCAAGGTTAAGGAGTTTCCAGCTGGGGTGACCCTTATCCAATGTAGTAGGGTGTCTGAATCCTGTCCCAAGTCCAACATTAACCCTAAAATTGAGAGAAGATTATTCTCCCAATCATTTGGTCCCTGAACTTGCCCTGAAATTGAGAGATGTCTTCTCAATCATTTTGCACTAAAAGGGAGAGCAGATGGAGGCACTGCTAATGATGGAAATTGGGTTTCAAGAACTGAGATCTGTGACGCCCCGGTTTTCAAAACCCGAGGTGCCACTTGGATACCATAGCCGAGGACCGGATACTAAGCCCAAGCTCATTAAATAATTTATTCAAGCTTATTTAGTTTATGTTCATGTTACCATTTCTGTCGCAGCGGAAAACTTAGAAATTCATTTCGGAAGATCTAACCATTGATTTAACCTAAATTTTTATGACTCTACGTGTTGGACCGCTAAGCGACAGACTACGTACCCAAAAGGATCAAGCACGACCGTAGTTCATCAGGCGATGCACCAAATACACAATCAAAAATTTTAAGATGATCAAATCATTAAGGTTAAACTTACCCAAGACACTTGTTTGACCCATTTAAAATATTGCTCCTCCTCTGGGAACCCATATCAAATGAAGAAAAGAGAACCAAATTAATCAACTACTCGCCCCAGAGAGCCCATATTAATCAACATGTGGAAACACCACATCCATAAACAATAATAAATTCTATCAATCCGCTCGCTCCAGGGAGACACATATGGAAACACCACATCCATAAACAATAATAAATTCAATCAATCCGCTCGCCCCAGGGAGCCAACATATGGAAACACTACATCCATAAACAATAATAAATTCAATCAATCTGCTCGCCCAGGGAGCCAACATATGGAAACATCACATCCATAAACAATAATAAATTCAATCAATCCGCTCGCCCCAGGGAGCCACATATGGAAACACCACATCCATAAACAATAATAAATTCAATCAATCCGCTCGCCCCAGGGATCCCCACGTGGGTTTAGGAAACAAAACCGTTCCCAAGGATATCTCGTATCCCGTTCATAAACAACAATAAATTCAATCAATCCGCTCGCCCCAGGGAGCCCCACGTGGGTTTAGGAAACAAAACCGTTCCCAAGGATATCTCGTATCCCGTCATAAATAATTTTTAAGAATCACAATCTATGGACCGCAACCCAACATTCATAATCATGCTCACAACATCGATTATCATCCATATATTAATGAAAACTTGCAAACATAAATTTAATTAAAAGAAACTTAAATAAAAAGAATATTTTTGATTGTGTTGCTTTACCTCGAATCGCAATCCAAAAACTATCAACAATACAAGGAAGAGATTTATCACCGAGAAATCGTCTTTGATATAAAGAATCTCTAGCTATTTCTACTAATTTAGATTTTAGTTTCCAATATATCATTCACAACTACAAAAGAATAATGGAAAGCAGAAGAAAAGGTTGGCTAGGTTACTCTTTTCTTTTCAGTATAAGATATATATACACTCACAACCCTGAATCAGTAACGGTAGTCCGACACGTCTCAACATTACCGCTTACCTTCGGTCTTAAAAACTCGAGGAAACATTCACAATATATAACCCAAACGAAACATTCAATGTTATTCAACACCAACTCTCACAAGCATGATAGATATTGTGAAGACAACCCCAAAAGTAAAGACAACCCCAATTTCCAGGCCAAGCGCGATAGCTATTGTGAACCCGACCTTTCAACATAATGGTTTAATACGAAATAGCTTTCAACAAACCACAATTACTTGAACAGAGATTCAGCTCTTAAATAAGCTCAAACATATTCAATTCATCCCTGCTAAAACATATTGCATGACCATTCAAACTGACCAAACATATTCATACAAAATTCAAGCTTCAACCCAATACCGAAACAATTCAGGGAATAGGCTATGCAAGTCCAGTCTACTGTACTTGCCAAAATCATGTCTTATACTGATCATAACATGTTAAACTTTCACCACAGACTCAATACTATATCAGAGACACTTCATAAAAATATCAAGTCAAAGTGACGGCTAAATATAAAGATAAGAGAGATTTTATAAGCATAATTCAGACTGAAAATGTACAGTCACAAAAGGGAAACTTCATCTAATTAGGGTACTTATGGACATCCAATTGCTCTGAAATTTTTACAGAAGCATGATAATACAAATGGGTTTATCATATCCAAAATTCAAGTAATTCTACGCGACAAAACTCCTAATCCAGGGTATCCAACCTACTCACGTTCTGACAAAATTCTGTACCTAAAGTCTCTGTTATACAGCTGATTTGGGTACCTGTGCTCACCTGATTTGCATGAAACTTTGGTCGAGTGTTTGGAAACTAGTTATAAACAACATATCCAAAATTCAATAATTTCTAACGGTTCAAATTCATTCTAAGACGCAACCATCTCCTGCTGCTCAGATTTCAGAAACAGAAACAATCTCAAAACCTAAACTAGGGATTTAAATTCAAAAGGTTCACCTATATCTACAAAATCGAACTCAATGTTTAATAATAAAAATTGATAGAGCAAGAGCAAACTTGCCTTTGGCTTGAGATCCAAAACCTTAAGAGTTCTCCCTTCCCTAGCTTTATCTCCTTCTTCCCCTTCCTAGTTTTTTTTTTGTTTCTTTATGTTTTATATCTCTTTTTTTTAATTGTCTCTTCTTTTTCTTTTAATAAAAATAATTAATAAGAATTGTAATTAGGTAACTATTTCCTCCCTAACATTTTACTAAGTTGATAAGAGAAGTTCAAGCAACCCATATAGGCTAAGGCAATGCAAACAACAACCTAACTAACTCGGTTAAAACCTGACCCGAAACGATAACTAAAATTACAGGGTATTACATTCTACCACCCTTAAAAGAAATTTCGTCCCGAAATTAAGAAAATACGTAAACCTAAATATGCACATAATATAAACAACAAGACAATTCAATCCAGAAAAATTAACAATTCACATGAGGTACACAAAGTCAACTATTATGATGAAGCAAGCAATACAACACTCAAATAAGACAAGCATGCATAACAACATACGAAACAATTTATTTACGGTCCTATTCAAGATCTAAAGCCTAGAGCTCTGATACCAATTTGTGACGCCCCGGTTTTCAAAACCCGAGGTGCCACTTGGATACCATAGCCGAGGACCGGCTACTAAGCCCAAGCTCATTAAATAATTTATTCAAGCTTATTTAGTTTATGTTCATGTTACCATTTCTGTCGCAGCGGAAAACTTAGAAATTCATTTCGGAAGATCTAACCATTGATTTAACCTAAATTTTTATGACTCTACGTGTTGGACCGCTAAGCGACTGCCTACGTACCCAAAAGGATCAAGCACGACCGTAGTTCATCAGGCGATGCACCAAATACACAATCAAAAATTTTAAGATGATCAAATCATTAAGGTTAAACTTACCCAAGACACTTGTTTGACCCATTTAAAATATTGCTCCTCCTCTGGGAACCCATATCAAATGAAGAAAAGAGAACCAAATTAATCAACTGCTCGCCCCAGAGAGCCCATATTAATCAACATGTGGAAACACCACATCCATAAACAATAATAAATTCTATCAATCCGCTCGCTCCAGGGAGACACATATGGAAACACCACATCCATAAACAATAATAAATTCAATCAATCCGCTCGCCCCAGGGAGCCAACATATGGAAACACTACATCCATAAACAATAATAAATTCAATCAATCTGCTCGCCCAGGGAGCCAACATATGGAAACATCACATCCATAAACAATAATAAATTCAATCAATCCGCTCGCCCCAGGGAGCCACATATGGAAACACCACATCCATAAACAATAATAAATTCAATCAATCCGCTCGCCCCAGGGAGCCCCACGTGGGTTTAGGAAACAAAACCGTTCCCAAGGATATCTCGTATCCCGTTCATAAACAACAATAAATTCAATCAATCCGCTCGCCCCAGGGAGCCCCACGTGGGTTTAGGAAACAAAACCGTTCCCAAGGATATCTCGTATCCCGTCATAAATAATTTTTAAGAATCACAATCTATGGACCGCAACCCAACATTCATAATCATGCTCACAACATCGATTATCATCCATATATTAATGAAAACTTGCAAACATAAATTTAATTAAAAGAAACTTAAATAAAAAGAATATTTTTGATTGTGTTGCGCCTACCTCGAATCGCAATCCAAAAACTATCAACAATACAAGGAAGAGATTTATCACCGAAGAAATCGTCTTTGATATAAAGAATCTCTAGCTATTTCTACTAATTTAGATTTTAGTTTCCAATATATCATTCACAACTACAAAAGAATAATGGAAAGCAGAAGAAAAGGTTGGCTAGGTTACTCTTTTCTTTTCAGTATAAGATATATATACACTCACAACCCTGAATCAGTAACGGTAGTCCGACACGTCTCAACATTACCGCTTACCTTCGGTCTTAAAAACTCGAGGAAACATTCACAATATATAACCCAAACGAAACATTCAATGTTATTCAACACCAACTCTCACAAGCATGATAGATATTGTGAAGACAACCCCAAAAGTAAAGACAACCCCAATTTCCAGGCCAAGCGCGATAGCTATTGTGAACCCGACCTTTCAACATAATGGTTTAATACGAAATAGCTTTCAACAAACCACAATTACTTGAACAGAGATTCAGCTCTTAAATAAGCTCAAACATATTCAATTCATCCCTGCTGAAACATATTGCATGACCATTCAAACTGACCAAACATATTCATACAAAATTCAAGCTTCAAGCTTGACCCAATACCAAAACAATTCAGGGAATAGGCTATGCAAGTCCAGTCTACTGTACTTGCCAAAATCATGTCTTATACTGATCATAACATGTTAAACTTTCACCACAGACTCAATACTATATCAGAGACACTTCATAAAAATATCAAGTCAAAGTGACGGCTAAATATAAAGATAAGAGAGATTTTATAAGCATAATTCAGACTGAAAATGTACAGTCACAAAAGGAAACTTCATCTAATTAGGGTACTTATGGACATCCAATTGCTCTGAAATTTTTACAGAAGCATGATAATACAAATGGGTTTATCATATCCAAAATTCAAGTAATTCTATGCGACAAAACTCCTAATCCAGGGTATCCAACCTACTCACGTTCTGACAAAATTCTGTACCTAAAGTCTCTGTTATACAGCTGATTTGGATACCTGTACTCACCTGATTTGCATGAAACTTTGGTCGAGTGTTTGGAAACTAGTTATAAACAACATATCCAAAATTCAATAATTTCTAACGGTTCAAATTCATTCTAAGACGCAACCATCTCCTGCTGCTCAGATTTCAGAAACAGAAACAATCTCAAAACCTAAACTAGGGATTTAAATTCAAAAGGTTCACCTATATCTACAAAATCGAACTCAATGTTTAATAATAAAAATTGATAGAGCAAGAGCAAACTTGCCTTTGGCTTGAGATCCAAAACCTTAAGAGTTCTCCCTTCCCTAGCTTTATCTCCTTCTTCCCCTTCCTAGTTTTTTTTTTTGTTTCTTTATGTTTTATATCTCTTTTTTTTAATTGTCTCTTCTTTTTCTTTTAATAAAAATAATTAATAAGAATTGTAATTAGGTAACTATTTCCTCCCTAACATTTTACTAAGTTGATAAGAGAAGTTCAAGCAACCCATATAGGCTAAGGCAATGCAAACAACAACCTAACTAACTCGGTTAAAACCTGACCCGAAACGATAACTAAAATTACAGGGTATTACAAGATCAGAGAGCAGTAATTGATGGGTTTGTGACTGATTCAGTAAAGAGAATGGTGTTGCTGTTGTTCTGTGGAAATTGCAGGTGGAGGTTATGCAGCTATAAATAGATGAGAACTGAGAAGAATCTGGTTCTGTGATGAAATGGGTCTTTGGTGATACAAATAGAGGAACATGGAAGAAGAGCTGGATTAATTACTGCCATTAATTTGAAGCCAAGAAGGAGGGGGAAGAGTGGAGTGAGTTGTTGATGCTGTTTGACGAGAAATTCAGGGAAGAATGGAGATCTGTTGCTGTGAAAAAAATGGGTTTGATTGAACTTGCATTGTGCAGGGATTTGGAGAGGAATTAAAGGCGATTCTCGATGCACGGACAAACCATCAGTTACTGCTCAACAGGTATTCGTGAAAATGAACTATTAATTTTCCAGCTGAAGTGTTGTTGCTCTTGGGGTGAATTGGTGGAGCATGGAATTGGCAGTTGGCAGAGTTGCAGTCACAGATAGTGATGGAGGAAGTGCAGATATTGTGTTGTGCAACTATTATTTGTGTTTGTGCAGGTTTGTTGTGTCGCTGGAATGGTGCAGTGAAGGCACGAGTGCTGTTGACAAATGCAGTTCTGGTTTTGGTTGGAGAGCTGGAATTGCAAAGGAAGATGGCAGGGGACTGAGCTCGTTGCAGAAGTTGTGTGCAGTGTAGCTGCAGTCTGTGGATACAGTGATGGCGATGGACTTCAAAATAAGGAATGAATGAATGGATTTTGCGATTACAGTTATGAACTATGGTCTGTGAGTCAGTGTTGGCGTTGCAGGGAAGGTCTTATGTAGCTGTTGCCGGAAATGCAGTGGAGTTCGAAGCGAGGATGGTTTCAGGGTTGCAAGCTATGGCACTGGTGAACTGAAATAGATGTGAACTCAAAGAAGATGGGTATGAGTTGAATATATGGAAGCAGTGTCGACTGGTCTGGTGGGAGTTGTGAAGTGGAGTTACAGGGAAGCTAAATTGGTGGTGTTGGTGCCATAGTTGCCTGCAGTAAAAGCTGTATGAGGATGCTTGAATGCCGCAACTTAAGGAATTGTGTAGGGTTGAGCTATGAAGAGATGCAGCTGTAGTTGGGTGTGGAATGAATTGCAGGTGGCCTAAGGGAGAGTATGTGTGCAGTTGCAGAATGTTCGGGTGAACTGGTGGTGCTTTTTTCTTATTGTAGGTGCAGTTATGCAGTGGACTGAGCTGTTGCTCATGGATTGAATTTGCATTTGAGTGATGCAGTTTCCGTGGCTAGGTCAAGGTTTTTGAAGTCACAGGAAATAGCGGAGTTGAGGCAGAGTTGGGATCGTAGGGTTGTAACTGAGCAGCGATGGTTGCTGTCGAGGTTGGTGGTTTGAAATGGAGCTGTAGAAGGATTGCAGATCACAAGGCAGTGTCATTTGTTTGGTTTGGATGCTACTAAGGAGCTGTTTCCGTGGAAAGATGGGTGATGTTCATTGTTCTATGTGAAGGAGATTAAACTAAGAAGCTACTGGATCTGAGCTGCTAATTTTTATAGTGTTTGCTGCAGGCTAAACTTGTTGTTGTTGTTGCTTGATTTCACTACAGGTGGTGTTACTGTTGATGACAATGAACTAACAGAGTTAAGCAAGATGTTGTTGCCTTCTTTAGCTGGAGCAGTGAGACAATAGTCTTTGGTTGGATGAACTGAGGTTCGAAGCTGAGTTGCAAATGAACTGTTGATGTAAGAGAAGAGATGGTTGGGCAGGAAGCTAGCTAGGAGATGGTTTTGCAGGCATGTTATAGATGCATTATAGGATTGAATTGTGCAGGGAAGAGCTGGAGTTGGCTAGGAAAACAATCAAATTCTAGTGGATTTTGTTTCCACTGAGTCAAATCGGTGATCCGATCCGATTCAATTCATGACCCAAATGGACTTGGACTGAAGTGGGCTTTGCTAATGGGCTGCAGAGACTTGGTTTGGTAATGGGCTAAGCTAGTACGGGAAGTGGAGAAACAAGTCTATAAAAGGGTTAGAGGACATTTTCAGGGAGATATCTTATTCTCTACTTTTGTTTTGCCTAGGGTTTAGAAACATGGAAACCCTTCTTTTTATCCTTGTTATGAACCCCATTAACATGAGTAGCTAATTTTATTATTGGTGATGGATTGATTTGATTTCACATAACATTTTTCTTGTTCAATAAATTAGTTTTGTCTCATATTATCGTTTATGATTCACCATTAATATTGTTGCATGATTGAATGTTAGTTTTGTCAAGTTGCAAATTGGTAGAACTCACATGCATATCTTTTGCTAGATTAGGGTTATTATACGCAAAAGTGATAATTCCTGATTGCATGTAGCACAAATATGGTTATTGCTTGTAGAGATATATCCTAGTAACCATATGTGAACCATAACCTTTGTTAAATCGGATTAGTGCTTTTTACACGTTTGATTGCTTTGATTGGCCTGATGTCATAGAACTTAATGCATCTAGGGAATTAAACCTGATTAGTGCTTTTACACGTTAGGTTGTTCTTTTAGATAGAACTCATACTCTCATCTTTTAATGTGTTTGTTGATGACAAGAGGAAATTAGCGGGATATTCTTGCGATCAAGGTATTCTAGGGCCATTGATAAAATAGAGATTAAATGTCAATTCTAATTATTGTTTTGAAAGCATGTTTGTGAATGAAGATGAATTCTTAACCAATATATTTTCTACTTGATTTATTTGTTTAATTGCTTTTATTTTATTTACTTTATTAAAAACCAGAAAAATCCCCCCTTGTTACTTTTAGGAAACCGAAACATTTGACAACGAAAGCCTCTCTGTGGATACGAACTCTTTCTTATCGAATACTATATTTATATTTAGTTGAGTGAGGAAGTGAAATTATATTTGTGTCGGCTGACAACCGATCAGCTACCGATTATCAGGAGCCCCTTATATAACCTTGGCTAAATCCCGGAGGTTCTGAGGGGTGCAGAGCCAACCATAACCACTTGGCTTGAGCTGTGGATTTATCGGTAATCGGACGGATAATATGTTAACACCCTACCGATTATAAGTTGCCCCAAAATGATATTATTTCTAAAATCCTTCACGTAGAGAATTTTGAAATCTTCGATAATCGGTAAGTTATACAACTACAAAACCTACCGATTATATCGAGCCCCGGATCGAACCTTTGCCATATTTCAAAGGTTTTGAGTGTACACAGCAAGCCATAACCACTTGGTGCGTGTTTTGGTTGCAGCAGTAATCGGAAGTTTTTTATATTACAAAACCATCTGATCATAAGTAGCCCCAAAATGATTATTTTCGAAAATCCTTCATGCATTGAATTTTGAAATCTGATATAATCGGTAGGTTATCTAACTTAAACAACTTACCGATTATAAGGAGCCCCTGATCGAACCATTGAAAAATTCCATAGGTTTTGAGTGTTCAGAGCCACGGATAACCACTTGGTTCGTGTTTTGAATGTAGACATATTCGTAAGGAAAATTGGTTCCACAACCTACCGATTATTGGTTTCCCTAAATTCAAATTTTGTAAGCTACTATATTCGGTAGGTATTATTAATCAAATTACTACCGATTATTGGTTTCTCCACTTTCAACCTTCGTCAAATTAGTCGTTGCATGTTGAACCAAATTTCAGAAATATCCGTTGGAGTTTTTGGGAAAAGGAAAAACAACCGTTGGACCCTAAGTCTATATAAAGAAACTAATATCTATCACCCCAATTGCACCAAACTCTTTTCTCCCAAAAGTTCTAATTTAGAAAACCTAAAACATGGATATTGCTTTTGCAGAAGAAGAAGATTGTACTATTTATAGAGCGTGGGTTGTGGTAACTGTTCATGATATTGTTCACAAGCTCCACAAACGGGAATCTGAAGAGCAGTTATGGAACCGTATTTTAATGGTATTTGAGGCGTTAGATGGTAATCGAATTCTAAGATCATCCAATGACATTAAGATGAGAATGAAGGCGATCGATAAGGAGATTGACAAGCTTGAAGATGAAGAACGATTTGTTAGGGATGTTTTTCCTCAATGGACGTATCAAAAACGAGTAAGTATCTTTCATAACTCCGGCTCACTTGTTACTCATTCGTTAATACTAACTTGGTCATTCGTAATTTCAGAGAAATCTTGCTGATTATCGGTATATCCTCTACGGGAAACGATTTGAACATGAAGGATGTTACAAAATCAAGAGAGACAATTTCTGCGGTGTCTGGACGTTATGATCTTTTTTAATACTTTTATGGTCAATAAGGAGTATGGATTTAGGTGATTTTGACGAAATTGTAAGGTTGTGGTCTTTTGAGGTTTATGTAATGCACTTAATCAGATGAATATTAATATAAAAAAGTTTCTGATTATTAATATTCGGTAGAATTTTTCGCCAACTAAGTTCCCGATTAACATATTCGGTAACTTTGTGATTCCACATAATTTTCACTTATGTTGTTATTTAGTTCCAGGAAACCAAGTTTTTTCACACAGAATAATCGGATATTAAAAAAAACATATATTCTACCGAATATAATTATTCGGATGTAAGGGTGAACATTTACCTCCCGATTGTTGTGTTGTTTGGCTACAGAAAAGAAAGTTTTTGGGCACAGAATAATCGTAAGGAATTCATAAAAACAAACTACCATTTATTTGGTTCCAGGAAACAAATTGTTTTCACACATAATAATCGGAAATGAACCATTAAAAACCCTACTGAATATTGTTATTCGGAAGGAGTGGTGAAAAATAACCCTCCGATTGTGGTGTTGTTTGGATACAGAAGACAAGTTTCTTTACACATAATAATCGAATGGCAGATTATATTATTAACATTCCGATTCTGACTAAATGTTTTGCAAAATCTCCAGAATTGGTAGGTTAAAAATATATAAAGCTCCTGATTCTGACAAAAAATGCAAAAACCCCAGAATCGGTAGGTTCTTATATAAAATTAACCCTCCGATTGTGTTCCAGAATTCAACAGTTACATGTCTTATCATGTGATTCGCTTGAGAGTCATCGTTAAATGCATAAACATAGCAATATAGCCATTCATAATCCATAAAAGGAAGAATTCACAATCCATAAACATAACGTAGCAACTAATAATCCGACACAAACTTTTAAAACGACATAATCCGACATAAACTTTGAAAACCATAAAGTTAACTAAAAAAAGCGAGAGTTTACAACATCGAAAGTTTATTTCTTCTTTTTTTCCATGAATTTGCGACCTTTACTGCCTCTTCCACTTGGACCAACATCATCACCGGTTTCATCAACTTGAGTGCTCGGTAACTCCCGAGTTCTTTTTTTCACAACCTTTTTAGGTTGCTTGACTTTATCCCCAAACCGAGATGCATAATCTTCATTATCAATGTTATCAATCATCTCTTGGTGCTCTTTTATCTTCTCAAGTAGCACAGGCTCTCCGGCTTTTATGCAATTAGTGCACCATTTGGACAAACCTCTTAACCTGTTCATCTGTTTTAAAACATAGCATACCATCAAGGACGGTTCTAGTCTGATTTTGACCCATAAAATAAAACTAAATTAAGAAACCAATACGTACCAATCTATCAAAACCTGGAGGTTTCTCTTTGAGGATACTCTTATACGGTGCAGGCTTTGCTTTAAGATCACGGATTACGCAAAAATGAGAAACATCCCGATACCAATCCATATAGTTGGGAGCATTTTCATAACCGTTGTTGGCTTTCCTTCCACCGCTGATCAAGTAATCCATCCTTCTATCCCAATGGTGTTTGCAGGATGGGTTACCCTTGTAAACCACTGTGATAGAAGTTTTATCTGAATTACATTTATCCACATCCAAAAAAAAATTCCCATTGATTTGCCACTTTGGTAAAGCTTGTACATAACCGTTTTGTCGCATCACCCTCGAGGAATTGTACATCACGTATCCTGTTGGGTGCCACAATGGCCCAAAATAAAGGGCCAAATCGGACCGACCTGCGATATGTCCATTATCTCGGTCTTACTTGTATGGATCAAATCATGCATCTTGGGCTTTCAGTGAGTCCAAAACCTCCCTCAAACGAATCAGTTGCTGCTCCTTTTTTCTAGAATGGTTGTCTAGGCTGACCTGGTGCCCACCCCGGGTTTTGAATGGCCAATCCCAAGATAGGGAAGTGGTCGTAGATCCATGTCTGTATTGACATTTTTGCAAGTATTAGGAAATTGATTCTTCAATGGTACAAAAATAAAAAAACAACCAAGTATGTAGGAATAATAAAAATACTTGTAATAGACTCACGTTCCCGGCCACTTGGCTAATTCCAAGCCTCGACGCCTTTCTCAACTCTTCCATCAACTACGCATGGCATGCCATGCCCCAAGAGTACTCATGCACTTTATTGAGGGGATCCAGAATTTTTAAAAGGTTGGCGTCGACCCGATTGCCACTCGTATTGGGGAAAATTACACATCCCAATACACATAGGAGATATGCGGTGGCCGCATGGTTCACTTGCTCATCAGTTAAATTTTCATTATCTTCTTTTTCCTTGGTGCCCTTGAACATATCCATCAGAGTACCAATGTTAAATTGTCTGGTTCTATACCCCATGCATCTCTTGAACTCAGTTTTTGATGTTTCTTCATCCCAACCAAAACACTTGTTAGTTAGAGCATAGAGTTTGGCCCATTCCAACTGCTTTGTGAACTCAGCCCTGACACCGTTTCCATGGTCAGGGAGTCTAAGAATCTGCACAACATCATCTGGGGTAATCGTCATCTCTCCAAACGGCATATGGAAGGTGTCGGTCTCAGGATAAAGTCTCTCCACAAACGCCGATATAGCCACCCGGTCATGTTCCAGCATAGAGTTTTCAGCAGCATTAGCCAACCCCGAATTTGCAATAATTGTGTTGAACCTTTGACACTCACCGGATAAAGGCCATTCCAGCATTTTAGGTGGTGCGGCGGTGGGTTTGAGTAAACGAACCGCATCGGAATGATATTATTATACACATAACAAGTTAAAAACCAATTATAATTACCTAAGCTTATTAACCTTAAAACTATTACGAATACACAAAAAAAATACGCACATAAAACGGATATGATTATTACCTCAGTTTCATATATTTCTCTTGCCCAGGAATCTTTGTATCCAAATAACAATTCTCCTCCATCAGCCGGCATCACAAGGATTGTTCCTTCTGGAATATCCTTCACCTTGAGTTCTTTTGGGACAAGGTGTTTCGCCTTCTTTCGAAGAGGAATTTTCTTTTCGGATTATCCTTCTTCTTGCGCACCACTGGGTTGTCCATCTTCCATAACTCCTTCTTCTTGTGCTTCTGGTTCAATACCAGGTTAAATTTCAGGATGTGATTGTGGAGCAGGTGGTTGTACACCTGATTGAACTGGCTGTGATTGTGGGGAACTTGGTTGAACACCTTTTTCAAGTGGGTCTACTTGTGGGGAAGGTTGTTGAGTTCCATCTTTAGCACTTAAAGTGGATTTAGTGACCCTAGCTCTCCTGGAACTAGCTGTCAAGTTCTTACGCCTTTCCAGCCTTGCACTATCCGAGATAACTGCGTCTTCGGGTTTTTTCCTCGCCTATCCCTAAATAGCATGAAAAGGTAAAATAAGTTTATAATCGAAAGTATAAGTTAAGCATAAGCGTCCGATTATAAATAATCGGAAGCCTAATTTCAACATACTCCAGCGAATACAGATAATTGGTTGCCAAAAAAATATTATACTTGCCGAATATGCTGCAGTTTGTGTCCAGGAGATACATAAGTCTATTATAATCGGAAGGAAACCTATGATTTTAGCAACCGAATATGACAAATGTTCTTTAACAGTGAGAATTTGAGCAATAATCAGACGTTTACAAAAATATATAACCTCCCGAATCTGTGTAATAACCGAAAACCCTAAGAAAAAATTTCGTGGTTTCTTCTAATTAAAGTAATACAAACCCAAATCTAATGGTATAATGTTACCTAATTGGGGCCATTTGAAGTTGCCTGAGAGTTTGGTTATCGGAATCATCTACATCAGGGATTTGTTCTTCATCACCTTGTTCGCGTTCTTCGTGTTCTTCGGTGAGAACCTCTTTATTACGGGCAAGCACTCCAATGTTTGAATCACCCCCACGAACCACATTTTTGTTTCGACCCGATTTACGTACTTTATCTTTCATCTTCTTAGAGAATATTCGACGATTATTCGATTCGACAATTAACGATAACGATGTATTGTAGCGGAGTTAACGAGGGGGAGAGTTTTGCTCTCTGTATTCGGAGAGCAAGAAGAGGATGGGAGAGTTAAAGTTGAAAATAAATGAAATGAATAAAGAATTTAGGTTGACAACGGTTTTATCTTTCAAAGGTACTATAATCGGAGGTTAAACTAGACAATTTGGCTACCGATTATATGTTTCCCCTAAACGAACCTTTGCCAAAACTGCAAAGGTTTTAGGTTAATAAGGCATCCCCAACCACTTGGTGCGTGTTTGCGACGTATCATAATCGGAAGGGTATTATACTAAATTAACTTCCGATTATAGGTTTTCCCAAAAAATGAGTTTTTCCAAAAACACTTCAATTCCAAAATTTTGAAATTAAATATAATCGGTAGACAATTTGGCTACCGATTATATGTTTCCCCTAACCACTTGGTGCGTGTTTGCGACGTATCATAATCAGGATGTTACTATACTAAATTAACTTCTGATTATAGGTTGCCCCAAAAATGAGTTTTTCCAAAAACCCTTCAATTCCAAAATTTTGAAATTAAATATAATAGGTAGACAATTTGGCTACCTATTATATGTTTCCCCTAAACGAACCTTTGCCAAAATTGCATAGGTTTTAGGTTAATGAGCCAGCAATAACCACTTGGTACGTGTTTGCGACGTAGCATAAGCGGGGGGTTATTATACTCAATTAACTACCGATTATAATAATCGGACTCTTTCACATGCAATCGGTAGGAAAGGTACTATATTATGGTGTTGGGAATTTGTTTTGGAGTAATAGTCCCAATGACTCCTGATTGAGTGAGAGAAGAAGAAGAAGAAAAAAAGGAGAAGTGGGTATATTTTTCCACTACTTCCGATTATAGGTAGCCAACTTCCATAAACATGAATGGGTACGAAGAAGTACGTGAAGTTGTTGAAGTTCAAGATTCATTACCGTTTAAAGATGACGATTTAGGGTATTTATTGAATGATCCACACTTTGATGGAGATGAAACCCTAGAGGACGATTTCATGGAAGAATATGGACAATCACCCGAAATCAAAGGTAACAATGCGTCAAACAATCAGGTATGTTGTTAACAAACTCTAATAGCAATGTTATGTGTGCTTGTGTGTGATTTTGAACGTGAAAATTCGTCACCTGTTATGCATTGAATGCCATTAACGACTATTAATCGGTAGTCATATTAGTATAATTATCTACCGATTATTGACAATCGGGAGTATTCTATGTATTAACTTACTGAATACAATAAAAATCCCAAAATGAGATGTTCAATAATCGGTAATGTGTTTTAGTATTTGATTACCGATTGTTATACAATCAGTTGTACAATCTTTAAACTTTTATCCGATTATTAATGCGTAACTTGTTGTTGTGGTGCGTAGGCTATTGATGACGAATATTATTTAAGGCCTGATACTGCCATACACTATGAAAACGATTTTTTATGTTCATGAATTATCTTTTCTTTTTTGAATCATGTATGTTATATGGTTATGCTTATTTTGTTTGTTTTGTTTTATGCACATTTAGATATTTCAAAGTAAGAAGGAGGCCAAGGCTTGGCTAATGAACAAGGCAAAAGAGAACATGTGCGTCGTAGTTCAAAACCCTTGTGTGAAGAATATTCGGTTTGAAATGACTTGTGAGCGAGGTGGGGTGAAGAAGAGTCACGAGGGAAATAATAGTAAGTATGTAAGAAAGACGGAGAGAAACAAATACCGAACTCATACAAAGAAAATTGGATGCCCATTTAAGATTGTCTTCTATAAGCCCAATGGTAAGGATAGTGTAGAGTGGAAAATGTCTAAAGTTGCTAATGGTTGTCATAACCATGATGATCTGGATACTCTTGTTGGACATGTAATGGTTGCGAATTTAAAACCACATGAAATGGAGACGGTGCGGGAAATACGGATCCAAAAGGCGAGTGCGATCTTAAGTAAAATTAAGGCGGACGACCCCGACAACTTGTCTTCTTTGTCTACTATTCAGTCGGCGCTAGATACGATCAAAAGGACGGAATGAGATGGTAGAACGGTCATGCAAAAATATCAGTGGTTAGCTGTGTTACACGACTACACGTTGAGAACGGAAGAAAATGATGGTAAAGTGGTACGTATTTTCTTGGCACATCCCGAAATGATAAAATTGGCTCAGTGTTTTCATCAAATTTTGTTGATAGATGCCACTTACAAGACAAACAAATATAACATGCCATTGTTGAACATTGCTTGTCACATGTCGGACAAAAACACGTTTACAATTGCATGGGGTTTAATGGATCATGAGAACAACGTGAGTTTCATTTGGATGTTGGAGACGTTGAGGTCCATTTATAATGGGGATGATTTTCCGAGGGTTATTGTAACAGATAATGATCAAGCATTAATGCATGCAATAAGGGTTGTGTTTCTTGAAGCCCGAAACTTGCAATGTACGTGGCACATTCAATGCAACATCAAACACAATTGCCATCTCCATTTCCAAGCTAAAAAAACAAAGAAGGGTACCAAGAGGTCGAAGGAAGAGGATGAGCGCATTATTAAATTAACCGTGGAAGAAAAAGAGGAAGAGAAGAGGTTATTTGATGAAAAATGGAAGGAGGATGGAATGATTTGGAAAATGTTCATGAAAGCATGGGACAAAATCGTTTGGTCGAAGACCGAGGAAATTTACGAACGGAACTTGAAGAAATTGGAGGATGAATATGGCATGGACTACCCAAAACCGGTTGAATATTGTAAAACACAATGGTTAACGATCAAGGAGAGGTTTGTGTTTGCATAGACATATGAATGTCGCAATTTCAAGAACGAGGCGACAAGCATAGCGGAGGGGTCTCATGGACGGTTAAAGAAAATACTTCTAGGTAGTCAAAATGGAGTTGTATCGATCCAAGAAGCAATTCATGAATTCACGAATCGAGTTCTCGTTAAGATTAAGGGTTCTATGCAATTTAGTGTACATAAATTCCCGACGGAACATGAAAAGGAAAGATTGCTTCTAAGGGGCATTGTTCATAATGTTTCAAGATGGGAATAAATCACATGATGAAATAATTGAAGTTATATAAAGATTACAATGACGAGAATACGGTTTGTGTTTGCAAAGATATGATAGGTATTGGTCTCCCATGTCATCATAAAATGGGTACGTATTGTACGATGTGATTGACATCAATGATATTCATCCATTTTGGAAGAAATTAAGTTTCACTCCAAGCACCCCCGTAGTTGATGGTCCGTCTTTCTTGGATTCGGAATTGTGTGCAAGAATAACCGAGCGTTATGCTACAACAAATGGCGCCAAGAAGCAAGTATTGATGCATGATTTGGAGCAAGATCTTCACCCTAGTCTAAGGGAGGTAGATGAACCTATTAAGCAAAAGGGGGCGGGTAGTCCCTCCGAAGTGTCTTGGTCCATGGGAAGAAAATAATTGAAAGAGTATTTGTCTAATCAAAGAATATTGTGTAGGCATGAGCGTTCGGAAGCCGAATTTTAGGATGAGCCGCAACCCAAGAAAAGAGGTCGTCCAACAAAAAATCAAAGTGGACCAACCGGCCGACAAGTGGGGCCAAAGGTATCTACGAAGCCTTTTCAAGTGAGTCAATCCGAGGCGGTGGAAGAAGTTGTGTTAGTGGAGACCCAAACTACCTCCGTAGTTATAGATCAAATGAGCAACTCCCGAGAAACACAATCAACGGAAATGGTGACTATAAGAGAGAAGTATGGTACTCTTCGTTGTCCTAGTGATTTTCATGGAAAACCTACGCGATCAAGGTATATAATTATAGAAGAGTATATGAAACAAATCCCTCCCCTCATTGTTCCATTTGTTTTGTCTACCGACGAGGTGGATGGGGATGTTAATTGTAGGTTTCACGTAACCGAATGGCAATATTTAAGAACTAAGATGGCAGTACAACTAATAAAGGACAAGTATTTCTATATGGGGATGATGAAGCAAGGAGATAGACACGACAAAGAGCTAGAGTTCAAAAACTTAGTTGCGCGTGTAAAGTGCCGAAAGGGATTGAAGACCATCGGATCCAAGTATTGGATGAGAATGCCTTCATGTGGATATCTATTAGCGGACGTTTTGAATTGCGTGGTACATTTATTTGTTCCACCTAAGTATGGACATTCCTTTACGTTTGCACCTACAAGGACGGTTTGCGATGATTCGGTTAAAGATAGAAGAATTGTGATGGCATTTGTGAATGAGATGAATTTTATCGGTTTAAGAGTAAAGAGATATTGCCCATTACCTCCGTTGGATGGTGCGACGGATTACTTCACAACGAATCATTGTAAGGATTGGTTGAAACAATATGAGACCAACATGTTCGATTAGGATCGCGTCATGAAAATCAACTTTCCGACAGGCATACTCGAATTAGTTCCCTCGGATGATGAAGATGAATGATCGTTACTTGCGGAATTTGTATTTTTTGGAATGCTCTGTGAATTATAAACCTATAATCGGTAGTTAAATTATAAATATGTCAACCAATTATAAATGCTTTTGTAAACAGACTCAATCAAATTTATAATCGGTTATTAAAACTTCTAAGTTACCCTCCGATTGAAAGTCTAACAAAATTACTGAAATTTATTCCCCAGAATCGGTAAATAACATCTTACATTAACATCCGATTGTCACCAAACTCTGAAAAAAATTTGAAAAAGTTTCCAAGAATCGGTAGACAAAACAGAACATATACGTCCGATTATTATCAAACTCTGACATAAAAAGATGAAAATCTCCCCAGAATCGGTAGATAAGAGATAACAATAACTTCCGATTGTAACAATTAATCAATATTTATACTGTGGTCACGGACTTCAGGAATTCATAACTCCCATCATAAGTGAATTCTTCGCCCTTTTCCACAAAGTACTGTCTTTTTGCGAGTGCGTCCTACATAAACAAACACAAAATAATGCCAAGTTGGTTTTAGTAAGAAGGATTAGACACCTGGTGTTAAAAATAAATAATTTAAAATTGACAAGCTTAAGTGTCTAGTATTAAATTTGTATCGTTATATAATCATTTACCCCTTTTTGGACAAGTCGGAAACGATCATGAACTTGTTGGAGTCTTTGCTTTGGATTTCCATACTCTCGCACAAATTGTCTATATACCCTCGACCAAAAGACTTCGACTGTTAACGTTCCCGCTATGACATCTTCACGTCTTGTTTCATGATACCAGGTTTTCACAATGACCAAATCTTCATCTGCGTCAAACGTTGCCATGCTAGTAAGTTGAGATATATAAGGAATGGACTAGAGTAGACGATGGAAAAGATATTTGTAGAATACAAAATGTTATATATGTGTTGTTTGCTGCATAAATAAGAAGAATTTACCCACCTTATATAGATGACACTCCCAACGTCTCTTTTTTTTGGAAAATATGGCCGTTGATGCGTACTTTACAAGACTGTACTGAAGTTGCGTACAATTATTACACATAATCGGTAGTAAATTCTGTAACATCAGTAACCGATTATGTTAACTCGGAACCTTAGGATACTTGTCAAACTTCCGATTATAGACTGTTTTGTTAACAGGGTAGAAAGTTTCATTAGAGAGGTATAATCGGAGGTTTATCAATATGTTTTCGCTACCGATTTTGTGTGGTTTTCGAGGCTCGGCTTCAAAAATAGCCGCTGGAGTATAATCGGTAGTTAAATAAATAACATAAACTTCCGATTTTCATAATTTTTGGGAAATTCATTACAATATCACCTCAACATCATCATAATTTTACGTTGAACTTCTACAAATTCTATTACAATGTATTGTGATTAGCGTCGTGGACGTGTTGGACGAGTCCTAAACGGATTAAATCTTTCCATCTCCATAAGGATTCTAAAATGAGCTTCATAACGGAAGCTTGATCTTTTCCATCTCCGCCATTCCCCGAGAGATTGTTCTATAACCTCATCACTAGTTGCACCCCTCAATCGATATTGATTCACAAGATAAGTTAAATCGACAAATTCTCCGATGCGTCCGTTTATTGAACCAATTTGGCAGAAAAGATCAGCAGAGTGACGGTTGTTTGGGTTACCGGTGTCGGCGCAGAATTTTTCGTGAATTATCCCCAAATAACTCATACTCATTATGACTCCTTGCCTCCGTTCTGCTCCCCGTCTCGGATAGAATTGAACGTAGCGCCTACATAAAGATAAATCTTCTTCAATCATAAACTCCGTTGGATTAATGAATGGTTGGGCCATTATGTTGAAGATGAAGTTGTATAGATTTAAAAGGTATTTGTGTTCCATAGAGGGTACAAGGATACAATCCTTATATATGGTTTATAGTTCCAACGGCTCTTTTTTTGCTGGGGAAACTGTATAATCGGTAACCAAATAAGGTGTTTAGCTACCGACTATACAGTTGTCCCAAATTTTGTTTTGGGAGAAATCTCAAATTTACGAATTTGAGAACTATAATAATCGGTAGTTTATATGACTACTGATTATACAGTTGCTCCAAATTTTGTTTTGGGAGAAATCTCAAATTTTCCGAATTTGAGAACTATAATAATCGGTAGTTAGTATGACTACCGATTATAAAGTTTCCCCAAATCTCTTCTTTGGGAGATACTATAATCGGTAGTATAGTGAGGTTATTATTACTACCGATTGTTATAGGACCAAGATTCACGTTTGGCAAGAAATCTATATTAATCGGTAATCAAATATGATTGCTAACCTTCCGATTTAGTGTTACACAATCGGACACAAAATTGCTTCCGATTATATAAGGGCATTAACGTAATCTCCATATTTTTTGACACCCCTCAACGTGGCCTCTGGGTTGGGAATAAAAAAGTCGCCCCTAAATGTGCCAAGTAAATAAAGTGATGTAGTTCTACTACTATCTTTTTACTGTATTATGTTGATTGTTTTCATAGTATGCAAACCTTGATGGTTGAACGATGTAAAAATACCACTTTTCTTCTGTGGGTCGCGGTTCATAAACAGGTCCAAGCCCATCAATGAGCATATAATAGTTGTGGTATGTGTACCCTTCTTATTCCTTCCCTTGTCCTCGTACGTGAACTAAGTCTTTTCTAGGGTTCACATTTCAACTCCATTAAAATCATTCTTGGAGGTACAAGGTTGTCTTCACCCTCAAGAAGCATTTCAAGTAAGTTGTTCCTTCTTTTTGTTCTCTCAATTTTTAGATCTCATGGGAAATTTCAAGGTTTCCAAGAAAGTTTCAAAAAACGTGGATTCATCATCTCCTAGCATGATTATACCTAAAAATAAAGATTCTATTAGAATTAGATTTATCAATTATTCTAGTAGAAAGATCTTTGAAAGGATTTCTTCTACTGGTTTCATTCTAGAAAAGAAATTGGATATGGTTAGTGGTCATAAAGAAGGTTTGGTTTGTTTTGAAAATTTTAATCTTGGAAACATCTTTAATGGTCTTGGTGAAGGTTTTGGCACTCTCACAGGAATATTCTATGCTAACATCCATGATGTTGATCTTGATGACATGGAATTCAAGACCATGATAAATAGAGAAAGGATTCTTGTTAATAAAGAGTTGATATCAAGGATTACCAAAATTTCTTTGGGTAATTTTCGCCTTCTTAGACCAAGGGAAGAAAGACCATCTTATGAAACCATTTCTAATGGTCTTTGTGGCAAGAGTGTTGATTGGATTGAAGGAAAATTTCCTTCTAATTATCTTAGTCTTGCTTTGACGTCTTTCAGAAAAATTGGTATATTTAATCTTTGGCCCTCCACAATTGAGAACTCTCGGTGGAGTCGTGAGTTTGCGGAGTTAGTCTATTTTCTTGAATTGGGTTCTCGAAGTCTTGATATTTGTGGATTCATAATTATTCAAATGCTCTCAATGACGTCATCCAACAAGAATTTAGGCTTTCCTTGCTTAATTGAGCAAATTTGTCAAGCATATTATATTGCTCCTATTGGATACTCTATTGGAACTCCAAAACTTGTTCGTCCTTGTACTTTCAAACGTATGAAGGAGAATGCTTGCAAAAGACAAAGATGTGATTCCCTTGACAGTTCTTGTGATCCTACCACTTTGAGTCTTCTTCATCGAATTCACAAGGGTATGTGTAAGATCAATTCCAAGGTAAAATGTGTTTAAGAACAATATCGTGTGATTGCTACTAAGTTTCCTAAAATCAAGGAAGATATGGATATTGTTCAAGCCTCTTGGATGGTTTCCGATGATGATTAAAATCTTTATCTCTTATTATTTTTTATTTTGTCTAGGAAACTTCTTATGAGAATTTATTCTTGTGTTTTAAGAAGGATAACTAGGGTTTGGAATAACCTATATTGTGACTACACATTGTTATTGCCAACGATTTTCATCTTGCAATATTTTTAGATTTATTTATTTAAATCCTAAAGTTTATTTGGAAGATGATTTTGCAGTATTAATATTTGTTGGTTTTATATATTGCAAAAAAAATTGTTATGGGATATGTGTGTTTGGGTCCATGAACTATGATTAACCCATATATATCAAAAGTTAAGCCTATTATGTCATTATGCAAATATTGATGGAAGATAGGATGAACTTTTGATTGCAAAGATTAAGTTTATTATATATGTCTTCATGCAAATATTGATGAAAAATAGAATGAATCTTTGAATATTCCACAATATTGATCTTTCCCTGATCCACTTCTATGTGAAACTATTGTGCGGCTCCTTAAGTTTTCTTATGTTGAGCATTTCCGGTTGAATGAATCATGGGTTCTCTTGTGGTTAATTTAATTGAGTTTTCTGGATACAAATTCATGTTTCATGTAATTTGTTAATGTCCAAAGAAATCCTTATTTTCTTGCAAAATTAAGGTCGCTCTTGTTGTTCTTTCGGGAATGACATTATATAGGGGAGAGTTCTTAATTGAACTTGTGCTTAATTTCCAAATCTTTGTGGGGAGTGCGGCTGTGGAATATTGTAGGAGTTTTCTTGTATCTTTATAAACTCCTTGATGAATACACTAAGTTTCGACTATGTGAAATTATCGAAACAAAGTTGATATGTTCTCTTTTAGTCATGAAGTATCTCTATGAGAATTTCATTATTATCCCGATAGTTTTCGTACCTTTACCAATTTATATTGACAAAAATGGGAATAATTATTGTGTAGTTCACACTAAAAATACATATGGTTTACGGATCATTATTTAAGGGGGGTGGTTTTCATGTGAGATGAAGTATTGACTAAGGGGGAGTGATACATATCACCGTAGTATTATTGTCAAAGTTGTGATACAATTGAACTTTGATGTTGTGTAATAATACTATGACACTATATAACAATAATTGAGAACAATGATTTTCTTATTGTTATGGATAATGATCTTCAATAACTATGATGTTGAGTTGAACACGTTCAGAATCACTGGAGTACTTGGAAGTGACGAAGATTTCGAGTAATATTGAAGAACCAAGGAAATCAAGCATTTGGATGAGAAGCTACAAAGTTTATTTATTTTGTAATCCATATGTATTGATAGTTTTGTCACTGAAATTGACAAAGAGGGATATTATTAAAGCACTGCTCGGTCGAACTCACAAGCGTTGCTATCTCAAGCTTGTTTGTCAAGTTTAGTTTCCAAAACTATAAGTCTTGATTTTTAGTCTACTTATAGCTATGTCACGGATTAGGATAGAATGTGTAGTTGATCTTTAGACTTCACGACGTTCATTGATAGAAGACGAATAACTACTAAGGGGAGCTTGTGGAACTTCATCGACAAAAGGTATGTAGAGACTGGAACTCATATATCACTTAGAAGTCTATTTCTATTCTATCTCCTATTGAGACAAAAATCATGTAGCTATATACACATTTGATATTTCGAGCTGAGTTTAACTCGATTACATATTTCTCGAAATATGTGTTGGTAAGCTTTCACTTTAACCAAGTTTATCTTTTATTCTTGACGAAAGTCAAAAGCTGATCATGTGAAAATCGCCTGGTAACATCTTACATGATTTGTGTGAGACAATCATTTGATATAGACTCATTTCGTATTGATCTATTGATCACTTGAAAATTTATTTGAAGCTAATAATTTGTGTGAGACATCTATTCCCGTCTTCCAAGAATGTTTCAATGATTAAAATGGAGTTTGAAACGATTAACCATTGATATGATATAGCACAGTATGCGTACTTGTATGCTAACTGTTGCAAGTTATTCCAAGTCCGAGAACCATAGTATGTATACCCGTATGTGTACTGGTTTGATAGTTGAAGTTCGAGAACTTAGTATGCATACCCATATGCATACCGTCTTAACAGTTCAAATCCGGGAATTCAACAGAGTTTGGTTGTGTGCGACAGTCTGCATACCCGTTCGCATACTGGCGACCAAGTCCGGCTACTTAGGTATGCGTACCCGTTTGCATACTTGAGTGGGCTAAGTTCTGAAATTGGTTTGTTCATGAACAAATACATTTATATAATTAGGAATGCAATATTTTTCAAACCGTGGCTATAATGTTCATGAATTTATTTGAGTGAATCAAAATCGATTTTGCTTCAATTGTGTCTTTTATACTTCTATGAGAATATAAAGAATTGAACAACTCTATAACTAGTTTCATTTGAGCCATTAAAAAGAGTTGTGATTAAGAGGAACAAGGTTGATATGGAAGTTTTCATATGGTTAACTTCGGTTAACTATTGTTGAGGTAGCTAAGTGTACACGTATATGTACGGTTACCCATATATAAATGAAGTCACATTCCATTTGTGCGTAACAAGTTAAGTTCGATCTAATGGTTGAAAGATATTAGCTTGAATCTAATAAGGTTTTCATCAAACAGTGAATATTGAATGCTTTGTTACCAAGGTAACATTGATTTCAAACCCTGATTTGAAGACTATATAAGGGAGAACTCTAGCAACTGGGAAAATTAATCACCATACCTCCTGTGTGATACTAGTTACGACTAGAGTCGATTTTCCTTTAACCTAGGTTTTTCTAAAACCATTATAGGTTAACGACTTTAAGACTTCATTGGGATTCTGAAGCCATACCCAACTACTTTCTATGTAGTTGCGTGTTCTGATCTTACTTTTTTCTATCGTATTGAGTACTATCTTCTCTAATATTTTCTCGAGATTTAATCTCCGATAGGTAATATAAAAAGTCGTCACAAACATCTTCATCTCATCGTTTGTGATTCCACAATATATTATTTCGCTACCATACGATTAAGATTATTGTGAGGTGATTGATATTACTAGGCTGTTATTCGGGAATATAAATCCGGAGTATCAATTGGTTCATGTTCACCTTAATTTATCAGAAGACGGGACAAAAACTCGTAGGTATTTCTGTGGGAGACAGATTTATCTATTCAATAGGCTTTTCTGTGTGAGATAAATTTGTTTATCAAGTCTTCGACTTTGGGTCATAGCAACTCTTTGTTGTGGGTGAGATCAGATAAGGGAATAATTAAAGTGCGTAGAGTCCTGCTGGGAATAAAAGGCGTAAGGAACGCGACTGTACCTTAATCAGTGTGAGATTGGTTAGGGGTCAAATACATTCCAGCCCGAAGTTAACTTGTAGTAGGCTAGAGTCTGTAGCGGCTTACTACAGTGTGGTGTTTAAATCTGGACTAGATCCCAGGGTTTTTATACATTTGCGGTTTCCTCATTAACAAAATTTTTGGTGTCTGTGTTATTTCTTTTCCGCATTATATTTTTATATAATTGAAATATTACTGGTTGTGCGTAGTTCAATCAATTAGATAATCCAACCTTTGATTGTTGATATAAATTGATTGACACTTGAACATTGGTCTTTGGTACTGTTCAAGTTGTTTCACATAATAATCAGGCTCGTGGATTTCTATCTGTTTGATTTGTTGATTACATTGGGAAACATAGATATAACTCTTTGATGTATTTTTCTTGATTGAGTCTGACTATCTATTTGATTCTCTTGGAAGTATATTGGAGTTAGTCCATACAGATTTCCGAAACGAAATATTGGGTGTGGTTGTTAGACCCTCGCTTTTTCACTTATGTCAGAAGAGAGTGCTATCAAGAATAATTAAACTGGGTGCAATCAAGGTTTAACCATCGTTAGTCAATCAAATAAATAATCGAAAACTAAAAATGATTCAAATTCTAGTTTCCTACCAATGGTACTATCCAGACGCTTCTTGATCCCACGGAAGTCTTTAAATTAGTGGACATAAGAGATTTCATTTAATTAGGTTACTCTCCTTTTCAAGATAGTATTACAAGTAATATTATTAGTCGGCTACCATAGTGACTACAAAAAGAAGCTCTTGTGTAATGATAAGTTTGTAAGAAGAACAAAATCCACTACTTATAGACCAAGGTTGCTTAGACACCAATGAATTTCCATAACCGAAAATATCTAAAGATATACAATAAACACCAATTTTTAGTTTTATCTAATTCCAACTAATATCCAACTAATAAACTGAAATCCCTCGTAGGTGACAATTCAACATTAGCTAGAATACAAGTATGCCTTACTAATATGTCTTCCAGAGATATGTTTTACGTGCTAGAAAAATTAAACATATAAATTAGAAACCCTGATTAAAAGATTCTCAAATATTTTAGTTTTGGGATCTCACCTTGAGTAACAAGGAGTATCTTTGAACAATAAAAGAATAATATTTTAATTCATATGTTCAAATTACTCACTATGTCGACATCTTGAACTTTTCTTAATAGTAACTCATATTCCGATATTCACAAAATTCTAAAGTATATGTAAAACCGAAAAAATTGGGAACCGGTCCTGTTAGAGATCCCCGATAGGGATCGGTCCTGCTATAGGTCCTTAAGAAAAGGATCTGTTCTGCTATAGATCCCATAATAGGAACCGGACCACCAATTCTATTAATTCGTTTTAATTACGAAACAAGTTTCGCAAGCCTACTTCCTTAAACTCATGTAGTTAAACATAATTTTATATGTATGAAATTAATCCTAAGTTCATAACAAAATCTAGTAATAAGTAACAAAAGTAGTGTCTATGTCGCACTTGCAAAGTCAAAAGATAAACATTATACTTCGTAATTCAATATACAAAAGTTTTGATACAACTTGTATATTCTTCCTTTACACTTTGATCATAATAAAATGATCAAGTCTCTAATCCTAGATACAAATAAAAACAAGTCAAGTCGTGTATTACTAACCTAGAACAGATTGATGATGTGTTCGTTGATGTTGATATGTCTTCAGGTTCTCCAGATTCTTTAAAGTAATATTTGTATGTCTCAAAATTTCTAGACTTCCCAGTCTAACCTTACAAAATTGACTTTAGTAATCTAATCAAGCGACCTTGAGTTTTGAAACTAAAATATGACAACCAAACTCGATATACCAACGTTGTGCGAGTTCAACCGAGCAATGCAGTAGCAAGTACTACACGGGATCATAATCCTATCAAGAGAAAAAGTTGGTGGTGTACTTAGTACCCTCTCATTTTCAATTCTTATTTTAGAGATAAACAATAAAATGCGGAAAAGAAAAAACACAAGACACCAAAAATTTGTTAACGAGGAAAACTGCATTTGCGGAAAAAACCATGGGACCTCGTGCAGCTTTGAACACCATACTGTATTAAACCGCTACCCCTCCTAGAAATTCATATGCAGTTATGTTTCTTATGCCTCTTGAACCTCCCAAGAATTTGCGCACGTTGCTCCCCTTAGCTGACGTCCTTTACAGTCTAAGAGTTACTTCTACCTCAGTGAAGACTTTTGATACAAATCTGTGTCTAACAAACAAGATTATTTAATTTTCCTTTCGATAGGTTTCAGTATAGGTTTGAGTATATGTTTATAGTATACAAATTCCAGGAAACCTCACGAATCCGGAACTCTTAAACTCAGTTAGATGAGAAACCTGGATTAATAACCACCTCTGAAGAACAAACCAAACAAGAGTTTAGATATCTATTTTGTGGAATCAAAAAAGTTTGATACGAATAGAACTTTGTGATTTCTATCTATCTCATTCCTGACCCAATATTACCAGAACCTCAAAGATCAATAAGAACAAGATCTGGATTCAAGAACTATCATGTAAAAGATAGTCTTACCGGGCTTCACGAATCTTTAAGTAAAATCTTCAATGTCGTAACCTAATTATATTTCTCAGAGGAAATATAGGTTTTAGATGACGAATATAGTTTAGTAACTAGGTGTTGATGGTGGTTTTTAATTCAGGGTTAAAATCGCAAAACCTCACATTTTATGTGCCGTCACTCAGCAAAGAAACGGATTCATGTAAAATGATAAGAGTTCAACCTCTCCACTGGCGTATTTATTGAGAAACTCAATATGTTCACATGAAATTTATCCAGACTGGTGCATGTAGCAACAATCCCAGACTAAGCAATTGATCCGCCATGGATTAGTAGCTGCAAAGTCCTACCCAAAATCAGAAAGCAAAGAATAAAGTAGCCGCGGAGAAGGAGCAACAATGAGAGAAAGCGTGGCCATGTCATAGGACAGCTGGATACACTTGGACATGCCCCATGCTACCCAACCGGCCCTTACTCCTTTATCGACCAATCAGGTCGCTTTAAACCTGCCACACTCCCATGAGTTGTGGCTGGGCCATACTTGCCGGTCCTATTCCCCATCGACCAATCAGGTCGCATTAAACCTACCACGCGTACCATAAGTGTATCCACAGTCGTGCTTGGCTGGACCCCTCTTTTTATTGACCAATCAGGTTGCTCTAAATCTTCCAGAATATTAAAATAGGTGGAATTGCGTCAAGTGGTCACCATGCCAAATTGGCTTCCCAAAGATTGTACAAAAAACTGGGAACATTTGGTAAAAAATTTTAGTATGAGCTACATGTCAAAAGTTTTTTTATGGATTTCTAGCATAACATACTAAAAATTCAAATCAATCAGAGTAACGAGCTAAAATATACAACATAAAAGGCGAGCTAGGTCATGGCGAAAAACTGGCAGAATCCCTCCTGAATTCTTCCTAAGTTTCACTGTCAGGCTGTTTTCACCTCCTAAACGAGCTCAAAACCTAAATATTCCATCGAGAGGAGATAGGAAATTCTTTTCTGATCAGAATAGAGTGGCGGACCGTCAAAATTCGAGTTCGTACGATAATTCTACAATAATTTTAGTGAGGGTCCCACATCTGAATTTTCTGGTTACGAAATTTCATGAGTTAACACAAATTTTATGTGAATCATCTCAGCCATCCAACTTGGCTAGCCAACTTAAACGGTTTATATTTAATTTGAGCCAATCATCTCGGCCATCCACGGCCACATGCTGCATGCCGCATACCTTATGCGCTAATTAGGGTTTCGGCATGCCAAACCCTAATTTAGGCAAAGTTGTTATGCCAACCGAGCCAAAACAATGTTCCACATAGCATTGGGACTGATGTGGCCACTGAAACTGATGTTGCCACACCAAATTTGAGTCTAACACCAATGTGTCAAAATTTAGTGGCCATGGATACGCCAGGCGCTACTTGCACCATCGTGCCGCTGGCATTCACAAACTATGCCAGCCACTCCACCATGCCAATGGCATGCACAAACTATGCCATCCATGCCGCAATGCCACTGGCGTGCGCTAAAGGCGCCACTATACCATTGTCAAGCGCCAACATAGGGTAGCCATAATCAACGACTACCCTTCCTCATGAGATGCATCCAAGTCCGCCACCGAGATGAAAGGCTTATGGAAATTTTTAGGCGACTAGACGCCTAAATCTAGTGGCCATGGCTACACCAGGTGCCACTTGCACCACTGGCATGCACGAGCCATGCCGGGCATTCCACATTTCCACCGGCGTACATCAAAACGACATTGATCCATTATCAGGTGCCAACACAAGGTATCCATAATCAACGGCTACCCTTCCTCATGAGATGCGATCTCATCCATCGAAGTTCGCCACCGAACTGACAGACTTGTGGCAAGTTTTAGGCGACCAGCCAAGACGGGATTAATAGCATCACATGCTGTTTTCCTGTGGCAAGCCTCTTGATTTTAACTTTCCACATGTAGCAAAGTGCTACATGTTTTCCACGAAAATACTCGAGACATCAAACATGTGACAAATTGGGGGATGCTCATCAGGGTATTGGTTTGGCGGTCTACAGCGTGCGGCGTGCAATATGCACATTGTAAAAAAGTGTCATAAAGCGTGGTGGTTAGTAATGGCAAGAAGTAATGGTGTAAACGGATCCACCTTCTTCATTATGGAAGCATAATTCCTGGCATTACACGTTAATATTCCACCACTCAATCGTTTCCACTTCCTACGAGACCAAGGTACGTTTTATTACGACTTGTATAAATAGGTTTCATCTATTTCCACCAGACAACAAGTTTGGGTTGGCAACAATAAAGTATCCAGAAATCACCTGGTAGATTTTCATTCTGCTAGCCAGTTCTACTTTCTGATATAAGTCGTAAACAACAACACCTTAAGAATCAATAATTCTGGTCCAACACTGTCTTCGCTTCCCTCCCTAAGACCAACCCTTCTCCTTTACTTTGTGACTGAAGCAATCCTGGAACGACCATTTCTTGGTTTAGGCAATGATTATACAGATTGATCTCTCGAATCTAAAGTACTCACGTGTTGTACATTGTTTAGTGTCTAGAATTGTTTCTCACCCACACACCCAAAATTACCAAAATTAGCAAAAACGGTTTTCACCCACAAACAATTGGAAAACACAGTGGGAGGTTAATCTCTCGGTTGCAATATTGATTTCCAATTTCCAATTTCGTTTTTTAATCCCGGTCTCAAGATGGTAGAACTCATGTCCGGATCAGCAACAAACCCTGATGCCACCGGCGCTGAAAACGCCCTTGATATCAACGTTCCTTCCAGTGACATCAATGTACCACCTGTCAGCATGATCAACACCCACGGCGCCGCATACTCTACCACCAACACTAGCGGCATAGGAAACATTCCCTCAGGCGTTACACCTCCGATCACCATAGCCAAAGCTACTGCCACCACCCCATTGTTTCTTACCATTTCTGATTTGATGGAAAGCCTATAAGTTCTTGCTAAGGCTCAGACGGACATGGCCACAACTCAAAATGAGCGAAACAATGAATATCCAAATAATTAGTCAAGGGATTCAGAATTCGGGCGTTAGATTGTCTTACACCAAATTTGACTAAACATCAATTGGTGAAGTTGTGCATTAATACTTTCTAGGGACTCTGTTCACAAAACTATGTAGTCTATGATGGAGCAAGTGTGTGAGATTCTCCATTTCTCCAAGATGCAGCGCCGAGATATATTTTAGGTACTCAACCGTGTTGCATTAGCGCTTCGACCTTTGCTCCAGGATCCGCTTCAACGTTCTCTCCAGAAGCAACGTTCTCTCCAGAAATCTCTCCGCTTCAACGTTTCGCTCCAGGAGCCGCTTCAATGTTTCGCTTCAGAATCACCCGCTTTAACTTTTCGCTCCATAATCCGTTCCTCTTTAACGTTTCGCTCCAGAAGCCGCTTAAACGTTCTCTACAGAAGTTGCCACTCCTTCCTGCCAAGGTTCATTCCCGTAGTCGCCACTCCTCCCTGTCAAGGATAGTGATCGCAGCTAGCCAAGTCTCTTCTGATCACAGCTGCCACCAAGAACCGCTGTTGCTCTTTTGTAGATACCAGCCAGGGATTCACCATAACAACAACCACTACAAAGAATATTTCGTCCATGTGATGTTCCAAGAATCCCATCCAGGAGAGTACAATAAGCTTGTATCAAATCACAGAGGCGTGGATTCAAGGCGGTGCAATCAAAGTAAGCTACACTTGGGGACTGACGCCTCCTTCATGTTTAGAAGTTTAAACGCAGTCACCACCTTACTAGCGAATACAATGGAAGCACATCTTCCACAAGAAAATAAGCTCATGACAATTACACATGGGGACTTTTGTCACGCTGCTTACTCACGTGAGAGCCTGATATACCTAAAGCCCAATCATGTGCAAAGGACATGCCTAGCGGAGATAGAGCTACGTAAATATACTTAAACTAAATATTTTATATCTATTAGCATATCAAATAAATTTCAAATATCTTAGTGCTGAGACGTGAAAATTCCTCAAAATTCACCATTGTGTCGCGAGGCATGCTGCCTCAAAATACCTTTCCTCTTAGTGTTGAGACGTGTAAATTCATCAACACTCACTACTCTGTTGCTAGGCATGCTTCCTCAACACATCCTTCCTCTTAGTTTTGAGACGTCTAAATTCCTCAACACTCACTACTGTGTTCCCAGGCATGCGGCCACAACACACCTTTCCTCTTAGTGTTGAGACGTGTAAATTCCTCAACACTCACTACTGTGTTGCTAGGCATGCTTCCTCAACACATCCTTTCCTCTTAGTGTTGAGATGTGTAAATTCCTCAACACTCACTACTGTGTTGCTAGGAATGCTTCCTCAACACATCTTATCCTCTTAATGTTGAGACGTGTAAATTCCTCAATACTCACTACTGTGTTGCTAGGAATGCTTCCTCAACACACTTTCCTCTTAGTGTTGAGATGTGTAAATTCCTCAACACTCACTATTGTGTTATTAGGAATGCTTCCTCAACACACCTTTCCTCTTAGTGTTGAGACGTTTAAATTCCTCAACACTCACTACTGTATTGCTAGGTGTTGATGGTGTTTTTTAGTTCGGGGTTAAAATCGGAATACCTCATATTTAATGTGTCGTCACTCTGCAAAGAAACGGAGCCATGTAAAATGATGAGAGTTCAATCACTCCACTGGAATATTTATTGAGCAACTCAATATGTTCACATGAAATTTATCCAGACTGGTGCATGTAGCAACAATCCCAGAGTAAGCAATTGATCCGCCATGGATTAGTAGGTGCAAAGTCCTACCCAAAATCAGAAAGTAAAGAATAAAGGAGCCGCGGAGAAGGAGAAACAATGAGAGGAAACATGGCCATGTCATAGGCTAGCCGGCGCAACATGGCCATGCCCCATGCTAGCCAACCGGCCCTTACTCCTTTGTCGACCAATCAGGTCGCTTTAAACCTGCCATACTCCCATGAGTTGTGGCTGGGACCATACTTGTCGGCCCTATTCCCCATCGACCAATCAGGTCGTATTAAACCTACCACGCATACTAGAAGTGTATCCACACTCTTGCTTTGCCGGCCCCTTCTTTTTATCGACCAATCAGGTTGCTCTAAACCTTCCACAATATTAAAATAGGTAGAATTGCGTCAAGTGGTCACCATGCCAAATTAGCTTCCCAAAGATTGTACAAACAACTGGGAATGTTTGGTAAATAATTTTAGTATGAGAAACATGCCAAAAGTTTCGTATGGATGTCTAGCATAGTACACTAAAAATTCAAATCAATTAGAGTAACGATCTAAAAGATACGACATAAAAGGCGAGCTAGGTCATGGCTGAAAACTGACATAATCCCTCCTGAATTCTTCCTAAGTTTCACTGCCGGTCTGTTTTCACCTCCTAAACTAGCTCAAAACCTAAATATTCCCGCTTAGGGAGATATGAAATTCTTTTATGATCAGAATGGAGTGGCGGAATGTCAAAAGCCAAGTTCGTACGAGAATTATACAAAGATTTTAATGAGGGTCCCACATCTGAATTTTCTGGTTACGAAATTTCATGAGTTAACACAAATTTTATGTGAATCATCTCATCCATCCAACTTAGCTAGCCAACTTAAATGGTTTATATTTAATTTGAGCCAATCAAATCGGCCATTCACGGCCACATGCCGCGTGCCGCATACCTTATGCGCTAATTAGGGTTTCGACATGCCAAACCCTAATTTTGGCAAAGTTGCTACGCGAACCGAGCCAAAAAAATGTTCCATAGAGCAATGGAATTGATGTTGCCACTGAAAATTATGTTGCCACACCATATTTGAGTCTAACACCAATGTTCCAAAATTTAGTGGCCATGGCTACGCCATGCGCTACTTGCACCATCGTGCCGCTGGCATGCACAAACTATGTCAGCCACTCCACCACGCCACTGGCATGCACAAACTATGCCATCCATGTCGCAATGCCACTGGCATGCGCTAAAGGCACCACTGTACTATTATCAGTCGCCAACAGAAGGTATCCATAATCAATGGCTACCCTTCCTCATGAGATGCAATCACAGCCAAGTCCTCTATCGAGCTGACAGGCTTGTGGCAAGTTTTAGGCGACCATCCGCCTAAATCTAGTGGCCATGGCTACGCCAGGTGCCACTTACGCCACCGTGCCACTGGAATGCACGAGCCATGCTGTCCATGCCACATTGCCACCAGCGTACATCAAAATTCCACTGCGCCATTATCAGGATCCAACACAAGGTAGTCATAATCAACGGCTACCCTTCCTCATAAGATGCGATATTAGCCATCGAAGTTCGCCACCGAACTGACAGACTTGTGGCAAGTTTTAGGCGACCAGCCAAGACGAGCCTAATAGCATCATATTTTATTTTCCTGTGGCAAGCCTCTTGATTTTAACTTTCCACACGTATCAAAGTGCTACATGTTTTCCACGAAAACACTCGAGACATCAAACATGTCAAAAACTGGGGGATGCTCATATGGGTATTGGTCTGGTGGTCTACATCGTGCGGCGTGCAATGTGCCAGTTACAAGAAAGTGTCATAAAACGGGGCAGTTAGTAATGGCAAGAAGTAATGGTGTAAACAGATCCACCTCCTTCATTATAAAAGCATAATTCCTGACGTTACACGTTACTCTTCCACCACTCAATCGTTTCCACTTCCTACGAGACCAGGGTACGTTTTATTACGACTTGTATAAATAGGTTTCACCTATTTCCACCAGACAACAAGTTTTTGGTCAGAGAACAACACAGTATCCAGAAATCACCTGATAGCTATCCATTATGCTAGCCAGTTCTATTTTCTGATACAAGTCATAAACAACCACACCTTCAGAATCAACGATTCTGGTCTCAACACTTTCTTCGCTTCCCTCCCTAAGACCAACCCTTCTCATTCATTTTGTGACCGAAGCAAGCCTGGAACGGCCATTTCTTGGTTTAGGGAAGGATTGTACAAATTGATCTCACGAATCAAAATTACTCTCATGTAGTGTATTGTTTAGGGTCTAGACTCGTTTCTTATCCACACACCCAAAATTACCAAAAATTAGCAAAAACAGTTTTCACCCACAAACAATTGGCGACCACAGTGGGAGGTTAATCTCTCGTTTGCAATATCAATTTCCAATTTCTTTTTTCAATCCCGATCTCAAGATGGTAGAACTCAGGTCTGGATCAGTAACAATCCATGATGCCACCGGCGCTGAAAACGCCCCTGATATCAATGTTCCTTCCGGTGACATCAATGTACCACTTGTCAGCATGATCAACACCCACGGTGCCGTAGACTCTACTACCAACACCAACGGCATAGGAAACGTTCCCTCAGGCGTTACTCCTCCGATCACCAGATCCAGAGCCGCTGCCTCCACCCCATTGTTTCTTCAAGTGTGACGCCCCCAATTTTCACCAGAGCTGCTGTCACTCCACCATCAGGACGAGATACCAGAAGATCCATAGGAAGCCAACCCCTATTACCATTGCTGATTTGATGGAAAGCCTAGAAGTTCTTGCTAAGGCTCAGAAGGACATGGCCACTACTCAAAAGGAGCGAAACAATAAATATCCGAATAATTAGTCAAGGGATTCAGAATTCCAGAATTAGATTATCTTAAACAAAATGTGACTGAACATCAATTGGTGGAATTGTGCATTAATGCTTTCAGTGGACTCTGTTCACAAAACCATGTAGTCTATGATGGAGTAAGTGTGTGAGATTTTCTATTTCTCCAAGGTGCAGCGCCGAGATATATTTTCGGTCCTCAACCGTGTTTCATTGGAAGTTAGAACTTTGATCTAGGAGCCTCTTCAACGCTCTCTTCAGAATTCGTCGCTTCAACGTTCTCTACAGAAGCCGCTCCGCTTCAACGTTTCGCTCTAAGATCCGCTTCAACGTTTCGCTTCAGAATCCTCCGCTTCAACGTTTCGCTCCAGGATCCGCTTCAATGTTTCGCTTCAGAATCCTTCGCTTCAATGTTTCGCTTCAGAAACCGCTTCAACGTTCTCTCCAGAAGCCTCAACTCCTTCCTACCAAGGTTCGTTCCCGTAGCCGCCACTCCACTCCTCCTTGTAAAGGATTATGATCGTATCCAGCCAAGTCTCTTCTGATCACAGCTTTCTCCAAGAACCGCTGCTGCTTGTTTATTGATACCATCCAGAGCTTCACCATAGGAACAACCACTACAAAGAATATTTCGTCCATGTGATGTTCCAAGCATCCCATCCATGAGAGTACAATAAGCTTGTATCAAATCACAGAGGCGTGGATTCGAGGTGGCGCAATCAAAGTAAGCTACACTTGCGGACTGACGCCTCCTTCAAGTTTATAAGTTTAAACGCAGTCACCGCCTTACTAGCGAATGCAATGGAAGCACATATTCCACGAGAAAATAAGCTCAGGACAATTACACATGGGGACTTTTGTCACGTTGCTTACTCACGGGAGAGCCTGATACACCTAAATCCCAATCATGCGCGAAGGACATGCCTAGCGGAGACAGAGCTAAGTAATTATCCTTAAACTAAATGTTTTATATCTATTAGGCATATCGAATAAATTTTAAATCTCTTAGTGTTGAGATGTGAAAATTCCTCAATACTGACCACTGTATTGCCAGGCATGCTGCTTCAACATACCTTTCCTCTTAGTTTTGAGACGTGTAAATTCCTCAACACTCACTACTGTGTTGTTAGGAATGCTTCCTAAACACATCTTTCCTCTTAGTGTTGAGACGTGTAAATTCCTCAACACTCACTACTGTGTTGCTAGGCATGCTTCCTCAACACATCTTTCCTCTTAGTATTAAGACGTGTAAATTCCTGAACACTCACTGATGTGTTTCCAGGCATGCTACCACAACATACCTTTCCTTTTAGTGTTGAGACATGTAAACTCCTCAGCATTCACTACTGTGTTGCTAGTCATGCTTCCTCAACACATCCTTTCCTATTAGTGTTGAGACGTGTAAATTCATAAACACTCACTAATGTGTTGCTAGGCATACTTCCTCAACACATCCTTCATCTTAGTGTTGAGAAGTGTAAATTACTCAACACTTACTACTGTGTTGCTAGGCATGCTTCCTCAACACATCTTTCCTATTAGTGTTGAGACATGTAAATTCCTCAAAAATCACTACTGTGTTGCTAGGGATGCTTCCTCAACACATCCTTCCTCTTAGTGTTGAGAAGTATAAATTACTCAACACTCACTATTGTGTTGCTAGGCATGCTTCCTCAACACATCCTTCCTCTTAGTGTTGAGACGTGTAAATTCCTCAACACTCAGTATTGTATTTCCAGGCATGTTGCCACAACACACATTTTCTCTTAGTATTGAGACGTGTAAATTCCTTAACACTCACTACTGTATTACTAGTCATTCCTCCTCAACACATCCTTCCTCTTAGTGTTGAAATGTATAAATTCCTCTACACTCACTACTGTGTTTCCAGGCATGCTGCCTCAATTCACCTTTTCCTCTTAGTGTTGAGACGTTCAAACTCATCAATACTCACCATTGTGTTTCCAGGCAATATTCCTCAACACATTTTTCCTCTTAGTGTTGAGACATTCAAACTCTTCAACACATATTTTTCTTTAGTGTTGAGACGTGGAAATTTCCTCAACACTCACCATTGTGTTGCCAGGAAAATTTTTTCAACATATATTTTTCCTTCGTGTTGAGATGTGGAAATTTCCTCAACACTCTCCACTGTGTTTCCAGGAAAGCTGCCTCAATACATCCGTGTTTCCAGGAAAACTGCCTCAACACATATTTTCCCTTAGTTTTGAGATTACAAATTCCTCAACACTCACCACTATGTTGTTAGGCATACTGCCTCAACACATCTTTCCTCCTAGTTTTGAGACATTCAAACTCCTCAACACTCACTGATGTTGTCATAGTGTTAACAACTTCACCACCTCAACACTCATATTTGTGTTAAGGATCACTGCGCCAACACTCCATGGCATCATCACCCTATGGCCAAGCCAAAAGTATGCCAACATAAGGATCATAGACTACTCATATGTCACCATATCATGCTTACCTCGCAATAATTCCACGGTTACGTGCTAAGAAAGGGACTTAATGTTGATGGTGGTTTTAAGTTCAGGGCTAAAATCGTAAAACCACATATTTAATGTACCGTCACTCTGCAAAGAAACGGATGCATGTAAAATGATGAGAGTTCAACCTCTTCCCTGACGTATTTATTGATCAACTCAATATGTTCACATGAAATTTATCCAGACTGGTGCATGTAGCAACAATCCCAGACTAAGCAATTGATCCGCCATGGATTAGTTGGTGCAAAGTCCTACCCAAAATCATAAAGAAAATAATAAAGGAACCGCGAATACGAGCAACAATGAGAGGAAGCGTGGCCATGTCATAGGCCAGCCGGTGCCACTTGGACATGCCCCATGCTACCCAACTGGCCCTTACTCCTTTGTCAACCAATCAGGTCGCTTTAAACATACCACACTCCCATGAGTTGTGGCTGGGCCCATACTTTCCGACCCTATTCCTCATCGACCAATCAGGTCATATTAAACCTACCACGCACACCATAAGTGTACCCACACTCATTCTTGGTCGGCCCCCTCTTTTTATTTACCAATCAGGTTGCTCTAAACCTGCCACAATATTAAAATAGGTGGAATTGCGTCAAGTGGTCACCATGCCAAATTGGCTTCCCAAAGATTGTACAAACAACTGGGAACGTTTGGTAAATTTTTTTAGTATAATCTACATTCCAAAAGTTTCGTATGGATGTCTATCATAACATACTAAAAATTAAAATCAATCGGAGTAACGAGCTAAAAGATACAGCACAAAAGGCGAGCTAGGTCATGGCTGAAAACTGACAAAATCCCTCCCGAATTCTTCCACAGTTTCACTGTCGGGCTGTTTTCACCTCCTAAACGAGCACAAAACCCAAATATTCCCTCGATGGGAGATAGGAAATTGTTTTCTAATCATAATGGAGGGGCAGACCGTCAAATTCCGAGTTCGTAAGAGAATTCTACAACAATTTTAGTGAGGGTCCCACATCTGAATTTTCTGATTACGAAATTTCATGAGTTAACACAAATTTTATGGGAAGCATCTCATCCATCCAACTTGGCTAGACAACTTAAATGGTTTATATTTAATTTGAGCCAATCATCTCGGATATCCACGACCACATGCCTCGTGCCGTATACCTTATATGCTAGTTAGGGTTTCGGCATGCCAAACCCTAATTTAGGCAAAGTTGCTACGCCAACCGAGCCAAAACAATGTTCCACAGAGTATTGGGATTGATGTGGCCATTGAAACTGATGTTGCCACACCACATTTGAGTCTAACACCAATGTGCCAAAATTAAGTGGCCATGGCTACGCCAGGCGCTACTTGCACCATCGTGCCGCTGGCATGCGGTCTACAGCGTACGGCGTGCAATACTCGCGTTATAAGAAAGTGTCATAAAGCGGGGCGGTTAGTAATGGAAAGAAGTAATGGTGTAAACGGATCCACCTCCTTCATTATGGAAGCATAATTCCTGACGTTACACGTTAATCTTGCACCACTCAATCGTTTCCACTTCCTACGAGACCAAGGTACGTTTTATTACGACTTGTATAAATAGGTTTCATCTATTTCCACCAGACAACAAGTTTGGGTCGGCAACAATAAAGTATCCAGAAATCACCTGGTAGATTTTCATTCTGCTAGCCAGTTCTACTTTCTGATATAAGTCATAAACAACAACACCTTCAGAATCAACAATTCTGGTCTCAACACTGTCTTCGCTTCCTTCCCTAAGACTAACCCTTCTCCTTCACTTTGTGACTGAAGCAAGCCTGGAACGTCCATTTTTTGGTTTAGTCCAGGATTATACAGATTGATCTCTCGAATCAAAAGTACTCCCGTGCAGTGCATTATTTAGGGTCTAGACTCGTTTCTCACCCACACACCCAAAATTACCAAAATCAGCAGAAAAAGTTTTCACCCACAAACATTAGGACACAAGAGTATCAGGGATTTAGAAATCATGTTGCGAGTCTCTCTATTTATATATTTTTAAGGCTCTAGGTGCTTTGAATTCAAGCTAGGGTTGCTCGAAATTTAAGTAAATACTTTCTCAGTTTAGATGAAAGTCTTATCAGGAATTCATATAAGCGTGTGAGATTTTTGCCTTGGAATTACATAGAAGAATATGCACTATGTTCCAAGATTCTGGAACCGTGTAGAATGATAACCCATAGCGGCTAAGTATCCCTTGAAACACATAGTGATGCTTAACACTCAAGACTTAATCATTGATCCACAAACACAAAGTTATTTAGCGAATAAAGTTGTCTTGGAAGTGTCTATGAGAGTTGTACCAGTCAAACATAATCATATAGGATAATTCGTGTAATTCTGTTAATACTGGAACATGACAAGTTTGCGAACCGGGTTTTCAAACCTCTAACAGTCCCCGAAGTGAGGTCACAAGGATTTGAAAACCTTAGAAGTTTGCGAAAGTCAGGCCACAAGGGTTTTCAAATCGGGTTTGCAAACCTTGAAAGTTCAAAAAAGTCATACGATAGGAGTTTGTAAACCGGGTTTATGAACCTACCTTATTCCTGAACTCAAATGGGTTCACAAACGGGGGTTGGAAACCTATACAGTTCACGACATTCAGACTCACTTTGGTAAAACTTGCAAGTATGTTTACATATCGCCGAGCAGTCTTTTTTATCTCGTATTTAATTTGAACATTCCCAATTGGAAAAGACATAACGTATTCTTTCTTGGGAAATTTCCTAATGATCAACTTGAAATAAAAATAGTTTATAAATGATAAAATGTTCTAACTAAGATTGCTAAGGATCTATGAACATTCATTTCTTGAATCATGTTTCAAGAATTTAACCAAGACATGCTTGAAATCAAAATTTCTTCTTTGCAATATTAAATCTACTAAATCATACGACATAGTCTTATAAGATAGAATGGTAAATATCGTGAGTTAATAGGATAGGTCAGTCTTCACATACCTATTTGTTGATGAAATTTTCGCAAATGTCTTCGTTTGTTCTTCAGTCTTCGAGGGTTATTTAGTGATGTTTGATACTCAATTACCATACTCTAATCCTAGTTTGAGATTTTACTTTAGTAGACTAGGAATCAAGATATAGTTGTATATATAACACTAACAATAAGCTTGAGATATCAAAACTTGTGAGTTCGACTGAGCGATGCTCTAACAATATATTTATTCTTCCGAGAAGTGGTTCGTCTTTATGGAATATGATAGGCTCGGAAAGATACCTACTTCTATGTATAAACTGCAAGTGCACAGTGTCAACAAGCAACACAGGGCAAGCACAGGTCGAACCACAAAGACTTGGAGAGTGTAGAAGTTGATTCTAAATCCTGATTCAGAGAGTAACCAAAAGGGGTTTGATTTTGTCGATACGACGATATGATTTTCAAGTGACTGAAATAATAAAAGTAAAAGATGCAAATAACAAGATATGTAAACAATGATAATATGGATACTAGGGTATTCAAATCCACCAATAACCTATGATATGCATTCAACTTGTAATATTATTCTTGTCCTTATAGTAGATTCAAGTCTACCGTATAACTAAGGTGTTTCTCCAATGGATAATTTAATCACAACTAAAGTATTTCTCCAAAGCATTAATTGTCTAATTAAGCACAACTAATCTAAAGATCAATATTTGGTTAAGCATGAGTTGTAGCATAATCAACATAGAGATATTCTAACTACAATGAATACATGGCATACATTGTGAGAGCAAGATGTTGAAAAACTTGGATTAAATTATATCTTTAAACAATTCTAAACTTTCAAGAACAAGATACAAGATATGAATACATACCAATGAGATTAGGGCTTCATCTAAACCCTAGTAAATGAAATTAGAACATGAAGAACATTACAACAAAATTGAAATTTGATAAACTAACATGAACAAGCTATTCTTGGATGAGTTTTCAACACAACAACCCTCTCTATTTATACACAAAAATTCTCTCACACTTGGGATTCGAAATTTACTGTATCAACCACTCAACAATTAAACAAAACATGTTTTCTTAATTGATGGATATAATGGAATACAATGGGGGTGAGGTGGATGTTTTGGAAAGAATCCAATGGGGGTGAGGTGGATGTTTTGGAAAGAATCCAATGGGGGTGAGGTGGAAATGGATTTGGGTCCTGGGTTTTGGATCATGGGTTTTGGATCATGGGTTGTTTAATCCCATGAATTTGTAAACAAGTTGCCACTGATGCGCGAGCGGGTTGCAATGCTTCCAACTTTCTTCTCTTTTGTCTTCTCAATTCTTCCAAGCTTTATTTAGTACTTAAAAACACAAAATTAATTAATACAAATATTTAATCTTGAAGATGGTAAGAATGCAGAATTTGGGATAATATATGACTTTGAAGCGCGAAAGATGAGTTAAGTGCCAATGAAAAGGTGTATGAATATGCAATATTTGGCACTCATCAAATACCCCCAAACCTGAATTTTACTTGTCCTCAAGTGAAATAGAAATCCAGAAATCCTAACTATACCACTGTCGCTGGTCTCTCGAATGCATTTAGCGTATGCATCAAGCCTTTAAACCCCTAGGTGTCCCTAGTGGACGAGTTGTAGTCTCGTGAGGGCCTACCAAAGATGTACCCACAAAACCTTCTCCAATTTCAGAGCATCCATAGAAATGTCTTCGTCTTCGGTCTTCAACTGTAGATGATGAACTTAGGAATTTCGTAGAACCATGAAAATTTGTAACCAATATATTTTTTTTAAGACCCGCTACACAGCTGATCATCAATTTTTTTTTTTTTTTTTAATTTAGTGACCCGCTACACAGCTGGTCATCAGATAACACACTACAAAAGACCCGCTACATAGCTTGTCATAAAAAAATGCAAAAGATTACAAAAGATCCTACAAAAGACCCGCTACACAGCTGGTCTTGACAAAGACAACCAAAAATAAAATGCAAAAGACTATAAAAGACCCTACAAAAGACCCGCTCCACAGCTGGTCATAAAAAAAAATGCAAAAGACTATAAAAGACCCTATAAAAGACCCGCTCCACAGCTGGTCATAAAAGACACAACAAAAATTGCAATACTCCCCCAAACCTAAATCTAACATTGTCATCAATGTTTCAAAAGATAACAGAAACAACAAAACATGAGAACAAAACAGATTCAAAGGAAAGAGATTACCAGATGCCAAAAAGGGTGGTGCTAACCATAATTGAATGAATGCTTTGAAAGCAAATAATATGAGCGCAAGACAAAAAGTTTGGTTAGCACACAAATATATCAACAAGATTCAAAATTTTACCTACTAGATTATACAATGATGACTCACCATGTACCAACAATCTAAAAAGTTGAGGATCAACCCAAAAGACGTAGTGCGGAAACATCAACAGCCTTACACAATTATAACAGGACAACAATTCAAGTGAGACTGCATATGTGAATGAGTTACCCCCAAACCTAGATTTTTCAATAGATATATTTTTGGGTACAAAATCTAACAATTTCAGGTGTGCACCATGCACAAGATCTAGTTCAAAGTGGATTTTGTCAGGGATGGATGGAGAGACATGAGTGAACTCTAATTGTGGCTCATCAAAGGTATTATATTTAACAGCAAAATAGTACAAGAGGACTTGAGAGGCACACAGTTCCAATCCTAGATTAGGTACTCTTAGAAAAGTAGGTTTAACAATAACTTTACAAACCAAATCTAGGTTGGGTGCAAGATTACCAGTTTGTGACATGGGCAGGGAGGTAGGCACATCATTATTAGGCACATCTATAACTCCTAAATCATTTGCCAGTGTCGCAGCATGCTCACATTCATAGAACAATCCATCAAGACCCAAATAAGTATCATGCTCATCCAAAGTTTTATTCTCATGCATAGACAAATCCAAAGAGACATCACAATGTGACCCAGGTAGAGAATCAGACACGTCAATTATGTTTTTATGCATAAGATCATTAGTGTTGACAGGAGATTCAACATTACCTATGTCAGACACAAGTACAACATCATGCTCATGCTCATAAAACAAATCAATAAGCCCCGGTTCACAATCATCCCCTAGAACTTCAGTTTCATGCATAGGAATATCACAAGAAACTTCACACTGTGACTTAGACAGAGAATCAGACACATCAAAGTTATTTTCATGTATAGTATCATTAGTGTCTACAGAAGATTCAACATTTTCTAAGTCACAAACAAGTTGTGTAGCATGCTCTCTTTCACAGGACAACTGCACATGCTCAAGATTAGTAACCACATCACATGTAAATGGAACATTAGAAGAAACTTCATCCATTAAGGTCGAGGCAGATAATCCTAATGTCTCTGAACCCAAAGGTTCGACAATATTTTCAGTAAAAACATATTCTTCTAACATAACATCATCATCATCATCATCATCATAGAAATGCATTTCCGTATTTAAAATCGTAGTATTTCTAGTCCCTTCATTTAAAATAGGTTCATATGCAATATCAGCTGCACAAGTAAGACTAGGCATACTATTTTCACATTTTATTTCATTAGGACAAACAAATATTTCATCCTGAAGTTCCTCCTTTCCTACATTTTGTAAATGAATCAAATTCATTTTTAAAAATGCATTAAGTTGTTCAATGGAAGGAGAGTCTTCAACAGTAGGAAATTCATAATCAATGATATATGGTTTATCATGCAATACACTCCTAGCATTATTTTGTTCGAAGCTTCTGAGATTTTCCTCCACATATTGAGAAGTACAAAATTGTTCAAATTCCCACTGTGGTGGATGATACATGTGTGCATGGTCATTAGGGTCTATAAAATACTGATCGCAACCTTCGAAAGGTTGATTATGGTCCCAATGACTATCAGCTTTGTAATCTGTTGGCATTTCATATTTTGGATTTTCATGATATTCTCTAGATTGCCTAAAATCATGCAAAATATAGCAATTCTCAGCAGGATGGCCTAAGCCTCCACATAAGGTACAAGCATAGATTTCAGATTGCATTTCTAAAGCTGTGATTTTAGCTTCTAACTGATCCAAAAATGATGATTGTGAGGGTTGTGCACTGTCAAGATGTTCATTTTCACCTTGTGGTGGATGATACATGTTTGAATAGTTATTAGGGTCCATGTATTGATGCTCAGGACTGTGAAAATGTCCATAAAAATCCCTATAACTATTGACATCATGGTCTGTTGGAGGCTCATAATATGAAGCATGCCTGTAAGCAAGCTCTCTAATGAATTTGTTTTCATCCTCACCTACAGACCAAAATCCTGACATGATCTCTAACTAGCACTAGGCTTGTTGCAGAGATTGGGAGGTACACACTGAAAACATACCAATATTTTTTTCATTATTTGTTTTTTTTTTTTTTTTTTTTTTTTAAAGCCCGTTCTCTAATGACCTCGGGCATACATTAGAAAAACAAAATAAAAGAAGAAATAAACGGAAGGGAAGTTCTATGCAATCGCAAACAAGGATGACTCCACCACAGTAAACCTACTGATTTCTAGCAAACAAAAACCATGATGGCTCCACTTAGATTGTTTTCTAGACCAGCTTCTAATCCTTCGAAAGGGAATTCGTTACAATCTGAGTAAACCTCTCTGGAATCAATCTGAGTTTAAATAAATTGAATAGAGGCGAGGGAAGATGCAGGAGCTTTGATACCCAAGGCCTCACCGCAATACAAGGCGGTGCAGTCACGCATTCAATTTACAGAAACCGTCATGAACTTCGAAGTATGCTTAAAGAGTAACCAATATTTTTCAAACGACTTTCCTACTAAGCTCGTTACCCTATAGGTCTCGTTCTATTCCAAATTTTAAAGCTTAGGTTCACATTTGGTAACATTTTCCTAAGGCGGGCAAGAAGAGAACGGTGATGAAATCCGAATCCCTTATCTTGTATGGCCAGTTCTTGCCCTTTACTAGGAAAATAAAAGCATCCGTATTCAAGTCCTCGACATATATGCAACCGAAGGAATACAGTAACTCGCTAACAAGGTATTCGTGAGTGTTTCGACAAACTTACCTCCCGTTCCAGACGGGGGATGAACCGTTGTTATCGACTCGGGACACGACTCCTATGTCATGAACGAACCCGAGGGGCCGAGGTGATATTGTAATCACCGTCCTTCTCTGCAAACAGTTTGATATTTAATATTACCCTTCCGTAGAGTTTAAAAATAAAAATAAAAATAGAATGTCCAAACTCCAAAGTCCAAAAATAAAAAATGCAAAAGAAAAAGAAAATTACAAGAGTAGAGGAATCCTAATACAAACTAAAAATAGATAATTAAAATAAACTCTTTTTTTTTTATTAAAATAAAAACTTCTTCCGCTTTCTTTCGCTTCCTTTGCTTCTCCTTTACAACAGCTACTCAGGCACCTGTTGAGCTCAAAAGAGGTAGTTAGGGTTTCGAAGTTTTAAAGAAAAAGCAAAATTAAGAAAAAAAATATATATATATATCGAAAATAAGTGTAAAATTGACTGTGAATAGTTGTGTTGCTACAGTAACTATGCTACAGTTCCAGGAGACGAAATATGAACAGTGACAGGAGATAGAAACTTCAACTACACCGCTACCGAGTCCCCGGAAACGGCGCCAAAAACTTGATAAGATCGGAAAGATACCTACTTCTATGTATAAACTGCAAGTGCACAGTGTCGACAAGCAACACAGGGCAAGCACAGGTCGAACCACAAAGACTTGGAGAGTGTAGAAGTTGATTCTAAATCCTGATTCAGAGAGTAACCAAAAGGGGTTTGATTTTGTCGATACGACGATATGATTTTCAAGTGACTGAAATAATAAAAGTAAAAGATGCAAATAACAAGATATGTAAACAATGATAATATGGATACTAGGGTATTCAAATCCACCAATAACCTATGATATGCATTCAACTTGTAATATTATTCTTGTCCTTATAGTAGATTCAAGTCTACCGTATAACTAAGGTGTTTCTCCAATGGATAATTTAATCACAACTAAAGTATTTCTCCAAAGCATTAATTGTCTAATTAAGCACAACTAATCTAAAGATCAATATTTGGTTAAGCATGAGTTGTAGCATAATCAACATAGAGATATTCTAACTACAATGAATACATGGCATACATTGTGAGAGCAAGATGTTGAAAAACTTGGATTAAATTATATCTTTAAACAATTCTAAACTTTCAAGAACAAGATACAAGATATGAATACATACCAATGAGATTAGGGCTTCATCTAAACCCTAGTAAATGAAATTAGAACATGAAGAACATTACAACAAAATTGAAATTTGATAAACTAACATGAACAAGCTATTCTTGGATGAGTTTTCAACACAACAACCCTCTCTATTTATACACAAAAATTCTCTCACACTTGGGATTCGAAATTTACTGTATCAACCACTCAACAATTAAACAAAACATGTTTTCTTAATTGATGGATATAATGGAATACAATGGGGGTGAGGTGGATGTTTTGGAAAGAATCCAATGGGGGTGAGGTGGAAATGGATTTGGGTCTTGGGTTTTGGATCATGGGTTTTGGATCATGGGTTGTTTAATCCCATGAATTTGTAAACAAAGTTGCCACTGATCTTGCGAGCGGTTGCAATGCTTCCAACTTTCTTCTCTTTTGTCTTCTCAATTCTTCCAAGCTTTATTTAGTACTTAAAAACACAAAATTAATTAATACAAATATTTAATCTTGAAGATGGTAAGAATGCAGAATTTGGGATAATATATGACTTTCAAGCGCGAAAGATGAGTTAAGTGCCAATGAAAAGGTGTATGAATATGCAATATTTGGCACTCATCAACATACCAAAATCCATTAAATTTGGCTTTGATACTAATTTCTTGAGTTATTTTTAGAAGACAATGTGGATATACCTCGGAACTGCCTTTCAATCCAGTATTATATCTCACCCTCAAACAGATTGACAAATAAAGGTCGTTAATTGTTCATTAAAGAAATTTAAACTGACATAAGTGTCCTAACAATAATAAGTGGGATATGCTTTCATCTCATATGGAGTTAACTTTCAACACTTTCGTAAATCGGTTTACTAGTAAGTGTCCTTTTAAAATTATATATTCTAAAAAAGTTACAAATCATGTTGTTAACCTTGGAGTACTTCAAAGAATCATAGTTCCAACGTAAAAGCGGATAACTTGGCAGAAAAAGTTTATCAACTTCATCGTGAAGTGAAAACAAAACTTGAAGAATCTAATGCAAGATACAAAGAGGCATCCGACAAGCATAAACATTTTAAAATATTTCGAGAATGAGTGTTAGTCATGATTCATCTTCGGAAAGTAAGAATTCTAGTGGATACTTACAACGACACCAAGATGAATAAATTTGGTTCACTTGAAGTACCGAAGATAATCAATGATAACAATCGTGTTACTGATCTTCCTATAGACTGAAACATATACAATATGTTCAATGTACAATAAATTTTCACTTTTCATGGGGATAATGAGCTCAAGTTATTTGAAGACATCGCGCACAAGTTTAATAGATTGAATACAAGTTAACTTCCTATTCATTGTTTCCTGTTTTAAGTCTTTCCTAAAGTCTTTTGGTCTTATGTTTAGTTAGCCTTTTCTTTTCTTTATCTATAACTCTTAATTTTAGTCTTGAATCGACTGGTTAAAAACCTTCATTAAGGTAGATGATGTTAAGCAGAACATACTTTTTTTTTAGATTCATAATACTTGAATTCATACCTTATTGTTGTTTTTCACTTCCTATAATCTTATTACGTCTTCTTTTCGCATCTTGTAGGACCATAATATCGCTACATATATTCTCTGCGATATTAACAACACTTCCCAGCGAGCATCACCGCAAGATTTTCAACAACACTTCACGAGTGTCACAAAATCCTTCAAAAGAGTGACGTAATAACTGACGATTGAAGAAAACTTGAGAAAAGCATGTTTGTTCTGCGATGGTTACAAAACTTGCGAGATTTAACATTGTAACTATCGCGGTACAATCGCATAATCAACCCGAAATAAGAGGAAAACTTAGCTGTCATCTACTATGTAACTACCCTATAAATATAGATCCAATGTATCCAAAAAAGGATGATGTATTTTTAAGAGTTAAGAAAGTCTTGAGGAGAGAGAAACTTCAAGAGAATAGTTGTAATCTTGAATTCTTCCATTTCTGTAAACATTTCTGAGAACAAAATAATAAAGTGTCGTTTTTAATCTTTAATTATGAGTTGATTATAACAAGATCTTAACAAGGGTGTAGTGTGGGAAATCCTGCAACTACATTTTGGCGCCCGAAACAAGGAGAATCAAGCTAAAAAATCTCTAATTACAATTTGAAGATTTGAAGAAATTGTTAGAGTTGAAGAAATGGCTAGAAGAAGAAGAAATACATCAGAACCACCAACAACTGTAAGGAGGAGTAAAAGACTTGCAGGAGAAGAAACAAATGAATTAGGAGAATCTTCAAGGATAAGAACAAGAATAAATAGAACAAGGATTGAAGGAGAAGATCAAATTCCACAACCGAATCAACAAACACCAATACAAAATAGAAATGTGGATTATGATAGAGTGAGTGTGCATACTTGGAGATCGGATTCGATGGAAGATGTAGAAGATCAACAATTAAGAAACGGAAGAAGATAAGAAAGAAATCAAGGAGTGGTTGAATAATTAATTCATGGAGAAGGCGAAAATGAAACAACAGATGATCCAAGACAAATAATACAAGAGGAAAGAAGATTAGAGGCGGAAGAGCGTGCAAATTTAATAAGACAAAATCACGAGTTGAGAATGGAGAATTTGAGGTTACAAAATAGAAAATCAAGAAGTACTGTTAGATCGAATTCAAGATCATTAAGAGAAGAATTAAGGCAAAATTCTCCAATAAGAAATGCTAGAGGAAATATCCAAGAGGAAATACAAAATCCAAATGAAGAACAACGTCATATAGAAGAAGAGGTAATAGAAGATCGCCATGATCCGCGTGGAGAAAATTTGGATAATAGACTTAACAACAGAAATCAAGAGGGAAGATACAACCAAAATGATGAAGATAATCCAGAAGAAGGTAGGAGGATATTATATGGGCGAGAGATCCAGAGAAATCGAAGAATAATTGAGGAAGAAATCGAGAGACATTATGTTGAACAAGCACGTCTAGCTTGCGAGAGAGAAAGATTAAGGGCAGAAGTAGAAGAACAAGAATTTCAAGAGGTAGTACGACAGAATAACCATGAAAATCGAGAAAGGAGACGGATGCAAAATCGCTATAATAATAATATTCAGGAAGAGTATGATAGAATAAAAATGAGAATAGAAAGACAACGAAGAGAAATGATGAGAAATAAAGAAATTCGCAGAGAAGTACAGCTGCGATTGCAAGAAGAATGTGAAACAGAAGATCGCAGAAGAAGGAATATGGATGTAGATGAAGATACACAAAATCTCGCAAGACAAGAAGTATATGAACGCAGGAGAAGGGAAGCAGCATTGAAAAGACCAATGGAACCAAATTCAGTTGCGAATGAGCAAATTTTAAGAGAGTTAGCAGAGATGAGGGGAATAATAAATAACAGAAGAGAAGGAGGTAGAAGGAAACTTGATAAAGCTATTGAAGAAGCTGCGAGAACTCCATTCACTCAAGAAGTACAGTTAAGAGGAATACCTCCAAAGTGCAATTTACCAGCATTAACTAGCATTTTTGATGGAACTACCTGTGTCGTACAATATGTTAAGGCTTATGTTAGATGTATGCTGCAATGGGAGAATCATGATGCTGTATTGTGCAAGTATTTTGCATCTAGCTTAACTGGCGAGGCACTAAAATGGTTTAACGGATTGCCAAAAAATACTATAACTTCTTTTGATCATTTACAAGCTATATTTCTGGGAGAATATATAAGCAACAATTCATCGCGGCCAGGTATCGAAGATGTGTTTGGGTTAAAACAGAGGGTTTGCGAGAGTCTGAAACATTTAACCATAATATGGAAGACAATGTGCACTGAGATGGAAGGAAGAGTAGACGCGAGATATCTTATCTTGTCTTTTATCAATGCAATGTTTGCGACCAATCTGCTGTACATACAAATTTTCAGAGTCAAGAACACAATCACTATGACTGAACTACGAGAACTACAAGAAGAGTACATTGCTTTGGAGGAGAAACATAGTGAGATGGAATCATATCCAATCGCGAATACCAATTCAGTAGCAGCAAATGGGAGTTTACTTCCTAAAATGATTAACAATGTGGCGATCAGCTCGCAAGCACAGCAAGAGAAAGTGGAGACTGACCAGCAGAATTTGGTAGCTATGGGCAGCCGAGATCTAGAAGAATATGAAAGGGAGAAGAATTATTACAATCGCGGTGGGAATAATAAGATTCAAAGGCTTGATAAGCCGCAAGAAACTTATGGTGGACAAAGGCAAAACAATTTCAGAAGCCAAAGTAATTAGAAGATAGTATGGGAAGAAATTAAAATGCCTCCTCTAAATGCTAGTATAGAAAAAATATGGGAAGCTATCATTTTGATGGAACATATGCCATCTCCATGGAATATGGGAAAAAAACCACATCCTAATAATCGTAGTCAAGAATTTTGTCCTTACCATCACTTTCATGGTCACACAGTAAATGATTGCAGGAATGTAAAGAGAATAATTTTAAGGATGATTGACCAAAGAAAGCTAAACCACTTTTTAGTAGGACATCCACAATCTCAAATGATTTCCTCCAAAGACCAGAAATTCGCAGGGTAAATACTGTAAAAGGAGGAAAATCATTCGTAATATAAGTTGGGGCTAAAGCAAAGAATTTGTTTTGTAATTCCATTGTACATTCACACAGAACTATAGAGGATTTCCATGATAATGTTCTAAGCAGAGTCTTCGCGAGAGATACAGATGGAAGAGAGATAATGAATATCACGAGAGCCTCGCCATTAGAAGAATGGCAGAAACAAATTATATCTTTCACTGCACAAGAAGTACCAGAACCTGGTGAGCAGCATGATAACCCATCGGTGGTAAGATTAGAGATAAATCCAAAGCAAATAGAAGAAGAAGATGAAGAAAATGAAGATTCTTGGGCTATCAATAGAGTTTTAATAGACACAGGCAGCTCAGTTGACATACTATTTTATCATACCTATAAGACCATGGGTGGAAGAGACGAAGATCTAATTCCATAAACATATAAAATCTATGGTTTTATTGGTACTTCCAATAAACCCAAAGGGGAAATTGAAATGCGGATTCCATTAAAAGGGATAACTTCCAAGATCTTGTTCTGTGTTGTTGACATTGAATCACCTTACAATGCCCTGATTGATCGACCTTGGATACATGGGATATTAGGTGTAGCATCTACTTTCCACCAGTGTGTTAAGTTTCCCCATCCTAATGGTATTGGAGTTATTAAGGGAGATTGGGGAGAAAGAAAGAAATGTTATGAGATTGATATAAAATCTTGCGAGGAAAGAGCTGAGAAGAAGACCAATTGGAAGTACAACATCAAGCAACGACAGAGATGTGAAAGATTGATGATTGATTCAATAGAGCAGCGAGATGAAGATGATGACGAGCGGCTCGCAGATAAAGAAAAAATAGCAAAACGTAACAAAAAAGCAGAACCAGAAAATAATAAGTAGAAAGGTCAAATGATGAAATTTAAAGAAGCTTACGCAGAATTTGTTTGAAGAAAATGCAATTGAAAAGAGTACTATGTTTGAAAGAATTGCAAAATTTTACAAGAAAATCAAAGAAATGAAATTTTATCAGAGTTACAATACTTGCGAGAAACGCGAATAAAATTTCGAAGAGATTAATAGAATGGGACGAACCTTTATGGCGTGCACCTTAGTTCGCGGATACAATTTTGCAAGAGGCAAATGTAAGACCTAATAGTGCGTCATATAAGGGGGTATCTCTTTATATGACTCATGGATAAGGTTATACCGCTGCTGGAACCTGAGTCATGAAGATGTTGGGGTTAAATAAAACCTATCCAGGAAAGAGATCTTGGATTTCCAACTATATAAGGTTATACCCTGGTTGGACGACTGAGAATCTCTTCTAAGAAGTGCAATGTATGAGCAAGGCGCCGAGGTACATGGTTGAGCCAAGGGTGCCCGGGGCGTACGAAACTACCCTGGACATTCTTGGTAAGTCTTGGCTATGATGCACTTGGCCTGAAGAAAACCCCACTTAGGGTGCAGTCTTGTAACTATAAGCCATATAGGCATAAAGGACAAGAGGCTGCGCAAACAGCTGTTTATTGACAAATCTAGATGGGAGGAGCTAGTCTTGTATGGCCGATAGTCCCTCCTTGAAGGGGAAACCAGGGGGGAGATAAGGGCGGAACCCTCCATTAGGGAGATGATAAGTGTCTAAAGACGGCAATGTCATGGGGATTTATTATCGCAAGAACATTTAGGCCTGTCATATTGTCACGTGACGAAAGTTATACAAAGGCAACAAGCCAAAAGAGAAAAGTTAAGATGAGATCAATGGGTTTTTACATGAAAGTGTAAAGACGTCCTGCGATTTCATCGCAAGATGGCAATGTCATAAGGTTTAATTCTTTCAAGAGAGTTTATACTTATCATATTATCGCAGAGATGTTGAAAAAATATGGATAAGACAAGATCAATGGGTCAATACATGCAAATGTAAAGACGTCCTGCGATTTTGTCGCAGAAAGAAAAAATGTGGCAAAATAAGACCTTTAATTAGTAAGGCATAATAAGACCACAAGATTATTGTGATAATGCTCGCAGAATTTATGAGATTTGCGATTCTACGCATAAATCATAAAGTTATGCAATTATTTCTAGCGATAACATCGCCGATACTGAGGCAAATTTAATTTGATTCAAAACTAATATCTAATCTCTACTCAATTTTTTTTCATATTGCAGATGAATAATAGAGGCAAGTATGGGAATGCATAGAATGATGAAATTATTATTCATCCATCATATGATAAAATTGCATAGATGATACATTTATACAAATAATTAAAGGATAATAATTATGATTGATTGATTATATTGCAAAAAAAAAATTATTTTCTAATTCATACAGATAAGAGCAAAAGAAGTTTACACATTAAGTTGGAGAAGCTCGCAGCAATGTTACGAGAAGCAGAAAATAAATGTACAAAATTTACAAGGAAAATAAAAGGAAGAAAAAGAATTATTTGGATCCTTCACTTTCTTTATCAGATTTCTTTTCATCGCCAGACTTTTCTTCATTACCACTATTATTGTCGTCTTCATCTTCGCTAGATTCCTCAGCTTCGCTATCAGAGATAACTAGATTTGGGGTATCAACTGGAATTTCCTTTGCGAGATCGGGGTATGTAGAATGAGGAATACCATGATCATCACAGACTAGTTTAACAACGTTATTATGAACGCGGATAAGGGCGTTACTAAAATTTGAAGATGAGATTTTCAATTTTTCCTTCAATCTAGAATACTTTTCATTGCGAGAAGATAGATTTCCAGCGAGTTGGCTTTTCTCTTCTTCTAACTCATCAAATCTTTTACGATAGTTCTTTTCGGATGCTGCGAGCAAATGATAACAAAGTTAATACATATAAGGATGATTCAATTAGTAAATAATTTAGTGAAATCATAAGAGTGATAACCTTCTATTTCAGAAATCATGTCTTTAATTAAAGCCGCTTGATCAACATGAAGACTAACATCTACACCTAAATTAGTTCTGGCGTTGTCAAGAACTTTCGCAGCCCAAGCAAATTCCACGTCATTATTTATAAGAAGAAGGGAATGAATTTGGTTTTCTCTTTCAATAAAACCTTCCTTCTCGCGGATAAGCCCATCCATTTAAATTTGAACTTCAAGAATGGTCTTATGGAAATTCGCTAAGGTTTCAGCTCCTTGCCTAGATATACAGTCTTTGTCTTTTGAGAGATCTTTGTTTTTGGCCTTTAAAGTTTTAATCTCAACTTTGGAATTATGATAAAGTTGTTTGAGTCTGTGAGTTATATCTAAGCAAGATCTGTAGTCAATTTCTAAGAGGCGAAACTTAGATCTGAGTTCATCTATGGAAAGGGAATTAATATTGGAAGGGTTATTTAAAGAATTATTAAGAAGTTCTAGAAGAGTATCGTTGTCTATTGGTTCAGAGAAAGAGAGAATGGTTAAAGCCTCATCAGTGAGACCATAAACGTCTACGAGAATGATAAATCAAGTAAGAAAGAATAGTTAAACGTAAAGTTATGAAGGAAAAGAAGAAGGTTATCATACCTAAGAGTTGTTTGTTAACAATATCAAGATTGGATACTTTGGTTGATTGATGAGAAAGATTGTTCTCAAGTTCTTTATTCTTCTCGCAAAGACTAGAGAGTTCAGCTTCCATTTGTTCATTCTTCTCGCAAAGAGTAGAAGATTCATATTTCAGTTCTTCATTCTTTTGGCAAAGAACAACATTCTTCTGTTAAGAAAATTCACGCCTATTATCTAAATCAGAAGCAACAGCAAAAGAAGCTCTTCCAACCTGCGATCAAAATATATAAGTCAAAATGTGGCAAAAATATCAATAGATACATAAAAAGGATGAACAAATAGAAGTATACCGGACTTCCAAGTGAATTTTAGAGAATTGGAGTCAGCGATCTTGAAACTCCACGAAGGGAATCACTATCAGCTAGTATGGGAGCATCGCAGACTTTGGCGAGGGACTGGGATATTTCATTAATAGCTTCATATCCATACTCATTTGGGATACCAAACATATTCTTGCCAAAAAATTTGGATAGCTGAGCCATTGCAGACTCAGAAGAAGAAGAATCCTTTATAGAAGGAAAATTTTGGATAATTGAACCAACGCCGAGATTATCATCATCGTTGTCCTTATCAAAATTTTCTGAAGTAGATTGGGGAATTGGAGAAGAAAGGAGTTGGGTTTTTCTTCTCTTTAAGGGAGGATCGTCAGATCCCTCACTGCGAGGAACAATAGGTTTCCCTTTGGGAGGAGCAGTAGATTTCCCCTTGCGATCAACTGTGGACTTCACTTTAGTTCTCATAGGTTTTATTTGTTTTAATTCTTCGATTTCCTGTGAACACAGATAAAGATAAGAAATAGGGGCTACAATATATTGTTAAAGCTAATGAATTGATATTTCTTGCTTCATCTGTGAAGGATTTAAGAGCTAAGAAAGTGCTGGGTTTCCTAAAAGTCTGGTAGCTGAGTTTCATTCTGTCAATCTGGAAAAGATTGGAGTAATTAGCGAAAATATAAAAACATGGAGAAGATACTGAATAATAATCATACCAAAGATCGGAGAGAACATACCTCTTTAGTTCTTTCAGGCCAATTGAAAACCCAAGGTTTATATTCTGACAGATTCGCGGGTAATGCGCAAGAACCAGAAATATAAGGACCCTCAAGATATAACGGAAAAAATGAACCACTTGTCATCGCTAGAATGGCGAGGGACTTGGTTAGTATATGTATGCCAATCAATGTCTAGCATAAGAGCTTTATCATCAACGATCTTTTCTTTGTTCAAGCGAACACCCCAGCAAGTGCTATCCCTCTTCATAGGGACTATTTTGTAATTATCAAAGAAATTATCCATAGTATAATCTGCAGGAACAATGGGAACATCTTTAAATTGAGGATTCTTCGCAGCTTCAGGGTAGAGAGATCCTTTGTCAGCACCGCGATAAGCATATTCAAGCAGCAATCGAATACAATCTCCACCCAATTGATATATCTCTCGCGAGAATCTCTCGTCAGAAATTATTTCATAGAATAGTGGAAGTTCTTGATCATAGAGAGGAATGGGAAGACCAGATTCAAGTTGACCTAGCGATACTATAATTTTCTCGCGAGAACATTGATAATAAGAGAATAATCTGAGAGAAAGTTCGGATTTAGAGCTTTGATTTGGGATTGTAGACAAAGTAAAACCTTTGCTTTGGAGTTTTTCTTGCATCTCACCAAAAGCAGCCAAATTTTTAGCACCAGAAGCAACCATTTTTTAAGTATGGAGTATGGGAATGAAGAAAAAGGTTGAAAAGTAAGAAAGGAATCACAGCGATAACAAACACCCAATTTGCGGAAGAACAATAAACTTGCAGAGAAGTTACAGAGAGAAAGAAGAAGAAAGTAAAAGAGGAAGAGAAAAGAATGAAAGGAGTATTTATAGAAGAAGAAATTTCTCAAAGAAGATGAATGTAATAAATGCTAAGAAAAGACATGAACGGTCAGATCGCAACGGTTAGAGAGGACGTGTCACAAATTCATTAGAAGAGAGAATGCGTGAAAACATCTGGCGAAGGATACAGAAATGTGTCAGAACAGAGATTAATGAAGAGATAAGTAGTTGCGGCATTTTAAAAGTTCTCATGATCTTCTCTTCTTCGCAGAAAAGACATGAGAAGAGGCAAGATGTAGGACCAGAATATCGCTACATCTATTCTCTGCGAGATTAACAACACTTCCCAGCGAGCATCACCGCAAGATTTTCAACAACACTTCACGAGTGTCACAAAAGCCTTCAAAAGAGTGACGTAATAACTGACGATTGAAGAAAACTTGAGAAAAGCATTTTTGTTCTGCGATGGTTACAAAACTTGCGAGATTTAACATTGTAACTATCGCGGTACAATCGCATAATCAACCCGAAATAAGAGGAAAACTTAGCTGTCATCTACTATGTAACTACCCTATAAATATAGATCCAATGTATCCAAAAAAGGATGATGTATTTTTGAGAGTTAAGAAAGTTTAGAGGAGAGAGAAACTTCAAGAGAATAGTTGTAATCTTGAATTCTTCCATTTCTGTAAACATTTCTGAGAACAAAATAATAAAGTGTCGTTTTTAATCTTCAATTATGAGTTGATTATAGCAAGATCTTAACAATGGTGTAGTGTGGGAAATCCTGCAACTACACATCTTTTTTTTTCTTTTCCTAACTCTGCAATCTTCATATTGCATTCTTCTTAGTCGTTAGTATGTTTTTGTTAACCTTGTTCAATTGCTTAAAAATTTCAAGATATAGGTCACCTCTCATCGATGAATGGCTAAGATAGTGGGCACATAAGATAACAAATAAAAGATTTGGATATGATAAATAAATGCTACGATTTACCTCATGTACACTTGGTAATGCATGCTTGGAACATGGATATCATATATATCTGCATGAATTTATATTTACTTGAATATAATCAAGTGTTAGGCCGCGAACAGATAATTTATTTATTCTTCCGAAGACTTCAACAATAGTGTACCATCTATAAAGTCGTGTGTATATAGCAATTTCCCTTGGATCCCCAAATACATGTTGTCCTATCCTGAGATTTTCTGAAAATATATTGGGACAAAAACTGCGATTAGCGCGGCAGTCATAGATGCACTCCCTAGTTAAAACTCTATCGAGGAAAAACGCGAGCGACAATAACATGAAAGACGAAAAGCAATGTAATTATACATCACTTTAGATGCAAACCATCGTTTTATATTAATTATTTTATTGAAAGCCTAGACAGGAAAAAGAATGACAAAATTTGAATGTAGACAAACATTAGATATAAGAATAGTACCAAACATAAAACCTTGGTAAGGAATCCCACGAGGCAAAACCTTAACTAAGGAACAAGAGTAAAAAATGTAAAGTCCAGTTGTTTGTAGGTGAAAATAGTTTCTGATGATTTCGGTAATTTCGGGTGTGAATGTGAGAAATAATTTAAACCTTAAACAATATACTGCAAGGAGCACTTTAGATTCGAGAGATCAATCTGTACAAGTCCGACCTAAACCAAGAAATGGTCGTTCCAGACTTGCTTCGGTTACAAAGCGGAGGAGAATGGGTTGGTTTTGGGGAGGGAAGCAAGAAAGGTGATGAGACCAGAATACTTGATTCTGGAAGAGTAGTTGTGTTACTATGACTTGTATTAGAAAAGTGGAAAGGCTAACAAATGGTAAGCTATCAAGTATTTTCTGAGTGTTGTATATTCCCGAATGAACTTGTTGTTCTGTGGAAATAGGTAAGACCTATTTATAACAGTTGAAGTGAAACGTACTATGGTTTCATTAAGGGATGGATAAATGGGTAAGTAAATGGGATGAGGTGATAACCGTATGCATGGAATTGATGTTCCATAAAACCGTTTACGTATGGAATTGATGTTCCATAAATCCGTTAGCGCATGTAATTGATGTCGAGCGTTTCACCATTAACTCCCTATATTTACCAACCAACTCACCCTTATGACACTTCCTTATGACGGGCGTAGTGTACGCCGCACGCTGTAAACCGCCAAACCAATACCCAAAGAGGATCCCCCAGTTTGTGATATGTGTTTGATATCTCGAATGTTTTTGTGGAAAACATGTGGCATGTCATTGTTTCCTGGAAAGTCGAGCTTAGGAGACTTGGTAGCTTGGTGACCTTCGATGGTCGAGATCTTGCATCTTAAGAGGAAAGGTAGTCGTTGATCGTCGCACGCTTTCGTTCGTTAGTGGCCGCATAGAAAAGGACAGCATGGTGTCGCGGTAAAGCTGGCATGTCATTGGCATGGCATGGTGGCATGACTAGGTTAGCATGCCATTGGGATGGCATTGTTTGGCATGGCCAAACTTAGGTTTTCGGGCCAGAGGTTACCATGCGTTATCTGGTAACCTTGGATGCCTGGGATTTTCTATTGGGATTGAAGGGAATCCATTGATTGTTGCACGCCTTCGTTTTGGTAGCCACGTAGGGAAGGCCATCATGGTGGCGCGGCTAGGTTGGCATGGCATGGTTTGGTGTGGCCAAACTTAGGTTTTCAGACCAAAGGTTACCACGCGTTGTCTGGTAACCTTGGATGGCTAGGATTTTCTCCTGGGATTGAAGGGCAACCGTTGATTATTGCACGCCCTCATTTTGGTATCCGCGTAGGGAAGGCCAGCATGGTGGCATAGCTAGGTTGGCATGTGGGGCCAAGGGTTTGATTATGGGCGCATGGCGCGGCTAGCTTGGCTAGGTGCGGTTTTAGCTTGGCATGTGGGGCCAAGGGTTTGCCATTGGCGCATGGGGTGGCTAGCTTGGCTAGGTGTGGTTTGGGCTTGGCATGTGGGGCCAAGGGTTTGCCATGGGCGCATGGCATGGCTAGATTGGCTAGGTGAGGTTTGGGCTTGGCATGTGGGGCCAAGGGTTTTCCATGGGCTCATGGCATGGTAGGTATGGCTGGCATGGTTTTCCATTGGCACAGAGATGTGGATAGCATGGTTGGCATGCCTTGGCGCGGTAGGTGTAGCTGGCATGGTTTTCCATTGGCATAGAGGTACGGCTAGCATGGTTGGAATGCCTTAGAGAAGTAGGTGTGGCTGGCATGGTTTGTCATTGGCACAGAGGTACGGTTAGCATGGTTGGCATGCATTGGCGCGGTAGGTATGGATTACATGGTTTGCCATTGGCACAGAGATGCGGCTAGCATGGTTGGCATGCTTTGGCACGGTAGATGTGGCTGACATGGTTTTCCATTGGCACAGAGGTGCGTCTAGCATGGTTGGCATGCCTTGGCGCAGTAGGTGTGGATGGCATGGTTTGTCATTGGCATAGAGGTGCGGCTAGCATGGTTGGCATGCCTTGGCGCGGTAGGTGTGGCTGGCATGGTTTGCCATTGTCACAGAGGTACGGCTAGCATGGTTGGCATGCCTTGGCGCGGTAGGTGTGGCTGGCATGGTTTGCCTTGGCACACGTGGGAATTAGGGTTTGGCTTGTCGTAACCTTAATTAAAAGAAAAAAGATACCCCGTTTAATTTTTCACAGACACATTAAAGGTTTCAATAAATGTGCCTAGTAAAAGATTATTACTTAAATGCTGTGATGTCACTGTATGACTAGGGTTTAGGGTTTTACGATTTTAACCCTAGGCTAAAAACCACCATCAACATTAAGTCCCCTGCTTAGCTCGGAACAGGTGCCTTGTTGCGAGGTAAGCATATGATGGTGATAGACAAGGACGGGTTCGAGACGTAAATCATTGCAAAGATGGTCAGGAAAATACGACTTTTTTTTTCTTAACAATATTTAATTCAATAATGCTCAAGGCTGTTCAAAAGATTACAAATCAAAGTAATGGAAAAAATAGAAGAAGAAAAAAACAGAAGGAATTACAAAAGAAGCCCATTATGCTACTTTTAACAAAATCTAAAATAAAAAAATTCTGGGCTTTCCAGATAGCCCAAGAACTCTGGTTTGGAGCAATATATATTATTTTCTCCTTTGCATAGCCCAGCCCCCTTTTTTGCCATATTGTAAGCTGAGAAGTTAACTTCTCTGTAACAATGATGAAGGCTCCAAGAGGACACAGCTGCACAAATTCTTTCCCATCTTGTTATAGCAAACCAAGGCATTTTCTTTGTGTGAAATGCATTGATAACAACTTGAGAATCTGTGTTAAAAAACAACACTTTAAATCCCTTCTGAACTGCCCATTCCCCTGCCACTATAACAACAAGGACTTCTGCGTAATAGTTGGTACAAACTCCCAAACCTCCTGAGATTGCTACCACACACTCACCTGTGTGATCTCTGCCCACTATCCCATACCCAAAATTACCAGGGTTTCCTCTGGAGCCCCCATCACAGCATAGTAAAATCTTACCCAGACTTGGTAATCTGAAAAATACTTGCTTAGCTATCATACTCTTCACACTTCTGGTTTTAAGTCCCAAGATTTTAAGAACTTGCAGGTCATATAGGCTGTTCCACATTTTTGCTCTCATTCTGATGTCATAGTCCTTGATGAATTTCAAGATTCTCTCCTTTGAAGTACTGACATCACTTTTACCACCCCCATAAGTGCAGTTATTTCTCAAGAACCATAGTTCTTTCATAGGAAAATCCGACTAACCTTTTTAAGGGATGAAGAGATTTTTTGCTTCCCGTTTTGGCGGCCCTGTATAAGTTGTACTGGGGATGCATACCATGGAGTGGTGAGACAAAAGTTGCCGGCTTGGTCTGGCCGCACATCACTGAGGCATAGCGGGCGCGGTCTTGGAAGGCAAAGCATAGAGGATTGGAGAGGAAAAGCATGGCGGATTGGAGAGGAAAAGCATGGAGGATTGGAGAGGCAAAGCATGGCGGTCAGCTTTGCATGGTGGGGCCACGGAAATGGAGTGGATGGCTTGGCCTGGTGCGGCCATGCCAAGGCGCGGCTTGGTGAGGTGAGGCGTGCACGGATGGATATGCATGGTGGGGCCGCGGCAATGGAGCGGATGGCTTGGCCTGGTGCGGCAATGGTAAGGTGCGGCTTGGTGAGGTGAGGCGTGAACGGACGTCTAGGCATTTGTCCTCATGGGCTCAGTTGCCTCTTTTCCTTACTTGGATCAAATAGGAAGTTCTTTTTCGAGATGTAAGTAGAATCTGCAATCCTTGCATCCGGTAACTTTGCACAAATCCCAGTATGATTAGGTGTCTTTGGGGACAGGTTTTGAAACGCAAGGCGGGGCTGCTAGTATAGACTAGGCATGAAAGGGATTTGTCAGCACCAATGGGCTTGGAATGGGCATGAGCCGCTTGGCAAAGCATGGTGTCGGTAATGGAAGCGCGGCAAGGGGAAACGCAGGTTGCTGGAAAGGCTCTGGCATGGTCCACTGGTAAGGAGTTGGCATGGAAAGCGCGGATTCTCCTGGCTGGCGCGGAGCGTTGGATGGCATTAGCATGTAAGACGCGGATTGTTCCAAAAACTGAACGTGGAGCGCTGGCAATACTAGCACTGGCAAGGAAAACGCGGATGTCTTGGGAGTGGCAAGGCTTGATCTTATGGGACCGATTGCCTTTCTTCATGTGCGGCTTTAACATGAGATTCTTTCCTTATTCAAAAATATTTTTCTATAGGTAGGTAGCATCCGCAATCCTTTCATCTGGTAGCTTTGCGCAAATCCTGGTATGATTGGGTGGCTTCAGGGCTAGGCTTTGGAACGCAAGGCAGAGCTGCTAGCATGGACTTGGTATGAAGGGGACCCATTAGCACTGACGGGCATGGAACGTGTGCGGGCCGCTCTGTAAAGCGCTTAGCAAGGCATGACGCTGGTAATGGAAGTGCTTTGGAAGGGAAGCGCTTGCAAGGGAAGCGCTTGCGGTTTAGGGTTTGACACGCCGAAACCCTAATTAGCGCCCTTTACTAGAATCCGCGTACGGACTCAGATATTGATGGTCCGCCCATTTATCGGACACGAAACAGAATTCTGTATCTCCCCACATGGGAATATTTAGGTTTCGAGCTCGTTTGGGAGGTGACAACAGCCCGGCAGTGAAAATCAGGAAGAAATCAGGAGGGATGTTGCAGGCCCGAGGTGGCATATTAGTACGCCAGTCACCTATTTTCGTTCATGGAGTAAGAAGAAATATTCATTATGTTCAAGCTCTAAAAACTTTATCCGCATGAAAAGAGGTATCGACCCTCTTCTGTTTTTATGTTATTCGTCTGGATCCGTGTTTTTGTTTGAAGTGTCTCTCCGGTGGATTCCAAAATTTTACCAAAACTCCGTTGTATTCTTGGGACGGATGGATGAAATATATGCTCAGAAACGATCACGTCAGGGATAATCTTAGAGATTGTGGTTGCGTCGTCGGTTCATCCTCGACCTTAGGTTGTTCAATAGAACTTCTTATCATGATGATGATGTGTTGTGAATGCTTGCATGGTTGAAAAATTCTGGCGCCCCTGGATGAAATAGGGAGACGTTCCATTGCCGATGCGCTTCTATCAAGTCTTTCGGGACTTTGTTCCAAGTTACATACTTCGAACCATCTCCTGAATCTTGGACTATCGTACGGAATGGGATGAGGTGAGAAGTCCCCGGTTATACTTCGTTTTGATATGATGGCATGGATGAATATGTGAATGTAACCTTCTGGTGTGCTTTTGGAGTCTTCGGTGCATATGTACGACTTCATTTTGAGAAATTCCCGTGGCTCGTAAAACCTCGACAGTGATGATGTTGAAATCAGTAATAACCTGGTTGAGGGGAGTGAAATCGTCTCATGCTGGTAGTCCCCATGCGTAACCTACTTTCATTACATTTCCTTGAATCCCCGTCCACGGGATTTGATATAAGCCTAACGTACTCTTCTTGATATGACACTGGGATGCTCAAAATTTACATGATGAAATATTCTGGATAGTGCAGGCTTGGGATCCTCTGCGGCCTCGTAAAATGTTGAAGGCGTCTTATAGACGGAGTGGTGATGATATTCTCGCGCTGCACCCTTGAAGAGTAGATGACCTTGTTGTGGGCACGACCTTTTGGTTGGTGAAGCTCTGGTTGGTATTAACGAATGAGCGACAACAGTTCTTGGTAGGAGATTTAATCAGGAGAGATTACATTGTCATGGAGTAAAAACGCTGGAGTTTCATCTTCGGATCATAGAGCAGCTATCTTATGGAGAGAATGCTGAAGAGAAGTGGCTGTTGGAGTGAATGATAAAGCAGAGCGGCTGCCAAAGTGAACATTGAAGTGGAGCCGCTGGAGAGGATGCAACAACCAATGTGATGTAAGGCTGGACATCCTTCAAGTGGACAGTGGTTAGGATTCCTCAGTTTCATCTATCAATCGTGCTCTCTAAGAGAGGTTGGGATTTGGGAACGATTTCTCTGGTTGGAAAAGGCTGCTTCCCTGATGCGGTATGGTTGAGGGATGCAAATATGTTTTGACGCTATGTCTTGGAGAAATATAGAATCTCACATAACTGTTTCATCATAGACTGTACGACTTTGTGGGCGAAGTTCCCGTCGTGCAGGTGATCGATGTCGTATGCGTCAAAAATAAATTACTTTCTCATTACTCAAAATATATAATATAGCAAGGGCAAGAAAGGATCGTTCCCATAGAGAGGACTAAGGTTGTCAATTTGTTTCGGTTTCCTATAATAACAATTGGGGGGTTTTCTGATTTTTATATACTAAAATAAAATAAAAGCAAAACAAAGAAATAAATCAAGCAATTCAAATATGTGAAAGTATTGGTTAAGGATTTCGTTTTCATTCACTAACATGCTCATGTCATAATAACTAGAATTGATATTTAATCTCTCTTTATCAAAAGCCCTAGGATACCTTGATCGCAAGAATATCCCGCTAATTTCCTCTTGTCATCAACAAACACATTAAAATATGCGAGTATGAATTCTATCTAAGAGAACAACCTAACGTGTAAAAGCACTAATCAAGTTTAATTTCCTAAATGCATTAAGTTCTATGAAATCAGGCCAATCAAAGCAACCGAACATCGAAAACGCACTAATCTAATTTAATAAAGGTTATGACTCACTTGTGACTACTAGGATGTATCACTACAAGCAATATTCATAATTATGCTACTTGTATTCAAGGTGTATCACGTTTACGTATAATAAACCCTAAACTAGTAATAGATATGATTACGAGTTCTACCAATTTGTAACTTGACGAAACTAACAATCAATCATACATGCAATATTTCTAGTGAATCAAAATCGATAATTGTGAGACAAAAATAATTTATTGACCAAGAAACATGCTTTGTAAAATCCAACTAATCCATAACCAATAATAAAAACTAGGTACTCATGTTAATGGAGTTCATCACAAGGAGGAAGAGAAAACCTATCATGTTGTCTAAACCCTAAAACAAAAGTAGAAGATAAAGATCCTCATATGTGGTGTTCTCAAAACCTTTTTTAGACTTCCTGATGCATAGTGGTATTTATGAAATACCATTTCAACCCTTCCACAGATGTTCTCAATTTTTCCCCACTTCTTTTGGTATATTTCCTTGCTTTTCCATTATGTATGTAAAACCCTAGCTCTACTTTAGTTAGCCAAGTTTGAGTTGTTTAGAATAGGTGTGAGAACCTTGATCCTTCCTTAGAGAAGAGCCTCAATAACTTTGCTATTTTCGATTTGTAATTGGGTAGAAATTGCAACTTGAAAGAGATGCCTCTTTTATTTTCTAATTTCCAATCTTAGAGTTGGGTAGAAATTTGAAGTCATATTAGAGAAGAACCTAAAATCTTTGCATCTTCCTTGTTCCAAGGGTAAAAGAAGCTTCATTTGAAGGTTGGTTACTTGTGTTTTATGGTGTTTTGCTACAATTTAACATTCCAATTTCAATTATAAGTATTACTTTACATTAGTTGGTATTAGATCTTTGGTTAGATTTTTTTGGGAGAAGGTTTGGTAAAGATATTAATTGATAGTAGAGACTACTTATTTGATAATCAATTACATTGGGTTGTGTTTAATTTGCTTGATAATTTGTTCAAATTGGATATTTCAATTATATGGTGATTTTATTATGGTATCAACAAGAAGAATGAAAATGGATGGGGAAGTAAGTAAAGTTCAAGTGATAGAATTTTTAAATGATATGAGATACAAGATGTTTGATGAAATGTGTCAACTAGTAGAAGAGAAAATTAAGAAGTTGGAAGGTCTTTATATGAATTCATGTGAACTCTCTAATGACTATGAAGATGAAATGGAGTTAGAGATTTCAATTTCCATGGGTGGGTATGAGAATCAAGAAATTTCCTATAAGGTGTTTGATGAAATACCTCCACCAAGATTTGATTTCTCTTTAAACTATGAAGAGGGTGAAATTTCTCACAAGGTGTTTGATGAAATGTCTCCACCAAAATATGATAGTTATTTGAGTTATGAGGAAAATGGAATAGAAGGTGAACTTCTAATATATAAAGAGGGAATGAATGTTGATCAAATATTTAATTATTTCACCATATTTGAGCAAGTATTATCATCTAACATTCAAGAGGTAAAAGAGCACAAGCCATTGTATCCAACAATTATTAAGGTACTTTATGATGGTGAAGTAAAATATTTTGGTGAACCATTGTATGATATTGAGGAAGATGATATATTAGAGAGGTCTCAAGAACAATTGCAATTAAACGATCTAATGATTGGAGGCAACAAGACTTCACTCAAGCTACAAAAAAATGGACAATCAACTTATAGTGATCCAACATGGGCTTTCATTGAAGACAATTTCCATGGTTCAAGTAATTGTGCAAGGTTGAGAGAAATTCTTGGTGTTTCTTTACTACTTGGGGATGCTCTCAACTATGACCACAAAGTGCTTAATTTGGTTAGTAATTACAATGGAAGGTGTAGAGGTAGAATTGTCTTCAAACAAGGAAGAAGTTCAAGCACTAATGGAGAATATGCTTTGAAGAATTCGTGGATGAATTTGTTCAAACAAGGAGAGGATGATGTATTTGCAAAAGAATAAATACTTGGTGTGTCATTACTACTTGGGAATGCTCTACACTATGACCACAAAGTACTACATTTGGCGAGTAATTATAAAGGAAGAAATCGTGGTTGAGTAGTTTTCAAGCACGGAAGAAGTGCAATCATGAATGAGTTCATCTTATTTTCGGACCACATAGCATTGAAGCACGTCAAGTGCCAAGATAATTTTATGACGAGGCATGATGATTAGGTGTTTTACATGCATCAATTTACTTGATTTCGTATTGGGGAAAATATGATTCGGATGAAGAATATGACAATTCGAGGGCGAATTTCTTTCAAGAAGGGGAGGATTATGCATAGTGGTATTTATGAAATACCATTTTAACCCTTCCACAGATGTTCTCAATTTTGCCCCACTTCTTTTGGTTTATTTCGTTGCTTTTCCATTATGTATGTAAAACCCTAGCTCTACTTTAGTTATCCAAGTTTGAGTTGTTTAGAATAGGTGTGAGAACCTTGATCCTTCCTTAGAGAAGAGCCTCCATCACTTTGCTATTTCCAATTTGTAATTGGGTAGAAATTACAACTTGAAAGAGATGCCTCTTTTATCTTCTAATTTCCAATCTTAGAGTTGGGTAGAAATTTCAAGTCATATTAGAGAAGAACCTCAAATCTTTGCATCGTCCTTATTCCAAGGGTAGAAGAAGCTTCATTTGAAGGTTGGTTACTTGTGTTTTATGGTGTTTTGTTACAATTTAACATTCCAATTTCAATTATAAGTGTTATTTTACATTACTTCCTCTTCCCATTTAATTCACAGACTAGCTTAGCCCAATACCAAATTAAGTCTCTGCCGCCTATTAGAAAATCCCAGTCAACTGATTCAAATCAGGTCAGGTGAGTCAGACCGATTCACTGAGTTAACTCGCCTGAACAAAATCCAGGCAGAGTTCTGTTTTCTCCACCATTCCAGGCCTGTTTCAGGCTTACTTCCCCTGCTTGCCAACACAACCAGCTACAACTTCCATAACACTGCAGCTGCAACTCCATAGTAATACCATTGACACAACCAAGTAACTACTCTGCATTCTCCATCATACTAATCAGCACCACAACCAACTCCACACTCTGGCCATACAATTCAGCTCAACACAACTGCAACATCTTCAATTCCATTTCCTTGTCTGCAACACAGACCAGCACCATTTCAGTTTCATTCCTTCGCAACCTAAGCATACATCTAATTTCATTCCTGCAGTTTCAAGTACCACCATCTGACCAACGAACATAATGTGCAGCTCACAACCCCTAGCCGCAGGATAACCCTTCTCAGCCCGAGTTCTCAACCCACTCTCCATTACTGTCTTGAAACATCACTTCCATGCATAACAACCACAAGCAACAGCACCATATTCTTCATCACATGAGCTCAATCAATTCTTCATTTCATCAAGCACATGCCACAACCTCAAGTTATCACATCAGTGCAACTTCATGTAATATCAACTCCAGTACTACCAGTTGCATAAAGCTGCAAGTCTAAAACTCCAGTCTCTCGAACCAACAACACCAAATCCGGCTTCAGTAGCAGCACCAGACTCTCATCTTCCCTGTACTAGCCAGTGTGACCCATAGTATCATATCCATCACCTGCAGCTTTACATTCATTCCTTATCTTCACTCCCATGACCACCTCACTGAACTGCACTCTCACCCGCTACGAACTGCACACCACTCCAGCAATTATTAACATCTACCCATTCTCAGATTCGTACCCATCTCAACTCTTCCATTTGTTTTCCTGCAACACAACCCACCAGTTACACAACAGTTCAGTATAGCCATTTCAGCTGCATTCTATCACTTCTGCTCCTTGCTTCTCATTTCTGCTTTGTTCTCCCAAATAAAAATACAAAATCTTAGTTCCTGCAACAACCCTAGCTAGTCCATTACAACAGCAACACATCCTCCATCGAAACCACATTCAACACCCTTTACAACACCAGCAACAACTCCTTCTCTAGCCATTTTAGCTTCCCTGTAAACCTAATACATTCATCTAATCCATGTAACCTTCACGATAACAACACTGCATAGCTGCAACGCTGATTCAATCACAAGTCCAGCAGCACAATCACACTGACATCATTCTATAATCACCACAACTACAATTTCCCTTCTGCCACAGTTACAACCAAAGCAACCATCTCAAGCCTGCACCATTACATGCAATTTACCAGACCACCAATTACAGCTCTGCCTCAAGCCATTTGCAGCTACATCTCCCCTGTAGATGTATTCCAACTCCAATCACCACCTTTTGAACTCAACTCTTTTCTTCTAAATCTTCATTCCATTCTCAACACCATACTCAGGTCACCAGAACATCACATCTTCTCAGTAACACAGCCATTCTGCCAACCTCCAACAATAGTCCATCTTCATATCCTCCTTGTACTGAAATTCTCATATCTTGATTGAATCAACCAACCCCTTGAGCTCATACTAAGAATACTAGAGTTTCAATCCCAATTCCAGTAATACCCACTCCTTAATCCTTGATATACCGCCATCGACTCTATCTGTTGCATCAATTACCACAAAAAAACATCAATTCCCTCTTTTTCTCGATCTCATCCCCATGAAACTCAGCAGAACAAACTCCTTCTCCCATTTCTCAATTCAACCACATTAGCGGCTACGTTCTTCTATTCTTAGTCTCGATTTATCTTCCATCACTAATCCCATCCAAATTCCTCACCGATTCATCTGCAGCTGTATGAACTTGAAGAGAAGAAGGCTGTGTTGTCTGAAAACAAGACCAATTCAACCTAGTTAGGTTTAATAGTCTGGGACAGCTATTAACACCCATGGGTGCTTTTAGTGAGACTCCATTGGTTGTCCCTTATCCTTGACTGGGCTCCAGGTATCAATAACCTAAGAAATGACCAAATGGCCCTTCTTGCTCAAAACGGCTGATTTCTCCTTCTTTTGCATCGTATGACTCCAAAACACTTAAATAAACTCAAAAGCAAACATAAGATACAAAATTTACAAGAAAACTCGTAAAGAAAGCATAAATACTAGATATAAAATTAGGTGTTTTAGACACATATCAAATTCCCCCACACTTAGACTTTGCTAGTCCTCGAGCAAATCAAACAAAATAATTATAAAACATACATACAACTCTGTGTCGTCGAGTCTACGGTTACTCTTAGAATAAATAACAAGCCTTTAAACCTCTAGGTGTCCCTAGTGGAAGAGTTTTAGTCTCGTGAAGTTTTACAAGAGGTCTAGCTACAAAACCTATATTTCCAACTCCAACTACCTGTGATAAATCTATGAACGAATCCAAAATGGCTATTGGAGGAGGTACCCTGATGCGAATCCAAATTAATATATATGTAAATTAAGCTCTACTCAGAAAGTTGAACAAACCACAATACTCGGAATCTGACTAACCACAATCACACATGAATAGATTAAGAAAATGGATATAGAGGTAGATGTTTGCGAATGTTAACAAGTGATTGGTGTTTCCCATATCTGTCTGAAGGTCACCGCCAAGATGAACCTATGCATCCTATTGGATTGATCTACTGGTATGAATTATAGTGTCAACACACTGCATATACAAGGGAACCAGTGGTCAACAATCTTAATTCTACATCAACTCAACTGGCATATACAAGGGAACCAGGAGTCGACTTTATTAAACAATAATAATTTTTTTTTTTTTTTTTTTTTTAGGCAACATGATTAGATATTTTGGATCCAAGCGCATGCTTCTTGTCAGCAAATTACATATAGCTCCCATGGATCCTGCATTCCACGCTTGTTTAGGCGACGGAGACAGGGAGAACACACACATATTGTTATCCAAGTGTCATTTTTATTCCGATTGGTCTAATTGGTCGGTCTTTTTTTTTTTAGCAACTCAATCACTCTATTTCATCCTAGCAGTAATAACAATTCGATGTTTAGTGACCCACCAAATCACTTAGATAAACAAAAAGTTGCAAAAAAAAAAAAAAAAAAAACAGAAGGTGATATGGTGATATTCCGAGATATGGTAACAATTATCATAGTATTTGTAACACTTGAATAATTATGTCCTTTTAGTTAATGGGTTCCTCAACTCCTTCAGCCAAGATGGTTCCATCCATTTAGATTGATAGTGTCATCCTAAAGGCACAAGTCTCTATATTTCAGAGTTTATAAAGCAAGTTTTTCCTTTTTTTTTCTATTTTTTTTTTAATGAACACAAGGGAAACCTAACAAGGCTAAAAACTCTATATGAGAACACTCCCCCACACTTAAACTTTACATTGTCCTCAATGTAAAATCTAGTCATTCAAAGTAAAGTTCAAGATGGGAAATTCATAACATGATATATATACACAATAAGAAGAAAAAAAATGCATAATAAAAATTGATACTCCAACTCATAGCTATTTCTGAACAATAGAGGATAAACACTAAACAAGCTATTTAGTTGGCATCTAATCCCAACTCAGCCGATATATATACCTCATCGTCAAGAAAAAATTCCATCTACTTAGAAAGGCTAGTGTTTATTCTAAATTGTTCAAAAATTTCTAAAAGTTGGAATTTTGATATGCAAATATCGAAAATAAGAAAAAAAAGATAAAAGATTTGAGAAATAAAAAGATAGAGATAGATACACAAAACCAGTGGGTTGTCTCCCATTTAGAACTTGGTTTAAAGTCGTCATCCCGACTTGCAAGACGAATTCCCCATACACCAATAATCAGAAAAGTTGGGGATCCACCCATAGCACCTGTTTTGCAAACACTAGCTTCACACAAATATTAGTAATATAAAACAGAAAAGAAGCTATTAACCGATAAAAGCTTACCCCACACTTATTCTTGTCTACACTTGGAAGTGTATAAAGAATATAGGAGTCGGGTACTTCCACGGTTTCTTGTTCACAAACCTGCTTAGTATGAGAATCAAGTATCTCTAATGACGGATATCGAGAAACAAAGTCATTAAACAATATTATCGTAGCACATATATTCAATCCAATAAGAGGTAAAGGAGAAGAAACAATATGCAAAGGGTTAGACAAACCTTGAACAATCTCTTATATCACAAAATCCTCTTCATCCTTGAAAAACTCAAGTGAATTATTCACCTCTTGTATATCATGGTCCTCTATCAAACCTTGCAACCATTCTTCATCTGATTCTGCCTTAACCAAAATCTCGGCATCAACATCATCATTACAATCATATGCAAGCTCAATTGGGTCTTCCACAATATTGGTCATAACGGTCACATTCTCAACACACACCTCTTTGTTGTAAGGCACATAATCCACTACGGATCCAAATTTCGCTATAAGGAACTTTATTAGAACACTCAAAAATGCTTCATCCTCAAGCTCCACCCTTTGAATAGGATCTTGATCATTATTAAGATCAATGCTTGAGCAAGCTGCACTAGTGTCATCATATTCCTCTTCATCTTCATCTTGATCCCAAAAAGATTCCATTGTACACTCCTCGTTGTTTCCACCATGAAGCAATGTATCATAATCACCGTCACTTCCATAGTTAACATAAGGTTCTTCGTCGCTGAATTTAGTGTTGTTAAACTCTAACTCATCCTTTTGAATAGGAGAATGATCATTATTAAGATCAAGAGTTGAGTTAGCTACACAATTATCAACACAAGTGCCCAAGGATTGGCCTTTTTCAACATTAGCATTAATCAAATATTCCATATCTTCCTTGCATTAATCAATGCCTCTTCGCAAGTTAGCAATACCTTCACGAAGTTCTTGGAGTTGCTCTTCTCTAGTCTCTTTATCTTTTTGAAACTCTTGTTGTACAAAGTTGGAAAATTTGTCCAAAAAGTTAGAGACTTGTTGTTCACGAGTATAAGAATCCTCCCATCCTTGTGGTTGTTCACACCCATACCCTCCATAAGGTTTTTGATACATATGAGGACCACAATATTCCGTAGGATATTGATCATAGCCAATAAATTGGTTTTGATTATACCCATGAAATGGTTGGAAGTTGTCATGTTGTTGAGGTTGTTGGAAACCGTATCCGTTGTTCCAACATGCTCCATCCATGAAAAATAAGTACCTGAAACACGATTCTCAAAACAAGGTTACAAACCAGAAAATAAAAAAAAATAAAAAAAAAGAAACCAAAAACAAGTGACAACCGCTGCCTCCCCGGCAACGGCGCCAAAATTTGATCGTTGTCGTATGCGTCAAAAATAAATTACTTTCTCACTACTCAAAATATATAATATAGCAAGGGCAAGAAATGATCGTTCCCACAGAGAGGACTAAGGTTGTCAAGTTGTTTCGGTTTCCTATAATAACAATTGGGGGGTTTTCTGATTTTTATATACTAAAATAAAATAAAAGCAAAACAAAGAAATAAATCAAGCAATTCAAATATGTGAAAGTATTGGTTAAGGATTTCATTTTCATTCACTAACATGCTCTTGTCATAATAACTAGAATTGATATTTAATCTCTCTTTATCAAAAGCCATAGGATACCTTGATCGCAAGAATATCCCGCTAATTTCCTCTTGTCATCAACAAACACATTAAAAGATGCGAGTATGAATTCTATCTAAGAGAACAACCTAACGTGTAAAAGCACTAATCAAGTTTAATTTCCTAAATGCATTAAGTTCTATGAAATCAGGCCAATCAAAGCAACCGAACATCGAAAACTCACTAATCTAATTTAATAAAGGTTATGACTCACTTGTGACTACTAGGATGTATCACTACAAGCAATATTCACAATTATGCTACTTGTATTCAAGGTGTATCACGTTTACGTATAATAAACCCTAAACTAGCAATAGATATGATTACGAGTTCTACCAATTTGTAACTTGACGAAACTAACAATCAATCATACATGCGATATTTCTAGTGAATCAAAATCGATAATTGTGAGCCAAAACTAATTTATTGACCAAGAAACATGCTTTGTAAAATCCAACTAATCCATAACCAATAATAAAAACTAGGTACTCGTGTTAATGGAGTTCATCACAAGGAGGAAGAAAAAACCTATCATGTTGTCTAAACCCTAAAACAAAACTAGAAGATAACGATCCTCATATGTGGTGTTCTAAAAACCTTTTATAGACTTCCTCTTCTCATTCAATTCACGGACTAGCTTAGCCCACTACCAAATTAAGTCTCTGCCGCCCATTAGAAAAGCCCAGTCAACTGATTCAAATCAGGTCAGGTGAGTGGGACCAGCTACAACTTCCATAACAAAATCCAGGCAAAGTTCTGTTTTCTCCACCATTCCAAGCCTGTTTCAGGCTTACTTCCCCTGCTTGCCAACACAACCATCTATAACTGCCATAACACTGCAGTTGCAACTCCATAGTAATACCATTGACACATCTTCATTCTCCATCATACTAATCAGCACCACAACCAACTCCACACTCTGGCCATATAATTCAGCTCAACATAACTGCAACATCTTCAATTCCATTTCCTTGTCTACAACACAGACCAACACCATTTAAGTTACATTCCTTCGCAACCTAAGCATACATCTAATTCCATTCATGCAGTTTCAAGTACCACCATCTGACCAACAAACATTATGTGCAGCTCACAACCCCTAGTCGCAGGATAACCCATCTAAGCCTTAATTATCAACCCACTCTCCATTTATGTCTTGAAACATCACTTCCATGCATAAGAACCATAAGAAACAGCATCTACTTCTTCATCACATGAGCTCAACCAATTCTTCATTTCATCAAGCACAAGCCACAACCTCAAGTTATCACCTCAGTGCAACTTCATGTAATATCAACTCCAGTACTACCAGTTTCATAAAGCTACAAGTCTAAAACTCTAGTCTCTCGAACCAACAACACCAAATCCAGCTTCAGTAGCAGCACCAGACTCTCATCTTCCTTGTACAATCCAGTGTGACCCATAGCATCATATCCATCACCTGCAGCTTTACATTCATTATTTCTCTTCACTCCCATGACCACCTCACTGAACTGCACTCTCACCAGCTATGAACTGCACACCACTCCAGCCATCATTAACATCTACCCATTCTCAGATTCGTACCCATCTCAACTCTTCCATTTGTTATCCTGCAACACAACCCACCAGTTACACAACAGTTTATTCTAGCCATTTCAGCTGCATTCTATCACTTCTGCTCCTTGCTTCTCATTTCTGCTTTGTTCTCCCAAATAACAGTACCAAATCTTAGTTCCTGCAACCACCCTAGCTAGTCCATTACAGCAACAACACATCCTCCATCGAAACCACATTCAACACCCTTTACAGCACCAGCAACAACTCATTCTCTAGCCATTTCAGCTTCCCTGTAAACCTAATACATTCATCTAATCCATGTAACCTTCACGATAGAAACACTGCATAGCTGCAACGCTGATTCAATTACAAGTCCAGAAACACAATCACACTTCCATCATTCCACAATCACCATAACTCCAATTTCCCTTCTGCCACAGTTATAACCAAAGCAACCATCTCAATCATGCACCATTACCTGCAATTTACCAGACCACCAATTACAGCTTTGCCTCAAGCTATTTGCAGCTACATCTCCCCTGTAGATGTATTCCAACCCCAATCACCACCTTTTGAACTCATCTCCTTTCTTCTCAATCTTCATTATATTCTCAACACCTTACTCAGGTCACCAAAACATAACATCTTCTCAGTTTCACAGCCATTCTGCCAACCTCCAACAGTAGTCCATCTTCATCTCCTTCTTGTACTGAAATTCTCATCTCTTGATTGAATCAACCAAACCCTTGAGATCATACTAAGAATACTGGAGTTTCAATCCCAATTCCAGTAATACCCACTCCTTAATCCTTGATATACCGCCATCGTCTCTATCCTTTGCTTCAATTACCACAAAAAAACATCAATTCCCTCCTTTTATCGATCTCATCCCCGTGAAACTCAACAGAAAAAACTCCTTATCCTATTTCTCAATTCAACCACATTAGCAGCTACGTTCTTCTCTACTCAGTCTCGATTTATCTTCCATCAATAATCCCATCCAAATTCCTCACCGATTCATCTGCAGCTATATGAACTTGAAGAGAAGAAGGCTGTGTTGTCTGAAAATAAGACCAATTCAACCTAGTTATGTCTAATAGTCTAGGACATCTATTAACACCCATGGATGCTTTTAGTGAGACTTCATTGGTTGTCCCTTATCCTTGACTGGGCTCTAGGTATCAATAACTTGAGAAATGACCAAATGGCCTTTCTTGCTCAAAACGACCGATTTCTCCTTGTTTTGTATCGTATGACTCCAAAATACCTAAATAAACTCAAAAGCAAACATAAGATACAAAATTTACAAGAAAACTCGCAAGGAAAGCATAAATATTAGATATAAAATTATGTGTTTTAGACACATATCAGCAGGTCCTGACGGGAAGAGGGTCTCTATGAATTCAGGAGGGTTGTTGATTTACTTTGCTTTCGATTTGGGAGAAGTCATTCCTGATCTTTACGTGTGATGAAATTGGATTGCTGACCCCCCTTCTACTAGTCATTCAAGAGCAACGCGAGCCTCTTCATCTATAAACGCACGTCCTGCTGATGTGCCTTTTGTATTTTAATCAAATCAATAGTAGTAAAAAGAGGTTGGATTCTTCTGGCTCTTCCAACATCTTGCCCTAATGGAGGACTAGCGCCTATGGTAATGGTTGGAGCTGTCATGCTTGAAGAAACGTTGGGGCGGCGGAAGCGGTTTCTAGTTCTGGTGATCGTAAGTGTATGGTGCAGAGATGGCATTGTTTTGATCACGGAGTGCTGGAGCCATGGCGCTGCTTTGGCTGGTTGCTGAGCGGAGAGAATGGCGCTGGAAGGGTGCAAGATGTTAGCGCTGGAAGGATGCAAGATGTTAGCGCAGGTTGTGGTATTGTGTATGGCATGCGCGTGCGGCATGTGTGCCTAGCATGCACGTCTGGTAAGCTCGTCTAGTAGGCGCGTCTGGTTAGCTCGTCTGGTAAGCGCATCTGGTAAACGCGTTTGGTAAGCGCGTCTAGCTTGCGCATATGCCATTGGATTTGGTATGGCGCAGACTTGTTCTTACGGGCCTAGTTTCCTATTTCCAGACATAGCCCAAACAAGAAATCCTTTCGTTATTCAAATTCCAAAAAGTGTTATGCTTATGAAAGGGGTTGTCTTCCCTTTTTACTTCGTATCTTTGTTATCACGTCCTGGTGTTAGAGGTAGCGCGGTAGTGATAAAGTGGGCAAGCATATTCCAGCTATGTACTCCAGCGTTTCTCTTTCAATTTGTTTTCTTGTGTTTCTTGTGCTGGTGCAAACCATAGCCATAAGTATGCCTTCCATAAATCTGTAGAATTGTTTTTTTTCTGAATTGGTGTAAACCCTAGCCATGGGTATGCCTTTCATAAACTTGTGAAAATACTTCATCATAAACAATTCTTCGAATGTCACCGTAGTAACGTCTGCTAATAGTGACAGGTAATTATTGTTGTGCAAAGTAGGCACGTACGGGTAGGTGACCTTTTTTTTTGAAAGGAAAACTAAACGCCTGGTTTATGGTTTTTGATTTCCTGGATTTCTTGGGTTGATAGATAAATGTTACCTTGACGGTTTTGGGGTATTCTTTTTGGAATGAATTGTTTAGGAATTGATTATTTTGGTTATGATTGAAAGTGACACAGACATCCTAGGAAAAACCTTAGAACCGTGTGTTGGTAGATGACATGGGGTAAAGTGTAACATGGCTATCGATTTTATCATACCCTTGAAAAATTAAAATAGAAAACTATGTATCTTGTCTAGGTAATACTTACTCGGTTTTTAGGTCTCCTGATGAAAAGTGAACCTTCCGGGTGTAAGACCGAGTTTTATGGGAAACACCGCCATGGAAAGACTTACATTCGTTACTGAGCCGTTTGATAACCGAGCCGTTGATCCTTGGGCGGATCGTCTTCTTCTATCCTCTAGGAAGTCCCCAGTCATCCCTTATCGTGCCATGACAGATAATCGAGCCGCCGGGTAACTGAGTCGGAGTGGATCATCTTTCTCTACCATCTTGACGTCTGGGTCGAAGAACGAGATCAACGACCGAAAATTGACATTGTAACCGAAAGATCGAACCTCACGCTGTGGTCGCCAATTGTTTGTAGTTGAAAATGGTTTCTGCTGATTTCTGGTGTGAAGGTGAGAAAAAAATTTAAACCATAAACAATGTACTGCAAGGGAGTACTTTAGATTCGAGAGATCAATATTTACAGGTCCGGCCTAAACCAAGAAATGGTCGTTCCAGACTTGCTTCGGTCACAAAGCGGAGGAGAATGGTTTGGGGAGGGAAACAAGGAAGGTGATGACACCATAATAGTTGATTCTAGAAGAGTAGTTGTGTTACTACGACTTGTATCAGAAAAGTGGGAAGGCTAACAAATGGTAAGCTAGCAAGTATTTTCTGAGTGTTGTATATTCCCGAATGAACTTGTTGTTCTGTGAAAATAGGTAAGACCTATTTATACAAGTCGAAGTAAAACGTACTCTGGTCTCATTAAGGGATGGATAAATGGGTAAGTAAATGGGAGGAGGTGATAACCGTATGCATGGAATTGATGTTCCATAAAACCGTTTACATATGGAATTGATGTTCCATAAAGCCGTTAACGCATGGAATTGATGTCGAGCATTTCACCATTAACTCCCTATATTTACTAACCGCCTCACCATTATGACACTTCCTTATAACGGGCGTAGTGTACGCCGCACGCTGTAAACCGCCAAACAAATACCCAAAGAGGATCCCCCAGTTTGTGATATGTGTTTGATGTCTCGAATGTTTTTGTGGAAAACATGTGGCATGTCATTGTTGCCTGGCAAGTAGAGCTTAGGAGACTTGGTAGCTTGGTGACCTTCGATGGTCGAGATCTTGCATCTTAATAGGAAAGGTAGTCATTGATCGTCGCACGCTTTCGTTCGTTGGTGGCCGCATAGGAAAGGCCAGCATGGTGGCGCGGCTAAGCTGGCATTCCATTGGCATGGCATGGTGGCGCGGCTAGGTTGGCATGGCATGGTTTGGCGTGGCCAAACTTAGGATTTCGGGCCAGAGGTTACCATGCGTTGTCTGGTAACCTTGGATGGCTAGTATTTGCTCCTGGGATTGAAGGGAAACCGTTGATTATTGCACGCCTTCGTTTTGGTAGCCACGTAGGGAAGTCCAGCATGATGGAGCGGCTAGGTTGGCATGCCGTTGGCATGGAATGGTTTGGTGTGGCCAAACTTAGGTTTTCTGGCCAAAGGTTACCACGCGTTGTCTGGTAACCTTGGATGGCTAGGATTTTCTCCTGGGATTGAAGGGAAACCGTTGATTATTGCACGCCTTCGTTTTGGTAGCCGCGTAGGGAAAGCCAACATGGTGGCACGGCTAGGTTGGCATGCCGTTGGCATGGCATGGTTTAGCATGTGGGGCCAAGGGTTTTCTTATGGGCGCATGGCGCGACTAGCTTGGCTAGGTGCGGTTTTGGCTTGGCATGTGGGGCCAAGGGTTGCCATGGGCGCATGGCATGGCTAGCTTGGCTAGGTGCGGTTTGGGCTTGGCATGTGAGGCCAAGGGTTTGCCATGGGCGCATGGCGTGGTAGGTATGGCTGGCATGGTTTGTCATTGGCACAGAGATGCGACTAGCATGGTTGGCATGCCTTGGCGCGGTAGGTGTGGATGGCATGGTTTTCCATTGGCACAGAGGTGCGGCTAGCATGGTTGGCATGCCTTGGCGCAGTAGGCGTGTCTTTCATGGTTTTCCATTGGCACAGAGGTGCGGATAGCATGGTTGGCATGCCTTGGCGCGGTAGGTATGGCTGGCATGGTTGTGCCATTGGCACAGAGATGCAGTTAGCATGGTTGGCATGCCATGGCGCGGTAGGTGTGGCTGGCATGGTTTTCCATTGGCACAAAGGTGCGGCTAGCATGGTTGGCATGCCTTGGCGCAGTAGGTGTGGCTGGCATGGTTTTCCATTGGCACAGAGGTGCATCTAGTTTGGTTGGCATGCCTTGGCGCGGTAGGTGTGGCTGGCATGGTTTGCCACTGGCACAGAGGTGCGGCTAGCATGGTTGGCATGCCTTGGCGCGGTAGGTGTGGCTGTCATGGTTTGCCATTGGCACAGAGGTGCGGCTAGCATGGTTGGCATGCCTTGGCGCGGTAGGTGTGGCTGGCATGGTTTGCCACTGGCACAGAGGTGCGGCTAGCATGGTTGGCATGCCTTTGCGCGGTAGGTGTGGCTGGCATGGTTTTCCATTGGCACACGTGGGAATTAAGGTTTGGCTTGTCGTAACCCTAATTAAAAGAAAAAAGATACCCCGTTTAATTTTTCTCAGACACATTAAAGGTTTCAATAAATGTGCCTAGTAAAAGATTATTACTTAAATGTTGTGACGTCACTGTCTGACTAGGGTTTAGGGTTTTACGATTTTAACCTTAGGCTAAAAACCACCATCAACACCAGTATATATACAGTTTTCTTTTTATGGATTTACCCCTCTCTATGATTAGCCCTCTCGGTTGAATATTATGCCTGATAATACAACACAAAAATTATGCAATATCATTCGAAGTCATTATTAGCGATTTTTGTTTATGAAAGTTAATCCGATTTTTCTTTATGTGATTTCTCGATGACTAACGAATCGAGGTAAATATATGCAACAACTCACGTGTATATATATTTGGTAGTTTATGCTTGGACATGAATATCTAAAATCAAGTCTTAGGCGGTGAAAAATGTTGTCCTTTTTTCTTCCTCTTAAGAATTTGACAATGGTGGGCCATCCATCAAAATATAAAGTGCATATAACAGTTTCTTATTTGATTTTCTCATTAAGAAAACTTTCTTATTTATTTATTTTTATTAAAATATGACGTAAATAACGGTTTATAGGTGCATGTTCATTATTCATTTATTTGCAAGGCAGCAACATTGGTTTTGTTGCAAAATAATAAGTTGTCAGCCTGTCAATATTGATCTTTTTTTTTTAAATGTGTATAATGTATATGATCTTACATTGACGTGGCGTCTTCAAGCTTGATCCTTTCTTCACGAACCGACTGCGCCATGTTTTAAACGCATACCATTAAAATTGGACTAGACCCTGAGTGATCAAATCTTACCAATATAAAGAAAATAGGTAATTGTTTGGTGAAGCCTTTTTACATGACAATAATACCCCATTAACTAAGTTTTTAGTTAAAATTTATATATTTATAGGAATGTCATTGTATTAAAAATAGATCAAAAAAATTAAAATTAAAATATCTTTAAAACAAATATCGGATTTTTGTAAAATTAATATATTTGGAAAGCACTTTGAATTATCTACATAATGAGTACAAACAAGAATATTAATTTTTTTTAAAGATTTTTTTTTTCATTATTATCAAATTTTGTGATGTTAAAAGAATCCAATTCAAACACATGCATCGCACATGGGGTATTACTAGCGAAAATAAATGTTTTAGCATTTTCACACATGGGTATTAGCCCTTGGAAAGTCCACTTGCTGCACCACCCCATAGATATTTTTTTTGACCCATACCAGATAATCATCTGATTTGAGATCAGATAATTCTCATAACTTGTGGGATTTTACAGGACATATTAAGCTGGATTGGATGTGTCAACAACACTCGGGCATGACTTTTTCTCATTACTTGATGCTAAAGAGACGCATGTATATGGAGTGTCCGTTTGGTGCTCAATGGCTCTTATTGGATCATAAGTTCATAACAGCATTACACAGTCTTTTACTGAAACTACCCCATCTCTCCCTTCCCATGGGAGTAACTTGTAAGGTCATTTCCGTCTCTAACAATTTGATGACGCAGCGATGCAATCCATTCATTTTCTCGTTTCAATATCTCGACCAATTTCTCAATAAATCACACAATCTTCGCTGCTCCAATAAAAAATCAAAGAATAATCGAATATTCTGAATGAAAAACTCGTTATATCTTATCGCGATAAATTGAGAGATAACCATCGGTTTTATCGCATTTCAAGACCTATAAATACACCAAGAGAAATCCGCCATTAACAACAACCTTCAATCGTTTCAATGCGTTTCAAACGATATTAAGTTTTTTACAGTAATTCTTTAAGGAGTACTGAGGATTTCTTTTCCTCTCTCCATTTTTATTTTCTTCTCTTTCATTCAACAATGGCTTTCCATAGAACCCTAACAAGCCGCATCTTCAACCAAAAAACCCTAGTTTCCAAAAACTTTATCCAGAGAAACCTAAATATCCCTTCTAATCCAGTTTTAACAACATTCAATCATGAATGTTTAACCGATTCAAAAATCGGACGGGAAGAAGAAAAGTCTTTAAGAAAATATTTTCAGAAGAGAGAAATTAGTTCTTCTACTCAACAAGCGGTGAGAAGATCATTACCAGTTGGTGAAAATCTTATTGAGAAGTTGAAATCGATTAATAGTATAGGTAAAGATCGTATTCGATTAGATGGATTAATTCCTCCACCATCACCAGTACCACCTTCTGTTAAGAAGGGATTAAATTATCTGGATGGAATTTCAGTAAAAGATGCGAAGAAATTGTTGAAATTAGCACATTTAGAAATGTTGAAATCTAATTTGAAACAGATTGAGAAGAAAAGTATTACGTATTCAGAATTTGTTGATATTTGTGTTGCTGGTTCTAATAGTCATGATCAAGGATTAGAATTTGCAAAGATGTTGGATGATTCTGGATCTGTTATCGTTTTAGGAAACATTGTTTTCCTTCACCCTGAAGAGGTAATAATCTTTTAATCCCTCATTTTCTCTCAGATTTTTTTTTTTGGATTTTCTTTTTTATGGATGTTTAGAATCTTTGTAGATTAATTTCTGACCCAATTTTTGTTTTAAAGATTGGTAAAGAAAGTTACTGACACTCAACCACATGAAGAAACAAATAAGTAAAAAAAAAAATCAATTTCAATCAAATCATCAAAGAGATTTTTTGTAATTTCGAAGATCTGATAAGTTTTATCATGTTTTTCTTTTTCTACAGGAAACCTTGACTGATTACAAGCCAGAAACCGTTACATATTTCTGATGGTGTATAACCTTAGGTGCAAAACAAACAGTGACCAAAATACCTTTGCTCTCTATATTCAGTGACCAAAAAAAAAACTGCGCAAGGAAATTTATTCCTGAAAAAAAATGCTCGTTTTGGTGAAAATAGAAACTTTCACTCAATCCTTATATTCGTTGTGACTCGTGGGGCTAATCTTTGATGAATTCTTTTGTTGATCGTTAATAGGTCAAGATCCAACATTTTACATAGGACACTAGACTGATTTAGGATACAATTTGATTAGATAACACAAAATCTTTTATTCTTTGATAGGGAAAAGGGCATAGAAGAATCACTTATTATTAGAGTTTCTGTAGATGCTGTATGATTTAGAAGGGTTAATAACTTAGATTAGTTGGTTTTTGTAGAAATATTTTGGGTTGGGCATATGTTGTGTTCATTTAGTGATTACTGTATTAGGCTAAGTAAAGACACTATTTGGTGCCAAAAGAAAAAGAGAAATGGCTTCCTTTAGCCAGATTGTTACATTATTCTTGTATGCAGGTAACACGAGCAATTGGAGGCATAATTCCATTGCCGCTAGCTCCAAACGATGATGCTCGGAAAAAAGAACTGGACACGATGGAGAAAGAAAAGGCTCAGATTGATGCTAGGGCAGAAGCACTGGTCCGTCGAGAATTATGGGGTGGACTTGTTTTTTTTACTGCTCAGACAGCTGCTTTCCTCAGGTTAACATTTTGGGAACTATCATGGGATGTGATGGAACCAATTTGTTTCTATGTCACGTCTATGTATTTCGTGGCGGGGTATACATTTTTCTTAAGGACTTCGAAAGAACCGACTTTTCAAGGATTCTTTGAAAGCCGATTTACTTCTAAGCAGAAGCAGTTGATGAAGATGAAAAATTTCGATATCGAGAGGTTTAATGAGCTCAAGAAGGGGTCATATCCTTCTTCCAAGATCAATTCACAACCATCTGGAGGCGAATCATTGGTATCCATGCCTAATGATCCATTTGAGCTCAGGACTTCCTATTAAAAATCTTACAACAAAAGCCAAAAGGCCAAAAAAATAATGACTAATATACACTAATAATCAAGGTGAAAACACAGGGACAGAGGAAGAGATTTTGTGTAGCTCTTTCCTACTAGTACATCCATGTAGTTTAATACTTTTTATTTTCTTGAAGTTTTTGTTGTTGTTGTTCATTAGGTGTTGCATTCTCATTTTGCATATCCAGGAGTAGGCGTTGTCTTTCCTGTCTTGTACTAGTAGTGGTGCAGTTACTATCCAAAGATTTCATCTTCTTTTAACTTCCAAATCATGTTAGTTTGGGTGTTTTTCGCCTCAAAGTCTTTGTAGTTGGTAAACTTGGGATCCCAATAGTCTTGAGGAAAACACATCAAGATCTGTGAAGGAATTGTTTAACTAGATGAGCTTCATAGATCTCCCCAGGTACAAGGAACAGGAACTACATAAGATCTTTATCGTTTGGCAATTAGTGCATTTTTAGCAAGATACTTGGTCTCCTCTCGACCTTTGCATTTTCCAAGTGCGCTGTTTTTGTCACTCCCATGACTTGTTTGATAGTGCGCTGTTTCTGTTGACAACCGTCTATGGACTATGTTTGGAAAAATTTATCTTGATTATACTTAATGTCTTAATGGACACTTAAAATCTCCTTTGATTTATGTGGATGAAACTTTTTCTATGTTTAAAAATCACTCGAATGATACGCTGTACGCTCATTAGGATAAGAAGAGTTTTCCACAACTATGTGTATACACCTAATAAAACAAACAGATTAATGGGAAAACATTTGATTATTTCAGCCATGACTCAGAGAAGATCGCATTGCCAAGGATATTCCCTGTTTAATACTCAATTAAATCAAAATATATTGTATTTTTCAATTGTGATAGATTAGGGACCAGCGGAAAATACTGAAATGGCTATATGGTCAAGACTCAAAGATAGAAAACAAAACCAACAGAAAAAGAAACATATGCGGTAAAGATAATGTTGTTGTTGGGTTCGGGGAACATGACCGAGTATCGAGCAAGCTGTAGATCAGTATCATAAGAACTTGCTTGTGAGGTTCCTTTTCTTGGTTTATTGTGGACTTAAAAGTGGTGTTTTCTCGTGCATTGAATATCTATTACCGGGCATATGTGAGCTATGACTATCCGCGGGACAGCAGTCACGGGACTAGTGGATCAAACATTGATCTACCATGAACGGTGAATCTTTTAATTCGAAATGGTGAGTCAGTACCAAACAAACTGTACAGTACAACTGATGATTGACTGACACGTATATGGTACTGGTTGGAAAGAGGAATGCTATTAGCTTTCTTAAACCGAAGTCGTGCATACAAGTTTGAGGAAAGGCAGAGTACGAATTTGCTTTCCTCTTCTTCCCCAAGGATGGGAAGGAAGGAAAAGAAAGACAAAGGCATAACTGTAATGCTGACCACACACGTTTACATTAGTGTATATATATATATTTATATTTATTGAATGAATGAATGAATGAAAACCCGTCATTTTCATTGCTCAACGGTTCTTATGATTTCAAGTTTGGCTACTTGCGTCCAGCTCATGAGAAAAACATGGCAACTGGCAAGCTTTTAATAGAGTCCCATCCCAAGAAGATATTATTCCTCAGATATATGTCATACATATCACAGCGACATATACGCCTAGTTATCAATTCGGAATTTGGAAAACGTACGGAACGGCAAACGTACGAGTATTATACGGTTTTGTAAAATTCAGATTTGGTCAACGGGACGTGATTCGTCAGTAATTCGGAACGACATACGTACGTGTATAATTCGATTTATAAATGTGAGTTCGGCTCTGAAAATTCAGTATCTATATATACTAAATTATTTATATTTATAAGGTCATAAACCAATTTTTATGCATATGTGTGAATTATTTAAAGAAAAAATAAAATTAATATGATGATATTAATAATATATATAACATTAGTCATCCAAGAGGACGTGGTATAGTGGTTTAGATGCTTGGTCAGTGAGTTTAAGATCTCTCTCACCTTCACTTTCAAAAAAATTCAGTCATTTTTATTTCATAAAAATTACAATAACGTTTAATATTGGGTCGTGTATGCCCGGGAGGCAGTAAACCCCAAAAAGTGGGGCCTTTAAAAATGTAAAAGCTAAAGAATTTAAGGCGACTTAAGCGGACGTATTATTCGGGATACGTAAAATTCGTGAACGATTCACGAATAATCCGGGAATGCCACATAATACGCGACTTGGGTTCGGAGTTGCAAACGTACGCGAATAAAACGGTAAAATTCGTGATATGGAAAAATTCGTGAATGAGCGAACTTACTAACTAGGCATATACGATATTCAATAGTATGCGTGTTAGCGTGTACAGGATACCGGCCGGCAAATCAGATAAGACGCGTCCAAGCTTATAGTCAATGGGAGCAAGTAATCTAATATACAGAAAGTTACTGTTAAAGCTCATCACTAAACAAAATAAACTTGCGACCCCGTGAATCAAGTAGATATTATTCCTATTTTGATGCGCATTTTTTTTTTGTGAGATCCAAATGAAAGCTAATTCGACATTATTTTTTTATTTTCTAAAAGGAGGTGAACATCATACATTAATTTGCTTCATAAGAGTTATAAGACTGACTCGGCTGATAATTGAGATTACAATCATTACAACATTTTCAGAACTTAAGCTATCATTTTCAACACTTTGGGCTCTCCACAGATCAGATAATTCAAACATTACAACCGATTTCAAATGCCAACAAAACCAGATAGGCATAATAAGTTTAAATGGGTTAAATGTCCATGCTTGGATTGTTAGAAACAAAACCAAACAATTCAACATGACTGCACAAGACAGGGATGTCAGGATCAACAAAAGATCCATCCATTTCTTAAGGTTTTTCATATCTAAATTAAATGGCCATGTTTGGGTTGTAGAGGACTACACCAAACGATTTAACTTCACTGCACAATGCAATTAAATAGGATCAACAAATGATCCATCCATTTCTCATGTTTTTTAATAACTAAGTTAAATGGCCATGTTTGGGCTGTAGAAGACAACATCAAACAATTTAACAACACTGCACAAAACAATGAAGTTAGGATCAACAAATGATCCATCATTTTCTCCAAATTTTTCATTAACATGTAACATTTGTAACACACTAAAGCTAAATAAAAGTAACAGGGAGTAACAAACTGTGTCTGAATCGGTGTCCGAGTCTTAGAAATTGGTGTTGTTGTTGTCGATGTTGCTGCTGTTTTTGTTGCTACTGTTGTTGAAGCTGCAGTTGGTGTTGGTTCTTCTTTCATTGGTGCTGCTATTGACGGCCTTGATGTTAAATTTTTACCCACTGAAGCTGGTGTTCTTATAGAAACAACCTTTCCAGTAAAATTAAACATCACCATGATTTGAAGAAAAACAAAACCAAAGCAATAGATTGAATCAAAATTCTCTAAAGAACAAACTCCACAAAGAAAACAAGAAAGAAATCAGGTAAACCTAAAATAAAACCCAAATTAGAGATAAGATTAGAACCCTAAAAGTTCTACTGAAATCAAATATCTGAAACTGCAAAGAGATGGATCCAACGGTAAACAATTGAGATCGACAGATTGGATCTGGAAGAAAACAGGGATATAAAACCCCAAATTTAGGAAAAGAAACCGAAATCTATGAAATTAAACAGGAAGAAGAGGAAGATACTGAATGTAGAAATAAGATGAGTAAGTTATTTGGGTTATTCTGCTCAATTTTTACTCCCATGGGAGCAAATATGAGCAGAGGCGTTTAGGGATGACTTAATGTGATTTTGTTAAACACTTAGATATTATTACATGAGGGTACATTTTACCCAAAGGGTCCCCTATTACAATTTGATTAATGTAAGATGAGATTGTATTGTCTCAAATCAAAGTCAAAGGTTTCCCAGTTAGTTATTATCCGCAGCAAGATTTTCCAGTCTGTCCGCCACTAGACATCCTTCCCTGTAATTGTACTAGATGTTGTATTGAGGGATTTGGCTCATAATTAGCTTGGTCCCTGCGATTACTCCGGAAATATACTAGGGTGGTTAGACATCTGATGTTAGGAATCTCAATAAGTTTTCCGAAATTAGTTTCCAATAGTACTTTGGTCAACGTTGATCTTTTGTTTCCTTCGATGCTATGAGTATGGACCAACATTCTCTTGTTAGAGCAGTGGTAATTCTCGACAGTAGCGCCACCACTAATAGGGTTTAAACAGTCTTATCCTTGCAAATGAATCCTGCTCCCGCTATCCAGGATGTCCTTGGACTGCTCCACCCTTGTTGATCTTGATTAATTATACGGGTTTGATCCAGCCTACTAAAATTATTGTAAACGTTCGCGAAGCGATTCCAGGGTTTATGAGAGCTGGCATCCCAGGTGAAATAGGAAGAAGGTTTTCATGTGGCCTGTAAAATTCCTGCTTAAGGCTGAGGGCAATGTCTGTTCAGTTTCCCGGGTTTGGATGCTTTTGTCGATGCATGAATTCATACATGACTATTCATAAAAACTATAAAATGAAACAAAAAAGCAGTGTTGATAGAAGAGCGTGGTTCAAATTGTAAAATTCGTGAGATTATTATCCGAGGGTTCTGGAAGAGATTGTGGGTTGTGTTTGTGTAAATAGGTAACCTTGTTAGTTTCAGGAGGCTGCAGCGATTTGATAGTGTATGAAAATGTGATCATCAATTTTTGAATCAGAATTGCATTGTCGGTTGATGTTGGTGTGAGTGAGGTGGATATGGTTTAGAATGTCGAATTTTAAAAGACTTTCTTTGATTGATTTCACAAGAAAAGCTTAACTTTGGGAAGGAGGGGGAGTGTAGGTTTCGGTGCGAGTGATCCGAAGAGTCAATTAAGTAATTGTATTCAGATGTGATGGTGTATTTTTCTTATTTGGTGAAAGGACAAATAATTCTATCAGTGGGGTATTTTGGGGTAGGTTGATATTCACTATTCATCGGACTATGTGGGGTGGGAGGAGGTTTATGTTATCCTGGTTCCAAGTGTAGGTGAAAGGTGTAATACCCCAATATTCGGAAGTGGTTAGCCGAATGGAATATAAGTAATGGTTTGTCCTTTCCTATCACCGAGGCCTTTTCAGCATAATTGTTCCAGAGTTGGCATAAAACTCTGCAGTTAAGCGTGCTCGGGTGGGAGTAATCCAGGGATGGGTGACCATCCGGGAAGTTTCTGCTGGATTACCGCAGCGATGCCCGTTGAAAACCCCACACTGCCGGATGACCGCAGTGGCTAAGTGGGGACAGAATCGGTGGAGGGACGGGTCATTAAAAATGGTATTAGAGCAGCGATTAGATCCTTCGAGAACTAGTTGTTGCACAAACAGTTAATAAATGTAAACTGTGTTCGATAAAATTAATTCTGTTTTTCATTATCCGAGATCTGCGGGAGAAATGTATGGAGTTACTTGGAGGTAACTTTCGTTAGTCTCTTTCTTTGTTTTGAATTTCGGGACGAAATTCTTTTTAAGTGGGTAATGATGTAATACCCACGTTCTTTTTATAAAATATTAGGGTGCGAACCCAATCCTTTTCTATTGGAAGATCAGAACTAACGTAATGTGGAGCATTAAATCTAGTGGTTGTGTTTTGGTTGAGAAACACTTGGATTTTTGCGTGAGAAATTTTAATTCGCTTTGCGTGAGCCTGCCCGTAGCATGTACGAATGCTAATAGAGGTATTTATTCTCGAATTTATGACAAAATGACACATGCAAAGGGGTATGTGTCTTGCTTATGTTGAAAGAAGGGTATTTTGGTCTTTTACTTACTTTGATAAGTTTTAATTACTGAATTTTGGTTGAACTAAGAAGGGGGAATTTTATTTTCACTTCTGATTTCTCTTTCTCCTACATAAAACACAAAAAAAATATATTCTATCACAAAACTTGGAATTTCAAGCTTGTTTTATATCAATTGCTCATTTGATTCAAGTAGGAAGCTTTGGATTTGTTTGCTACACAAAAGATAAGGGTAAAACTCTTCTTTAAAACTGATTTGAATTTAATTTCATTAATTTGAATAATCCATGGGTACTCTCAATTTATTGGAGTTGATCTTTACTTTCTCTTGAAATTCAATTTAGAAGCAATTTCGGGATTTACGTAAAATGTTCTGTCATGTTTTAGGACATATTTCTCACCCAGTTCGTTTGACTCTTATTTTTGGTTGTAATTTTTATATGAAAGAGTATATTTTAATATTTAAAACTAGCTAAGAATCAACTGATTCCGATAAGTAATGAAGTCTGGGTGAATTTTTGATTAACATGCTTCCAAAACTGTAATTTCTGAAGAACTTGGTCACTGTCTTGTTTATTTGAGACTTTTCAGATCAGATTAATACCTGATTTCTTCTGGTTATTATTTTTATTTAAAATTAAAATCTTTCATCTTTTCAACAAGACCAAGTTTGCTAAATTCCATTATGTAATGATTTTTGCACGAATTTTTGATTAACAGACTACCAAAACTTATTTTTCTGAAGAACTGCACATCTGTCCTGTTTGGTTGAGACGTTTAAACATATCTATAAACTTATTTACCTTTGTTTATCATTTTTATGTCAAAGTGAGGTTTATTAGCTTTCTAATGGTACCGAAATCTCTGAATTCCGTTGTGAAATGAATTTTACCCGAATTATTGATTTCAGACTATAAAAACTGGATTTTCTGTAGGACAGCATCTCTGTCCTGTTTTGTAGAGAGATTTAAACATGCTTATGTACCTCATTAACCTTGTTTATCATTTTTATGTTAAAGTTGGGTTTCTTAGATTTCTAAAGGTACCAAAACTTCTGAATTTATTTGTTTAATGATTTTTATACGAATTTTGTTTATGTACACTGTCGAAACTGCAATTTCTGAAAATGTAAGTTCTGTGCACATTTCCGAGGTACTTTCAAACAGATTTAAAACTCATTGATTTTTACCTAACATTTTTACATGAAAGCTTATCTTTTAATATTTAAAATGAGATAAGAACCAATGTATTTGGTTGAGCAATGAATTTTGTGTGAATTTTTAAGTTTGGACTCTCAAAACTGTAGGTTTTCTGAAGCTATATGCACTGACAGGTTTTACTGAGGTGAATTAGACCAGTTAAGGAATTTATTGTTTTTGTCCATATTTTTTATATAATACCTTATTCTCTCTTCTTTAAAATGAGATAAGAATCACTCATTTTGGTTGTGTAATGAAGTCTACACAATTTCTTTTAACACAAACTATAAAATATGAATTTCAGAAATGTTCTGCTGTTGTTATATGCCTACATCTCTTGTTATCTAAACTATTTGATTTTCTTCGCTTTGTTAATGATTTTTGTGTGAAAGGAGGTATTCTCCGGTTTCTAAAATGGTAAGATTTATCGCATTTTGTTTTGAAACGAAGCCATGGTAATATCTTTGAGTAAGTGGTTTAAAACGGTATTTTCGTGCAAACTCTTGGTTTAATTGAACGTATTGATTTTGAGCTTATGACAGCTCTAACATTTAATATTTTAATGTATTTATTATTTGTTTTACTTTGGAAAAGTTAAAGTTAAAGTTAAAGAAAAAGAAAAAATTAAAGGAAAAGAAAAAGAAAAGAAAAAGTTTTTATGTAATGATTATGTTTTATGTAATGATTATGTTTTATTTTAATGATTATGTTTTGTGTAATGATAACTTATTAGTGGTGTTATTGAGGTTAGATACAGATATGCAGAGACAATTAGTACACAGTAAAATAGATGAAAGAAACCTTATAGGGAACATAAAACGTCAATATTAGCCAGCTTTGGATTTTGGTTCCAACAAAAAGGGAATTGCTAGTTCGTTTGGTATTGTTCTTCCATATGATTACTTGCTTGCGATTGAGGTAGTTGCAACACAATCTAAAACTCTTCTTTTATTTAAGTTTCTTTAAATTAAATTTATGTTTGCAAGTTTTCATTAATATATGAATGATAATCGATGTTGTGAGCATAATTATGAAGGTTGGGCTGCGGTCCATAGAATGTGATTCTTAAAGATTATTTATGAAGGGATACGAGATATCCTTGGAAACGGTTTTTGTTTCCTAGACCCACGTGGGGCTCCCTTGGGCGAGCGGATTGATTGAATTTATTGTTGGGATACGAGATATCCTTGGGGACGGTTTTGTTTCCTAAACCCACGTGGGGCTCCCTTGGGCGAGCGGATTGATTGAATTTAATTATTGTTTATGGATGTGGTGTTTCCATATGTAGGCTCCCTTGGGCGAGCGGATTGATTGAATTTAATTATTGTTTATGGATGTGATGTTTCCATATGTAGGCTCCCTTGGGCGAGCGGATTGATTGAATTTAATTATTGTTTATGGATGTGGTGTTTCCATATGTAGGCTCCCTAGGGCGAGCGGATTGATTGAATTTAATTATTTTTTATGGATGTGGTGTTTCCATATGGGGCTCCCTTGGGCGAGCGGATTGATTGAATTTAATTATGGTTTATGGATGTGGTGTTTCCATGTGTTGATTAATTTGGTTCTCTTTTCTTCATTTGATATGGGCTCTCAAAGGAGTAGCAATATTTTTAAATGGGTCGAACAAGTGTCTTGGGTAAGTTTAACCTTAATGATTCGATCATCTTAAAATTGTTGATTGTGTATTTGGTGCATTGTCTGATGAACTACGGTCGTGCTTGATCCTTTTGGGTACGTAGGCAGCCGCTTAGCGGTCCAGCACGTAGAGTAAAAAAAAAAAAAAAGGTTAAATCAACGGTTAGATCTTCCAAAATGAATTTCTAAGTTTTCCGCTGCGACAGAAATAGTAACATGAACATAAACTAAATAAGCCTGAATAAATTATTTAATGAGCTTGGGCTTAGTAGCCGGGCCTCGGCTATGGTTTCCAAGTGGCACTTCGGGTTTTCGGGCATGGGATCCGGGCAGGATCCGAGTTTTGAAAACCGGGGCGTTACAGTTTGGTATCAGAGCCGACGATGGTTCACCTGTCGAGGGTGGGAAGGAACGCTGGACGGGGTTGTTCCAGGTGCTTCTCATGAGGGGCAGGGAACGTCGGAGTTCTGGGCTTGTATATATTCCGGAGCCGATGACGGCTCCAATTTAAGGTGGTGGTATTATAATACCCCAATATTCGGAAGTGGTTAGCCGAATGGAATATAAGTAATGGTTTGTCCTTTCCTATCACCGAGGCCTTTTCAGCATAATTGGCTCCAGAGTTGGCATAAAACTCTGCAGTTAAGCGTGCTCGGGCGGGAGTAATCCAGGGATGGGTGACCATCCGGGAAGTTTTTGGTGGATTACCGCAGCGATGCCCGTTGAAAACCCCACACTGCCGGATGACCGCAGTGGCTAAGTGGGGACAGAATCGGTGGAGGGACGGGTCATTACAAAAGGATTGATGAGGTCAGCCACCTTTTGGATAAGATACCAATTCACTGTATCCAGAGTATTAGTGAATTATGGAATCCAGTTTGCTTGGATAGAAGTTGCTAAACCACCTCAAATTCTTTGAAAAAGATGTTGTTTAATTATAAGGATGAGGGATGCCAATTGCCTCCATTGAGAGCTGGTTGAGGAAGGGGCTGCTAGAATTTATGCAAAACGGGTTGTTGTTTAAAATATTTTTTTGCAGAGTATCCCAACTTGAGACATGTTTCTCAAGGATATTCCATACCCATTTGATTATTACCGCTCTATTGTGTTCCGATGCCTAGCCCTTTTTCTAATTTGGGTTTTATAAGCTTATCCCATCATAAGGGGTGAGCTTTCCTTTTAGAGGATCATGTGCCCATGAATATCTTTTTTGGATCTGATATATTTTATTATTCACGTCGCTAGGAAGAAGATGTGCTTGAATGATATGGTTGGCAGTATGGGTTAGGGATGACTTAATGAGTGATGGTATCCCTGCAAATGTTAGACATTTTTTCATCCAACCTTTTTCCTCGTGTGCTAGTTTTTAAAACATAGGTTCAAAAATGTAGCGAGAAGATTTTCCTTGTTTAAATTGAAATCCTAGGTAATGTTGTATGCATGTCGATATATTAGTGAAAGGAAGTCAGTTGTCGCTGATCAAGTCTTGGATGGTGAATAATTGTGGATTTTGGAGCATTAATTTGTTGACATGCATATCGAGGTACTATATACCCGTAAGGTGCTTGTGTTGATTACCCTTTGTTGATGCCATATACGTTAAAAGGAGATACATAAGGCGCAAAATTGGAGGTGCTTTTTCTTAGATGCCTAATCCTTCCACAACTTTTGAGATTGCCCGAGCTTGTTGATAGAATTTCTGCACAATTAATAAACACATATGAATAAAGTAGGTCTCCTTGTCTTATATTTCTAGTTAGAGTGATGCATTTGTGCGGGGTGTCACTGATGTTGATCGAGTAAATGACATAGCATGCTATATTCTACAAAAATTGTAAGGAAATAAAAGCTTTTTTAATGAAACCCCCAGGTTATCATAGGATTTCTGAACTTTAGTGTAAGTGCAATTTTGGGATTTTTAGTATTGGTTAAGGTTCTAATATGGTAAAAAAAAAAAAAAAAAAAAAATCTCAACGATTAATATTGTTAGAGCTTTGATCGGTTGAACCCACCAAAAGAGAGAGAAATTCTATTAATCTGTGTATAATACAATGTTTAAAGCCTCCAATTGATAGAAGACTTGGTGTTCAAGATATGTAAACCCTAAACTTAGACACGAAGGGAATCTTAGTAAATAAACTTGGTTTATAACACTCCCCCTGATGACCACTATGGCTAAGTCAGTACAAATATATCAGGAAAACTCAAAAGAGAAAAACCTGAAATTTCACAAGCATGTAAGACTTGAAACAGTGCTGGACACGCATATGTTGCCTCGTTAAAACCTTGACAAGGAAAAACCCAGGGGGACAAAAGCTTGACCAAGGAAAAAGAGTACAACGTGATAAGTCCAGTAAATGCACCTTTGATGATGGCGCTCCCCCTGATGAGTACTTCAATTATATCTTGGCTTGCAAATCTTGAGTCGAGACTTTCCAATTTTGAAGAACGAATTTCTTGAATGTAGAAAATATTTTTTCTGATGAAGTCTTCTTTTGTGTTAGTCTTCTGGTAGTAGTGTACTCGAATCTTCAAGCTTTTCCAAATGCACTGAGAACTTGTGTCTTGGTTTGCTATCTTCATAGATGATTTGCATATGTAGTTGATGTAGTTTCTTCAACAAGGTGCCAATATGTAGTTAGAGTACCAAAGGTGAACAAAATTTCTGATCATACCTTATATGGATCAGAATGATATCCAAATTCATATGAGGTGTTTATGTTGATGTGGTCTAACAAAATGATCTAGTAAATGGTGGGAATCCACCAAATAACTGAAATCGATACAATTCCCCCTTGGATGACCACCATGTTTAATTAAATTGCCTCACTAAAACCTCTCCTGTAAAACCCAATGGGAAAAAACTCGGACAAAGGAAAAAGAGCACAAATATCAACATTTTGAAATAAAATAAATGTCATGTTGCCTCGTTAAAACCTTGTTAGGAAAACCACATGGGACAAAAACTGAAACGAAGGAAAAAGATTACAACTTTTGAAGAGTTATGGATGCTAACTCAACTATATGAATATTACAGAAAATGAGCATCAAAATCACAACTCTAGTCTATCTCAACGATGAGTTTAAGCTAGCATAATTCTAACTGCAGATTTAAGAAAAGAAAGAAAATAGAATTTATGCTGCTAAAGCGTGAGTTTTTTTGTTTTTAAGGACTCCTCAAGAGACCCATAAAGTTGATAGCATCAACTAATTAATCTGGATTCTTGGTTTTTTACCAAATTTTAAAAACACATAGAGGATTGTTCGACCTGACATAATCAAATCAGGTGGCTGCCTAAATATGTTCCCAACCACATTGCTTGTGTAAATGCAATGTGAGTCCTTCAAGGACTACCACGTCAAAAGCATCATACATGGAGAACAAAAGTTTATTGAAACAATCCTTGGGGCTAAGAAAAAATAGAACCCTCAAATCGTTTTTACAACGAACATATTTCTCAGACAACACATTATGACTACACCAACCAGTAAGTAATAGGTTTGGCAACTTTAAGGTGTTAAGTCTTGGATCCAAATTTGTGTTAACCAAGAAACAATAATCCAATCTAATTTGGATTGTATGCCAACCAACCACATATGTCGATATTTCTTTGCAAAGGGGTTCGAAACCACCATATTTTTTTTTATGTCAGTAGCTACTGTAACCGAATATTCGACAATCATATTAACTTACCACATTTCTCAAATATATGCATATCTTGAAAAAAAAATACAGAAATACTGGTACCAACGCCTGTAGGCATTATAATATCCTCATCTTCAAGTGAGGAGATATTATATTTGATAAAGTGAATTTGGTACACTCAATTGGAGCACTACCAGTAGCCTCGTATAGATCGTTACTTGTTTGGTAGATGTGATTGGATTTTCCTCTTGAAGAGGAAAAATCTTATATAAAAGCAAAATGAGATATTCATGCTAATCATATAATGACAGCTTTTATCAAATTGATTATGATGGAGGAGAAATTGATATAACTTTTAAGTTAATGAATACCAACTTCTGACAGTGTATAGTCTCCCCCTGATTATGGCGGAAATATTTTCATCTCATATACGAAAACAAGTTTCATTGAGTATTATCCGATTAAATCGAGGACATATACTCATAATAATTTCTGGATTTTACCAGTTGGAGATAATGACTTCTATAGTCATAAAAAATGTCCTAATAAAATTTCAATCTACTTGACATACAAATATAACATCAACCATGGATTTTAATAGTTACAACCAAAATATGCAAATAAAATCTCCAAGAATTTTGTGACCTATAGGGCCAACGAGAAATATTCATTCACTGTAGAATAATTACAGACAATTTCTATAATAAAAAACAATTAAAGATTTTTTTTTCTCAAAGATCAATTTAAGTCACTTAAGGAGTAATTAAATAGGCTAACAAGCCGGGTGCTCACCCTTTGATATTTTGTACCCTAATAACAACATCTCATTCTAGGGTCGATAGAGTTTTGGAAAAAATCCACTTTGTGGTTGATTAATGATGGTTTCTTATAGGAATTAATAGAAACAAATCAATGTTCCTTGCAAGGAATGGAACCATATTGGCCTAAAAATAATTTAGACTGCCAATTTATTTACATCTCATCATAGTACTAACGGAGGAGAGAAAACCAATATCAATTGGTTTATTCGATATACCAAAATCGCTTAAATGACAACGGAAAAAAAAATTATCGTTTTAGCCATCGCATATGGAAAATCCATTTTATCATTACGGATAGTTTCTTGTAAACGAATAGAAACAATATATAAAAATCATATGATCTTCCTCCAATGTAAGAATATACCAAAATCAATTGGTTTTTCAACCATGCACGTGATTAATTACCGTAAACATAATTAAATTGCGATAACACTGGATATTGGTGATTACAATTTTTTTGAAGCATATATAGAGAGAAAAAAAAGAAGAGGGGAGGGTTGTTTGATTTACATAGAGTTTAGAATCATCAGCTGCAAATCGGAAGGAGAGGGGCAACAAATAACCCTCAAGAAAAACTCCCACATCTCTCCTTCAGATGGTGATTACAGTTTCATTAAAAGAATAGAAATTGTAAACCATCTTTTGATGGATTTTTTTTTTCTTTTTCTGTATAAAAGGGATAAGAGAAGAAAGGAAACCAAAAATGATCACCCATATATAAATAAATAATTTAGCCAAGCATATAAATTACAACGAGTAATTAAGAAAAATAATTATGGCTTGGAAGATATTGTAAAAGAAGGAAAGAAAAAATTGCGAGGAGATAAATAAAAGCGAAGTTACCACTGTACATGTATAAGAATATTGTGGTAGCTGAAACGATGTCCAACCAGCCATAGTATAATATCTCTCAGTCTATGTTCTTTTGAATAAAACGTCCAGATGTTGCTTTGGAGTTTGGAATTACAAAGTAATCCAAGTCATACATACAAATCCGATGTATACTTCTAACCGCCATAGAGGATTATAGGCAAAGCGTAATAAGTGCGTATGGTTAGGTAATTGTCCAACCCAATAATCGATCTACAGAAAGAAAGGAGATATATAAGCATTAGCTAAAGGGATAAACCAATACGAACAAATCATGTAATAACATATAATTCATATATACATGAAAAAACAGTCGAAACAAATCCATCCATGTATCAAGATTATTATTTTTTTGAAGAATCCTTCCATGTATCAAGATGTATCCATTTTCGCTCAAAGGAAAAATAACAAAACCCCTTATAAAAAATAAATAGAACTAGGGTTTTCGTTAAAATACTATAAAACAAAATAAATAAACAAAATAATTGATAAAAGAAAATCAATCATTATTAATGGCTTAGCTTAGTGACTAGAGCTACATTGCTGATGACGTGTTGTGATATGTAAGACAAAGAACGAGACACAAAATAGAGGGGAAGTAGAGAGAGAAATTCTATTAATCTGTGTATAATACAATGTTTAAAGCCTCCATTTATATAGATAGAAGACTTGGTGTCCAAGATATGTAAACTCTAAACTTAGACATGAAGGGCATCTTAGTAAATAAACTTGGTTTATAACAACTTGATTATTTACTAGAGTCAACTTCGTATAGGTTAGCTAGAAAGTTACTAGGATATGAGACTTACAAGTATTACGTGAAGACTTGAAGAATGTGAAGAAGTAAAGAGCTACAATGACGACATCATCCTTCCTCTTGAGGTTAGTAATATTTGACTTGAACTGTTTCATTCCTAACGTATTTTTCAAGTCATGCATATTGAAAACATAACTGCGAAGCTGTGAATAATTATACTCTAGTTAGACATAGTATTAACAAATTATAATACGAAGTATAACGTCTATCTTTTGAACTTCGTATATAAGACATCGACATAATCGTATGAATGATATTGTGATTATGTATGGGTATGGGTGAAGATTTCATCCTAGGAAATAATGTTTTACATTCGTTTAAAGGAAGTACAATTCATAAACTTGTTTTATGAATCAAAATGGAAATCTCTAGGCTTATTGGTAGTGTTATTCATTGAAAATCTTTGGATTACCAATATGTGTGTTTAGTATAACCACCCATAACTTGTTTATGTATCTTGGTAAAACTATTCACAAGGCCTGACTTTTGTATTGGTATGACTTTTATTAGTGACACCGATCTTAAGTAATCACCTGAGATGGTATAATCGATATGTTGTAATTGGTATGACAAACTCTAGACATTAGGGAACCGATCCTAGTAAGAGGTGAAACCGATCACAATTGTGTGGAATCGATCCTTGTAAGAGGTACACCAAGTCTTAGTAATTGGTGACTGATCCTATGACTTGTGTAACCGAATACAAGTTAAATACGATAAATATGTGGTAACCGATCCTAGTACCTAGTCAACCAATTTTTCGAAAGCTAGTGTGACCGATCCTAGTACCCACATGGAGGTAGAACCAAAACTTTGTTTTGGTAGAACCGTGAAACCCATTAATGGTGATTTGATAGGATAATCAATCACATAGTTCTTGGAAGTCAGATGGACCAATTCTAAACTCGTTTGGAAGTGTGGAAAATCGGTTCCAATGTAAATATGAAAAAGGATTTACCAAGTAAAGATATCGACATACTTTGAACACGTGCAATAATTCTTACCTTTTATTGTTCAAAGATATTCCTTAATAACTAAAGGAAAATCCCAGATCGAAATAAATTGAGAATCTTTTAATTAAGGTTTTTAGTTTTATATGCTTTTAATTTCCAACAATTAAAATCCATATCTTTAGAAAATAAATTTGGTAATGTGCATTTACTAATTGGAGATTTTCTATGAGATTTCGGTCAATATTTGGACAAAGCATTTCCAGGAATTATGAAAACCGAATTTGGAAATATATTGCATATCTTGAGAATATTTTCGGTTTTGGAAATTCCCTTGTGTCCAAACTTCCTTGGTCTATAAATATTGAAGTTTGTATTTCTAGCAAACTAATCCTCAGAGCCAGCAAAACTACCTTGATGTGTTGTTAATGGTGGAGCCGTCTATTCGGAGAGGAAAGTACCCTAATTAGGCGAAATCTCTTACGACCGCTCGTTTTAAAGACTTCTTTGGGATTGGGAAGCTAGATAATTGCAGTTTATTATTAGTTTCGATTGATTTGATTGACTAACGGTTGTTGAACTTTGATTGCACCTAGTTTTTTTATGCTTGAGAATCTTCTCTTTTGATATATAATTCACTCAAACTAGATCGAAGTTTCGACAGGGATCTTTATACTGTTTGTAGATCTAAAGACGTCTTATGATAATCCATTATTAACAGACTCTGTTCTGTGTGTGATTAATCACAAGAGATTCAAGTTGATTGTGTTCAGGTGTTTATTGAAGATATAAGGATATTTCTTGTTTGAGTTCATAATCTTTGGTGTGCACAAAACTTGATCGGCTGGGGATCGAACTATAATCGGTTTATATTTTGATAGATTAGATTGATTAGTTGAGTAGATCGGCCTCAATACGTTTCTTTGTGATTCAAAGTATTGATTGCATAGTCTAAATAATTACTTTGGTATTTGTTGAATAGATAGATCTAAGGACCTGACAAAGGAGTTTATTGGGATAAACAGAAGAGCCTTTTATCAAACTCATGTCAATTGTTTGAAAAGAGTTGTTACCGAACATATTTATTATCCTTTACTGTTTGGAATACGAACCAAAGGAATTGTTCCAAGTGCGTGACTTATTACAAGTTGGAGGTGCAAGGATACAGATGGAACTAGGTGAACTATAGGTTTAGTTGCTTGGTCTAAACTATACGAAGTTGGTTTAGATTTTGTATAGCGGCTTAATCTTGAGAGTATTCAATTCTGGACAAGGTCCTAGGGTTTTTCTGCATTTACGGTTTCCTCGTTAACAAAATCTTGTTGTGTCTTTTACTTTTCTATTTCCGCAATTATAATTGTTTTATTATAATTAGAAGTAAAATACACAAACGTTAATTCCTATTTACTTGATAGCAATCTTGTTATGTTTGGTTAAGTCCGAACCTATTATCAAGTAATCATACTTCTTTATTGTATTGTCTCGATCTTATATCCATATTCAATCACACAAGTTATCTTGTTATCGTATTGTCTCGATCTCATATCCATAGACGATCACACGAAATGTGAACCTATTAGTTGTATTGTCTCGATTCGGTCCATAGACAATCACTTTCGGAGAAAGGACTTATAGGTGGAAAAGTTTTAGATTGAGGTATATTTGGGTACCCTCGTCTTTTCAATTGGTATCAGAGCAGGCAAACACGAAAAGATCTAACAATCTGTGTTTGGTGCGATCCAACCTATAAAAATTGAATCTATGTCTGATTCATTTAACGTAGAGCAAGAAGATGATATACTTCAGAAAGGATGTTTGTTTTCAAAACCTGAAAAATAGCTCAGCACTGTTAGTTCGCTAGTGGAACACAACTCAGGAAATATTAACCATGCTGAGTTAATAAGGAAACAAATACTTGTGACAAACAAGTCAGATTCAAATGATAATGATGAGATTAAATTTTTCATGAAATTTGCAGAAAAATATAATATAATCTAATCTAAAATATAATATATATTATCCATCTGCCGAGAAGATCGTCAGAGAATCTTTGATTCATGAAGAAGCTGAATCTAGGGTACTTGATTTTGTTCAAGCCAAAAGGGTTATATTAGTTAAAACAAGGATATGTGATTTTAATCTCCTGAATCTCTTAACTAATATACACCATTATGATTCTAATAGTCTAACCACTTACAAGAATCAAAATAGATGTTATTCAAGGGGTAATCCTTTGACCAGTATCCGATCAAGACCATCTGTCATCCATTATAACAATTATTATCTCTTAGATAGAGGGAAAGACAGCTCAAGTACACAAATACAAATGATTTTAGATCATGCTGGTTTTTTACTGCTTAACTGTATAAAGCAGAATCCAGGAAACAATCTCATCAAATGATGTTACATATTCCAAGGAATTCCTGGGTCGATATCAGAGTTCTGATTATTTCACAACTCAAAAGACTTCATGTCACTCTTATGATCATGTTTATCAAATTGATTATTAAATCATATCACTCCATATGTGACACAGTAAAATAAGTTTATTCTTGAAATAATCCAAAAAGGGAAGATATTCGTAAATATCATGATGGATCATGTTCCAAAAATTATGAGCTATCACAAGCTCACTCCAACAACTGATGTTGGTGTTCAGAATTTCCCTGGATGTGCTCAATTCAAATAAATGGGAATTTCTTAAAAGGGAGCACAAGACATGAAGGAAGCAATATTTCATGAAAACCTAAAAGTGTTTTTCTATGCTTGGAATATATTTTTATGGAAAATACTTTCGATCTTCGCAAAGTCCATAAGAAAATTTGGGAAAAACATTTTTCAGATCCTCTCTATCATACTAATTCGGAAAAATTCTTATGTTGTTTCCAAAAGTGTTTATTTTCACAAATAATATACCTTGACTACGTATCTCAATCTTGGAAACCAAGCTTGATTTGTTATATAAACCATCTACAAGACCGATACTTCCCTTTATGTTTTGTCTGCGGTCAAAGATGGGTGAAAATACTATTGACGTTGAATCTCAACTACGAAAACTTGAAACCTTTCAAGTTGAGCTCAAATGCTATTTCTCAAAAAAAAAAAAAAAAAACATAAGAAGAATCATATTTCCTTTAAACTAGTGCTTATGTTGATAGGTGATTTCGAAGTTGCTCGTGATCTTATGAAAACTGCAGTTATGAATGAAAAACTGCTTGAATCAACTCTTTTGAAGTTGATAGTCGAGGTGAACCTTTCGAAGAGAAGATTCAATCTTCTAAAATAAAAGAAAAGACAGATGAACCTGATTTCTGAATAATCTTCAGTAAACAATAAGAGCATCACGAGAGATTAAGATACATGATGTAATTCTTAATCCAGGAAAATAGACATCAGTTTTTGATTTCTTTCAATAATTGTATAAAGTCTATTATGAATAAAACTATCTCTTATTTTATAAATAAAATTATTAGTTTATAATTTTTCTTGTGATAGTTTTCGATTACATAGCATGTGCTTGAATTCTTTATATTATTTCTATGTATGTTTATGGGATGTTTGATTTCGGTTTTCATAACCTTAATATTCAATCTCATATAGTGTGAACCCTTATGGTTTGGGTGACTTTTAGGTTTAGCAGGATTAAGTTCTATCCCATGTTGGTAGGCTTTATCAAAGGATCATAAGGGGTTCCGATTGAAACTAATATGTGAAAAAGTCACAATATGTTGAATCTTTTGGGTTAGCATAAAAGCATATGTGTTTCGAGGTTTTCAACTTTTGATATGCATTAGTTAAAACCGATTTTCAACCTTTCTCCGGTAAAGGTTGGTTTTTGTTGTTGTTCTTTTATCTTGCGAGAGGATGACAACACAACGGGGGAGAGTTCTAACTTGACCTTGCGCTTAATAATATAGTTTTTTGGAGAGAAGAGGATGTGGAACTTGAGGTAACGAATTTGTTAGTTAATCATTTTCCTGTTTAAGAAAAGCCTGATTTTATTGCATATTTTTATTGCTTTTTCTTAACAAAATTTCGGTACAATTGATGTTTATTCCATTATTTGTGTATGGATGTGTGTGTGATTCAATTATTTTCGGTGAAGAAAAACTACTGTTATCTTGCTTTATTGTTTGATATAAATTGTTTAGGCTTACAAAATTACGGTGCAATTGTGGTGTTTTAGTTCATGTATGTGTTTGTTCAATTGCTTCCGGTTGAGGTAAATAATTATGCAAGTTAATTTATTTGGTTTGTATGAATTGTTTATGGCTTAACAAAAAGGGTTTTCGGGATCAATTGTTTATCCAATTGGATTCCAGATAAGAGAAACTAAGTTAATTCTGATCTTAGTTAGACTTATCAAAGTGGAGGTTTCGGTTATTCAAGTCTAATCGAATGCCTTAATAAGAAATGCTAGTTAACTAACCTAGTACTTGTCTAGTTTATAGTGAAAGGTATAAGTTATTATTAGAACAATTAGAGCCTGATGAGTAAAATAGAGTTAAATCTAATCTTTATTTTGGTCTTATCGAACAAGCGATTGTATTTGTACAATCGGTTTAGCAAAAGAACTAAGGTGCTTAGTCAATTTTTTATTTGCTAAACTATTAGGGAAAATTTCTTCGGGCAATTTTTTCCTTGGTAACATATCAAAACAAAATTACTTTGTAGTTTCGGTTTTGATATTGGTTATCTAAAATGGTGTGTGGAACCCTCGTGCTTAACTCTTATAGGTTGCAAGTCTTTTGAGATTTGTAAGATCCTTTCGGTTTGTCTTTTATTTGCTCGTACCTTTGTCATTTTGTGACAAAAAGGGGGAAAAAATATATGGAGTAAACAATTGGTTTGGTATCACTAAGAAAAGGACAATGGTGCTTAAACGTTATATCTAACGAAAGAGTAAAGCATAGACTAAGGGGGAGTAACATATCATATGATGATTTGTAGTTATATGGACAACAAGAGGAAATAACAAAGACGTGCGGATTGAAAATCTACCTATCTTACCTTTAGGGGGAGTATTAGCTTTGTTATTATAATGTCAACATCGGCATTTATGGATTGAATGTATACATGTTATTGTGTTGTTGAAACTTGGAATCAAGCGTATGTGTAATGAATTCTTGTAATTTGTTTATCCATATGATGTAAGAGTTTTGTCACTAAAATTGACAAAGGGGGAGATTGTTAGAGCATTTCTCGGTTGAACCCACCAAGCGTCGGTATTTCAAGTTTGGATGGCATATTTAAGTGAATCAAAACTCATTTAAAGAGTCTCTTGATTATTTACTAGAGTCAACTTCGTATAGATTAGCTAAAAAGTTACTAGGATATGAGACTTACAAGTATTACGTGAAGACTTGAAGAATGTGAAGAAGTAAAGCGCTACAACGACGACATCATCCTTCCTCTTGAGGTTAGTAATATTTGACTTGAACTGTTTCATTCCTAACATATCTTTCAAGTCGTGCATACTAAAAAAATAACTGCGAAGCTGTGAATGATTATACTCTAGTTAGACATAGTAGTAAGGAATTATAATACGAAGTATAACGTATATCTTTTGAACTTCGTATATAACACATCGACATAATTGTATGAATGCTATTGTGATTATGTATGGGTATGGGTGAAGATTTCGTCTTAGGAAACAATGTTTTAGATTCGTTTAAAGGAAGTACAATTCATAAACTTGTTTTATGAATCGAAATGGAAATCGCTAGGCTTATTGGTAGTGTTATTCATTGCAAATCTTTGGAATACCAATATGTGTGTTTAGTATAACTGCTCATAACTTGTTTATGTATCTTGGTAAAACTATTCACAAGCCCTGACTTTTGTATTGGTATGACTTTCATTAGTGAAACCGATCTTAAGTAATCGCCTGAGATGGTATGATTAATATGTTGTAATTGGTACGATCAACTCTAGACATTGGGGAACCGATCCTAGTAAGAGGTGCAACCGATCACAAGTGTGTGGAATCGATCCTTGTAAGAGGTACAAAAAGTCTTAGTAATTGGTGACCGATCCTATGACTTGTGCAACCGAATACAAGTTAAATACCATAAATATGTGGTAAACCAATCCTAGTACCTAGTCAACCAATTTTTGGAAAGCTAGTGTGACCGATCCTAGTACCCACATGGAGGTAGAACCGAAACTTTGTTTTGGTAGAACCGTAAAACCAATTAATGGTGATTTGATAGGATAATCAATCACATAGTTCTTGGAAGTCGGATAAACCAATTCAAAACTCGTTCGGAAGTGTGGCAAATCGGTTCCAAGATGGTAAATATGAAAAAATATTTACCAAGTAAAGATATCGACATACTTTGAACACGTGCAGTAATTCTTACCTTTTATTGTTCAAAGATATTCCTTAATAATTAAAGGAAAATCCCGGATCGAAATAAATTGAGAATCTTTTAGTTAAGGTTTTTAGTTTTATATGCTTTTAATTTCCAACAATTAAAATGCATATCTTTAGAAAATAAAATTGGTAATATGCATTTACTAATTGGAGATTTTCTATGAGATTTCGGTCAATATTGGGACAAAGTATTTCCAGGAATTATGAAAATCGAATTTGGAAATATATTGCATATCTTGAGAATATTTTCGGTTTTGGAAATTCCTTGGGGTCCAGACTTCCTTGGTATATAAATATTGAAGTTTGCATTTCTAACAAACTAATCCCCAGAGCCAGCAAAACTACCTTGTTGTGTTGTTACTGGTGGAGCCATCTATTTGGAGAGGATAATACCCTAATTAGGCGAAATCTCTTACGACCGCTCGTTTTAAAGACTTCTTTGGGATTAAGAATCTCTACGAGTACCGTTGGTGGAAACTAGATAATTGCAGTTTATTATTAGTTTTCGATTGATTTGATTGACTAACGGTTGTTGAATTTGGATTGCACCTAGTTTGTTTATGCTTGAGAATCTTCTCTTCTGATATAAGATTCATTCAAACTAGATCGAAGTTTCGACGGGGATCTTTAGACTGTTTGTAGATCTAAAGACGTCTTGTGATAATCCATTGTTATCAAACTCCGTTTTGTGTGTGATTGATCACAAGAGATTCAAGTTGATTGTTTGAAGGTGTTTATTGAAGATCTAAGAAGATTCAAAGACAAAGAAAATTTCTTGTTTGAGTTCATAATCTTTGGTGTGCACAAAACTTGATCGGCTGGGGATCCAACTATAATCGGTTTATATTTTGATAGATTAGATTGATTAGTTGAGTAAATCGACATCAATACATTTCTTTGTGATTCAAAGTATTGATTGCATAGTCTAGACAATTACTTTGGTATTTGTTGAATAGATAGATCTAAGGACCTAACAAAGGAGTTTATTGGGATAAACAAAAGAGCCTTTTGTCAAACTCGTGTCAATTGTTTGAAAAGAGTTGTTACCGAACATATTTATTATCCTTTATTGTTTGGAATACGAACCAAAGGAATTGTAGTGCGTGACTTATTACAAGTTGGAGGTGCAAGGATACAGATGGAACTAGGTGAACTATAGGTTTAGTTGTTTGGTCTCAACTATACGAAATTGGTTTAGATTTTGTATAGCGGCTTAATCCTGAGAGTATTCAATTCTGGACAAGGTCCCAGAGTTTTTCTGCATTTACGGTTTCCTCATTAACAAAATCTTGTTGTGTCTTTTACTTTTCTATTTCCGCAATTATAATTGTTTTATTATAATTAGAAGTAAAATACACAAATATTAATTCCTATTTACTTGACAGCAATCCTATTGTGTTTGGTTAAGTCCGAACCTATTATCAAGTAATCATACTTTGTTGTTGTATTGTCTCGATCTTGTATCCACAATCAATCACACAAGTTATCTTGTTGTCGTACTGTCATGATCTCGTATCATAGATGATCACACGAAGTGTGAACCGTTTAGTTGTATTGTCTCGACTCGTCCATAGAAAATCACTTTCGGAGAAAAGTACTTATAGGTGGAAAAGTTTTAGATTGAGGTATATTTGGGTATCCTCGTCTTTTCAAATATGTTGTCATTTATGGACCTTTTGGGTACAAAGACACTTTTATAAGGGTTTATTATGGATTATGTAGCCTAAATTCTGTGGTATAAAGTAACATATGTGGTTGACTAAAAATTTTGAGATGATTTCATAGGTGACATTATAGAGTCATATAGGTCTGAATTATGATGGTTTGAATGGATGATCTATTTTGGGATTAAAGCTAAGTAAGTGTGGTTCATGAGGGGATGTATATTAAGGTATTGAAAAAATGATGTACCATTTCTATGAGTTGTGTATGCTTTATTTCCTAGGAAAGTTTGAAATTCTTACTAGTGTATCCATCCGGATATGGAACACACTCAAATTCGATGGTGAATAGGGCTTGCCTGATCTCATCAGGGGTTACTTCACCTATGAGCGTGGATTGATTAGCTACTTGAAGCACTATTTGTTCAGAAAATACAAGTGGAGCACTACTGACATTAACCATACGCACTCTAACTGTAGTTTCATTTCTTGGAGAAGAAAGAGAGCTCATGGTGTTTACCAAACTATTAGGAACCAGTGAAGTCATATCAGTAATATTATAGGTTACATGAACTTCAGTGCTAATTATTTGTTTCTCTTCAACTAAAACCGAAATGGTTGTCTCATCTTAATTTGTTGAATATGGCACTGAAAATCACTCGTGTAGGAACTTCACGTCTTTCCCCCTGTGACTTGGAGGGCTTTGTATGATCGACAGATTTTCCACCTGGTGGTGTTGATGCTTTTTGAGAACATAATAAACTTTTTTTTTGATTAAATTGGAACCGAAGAGGTGTTTCCAAATCTCTTTATATATTCTCTTAGTTCATGTCCTATTGCGAGACAGTGTTTGCATAAACCAGGAAGTTTTTCATATGATAGCAGAACCAAGAATGCAATCCCATCTCTTTCTACCAAGAGATCGTATTGTTTATTCAAAGTGTTATCATTTATTTTCATGGGAGTGACAACAACATTAGTGATTTCAAAAATTATTTTCTCCAATATTCATGCCCTAAATCATATAATTTAATCCAAACACGAGCAAGTGTTCGATACTTTCTTTGATCTAAAGTCTGGTATCCAAGTACGAAGTTCAATTATACCAAGATTTAGATGAACTGCTCCAACTGAGTGAATATGAAGAATATCATCTTCGGTAGAAAACTTGAAGCAGTAAAAACCTCTTCCCAATAGCGGCAACCTCCATCGAATGTCTGCAGGCTATAAGAGCTTGGGATTTTTATAAAGATCAATGGTTTTAAGAGGCACATACCCCTTTAGAAATGTTAATCTTCTAATCAAATAACTTTTGCAGTATTTCACCCCCTTCTGATATTCATCTTCTGAAATATGATATGATATTATCATTCAGACAAAGTTTTGGTAGCTGAGCAACACAAATATCTAGTTGGGTACGTATCAGAATGAAAGCAAAACTAGGTTTATTATTTGAAATCCTAGTATTATCAGTAGAAGGGGTGCTAACAATTTCAGGAGGAGAACCAGGATTTATAAAGTCTCATAGAAAAATAGCAGAAGCCATTGTCGCAAGATCAAAGGAAGAAGAAGAGGATGACCAACACAAGATAGACTCGCCCCTTCCTTTCCATTAATTTTTTTTTCTCCACGTGTCACCCAAAGGTAATTTCCACTAATAAAATTCTGGTTATGGGACACAAAATGTTTTGATACTGAACTGAAATAACTGTTTTTAATTATTCTCTTTGATATAAAAAATTTACTTTGTATAATTTTTACTCTTATGCAAAAAAAAAAAAAAAAATTAATAAAACGGTGGGAATAAGTATATGTAGTTGCAGGAAATCCTACACTACACCCTTGTTAAGAATCTACAATAATCAACCCACATTTGAAGATTAAGAACGACACTTTATTATATGATTCTCAGAAATGTTACAAGGAATGTAAAAACTCAAGAATACAACCTTTCTCTTGAAGTTTCTCTCCTCAAGACTCTCTCAACTCTCAAAAATACATCATCCCTCTCTGAATTTAGTGGAAACCTTTATATAGGGAATTACATAATGGATGACAGCTAAGTTTTCCTTTTCTTTCGGATTTGTTCTGCGATTGTATCACGATAGTTATAATGTTCATTCTCGCAAGCTTTGTGACCATCGCAGGTTAAACATGCTCTTTTCATGTTTCTTCAATCGTCAGTCATTACGGCATTCTTTATCCTATTCTGTGACACTCGCCAAGTGTTGTTAAAGAGCTTGCGGTGATGCTTGCTGAGAAGTGTTGTTAATCTCGCAGAGAAGTGTTGTAGCGATATTATGGTCCTACATTTTGCCTCTTCTCATGTATTTTCTACGAAGAAGAGAAGATCATGAGAACTTTAAAATGTCGCAACCACTTATCTTTTCAGATTTCTCTGTTCTGACACGTTTCTGTATCCTTCGCCATCTGTTTTCACGTATTCTCTCTTCTAATAAATTTTTGACACGTTCTCTCTAACCGTTGTGATCTGACTGCTCATGTCTTTTCTTTGCATTTATTGCATTCATCTTCTTCGAGAAATCTCTTCTTCTATAAATACTCCTTTCATTCTTCTCTTTTCCTCTTTTACTTTCTTCTTCTTTCTCTCCGTAACTTCTCTGCAAGTTTACTGTTCTTCCGTAAATTGCGCGTCTGTTATCGCTGTGATTTCTTTCTTATTTTTCAACCTTTTTCTTCATTCCCATACTTAAAAAATGGTTGCTGGTGTTAAAAATTTGGCTGCTTTTGGTGAGATGCGAGAAAAACTCAAAAGCAAAGGTTTTACTTTGTCCACAATTCCAGATCAGAACCCTAAATCCGAACTTTCTCTCAAATTATTTACTGATTATCAATGTTTTTGCGAGAAAGTTATAGTATCACTAGGTAAACTTGAAGCTGGTCTTCCTATTCCTCTCTACAACCCGGAACTTCCATTATTCTATCAAATAATCTCTCACAAGAAGTTCTCGCGAGAAATATATCAGTTGGGTGGAGATTGTATTCGATTACTGCTTGAATATGCTTCTCGCGGTGCTGATAAAGGATCTCGCTACCCTGAATCTGCGAAGAATCCTCAATTTAAAGATGTTCCAATTGTATCTGCAAATTATACCGTGGAGAACTTCTTTGAAAACTACAAGATAATTCCTATGAAGAGGGATAGCACTTGCTGGGGTGTTCGCTTGCAGAAGAAAGAAAAGATCGTTGATGATAAAGTTCTTATGCTAGATATAGATTGGCATACAGATAATAGTCAAGGTCCTCGCCACTCCAGCGATGAAAAATGGTTCATCTTCCCTCTAACTTTAGAGGGTCCATATATCTCTGGTTCCCATGCACTACCTGTGAGTGCTACAGAGTATCAACCATGGGTCTTTTACTGGCCTGAAAGAACTAAAGAGGTATGTTCTCTCCAATTTTTGCATAATTATTATCCATCATCTTCCTTATGTTTTCATATTCTCACTAAATGACTTCGATCTTTTCCAGATTGACAGGATGAAACTCAATTACCAGAACTTTAGGAAACCCAGCACTCTCTTAGATCTTAAATCTTTCACAGATGAAGTAAGAAATATCTTTTCATGAATTTTAACAATATATTGTTGCCCCTATTTCTTATCTTCATCTGTGTTCGCAGGAAATCGAAGAATTAGACACTACACCAAATCGACGGTTTTGAGACATATATGGGTGTCTCCTTGATTTTTTGAGACACATATAAGTGTCTCAATTTTGGCGTAGGGAACGTTTTGAGACGGATTTAAAGACGCTTATAAGCGTCTCTTTATTAATATAAGCGACACTTATAAGTGTCTGTTAAATAATTTTTAAGAGACACCTATAATTAATTTAAGAGACACTTATATATGTCTCAAATAAAATTAGCTTTAAAAAAAAATCATAATTTTCCAGTTGGGAATTCCCAAAATCAAAATTATTTCCAGCACCTGCATGTTTTAATTTTCTGTACACCCATACAAGTCACAATTCCATTCCCAATCAAATATTAACACTGCCATCAAAAATGAAGTCTTAACATTTAATATCTTCAAGGAAAAAATAAAAAAATGAATTCTGGAATACAAGAGAAGATGTTGAAAATGACTCAAGTTACTTATCAAGAAATAAAAGATGTTGAACATAATCAGTAACAGAAAATTTAAATGACAAAGACTTGAAAGTCATCTAGTTTAGAACCTTGGCAGAATGGGAATTCTAGAATGATAAATTGAGTTCCTTGTTGTCTCACAAGTAGCACAAGCAATGAGCTTCCATATCTGAAAAAAACAATGGAAATCTGTAAGAAACATTGACAATTATGATTCATGGACAAATGGCACCTGCCAAGAATCAACTGAAAAGAAATACATGCCTGATTCCATACCATTTGATGCAATGACTTGATAAATTTATAAGGAAGAGTCCAAATTGAGTTTATATTGAGTTTAGATTCCATACCTTAGACTCCAAGGCTTCTATGAATGCCTGAACATAAATACTCCAAAATCTAAAGACCTGATTCAAGAAAAATGGGTTTCATTATAAAAAAATACTTTCTTATGTACAAATAAAGGCTCATGAAACTTTAACATCGGTATTTTTGTAATACATTTGAAGCATGTGATTGAGAAATAATAACTAGCAACAGCTCATGAATATTTGATAGAGGTATTCAAGTAATTACATTCTGATTGGAGACAAGTACCAAATTTAGAGGCACCTTCTATGATGTCTTCAAATTTTATCTAAAACCTTGAACTGCCATGTGCCAAGAATTTACTATGATCCAGCTTCTTTGGCGATAGACCCGATAAGCATTTCATTCACAAGTCATTTGTGTAACAAACCAAACACAAAACAAAGTTCAAAACCAAAACTAACAATAAAAACAAGGATTGCAAAATTACCAATTTGGTAATCTATGAACCAAAATATATCAATAGCATTTTAGTATTTCAACTTACACATGATTGTGAGCTCAAAAAATGCACACTGAGCTTCTGATTCCTCGAGACTGAAAAAGAAACATCGTTTCTTGAGAAACAAAAGTAATAAGAACACTCAAAACAGCTCTAATAGCGACTACCTGCCCAAGCATGGGGTCCTAAGATCCATTCCAAGAACTTAAGTTTCTTCTAATATAGAATCCAGTCCTACCAAAAAATATGTACCTAATTGCATGGTTCTAACAGTCTGTAAACCATGAGCAAGGTTGAACCAGTGTTTTCTCCACTAGATGATTATGTATTACCTTCCCACACTGCATAGTGAAGTTTGGTCAACATCAGCTCCTAAAGATATCCTCGATGCTAATCACCAACCTAGCATATCAGATTATGATGTTAGAAATGTAGTTTTATTCACTCGGTCGTAAACATAGACATTATCAAAGAGGAAATTGTAAACAGATTTTTAGATTACCATGTGCAGTTCAACTATAAAGATAATTCCAACTCGGTCATACGATAAGCATCATAAGTACAGCTTTCTCCCAGAAACAAGCATACAATTTACAACAGCAAACCACACAACCATCCGCTAGAAAACTAAGTAAGCATCATATATCCTATATAAAAATTAACTATCAAAATTTACTAAATCAGTTCATTTAGTGTAAGAAGACTTTGGAATCTCAAGTTATTTTCTCATGAGTAGCACTTTACCCATAAAACTTCACCATTTTCATTTTCAAGAATTTTGAGTCCAGCATGAATCAACGAGTTTATCTCATTTCATTCCAGTTACCGTATCTCTGTAATCTCATAAGTATCTGATATGAGTAGCCAAATTCTCATCAACACCAAATTGAAAAATCAATTTAAAGCACCAAACTTAAATCCAACATTTAATAACATCCACTAGTGTTATATCAATTAAAGATATATCCATACATACATTGAAATCAAACAATGACTTATACATCAAAATGAATCTCACAAGTAGTCCGGCAGTCACCCAAGCTAGACCGTGCACAAGACCATAGTGTATATGATAAAACATGGGTATAATGTCCTAATGAAGGTAATATCAAGTTCGGATTCCATACCTTTATGAACTCAAGGCTTTTATCAAGTCTATGCTCCTCATCTGATACTCTCAATTCTTTTCTAAGCTCTGTTATTAAAATTTCCTTATCATGAGAAAATTATACAGTTCATCATATAACTGTTAAGATCTGATTGATAAAACACATTGATAGAAAGCCGAGACAAAAAGTTTCAGTGACAAAAACATACCTATGTCATGGCATCAGATTGATCCTTGAACGCTCGCAACACTGAACTGTAGGCTTCTTGCTCAAGGAGATGGATCTGAGTCTCCATATTATTTGGCGGCCTGGAGAAAGGAGCAGAACCCGCAACTGCAGGCCTTACATTACTTGCCAGATTCCCTGATGTGGTCGAAAACATACAATAGACATTATGCTTGGCTAGACGTTTACAACACCTTCGCACATTTTCGTTTCATATCTGTGTGTTAAAGAGTTTTAATATATAAGGAGGTTACCTTCACACCCTATTGGCGAGTTCAGCCTCTGCAAATGGGAGAGATTTGATGCATACGTTAGGCGATTGAGCACCTATATAATAAAAATAACATATTAAATTTTAATCAAGCAAGATGCACCTGCATGAGAAAGGTTGGACTTCAACAATATTAGTAGTCTCACCTATAAAACACCAGCTATGGTACCATCTGCATTTTCTTGCCCCCAGTTCCCGGTAGCAAGGGAGTATTTAAGACCAGTCATAATTGTTTTAGCTCTTATCGCAAATTGCAAATTAACATCTTTTCCATTATCAACACACTGTCCCAGGCAGAGATAACATAAGCAAAGACCAATGAAAGAGCGTAAAATAAGGAATTGGAACTCAGCAATGCCCATGTAAAGAGAACCTTCTGAACGTAGCCTTGAAATCCCTTGTCAACTTCCTGAAGAGCTGCACTCCGGAAAACAATCATGATTAAATTAATTACACATATTTCTAAATTTCTAAACCCTAGGATTTTGCAAATCACAAACCATTCGGAAGAGGCCTCCAAGTAAAGGACCAGCAAGGTCCAGCCTCTTGTTTCCTTAATGATCCCTGTCATCCTCAGGTCTTCGACCGAGAGCACATAGCAACAGTAGAGTATGGGAGTGTGGTGATGATTCCACTCAAAATTACTGTAAAATACTTTGTAAAATTGAAATCCTAAAAATATCCATGTTATAAAACTCTATGAAATCAACAATCAAACACACAGATTGCAATATCTATACCATACAATTTTTTATATTCTCAGCATAATAACCTCAAATCAAGATGAAAAACCAAAAAAAAAAAAAAAACTAACAGAGAGTTTATACTTGAATCTCAGCCGTGTACTTGAATCTTCTAGGTTTTGCACTTGAATCGTCTAGTTTTGTTCTTGAATCTTCTTCTGCTGATTCAAAATCAAGAATAAAATTGAAGTTCTAGGGTTTAAAAAATCAGAATAGTCAAAATCTGTAAAATAGATTTTTATACCTGAGATTAGGTTACGCTCAGAGTACTGATTTCTTAGGATTGATTTCTGGTGATTTAAGGTTTTTCTAACAAGAAAATATAGATACGATTTGTGGAAACAGATCTGCTCTGATACTGATTCAAGGACTAATTTGTGGAAAAAGATATGATGTCTGGTTTGATTTTGGTAAGTTAGGGTTCTTATTAGTTTTGCGAAGACCAAAAGGATAAGAAGAAACGAGAGCTGAAGGAAAAAGAAAAACTCGAGTGAGAAGTCGATAAAAACGAGTGAGTGAGAGAGAGTTCAACGGGTGGTTTTAAGGACCAGATATTTATTAATGTTAAATATTATCTAAATTTCAAAACAACCCAAAATAAAGGTGGGAATTAAAATAAATGGTGGGAATAAATGCAAATCATGTTCCAAAATAATTTGGTGTGAGACAAGGATTTGGAGGGAAAATTTGAGGGGAAATAAATGTTAGGGGGAAATTTAAGAGGGAAAATAATGTGAGAGATTTAGAAAATTGGAAAGGGAGGGAATTTTGGGGAAAGTTTGGAGTTTTGGAGGGAAATAAAATGGAATTATAATGAAATAGAAATGATTAATTAGATATATATTAAAGTTATTAAATTTTGTAAAGACACATTTTAAGACACTTATAAGAGTAGTTGAAAAATCAGAATTAAAGCTACTCATATTTTTTATTTGAGACTCTTATATGAGTGGAAGAACTAAAGACATATATGTGTGTCTCAAACCCAAAAATCAATATGTCTCAAAATGGGTCATATGGTGTAGTGAGAACCAATAAAACCTGCGAGAACCAAGGTGAAATCTGTGAAATCTTCAGTTGATCGCAAGGGGAAATATACTGCTCCTCCCAAAGGGAAGCCTACTGCTCCTCGCAGTGAGGGATCTAACGATCCTCCCTTAAAGAGAAGACAAACCCAACTCTCTTCTTCTTCTATTCCAGAAAATTTAAGTGTTGATTTCGACAAGGGAAATAATGATGATAATTTTGGTTTTGATAATGACGTTCCTTCCATAAAGGATTCCTTTTCTTATGAGTTTGCAATGGCTCAACTATAAGAAAAAATTGGCGATGGTACATTTGGTATCCCAAATGAGTATGGAGATGAAGTTATTAACGGAATATCCCAGTCTCTCGCCAAAGTCTGCGATGCTCCCATATTATCTGATAATGATTCCCTTCGCGGGGTTTCAAGATCGCTGACTCCAAGTCTCTTAAATTCACTTGGCAGCCTGGTATGTTTCTACTTGTTCATCCTTTTTTATGTATTTATTTATATTTTTGCCAGATCTTGACTTATATAGTTCTATCGTAGGTTTGAAGAGCTTCTTTTGTTGTTGCTTTTGATTTGGATAATAGACGTATTATTTATGAAAAGAAAGCTGCTAATCTTCGCCAGGATAAAGAAAAACTAGAAGTTGAAGTTGCTAATCTTCGCTGGAAAAATAATTAGCTGGAGACTGAAACTTCAGTTGATAAGCAAAAAATCTCTGATCTTGATAAAGCTAATCAACAACTCTATGGTATGATTTATTTCTTTTCTCTTTTAATTCTTCTCACCCTATCGCAGCTTATTCAAGCAACCATTTTTGCAGATATTTATGGTCTTACTGACGAGGCTACATTCCTCCAATCTTTTCCTGAACCTGTAGATGAGAGTACCCTTATTGCTCGCGTTAATAGTTCTTTAAGTAGTTTCTCAGATGATCAAATTAGTTCCCTCTATGTAGATGAACTTAAATCCAAACTTTAATCTTTTAAATATTAAGCACAAATTCAATTTAAGTTTAACTAATAAGTTTAAACGCCTTTATCTTGATTCAAAAGAAGAAATCAATAGATTAAGAAGTAAGAATAGTGATCTTATTGACGAGAAAGATCGTGCAATTAAAAATGGCACTAAGTCCCTAGCAGATTTCCATGAAACTCTTCTTAGCATTCAAATGGAAAGAGATAGACTTATCCGCGAGAATAAAGATCTTCTTGCGAGGGAAACTCAAGTTCGCTCTCGTCTTCTTATTAATAGCGATGATGAATTTTCTTGGGCTGCGATGGTTCTTGATAATGCTAGAAATAATTTAGGTGTAGATGTTAGTCTTCATACTGAACAAGAAACTTTAATTAAAGACATGATTTCTGAAAGAGAAGGTTGTTAGTCATCCTTCCTTATTAATTATTTATTTTTATTAGTTTTCTTTGTTAAAATTTCTAACTTGTTGTTATATACTCGCAGGAGCTGAAAAGAGATATTCTGAAAGGATTGGAGAACTTGAAGCTGAAAAGAATCAACTCGTAAATAGTCTTACTGCTGGCAATGAGAAGTATCCACGGCTGAAAGAACAATTTAGAATTACTACTGCGAATTTTAATAGCTCTCTTGTTGTTGTTCGCAAATTCCGTTAAATTGGTTTGTGATGATCATGATATCCCTTACTCTATGTACCCTGATCTTGCAAAGGAGATTCCAGCAAAAACTCCAAATCTTGTTATTTCTGATAGCGAGACTGAGGATTATGGCGAAGATGAAGGTAATGATGATAATGATAAAGAAAAATCTGGCGAGGAAGAGAAATCTGACGAAGATAGAGATAATAATGATAATGATGAAGAAGAGAAATCTGGTAATGAGGAGAAATCTGAAGAAGAAGAGAAATCTGATGAAGGTGGTGATGGATCTACTTAGTTCTGTTTCTTCTCTTTATCTTCCTTGTAAATTTTGTATACTTATTTCCTTCTTCTTGTAATATTGCTGCACTTTTGTCCAACCTGTTACGAGTTTCTTCTGTATGAATCAGAAAACAATTATTTTTCTGCAAATTAATCAATCAATATAATTATTACCATTTAATTATCTTTATAAATGTATCATAATATCTATGCAATTTTATCATATGATGGATGAATAATAATTTCATCATTCTATGCATTCCCATACTTGCCTCTATTATTCATCTGCAATATGAAAAAAATTGAGTAGAGATTAGATATTAGTTGTAAATCAAATTAAATTTGCCTCAATATCGGCGATGTTATCGCTAGCCACAATTTCATAACTTTATGATCTATGCGTAAAATCGCAAATCTCATAAATTATGCGAGCATTATTGCAATAATCTTATGGTCTTATTATGCCTTCCTAATTAAAGGTCTTATTTTGCCACATTTTTTCTTTCTGCGACAAAATCGCAGGACGTCTTTACATTTGCATGTATTGACCCATTGATCTTGTCTTATCCATATTTTTTCAACATCTCTGCGACAATATGATAAGTACAAACTCTCTTGCAAGAATTGAACCTTATGACATTGCTGTCTTGCGATGAAATCGCAGGACGTCTTTACACTTTCATGTAAAAACCCATTGATCTCATCTTAACTTTTCTTTTTTGGCTTGTTGCCTCTGTATAATTTTCGTCACGCGATAATATGACAAGCCTAACTATTCTTGCGATCATAAATCCCCATGACATTGCCGTCTTTAGACACTTATCAACTCCCTAATGGAGGGTGTCGCCCTTATCTTTCCCATGGTTGCCCCTTCAATGAGGGCACATCGGCCATACAATACTAGCTCCTCCCATCCGGATTTACCAACAACCAGTTGTTTTCGCAGCCTCTTGTCCTTTATGCATATATGGCTTATAGTTACAAGACTGCACCCTAAGTAGGGTTTTCTTCAGGCCAAGTGCTTCATAGCCAAGACTTACCAAGAATGCACAGGGTAGTTTCGTACGCCCCGGGCACCCTTGGCTCAACCGTGTACCTCGGCGCCTTGGTCATACTCTGCACTTCTTAGAAGATATTCTCAGTCGTCCAACCAGGGTATAACCTTATATAGTTGGAAATCCAAGATCTCTCTCCTGGATAGGTTTTCTTTAACCCCAACATCTGCATGACTCAGGTTCCAGCAGCGGTATAACCTTATCCCTAAGTCATGTAAAGAGATACCCCCTTATATGACGCACTATTAGGTCTTACATTTTCCTCTTGCGAAATTGTATCCGCGAACTAAGGTGCACGCCATAAAGGTTCGTCCCATTCTATTAATCTATGCGAAATTTTATTCGCGCTTCTCGCGAGTATTGTAACTCTGATAAAATTTCATTTCTTTGATCTTCTCTCTTCTTGTAAAATTTTGCAATTCTTTCAAACAGAGTACTCTTTTTCAATACTTTCTAACTTTTATCATTTTACCTTTCTATTTACTACTTTCTATTGCTGCCTTCTTATTGCGCTTTGCTATTTTCTCTTCACTTGCGAGCCGCTCGCCTCCAACCATTAATTTGTCACTTCTTTGATCTCGCAACATTTCATCTTCTCGCTGTTCTATTACATCAACCATCATCCTTTCACATCCCTGTCATTGCTTGATGTTGTACTTCCAATAACTATTCTTCTCATCTCTTTCCTCGCAAGATTTTATATCAATCTCATAACATTTCTTGCTTTCTCCCCAATCTCCCTTAATGACTCCAATACCATTAGGATGAGGAAATTTAATACACTGGTGAAAAGTAGATGCTACACCTAATATCCCATGTAGCCAAGGTCGACCAATCAGGGCATTGTAAGGTGATTCAATGTCCACAACACAGAACAAGATCTTTGAAGATATCCACTTTAATGGAATCCGCATTGCAATTTCCCCTTTTGGTTTGTTAGTTGTTCTATTAAAGCCATAAATTTTATATGTTGACGGTATCAAATCCTCATCTTTTCCACCCATGGTTCTGTAGGTATGATAGAATAAGATGTCAACTGAACTCCCTGTATCTATTAAAACCCTGTTGATGGCCCAAGAGTCTTCAGTTTCATCATCATTTTCTTCATCTTCTTCTTCTACTTATTTTGGATTTATCTCTAATCTTATCACCAATGGGTTATCATGCTGCTCGCCAGGCTCTGGTACTTCTTGTGATGTGAAATATATAGTTTGATTTTGCCATTATTCTAATGGCGAGGCTCTCGAAATATTCATTATATCTCTTCCATTTGTGTCTCTCGCGAAGACTCTGCTTAGAACATTATCATGGAAATCCTCAATAGCTCTGTATGAATGTACAATGTAATTACAAAACAAATTCTTTACTTTAGCCCCAACTTCTATTACGAATGTTTCTGCCCTTTTACAGCATTCACTCTGCGAATTTTTGGTGTTGGAGGTAATTGCTGAGATTGTGGATGTCCTACTAGAAAGTGATTTAACTTCCCCTGATTAATCATCCTTAAAATTATCCTCTTTACATTCCTGCAATCATTTACTGAGTGACCATGAAAGTGATGGTAAGGACAAAATTCTTGACTTTGATTATTTGGATGTGGCTCTTTTCCCATATTCCATGATGATGGTATATTTTCCATCAAAATGATAGCTTCCCAGATTTTTTCAATACTAGCATTTAGAGGTGACATCTTAATTTCTTCCCATATTATCTTCTGATTACCTTGGCTTCTGAAATTGTTTTTCCTCTGACCACCATATGTTTCCTGTGGTAGATCAAGTCTTTGGATTTTGTTATTTCCTCCACGATTGTAATAATTTTTCTCCCTTTCATACTCTTCTTGATCTCGACTGCCAATCGCTACTAACTTTTGCTGGTTTTCAATCACCACTTTCTCTTGTTGTGCCTGCGAGGTGCTCGCCACATTGTTAATCATTTTAGGAAGTAAACTTCCATTTGCCGCTACTGATCTGGTGTTTGCGATTGGATATGATTCCATTTCATTTTGTTTCTCCTCCAAAGCAATGTATTCTTCTTGTAACTCTCGCATCCCTGTCATGGTGATTGTATTTTTGATTCTGAAAATTTGTATGTATAGTAAATTAGTTGCGAACATTGCATTGATGAAAGATAAAATGAGGTATCTTTAATCCACTCTTCCAGCCATCTCGCTGCACATTGACTTCCATCTTATGGTTAAGTGCTTCAAACTCTCACCAATCCTCTTTTTTAATCCAAATACATCTTCAATGCCTGGCCGCGATGAATTATTGCTTATATATGCTCCCAGAAATGTATCTTGTAAATGATCAAAAGAAGTTATAGTATATTTTGGCAATACCTCGAACCATTTTAGCGCCTCGCCAGTTAAGCTAGACGTAAAATACTTGCACAATACAGCATCATGATTCTCCCATTGTAGCATACACCTGACATAAGCCTTAACATGCTGAACATCACAAGTAGTTCCATCAAAGATACTGGTTAATGTTGGTAAATTGCATTTAGGAGGTATTCCTCTTAGATGTACTTCCTGAGCGAAAGGGGTTCTCGAAGATTCTTCAATAGCTTCATCAAGTTACCTTCTACCTCCTTCTCTTATATTGTTTATTATTCCCCTCATCTCTGCTAATTCTCTTAAAATTTTCTCATTCGCATCTGAATTTGGTTCCATCGGTCTTTACAATGAAGCTTCCCTTCTCCTGCGTTCATGTACTTCTTGTCTTGCGAGATTTTGTGTATCTTCATCTACATCTTCATTCCTTCTTCTGCGATCTTCTTCTTCACCTTCTTCTTGAAATCGCAGCTGATTACGCTGTCTATTTTCTTCTCTGCGAATTTCTTCATTTCTCTTCGTTGTCTTTCTATTCTCCTTTGTATTCTATCATACTCTTCCTGAATATTATCATTATGGCGATTTTGCGTCCGTCTTCTTTCTCGATTTTCATGGTTATTTTGCCGTATTGCTTCTTGAAATTCTTGTTCTTCTACTTCTGCTCTTAATCTTTCTCTCTCGCAAGCTAGACGTGCATGTTCAGCATAATGTCTCTCAATTTCATCCTCAATTATTCTTTGATTTCTTTGAATTCCTCGCCCATGTAATATTCTCCTACCTTCTTCTCGGTTTTCTTCACCATTTTGATTGTTTCCATCCTCCTGATTTCTATTGTTACGTCTACCTTCCATAGTTTCACCGCGCGGATAATAGCAATTTTCTATTAATTCTTCTTCTCTATGACGTTGCTCTTCATTTGGATTTTGCATTTCTTCTTGGATATTTCCTCTAGCATTTCTCATTGGGGAATTTCATCTTGGTTCTTCTCTTAATGACCTTGAATTTGATCTAACAGTACTTTTTGATCTTCTACTTTGTAATCTCAAATTCTCCATTCTCAACTCGTGATTTTGTCTTGTTAAATTTGCACGCTCTTCCGCCTCTAATCTTCTTTCCTCTTGTATTCTTTGTCTTAGATCATCTGCTGTTTCATCTTCGCCTTCTCCATGAATTAATCCTTCAACCACTCCTTGATTTCTTTCTTCTCTTCTTCCGTCTCTTAATTGTTGATCTTATACATCTTCCATCGAATCCGATCTCCAAGTATGCCCACTCACTCTATCATAATCCACATTTTTATCTTGTATTGGTGTTTGTTGATTCGGTTGTGGAATTTGATTTTCTCCTTCAATCCTTGTTCTATTTTTTCTTGTTCTTATCCTTGAAGATTCTCCTAATTCATTTTTTTCTCCACCTGCAAGTCTTTTACTCCTCTTCATAGTTGTTGGTGGTTCTGATGTATTTCTTCTTCTTCTAGCCATTTCTTCAACTCTAACAATTTCTTCAAATCTTCAAGTTGTAATTAGAGATTTCTTAGCTTGATTTTCCCTGTTTCGGGCGCCAAAACGTAGTTGCAGGAAATCCTACACTACACCCTTGTTAAGAATCTACAATAATCAACCCAAATTTGAAGATTAAGAACGACACTTTATTATATGATTCTCAGAAATGTTACAAGGAATGTAAAAACTCAAGAATACAACCTTTCTCTTGGAGTTTCTCTCTCCTCAAGACTCTCTCAACTCTCAAAAATACATCATCCCTCTCTGAATTTAGTGTAAACCTTTATATAGGGAATTACATAATGGATGACAGCTAAGTTTTTCTTTTCTTTCAGATTTGTTCTGCGATTATATCGCGATAGTCATAATGTTCATTCTCGCAAGATTTGTGGCCATCGCAGGTTGAACATGCTATTTTCATGTTTCTTCAATCGTCAGTCATTATGTCATTCTTTATCCTATTCTGTGACACTCGCCAAGTGTTGTTAAAGAGCTTGTGGTGATGCTCGCTGGGAAGTGTTGTTAATCTCGCAGAGAAGTGTTGTACCGATATTCTGGTCCTACAATATAAGACAGTGGAACTAATATATCGACATGATATTTGGTGCATTCTTCCACGTTGTATCCGTTGGGGTGCTGAACTTTAAAGAAAGTTATGAATAAGAAGATGTTTGGCCGTCTTTTCACAACAATTGAAGTTATCAACAATGTTAAAGTCATTTTGATCTTTTCGTATTCTAAACTGCATATTGTTGATGCAAGCCTATTAGGGAGACAAAGCATGGACCGGCCAGTCAACTAAGAGTCAATTCAGAGTGAAGTTTATATGATAATTGTTGATGTTCATTATACTCAATAAGATGACGGAGGTTGGGATATCTATACGAAGAAAAAGATTGTTAAGTTGAGAAAATCTCATTCTTTGTTGAACAAGGTCTGTTGTGAGATTAAATGTAAAAGTTTCTCCCTTGATAAGATATTTGAAAGTAGGTCTTAAAAGATTTAAGTCATTGAGGTAAGGAGTGAGAAATAAGTTGAAACAGGAGATTACAAAATCTTAGACTAAGGCTCAGTCATAAAATTTTCCTGATTCCGATGAATGGCTCTCTACAAGTCGCAGTTGGAACGGTAGTGGGGAATTTATCAAGTTATCTGGCCCCAAGTTTAAAAGTCGAACTGTTGACATATACTTCTCGTTTGGTCATTTTGGGGATGGATGTTGTAGGTATGTTCTATCCTTGATCAATTGATGAATTTTATTGACATAATTTCTCAAAAAATTACAAAAAACCGATGATTCCAAAATTGTTGATAAACGACATCATATTTGGAAAATTCCTATGAGGTTCCTAAGGATAAAACTATCACTGAAGAGGTCAATTGGAATCAAATGGTGGTTTTCTAAGATAATGTTGAAGAGATAGATTGTATTAGGGTGGGAAAGATTGGGCATCTTAATTCAGATGGGGAGTTTATTCTTTGTCCATTCGCAGCCTCTAAAGCGACGTTTTTAGTGCCTAATTCAAACATAAGAAATAAATTATTTAAAGAAGAAAAAGGGCATGGGTTCATCTAGAGATTAATTTTACGTTATGGCATTGGTCATTTAAGCTTAATTTGGTCTTTGAGAAAGAATTATTACAAATTCAGATATGCTGGATTCTGGAGAAAGAAGTTTCATTCTATTTATGAAATCAAATAAGTTTTGGAACTATTGGTACAATATGTGGGGATTTATTATAAGTATCAAAGGATACATGAAACTGATCAAATATAAGTCATTGATGAAACTTAAAGTTCATGGTCCGGTTAAAGAAGATTCAAGATTTTAACCTTATATTTTAATCCATAAGAATTCTGATCAATCTTGTTCTTTAGCTAATGGTCTTTCGCAAGTTAAGTTATGCAATCATATCCATAATAATGGTTTTTCTCAGTAAAGTATACAGGAATATGCTCATGTATATTCCAAGCTTGTTGTTGAATAAGGGACAATGTTATCTCACCACTGAACCTTGACTTCAAGCCTTTTAAAGGTACCAGAGCTAGCTCAGAAATGTATGTTGTACCTGATCCGAGTGGGAAATTATCGCATTCTAAATCAGTCTTGAGATTGCTGAGGAAGGTGAGTTTATTTCTAATAGTCAAATTCGTGATAAGGGATACATTGCCTTGGGTAATTTGGGCCAGTTGCATAACTCCACTAGCATTAGATGTAAGGATCGGGACCTAACTAAAAAGCTTCAGGTTTTTCCTTACAGGTATTTTTCTAGTCAACCTCTGTTGAGATATTTTGCTAGTCAACCTCATATGTTTTGCTAGTCAACCTCATATGTTTTTGGAATATGTTGCAGCTTCTCGTGGGGGATGTTGATGGTGAAACTGGTCCAGTGCTGGAAGACTTGTTTGTTGATGAGAGTTCATTAGTGCAAACCTTTGCACCAAATACATCTTCAACAATGACTAGTAACTCTAAGGGGATGTTGAGCCTCAATTAAATTTTTCAAAAACTAAAGAATTCTTTTCTTAAGCTCTTGTGAACTTGCAAAATAAGAGGTGGTGATAAACTCTTTATGTTCCAAGTACTACCACGCTTTCGATAAGGTTAAGTAAGTAGGATAAGTTATGAGTATGAGAATTCCTAGCTTAAATTATGAGTTTGAATGCTTATGCATGTTGTTGCTAAGAATCCTAGTGCATTTTAATTTGAGTGCGAGGAACTTGGACCTCAAATCTATAAATCATGTTGTTCTACCCATGGTTTTTGTTATTTGTTTAATCATGTTACTTCAAATTTCGTGGAATGTTTAGAGTCTTCATAATCCTGTGTGAAGAGGGTGGTGAATACATATATTGGAATTGTAATTTTTCAGTAAACTTTCCTTGACCGTGTTATAATGTTATTTTGGCTCAGATATGAGGTTGTAAGATGATTGTTGGCTTGCTTTAGACTATATTGGAAGCTCGGGAGGAATATTAATGATTTGGAACGCCAATAAGTTGGTGATAAAGAATCATATCATTGAGAAAAATTATGCTAATGTTCATTTTTGGAATTCGATTTGATAATTTTTAATGATTTCTTTCTGGTGTTTATAGGCCATGTGATGTGATTGAAAGACGAAGATTATGGATATCATTGTCTCTTATAAAGGTCATTTGGAATTCCACTTTGTGTTATTGGGGTGATTTTGTTGAAGTTCACTTAGCGATTGAACACAAAGGTCATTTTCGCATTTCTACATACACGAAAGACTTTTGCAAGTTCTACGACTCCAACAAGTTACTTGATATCCCTATTTCTGGAACTAAATTCACCTGGGTTATAAAAAGTCCTCGTTCCAGCATGAGTAAAATAAACAAGAAAAAAATCTCAACCGAGCGGGAGGACCACCTCCCTGGTATTTATGTTAAGTCCATTGGCAGACCCTTTATTGGCGAAAACCCATCATTCTCTCTTGTGATATAGAGGATTAGGGTCCTCCTTCATGGATATTCGATCGAGGTGATGTGGTTATTGGAACCTGGATTTATAAAGTTGATAAAACAATAGTGTCTATCTCTTAGTAATTTTTTCATGGGTTCTTCGGGTTTTATCCTAACAAAGAAATTACAAGCGCTTTAAGGGTCTTATCAAGGAATGGACAATATTTTTGTGAAGATGGAGGGAAATGTGAATTGAACTCTATTCAAATTAACTTGCTTGACCAAACATGATAATGAAATTATCACTATGGTTAACATTCAAAGAAGAGGGTTGGCAATCAACCTCTCGAGTGTGTGCAATCTTTCTAACAATAATTCCAAGTTAGCGGATCACCTTCTGTTGTAGAATAACTAATAGAATTTGGGAAATTTTTTTAACATCAACAACAAACAATGTACTTCACCTTCAAAACAATGTACTTTACCTTCCTCAATAAACCAAGTCCTTGTTACTTGGACTACTTTCAATTTTTTCAGATTAAAGTAAACAACCTAGGTGTTGGCTTCCAGCTTCAATCATGTGGGAAATTTGGAAAGAGAGTAATACAAATATTTTTTTAACAAACATATCCAAGTTCTCCATTAAGCTAAATTTTTGCCAATTTTATAAGTATCAATATAACTACCGTCATTATATAACGTGATCATTTCATATAATCCCTATGTGATTGAGTTTTTTCCTTTTCTTTTCTTTTCCTTTTATTCCTCTTTGTCATATGTAAGGAGTCTTTTTTGTCTTCGAGGTCGGGTTGTTGCTCACCTTTTTGGACTGTATTTTCTTTCTCTTTTGATTCAATTCGTTGGTTTTTTCTTCAAGCAAGAATAAAATCTGCATGATTTTAATCATATTTCACTTGGATAAATTTTTATTAATTGAAAAACTCGCAAAATTCAGATAATTTTTTGTAATTTATGCATTTCTTTTATATACCAACATTATCTATTCTTTTGAAAAAGTTACTCTTTTTCAGGAGGGGTTTTAAGAGAAAATTTTCCTGCAGTATACAAGGATTGTAACACAAAGTTAGCTTCAGTGGAGGATATGATTCAGAATGGAAGGTTGCATTGTAGTTCAAAAAGGAATTTGTCTGCAGTTGAAAAGTTGGAGTGGGATTTACTGTGTAATGACTTGGGACCTGTGCATGGTTTGAATGAGGACGAAGATACTGTGGAGTTGTTTGGAGGTTTCACAGTTAGGAATGTTATGAGATTCAAGTGCAGGATGATCTAGTTGGAGATTTTAATAAGTTTCTTTGGAAGAAACATGTTCCACCAAAGGTGAGTTTTATGTTATGGGCTTACTTTCATCACTCTTTGCCTACACGAACCATGCTTAGTCACATGGGAATAGAACTGCAGAGTGTGAATTGTGTATTTTGTAATATTGAAGTGGAGACAGCTGAACACATGTTGTTACATTGTGATTATGCATACAAAGTTTGGTCAAATTTTTTGGAGGGATTTAGATTTGATTGGGTGGCTCCAGCTACTGTGTGGAGTCATTTTGAATCTTGGAAACTTAATAATTTGCAAGGAAGGAGCAGGGAGATGCGGTGGAAAGTGATTTATGCAGTACTTTGGCATATGTGGAAGGAGAGGAGTTCAAGAGTATTTGGAGGCAGAGCTAAGGTGATGGATGAACTATGTTTAGTTATAAGATAGACGATAGTTCTTTGGCTTTCAGAGACAACAGTTTTCAATGATATTCCTGTAAACTCCATTTTGTTGAATTGGAACTCAATCTTACATATGTGACGTAAATTTGTGGTTGGTTCTATGGTTGAAATCTTGTACGGTTTTTTTTTCTTTTAATACAACCTTGTTTTTCAAAAAAATAAAAATAAATTACTATTTTGATAATTTTTACTGTATTAATTAACAGATTCTCTCTCTTTAAAATTTTTACTTGTTATTCTAATTGTTATTTTCTCTTGACATGACAAAAAGAAAATAAAAATTCCAAACTTGGCATGAATGATGGTCCGTGAGAATGTCCTGTTGATGTTCTGTTTGTGGCCGCATACAAGACATCATTCATGTACAGACTCCATTCAATAATGGCGAAAGCGACCATGGTGGCTGCCTCTCTTGTTCGTAATTATGTAACGAATCACTATTAAACTATGTATGTATCTAAAGTTGATTAGCTGAATAATTGTGCCTACGGTTTCACACCAAATTATGTATAGCGTATTCATGTGATGTGTCCATAAAAGGTGGTCTGAAATTTCTCAAGTGATTCTTTAAGGAACCCCATGCTATATTATTTGATAATTGTCATCCCTTTTGACAAAAACGTATAAAAGAGAGAATATGTTATAATCTTTCCTAAAATATGTATGTCTGTAAGACTCTGTGCAATTGAGAATATTATTTGTGATTGCAAATGTATGTATAACTAAAGAAAAATGAATCATATACCTAATAATTATTTGGTTGGGACCAACTTATAGTACTCATCTGCCACCATATTTCTAGTCGACTACATGTTTTTGTCCCTATAATTGGCCATGAATACAGAATTTGATTGATAATTTTGCTCTTCCATTCATTTATAATTTTAGTTATAGTCAGTAGTATCCTTACGAGTCCAACATCAAATCTTTATTTTGTTGGTGCAGAAATTGTAATTGAAAGAACAAAAAGATAACAAGATAAGTTCCCTGATACGTAAAGAATACACGGGGGAATAACAAAAATGAGGCATATATCTTACTCTGTGGATGATCAAATTATAATCATCAATTCAACATTATTTTGTGAGAATTTTATTCATCCACTTTATCTACCAGACACTTTTAGGGGCGACTCAATCGCAATTAGGGGCGACTTTTTTATTCCCAACCCACAGGCCACGTTAAGGGATGTCAAAAAACGTGGAGATTACGTTAATGCCCTTATATAATCGGAAGAAATTTAGTGTCCGATTGTGTAACACTAAATCGGAAGGTTAGTAACGCTATTTGACTACCGATTAGTATAGATTTCGTGCCAAACGTGAATCTTGGTCCTATAACAATCGGTAGTAATAATAACCTCACTATACTACCGATTATAGTATCTCCCAAAGAAGAGATTTGGGACAACTTTATAATCGGTAGTCATACTAACTACCGATTATTATAGTTCTGAAATTCGTAAAATTTGAGAATTCTCCCAAAACAAAATTTGGGGCAACTGTATAATCGGTAGATAAATACCTTATTTGGCTACCGATTATACAGTTGCCCTAACAATCGTTGGAAGTTGGAACTATAAACTCTATATAAAGGCTATATAAGGATTGTATCCTTTTACCCTCTATGGAACACAAATACCTTTTAACTCTCTCCAACTTCATCTTCAACATAATGGCCCAACCATTCATTAATCCAACGGAGTTCACGATTGAAGAAGATTTATCTTTATGTAGGTGCTACGTTCAATTCTATCCGAGACGGGGAGCAGAACGGAGGCAAGGAGGCATAATGAGTATGAGTTATTTGGGGAGAATTCACGAAAAATTATGTGCCGACACCGGTAACCCAAACAACCGCCACTCTGCTGATCTTTTCTGCAGAATTGGTTCAATAAACGGACGCGTCGGAGAATTTGTCGATTTAACTTATCTTGTGAATCAATATCGATTGAGGGGTGCAACCAATGATGAGGTTATAGAACAATCTCTCGGGGAATGGCGGAGATGGAAAAGATCAAGCTTCCGTTATGAAGCTCATTTTAGAATCCTTATGGCGATGGAAAGATTTAATCCGTTTAGGACTCGTCCAACACGTCCACGACGCTAATCGCAATACATTATAATAGAATTTGTGGAAGTTCAACGTAAAATTAAGATGATGTTGAGGTGATACTGTAATGAATTTCCTAAAAATTATGACTATCAGAAGTTTTTTTTTATTTATGTAACTGTCGATTATACTCCAACGGCTATTTTTGAAACTAGTTGTGCCTCGAAAACCACACAAAATCGGTAGCTAATACATATTGATAAACCTCAGACTATACCACTCTAATGAAACTTTGTACCCTATTGACAAAACATGCTATAATCGGTAGGTACACAAGTATCCTAAGATTCCGAGTATACATAATTGGTAGCTTAGGTTAAAGAATGTGCTACCGATTATATGTAATAATAGTACACAACTTTAGTACAGTCTTGTAAAGTAAGCATCAACGGCCATTTAAAAAAAAAAAAGACGTTGGGACTCTCATCTATATAAGGAGGGTAAACTCTTCTTATTTATGCAGCAGACAACACATATATAGCATCGTGTATTCTACAAATAGATTTTCCATCATCTATTCTTGTTAATTCATTCTATATCTCAACTTACTAGCATGGCAACGTTTGACGCAGATGAAGATTTGGTCATTGTGAAAACCTGGTATCATGAAACAAGACGTGAAGATGTCATAGCGGGAAGGTTAACACTCGAAGTCTTTTGGGTGAGGGTATATAGCCAATTTGTGTGAGAGTATGGAAATCCAAAGAAAAGATCACTCCAACAAGTTCATGATCGTTTCCGACTTGTCCAAAAAGGGGTAAATGATTACATAACGATACAAAAGAGGAATTTATGTACACTAAATTGCATAGAACCCTTAATCTTAACGAGATCTCGATTGGTGAATTTATGAATTGTTTCTTGGATCGATACAACTCCATTTTGACTACCTAGAAGTATTTTCTTTAACCGGCCATGAGACCCCTCCGCTATGCTTGTCGTCTCGTTCTTGAAATTACAACATTCATATGTCCATGCAAACACAAACCTCTCCTTGATCGTTAACCATTGTGTTTTACAATCCTCAACCGGTTTTGGGTAGTCCTTGCCATATTCATCCTCAAATTTTTTCAAGTTTCGTTCGTAAATTTCCTCGGTCTTCGACCAAACGATCTTGTCCCATGCTTTCATGAACATTTTCCAAATCATTCCATCCTCCTTCCATTTTTCATCAAATAACCTCTTCTCTTCTTGTTGTTCTTCCACGGTTAATTTACTAATGCGCTCATCCTCTTTCTTCGACCTCTTGGTACCCTTCTTTGGTTTTTTAGCTTGGAAATGGAGATGGCAATTGTGTTTGATGTTGCCTTGAATGTGCCACATACATTGCAAGTTTCGGGCTTCAGGAAACACAACCCTTATTGCATGCATTAATGCTTGATCCTTATCCTTTACAATAACCCTTGGAAAATCATCCCCATTATAAATGGACCTCAACGTCTCCAACATCCAAATGAAACTCACGTTTTTCTCATGATCCATTAAACCCCATACAATCGTAAACGTGTTTTTGTTCGAAGTGTGACAAGCAATGTTCAACAACGACATGTTATATTTGTTTGTCTTGTAAGTGGCATCTATCAACAAAATTTGATGAAAACACTGAGCCAATTTTATCATTTCGGGATGTGCCAAGAAAATACGTACCACTTTACCATCCCTTTCTTCCGTTCTCAACGTGTAGTCGTGTAACTTAGCTAACCACTGCGATTGTTGCATGACCGTTCTACCATCCAATTCCGTCCTTTTGATGGTAGCTAGGGCCGACTGAATTGTAGACAAAGAAGACAAGTTGTCGGGGTCGTCCGCCTTAATTTTACTTAAGATCGCACTCGCCTTTTGGATCCGCATTGACCGCACCGTCTCCATTTCATGTGGTTTTAATTTCGCAACCATTACATGTCCAATAAGAGTATCCGGATCATCATGGTTATGCCAACCATTAGAAACTTTAGACATTTTCCACTCTACACTATCCATACCATTGGGCTTATAGAAGACAATCTTAAATGGGCATCCAATTTTCTTTGTATGAGTTCGGTATTTCTTTCTCTCCGTCTTTCTTACATACTTAATATTCTTTCCCTCGTGACTCTTCTTTACCCCACCTCGCTCACATATCATTTCAAACCGAATATCCCTTACACAAGGGTTCTGAACTACGACGCACATGTTCTCTTTTGCCTTGTTCATAAGCCACGCCTTGGCCTCCTCCTTACTTTGAAATATCTAAATGCGCATAAAACAAAACAAACAAAATAAGCAGAACCATCTAACATAAATGATTCGGAAAAAAAATGATAATTCATGAACATACCAAATCGTTTTCATAGTGTACGACAGTATCAGGCCTTAAATAATAATCATCATCAACAGATACAACAGCCTATGCACCACAACAACAAGTTACGCATTAATAATCGGAATAAAGTTTAAAGATTATACAACCGATTACCAAAAACTCAAAAAACTAACCGATTAATAAAAATCGGAAGTTTTGTACCATCTATATTCTACCGATTGATAGATGGACAAATGAACAATTGTTCTGTGTATAAAAACTTAAAAAATCGGAGGATTACTTAATTCATAAACAATCGATTATTAATAATCGGAAGATATGTTACTACTTAAACACCCGATTATGAAAAGTCAAGATTCACAAATATTTCATTTTAGGAGAAATTCTTATTTGGGACGACTTTTACAATCGGAGGTTTTGTTATGTATTAAACTTCTGATTAATACAAATTGATTTTTAATGTATTTGGTAACTTAATACATAAAATATTACCGATTGTTAATATTCGGTAGATAATTATACTCAGTTACCTACCGATTAATAGTCATTAATAACATTCAATGTGTAACAGGTGACGAATTTCCACGTTCAAAATCACACACAAACACACATAAAATTGTTATTAGAGTTTGTTAACAACATACCTGATTGTTTGACGTATTGTTACCTTTGATTTCGGGTGATTTTCCATATTCTTCCATGAAAGCGTCGTCTAGGGTTTCATCTCCATCAAAGTTTGGATCTTTCAGTATATACCCCAAATCGTCATCTATAAACGGCAGTGAACCTTGAACTTTAACAACTTCACATCCTTCTTCGTACCCATCCATGTTTATGGAAGTTGGCAACAATGGCAATTAGTGGCAACATATACCCACTTCTCCTTCTTTTTTCTTCTTCTTATTTCACTCAATCGGGATTCATTGGGACTATGACTCCAAGACAAATTCCCAACACCAAAATATAGTCCCTTTCCTACCGATTGCAGGTGAATTCCTCCGATTATATTTAATTTCAAAATTTTGGAATTGAAGGGTTTTAGGAAAAACTCATTTTTGGGGCAACCTATAATCGGAAGTTTATATGGTATGCTAAACTTCCGATTATTTCTACGTCGCAACACGGACCAAGTGGTTAGGACTGGCTCATTAACCTAAACTTTTGCAATTTTGGCAAAGGTTCGATGTGGAGAAACCTATAATCGGTAGCCAAATTATCTACCAATTATATTTAATTTCAAAATTTTGGAATTGAAGAGTTTTAGGAAAAACTCATTTTTGGGGCAACCTATAATCGGAAGTTTATATAGTATGCTAAACTTACGATTATTGCTACATCGCGAACATGAACCAAGTGGTTAGGGCTGGCTCATTAACCTAAAACTTGTGCAATTTTGGCAAAGGTTCGATGTGGGGAAACCTATAATTGGTAGCCAAATTTTCTACCGATTATATTTAATTTCAAAATTTTGGAATTGAAGGGTTTTAGGAAAAACTCATTTTTGGGGCAACCTATAATCGGAAGTTTATATAGTATGCTAAACTTCCGATTATTGCTACATCGCGAACACGGACCAAGTGGTTAGGGCTGGCTCATTAACCTAAAACTTGTGCAATTTTGGCAAAGGTTCGATGTGGGGAAACCTATAATCGGTAGCCAAATTTTCTACCGATTATATTTAATTTCAAAATTTTGGAATTGAAGGGTTTTAGGAAAAACTCATTTTTGGGGCAACCTATAATCGGAAGTTTATATAGTATGCTAAACTTCCGATTATTGATACATCGCGAACACGAACCAAGTGGTTAGGGCTGGCTCATTAACCTAAAACCTGTGCAATTTTGGCAAAGGTTCGATGTGGGGAAACCTATAATCGGTAGTTTAGTTAATCCATTAAACCTCCGATTATATAGTTTGAAAGATAATCGGTAGGTATAGTTTCAATTTAACCTACCGATTAACATATAACCAACCGATTGTTGTTTTGGCTACCGATTATGTAAGGGTATAGTTGCCATTTCGAAAAATCGCGGATAAGGGGTAGCTTAGTTTTACGATTGGGTGACCTTTTTTGTCTTTTAGTGTTGCCCTTAATTGCAATTGAGTCGCCCCTAAAAGTGGAAGGTTTATCTATATCAGTACAATTACTTAAAAGTTGTCTCCTCAAACTGGAACTGTTGTACACGGTTAGGTCAGGACTCAGGACTATACACGTAGAACACATCCAACTACCATACGAATTACTGGGAACTGTTTCCATATACTATCAACTAGCAGGGAAAAATTAACAATGGAAACTCAAGATTATCCCGATTATGGGGGACTGCATTAAGATTTTCTCTCTGCAAAATACCGACACATCTAGGATGGAAATTCTTAGACTCTCCCACCTCATATGCGTAAGAACGTTATTTTGGGGACCCTGCTTTTTTTGGGGGGACCATTGTGTTTTAGGCACCCCAGCTTAATATTGTTAAGGGCTATCCTGAAAACTGTTAGATTACTAATTTGCCATTTACCCTAATTGCAATTAACCCTAACCTAATAACCGTAATTAACTTAATCTAATATATAAAAGATTTCTAACCTAGCTGCACCCAAAAACAAAAAGAATAATTGTTTGTTCTCCTCTCCTACCTCCTGTTCTTCCCCATTTCAACATCGTTTTCATCGATTCATAAAATTTTCATCGTCGATTAATCAATCGAGTATAAGAATGGTGCTTCGAAAGCAAACTAAACGAGTCACGGGAAAAGGTCCCCCATTAGGACATCTAGCAAATCAGAAAAGTTCATTGGAGATTCACAAAGAAGTGGAACCGGAAGGTGAATTGGAGATTCAACCCGAAGTGGACATGGGAAAAATCCGCAGGTATTTTTAACCAAACCCATTAGTTTTAATTTGATTTTGGTTCGTTTAATTGAATAGAAATCATGAAAATAGGGTTTGAATGTAAGTAACAGAGCGTTGTTCGGTTTGGAGTCGTAAAAAAAAAAACCTGGTTTGGTAACCGAACTTCCTGAAAGGAAGAACACGAAGAACAGTTCGGTTAAATAGGATTGAACACTATGTAACCGAACTCCTAAGTTCAAAAATAAAATTGTTGTTCGGTTACCTGCGGTTTTTAACCAGATAACCGAACGTAACTCTGTAACTTTTAAAAATTTTGGTAGTGATCAGTTCGGTTATATACAAAAACTTAACTAACCGAACATAATTATTGACCAAAACTTGTACTTGATCTGACTCAAGTAACGGCTATTTTTAAGTCCGTTATACACCCCAATGCTATATATATGGGTTTGATGCTTCATTTTTTTGTATACCATTTCATAAAAATGGCATTTTCTAGTCATAAATTTACTTTAGAAGAAGATCTTTATATTTGTAAAAACTTCATACTGTGGTTTCCAAAAAGGGGTGAAGAAGAAATAATGCATGGTCGGATTAGTAATAGTTTTTGGGGGAAAATACATGAGAAATTCTGCGATGACACAGGTAACCCTCATAACCTTGAAGAACTATCTTTGTTCATTCGATTCGAAAAAATTCAAAAAAGAGTTGTGGAATTTTTTATTTTGTATCGGATAGTTGCGAGGAATCGACTGAGGGGTGAAACATACGAGGAAATCGTTTTAATGTCAAAGAATGAATGACGACGATGGAAAATAAAGGATTTCAAATATGAAGATCATTTCTGCATCCTTAGAGACTTTTTCATAATGCGTTTTGGATATTAAGTCTTTTGTAATTTCATTTCGGCAATGTCCTATAATTTCATTTCCAAACCGAACTAATGTTGTAATGTAATAGTTCAGAAATGTCCTATAATTTCATTTCCAAACTGAACTAATGTTGTAATGTAATAGTTCGGTAATGTCATTTAATGTTATTTCTTAACCGAACTTATATATTTTGAATTGCAAACCACAGTGGACCAATATGACTCCTAATAAAAACCAAATACCAAAAAACACAATCTTTCATTGTTATGTTGATTTTCAAAGCATATTTACAACCAAAAAACACCATCTAACTTAAGGTACAATTAATCATCCGCAAGGGAAATACAACCTTGGTGTATAATCGGTTCTAATTCCTTCAAAGATTTCCACATATCCATGTTATGTTCATACATAATGCACCAACCCAACATTGTGTCGGGGTTAAATTCATTCCAATAAGAGTATGGGCATATCGGAGGCAATGGACAATTGTCTTCTAACTGGAGGCCTATAAAATGGTTGTAGTTAATCAATGCAATCACCACTCTCCTACGTCTTAGTTGCTCGACACATATGGTTTTTTTCAGGAGTGTATGTGAAACTACCACATTTTGAGAACTAGTGAACCACGCAATTGAATTCTTCGTATATTAAGTGCCCACATATTGGCATACTCATCCAATGATCACTTGTGATTGGATTTCCCCCGTGGAGACGGCTTTGATATCTAACAAATTTCACATTGAGACTAGCATCCCTATCGGACAACATTGTCTTGTAAAATTCCGGTTTCTCCCTTAGCTTCATCAAAAACCTTTGACGGACATAAGTGATTTGATTATCATTATATAGCTTGGCACCTTGTGTGAAAGGCCCTAGTTGTTGTATGACAACGTGGAAACCGCAATTACCATCCGCAGGGACGTCATTGGTGGTTATGACGTAATCTCTAATGTAAGGAGGTAGCTCTTCCATGAACCTTTTCTCAACAGGAGGGGCAGTCATATCAATTGGACTAGGTTGAGAGTGTAACATAGGTCCTTTTTTCTTCATATCCCGTTCACTTGTCTCGCCCTTTTTAACAATATTCCTATCCCTTTTCTTACAATCTTCTTGGTACTTAGCCGCGGTATGCTCATGTTGCGAAGGATCTCTAGTAAAAGGGGTCATTTCACTAGTCATCTTGCCCAAAACCTTTGCATATTATCTAACTTGTTTTTTGGTTTCTTTGGTTGGTGGCCTACCTTTGGCCTTGCCTTTATTCGGTTCTTGCACATTTTCTGAAGTCTGCGGATAAACAATTGGCCGCATGTCATCCCAAAAGATTTGACTTTCAAGATTGTTCATTTTTCGGTACCTCTCGATAACGACTCTTCCCATTTCATTATCACCAAACTCTTCTCCGACATCGCCCTTGGGAGGAGGAACAAAACTTAAGTGTTGCCAATGTGGATCTATATCGCTTAAAGGGATTATGCCATGTTCATACTTAGCTATCATGTGGAGACAAGGGAGCCCAATATACTTCATCATGTTGCAAACACACACCTCTTCCGGCTTGGTTCCCCATATGCGGATCAAATTTACCTCAACCAATAACCTCTTAATGCAAGCATGCGAAACATTATAGTGGAGTCCCTTGAAAAACCGAAGGTCCTCCATTTTCACGATGTTACCACCTTTGTATACAATCTTTTTGTACTTCATGATGCGACTTTTTTGAAACTTCTCTTTAATTCTATCAATCTCGCGGTTGAAGTAAACCTCCATAGCGTTAAACACAACCACAAAATTATCAATACATCCAAAGAGATTTTTCTTCAACTGGTGGTGAGCCGATTCTACCAAACTTGTCGCTTGATTCCCAAAGTGTTTATGGTGGTTGGTAAAAGCATAAACAAACCGCTCTTTGTGCGGTTCCAACCATTGCTCGACCACATACGTTACAATATCAGCAGGATATTCGAGGCTACACCAATGCTCAATAAATTCGGCAAGATTTTGATTATACTCTTCTTCGGTGAGAGACCAAGTCAAAGCCTCCCATTCCCCGGAGAAAGTCCAAGGAAGGCAGCAGGCACGCAAATTACCCAATCCTAACATGGGGAGGTAGTGACAATAAATAACAATACCGGGCTCTTCGAGTCTGGTAATTGGAATGAGTACAATCTAAATCCGGTAGCTTACTAATATCTTCGAATGCTTTCCTATTTGGTGGACAAAGTTGAGGCTTGCACCTATTCATCACATTGCACCATATATGAAATGTACAAAGCATATTGTGTGCCAATGGGAAGACTCTATCTATTGCATTCATCAATGATACTTGATTTTCCGTCACTATAACCCCTGGGATATCATCATCTCGGTAGATCGCCTTCAATTGTTGTAGCGCCCACCTATAACTTGGTTCTTGCTCGTCCTTTAAAAAACAAAAAGCAATGGTAAAAGGTGACTTCGTCGACATACGACCAACAATGTTCAACAATGGCATCTCGTATTTGTTTGTCTTGTAAGTGCAATCCATTATAAGAACTTCATGGAAGGATTGAGCCAGTTGAACACTCTTCGGATGAGCAATGAAGAGATGAGTTATTTCTTCACCCGGACCTAGCTTATTTTGAACCGCGTAGCCTTTCTCTTCAGCCAACATAAAAAATTGTTGCATGACTTTTCTATCCTTCCAATCATTCCTTTTAATTTACTCAATTGCATTGTAAATGGTGGATGGGGATGATACGTTATCCTTGTTATCATCCTTTAATAAGCGAAGCATACCAGCTGGTGAAATACGCAATCTCCTATATTTAGCTACTTTCTCCTTTTCTTGAGGAGTGAGCCTTGCGGCCATTGCATGTCCTTCAAGATGCTCCGTACGAGGGTGGTTGTGATTACCTACCACCTTATCCATCGATAGAACCCATCCTTTCCTTAGTTTTTAGTAACTAAAAACTAGCTTGAACGGACATTTTATTTTCTTTGAGCACACTGTGTTCTTCCTCGTCGTCTTTCCTTTATACAAATACCCCTTCCTCTTGTGGCTAGCATCCGGATCTCCACTTCTCTCGCAAACCATTTCAAGACGAGTTTTGCTTTCTTTTCCATTCAAAACTAATACGCACATGGCTCTCTTGGCATGCTCTCTAGCCCAATTTTTCGCATCAATTGGTTGATCAAATACCAAATCATTGGCATAGTGATGAGATGTATCTTCGTACAACATACCAATTGGAGAAGGTTGATCATCCATTGGTATAGCTTGGCATTCAATCTACAATAAATGGAACAACATCAATTGCAATCACAAACGCGTTCGGTAAGATAATAATTTAAGCGTGTAAACCGAACTCCTAATTCGGTGAACAAAGCAACAAGACATATAACCGAACATATAAAGTATATGTAGTTCGGTTATAATTTATTTTACCTAGGTCACCGAATAAAACTATGGAACTATTCATTTTTTTGGGTTTCATAAGTACGGTTAGGTATGCTCTTGGGATCAAGTTTGCGAAATAACCGAACCTACTAAACTTAGTGTACTCTTATATTTTGTACAGTTCGGTTAGATAGTGGATTTACATGAAGTGTGCGAACAAACCGAACTTTGTATGCTAAGTTTAATCTTAGTTTTACGTAAAGTTCGGTTGGTTAATAGTTGCAAAGAAACCGAACTTTGTACATTAAGTTAAATCTTAAATTTACGTTAAGTTCGGTTAGTTCATTGATTGCGAACCAACCGAACGTTTTAACTTATTTTACCTAAAGTTCGGTTAGTTTATTGGTTGCGAAACAACCGAACATTACTCTGGAATCCATCACACTTCCATCAATGCAGAGTTCGGTTACCTGCGTGTTTGTCTAAAGTAACCGAACTACACTTCCAGATGAGTTCGGTTAGATGTTCTTCACCTTTCGTAACCGAACTACTTAAAAAATGCACATTTGGTTTGAAAATTTGGAGCAACTCGACCAACATTAGCTAAGTTTGGAGCATACCTGGATACCCAAATGCTCTTCCTCCGGTTGTGGTTGATAAAATTCATCATTTTCATCTTGAGATTGAGTTTGTGGAAGAATACATTCACCATCTAAGAAATCACTCATATCATGATCATTGTGAAGATTAACAAATACTCTAGGAGATAATGGAGATGAAGAATCAGATGAGCTTTCATCACTAGAATTCCCAAACATAGTGAATGTGAAATAATGTTTATTTTCCATGGTTTTCTCCTTCTTCTTCTCTAACTTTATTCTCTACAAAATTCAATTTCTTTTTTAATAACTCATGTTTTAATCTAATCTCACTAATCAGTTTTTTCTTAATCATTTCAATAATGATTTTACTAATCAAAACCAAAAAATAATTAAGAGGGTATTTTAGGTAATACAAAAAATATTAGATAAGGGCACCCCTACCCAAAATGAGACAATGGTCCCCCCAAAAAAACAAGGGTCCCCAAAATAACGTTCATCTGTAATGTGCATTGCTATTGCTTGTTATGTACAAACTACAGACGAATGATGATAGTACTGGGTTAGTCCTTACTGGATGGGGACTCAATTAGACTCCAAACACATCAACTCTGTTCCTCAGGAGACATAACAACAGAAGAACATGTCCAAAGAACTTCAGGGCCTAGAAACGCTAGGATATTATGAACGTTATTTTGGGGACCATGATAAATTTGGGGGGACCATTGTCTATTTTAGGGTAGGGTGCCCTTATCAAAAAAATTTCTTAATACCTAAACTACCCTTTTGATTATGTTTTGGTTATGATTAGTGAAATGATTAAGTAAAAAATAACATTAACCCACCACCGCCGATTACCACCACCACCACCACCTCCGATTACCACCACCACCACCTCCTCCGATTACCACCACCGCCGCCGCCGATTACCACCACCACCGCCGCCGATTACCACCACCAAACATCGATTACCACCACCACCTACGATTACCACCACCACCTCTATATATGTAGCTTCATTTAAATCATTAACAAAGATATTCTCACAAACTCATTGCTTGTCATTCGTTTTTGGTTGAAAAAAATGAGAAGTAATCATCAAAATGAGTTGAAAATGGAAGTTGCAGAGAGGTTTAATGGAGGTTTTATTTCTCCAGAGACAGGTTCGGTTACATTGCAAAAAAAAGTCTTAACCGAACTAAGAGTTCGGTTATCAAAGATTAATTTTTTCTGAACCGAACTCAGAGTTCGGTTCATTCGCCAAAACTACATTTAACCGAACTATGGGCTAATTCCATTTATGCATTTGCAAGTGCAGTTCGGTCGGATCGAAAAAATTGTTAAGTTTTTACTTTAACCAAATGTTTTCCTAATTGCATATATGCATATACAAGCTCAGTTCGGTTGATTCGCAAAATATGTTGAAGTTTGCTAACCAACCGAACTTTTAACACTAGGTTACTTTTAACCTGCAGTTCGGTTGGGAACTTGATTACGTTGAAGTTTGCGAACCAACCGAACATACCTCTGTAAATGAGTTCGGTTAACTCGTAAAAATAATTTCAAAACCGAACTCTTCTCTATATAGCCAAATGTTGAGTTCGGTTTAATCGCAAAAAACAAAATTTTGCGAACTTACCGAACTCTGTTGTTTAAAGTTCGGTTACAACGTGGTCTAGTCGACTGAACCGAACAAAACTCTGTGAACTCAATCATAGTAGTTCAGTTACATTTGATTTTTCATCAGCTAGCCGAACAAACAAAAACTCCATTAAAGCTCTGGTTCGGTTACCTGTGATTTTGGATTTATTAACCGAACTGCATTTGCAGAAAGTTCGGTTACATGTTCTTCATATAATAAAACCGAACTTTGTTGAAATGGTTGAATTTTTTTTGTTACAATTTTGATTTTAAAGATATTTTAGGCCGTTTATAGCAACATTCACTAAGTTACAAGCATACTTTGGCACCCAGAGGATGTTTTTTCTCCATATTCACCCATCTCAAAATATATTTTTTCTCCATCTTCTTCTTCTTCTTCTATCACTTTAGTCACTCAAGAATCGTAGGTGGTGGTGGTGGGCGGTGGTGGTGGTGGTGGGCGATGGTGGTGGGTGGTGGTGATAATCGGAGGTGGTGGCTAGGTTAGATGCTTTTGTTTTTATATTAGATTAAGTTAATTGCAATTATTAAGTTAGGGTTAATTTCAATTAGGGTAAGGGACAAATTAGTAATCTTAGGATTTTTAGGACAGCCCTTGACAATTTAGGTTAGGGTGCCTTAAAAAACAATGATCCCTAAATTTATCTTGGTCCCCAAAATAACGTTTGATATTATTGCCTAGCCAACTGGTCAAAGTTCCAAATTTGGGGCACACTAAAGAAGGCAGTTTTTGGGTATACCAAAAACATTTTGGGCATACCAAGTAAGACAAAATAGGAGTGTAAATAGCAATATTAGAAGCCCCTTAACCAATTTTTTTTGGAAATGGCAAATATGCCCTTTTAGGATTAGTGTTAATAGTAATGATTAGGTAAAATAAATCTGATTAGTGAGTAGTTTTAAAATAAATCTGATTAGTGAGTAGTGTTAATAGTAATGATTAGGTAAAATAAATCGTTACGATTTTTTCCTGGTTTTGATCGTCAGAATGTTGATTTTTTTCCAACATATCTTATGTTTAATCTCGCTTTTGTAGGTTAAAGTCATCAAAAGTTTGTGTTTTTTCACTAAGGTTCGGCAAGTTTGGATGAACAGTTCGGCTAGATGGAAGTGTTGATTAAGAGCCGAACCTACCTAGTTCGGCTCGTTTTGAATTGTCCAAATAAGCCGAACCCTACACTGAACTGTCTGGAAGAAAAAATGTTTAGGGTTCGGCTTATATTTAGAAATTCGTAAGCGCCGAACCTGTTGGAAACACATTGTTCGGCTATTTGAATAAGTAGAATATAAGCCGAACCTGATCATGTACATTCCTGGGTTAATAATTTTGTATTGGTTCGGCACATATTATGATTATCGAATACGCCGAACCCCTACGCATCTCTTTCGTGACTAGGTTCGGCTTGAAATTGCATGAAATTTCAAGCCAATTGTTCATATACACTTACAGAAGCTTTTGTGAAGAACAGTTCGGCTAAAAACACAACTTAATTGTGAGCCGAATCTTATAAATGCACTGGGGTTCTTGCAGATATTATGATTATCGTACAAGCCGAACCTAATCATTAATTTTTCTTTAGAGCATCTAAAAATGTTCGGCACATATTATGATTATCGTACAAGCCGAACCTAACCATTAAGAGTAAGGACATATTAGTAATTTAAATTGTTTGAGGATATATAAGTAATTATACTACCCCTTATTTTTCCACCCTGGGTGGAAAAAAAAATTTGTATGCCCAAAATGTTTCTTGTATGCCCAAAAACTGCATTCACACTAAAAGGTGATAGAGTGATAGTAATTCAGCCCAAAAGTTATCTTCCCACTTCTTTACTATGGGCCGTCTGTGCATTTCTCCATCTACTATGACTCTTATGAGTGATAAAATTCCATTTGATTATATGCTTAAGATCCTAGTGTATAGAAGCTAGGATCTTAAGCATCAAAAACTTTTCTTCAGATCTTTTAGATCATGCCGTTAAGATGCAGATTTTGGACAAACTAAGAAAGAAATTTTTTTCCTATCTTAAGACTTGTATTTCCAGCTTCTAGTTAATAAAATCGGCTTTGTTTATCAATAAAAAAAAAAATAAGGTTCGAATGAAAACTGAGTCAAAAATGGGATTTCGTTATAAACGGAAAGCTTAAGATGGTCTCTAGGATGATGTGTATGAATCATTGATATAGTCTTCTATTACATGTACCAGCGAGATTAATTTGAAAACCTGATAGGGATATACAAGAACAAACCATATTTGTTGGATAGATTGAGTTCCATAGGAACCTTAATAGTAAATGGATAGGAGCGGATGTAACCAGATTGATAACATTTTGCATTTTTTAGTAATACTAGCCCTTAACCCGTGACGTAACGGCATGGGCCATGATGTTGGTTCATTTTTAATATATCGTATAATTTGTGTCCCGATACTTATTAACTCCTTATGATTTAATATGGGTTTATCATAAAAATAGTCGGGATTTTCCTCTCATTTTTTCTTGTTTTTTTCCTTTAATATTTTACCGTCGGAGATTTGCTCAAACAAAAGAAATATAATCTTAACTTCCAGACAATTTTTTATTTAGGTTCATTTCTTATAATGAGATAATGCTCTACATGAACATGGAAGTTTAAATATTTTTTTGAAATATGTCGTCAGCAGCGCTCATCTCAGTGAAATCAACTAATCAATATCGTCCATAAAAGTCTTCCCATGCTCCTATTTCGTTCCAGCTGACTCATTTATCATGGTCATGTTGTCGATCCTCCAAATAGGCAAAGAATAATATTTTTTTGCATCAAACGGATGATACAAACTCTCCAATATGACAATTAGCATAATATGTTTTTGTTCACCAATACCCTCCAGCACGATAAAACCATATGAATCCATTTTTTTTATCCAGCACCACCTAGTGGCAGAGCCAAGGGTTGACTAACCTGGCTCTAAACCCTTAAATTTTTAATAACTACATGAATTTTTTAGTTTATTTTATAAATAGTACTTTGTTCATATATATTTATGGTTTAGTCCACCAAAGTTTACATGTTTCTTTAAAAAAAAAAGTAGGCCTCCTCAATGTCAATATTTATGATAAAAGAAATATTATTAATAGAAATACATATTATAATTAATTAAGAAAATATTTTTAACTAAAAAAATGATTAGTCATTTATAATGAATAGATTATTTATTATGTGCAAATAGTGAAACACTAATTAATAAAGCAATTATGATGTTTAAGTTGAACAAACCATCATTGTTGATTTGTCTTTTCTATTAATCCCAACCAAGATGGAACATTGGTTAGAGGCCACTCTTATGACACAATATGTCATGAGTTCGAACCTCCCCGTTATAATTTTTGAAAATTCATATCTTGACTTGAGTAATTCATTCATAATATTGGAATTAATGTCACGCGTGCGAGTTGTAAGGGGTGGTCAGGAGAACCATGTCCCTTGATTTATCTTTGTCTGAAAAAATCCTGACTACCACTTACATAAGCTAGTTGAGATTATTTGTTATCCATACTTTTTTATCCATGAGGTCATGAAAATTAGTAAGAACAATTATGTCAAGTGACATTTGTTATCCATACTTTTTTTATTGTTATGTTTTCCTCGGAATTATAACCGAGATTATTTTAACACTAAAAGATCAAGCACAATTTCCATAATAGAATGTTACTTGTGTCATCACGATACTACTACATTGACCTACTGCAATACCATAATTATAAACACATATTATTATTTTTTGAGTAAGAAAGGATATATTAAAGGGGAAAAAATATGTACAAGAAATATACAAAAAAATCCATCAGGCTCCCAGAAGAAAAAAGGAAAAAAAAAACCTATTACATTAACATAATGAGTTCCCAATTATTTATAACTTGATTCACTGAGAAGTCTTTGAAAAATTCCGTAGAAGCGCTCCATAAGAAGATGTCCATTTTGATCGCACTAATCAATTCTTCCGCCGACTTAGGTCTTCCTCCATGCACCCTTATATTTCTTTCTAACCAAATCTCCCAACAAATTGCAAAAGGAAGAAGATGCCATATAAGCTTGATTCGCTTAGAAACCCTTTCCAATCTCCAACCCAGCAAGGCGCTTCTGAAATCAGCCGTCCAAACCCATCTCAAACGAAGAGAGGATATAAAATAGTTCCAAATATGCACAGCTCGTTCACAAAAAATAAAGAGATGATCTTGAGTTTCTAAACAGGTGTTGCAATACAAGCATAAATTCGAATTGATTGGAACCCTTCTTCTCTGCAGCATATGCCTAGTTGGAACCGAGTCATGCAAAGCTGACCAGATTAGGAAAAGAACTTTAGGAGGAGCTAGCTTACTTTTTGCAATCCTGTAACAATCCCAATCCTCGTCCGAAGATGAAATGGCCTGATAAATTCCTTTAGTAGTGCAGTCTCCCACAATTTCGTCCTCTTCAGCTGGCACTAAAGTCACACTCCTCACGTCATGCTTCAACTCCAACAGATCAATACGCTCTGCCGGGTCCAGTTCCCTTGAAAAAACAAAATTCCAAGTATGTCTCCTCATATTAGCCACTGAAGCAAATTTCTGCGTACTAATCCTATATAATCTTGGATACTTATCCTTCAAAGACTTTTTTTCGATCCACCAGTCATGCCAAAATCTAATGCTTCGACCGCTCTTCACCTGTATTGAAGCTGAATCAAAAAAATCTGCATTAGATTTCAAAATTTCAAACCACATACTTCTTCCTATAGGATCCTTAGTTTGAAGAGGTACTAATCCAGACTCCTCCGCCTTTGTCTTCTCACACATAATCTTTCTCCACCATGCAGATTTTTCTTTGCTGTATCTACCATGCCATTTGCCAATAAAGATATATTAATTAATCTTAAACTCCTTATGCCTAATCCCCCCTTCCTTTTATGTTTGCTCGCTTTCTTCCACGAAACCCAGCTCATCTTTTTATTATCTTCATCCTCACCCCAAAGAAACTTCCGCATAATTGTATTCAACTTCTTTTCCACCGCCACCGGTAAATAGTAAAGCGACAGGTAATAAGTTGTTATACTTTCCAAAGAGCTTTTAATAAGAGTTACTCTCCCAGCTTTGTTTAGAAATTTCCTCTTCCAAGAAGCTAATTTCTTTTTCATTCTCTCAATTACAACATCCCATATTGCTATATTTCTCTTACTAACCCCTATTGGCATACCCAAATAAATAATAGGCAAAGCAACAACCTTACAACCCAGCTCCAAAGCCAAGTCCTCAATCATATCATCCGCCCCTATACTGGTCATTGAACTTTTCTCCAAGTTTAGTTTTAGCCCCGTCAAAATTTGAAACGTCAACAGAATAATTAACAATCTCCTTACCTCCACCTTAGAAGCATTAAGAAAGATAATAGTATCATCTGCAAATTGTAGATGGGAAACCACAGTACCACATGTTGCCACTTGAAAACCTCCAATTCTATCATCTTCCACGGCCTCTTTAAGCATCATAGAGAGCACCTCCACTACAAGAAGGAATAGGAATGGCGATAAAGGATCACCTTGCCTAATTCCTTTTGAAGGACTTATTCTGTTTGTTGCCTTCCCGTTAACCAAAATAGAGAATTGAGCACCAGTGACGCACCAATTTATCCACTGAATCCATTTTTCTCCAAACCTATTCTTCCTAAGGATAGAAAATAAAGAAGGCCAATTGACATTGTCAAATGCCTTTTCCATGTCTATCTTGTATAAAATCCCCGGCTTCTTTTGCCTTAATCTGCTATCAATACACTCATTAGCAATTAAAATGCCATCCAAGATTTGCTTATGTTTAATAAACGCACATTGTTCATTAGAGATTAAGCCCGGCATAACGACTTTCATCCTTTCGGCAAGTAATTTAGAAATTACCTTATAAAAGCTACAAATGAGGCTCAAAGGTATATAATCTCTTACAGTCTCCGAATCCTCCTTCTTAGGAATAAGTTTGATAAAAGACATATTAAGGCGCCAGTCAAGCTTACCTTTGTAATGGAATTCATTTATCGCAACCATAACATCATCCTTCAAGGTACCCCAGCAAGCTTTATAAAACTTTAAGTTGTACCCATCAGGTCCCGGAGCTTTATTAGCACCACACTTCTTGATAGCATCCACAGCCTCCTCCTCAGTAAACGGTCTCTCAAGCCAATCCTGATATGTATTATCAATGCTCTTGAAATTCATGTTATCAAAAGAAGGCGTCACTGAAGTACTAGCACTGAAAAGAGAAGTATAATATTGTTGAATTTCTTGATGAATAACCTCCTGGTTAAAAATGTCCACACCATCAATCTCTAGCTTTGTAATACAACTCCTTTTCCTTTTTGCATTGGAAATTATATGGAAGTATTTCGTGTTCTTGTCACCCTCCTTGAATCCTTGCACCTTCGCTCTCTGAAACGCCATTCTTGCTCTTGAAATCTTCACATTGTTCAACTTGACTAGCAGGTTATCTCTATCCTCCAACTGGGTTGTGGATAAAATTGCATCTTCTTCCGCCAAATTCAACAACTTAATACTGGCCATTAACTCATCTTCCTCTTTTTTCACACTGCCAAAAACCTCCCTACTCCAGCTTTTTATAAAGAACTTCAAGTTCTGTAGTTTCCTAAACAGAACATAATCTGGTGTCCCCACAAAAGTCATAGACCTCCACCATATATTAACCAAATTAACGAATTCTGGATGCTTTAGCCAGTTATTCTCAATCTTGAAGTTAGAATTAATTCTGACAGTAGGAGTTAACTCTAGAAGAAGAGAATTGTGATCCGAAATAGTTCTTACCATGCACGTTTGAATAGCATTTGGAAAAAATTCATCGAACGAAGTACACACCAGTACCCTATCAAGTCTGCACAGTAAAGGGTCGTCATGTTTGTTACTCCAAGTAAAAAAACCTCCGTTCAAATTTAGGTCTATCATTTCCTTTTCCATAATGAACTCATTAATAAAGTTCATGTTCCTAGTGTCTCCAGAACCCTTATTCCTTTCTTCATCACATCTGACAGAATTGAAATCTCCCACACAGCACCAAGCCTCCGTCGACCAATTTCTTATTGCAGCCAGATCGCTCCAAAAAAATCCCTCGGAGAATAAAGTCGCATGGAGAATATGCGTTAGTAAGGATGAATTTAAAGCCAGTACTTCTGAAACGGAATAGGCAAGATATTGAGTTCACACCCAATCTCTTGTCTAACAACTCCAAAGATGCATCATCCCATGTTAAGAAGCAAGAAACTTAAGGAACTAAAACTTAAGGCTCATATTTCATGATATATTCATTTCCTAAGATAGGAGGTATTTATAGCAATTACAAAGTAAAGTAATTACAAATAAAAATTACAAAGATTAATTGAGTGGGTGTTAGTGGAGGTGTGAGTGGGTGTGAGTGGGTGTGAGTGGTGGTGAGTGGTGTAAGTGGAGGTGTGAGTGGTGTAATTAGTGGTGGTCGATTCAACACTCTCCCTCAAGGTGGTGCATACATATCACATATGCCCAACTTGACAAGTGAATCGTTGAAAATAGTGTTTGATACGGCTTTCGTTAAAACATCTGCCAATTGTTGTGTAGTGCGAACATATGGTACTTCAATTATGTTCTATTCAAATTTTTCATAGATAAAATTCCTATCAATCTCCACATGCTTAGTTCGATCATGTTGTATCGGATTCTCTGCGATTTTGATTGCTGACTGGTTATCACAAAACAACTTCATAGGTTTTTCATGGGAAAAACCAAACTCCCCCATAAGTCTTTTCAACCATAACAATTCACAAATGCCTTTTACCATTGCTCTGTATTCTGCTTCAGCACTGGACAAAGAAACAACCTTTTGTTTCTTAGATTTCCAACTCACTAAATTACCTCCAATAAAGGCAAGATACCCCGATGTTGATCTTCTCTTGTCGCCTTTGCCTCCCCAATCCGAGTCAGTGTAACCTGAAATATCAAGATGTCCATGTTTTGAGAACATCAAACCTTTACCTGGAGCGGACTTCAGATACCTCAATATCCTTATGACTGCGTCCATATGTTGTTGACCCGGATTATGCATAAATCTGCTCATGACACTAACAGAATAGGAAATATCTGGTCTTGTATGAGAAAGATAAATCAAGCGTCCGACTAACCTTTGATATTGACCTTTGTCTGTTGGTATTTGATCGGAAAATTCTTCGAGACCATGGTTCTGTTCCATAGGAGATCCAATCGGCTCACAACCAAGCATACCAGTTTCTTTCAATAAGTCAATCACATATTTTCGTTTGAGATAAGTAAATACCTTTCTCGAACGCATGACTTCAATTCCCAAAAAGTATTTAAGGCCTCCTAAGTCCTTCATATCAAACTCAGAATTCAAACAGCTCTTCAGATTACTCATCTCTCTTGGTCATTTCCTGTTACCACCATATCATCTACATACACAATAAGTGCAGTTACCTTGTCACCTACCCTTTTAAGGACCAAGGTATGATCAACGTTACTTTGTGTATACCCAAACTTCCTCATTGCAAGACGAAATCTACCAAACCATGCTCTAGGAGATTGTTTTAGACCATATAAAGCCTTCTTTAACTTACAAACAACATTAGCCTTATCTGGAGCACTGTAACCTGGAGGTAGTGTCATGTAGACTTCTTCTTTCAAATCACCATGTAAAAAGGAATTTTTTACATCATATTGTTGTAAATGCCATCCTAAATTTGCTTCCAAAGAAAGCAAGACCCGAATAGTATTAAATTTCGCAACAGGAGCAAATGTATCTTGATAATCAATACCATAAGTCTGGGTAAATCCCTTAGCCACAAGTCTTGCTTTGTACTTATCAATCGATCCATCTGGATTATGCTTGATAGTAAATACCCACCTGCAGCCAACTGGTTTCTTTCCTTCTGGTAGTGAGACTATATCCCATGTACCATTTACTTCATGTGCCACCATCTCCTCTTTCATAGGACCAGCCCATTTCGGATTAGATAGTGATTCTTCTACTGTTCTGGGAATAGTAACATCTGCCATTTGACTGACAAATGCTTTGCTAGCTTCTGATAATCTATGAGTTGACATGTAGTTTGAAATATGGTATTTCACCTTCCTAATTGCTTCAGGTGAAAAACGATCTGGTGGAACTCCATGATTACTTCTTTGTGGTAATTGATACTTATCAGTTTCAAGTGACTCACAAGTATTGTCAGTATTAATCGAAGGATTTGGGTTTACCTCGGGAGTTTCAGCAAGAGGATAACTCATTGTAGGTACTACTGGTGAAGAAAGGACGGAGACTTCAATCACATGAGGATAACTCGTTGTAGGTGCTACTGGTGAAGAAAGTACGGGGACTTCAATCACATGAGTTTCGACCTCTTGAACTATTTTCGTGGGTGTCATATTGATCGCACCAATATCAGTAAAACCAAGAGTGTTACTTGAAATTTCTTTACTGACCAGAATATTTATCTCACTATTAGTTGGAAATAAATCAATCCAATTCAACTCTTCAATTTGACTCTCTCCCTGAAGAGTATGACTGGATTCATATGTTGAATCAAACTTCTCGTGCTCGGAGAAGGTAACATCCATGCTAACATAAAATTTATGAGTAGAAGGATGATAACACATGTAACCCTTTTGGTACGGATGATAACCAACGAAAACACACTTTAGTGCACATGGGTCCAGCTTGCTACCCAAATGTTTTTGTATGTGAACATAAACGGTACATCCAAACACTCGCGGAGGGAGTTTAAGCTGAGAATAAATTGTCATAAACGAATCCAATTTATCCAAGGGTGTTTGAAATTTCAAAACACTACTCGGTACACGATTAAGAAGATACACCGCATTAGTGATAGCTTCTTCCCAAAAATGTGGACTCATGCTTGCTCCAATCAAACAAGCTCTAGTAATCTCAAGTAATTGCCTGTTCTTCCTCTCCGCAACACCATTTTATTGTGGCGTAGAAGGAAAAGTAGTCTCATGAATTAAACCATGTTCCTGGAAATAACCTTGTAACACTTCATTAACATATTCGCCACCATTATCAGAACGAAGAACCTTTAGATTGGTGGAAAATTGTGTTTGAATCATCACATGAAAAGATTTGAAAATTCCAGCTACATCACTTTTATTTTTCATCAAATAAAGCCAAGTCATACGCGTGCAATCATCGACAAATAAAACAAACCAACGAAATCCTGAATTACTTGTAATCCGGAAAGGCCACCAAACATCAGAATGAACCAAAGCAAAAGGAATTAATCTTCTGCTAAAGCTATCAGGGTAAGTAGCACGGTGACTCTTTGCTAAGATGCAAGTTTCGCAACTGAAATCAAAAGGTTTGTAGGTTAAAAATAAAGTTGGAAATAAGTGTTGCAAATAACCAAAAGAAACATGACCCAACCGGTGATGCCATAATAGAATTTGATCTTCATTTGCATGAGAGGACCCCTTGGACGACAAAGACCATCCTTCACACACATCATCTATGTAATATAACCCTCCTCTTTTGGTACCACGCCCAATTATCTTCCCGTTACTAAGATCTTGAAGAAAACAAAAGGTCGAATAGATTAATACTACACAATTTAATTGTGCAGTCACTTGTGATACAGACAAAAGATTATTAGAAAGAGAAGGAATCAACAGAGTATGTTCTAAAGTCAAGGAAGAATTCAGATCAACTCTCCCAGCTCCAATAACCGGATACGGAACACCATTTGCATTATACACCTTTGAGCATTCAGGTGCACATACATCTTTCAAGATAGATGCTTCAAATGTCATGTGATTAGTGGCACCGGAGTCAAGTACCCAACCATGATCTTTTTCAGAATTAGTAGTAAGTAAAGCGACATCAACCTTACTTGATTGCTGAAAAAGGTTCGGATCAACTAAAGAATGAGATTTAACAACGGAAGAATGAGTACCGGTTGTTGTTGTCACCATCAATGGAAATATATCTGCCCTTTTTTGATCCATTTTCATTTGATCTCTATAGGTGTCCCACCAATCGGGATACCCAATTTTCATAAAACATCTCTCCACAAAGTGTGAATTGCTTCCACAGTAAACACAACGTCTAACGGAAGACATTATCACGATTAAGAAGAAATTATATGAAGTATGAATACCGGTCGCAAGCAGCTTGCGATTTTATTTTTTTAACAAATGAGTCTAAAAAAGGTACAAATAAAATAGATTGTGTACACCACTGTTTATGGGGGGCGAAAAACAAACATGCTAGATACTAGCTAGTAGCTAAAAAAATATATGAGTAATCGAATAGGAGAAATTATTTTTGACAAAATGATACCAAAAAAGACCAGCAGAAAAACATCAACTGAACGAAGTATACTTATGATCTTTGGTTGGTCAATTTATTAGTAATATCAAAAAGCAAGAGAGAATCACAATAAGGTAAAAACACTTAATCAAGTCACAAAGTAAAGGTGACCCTGATGGCTATTGTTTTTAAAGAACAAAAAATAGTAGTAATCAAGATTCAAAATTCAAATAACAAAAAATGATTCAAAAAACTAGTCCAAGAAAAATGGATTAGCAATATTAAGTAGGATCCAAAAAAGGGATAACATAAACTTAGCATAACAAGTTTACCATAAAATCAGTAGGTACAAATTACCTATTCCAATAAGTGTATATAGAGAAACAAGAACCTTAAGCAAGCGGAAGAAGGATCAGTCGAATAAGTAACGAAACACTCACTATTGTTTAGAAGCACTCAATTCACCATGGTGCTCTGATACCATGTTAAGAAGCAAGAAACTTAAGGAACTAAAACTTAAGGCTCATATTTCATTATATATTCATTTCCTAAGATAGGAGGTATTTATAGCAATTACAAAGTAAAGTAATTACAAATAAAAATTACAAAGATTAATTGAGTGGGTGTTAGTGGAGGTGTGAGTGGGTGTGAGTGGGTGTGAGTGGTGGTGAGTGGTGTAAGTGGAGGTGTGAGTGGTGTAATTAGTGGTGGTCGATTCAACATCCCATATCGTAAGCAACCCACTGCTATTTCCCACTGAACCTTGAGAAGGAATCATCTCATAGCCAAAATCTGAATCATACCACAGTTGGCTAACAAACCAACTCGAAAGGCTGAGCATTTTAGTTTCCTGAACTGTACACACCAAACATTTATGCGCTAAAATCAAATCTTTCAGTGAAATTTGATTTTCATAAGCATTTAAACCCCTTATATTCCAGTTTAAGATTTTAGACCCCATCGCAATGAAGCTTCTCCCCGGAATTAACCTCTTCAGCATCGTCTTCGTTTTCCAAAGAATCACCTGAATTATTAGAGTCGCAGCTATCCTGCACTGCTTTCTCCTCCGCTAAAGCCTTATATCTATCGCGATATTTGAAGAGAATTTCATCCACAACTTCTCTATCCTGCTTCTCATCTTTGCCAGAAATGCCACCCGTACGGCAACAAAGCTCAAAAATTAGTTTTGAGGTCGAAAAAATAACCTCATTCGAGTCTATATTAGTGCCTTGAATTGCATCCAGCCGGATAATAATTTGGTCTTCCACCACATTGAATAAGGATTTTGGACCATCCACTACACGATCCAAGTTGGTTGAATCTGGCATTGGAGTAGAAGGCGCACCTCTATTATCCAAAACATTTTCCTGCAAAGCAACCTGAAGGTCGTCAGGAAATCCTGAGGATGAAAACCTTCTGTTTGCAATCAAGTCATCATGGGAAGCATTCACCAAACTTGCATTCTCACCAACACCAACACCGCCAGTTTCTGGTAAATCAATTCCCAGGTCAGCCTGATTCATGAGATTATCAGAATGCTTGGGAACTACACCATCACATCCAACCACATTCTGCGAACCTAATGACTCGGCAGCTAAAATACTGTCAATAATATCCAACCTTGGTGAAGAAGGCACACCATCTTCACATCTTACTTCATCCAACGGTTGAAAGTTATTGGCAGTAGGTATAATGAAACCACTCTGTGAAATGGGTACTGCACCTTCACTTCCAATTCCAACAGGGGTAGAAACATCATACCCTTTCTCGTAAAGTTGAAGATGATTTCCCCAGCTGATCCATTCAACCTTAGAGAATCATAGTGCACATGCTCAACCCCCTGAGCATTCACATATGTAGGTTTAGTTTGCAACGAACTCGAGCTAGCCAAAACTGGCCTGTAAGCCAAAATATGTCTTGGCTCCTCAACCTGAGTGTCCCGTTCCAACACACCAGGGTCCAGTTCAGCAGTTCAAACAGATTTGGCTCCATATATATCGGAAGATTTTGAAATTGAAAACAGAACTTTTTGTTTTTTATCGAACTCAGTTACCATCTGATTATATTCCTCCAATGAAGCCTTATTTTTAGGATGAAACTTAAAGTCCCATTCAATCGAAACTGCCCATTTTTGGTCTTCTTCTTCCACCGTGAGAACCGCCGGGATTTGTGAGAATCTCCATGGACCGAAATTCTAAAAAAAATCAAATTTTCTTTCTTCAGAGAACTCGAAGCAATCTCCATGAAACCACCCAGAGATTCTCCAATAGATTTGAAAAGGCTGTAAGACCAGTACCTATGAGGAATGCCCCTTATTTTCAACCATTTTTCCATCCTAGACATAGCCTCAATAGGGATCACTTGTCCAATACTGGAATTAAGATTACCCCATTCAGAATTCGTAATCTCTGAGTCTCCAACCTCTTGTGAGATAGTTACCACTGAATTATCAACTATGATCTTCTTAGGTCTCCAAATATCCAGCCAACACCTTTTAGTCAAAACCAAAGTGGCTCTTTGCTCATCAACTATCTCAAAATCAATGAAGGAATCCCATTTCAACTGCAGCAACATCACTACCGGCACCGGTTCCATGCATGCACCACCACTCAGAAACATCACCCTCACAATCCCTAATATCTATTAATTTGATTATTAAAAAAGTGGAGTGTATATTTATTAAGGTAATTAATAAGAAATTTATCATGAGATATTAGTTAAAGATTTATTATGAGAAATTAATGGGACAATAATGATGTACACAAATTAAGACCATTGGACGAATTCCTAACTTTCAATATTAGAAGTCACAAATTTATCTTCACCCTAAACAAATCTTGAGGATGATACCAAAACCAATCGATAAATTAAGGAAGATATCAAATATTTCGAGGATAATATCAAATCATCAAGGAAAGAAACTTGAGCGGAAGTATGTTCTTGGGTTTAAATTTTTTTCGTCTCTGTAGTCTATCCCTCCTTCCAAAATTTATTTCTAATTTATGTTTGCTCATAAGTGGAGAACTAAAAATTTTATTGATATCCACTTCTTCTACAGGTTGAGTCGGAGAATCAATTGTTTATTTTATGGGAAGGTAGGTTTGTTAGTTTTAGTGGATCAAATTTTCCCGCTTTTCTTTTGACTTTTGAGATGGGAAAAAGAAAATATGTAATGAATTATTTCTTAGTTAAAGCGTGTATTCATGATATCGACCACAACCGTGAATTTATCAATTAGGGGGGAAAATCAAGATCGCTCTTTATGTTGACTAGCTTAGCCAAACTTTGTTTTATTATACATAACAAAGAAACAGGGAAAAAAGATCACTTATAGCTTGGATATTCGCGCCGTAACTGTAGGACTCAATAATAAGTTATTTTATTATGTACTGATTTTGACTCGTATCGCTCGTTTGCGATTATTTATAATGTGGCATTCTAGTGTTTTTTTAATTGTCATGTATTTTACCCGATTTTATTTTATCATTTAGGCAATCAACCACGTACATCTTCTCTGCTTTATAATGTTAATCGATTTGTGGCGACACGAAAATAACAGAATATATTACTACTCACCAACATAACCTACCACCACAAAATCACCTAATACCATTTCTTTCCCCCACCTCCACCGCTCATGGGCATGCTTTTAATTTTTTAAGACAAACGCCATGTTTTTTGTTATATTCACTTTGATATAACACTAAAAACCATGATTTATTCGATCGGGTACCATGAAAAGAAGGGATCCCAATTGGGTGATCCTACGGTCATCTTTTTTTTTTTATATGATCTGGTATCGTCCTCGAAATGTTTGGATTTTTTCCTTACCAACCGCGCTAAAAACATCCAACTACATCTTTCCCAATATAATATTGCTCGTTTTGTAAAGATACAAAACTATTATTATCCACTACATTCACCAACACCCACCTGCCATAAAAACCAACCATCGCCACTATTTCTTCCACCATCATTAATATTACCGCTTCCACCATTCACAAATGCCCGCCACCTTTTCGACCACCCACTATTTCTTCCACTACCACCATTAATATTAATATTTATTAATGTAATTTTTAGTAAAATATTATTTATTAATAAAAATATCTATTGTATAATCAACAACCTAAAAACTCAATACCATCCCTCACTCCAGAATAAAAGTAGCACTGGTGCTGCTTACCCTCCTTCCTATTGGCTGGTGAGCGTAACCTCGCACTCTCATTGGCTAATTGAGAAACCATTCGTATTCGTCGGATGAAATTTCGTTATATATGGTTCGTTGATCTGGCAATGTGTGGTGTAGATTGGGTGGATTGGTGGGACACACGCGACGGACAGCCTTCATTGTTTAGAAAAATTGCTATATTAATTCGTGTATTTATTTTGAAAATCCAAAAAATAAAAAAAATACTATATTAATTCTGGACATTTATGATTAAAATAAAAAAAAATCAATTAAACATATTTATGGAATAAAATAATATTTTATAACTTCATTTAGTTATTTTAAAAGATCCGAGCAATTAAGAAAATACTACATTATAATTTTGGACATTTATGATTAAAATAATAATAAAAAAATTATGGATTAAAATAATCTTTTATAATTTCATGTACATAAAATAACCTTTTATAATTTCATGTAATTATTGTAAAAGATCCATAAAAAAATACTATATTAATTACATACAATTATGACTAAAAAAAATCGTGTAATTATTATAAAATATCTACAATTTAGAAAAATAATCAATTATAAAAAAAATCAACATATTTATGGAATAAAAAAAGATTTATAATTTTTGAATCTTTTAAAAGGAAAAGAAATATATAAATAACTATATTAATTTTTAGTATTGGTGTTAAATATCTAAAAAAGGAAAAACTAACAATATATAAAAATTACTATATTAATTAATATTTATATTTATGTTAACAATTTTCATTAATATATAAAGAAAATTTAATTATTTACCCAACACAATCTAACATGTTCCATTAATACCGATAATTTACTAATAAAAACAAAGTCAATGGTTAATAAAGGACGCAAATCATTTTTCATCCCTATTTTCTTTATAGCACGCCATATAACTGTAATTAATTCCATAACAGTTTTAAAGATTTTCTTTGGAACCAAGTTTCCATTATTTATATAAAGGATGCAAATCAATCTTCATTCCTACATAAACCACGTGCTTTCAGTTTCTGTGAAAAAAGAAGTAACGCACAGAAGATATCGACTATGACTTTTGAAGAAAATCACAACAAAGGGGGAGCAATGGTAGTTGATTCCGATGGTATGTACGCTTATTCAAGTGTCACAATTTATTTTCATTCCAAGGTTGTTGTTTTTTTCTTTCTCTTATCAATTTTTTCTTTATAACAAGCAAGTACAAAATTTAAATATATGATGTTTATATGTAGGAAAAATTGGTCTTCTTAGGTTGTTATTTTCTCATGCAAATTTTTTTCTTTATCAATTTAAATATATGAAGGCCAATTTATTTGCATTCCTAGGTTATTGTTTTCTTCGGGAACAGTTTATAACAAAAGTAATGAATTGACTTATAAAAAAGTAATTACAACAATTGCATTAGTCAAGTGTGTAAAAGTATAAGTAGCACTAAATAATTTTTTCTTTATAACAAGCAAGTACAAAATTTAAAAATATATAATGTTTATATGTAGGCAAAATCGGTCTTCCCTTCTTTTAAGTTTTTTGGTGATTTGTACCATTAATGTTTATGGTTTTTATTTCTGTTACAGACGTGGTTGGAGAGCCTGACGTCGTTTTTGGAGGAAAAGTTTACCTGGTAAAATCATTCTATCATGTCTTATTTTCTCTTCTTTATCAATTTGTTAAACTCCTTTTCTATATTTTATCTGGATTTTTGATGTTCTTTTAGTTTCTCCAGGATGTTCTTATTTTTTACTTATTCACTCCTTTTCTAACTGTTTTTCCCGTTTTTTCAGTAATAGTTTCTCAATTCAAACAAGACATAAATAAGGGTTTAGTTCCTTATCATAATTTTTGGACCAATTGTTTTTGGGAATTGGGGTTTGTTCATTTCTTTTTGTTTATTTTCACAGGGTTATGGATTTTCATCTTATATCCATTTTACTAATTTTTATTTTGTAGGGGAGGATGTCTAAATTCGTAACCGACAGAGATTGGCCAGGTGTGTTGTTTTCTTTATGGATAAGGCGTACCGTATGCTTTTTCGTTGTCTGCATAATGTGACGCCATATAATTTTTATAATTATCAGCTATTTTAAATTTTAAATAGGTAAATATATGTGTGAATTATGCGAAAAGTGAAAGTAGATTCTCAAAAACATATAATTTTTCATTCATAGATCACTACATGAGCATAATAAAGGAGGAGGATTACGTCAATAGAAGTAGGTATTAATGGAATTTGGAAGGCATGTAACATATTTCAATAAAAATTAATAGTGTAACTTTATTTAGAAAACGTTAGCATTGCATATTTTTTTTTCAATTTTATCCTTTCTTTTTTGTGGATCTCATTTCACTTTGTAATGTTGTAGATAAAGGGGTGCTTCCTTTTTTGAGGTCTGACCATGTCGTGGCACATGCTTTAATTACTTGCATGAACTTGACATTCATATTATAAGTAGGATCACTTTCTTTATTTTCTCTTATTAGTTTTTACCCTATTAAATTATGTTGACTTTCGCGTGTGGTTTAATCATAATTGATAAAGATCAAACAATATTGCAATATCAGTAACCTTTTACGATAACGATTTAATAGGAGTATTAATAACAGACTTAGCTCTTAGATAATCAAAATAAAGTTATTTTTATTTACGTACCATAAGATAGAAAATCCTTAGTTTCAAAGTGTACATAAGTGATCTTTAAACTCGAATCGTTAAAACTCCAAATTTGAATTGGTGTATATTTATACAAATTGGGCCAACATAGTGAAATTAGTGGAAGCTTTTCTTTGTTTGAGACTTCATGAATGGGAACCTTTATAGGTATTTATTCCTTTTGAAGTTTGATGGATTTCTATGGTCAGCTGGATGATTCCTTGCAGGAAATATATAACTAATAGCGAGTGATGGATGTGTATATTTATAACTAATATGCTTTCAAACAGGTTTTTGTGCAGTATATGCTCATTTACATTATTGGACGGTTTATGGTTGAAGTGATAGCTCATATCATAACTATATAAGTTGGAATTTCAATCAATGATTTGTCCAAACTGTATTCAAAATATACATTGTTCGCTAATTCAATTAGATCATTCCTATTAGTACAGCTAAGGTGCACTTACAGGTAAAACATCTGCAACCTTAAGATGAAAAGAATCAATTTAGAAGCGTGTCATTCTTATACAGAACAAAGGAGATGATTTTTTCACAAGTTTCTTTATATTATATTTTTCTCTACTGGAATGCTTTACATGATGTTTAACTTCACATTACAAAGCTTATACATATTTGTAATGGACATCTTCACTTAAAATCATTTAACCTGTAGTGCATGGGATCATTCTATAATTCATGACTATCCATAAACTGATCAAACTGACATTAAGTTTAAGTATCAACATCTATTAAGAAGATATATGCCCAACTCCCCCTATAGTACACATAATCTTTCAATATTTTTTGTAAATATAACAATAATATCTATCGGGACCAAATTGTATAAACAATGTCTACTTCAGGCAAAGAACACCTCCAGGTATTGTCTAAGAGAGACTTGGTAAACAAATTGACGGCGATGACAACATACCTCTATTACTTGAGTTAAATGAAAATGATAATGAAGTGGAGGATGAAGTTCAAAATTTGGATGTGATTATTAAAAAAATACTTATAGCAGAGCCCGATGATATTATCATGTTGAGTTTATGTTTTATCTTATTCGAATATATCAAACAATTTTAATTAAAAGTAAATGTTTATTTTTTAAATTTATTTTGATTTGAACGATTTTTTTGATCTCCAACACTTAATAGTTAAAATTGGTGAATTTGGTTCCCATTGTTAATTTAAAAATACCAACTACTAAATGAAACCCCCGTTAGGCCGAGATCCGGGTGAAGTCCAACATAAATAAATGGGGGATACTCCCCATCACGCCCAGTGGAACGTTGTTTTTTTTTTACCCATTGGAACTTGGTGGTATATGGTTTGTAAGGAGACATGAGGTACAGATTGGGTGTGTGGTTATTACCCATTGGAAAAACGACTCCAATTGTTAGTATGAGTGGCCGCTGGATAGCCAAAATCTTAATTGGAAGGCTAATAATTTATTTCGCATTCTTACAACGAGATATTGTATTTGTAAAGTGTCTCTAATGTCAGATATCAATATGACTATATAAAGACTGTGATTTTTCATTTAAATAAAAGAAGTTAGAGGGTGGAAAAGTAGTTGAGTTGGACGCTTGATTGTTAAAAAAAACATGTGATTTCTAAAGAAAGATATATCAGTGCATTTCCTTGATTACATCTTCTTTGACGGGAAGCATTTCATATGTTTTTTCATTATTCAAAGCTAACAATCTATTTGATATTAATATCGTTTTTTGTTGTTAGTGTCTTTAATACCATAAATCGATACCTATATAGTGAGTGTCACTTTTCATTTAACTACAAGAAGTTGGATCATAGAAGAGAAATTGAGTTGGCTGCTTGAGTATAAATTCCAATATATGATTTTTGAAGGGAAAATATATTTGTGCTTTTATTCGATTACATATTCTTTGTCGAGAAGTACTCCATATACTTTGCACTATTTAGAGTTGGCAATCTATTTGATACTAATATCCTATTATTTTCCAGTGTATCTAATATCAGATATCAATGTTTTCATTTAATTACTAATAGTAATGATGTTGCCACTACTTAGTGATTTCAAAGGTTCGTATAGTTTTTCAAAAGTATTTTCTGTAATGAGATTTCTCTAATCTCTAACATTTTAAACAATACATGAATATGTTTGATTACACCATCTTTGACGGGAAGCACTTCATATTTTTTATAATATTCAAAGTTAACAATCTATTTTGTATCAGTATATTGTAAAAAAAAAAAATCAGTTTCTTTAATATCAGATATCGTACCTATGTAATGAGTAAGGGTATTCGCCTAACTACAATAAGTTGGAACCTGGAAGAGCCGTTGAGTTGACTGCTTGATTCTGAACACAAATAGATGATTATCCGCGGAAGAGTATATCAATGTATTTCTTTAACTACATCTTCTTCGACGATAAGCACTTCATATGCTTGACAATGAGCAACATATTTTATATCAATATAATGTTTTTTTATACAATTATATAGTGAGAATGATTTTTCATTCTACTACCAATAATATTGATGTTGGCAATGTAAAGAAACTACTAATTTAAAATGTTTGTATAAGTTTTCAAAAATATTTTTTTTGAAGAGGATTCTGTAATCTCCAATAGTTTAAACAATATATAGTTGGTGGATTTGGTTCTAACTTTTATCCACCAAATGATAATCGATTTTTTTTTACCCCTTCTGGGACGGATGCGGGGCGAAGCCCCGCCTCACCCAATGGGGGCCAAGAGCCATCATTCCCGGTGCATAGCACGGGTTCCATACTAGTTTTAATAATAAATTAATATTATCATATTTATTATCTAAAAAATAATAATTAATCTTATTATATTAATTTATTTTCATAATAATTTATTAAAAATGGGAAAACAAATTGATATTGCCCTTGTTATTATTTCGGGTTGGGACAATGAACGTGATAGTAAGTGGATTAGCGAATCAACCACATTCCGTCACGACACGATTTGTTTAAGTTGCATAAGCTGGGACACCGTACATTCCGTTAACACCAGTTTGTGTATTTAAAAGCTTTTCCAACTGTGGAGATTTAATGTTTCTTGGTGTATCGGAAATTCATATCGTAGTTTAGAACTTAAATTTCTATTCGTAAGTAAACTCATTTACTATATGTTTTATAATGTTGTATCCACTGAATGAACTGGGGTGGCTGTGGGGTGCTCTGAATCTTTAAATATCATTCAATAATCATTTTTTATGTGTAAATTCTGAAAAATAAATAGATAGCGCTTTGGAAATTCAATGTTTAGCCCAGAGTGTTATTTTTTGGTCGTTGGTTATATCTTTGGCATGCATATGAAATTGGGATATTTTTTCGACCAACTCTTCATCATGTCGTGGATGTAAAACAACAGTATCATATGTATAACTTCGCGGATATACCACATTCACCATACACATTATTTTAGCGTTTTCTAGCATCAACAACCTTGATCTCCTTGTTGTTATGCATCTAGACAATGCCATGTATAGTTATCCATGACTGATCGCGGGATTTTTTAAATTGGTTTCCACGCCAACATTATCGGAAATTGCCTCCTTGGCATTCTAACGGGGTTCTGTCCCGAAGATGGAGTGAGCTATATACTCAGAATGAATACTAACTTGCCCTGAATGTCTCCCATCGATAAAGTAACTCTTACTGCATTGGGATGTGGTAGACCCATCTCCACTCCCAGTCTTGCTCAGTTGAAAATACCCTTTGTTGGTGCCATATTCCTGAGAATCACAATTGTATAACCAATTTCGATGTCAACTTAATAGGAGGTCCAACTTCAACAAATTCAGCGATTCACATGGACATCCACTGAATCCTACTTCATTTTATTTTAGTTTCAGCCGCTTTCTCTTCCGCTAGGTAGCTGTGCTTTTTTCCATGGTCCATATGTAAAATCCTTTCCCCGCAACATGTTATTTCTCGGCGACCACTGATTCGTCCATCTCATATTGCATAAGGCGATGCTCCCATTTCAGTTGTGTTTCCTACAATCTTCTTCGGATTTCCCTTCGGCTTAAACATCTATTCAAAAGGAACAATCCATAATCCATGACTTGCTCATTAAGCGACTTTATTTTGCCGAAATGTATCTTGGGGGTGTGTGGTAGCTCATTACAAATATCCGGTTCAAATCTTTCCCACAATTATTCAGGCTGTGTCGGACTACACTTCGTCATTATTACTACAAACAGATTTATAACGTGCCAATACAAATTGATCATCTAATATTCTAATTTATTTTTCTGCTACAAACTTAGAACATGGATGATCTATGAACCTGCAGCCTGCCGCCAGCCATAATAAAATCTCATTCCGAAGTTGGAAGGCTAGGTCACAGGGAGACAAAAAGGCCTTGAAAATTCCAGAATAACATGGGATTGCATATACCATAAAGAAACATCAAAATTTCAAAATTTAAACAACATCAACCATACATAATACTGCAAAAATGGTTTGTAACTGACATTCTTAGAATCTTAAACGTTCATCAGGTTTAGTGACTTTTGAGTCTTTGCTCAATTTCTGTGTTTGTGGGATTTAGTATTTTGCTTACTTCTAGTAAGCTTTGTCAAAATAAGTTTTACTTTTGCTGAGGAAAAAATGAAGAAGCTATTATCAGGACTTTCGTACGTTGGACAGGAAAGTACACTTGACCCAACTAAGTGTTGGAATTAATTACAATAATCGAATGCAAATGGGAAATAATACTTAGATTACACTGATAGTAGTAACAAATAACTCAATAAAATTAGTAGAGGCACGTATGAGATACGCTGAGCTAAAGGTAATATTGCCTCGCTACTCCTCCGAGATGCTATAGCAATTAACAAATTACCTCCAGGATACAACTACTGTTAGTTCTCCTCTATGTGTAGCATACACGAAAGAACCCTTTAGAACTTGGCGTGAAATAAAACAAAATTACAAATCGAAACTTAAATAGTTTCGAGAAATGTAAAAACTAATTTATGTTTACGTAAAACAATTTACGAAATAAATTTTCAGAAACTAATATTCTCAAAACAAAGAAGTAGTTATACAAAATTATGTTTCAGAACTACAACTTGTTTCAGACAAGAACTAATTTATTCGGGTTTTAAATGAAACGTAAATGAGAACTTAAGTTTAAAGCAAGCATAAGAGAAGAAAAGAAAGAGAACTTAAGTTAAAGAGGTATGGTTTCAAATGAAGAAATTCATCTTGTATTTATAGCAAAAATTAGTTCGAACGTTTAAAGAGAATCCAAAGCAAAGACAAGATCCGTAAAACACGATCCGTAAAACACGTGTCTCGAACGTTACAAAAGTTTAAGGTAAAAGCAGCGTTAAAAATACAGTAAAACGCTTTTGTCGGAATTCAAAATTTTCGAGATTCTTCTCGAGGTGCACATGTGTTACACGGGTCGGACACCCAAAACCGATAAGGCAAAGAATAAAATTCTTTACATGTGTGGGAGAAACGTGTGGAAGATTTCAGTAAAAAGAATGGGTCGGATACACCCACACCCACACCCACACCCACTCCCACTCCCACGCCCACGCCCTCGCCCTCGCCCACGCCCACGCCCACGCCGAGCCGAGCCGAGCCGAGCGAGCGTGCGTGCTTCGTGCAAAGCACCGCGCGAACGGGAAATGCAATAAGAAATGCAATAAGGTTTAGGCAACCTTGCCATAGTCTAGGGCTTTCCCCATACACAAAGGTCTAAAGACCCAAAGGGCCATACCCTTAAGGCTAAACCAATGCTATTTAAGTCTAAAAATCTTAGTGTTTTAGTCTATATGGGACTAATGTTTTATTCATTCACATGAAAAAACATCTAGGGAGCAATAGGTCTTGGGATCAAAACATGGTCCATGCATTTTTTGATTAAAACAAAACATTGTTTTTTATAACAATCCCCCACATGAATAATAAAACATGTCGATAAAACACGATAAAACATAAGGCAAAAAAATAGGCTAAGGTGTCCCAAGGATTGAACCTTAACTTAGTGAGAGGTTACCTGAACTGCTTGTTGATACGGTGAACGCAATGTCTTGAACCGCCAACAAAGAATGCAATTCAGAAATAACAGCCACACTTGATGCCTCAACCGAGAAAACAGCTGCCAAGATCTTGCGGTTGTGCCCATTTTGGCCGTGGGCTAAAATCCCGGACTTAATGAATGTCTCTAGAGAATCAGCTCATATTCTCATAGGAAGCGGCCACACTTCCAACATCCACAAAGGTGGGTCCATAAAGAGTGTCCTGCCACACCCCGCTTTAATCAAAGCCATGGTACCCATTAAGATCGCAAAAGATCATCCTTAATTTCTCGCAGTGACACTATCGCACGTTTACACCATAGGGAGGGACAAAGATAGTGCTTTCTCAATATCACCATAAATTAGTTGTCTCATTGAACCTTGATCTTGGAAATCCAATCACAAGGTTGAGTATCCTTCATGGTGAGCTTAAGTCCCATCCCCCTCGATGTAAATTTAACTTTCTCTCTGGTTAAGCCTTTTGTCAAAGGATCTGCAAGATTATCTTTGGATTTTACAAAGTCTATCGAGATAATACCAGTAGAGAGTAGTTGTTTCACCGTCTTATGTCTTCTTCGTATATGTATAGACTTCCCGTTGTATACATTGTTCTTTGCGCAACCAAGAGCAGCTTCACCATCACAAAGGATGGCAATTGAAGACACAAGCTTGGGCAGTGGAATTCCTCCCAGGAAACATCGCATCCATTCATCTTCCTCTCCAGCTTTTTCCAAGGCTATAAACTCAGACTCCATAGTGGATTTAGCTATACATGTCTGTTTGGTAGACTTCCATGAGACAGACGCACCTCCAAGCAAGAAGATGTACCCACTAGTAGATTTGCACTCTTCTCGAGTCGATATCCGGTTGGCATCACAATACCTTTCCAAAGACAAACAGATACTTCCCAAAACTTAAGCAATAGTTTGAGGTCCCTCTCGGGTAACGTAAAACTCAAGAGAGCATTCCAGTCCCCGCCTCGGTTGCAAGTATACCCGCTAATATACTCACAGAGTAAGCAATATCAGGTCTTGTACAGTTCATAAGATACATAAGACTACCAATAATGCGAGAATACTCAAGTTGATCAATACCCTCACCCTTGTGCTTTTTCAATTTACAAGTGGGATCAAATGGAGTAGACGCAGGTTTAGCATTTTCATAATTAAATCTCTTTAATACGGTTTCAGCATAATGAGATTGACTAAGACTATATCCATCGAGACGTCTTTTCGATTTTCATCCCTAAGATTACATCAAAAGGGCCTAAGTCTTTCATGTCAAAATTATCTCTAAGCATGCTTTTAATGGTATTAATAATATCAAGGTTCTTTGCCTAATATGAGCATATCATCAACATATAGGCAAACAATAACATGAGAATCATACACAGATTTAATGTAAACACATTTATCAGATTCATTAACCTTGAAACCATTAGTTATCATAACAATTTTTCATGCCATTGTTTAGGTGCTTGTTTTAAACCGTATAGAGATTTGTTCAACTTGCATACTTTGTTTTCACAACCTTTTACAATAAAGCCTTCAGCTTGGTCCATATAAATTTCTTCATTCAATTCACCATATAAAAATGCAGTTTTAACATCCATCTGATGTATATGCAAATCATAAATTGAAGCAATAGCAATCAACATCCTAATCGAGGTGATTCTAGAGATCGGTGAATAAGTATCAAAGAAATCTAATCCTTCCCGTTGTCTATAGCCTTTAGCTACCAACCTAGCTTTATATTTATCTATTGTTCCATCTGTTCTAAGTTTCCTTTTGAACACCCATTTGCAACCTATGGATTTACTTCCGGAGGCAAGTCTACAAGCTCCCAAGTTTCGTTTTTTGAATGGATTCCCATTCATTTAATGAAGCTTCTTCCCGAAAAGGAGCTTCTGGAGAAGTCATATCTTCCTTGTAGGTTTGGGGTTCAGACTCTACCGTAAGAGTCAAAAAATCTGGGCCAAAACTTGTTTCAGTTCTAACCCTCTTACTTCTTCTTGGTTCAGTCTCATACTCCAAAGTTGGAGTTTGACTAGTCGATGGAACATCCGGGAGGTCATCATGGACCCTTTTCCGAGGTACAGACCTTAAAGGAAATATGTGTTCATAAAACACATCATCTCTAGATTCCAATATGGTATTCTGACCAATGTTATTATGGTCAGAACTGATGACCATAAACCTGTGTGCAATTGTATGCTCAGGATACCCTAAGAAAACACAGTCGAATGTTTTGGGACCTATTTTAGTTTTCTTTGGATGAGGAATGGCCACCTTGGCCAAACACCCCCACACTTTAAAGTATGCATATGAAGGTTGTTTACCATTCCACAATTCGTAGGGAGTTTTATCTGATTTTTTAAATGGAACTCGGTTCAAAATATAGCATGCCGAGAGGATAGCTTCCCCCCACAAGTTCGAAGATAATCCTGAACTTGTCAACATAGCATTTACCATATCTATGAGTGTTCTATTTTTTCTTTCGGCTACACCATTCGATTCAGGTGAATATGGTGCAGTGGTTTCATGAATGATTCCATTATTTTTACAAAACTCTCCTATGGGTATCACATACTCACCGCCACGGTCAGACCTAAGAGTTTTAATCTTAACTCCTTTTTGGTTTTCTACTTCAAGTTTATAAAACTTAAAAGCCTCTAAGGCCTCATCTTTACTTCTAAGAAGATGAACCTGACAGTATCGTGAGTAATCATCTATAAAAGTGATGTACCATTTTCTACCACCCTTTTGTTGGTGTTGATTTCAAGTCTCCGTAAAAAGAATCCAAAGCAAAGACAAGATCCGTAAAACACGCGTCTCGAACGTTACAAAAGTTTAAGGTAAAAGCAGCGTTAAAAATACAGTAAAACGCTTTTGTCTTCGAGATTCTTCTCGAGGTGCACATGTGTTACACGGGTCGGACACCCAAAACCGATAAGGCAAAGAATAAAATTCTTTACATGTGTGGGAGAAACGTGTGGAAGATTTCAGTAAAAAGAATGGGTCGGATACACCCACACCCACACCCACCCACCGAGCCGAGCGTGCGTGCTTCTGTGCGAAGCACCGCGCGAACGGGAAAGGCAATAAGAAATGCAATAAGGTTTAGGCAACCTTGCCATAGTCTAGGGCTTTCCCCATACACAAAGGTCTAAAGACCCAAAGGGCCATACCCTTAAGGCTAAACCAATGCTATTTAAGTCTAAAACTCTTAGTGTTTTAGTCTATATGGGACTAATGTTATATTCATTCACATGAAAAAACATCTAGGGAGCAATAGGTCTTGGGATCAAAACATGGTCCATGCATTTTTTGATTAAAACAAAACATCGTTTTTTCTAACACTAAGTAAGCTACAACACAAAATAACAATAATTGTTAAAATCTTAGAATAAGCCTGTAGCCAGAACTCAGAATAAGCTTGTAGCCAAAATTCAGTGTTCTAATTGACTTTCATCGAGTGGGACAGTTTCGTAATGGCAAGCCTTCTTATTCACGTACTGATCTTCAATATTGAAGCTTTGATCCAGTTTATCGGGGAAAAGGGACTTTGGATGGATGCAGAAGGTACATACAGAAAATAGAGATCACTCTGGGTGACAATGTAGGTGGAAGCTATTTTCTGCCTCATGTTGGATGACTTGAGAGTAATTAGGAAATGCATAACATTATTGAGGATCTGCGAGAATCCAGACATCACCGCCTGTTTGGAAATATCCTGCGAAATTGTGGATTGCTGATGTCAGGTGAGCATACACTGATTGACACACAGCAGGCTGGTATTCAAAGGTAAGCAGAAAAGAAAAGGAAAGTCGGGTTACCTCTGAAACGTTCATGAGTCCAGATGTAGTGTCGTGCCAATTTTTGGACCTCACTATCAAGAGCTAGAAAGACAGCCGAGACGGTGTTGTCTTCGATTTTAAAGCAGAGTAAGAAACTTCGTCGTAAAAAGGACCGGATGGAAACGTCAATAAAAGTATGAGTGAAGGGCATTTACCTTGAGATGGACATTTAATGCAATAATAGACTACCACTGTCACCAACAACTTGTTTGCTACACCGAAGGGCAGGCAAGATAGCTCCAACCATTTTTAAACTGAACCTTGGTGATGCTAGCATTACAATGCCACCTGATCATAGCGGCATGCATGTTCAATGTTATTTGAGAAATCCGGAAAGAGTCTATCAATCAGTGAGCACACTTCATTATTCCGACTTTCTATGAATCATTCTTCATATTAGATCTTGGAGGAACCACAGTTGCAAACACGTGACGTAACTTCAACTACATGCACTACAATAAAATTATCCACTATAGCCTGTAAAAATTGTGCAACTGTGGTTTTAACCTCTGGTAATATGTTTGTATGCAGATAACTAAAATTAGTCATAGTGAAAGAAAGGTAAAAAATATATATTTAAATAAAAAATAAAAAATCATGTATTCACTTTGAATCGAAATTGCCATCAGTAGGAAATATCAAATATCAATCATTGTCCTAGAATATTCCCTATCCAAAATTCATACATTATAAAACATAACCATATACAAATAAGATGATAAAAACACAAAACTCTCGCTCAGAATCAGAACCATCTTTACTATCCAAGCAATCTTCAGTAATAACATCACCGCCAATAACGTCAATCCCACGTGGTCTAGGACCTAAGATCATGTAATGAGCTACACTGTTTGCTTTGTTCTATGTCGTGCTTGGAATTGGATTGGAAATGGAAGATAACGAATAAGAAATCCAGTTAGCAGTAAACCCAATTTCTCTCATTGAATGAGATTTTAATCCTGGATGAAAACATGAAACGTGGACAATTAAAGATCAAGACAACGAATTATTATGAAAAACTGCATTAAAATAAAATGAAGAGCAATAAAACATCCAAGGGAACTTCAAGAAAATCATAAGGGTTAATTAGTATTTGGGTCATAAGTTTTGGTATGTCTTTGAGTTTGGGTCGTAAGTTTGTCCGTTTTTGAGTTTGGGTCGTTGACCCCGTTAGTCAACGACGTCACTAGTCAAACTGTTAGTCAAAGTTAACTTGGTTAGCCAATGTATTTACCCAGTTTGTGAGGCTCTCTAGACTTCGTTAGAAGTTGGAATTAAGTTTGACCCCATCTTAGAAAGCCGAAATAACCACCTTCCAAACTCACTTTAAAAATCCATATTCCGAGTTCAAATGGTCAATCAAAAGTATGCGCAAACTAGGTCACAAAACTGCGTAGCTACAGATTTCAGCTCAGGACAGCTAGTTTCCGGGGAACAGATCTCCTAAAAGATAAATCTGATTGCTAAGAGCTTTTAACTCATTAAATACAAGACATAGAGGAACGTTTTTCATTAAGAAAGTGTCGCCTAAATCCCTACCTATTGGTGCCAGTTTCGCAGACAACAAGGGGCATAAAATTGTGGCAGAAAATCCAGATTCCGAGAGTTTTCTGCCACAGTTTTCTGCCCCTTGTTGTCTGCGAAACTGGCACCAACAGGTAGGGATTTAGGCGACAATTTCTTAACGAAAAACGTTCATCTATGTCTTGTATTTAATGAGTTAAAATCTCTTAGTAATCGGATTTATCGTTTAAGAGATCTGTTCCCCGGAAACTAGCTGTCCTGATCTGAAATCTGTAGCTACGCAGTTTTGTGACCTAGTTTGCGCATACTTTTGATTGACCATTTGAACTAGGAATCTGTATTTTTAAAGTGAGTTTGGAAGGTGGTTATTTCGTCTTTCTAAGATGGGGTCAAACTCTTAATTCTGACTTCTAACGAAGTCTAGAGAGCCTCGACAAACTGGGTAAATACATTGGCTAACTGAAGTTAACTTTGACTAACAGTTTGACTAGTGACGTCGTTGACTAACGGGGTCAACGACCCAAACTCAAAAACGGACAAATTTACGACCCAAACTCAAAGACATACCAAAACTTACGACCCAAATACTAATTAACCCAAATCATAACTAAATATAGTCAAACTGCCACACATCAAATTCTGGAAACCTGAAAAGCAAAATTGCGAAATCTTTAGCATAACTAGAAGCTTAAGGTCTGAAAATTTAGGTTGTCGAATCAATACTTCTTTACAAACAACACAAATCTCTTTACATAGCAGGATAAGTTGATTTAACGTAATCAGTTCATTTTTGGGACAATTTGTGAGACGATTTGAAGCCATATGATGAAGGGGATTTTCCCAAGCCTTCTTCTCGGAAGACGATGAAGACAACAACTGAAAACGTGAGAGGAAGAAAAGGAAATAATGGGAAATATAATCATTTGTTCATTCTTTGGTTGCCATCGTTGAATTTGGGCGTTTCACTGTCAATAAGTGGGTGAAAATTAGGTATCCATGTGGATATCAAAAAAAAAAAAATCTAAAATTAAGTTCAAATCCACAGCACAAATGTACAAAGCCCTAACTTGTTAGCATCAACTAAAATTTTTCTAAAAAGAGGGAGACGAAGATGAATTACCTTTGTTTAACATGACTAATCATATTGGAACATTTTAGAGTTTGATGGTTCAACTTTTCCCTTCGTCTTCTCTTAGACATGATGAGGCTTATGAGAGACGCATATTCCTTGAGAAGCAAAACTGATATTTCTCTTACACGCGATGAGTTTAGTGCTGTAGGATTCACCATGGCGTGGATTTATCTACTGAGAAAACAAATCTGGAAATCAATCTTAAATATAGAACATGCGTGTTCCATGTTTAATGATTAAAGGCAAGAAGACGAAGAATTTATCTAAGGGAGAGAGAATGATTCGGCATACACATGCAGATGAAGGGTTTGGTTTGGTTTGCCACATGTGCGAGATGTAGGGGTGGTCAGAGGAACCACGGCCCTTGATTTATCTTTGTGTGGACAAATCCTGACCACCACTAACAAAGGCCAACTTGTCCAAACCCTGTTTTATACTAATGATTAATCTTTGCTAATGAAGATAACAAGATAATTATATGAAGAAAAAAAATCCATTAAAGACCTATAAGAAAATGACCAATAGCATTTTTCTTCACTCCAAGACTCAAAAAATTGTTTGTATCGTGTATAAAATACACTGGAGGCCTACTAATCAAGCCCGTCTAGCCCGTGAAGAAAGATTCCAGAAGACTTGTTTCCCAAGTTGCTTACACATGAAGTTATCAGAATTAGGGTTACATAAACACTATAAATACATGTATCCTAAACCCTAATGGGATATGGAATTTTAGGTTAGCTAACCCGTAGAAAATACTTTGTATCATCATAATCAATAAAGCATATCTTTGTTCCTCCGTGGATGTAGGCAACACTTGCCGAACCACGTTAATTCTTTGTCTTATTTATTTTTCTATTGTTTTAGAACCCTAATTTCACATAATCATCATCAAATCATCGTGTTTAGTGCTTAGAATTTATTTTGGGTACAAACATTGGCGCCGACTAAGGCGATTCGTGTAAAAAGATCGTGTTTTTCCATTGAGAGAGGTGCGGAAGAAATCACACGGATTTCCATGCAAAAATCAGCGAAGAAGAAAAGAACAACAAAAGTTAGGGTTCATCAGAAAACTATTGCGAAATAGTTACAGAAGTTGTTGCAAAGAGAAGCAGCAAGTGTTACAAATCAGTTACAAATATTACTGTTGCAGAAAAGCATCTATCCTGTACAACCACAAAGGTCCAGCCTCCTGTACAGCTCCAGTGTCAACGAATCAAATCCGTCAGATCTGACGAATCTGAAATATTAGATCTGTCCAGCCTCCGTACACCAACGATCCAGTGCTTCTCAAACACAGAAAGTCAGTGCACAGTCAACGCCACATGGGTCCGGTCAGCCGACACATCATCATTTAGTCAGCTTCCATGTCAGCATAGACTGCCACGTCATCGATAACTCAACAACCACCTCACCGCTGACTCAGCTGCCACGTCATCGTTTTTAAGTGCCTTGGCTTGCCATGTCAGCACTGACCAGGTGCCACGTTAGCAATATTGTCAGGTCAACAGTTCAAGTCAGCGATTCTGAACAGTCATCAGTGTCACGTATGCAAGCACACGCGCTTCTTTCAAACCTTGTTTCGTCAATAACTTCTTCGTTTTAAGTCTGAATTGAGTGATTTTTGGCTCGTTGGAATCCGATTTGAATTTCCTACAACATGAAAGCAAAAAATCTAGTGTTCGAGAAACTTTTATGTGCACTTGGGACAGCAACATGATCGAGTTCGAGGTTCGTGGATAGCGACATGATCGAGTTCGAGGTTCATGGATAGCGACATGATCAAGATCAAGATGAGGATTGCTTAGACCCTTCAATATTTAGCCTTGAATCACTTCGCAAGCACCTAAAGCCTCACCTTGCACGCGAGACTTCCTTATCGCAAGCATAAAATCTCGTCTTGCACGCGAGTATGAAAGACTTTAACCTTGGCAAGCACAAAGTCTCGCCTAAACCACGAGCCCAATGCCCCATATTGGTCCAAAGACTCGTACTCAACACAAGCAACAGCCAGTCTCCCCGAGCAGCAAGCGCTAGCCTTGTTACGTTGCGAGCAAAAATCCTTTCCCCAGCCACAAGCACACACTACATTCTCATCAAGACTCGACTAGCTATCAAGCATCACAAGTCCACCACGTGGCAAAAAGTCTCACCTAGTACGTGAGCAATTTTTTGCAGGTAATTATAGTTGGGGGCGTCTTCGTAATGTCTCTACTTATGCTTGGGGGAAAGTTTCATCATCAACGATCGACGCAAAAGGATAAAGGATTTTCTTAACCCCCAACAAGTTGGAGGTTAAGAGGGGGCGATGTTTGTACCGTGTATAAAATACACGGGAGGCATACTAATCAAGCCCGTCTAGCCCATGAGGAAAGATTCCAGAAGTTTCCGGAAGACTTGTTTCCCAAGTTGCTTGCACATGAAGTTATCAGAATTAGGGTTACATAAACACTATAAATACATGTATCCTAAACCCTAATGGGATATGGAATTTTAGGTTAGTTAACCCGTAGAAAATCCTTTGTATCATCATAATCAATAAAGCATATCTCCGTTCCTCCGTGGATGTAGGCAACACTTGCCGAACCACGTTAATTCTTTGTCTTATTTATTTTTCTATTATTTTAGAACCCTAATTTCACATAATCATCATAAAATCATCGTGTTTAGTGCCTAGAATTTATTTTGGTTACAAACAAAAATATTTCAAAGAACCGAGATTTTTCACCGAAAATAGGTATCTAGATTTAATTTTTGTCGCCCGCCTTTTGAACAAGAAGTGAAGAATCTTCCTTAGAAATGGTGAAGTCGAGAGAAGTAAGAACGTCTACTAGTTTAGCGTCTCAAGCTCCTAGAGATTGGTTAAGTCCTTAAATAAAAACATTTTTGATATCAAGGTGGTTGATCCGTATATACTGATATGACAAGGGTACTAAAGATGCATATTTTCCTATATGTGAAAATACGTACCTACACAAGATTGAGATGTGGTTATTGATTTGAATCTATCTCCTGACTTGATCTGATTATCGATCTTCGTCTATGGATTATTTAATTCTATGTCCAATTGGTAATTACCGAGTTTGAAAAAAGCGGGGGTCTAACAACCACACCCAATGTTTCGATTAGCAATCTGTATGGGCTAACTCTAATATACTTTTAAGAGAATCAAATAGACAATCAGACTCAATCTTAATAAAAAGTATATCAAGGAGTTAATATCTCTATCTCTTGATTTGATCTATACTCAAGCAAATAGAAATCTGCGAGTCTTTATCAAATACAAGAGATATAAACTTGAATGGTATCAAAAACCAATATCCAAGGATCAATCAATTTCCAATCAACAACCAAAGGTTGGATTTCACAATTGATCGATACAACGCACAACCTGTGATATTTCAATCATATAACAAAATATAATGCGGAATAGAATTAACACAGACACCAGAAATTTTGTTAACGAGGAAACCGTAAATGCAAAAAAAAAAATCAGGGCCTAGTCCAGATTGAACACCACACTGTATTAAGCCGCTACAAACACTAGCCTATTACAAACTAACTTCGGTCTGGACTGTATTTGAACCCTAATCAATATCACACTAATTCAGGGTACAGTTGCGCTCCTTACGTCTCTGATCCTATCAGGATGCTACGCACTTGATTCCTTTAGCTGATCTCACCCACAACCAAGAGTTGCTACGACCCAAAGTCGAAGACTTGAATAAACAAATCTGTATCACACAGAAAAGTCTACGATAATAAATAAATCTGTCTCCCATAGATAAAGGTACTAGTTTTGTTCCGTCTTTTGATAAAATCAAGGTGAACATGAACTAATCAATAACCCGAACTTATATTATCAAAGAGCAGCCTATAATTATTGATCACCTCACAATAATCTAAATCGTATGGTAGCAAAACTAGATATTGTGGAATCACAAACGATGAGATGAATATGTTTGTGATTTCTTTGTATCTTGACCTATTGGAGATATAATCTCAAGCCAATTATTCAATTGAACTCGTACGATAGAAAATGGCAAGATCAGAACGCTCAACTACAAGAGAAGTAGTTTTATCTGGATTCATAATCCCAATGAAGTCTTCAAGTCGTTAATCGACAGGGTCTCGAGAAGAAACCTACGAATAAAGGAGAATCGACTCTAGAAAAACCAACTAGTATCACACATGAGGTATGGGGATTAGTTTTTTCCAGTTTCTAGACGTCTCCCTTATATAGTTTTCAAATCAGGGTTTGCAATCTAAGTTACCTTGGTAACAAAGCATTCAATATTCACCATTAGATGAAAAACCTTATTTATCCAAGCTAATAGCTTTCAACCGTTAGATCGAAACTTATCTTTTCACACACACAAATGAAATGTATTTTATTTAGGTTTGAGTAACCATACCTAAACGTGTACATATAGTTGGTTCATGAATAGTTAACCAATGGTTATCCATATGAGCACTTTCATATCAACCATATTCATCTTTCTCATAACTAGTTCAAATGACTCATAAGAACTAGTTCAAGAGTTGTTTAATTGCAAGGAAATCCTATGTAACTACACAAGACACAATTGAAGAAAAATCGGTTTGATTCACCCAAATCAATTCATGAATAATATAGCCACGGATTGCAAAGATTACATTCCTTATTGATTTATTGTTTAAGTTCATGAACAACCGATTTGAGAAATAACCAGCTTGGGTATGCGTACTCTAGCTTTACCGGAAATCGGTTTGAAAACCAGCAGGAATTTTCGGTTAAAACTTTTGTGGGTACGCGTATGGGTACCCATACCTAAGGTGACTGGTTTGTAAGTTCGTAAACTCCAAGCTTAGAATAAATTCAGGGACATGAACTTCCGCCAGTACGCGTACCCAACCTGTCACCTTCACCAATACTGCATGCACACATATGCATGCACTTGGTTTCCGGTACATGGATTTATACACTAATGTACGAACATACTATATATGCTTATATCCATAGGTGGTTGCATAATCTATACTCTACATTTCAATCATTGAAACATTCTTCTATAATATTATAATAATCGTTAGACATAAAGAATCGACTATCGTCATCAAAGTTATTTTTAAGATTGAAACGTCATCATGACTTTCGTCATGGATAAAGATGAAAGGTGGTTAAAGCGAAAGCTTACCAACACATATTTCGAGAAAAAGATAGGCGAGTAAACTCGGCTCGAAATAGCAAATGTGTATGTATGAAAACTATCATACTTATACGACTATTGTTTCAAGAGTAGGAGATAGATAGACTTTTGAGTGCTATATGAGCTCAAGTATCCACATACATTTTTGGTCGGATGAAGTTCCACCGGTTCCTTGAGTAGTTCTTCGTCTTCATAAGATAATCGTCATGGAGTCTGGAGCTTAACTATACTTAACTATCCTAGACTGAGACTTAGTCATAAGTAAACTAGAAATCAAGACGTATTGTTTTGATCACTAATATTGACAAAAATGCTTGAGATAGCAACACATGCGATTTTAACCGAGCAATGCTCTAACAATCTCCCCCTTTGTCAATTTTAGTGACAAAACTATCAATACATATGGATTACAAAATATATAAAACTTTGTAGCTTCTCGTCCACATGCTTGATCTCCTTGGTGCTTCAACATTACTCGAAAACTTTGTCTTTTCCAAGTACTCCCATGATTCCATAGATGTCCAGTTCAGCATCATAGTTGTTGAAGTCCCTTAGCCATAACAATGAGAAAACAAAAGCTCTCTATCATTGTTAAACATTGTCATAGTATTATTACACAGCATCAAAGTTCTTATATCACAATTTTGACAAAAATACTATGGTGATATGTATCACTCCCCCTTAGTCAATACTTTCGTCTCAACATGAAACCCCCCCCCCCACATAATGATCCGAAAACCATATTGTTAGAGCACTACTCGGTCAAACTCGCATGCGTTGCTATCTCAAGCATGTTTGTCAATCTTAGTGATCAAAACTATAAAGTCTTGATTTCTAGTCTACTATAGATAAGGTCTCGTACTAGGATAGAAAGTGTAGTTGAGCTCAAGAACTCCATGGAGATCATCATATACGACGAAGGACTACTCAAGGAACCAGTGGATCTTCATCGACTAAAAGGTATGTGGAGACTTGAACTTATCTATCACTCAAAAGTCTATCTACCCTATCTCCTATCTTGAGACAAAAGTCGTTTTACTATATAGACTAAGAATATGCACATGTGACATTTCGAGCTGAGTATATATCGCTTATCTATTTCTCAAAATGGGTGTTGGTAAAGCTTTATCTTTATCCGAGTTCATCTTTGCCTAGTGACGAAAGTCATGTTATGTTTCAATCACTTTGGAAATGTATGATCAGAATCTCATAACAGTAATATTCTTACGAAATTAACAACAGCACTCCTGTGAATCTTTCAACAACACTTTGCGAATATCGCAGGATAATTTGAATAATGACGTAACAGATGACGATGGCAGAGACATGGGAAAAGCATGATAATCCTGTAAAGTTTATAGTACATGAGAAAATCAACATTAGAACTATTGCGCGAATATCGCAAGCCAGAACCGAAATTAAAGGACAACTAAGCTGTCAACCACTATGTAACTACCCTATATAAAGATAACTAATAGGCTCAGAAGCGGGAGATCAATTTGAGAGTGCTCAGAAAGTTTTGAGGAGAGAGAAAGTTTAAAGAGCGATTGTATTCTTGTTTTCTTCCATTTCTTGTAACATTTCTGTGAATCAATTAATAAAAGTGTTGTTCTTAATCTTTAAAAGATGTGTTGATTATTATGAATTCTTGTGAGGGGTGTGGTGTAGGATTTCCTGTAACTACATATTGGCGCTAGAAACAGGGAGGGGCAGAACCTGTAAATCCAAAAAATTTGATTAAAGATTGTGGAGATTATTGTGAAAAATGTTTAAATCAAGAAAATGATAAAAGAACACAATAAACCAGTTGGAGAAAAGATGATTAAGATCAATGAGAATAAAAGAAGATTGGAGTGTAATGTAATCACAAAAACGATGGTAAATGAATTCCATGAAAACATTAGAGGGAGGATACATAAACGAGATTTTGAAGGAAAGAAGATTATGACGGTAGAAAAAATATCTCCGCTGAAGGATTGAGAAAAGAAGAAAATTACGTTCACAGCGGCAGAGATACCAAAAAAAATTTTGAACCACACATCTCCTTTGGTAATCACAGTAACGGCTATAGGAAAAGAAAAGGAGAAATCATAAAAATCTATGGAAGAATGGGCGGCGAATAGAACTTTGGTAGATACGGGAAGCTCAGTGGATGTAATATTTTATCATGCATACAAAGGAATGGGATACAAAGATGAAGAAATTTCTCATCCAACATATCATATTCATGGTTTCGGCAAGTCCACAACTAAACCAAAAGGAGAAATAACAGTGAGAATTTCGCTGGTAGAAATTGAAACATAAATAACGCTATGTGTGGTGGATATGGAGTCACCATATAACATGATGTTGGGAAGATCATGGATACACGCAATCAAAGCTGTAGCATCAACATTACATCAGTACATTAAGTTTCCTATGCCAAGCGGGATTGGAGAAATTAGGGGAGATATTGAAGGTGCGAAACTATGTTATCAAATTAAAGTAAAAAATTATGAAGGACGAGTGAAGAAGCGAAAAGCTCGCAGGAAGATGGCGAAAGAGGCAAAGAAAGAAGAGGAGTTTAAAATCTACATGATAAGAGCAGAAGAAGGAAAAGGAGTACCCAGCGAAATTTCGCAGGAAGGAGATAAACCAGCGAAAATTATAAAAGAACCAACACCAATGGGAGAACCTGAAGCAAGTTACACTACATCAGAACCAACAAAAGAAGTAAATATTGGAACTGAAGAAGAACCTAAAATGTTGAAAATTGGAACTAAGATGGATACGGATGAAGAAGAAAGAACCGTCAATTTCTTGCGAGAATATAAATATATTTTCGCATGGAATGTAGGATCAAAATATTGTCACAACAATATTCTTGCGAAATAAACAACAGTTCGGCGATACATCAATGATATTCTGCGACACATCTCAAAGTGACGTAAGGAATGACATATCAGATGAAAACGACAGAAACATGAGTAAAGTGTGACATTTCTCAAGCGGCGGATCAATAAAACTGCGAATGATTAAGGCGGTGCTAAGCTGCGATTTATCGCAAGAACTCAGATCTGAAACTAAAGGGAATCTTAGCTGTAAATGAGTTGTCATGAGCTGTAATCCACTATGTAAATGCCTATATAAAGGGAATGAATAGTTCCAGAGGGGGGGATGAATTTTTGAGTGCTAAGAAAGTTTTTAGGAGAGAGAAAATCTTATTAAGTGAATTGTATTCTTAATTATTGTAACTCTTTTAAGATCAAATTAATAAAAAAGGTTCTTAATCTTCAAATTGTGTCATAAATTCTTGAGTTGGGTGTAGTGTGGGAATTCCTGCAACTACATGGAACATGGATGAAATGCCTGGAATAGATCCATCAGTTGCATGTCATAAATTTGAGATCAACAAAGACGCAAGACCATTTAAACAAAGGATAAGAAAAATCGCAACAACTTATCATCCCAAAATAGAAGAGGAACTGCAGAAAATGCTTGATGCAGGAATTATAAGACAAGCAAAATGCCCGGAGTGGATAGAAAACATGGTTATGGTTCCAAAGAAAAATAATGGGATAAGAATTTGCATAGACTTTACTGATCTAAACAAAGCTTTTCCTAAAGACAGCTTCCCATTACCAGATATACCTCAAATGGTCGAATCAGCAGCAGGAAATGATATAATATCTTCCCTAGATGGGTATAAAGGATACAACCAGATTCCTCTCGCCGAAGAAGATCAAGAACATACTGCTTTTTTCGCTCCAAGAGGATTATATTGTTATACAAAAATGCCATTTGGTTTGCGAAACGCAGGAGCAACATATCAAAGGATGGTAGAGAAGGTATTCGCAAAGTGGATACACAAAACATTAGAAGTGTATGTAGATGACATGTTGATAAAAAATAAAGAAGCTAAAAACCATGTACAAGATCTGAAGGAGATTTTTGAACAGATGCGGCACTTTAATATCAAGGTGAATCCAGAAAAATGCATTTTTGGAGTTACGTCAGGAATTTTTTTAGGATACATTGTATCCAAGGAAGGAATACAAGTTGATCCAGAAAAAGTGCAAGTAGTTCGCGATATGCCAACACCAGCAACAGTAAAAGATGTGCAAAAGTTAAATGGACTCTTACCTTCACTGGGAAGGTTCATATCGCGATCATATGATAAATGTAAACATTTCTTCAGCATACTAAAAAAGGGAACAAAATTTAGGTGGACAGATGAATGTGAGAAAGCTTTTCAAGGAATAAAAGAATACCTGGCAAACACATCTATTTTACAAAAGGCAGAACCGGGAGAAGAGCTGTTAATTTATTTTGCGACAACTTCGCATGCATTAAGTGTTGTATTATTTCGAGTAGATGCAGGAGTTGAAAAACCAATTTACTACATCAGCAAGACATTCAATGCCGCAGAAAGAAATTATTCTAAGATTGAAAAACTAATTCTAGCATTGGTTTATGCGACCTTTAAGCTCCGCATATATTTTCAGGCACATAAAGTTAAAGTGTTAACAAAGATACAAATTGAATCAGTAATGAAGAACTCAAAAAGATCAGGCAGGGTAGAGAGACGGAATGCGCAAGTAGGACATTTCGAAATTAAATATGAAGTGTTATCTTCACCAAAGTCGCATGTTGTCGCAGACTTTTTATCAGAATTTCCTTTAGGAGATGATGAAGCTGTTGAGGAGATGATGGATGTAGAAGAAGAACAAGGAGATCCAAAATACTTGTTAACAGAAACAAATAAATGGGAGATATTGGTGGATGGATCCTCAAATAGGGAAGGTAATGGAGTTGGAATTATCTTGATTTCACCAGAGGGAACAAATATGGCTTTTTCATTTAGGTTGGAGTTCGTATCCACTAATAATGAAACATAATATGAAGCTATGGTACATGCCCTAAAATTCACAATAGAAATGAAATTAGAAAATGCTAGAATTACCAGTGATTCGCAGCTAGTCATTCGCCAGATAAAAAGAGAATACACAACAAATGAACCATCCTTGAAGAAATACAAGAAACTTGTTGAAGAATTGTCAGCGAAAATCCCAAAAAAAAAATGGAGGCATATATCAAGGAAGGATAACAGGCTCGCAGATGCTTATGCTTTCATTTCAAGCATGATGACAGATCCAACTGCGAGATGCATAAAGATACAGACACTTTTATCTCCATCAATCAATAAAGAAGAGGTGGATGTAATGATCGTAGAAGGTGGTGAAGAAGGGCCAAAAGACAATATCGCAGATTGGAGAACAAAACTTCATGCATATTTGGCAGGAGGGGAAATACCAAGAAACATATTTGAGGCACACAAATTAAAGAGTCGCGCAACAAATTATGAATTAAGAGATGGGATATTGTATATAAAATCATTTAATGGACCAACACTTAGATGTTTGACACGAGAAGAAGGAGATAAAGTGTTAAAAATGCTGCATAGTGGAGATGCTGGAAACCACTGTGGGGGAAGATATTTGGCATATAGAGCAAAAACACAAGGTTATTATTGGCCATATATGCATGAAGATGCAAAACAAGTATCAAGGAGTTGTAAAGATTGCCAGCGACATGGAAAGAGAATACATGCACCTGGAGCACCCTTATCATCCTCAACCAGTGTATGGCCTTTTGGAAAATAGGGGATAGATATTGTGGGACAATTTGTACCAGGGTCTGGACAAAAAATATACTTAATTTTCATAACAGATTATTTCACAAAATGGGCAGAAGTAAAAGCAGTACAGAACATTCGCGACAAAGACATATTTACATTCATATTTGAAAATATCATTTGCAGATTTGGAATTCCAGCACAGTTGGTATCTGATAATGGGAAGCACTTTGAAGGGCAGAATATAGAAATGTTGCTTAATGCATTTAAGATAAATGCGGGAAATCTACTCCTTTATACCCACATGCTAATGGGCAAGCAGAGGCAACAAATAAGACAATCGCATATATATTAAAGAAGAAGTTGGAGGGACATAATAGAGCATGGTGCGAACAAGTACATAATGCAGTATGGGATTACAACACAACTAGGCGAGAAGCAACTGGAATCTCACCTTTCTGTCTAACATATGGGGTTAAGGCAGTGTTACCAACAGAAGTTGATATTCCTACAACAAAAAGAGAGGCTTGGGAGAAGAATCTTAGTGCTGGTGTGATTCCAAGCAAACTTGATGAGTTATAAGATAAGAGAGAAAGAGCTTTACAACGTATGGAAAATTATTAGCGAAGATTAGCTCGCGAGTATAACAAACGTGTCAAAAAACGTGAGTTCCAACCAGGTGATTTAGTGCTGCGAGAAACACCAGGTTATCAGCGAGAAAGTGGTGGAAAGTTAGCGAAAAAATGGGATGGACCATATATCATTAAGGAGATAGTTGGAACATGGGCATATAAATTGATGGATCCAGGGGGTAAAGATGTGGGTCAAAGACTTGGTAGACCATGGAACAGATTATATCTAAAGAGATATTACCAGTAAGAAATTCTAAGAAAAACCAGATGTTGATATAATATATGATGAAATAAAGAAGATATGCGTAAATAAAATTTTTTATAACAATTGCAGAAATAACGATATTCGCAAGAGAAATTCAGAAAATATTGACATATTAGAATGGGACGAACCTTTATGACGTACACCCTAGTTCGCGAATAAAATTTCGCAAGAGGCAAATGTAAGACCTAAAGTGCGTCATATAAGGGGGTATCTGTTGCATGGCTCAGGGATAAGGTTATACCGCTGCTGGAACCCGAGTCATGGAGATTTGGGGCCCATGAAAGCTCATCCAGGAGAGGTACCTTGGATTTTCAATCTAAACTATTATGATTTAGGTTGGACAACCGAGGGTATCTTCTAAGGAGTGCACAGTATGATCAAGGCGCCGAGGTACACGGTTGAGCCAAGAGTTCCAGGGGCGTATGAAACTACCCTGGCCATTCTTGGCAAGTCTTGACTATGATGCACTCGGCCCGAAGAAAACCCCACTTAGAGTGCAGTCTCGTAACCACAAGCCATATAGGCAAAAGGGATAAAAGGCTGCGAAAACAATTGTTTATTGTTAAGACTGGATGGGAGGAGCTAGTCTTGTATGGCCGATGTACGTATCCTTGAAGGGGAAACCAGGGGGAAGATAAGGGCGGCACCCTCCATTAGGGAGCTGATAAGTGTCTTAAGACTCAAATGTCATGAGGCTTTTTGATCACGGGAGTATCAAGGCTTGTCATATTTGTGCAATAATTATAAAAAGGAAAAACACCAAGAGAAAAAGATAAGACGAGATCAATGGGTTTTTGCATGAAAGTGTAAAGACGTCCTGCGATTTCATCGCAAGACGGCAATGTCATGGGGCTTTGTTTTCGCAAGAAAACTTAGGCCTGTCATATTGTCGTAACAAAATTGACAAAACGCGGATAAGGAAAAATCAATGGGTTTTTACATGCAAGTGTAAGGACGTCCTGCGATTTTGTCGCAAAAACACAACTTGGCAAAATAAGACCTTTAACTAGGAAGGCAAAATAAGACCAACAGAATAATTGTAAACATTAACTATTTCTTTAAAATGCAGGCAAACTTTGTTCATTGCAAGAAAGATACTGAGAGGCAAGTATGGGAATTGATAAACAGAGCATCATTATCTTTCTCGCATGCATAATTGAATTTCAGAAGTAGCGTAAAGTACATCATTCGCAAGAAAAGGAAGAAATAACTCAAGAAAATAAAGATAAAGTTCAGATTTCAGTGTTAACTTCGCCAGTTCCATCATCTTTTCCAGAATTATCATTTTTCCCGGCTACGTCATCTTCGCCAATATTCCCCTCATTCTGATTAACTCTAGCTTCTTCTTCTCTAGACTTATCACCAGCAGTTGTTTCGTCATCAGTAACAGCTTTTTCAAGAGGGACTTCTTCCTTATCTACCAGGTTTTCTTGAGAATAACCCTCTTGACCACTTTCATAGTCAAAATCACTATCAGCAGCACGAGGAATTTCATCATCACCTACTTCTATAGGTTTGATTGACGCAGGAGGAAGAGAGTTGGGCAGCAAAATATCATTCACTAGAACTTGCGCACCGAGATGAGCTTGACGAAGAAAATATTTATCGCGATTTTTAATCTCCGTATCTTTAAAATATGCAAGGTAGTCATATTTCCTTTCTGCTAGATCGCGAGAATGGGCAAGATGAGCAGCAAGAAATCCATTTTCTTTGCGAACTTTAGCCAGATCAGCATTCAAAACAGAAATAGTAGAGTGAAGCTTTTCCTCAGATGCTGCGAGAAACAACAATAAAAATAAAAATCATTCAGTCAAAGATTTCGCAAAAGAGATATTGCAAAGAAATTCAACAAAAGAAAAATGTCTAAGGCAGTCAAAAAGACTACCTTCCTTTTACGAAATTAGGTTTTGAATTAGTGCCAAGCAAGTATTCTCCCAATGACTCATAGAATCATCAAATTTATCTCCAACTAAACCTTTCAGGCGAGATTTTAAATTCTATTCTTTAGGGAGGAGAAAAGTATTTTACTTCGCAAGATTGGAATGGGATTCCTCTAATTTGGAGTATTGTTCTTTGAGATGACTTACCTTTATACTTAAAGCTATTCTACCTTGGATGAGTGTATTTTTCTCAGTGAAAGATGATTCGATTACTTCCTTAAGTTCACTTTTTAGCGAATGAAGAGATCGTTCTTGGTTATCATATATTCTTTGAAGGATACTTAGTTGTTGCGAGGAAATCGCCACCTTATTTAACAGACCCCGCTTCTCTTGAGATAAAGTCTTATTTTCATCTGATAAAGTTTCCATCGCTAAATTAGCTTTGGTTAACAAATAAGAGAGGCGAGATATTTCACTACTTAATAGATCTTGTTTATGTGCTAATTGTGTGTTCTCTTTGGTAAGGTTCCCTATTTGATCAAGGGAATATGTGTGAAGATTATCTAATCGGTTATACTGATCCATCCAAGCATCTCTATCAACACGAAACTCTTCAATAACAGATTCAGCTTTGAATATCCCCATTAGTCGATTCTGATTTAAGGCTTAATGTGCGAACAAAGGATTTTAAGAAAATTGAATATGAAAAGAATAAAAACTATTAACATAGAAAAATCAAAGACAAAGATAGAAAAAATTATACCTTTTAATTCATTATTTTTCCTGCAAAGATTCTCGTAGTCCAATGAAGAATTGTTAAACTTTTGATGAAGAGTATCACATTCTAAAGTTTTGGGTTGGAGAGTTCCTTTCAAAGTTTCAACTTCTTTCTCCAAAGATGTTTGCGAAATCATCCTATCGGAACCGAAATGTCTGCCTAAAATTTCGCAAACGCCAAATTTAATAGGATCAACAGAGGATTTGTTCACATCATCCAAAATGTCAAATAAAGCCTTGAAGGCAGTATCTATCCCATCCATAGCTTCTTTAGAAAAAGGAGAAGGAGGAGATTCAGATGAAATGGTAGTAATGACAGAAAGTTGTTGGTCATCATTCTTTGCTAGCAACATGTCACTAGAAGATAGAATTTGTGGAATATTAATGGTTGGGGTTGGGATGGAATTAGTTTGAGAAATATTGGTCGCAGGAGAAGAAGGGGTTTCATTTGCAACAGGCTCGGTCACAACAGTAGAATTTATTGCGATATTCTCGCAGCTAACAAGTAGAGGTTCAGGTGTATGAATCAATGGAGGAAAAGAAACAGCCATATCAAAAAGCTTAGGTTGGCGAGACTTCTTGCGAGGTTTATTAGCCTCTTCACCATCCTGCGAATAACAAGTTAGATAAGAAACAGAGGCAACAATATTATTATTAAGAGAATAAATGTTTCTTACTACCTTGTGATTCGCAAACTTCCTTTTGTTTACAGCGGTACTTTGTTGCAAATTTTTGGAAGCATTAAGGTTTTGGACTACGAATCTGGTGTTAGAAGTGATTCCGCTGAAACAAAAAAGAAAAGTATGGGAATTCAATAAAACCGAATAAAGATAGATCGGATTGTTTGGATGAACATAACTTAGATAAACAAGATCGAGTTTAGTAACGTCAGAAGAATATCTTCCTTGATGACTCCATGAAAGCATTAGCAGATGAAGCTTTTAGAGGAAGAGAATATGGAAAGATGGAAAAAAGAGTTACAGAGAACAAAGAGACGAGGAAGACAGAGAAGCAAAAGAAGAAGATTATTTCTTTACTAGATTTCCCTTTTATAGACGAAAGAGTGATGACTGGGTAACGATGGACGTGTTGATAAAAATAGGAGAGAAGAGAATATGGAAAGATGGGAAGCTGCGGAGTTTTGAGGAGGTAAGATTCTCATGACCTTCTCCCCTTCGCTGAGAAGAGGCAAGATGTAGGATCAGAATCTCGTAACGGTAACATTCTTGCGAAATTAACAACAGCGCTACTATGAATCTTTCAACAACACTTCACAAATATCGCAGGACAATTTGAAGAATTGTGTAACAGATGACGATGGCAGAGACATGGCAAAAACATGATAATCCTGTGAAGTTTATAGTACTTGCGAAAATCAACATTAGAACTATTACGAGAATATCGCAAGCCAGATCCCAAATTAAAGGACATCTTAGCTCCCATCCACTATGTAACTACCCTATATAAAGAGAACTAATAGGATCAGAAGGGGGAGATCAATTTGAGAGTGCTCAGAAAGTTTTGAGGAGAGAGAAAGTTTAAAGAGCGATTGTATTCTTGTTTTCTTCCATTTCTTGTAACATTTCTATGAATCAATTAATAAAAGTGTTATTCTTAATCTTTAAAAGATGTGTTGATTATTATGAATTCTTGTGAGGGGTGTAGTGTAGGATTTCCTACAACTACAGGAAATCACTCTAACGAAAAATAGTTTGTGAATAACAACTATATAACGCCCTCTGAGAATGTTTCAATGATTGAAATGAGAGTTTAGACTATATAACCATTGTGGGATATAAACATTGTTGTAGCAATACATATATATATGTATAAGTCCTTAACACTTGAACCGAAGTTTGCGAACTTTGTTGATCAAGTGGAACCGAAACGTGAGCAACAACTCAGTCCGTGAACTGGCGTAGTTCTCGAACCTGAGAATTTCTGCTGAAGATGTAGCTCATGTGCAGTCCGCGAACTGGCGGAAGCTCTCAAACCCGGGAATTTCTGCTGGAGTTTGGAACTTCAACCGGTTAGCTTGAGTTCGCGAACTCAGTCCGCGAACTCAAGAGGTTATGTCTGAAAACGATGTTCGTGAACTTATCTTAAATTACTAAGGAATGCTTTTGCAAACCGTGGCTTTATAGTTCATGAAATGATTCGAGTGAATCACATCGTTTTTGATTCAATTGTGTCTCTTGTAGTACTTGAGATCTCATAGAAATTTAATAACTCTCTAACTAGTTCATTTGAGTCATTTGGACTAGTTATGGTGAAGAAGAATATGGTTGATATGAAAGTTATCATTTGGCTAACCATTTGGTTGACTCATATTGAACCCACCATTGTACACGTTTGGGTACGGTTAGACGAACTCAAAACGTCAAGTACATGTGTGTATGGCAAGCTAAGTTTTCGATCTAACGGTTGAGAGATATTATCTTGTATCTAATTAGGTTTTCATCTAACGGTGAATATTGAATGCTTTGTTACTAAGCTAACATTGATTGCAAACCCTGATTTGAAAGACTATATAAGGGAGAACTCTAGCCATTGTAAAAACTAATCCCCACAGACTTTTCTTGTGTGATACTAGTTTTCGATAAGCTAGAGTCAATCTCCATTAACCCTTGATTTTTCTCTCTAAATTCGGGTTAACGACTTAAAGACTTCATTGGGATTGTGAAGCCATACCGATACTACTTTTCTTGTAGTTGTGTGATCTGATCTTGTTGTTTCTATCATACGAGTACAATTATAATAATTGGCTTGATATTACTATCTCCGATATGCAAGATAAAAGTAGTCACAAACATCTTCATCTTATTGTTTGTGATTCCTCAATAACCTTCTTCGCTGCGTCGATTAAGTTTATTGTGAGGTGATTGATGAAACTGAGTTGTTCTTCGGGAATATAAGTCTGGTTTTATCGATTGGTTCCTGTTCACCTTGATTTATCAAAAGACGGAACAAAACTCATAGGTTTATTCTTGGGAGACGAATTTATCTATTACCTGTAGACTTTTCTGTATGAGACAGATTTGTTCACTAAAGTCTTCTACTTTGGGTCGTAGCAACTCTTGGTTGTGGGTGAGATCATCTAAGGGAATCAAGTGCGCAGTATCCTGCTAGGATCAGCGGCGTAGGATCATAATTGTACCTTGGATCAGTGTAAGATTGGTTGGGGTTCAACTACAGTCCAGACCGAAGTTAATTTGGAGTAGGCTAGTGTCTGTAGCGGCTTAATACAGTGTATGTTTAATCTGGACTAGGTCCCGGGGTTTTTCTGCATTTGCGGTTTCTTCATTAACAAAATTCTGGTGTCTGTGTTATTTCTATTCCGCATTATATTTTGTTATATAATTGAAATAATACAGGTTGTGCGTTGTTCAATCGATTAGAATATCCGACCTATTAGTTGTTGATTTAAATCGATTAACACTTGGATATTAGTCTTTGGTATCATCCAAGTTATCTCTCTTTGATTAGGCTCGCGAATCATATTTGCTTGAGTAAATCAAAACGAGAGATTGAGATAATAACTCCTTGAGTATTTTCTATTGATTGAGTCTATTTGATTCTCTAGAAAAACAACTCGGAGTTGTCCATACAGATTGCTAATCGAAATATTGGGTGAGGTTGTTAGACCCCCCGCATTTTCAATTGGTATCAGATCAAGCAAACACATTAAAGACCTTACAAGTCTGTGTTTGTAGCGATCTGACTCTATGGACAATATATTCTCCTATAACGCTTCACCAGGATTGAAAACCAATCATAGAAGAAGTTCTTATAGTCTAGATATTCTTCAGAAAAGCTTGGAGGAACAAATCCGGATCAATTCTGATCTTGCTGCAGAAATTGCAATTCTAAATTATTTGAAACCCAACTCTAGTCCCTTGATGGATATGAGTAACCAAGGTAGTTCCTCTCTAAGATCAGATGATAAACAACGTTTAAAGGTTGTAAAAACTGACATGACTCAGAACAATTCTATGAAAAGTAAAAGTGATGACCCATGTGTGTTCTGTGATTTTCCTAATCACAGCCAACATAAGTGTGTGTCTTTTCAAAAGATTTTAAAAGTTGCAAGTGATCTTTATAAGAAAACTAAACAACTTCTTACGTCTCTAAAAATACATACATAACTATTAGGAAATTCCAACCAGAATAATACTAATAGTATGGGAGCTTTTGCTTTAAAATCAACGTTACCTTTTCAATGGTTTCTTGATAGTGGATGTAGCAGACATATGACAGGTGATCTTACTTGGTTTGTTTCCGCAGATAACTATGAAGGAGGACCAGTAACCTTTGGATACGGAAGGTGTTGCTATATAAGTAAGAAGGTAACGATCAAATTACCTGGCGTACCTGAAATACATGATGTAGTCTACGTAAAAGGTATGACTGCTATTTTTCTTTCTATTAGTCAAATATGTGACAAAGGCCATCGGGTTGTCTTCAATGCAAATGGATGTGATATTTTAGACAAAACTGGGAAAGTAATTTTCCAAGGAACTCGTGGTAAAAACAACTGTTATCTTCTTGATACTCAGTTTAGCAATTGTTGCAATTTGACTAAGGTGGAATCTACACATCTTTGGCATGAACGTTTTGGTCACATCAATTATCGCCTTCTAACTAAGATCATTAACAAAGAACTTGTTATAGTTGTTCCAAAAATTAATGCAAAGATTGAAGGTGTATGTAGTTCCTGTCAAAAGGGTAAACAAACGAAAGTTCACCATAAATCATCTCGAGATATTCTCACCAAAGCTTCACTTGATTTAATTCACATGGATCTCTTCGGACCAATTCAACAACCTACTGTTTTTGGTAAGAAGTATGCTTTGGTTATGGTAGATGATTACACCAGATTCACTTGGGTTGCATTTCTATCTCATAAGAATGAAACCCTTGGAGAATGCAAGATTATTATAAGTAGAATCCAGAATGAACAAGGTCGTAAACTAAAGAAAATTAAGAGCGACCGTGGAATAGAATTCAAGGACACCAAAGTGTTTAAATTTTGTGACGAACTGGGGATTACTCAACAATATTCTCCACATATTACTCCTCAAGCTAATGGAGTTGCTGAAAGAACAAATAGAAATATTCAAGAGATGGCCAGGGTAATGCTCCATAACAAAATTCTTCCTTTAAGATTTTGGGGAGAAGTTGTTTTTACAGCATGTTATTTGATCAACCGTGTTTACTTACGATCTAAAACTCTTAACACTCTGTATGAGTTATGGTATGGTAGAAAGCCCAACTTGTATTATCTTAGAGTGTTTGGAAGTAAGTGCTACATACTAAAAGATCGAGAACAGAGAGGGAAGTTTGATACCAAAAGTGATGAAGGTATCTTTCTTGGCTATGCTTCTGACAGTTATGGGTTTCGAGTATTTAATCTTCGAACCCAGGTCATGATGGAATCTGCTAATGTTATTATTGATGATATTAGTAATTTTCATCATGATAATTCTCCTGCTGAGTTGCCTCCAACAGATACAATTGAGAAAGTCAAAGAAATACCTGAATCAGTTGAAGTTATTCCAACTATTACTAATCCTGATATTTCTAGCGACGAGGAGAAGAGAACTGATCAAGCCACCCCTAATGAACCCGAACGTATTTCCCCTCCACGACACCTCTGGGTTCAAAGAAATCATGATCCAAACAGTATTATTGGAGGAAGAGATTCTACTGCTAGAACAAGAGGACAACTTCAAAATATTTGTAATTTTGGTTGTTATCTTTCTCTTGTAGAACCGAGAAATATTGATTAAGCTCTTAGTGATCCCGCTTGGGTAAATGCTATGCATGAAGATTTAAATCAATTTCAAAGACAGGATGTATGGGAACTCGTACTTTGTCCCTCCAATGTTAATATTGTTGGTACCAAATGTATATTTAAGAACAAGTCTGATGAATATGGAACGATTATTAGAAATAAAGCCAGACTTGTCGCTCAAGGATATTCACAGATTGAAGGTATTAATTTTGATGAAACCTCTGCACCTGTGGCACGCCTTGAGTCCATTAGACTCTTATTAGCTCATGCTTGTTTCCTCAAAGTTAAACCTTTTCAGATGGATGTAAAATCTGCGTTGCTGAACGGGATTTTAAGGGAAGAAGTGTATGTTTCTCAACCAAAAGGGTTTGACAACCGTGATTTTCCGGATCACGTTCTCAAACTCAAAAAGGCTCTATATGGATTAAAACAAGCACCTAGATACTGGTTTGAAAAACTTACTACTTCCCTTATTAGAAAAGGTTTCTCAAGAGGTGGAGTTGATAAGACCTTGTTTACCAAATGGAGTGGAAACAACGTTGTCATTGCTCAAGTCTATGTAGATTATATCATCTATGGATCAACTTCTATAAATCTAGCAAAAGATTTTCAAATTTCACTTGCTAGAGAATTTGAAATGAGCAATGTTAGTGAATTGAAATTCTTTCTAGGATTGGAAATTCAACAACATAAGGATGGAATTTACTTATCCCAAGAAAATTATGCAAGAGATCTTGTAACAAGATTTGGCTTGGATAAGTCCTCTCCAAAATTGAAACCTATGCCTACTACTGGTAAACTACATAGAGATGAGAAAGGATTAAAGGTAGATCAAAAGTCGTATCAATCTATTATTGGAAGCCTTTTATATCTAACAGCTACTAGACCTGATATTTATTTTAGTGTTGGTTGTTGTGCTAGATTTCAGGTTGATCCAAAGGAATCTTATCTTGCAGCTACAAAAAAGATCATACGTTATGTCAATCACACTGTCGGGTATGGTCTATCCTACACTTTTGATACTAATACTGACATTTCCACTTATTCTGATGCTGATTGGCAGGATATTTAGAAGACATAAAAAGTACATCAGGGGGTTTCTACTATGTAGGACTGAATCTAGTTCCTTGGCACAGTAAGAAACAGAATTCACAATCCATGTCTATATGTGAAGCAGAGTATATTGCTGCTGGTTCATGTTGTACACAACTCTTATGGATGAAACAAATGTTGGATGACTATGGAGTTGATACTGGAATAATGAAGATCTTTTGTGATAACTCCAGTGCGATTCGAATCACTGAGAATCCCGTTGAGCACTCAAAAACAAAGCACATTGACATAAGGTACCATTTTATTAGAGATATTTATGAGAATTGTATCATAAATATGGAATTTGTGCCTTCCGAACAACAGTTGGCTGACATCCTCACCAAACCTTTAGACACTGCCACTTTTCATCACTTAAGGCAGTCTATTGGTGTTGTTTCGGTTCATTAACTATTCCCATAACTCTTGCCCCTGTGCTTATCTCAATCTTTTGGGCAATTGAGTTAGAACTCCAGTCATTTTATGACTTGCTTTTAGTTATTTCATCTAGATGTTATTTTAGTGTGTAGAAATCCTTCTTTTCTCTCGAAAATAAGGTCGCTCTTGTTTTTTCCTTGGGAATGACATATTATGTGGGAGAGTTCTTTTGAACTTGCGCTCAATTTCCAAATCTTTGTGGGGAGTGCGGCTGTGGAATTTTTAGGGGTTATCTTGTATCTTTATAAACTCCTTGATGAATGTATTTAGCCTCGGCTTTATGATTGCATCTAAACAAGATGATAGAACATTTACCTTTGGTCATGAAATGTCTCTTACGGAAATTTCATTAGGATCCCGTTCTTGTACCTTTGCCAATTTTATTGACAAAAAGGGGGAGAATTAATTGTAGTTCACACTACAAATACATATGGTTTTCGGATCATTATGTAAGGGGGAGTGGTTTCCATGTGAGATAGAGTATTGACTAAGGGGGAGTGAAGTATCAACATAGTATTTTTGTTGAAGTTGTGATGCAATTGGACTTTGACGATGTGTAATAATACTATGACACTGTATAATAATGATTGGGAACCAATGCTTTTCTCATTTTTATAGCTACGGATTTTAAACAACGATAATACTAAACTTACAACCTTTGGGATCATTGGACTACTTGGAAGTGACGAAGATTTCGAGTATTGTTGAAGATTAGGCATGTGGAATACGAGCTACAAAGTTTATTTATATATTTTGTTATATAATTGAAATAATATAGGTTGTGCATTGTTCAATCGATTAGAATATCTGACCTATTGGTTGTTGATTTAAATCAATTGACACTTGGATATTGGTTTTTGGTACCATCCAATTTATCTCTCTTTTATTAGGCTCGCGAATCATATGTGCTTGAGTAAATCAAATCGAGAGATTGAGATAATAACTCCTTGAGTATTTTCTATTGATTGAGTCTAGTTGATTCTCTAGAAAAACAACTCGGAGTTGTCCATACAGATTGATAATCGAAATATTGGGTGAGGTTGTTAGACCCCCGCATTTTCACATATGTATTTATAGTGTGAACTACATATTAGTTCTCCCCCTTTTTGTCAATAAAATTGGCAAAGGTACGAAAACGGGATCCTAATAAAATTTTCACGTAGACGCTTCAAGACCAAAGAAAAGGACATATCAACTTGTTTAGATGCAATCATAAAGCCAAATCTAAATGCATTCATCAAGGAGTTTATAAAGATACAAGATAACCCCTAAAAATTCCACAGCCGCACTCCCCACAAAGATATGGAAATTAAGCGAAAGTTTATAAGAACTCTCCCTCATTTGATGTCATTCCCGAGAGAACAACAAGAGCGACCTTACTTTTTTTTATTAAGAAAAGAAGGATCTTATTGGACATCAAAAACCACAAAAATGATTTTGTATCAAAAAAATCTCAATTAAACTAACCACAAGAGAACCCATGATTAATTTAATCGGAACACATAATCAAATTAAACACAAAAGCGATCAATTTAATTGAACATGCTCGACATAAGAGAACTTACGGAGCGACGACTATGTTAACCATAAAAGAATGATTAACTCAATCATTTTATGCTCAACACAAGAAAAACTTATGGAGCATTGAAGTATACACATAAGATATGGATCAGGGAAAGATCAATACTACGACATAGACAAGGATTCATTCTATTTTTCATCACTATTTGCACAATGACATACAATAGGCATAATCCTCATAAACAAAAGATTTTAACCTATCTTCCATCAATGAATTGACATAATCGGCTTAACTTTTGTTTGTCAAAAGTTCATCGATCTTGTATCAATACTTGCATATCGACATATAAAAGAGATAACTTTTAAAATCGTATGGGACAATAAAAGTTCACGGGCGCAAACATACATATCCCATAACAAATTGCAACATATAAAACTATAAAGATTAATACTACAACAATCATCTTCCAAACTATTTTTAGAGTTTTTAAATAAATAAAAAAATCTATAAAAAAAAGATGAAAAAATATTGGACATAGCTATGTGTAATCACAATAATGGCTATTCCAATCTCTAGTTATTCTTCCTAAACACAAGAATAAAATTCTCATAAGAAGACTTCCTATACATTAAGATCTTTGAAAAATTCCTCGTCGTCCCCGAACTCCTTGTTGTCAACAACCATTGGAACATATGGTTCATGAAGGAAGGAGTCAATACCAATAAACCTTCTAGGATGATGATGTCGAACCAGGGCCTTATGAATTTCCAATGATCTTAAAACACAAGCCTTTATTTGTTGAATCTCTTTTCTTGCCTGCTTCAACTCTTCAAGAATATCAGAATACTTCTGAGAATTTGAAGGAACGACTCTTGGCTTCCTCATATTCCTTCTTTTTCTTTTCAAAGTTGGAGGCACCAGAGATTTCTCTTTTTCCTTAGTGATTGATGGATTAACAATCATATTGATATCCTTTCCATCAGAAGACATGATACTTAGAGTTTCCATGTAAGCAACGGTTTTGTGAGAGGAATTCACAACCAAACCTCAACAAGTAGTGCTAAGATATAATGAGTATCAGAAAAAGAAAAATTAATGTAGGGTTTCTAAGCCTATAAAAAGGTTTATGTACTCACAACTCACAACCCTAAAAAGAGTGGAATAGCCGATAATAGTTTGCAATCTAAGTTACCTTGGTAATAAAGCATTCAATATTCACCGTTAGATGAAAAACCTGATTTATCCAAGCTAATATCTTTCAAATGTTAGATCGAAACTTAGCTTGTCACACACAAAAATGAAATGTATTTCATTTAGGTTTGAGTAACCGTACCTAAACATGTACATTTAGTTGGTTCACGAATAGTTAACCAATGGTTAGACATATGAGCACTTTCATATCAACCATATTCATCTTTCTCATAACTAGTTCAAATGACTCATAAGAACTAGTTCAAGAGTTGTTCAATTGCAAGGAAATCTTATGTAACTACACAAGACACAATTGGAGCAAAATAAGTTTGATTCACTCGAATCAATTCATGAACAATATAGCCACGGTTTGCAAAGATTGCATTCCTTATTGATTTATTGTTTAAGTTCATGAACAACCGATTTTAGAAATAACCATCTTGGGTACGCGTACGGGTATGCATACTCTAGATTTACGGTAATTGGGTTTGAAAACCCATCCGAAATTTTAGGTTGAAAACTTCTGTGGGTACGCGTACGGGTATGCATACTCTAGCTTTACGGTAATTGGGTTTGAAAACCCAGTAGAAATTTTAGGTTGAAAACTTCTGTGGGTACGCGTAGCTAAGGTGACTGGTTTGTAAGTTCGTAAACTCCAAACTCAGCATAAATTCACGGACATGAACTTCCGCAGTACATGTACGGGTATGCGTTCCCAACCCGTCTCCTTCACCAATACCGCATGCACACATATGCACGCACTTGGTTTCCGGTACATGGATTTATACACTAATGTGCGAACACACTATATATGCTTATATCCATAGGTGGTTACGTAATCTCAACTCTACATTTCAATCATTGAAACATTCTTTTATAATGTTATAATAGTCGTTAGACATAAAGAATCGACTATCGTCATCAAAGCTATTTTCAAGATTGAAACGTCATCATGACTTTCGTTATGGATAAAGATGAAAGGTTGCTAAAGTGAAAGCTTACCAACACATATTTTGAGAAAAATATAGGCGAGTAAACTCGGATCAAAATAGCAAATGTGTATGTATGAAAACTATCATACTTAGACGACTGTTGTCTCAAGAGTAGGAGATAGATAGACTTTTGAGTGCTAGATAAGTTCAAGTCTCCACATACCTTTTGGGTCGGATGAAGTTCCACCGGTTCCTTGAGTAGTTATTCATCTTCATAAGATAATCGCCATGGAGTCTCGAGCTCAACTATACTTAACTATCCTAGACCGAGACTTAGTCATAAGTAAACTATAAATCAAGACGTATAGTTTTAATCACTAATATTGACAAACATGCTTGAGATAGCAACACATGCGAGTTCGAACGAGCAATGCTCTAATAGAGTTATCTCTTGGTCGGCAATCACAGTTGAATTATAACGGAATGTAGGAGAGATAAGCAAAGAAAATATATTCTAATTGATCAAGTTAGGTTGAACAATGTTGAAAATGCGGGGGTACCAAAATACACTACCAACTTTTCTTAGGCAACCTGTATGGACTAAACTCAAGTACAATTCCGAGAGTTACAACTTAATGAACCTCAATCAGGAATTATATTATGATTTTATATCTCGTTCTCTCACAATCAATATGTAAACGAAAACAAGTCCGTGAACCTGATTATACCGTGAGAGTACTTGGAAGATTCCGAAGATCAATCAAGTCTTATCCAACAATTACGTTGAATGTATCTACTTTGATTGATTTAAGTACAACCTGTGATATTTCAATTATAAAGATAAACAAAATAATGAGGAAAAAGAAATAACACGGACAACCAAAATTTTGTTAATGAGAAAACCGTAATTGTAGAAAAACCCCGAGACCTTGTCCAGATTTGAACAACTAACTGTATTAAGCCGCTACAGACTCTAGCATACTATCAATACTTCGGACTGGAGTGTAGCTGAGACAAAATATACCATCACAATAATTCATTTACAGTCGCTCTCCTTACGCCTCTTGAATCTCACAAGACTCTGTGCAATTGATTCCTTTAGCTGACCTCCTTTACAGCCTAAGAGTTACTTCAACTCAATTGAAGAATTTAAACCAATCTTCCTCCCATAGATAATGTTAGAGCATTGCTCGGTCGAACTCGCAAGTGTTGCTATCTTAAGTTTGTTTGTCAAGTTTAGTTGATCAAAAATATAAGTCTTGATTTCTAATCTACTTATAGATATGTCTCGGATTAGGATATAATGTGTAATTGAGATTTAGACTTCACGGTGTTCATCGATTGAAGACGAAGATCTATTGAGGAGATCTTGGAGGAACTTCATCAACAATATATATGTGGAGACTAAAACTCATCTATCACTCAGAAGTATATTTTATTCTATCACCTAATGAGACTAAGTCGTATAGCTATATAAAATTTTATATTATACACATTTGATGTTTCGAGCCAAGTTTATCTCGCTTATCTATTTCTTGAAATACGAGTTGAAATATTTTTGCTTTAGCTACGTTTATCTTTTTTCTTGAAGAGTTTAGTTAAAAAAAAATTATTTGTTGGAAACTAAATATTAAGTCAAAACATGATCATGTGGAAATTGCCTTGAAACATCTTACAAGATTTGTGTGAGACAATCATTAATTGATGTCGACTTGGAAAGTTTCGTATTGATCATTCAATCACTTGAAAATTACTTAAAGCTAATAGTTTGTATGAGACAACTATTGTCGTCTTCTAAGGATGTATCAATGATTGAAACAGGAGTTTAGAACAAAAACCTTTGTTTGGATACAGCACAGTATGCGTACCTAGTACGCAAACTGTTTTGGTATGATTCAGGTCCGAAAATCTTGTTTGTATACCTAGTATGCAAACGGTTTTAACTGTTAAAGTCCGAGAACCTTGTATGCGTACCAGTATGAAAACGGTTCTACTTGATTTAGGTCCGGGACGGCTGTTTGCGTACCCGTTTGCAAACGGCTGGACAAGACCAAAGTCCGGAAACTATAGTTTGCGTAGCTGTTTGCAAACTTAGTGGTTAAAGTTCTAAAATCGGTTAAGTATGTTCTTCATACCCATGATCAAATACATTTATGAATTAAGGAATGCAATATTTGAAAACCGGCACTTTCATGTGTCCTAGTTGCGACTAGAGTCGATTCTCCTTTAACCTAGGTTTTTCCAAAACCATTATAGGTTAACGACTTGAAGACTTCATTTGGGATTCGTGAAGCCAGATCCAACTATTTTTTCTGTAGTTGCGTATTCTGATCTTACTTGTTTTATCGTATTGAGTACTATCTTCTTTAAGATTTTCTCGATATTTATCTCTGGTAGGTAAAATATAAAAAGTAATCACAAAGCTCTTCATCTCATTCTTTGTGATTCCACAATAACATCTTTTACTACCATATAGTTAATTTATTGTGAGGTGATTGATATTTTTAGGCTGCTCTTCGGGAGTATAAGACCGGATTATCAATTGGTTCATGTTCACCTTGATTTATCAAAAGACGGAACAAAAAAAATCGTAGGTATGTTTGTGGGAGAAATATTTGTTTATAAGTCTTCGACTTTGGGTCGTAGCAACTCTAAGTTGTGGGTGAGATCAGCTAAGGAAATCAAGTGCACAGAATCCGACGTGGTTCTAGAGGAGTAAGGAACGTGATTGTACCTTAATCAGTGTGAGACTTGGTTAGGGCTCAACTACATTCCAGTCAGAAGTTAGCTTGTAGTAGGCTAATGTCTATAACGGCTTAATACAGTGTGGTGTTCAAATCTGGACTAGGTCCCGGGATTTTTCTGTATTTGCGGTTTCCTCGTTAACAAAACTTCTAGTGTCTGTGTTATTTATTTCCGCACTATATTTGTTTATATAATTAAAATATCACATGTTGTGCGTAGTTCAATCAAATGGTAAATCCATCATTTGTTTGTTGGATATAAATTGATTGACACTTGGACATTGGTCTTTGGTACCGTCCAAGTATTTCTCATTTCAATCAGGCTCATAGATTTCTATCTGTTTGATCTGCTGATTTATTTAAGAAAAAAAGATATAACTCTCATATATATTTATTGGTTAAGCTCGCTTTATAAGATGATGCTATTTGAATTATATTGGAGTTAGTCCATACAGATTGCCGAACAGATTATTGGGTGTGGTTGTTATACCCCCGCTTTTTTAGATAAGCCTATATGTGATTTCCGTTTTGATCAAAAGATCAAGGTGAGATATACAAAGTCTAGCAAACCTCAAAATCCGGTACTTACAACTCCCGAAGAACAACCTAAATTACTATTCACTTCACAAGTAAATCCTACTCTGATTTCAACAAAAAATCATTATAGAGGAATATACTTGTGGAATCACAAATTCGGAGATGAAGAACTTTGGACTTCTATCTATTGTTCGTGATTAGAGTGAGACTCAACAATTTTCAAGACTATAGAGGTTATTCACACACTATTTTTCATCAAAGAAATTTTCAAGATATTGAAATAATCAACATGACTTTCGTCACTTGTAAAAATGAACTTGGCCAAAGCGAAAGCTTACCAATACATATTTCGAGAAAAAAATAAGCGAGATAAACTCGGCTCGAAATAGTAAATGTGTGTAATCAAAGTCTATATAGCAATACGACTTTTGTATCAAGATAGAAATATAATAAATAGACTTTTTGAGTGATAGATAAGTTCAAGTCTCCACATACCTTTTTGTCGATGAAGTTCTACTAGTTCCTTAAGTAGTTCTTTGCTTTGTAGGATGATCGCCGTGGAGTCCATAGCTCAACTACACTTTCTATCTTAGTCCGAGACTTGGCTATAAGTAGACTAGAAATCAAGTCTTATTGTTTTGGAAACTAAACTTGACAACAAGCTTGAGATAGAAACGCTTGCGAGTTCGACTGAGCAGTGATCTAACATCGACTAATGTGTTTCTTTGGACAATCAAACCACCATAAAAACACCTTTTGCAATAAAACTTCTTAGGATTTAACATCGCCAACTTCTTCTAAAGAGCGATATGTTCTTTCTTGGAATCAAATTTCGTCATTTTCAAACAAACCAGCTCTGTCTCTCTCTCAATTTTCAAATCCAACATTGATTTTTTTATGGCATATATGAGATATCAGTTCAATTCACAAAAAGTAAAGGACACATATATCTCATAAGACTTTGCAATATATAAAATTAATTATTGCAAGTTCATCTTCCAAAAACTCTAGAATTAAAAAAAATAAACTTAAAAACATGTAAGATGAAAATCGTTGAAATAGCTTGTGTACTCACAATATATGATATACTAAACCCTAGTTATTCTTCTCGAACACAAGAATAAATGCTCACAAGAAATTTCCTAGTACAAAAATAAAAAATAAAAAAAAGGATAGATTTTTCCAGACTTTTCATTAGTATTAAGACCCTTGAATTTTTCATCAGTTGTATCCACAAGCTCTTCAGAGAAAATATTCTCATTGAGAGGATCATATACATGAGATTTCATGAGAACAAGGTCAGCATAAACCTTTTTCAACTCAGTTCGTAACATGTCTAGACCTTTTAGGGTTTCAACAAGTTCCAGCTTTGCTTCCTCAAAATGTTCAAGAAAATCATAAACAACATTAGCAGAAATTATCTCTTCACGCTCAACATCTTGGTGATCATAGGCGACATAACAATTCACACCAGGAAGATCTTTAGATGATTCAACAACTTCATCATCAACCAGAGCTCTCTTTTTTCCTTTTGTTTTATTACCACCGCAATCAATAGCTTCTTCCATGTTTTCAAAGGTTCGTGACATAGAAGACATGCTTGGTTGCATAAATCCTTGGGTGAGAATTTCTCAACACAAGTTAGGGTATATAAACAATTAAAAAGGGTATTTTATGGGAAAAGGAGTTAGTTCATGACTTTTCCTAGAAAATAGCATTTTTGGACGGAAACTCAAAAAGGATTTCTTATGGGCCTATATTGTTTTTCTTGCTAAGAGTTTTTTGAGATAATAAACACCTTTTTTTAGAGCGCAAAATATTTTTCATTACTGCAAGTTTTCTACCATTTTCTATGATGTATGTGTTTCTTCTTGATCATTAATACATTATTAGCTCAATAAACGAAATTCAAGTTTAGAGCATTGATATTCATGAAAAGAAATTAACAAAGAATGCTTCTTCTTTTTTGAGTCTGGCTCAACATAAAATTTTAGCAATCTTATCTGATCGAATTAATCATAGAATTACGTAAAAGTTGCAATATGAAAAGTATTATGGATCATCTCTCACAATACTATTTGATCAAATAGTACACCTATTATTACACAACAATCCTTATCCAACAGGATTTTTATAGATAAGGTTTCAATACTTGTGACTAACTTTCTCAAGGGTGAGTCGTACACTCACCAGATAAATTATGATGTTGTTTATTGAAAACACTGGGGGTACCAAAATACACCACCAAATTTTTAGTAGGAAATTTGTATGGACTAACTCAACACAACTACCAGAGTAAAAACTCAATCAAGGTAAGTGTCTAGAGTTATATATCTCTCTCTCTCTTTTTTTTTAGAATGTTTACAAAAATGAATCCGTGAACCTAACTACAAAGAGAGTTCTTGGACGGTACCAAAGACCAATATCCAAGGATCAATCAAGTCTTATCCAACGAACAAGGTCGGACATATCTACTGTGATTAATCAACGCACAACCTGTGATATTTCAATTTTAAAGATAAACAATATAATACGGAAAAAGAAATAACACATATACTAGAAATTTTGTTAACGAGGAAACTGTAAATGCAGAAAAACCTCGGGACCTTGTTCGGATTAAACACCAAATTGTATTAAGCCGCTACAGACACTATCCTACTACCAATTAATTTCAGTCTGGAATATAGTTGAGCCTGAACTCAGTCTCCCACTGATTCAGGTACACTCACGCTCCTTGCGCCTCTTGAATCCCAGCTGGACTCCGCGTAATTGATTCCCTTAGACGGTCTCACACCAACTAAGAGTTTCTTAAACTCAATTGAATACTTTTAACCAAATCTTCCTACCACATATTAAGCCTATGATTGATTTCCTGATTTACTATCTAAACGGATGATCAAATCAAATGAAAGACCCAGGTGATGAAAATCGATAGCAACTTGACAAAAGTCTGGCTATCCTCAAAATCCGGACTTATGCAACCCTAAGTGCATCCTAGATTATTATTCACCTCACAAGTATAAAACTTGCGGAACCAACAAAGTCTGAGGCGAAGAGAACTTTGATGATTACTATCTATCTTGATCGTTGGATAAAGTTGTATAAACAATCAAGATCAGGATACTCGAGTTATCAAGATAAAAGATAACTTGACCTGGATTTATGAATCCCAATGAAGTCTTTGTAGTCACTAAACCCTAAAAGGGTTTTTGGAAAGGACGGATCTAGATACAACTAGGACACACCAAAAAGTAGTGTCGGGATTTAAAGATCCCAGTTGCCAAGAGTTCCCATTATATAGACTTCAAAGCCTAGGTTGCTTTAGGTTTAGCTAAGATATCTTTGGAACCAAGCAAACAATATCCACCGTCAGATGAAAGCTTTAAATCTTATTCACATATTCAAGATATACACTTTGGTTTGGTAAACCATAACCGAACCGTATATAAATACTGTGCCCAACATGGTTAGGCGAAACTAGCGGATTTGAACTTTAAAAGCTTAACACTCATTTTCATGTTCACTAAGACATTAATCTTGAGTCACAATCATGTGATCAAATGAGTCTAGTGTTAATTAGAGAAGTGATAAAACGCAAATCACTTCATAAAAATAATTTTATTGCAATTGAAACATAATCGACATAGTTGGTAAATATACAAGATACAATTACTTGAATCGTAAGTGAGTCAGCTGAGTCACAGTACCTGGACCAGTTTGCAAACTTATAAGCAATAACCGAGTTCCGAAGTTGACAGAACTTTTGCAGTTCACGTACCGGTTTGCAAACTTAGGGGAAACACAAAGTTCCAGAGTTGACAGAACTTTTTCAATTCACGTACCAGTCTGCAAACTTAAGACTTTTACCGGTTACGAAGTTCACGGAACTTTTTCAGTTCACGTATCGGTTTGGGTACTAACTGGTTCTAGAATATAGAACTATATGGGCTCGCATACCATTTTGATTATTTTGACCCGGTTCCCTTACCACGGTTCCAAAATGGTTTGCACACATGTATGCATACCTATCCGGATCACGGAACAAACATATTTTTCCATGATGTACATACGAATATGCATATCACAAAATTTTGAAAGTCGATATATAGCTACTCCACTACGTGTACAAGTACATGCAATACGGCTTCAGACATATAACAGTTTTCTCAGTTTGTAAGACTGATAACACTGTCTTGTATTCAGAATATAGTAGTTCTATATTTCTCTAAATCATTTTGAAACATCCTGAATAACATCAATGACATATATCATTGTTCCATACTATTTTCGAATGATAAACTTGAATCATGATTTGGTTTTGAACAATAAATTGTTCTCTCCCGAAATTTGATCAAGTATGAACAAATGTTCATTAAGCTTAGTCATTATATTTCGAGAAATTCGTAAACTAAATAATTAGTTCTCGACTCGAAATTCTTATCTATGCAAGCTAGTTTAATTAATTATGCGACAATTGTCTCAAGGATCAAAAGGTGAATATAACTTGAGAAATAGGTAGTTCAGTCTTCACTTATCTTTTGTTAATGAAGTTATCCAAAATATTTGGTTGATCTTCGCCTTCAAACGGTAGAACCCAAATGATGATTGGTTTTTTTCTCAACTACCTTCATCCTAGACCGAGACTTAACTAATTGTAGACTAGAAATCAAGATATAGTTTTGACAACTGAATTTAACAACAAGCTTGATATAGCAACACTTGTGAGTTCGACCGAGCAATGCTCTAACATTTACCCTTGTTTTTAACTCTTCCTTTCACTGAGAAAATTCTTTTTGGATATGAAAAGTGATCATAGAATTTACTGTCATCATGAAAAAAGACAAGATTGAATCCTTACCTGATTATCAGGAAGAGGATGACAGATTGTCAATAAGATCTTCATATCCTGTAATGATCAAATTAATGTTAGCTTGTTGGATCGTTTCATTGATGAATACATTAATTTTCTCAGGAGGCGGATAAGTATCCTTACGAACCCATATTTGTGACGAATTTTCTGAGTTCTTCTTTAACCGGTTTTGCATACTACCTTTTTGACTTGTTCAAATATTCATGGACCAAACAAAATTGACGTTCCTAGAAATAAATTTTACTGAAAATGTTTTCACCCCAAGAGGTTTAGACATCTGAATATTTGTCAAACCTTTCATAATTAAATCCAAAGTGTTTTGGAGACTTCCAAACTGATAGTTTTCCAACCTTAGTTTACACTTTCTTTGAACATGTCCTTTAGTGTTGCAATAGAAGCACACTTTCTGAGTTTCAACGAAATCAGAGTAAGTAGTCTTATCATACTCTCTTGTGAAACACTCTTCGTCCTTAGAGACACAATTTTTCTTGGTCAGAGATATTTAATTGTTCCTCTTCTGTCAAAGTACTAGTACTTTGTTTATCCGTTTCTGAGTGCAATTTTGTTAGCTTATCATGAAAAAACGTGTTCTTAATTTTTCTAACTTATAGGCCTTTTCAGAAGTTATAATCATGGTGGATTTTTTGGATTCACTATCGCAACGTATAACAATATTCTTACTCAACAATCTTACGATTTCTAAGGAATTATATTTGAGTTTAGCCTCGAGCGAAATAATTTTCAAATTCACTTCGCTTGTTTTTCAAGAAGAATCCTTATTCTAGAATCTCGTTCAAGAATCTTACCAATGAGAGTATTGACTTTGTGTTTCATCCGATTGATCCCAGAAGACTAAAATCCTACATGTTTTAAAATCTTAGTACTTTCTTTGGCTGCTTCCCGTTCCACTTCTGAGTCAGACTCTTCAGTAAGATATTAGAGATAACACTCATCAATATTCATCTGTTTTATGGGAACAAAGAGTTCATCTATATGAGAATTTTGAAAACTTAAACTATTTTACAGAATCCATAACACCAGTGTGTTTTTCAAACTGGCAGTACATTTATCAGATATTTCGTCTTTGTCCATATGGTCAGATTGCTTCAAACACATACTTATTAGGTCTTTCGCGTGTTAATTTGCCTGCTCTAATACCAATTGAAAATGCGGGGGGTACCAAAATACACTACCAACTTTTTCTTAGGTAACCTGTATGGACAAAACCCAAGTACAATTCCGAGAATTACAACTTAATGAATCTCAATCATGAATTATATTAAGAGTTTATATTTCTTTCTCTCACAATCAATATATAAACGGAAACAAGTCCATGAACCTGATTATACCGTGAGAGTACTTGGACGATTCCAAAGATCAATATCCAAGATCAATCAAGTCGTATTCAATAATTACGATGAACGTATCTACTTCGATTGATTTACGTACAACATGTGGTATTTCAATTATAAAGATAAATAAATAATATAATGCGGAAAAAGAAATAACACAGACACCATAAATTTTGTTAACGAGGAAACCGCAAAAGCAGAAAAATTTGGACACCAAATTGTATTAAGCCGTTATATACTCTATCCTACTATCAATACTTCGGACTGAAATGTAGTTGAGACCTAATCCATCATCTCAGTATTTCAGTTACAATCACGCTCGTTACGCCTCTTGAATCTCGCATGACTCTGTTAATTTGATTCCCTTAAGTGACGTTATTTAATCCTAAGAGTTGCTTCAACTCAACTGAAGACTTTAAACCAATCTGCCTCCCATAGATAAGCATATATGTGATTTACATTTTGATCAAAGGATCAAGGTGAGATAGATAAAGTCTAGCAAACCTTAAAATCTGGTACTTACATCTCCCGAAGAACAACCTAGATTATTATTCACCTCACAAGTAAAACCTACTCTGATTTCAACAATGAATCGTTATAGAGGAATATACCTATGGAATAAAAAAGTCTAAGATGAAGTAAAAAAGCAGAGGTACAAACCACACCCAATATTTCGCTCGACAATCTATATGGACTAGCTCCAATATAATTCCAAGAGATTCAACTAGACAGTCAGACTCAATCAAGGAAAGATATACAAGAGTTATATCTCCTTCTGAAATCAATCAGAAAATCAACAAAATGAAATCCTTGAACTGATTGGTATGAGAATAACTTGAACTGTACCAAAGACCAATGTTCAAGTGACAATCAATTTATATCAACAACCAAAGGTTGGGTTTACCAATTTATTGAACTACGCACAACCTGTGATATTTCAATTATATAAACAAATATAATGCGGAAAAGAAATAACACAGACACCAGAAATTTTGTTAAAGAGGAAGCCACAGATGCAGAAAAACCCATGGACGTAGTCTAGATTTGAACACCACACTGTATTAAGCCGCTACAGACACTAGCCTACTACAAGTTAACTTCATACTGGAATGTAGTTGATCCCTAACCAAGTCTCACACCAATTAAGGTACATTTGCGTTCCTTACATCTATATATCCCAAAAGGACTCTACACACTTGATTCTCTTAGCTGATCTCACCCACAAGTAAGAGTTGATACGACCCAAATTCGAAGACTTATAAACAAAATCTGTCTCCCACAGATAAGTATATTCTGATAGATAAATTTGTCTCCCACAAAATTACCTATGAAAATTTGTTCAGTCTTTTGATAAATTAAGGTGAACAGGAACCAATTGATAATCCAGTCTTATATTCCCGAAGAAAAACCTATAAATATCAATTACCTCACAATAACTTAACTATATGGTAGTAGAAGAAGTTATTGTGGACTCACAAAGAATGAGACGAAGAGCTTTGTGATTACTTTTTATATCTTACCAATCAGAGATAAATCTCGAGCAAGTCTTAGAGAAGATAATACTCAATACGATAGAACAAATAAGATCAGAACACGCAACTGCAAAGAAAATAGTTAGGTATGGCTTCACAAATCCCAAATGAAGTCTTCAAGTGGTTAACCTATAATGGTTTTGGAAAAAACTGAGTTAAAGGAGAGTCGATTCTAGTCACAACTAGGATACAAGAAAGTGTCGGGATTAGGTTTTCTAGTTGCTAGAGTTATCCTTATACAGTCTTTCAAATCAGAGTTGCTATAATCAAAACTAGGTTAGATTAGAAACAAAGCGTTCAATATTCACCGTTAGATGAAAACCTGATTTAAGATTCAAGATAAATTTGCTTAAAAACAAAGAAATATCTCTCCACAGTTAGATGGTCTTAGCTTGTTACACACAAATGAAATATACCTTCATTTAGATATGGGTAACCGTACTTAAACATGCATATTGAGTTGGCTCAACAATAGTTAACCGAAGTTAGCCATATGAACACTTTTGTTTTAACCACATTCATCTAACATTTCTAGATCAAATATGATAATCAATCAATTATAAAAATAATCAAATGAATCTAATTGTGTTACTCATAGAGTTGTTTAAATTTATATGAAAAAGCGGGGGTCTAACAACCACACCTAATATTTCATTTAGGCAATCTGTATGGACAAACCCCAATATAATTCCAAGAGAATCAACTAGACAGTCAGACTCAATCAAGGAAAATAAATCCAAGAGTTATATATATGTTTCTCAATGTAATCAACAAATCAAACAGATAGAAATCCGCGATCCTGATTATTATGAGAAACCACTTGAATGGTACCAAAGACCAATGTTCAAGTACCAATCAATTTATATCAACAACCAAAGGTTGGATTATCTAATTGATTGAACTACGCATAACCTGTGATTTTTTAATCATATACAAATATAAATGTTGTAAAGAAATAACACAGATACCAGAAATTTTGTTAACGAGAAAACCGCAAATGCAGGAAAAACCCAGGATCTAGTCCAGATTTGAACACCACACTGTATTAAGCCACTACAGACACTAGCCTACTACAAGTTAACTTCGGACTAGAATGTAGTTGACCCCTAACCAATCTCACATTAATCAAGATACAGTCGCATTCCTTATGCCTATGAATCCCAGCAGGACTCTACGCACTTGATTCCCGTAGTTGATCTCACCCACAACTAAGAGTCGCTACGACCCAAAGTCGAAGACTTGATAAAAAAATCTGTGTCATACAGAAAATTCTATTAAATAGATAAATTTGTCTCCCATAGAAATTCCTATGAGTTTTTGTTTCGTCTTACATGAAACATGAATTTGTATCCAGAAAACTCAATTAAATTAACCACAAGAGAACCCATGATTAATTTAATCGGAAATGCTCAACATAAGAAAACTACGGAGCCATATAGTACTTTCACATAGAAGTGGATCAGGGAAAGATCAATACTGCGGAATATACAAAGATTCATTCTATTTTCATCAATACTTGCATAATGATACCATAGCTTAATCTTTGTTATCAAAAGTTCATTCTATTTTCCATCAATATTTGCATAAAGACATATAATAGACTTAACTTTTGACATATATGGGACAATCATAGTTCACGGACGCAAACACTCATATCCCATAATAATTTTTGCAATATATAAAACCAATAAAGATTAATACTGCGAAATCATCTTCCAAATAAACTTTAGAATTTAAATAAATAAATCTAAAAATATTGCAAGATGAAAATAGTTGGCAATAGCTATGTGTACCCTCAATAATTGTTATACCAAACCCTAGTTATCCTTCTTAAAACACAAGAATAAATTCTCATAAAAAGTTTCCTATACATTAAGACCTTTGAAAAATTCTTTATCGTCCCCGAACTCCTTGTCGTCAACAACCATTGGAACATAAGGTTTGTAGGATCAGAATATCGCCACAACAATACTTCTGCGAGATTTACACCGACAGTTCTGCGAGCCCTTCAACAACACACTGCGAGTGTCACAGAATGATTGAAAGAATGACGTAGAGGATGACGATAACAGAAACATGAGAAAAGCGTGATGATGCTGCGAATCTTACAAACATCTGCGAGGGTTAACATTACAACTACTGCGAGAGTATCGCGAGTCAGATCCGAAATTAAAGGATAACTTAGCTGTCATCCACTATGTAATTTCCTATATAAAGGGTCGAACAAGTGAAAGGAAGAGAGATATCAATTTTAGAGTCTGGAGAAAGTTTTGAGGAGAGAGAAAGTTCTTGTGAGCGGTTGTATTCTTGATTTCTTCCATTTCTTGTAACATTTCTGAGAATTAATCAAAAAAATGTTTTTTTTAATCTTCAAATATGTGTTGATAATTGTGGATTCTTGTGAGGGGTGTAGTGTAGGAATTCCTGCAACTACATAATGGCGCTAGAAACAGGGAATGAAACTTGAAAATTGTAGAAGAAGCAAGATTAAAAATCAGTATTCAAGTTAAAAAGATGATCGAACAAGTTGGTGAAGTGGTTGAAGGAAAAATGACTAAAGCCAAGAAGAATTACAGGAAGTTGGAGTGTAATATGATAACAAAAATGATAATCAACCAATTCCAGGAAAATATTAAAGGAAGGATCCATAAAATAGATTTTGAAGGAAAGAAAATTATGACAGTGGAGAAAGTATCGCCTCTGAAGGATTGGGAAAAACAGAAAATCACGCTCACAGCAACAGAAATACCAAGAGAAAGTTTGGATTATACATCTCCTTTGGTAACCATGGTATCCACTATACGAATGAACAAGGAAAAATCAACAAGATCTGCGGAAGAGTGGGCTGTGGATAGAACTTTGGTGGATACAGGAAGTTCTGTAGATATAATATTTTATCATGCATTTAAGAAAATGGGATACAAGGATGAAGAGATGTCTTGTTCAACATATCATATTCATGGCTTTGGAAAATCTATAACAAAACCTAAAGGCGAAATAGTGGTACGAATTCCTCTAGGAGAGATTGAAACACAAGTAACATTATGTGTGGTAGATATGGAGTCACCATATAACATGCTATTGGGGCGACCATGGATACACCCGATCAAGGCTGTAGCGTAAACATTACATCAATGCATCAAATTTCCTATGCCCAGTGGAGTTGGAGAAATTAGAGGAGATACTGATCTTGTAAAACTATGTTATCAAATTAAAGTAAAGAATTTTGAAGGACGTGCAAAGCTGCGAAAAGCTCGCAGAAAAATGGCAAAAGAGACAAAGAAAGAAGAAGAATTAAAAGTATACATGATAAGAGCAAAAGAAGGAAAATGAATACCCAGCGAAATTTTGCAAAACAGAGATAAGCCTGCGAAAGTTATGAAAACATCAACACCAATTGGGGAACCTGAGGCCAATTACATCGTAGCAGAACCAACAAAGGAAGTAAATATTGGAAGTAAATAAGAACCTAAGATGCTGAAAATTGGAACGAAGATGGATGCAGATGAGGAAGAGCGAACCGTAACCTCTTGCGAGAATATAAAGACATCTTCGCGTGGAGTATGAATGAGATTCCTGGAATAGACCCGTCAGTTGCATGTCATAAGATAGAAATTAACAAGGATGTAATACCATTTAAACAAAGGATAAGAAAAATCGCAACAACATACCATTCCCAAATAGAAGAATAATTACAGAAGATGCTTGATGCATGAATTATAAGGCAGGCAAAGTACCCAGAATGGATTGCAAATATGGTGGCGGTTCCAAAGAAAAATAAAGGGATAAGAATTTGTATAGACTTTACTGACTTAAGCAAAGCTTGTCCTAAAGATAACTTTCCATTACCAGATATTCCTCAAATGGTCGAATCAGCAGCGGGAAATGATAGAATATCTTCATTAGATTGGTATAATCAGATCCCTCTCGCAGAAGAAGATCAAGAGCACACCGCATTCTTTGCTCCAAGAGGGTTGTACTGCTATACAAAGATACCCTTCGGTTTGCGAAATGCTGGTGCAACATATCAAAGAATGGTGGAGAAAGTGTTTGCGAAGTGGATTCATAAAACATTAGAGGTATATGTAGATGACATGTTAATCAAGAGTAAAGAAGCTAAAAACCATGTGCATGACTTGAAGGAGATTTTCGATCAAATGCGACATTTTAACATCAAGGTGAATCCCGAAAAGTGTACTTTTGGAGTAGCTTCAGGAATTTTTTTGGGGCATATTGTTTCAAAAGAAGGAATACAAGTTGATCCAGACAAAGTACAAGCAATTCGCGACATGCCAATGCCAGCAACAGTAAAAGATGTGCAGAAGTTGAATGGGATTTTGGCTTCGCTAAGAAGATTCATATCGCGATCATCAGACAAATGCAAGAATTTATTTAATATACTCAAGAAGGGAACAAAGTTCAAGTGGACAGATGAATGTGAAAAGGCTTTTCAAGGAATTAAAGAACATTTAATGAACATATCCATCTTATAGAAACCGGAGCTAGGAGAAGAATTATTGATCTACCTTGCGAAAAATTTGCACGCATTAAGTGCAGTGTTACTGCGAGTGGATGCAGGAATAGAAAAATCAATTTATTACATCAGCAAAACATTTAATACCGCAGAGAAAAATTATTCAAAGATTGAGAAGTTGATTCTAGCATTAGTTTATGCAACATTCAAGCTTCGCATCTATTTTCAAGTACATAAAGTAAAAGTATTAACAAAGGTGCCAATTGAGTCAGTAATGAAGAATTCCAAAAGATTAGGCAGAGTTGAGAGATGGAATGCACAAGTAGGACACTTCGATATTAAGTATGAAATCCTATCTTTGCCAAAATCACAATTTGTAGCAGATTTCTTAGCAAAGTTTCCTCTAGAAGATGATGAAGCTGTAGAAGAAATGATGGATATAGAAAAAGAACATGGGGACCCAAGAGATCTATTAACAGAACCCAATAGGTGGGAAATATTAGTGGATGGATCATCATCAAACGGGGAAGGAAATGGAATTGGAGTTATCTTTATCTCGCCAGAAGGAGAAAAAATAGTTTTTTTCATTCAGATTGGAATTCGCGTCCACTAATAATGAGACGGAATATGAAGCTATGATTCATGCTCTAAAATTCACAATAGAAATGAAGTTGGAGAATGCTAGAATTACTAGTGACTCACAATTGGTTATTCGCCAGATAAAAGGAGAATACACAACAAATGAACCATCTTTGAAGAAATACAAGAAACTTGTTGAAGAATTGTCTGCGAGAATTCCAAAAATAAAATGGAGGCATATATCAAGAAAAGATAACAGACTCGCAGATGCCTTCGCCTTCATATCAAGTATGATGACAAATCCGGCTGCGAGATGCATACAAATTCTGACGTTTATATCACCTTCAATCAATAAAAAAGAAGAAGAAGCAGATATAATGATAATAGAAAGTGGCAAAGAAGAACCAAGAGGCAATATTACAGATTGGTGAGTAGAAATTCATGCATATTTTGCGAGAGGAGAAACACCAAGAAATAGATTAGAAGCACACAAATTAAAAAGCCGTGCTACAAATTATGAGTTAAGAGATGGTGTATTATATCACAAATCTTTTAATGGGCCATCACTTAGATGCTTGACACGTGAAGAAGGAGAAAAAGTGTTAAAAATGTTGCATAGTGGTGATGCTGGTAATCACAACGGAGGGAGATCTTTGGCATACAAAACAAAAATGCAAGGCTATTATTGGCCATATATGCATGAAGATGGGAAATAATTATCGAAACGTTGCGAAGATTGTCAGCGACACGGGAAGAAGATACATGCACCAGGGGCACAATTATCATCCTCAACCAGTGTGTGGCCTTTTGGAAAATGGGGGTTGGATATTGTGGGACCATTTGTACCGGGTTCTGGACAAAGAAGATATTTAATTGTCGCTACAGATTATTTCACAAAATGGGGAGAAGTAAAGGCAGTACATCACATTCGCGACAAAGACATTTTTACATTCATATTTGAAAATATAATTTGCAGATTTGGGATTCCTGCACAGTTGGTATCTAATAATGGAAAGCAGTTTGAAGGACAGAATATAGAATTGTTACTTAATGCATTTAAGATTAAATGTGGAAAGTCAACACCACTATATCCACAGGCCAACGGACAGGCAGAGGAAACAAATAAGACAATTGCAGATATACTAAAGAAGAAATTAGAAGGACACCATAGGGCATGGTGCGAACAAGTGCATAATGCAATATGGGATTACAATACAACTAGCCAAGAAGCTACTGGAATGTCACCTTTTTGTTTGACATATGGGGTTGAAGCTGTGTTACCAACAGAAGTTGTTATTCCTACAACAAAAAGAGAGGCTTGGGAGAAAAATCTTAGTGCTGGTATAATTCTAAATAAACTTGATGAGTTAGAAGAGAAGAGAGAAAAAGCTTTACAACATATGGAAAATTATCAACGAAGATTAGATCGCGAGTATAACAAACGTGTCAAAATACGTGAGTTCCAACCGGGTGATTTAGTGCTGCGAGAAACACCAGGTTATCAACGAGAAAATGGTGGAAAGCTGGCGAGAAAATAGGATGGACCGTATATCATTAAAGAGATAGTTGGAACATGGACATATAAATTGATGGATCTGGAGGGTACAGACGTTGGTCAAAGACTTGGTAGACCATAGAACATACTATATCTAAAAAGATATTACCAATAACAAATTTTGAGAAATCTTTATATCGCAGATTTCTATCGCAGATGCAAGAGTATTCAAGATTATTTTATCGCAGCTTTTTACCGCAGTTGCAAGAGTATTCAAGATTATTTTTATCGCAACTTTTTATCACAGACGCGAGATTATTTAAGATTACAATAAGAAACAAAAAGTTATTATTTCGTTACTTCATAAGATCTTTAATTATTTCGCAAAGGAAAGAGTCGATGATTATTTCGCGTAGATATCTCACAAAGAATTGAAAGAAATGACAGAAATGGAAGAATAAATGAAAGAATAAAGAAACGTGGAAAATTTCGCAGAAACGCGAATAAAATTTCGCAGAGACATTAGAATGAGACGAACCTTTATGGCATACACCCTAGTTCGCGAACAAAATTTCGCAAGAGGCAAATGTAAGATCTAAAGTACGTCATATAAGGGGGTATCTGTTTGCATGACTCAGGGATAAGGTTATACCGCTGCTGGAACCTGAGTCATGAAGATGTTGGGGTTAAATAAAACCTATCCAGGAGAGATACTTTGGATTTCCAACTATATACATATTAACAGTTGGGCGACCAAGGGTCTCTTCTAAGGAGTGAAAAATATGACCAAGGCGCCGAGGTACACGGTTGAGCCAAGGGTGCCCGGGGCATATGAAACTACCCTGGACATTCTTGGCAAGTCTTGGCTATGATGCACTCGGCCTGAAGAAAACCACACCTAGGGTGCAGTCTCGTAACCATAAGCCATATAGGCAAAAGGGATAAGAGGCTGTGAAAATAGCTGGTTGTTGGTAAAACCGGATGGGAGGAGCTAGTCTTGTATGTCCAATGTACGCCTCCTTGAAGGGGAAACCAGGGGGAAGATAAGGGCGGCACCCTCCAATAGGGAGCTGATAAGTGTCTTTAGACGCAAATGTCATGAGGCTTTTTACTCATGGGAGTATCAAGGATTGTCATATTTGTGCAATAAATATATAGAGGCAAAAATCCATGAGAAAAGGATAAGATGAGATCAATGGGTTTTTACATGAAAGTGTAAAGACGTCCTGCGATTTCATCGCAAGACGACAATGTCATGGGGCTTTGTTCTAGCAAGAAAACTAAGACCTGTCATATTGTTGCAACAAAATGACAAAATATGAATAAGGCAAGATCAATGGGTCTTTACATGCGAATATAAGGACGTCCTGCGATTTTGTCGCGAAAACAAAGATTGGAAAAATAAGACTTTTACTTAGGAAGGCAAAATAAGACCAATAGAATAATCCCACACATTAATCATTTTATTTTTCTTTTCAGAATGCAGGAAATATTTGTTCATTCCAAGAAATATAATGAGAGGCAAGTATAGGAATTGATAAATAAATTATCATTATCTTTCTCACAAATTCTTCAAAATAACAGAAGCATAACTAAAATTCAAAATTGTATAAAAGTACATCACTTACGAGAAAAGGAAAAGAAGAGAAAATAAAAGCATCACTCAAGCTTCACTATTAGTCTCGCCAATTTCAGCATTATCTTTGACCATGATACTTCCTTCGCCAATATGCTCCTTGTTGTGATTATCTCGATCTTCTTCTTCATTGGGTTTCTTGCCAACTGTTGCTTCACCGCCAGTAACTGTTTCTCCAGGAGGGATTTTTTCTTTATCTACTGAATCTTCTTGAGAATTATCTTCTTCTTCACTTTCATATTCAAGATCACCATCAAGGGGACGAGGAATCTCATCATCATCTACATCTAGGGGATTGATTGATATAGTAGGAAGAGAGTTTGCCAACAAAGCTTCATTCACAAGAACTTCAGCACTAAGATGAACTTTGCGAAGGAAAGCCCTATCGCGATTTCTAATCTCCATGTCTTTGATGTATTCAAGATAATCATATTTTCTCTCTGCGCGATCGTGAGAATGAACAAGACGAGCAGTAAGCAATCCATTTTCCTTGCGAATTTTAGCTAGTTGACCATTTAAAGAAGAAATAGTTGAAAGAATTTTCCTCTCAGATTCTGCGAAAAACAAGAGTAAAACATGAAAGATATTCAAGCAAATGTTTCGCAAGAAGAATTAAAAAGAAATTTAATAGAGAAATTAATAGTTGAGGCAGCCAAAATGACTACCTTCCTTTTGTGAGGTTAAGTTTTGAATTAGTGTCAAACAAGAATTCTCCCAACGGTCCATGGCGTCATCAAACTTATCTCCAACTATACCTTTCAGGCGAGACTTTATTTTTTCTTCTTTAGAGAGGAGATAAGAATTTTCTTTTACTAATGAAGAGTAAGATTCTTCTAATTGGGAATATTCTTCTTTGAGTCGGTTAACCTTCACACTTAAAATTATCCTACCATGGATAAGACTATTCTCCTCGTTGATAGATGATTCGGTTATTTCTTTAAGTTCATTCTTCAGCGAACGAAGAGATTGTTCTTGATTATCACATATTTTCTGAAGAATACTTAATTGCTGCGAGGAAATCGCCACCTTATTTAAAAAATCACGCTTTTCTTGAGATAAGGTCTTATTTTCATCTGATAAAGTTTCCATCGCTAGGTTAGCTCGGGTTAACAAATAAGAGAGGCGATAAATTTCGCTACTTAATTTTTTTAGCTTATGTACTAGTTTCCCATTCTCATTGGTAAGGTTATCTATTTGATCAACGGAATATGTATGAAGGTTATCTAATCGATTATATTGGTCCATCCATAAATCTTTCTCAACGCGGGCTTCTTCAGCAGCAAATTCAGATTAAAACCTCTCCATTAATCGTGTCTGATTTAAAGCTTAATATGTGAAAAAAGGATTTTAAAAGAAGAATTGAGTACAGAAAGAAGAAAATTTATCTAAACAGGAAAATCAAAGACAGAGGCAGAGATGTTATACCTTTTAATTCCTTATTTTTACTGCGAAGATTTTCGCAGTCTAGCGAAGAGTTGCGAAGCTTTTGGCAAAGAGTATCACATTCTAAAGTCTTGACTTGAAGACTTTCCTTTAGAGCTTCAACTTTATGTTCTAAAGATGCTTGCGAATCATTTCGGTCAGAACCAAAATATTTGCTCAAAATATCGCAGACACGATGCCTGACAGGATCAGTAGAATATCTCCTAGCATCATCCAGAATATCAGATAAAACTTTAAAAGCAACATCTACTCCTATAGAAGTTTCTTTAGAAGAATGGAGAGATGCAGATGGCGCAGTGGTGACAATGAAGAGTTGAAGATTTGAATATGAAGTTTCATTCGCAGGAAGTACATCATCCAAAGATGAAGTATCTGGAAAAGTAATAAATGGAATTGAAGAAGAGTTAACTTGAGAAGTAACTACAATAGGAGGGGAAGAAACTTCATTCACAGCAATATAAGGAATTTCATTTATCAGAGGATCAATGGAGGCAGGGATACTGGTGGCGATATTCTCGCAAATAGAACCTAGAGGTTCAGTCTGCGAAGATTTTGGGACAACACTCGCAGAAATTAATTGGGGAATAGTAATACCAAAACCAACAATTTTAACTTTGCGAGATCTTTTGCGAGGATTAGCAATGTTTTCATCAGCCTACGAATAACAATCTAGATAAGAAACAGAGGCAACAATATTGTTATTAAGAAAGCAAATGTTTCTTACTACCTTATCATTCAGAGTCTTTCTTTTCTTCTCAGCGGGGTCTTGTTGCGAATCCTTGGAAGCATAAGGGTTTTGAACTATGAGTTTGGTATTAGAAACGATTCTGCTGAAACAGAAAAAATGAGTATGGTAATCACATAAAATCGAGTAAGAACAAATCAGATAATTTAGATGAACAAGAACAAGATCGAATTCAATAACAACAGAAGAACATATACCTTGATGACTCCATGAAAGTAGCAGCAGATGAACCTTTGGAAGAAGAAAGTTTCAGAAAATGAAGAGATGAGGAAGACGAAGAAATAAAAGAAGAAGATTACTTCTTTAGTAGGTTTCCCCTTTATAGACAAAGAGATGGTGACCGGATAATAATGAGAATAACGGTAAAAAGAGGAATATTTTACACGTATAGGCGGTTATACTAAATTTACGGAACTTTGTAGGGGAAAGAATATGGAAAGATGGGAAACCGCGGCATCAATAAGAGGGAAAATTCTCATGATCTTTTTTCTTCGCAGAAAAGATATGAGAAGAGGAAAGATGTAGGATTATAATATCGCCACATCAATACTTAGAGATTTACAAAGGATGATTCTCAAGAGCTCTTTCAACAACACAATCTGAAGTGTCACAGAATGATTGAAAGAATGACGGAGCGGATGACGATAACAAAAACATGAGAAAAGCGTGATGCTGCTGCGAAACTTACAAACATCTGCGAGGGTTAACATTACAACTACTGCGAAAGTATTGCGAGTCAAATCCGAAATTAAATGATGACTTAGCTATCATGCACTATGTAATTTCCTATATAAAGGGTCGAACAAGTGAAAAGAATAAAGATATCAATTTTAGAGTCTGGAGAAAGTTTTGAGGAGAGAGAAAGTTCTTGTGAGCGGTTGTATTCTTGATTTCTTCCATTTCTTGTAACATTTCTGAGAATTAATCAAAAAAGTGTTGTTTTTAATCTTCAAATATGTGTTGATAATTGTGGATTCTTGTGAGGGGTGTAGTGTAGGAATTCCTGCAGCTACAAGGTTCATGAAGAAAGGAGCCAATTTCAACAAACCTTCTTGGTTGATACAGAACCAGGGCCTTCTGAATTTCAAGAGTCCTAAAAACAATAGCCTTTATTTGATGTATCTCCTTTCTTGTTTCCTTCAACTCTTCAAGAACACCAGAAAACTTTTGAAAATTTGAAGGGACATCCCTTGGTTTCCTCACATTCCTTCTTTTTTTTTTTCAAGGAAGAGGGTAACGGATATTTATATTTTTCCTTCATGATTGATGGCTTAACAATAATATTTACATCTTTTCCATCAGAAGACATGATACTTGGAGTCTCCATACAAGTATGGAATTGTGAAAAATACACAAATAGAGCTCAACAAGCAATCTTGTGATACAAAGAGTTTTTCAGGGAAGGAAAAAGGAATGTTGGGTTACAGAACCTATAAACAGAGTAGGATTCACGTACGACCAATTCATAACCCTAAAGAAGGTAGAATTATCGATTTTAACCCTCTTTTAATGAAAAAGAAATTTCTTTTCAATACCAATTTATGATATGAAAAGATCAACAGAATTCCAGAAAACAACAACCAAGAAAAAAGAAAAAAGAAATCTTTTCCTAAAACATGAACTGTGCAAACTCTTGTCTCTTTGAAGTCAGGCACATGAGTCAAGATGCACTTTCAACACAATTAAGTTGTGTTTGGGTGAACAATAATTTGTCCACCATACACTTCTCGTATGGAATTCTTAATACCCCTTTTCACAGAATGTTTAGACCTTGTTCTTTTCCGGAGAGGTCTAACTATTTCTTTAGAAATTAACTTTTTCGGAGAGGAATTGAGTTTGTTACTTACCTCAAGTGAATTAGACTTCTGAACAAGTTTGAGCTTGTTTGTTAATCGATTTTCTCTCCGTTGAAGTTTATTGACATATCTTATTTTTGATCGATTAAAAGTGCATCCCAACAACTGGCATTGTTGTGTGAAACTTCCTCATCTAGTGCTTAATTTTAAGTAAATGAGGGAGATTTCAAAGAGCACAATAAAGGAACATTTTAAGATTTTTTGTTGCAATCTTTTATGGATCAGATTTTATCATGAATATTATGAATTATTTCCTGATTTATTAATTTTGGTTTCATGTATCACTCAAAGTAATTACTTGAAATATCGGTCCAAGTTTTAAGAGAATAAGAAAGTTTATAATAAATATATAGAGATATCTTTTATTTTCAGACTTTCTGGCAATACTGGTTTCAGAAAATCTTCATTGATTTTTATTTATGAACTTAACTCCACTTTACCCGATTTAGGTATCAAGTAAATACTGACCTATTTTAGTATTTCGAAAGCTTGGTTTCCAGTTTTTTCACTTGATATAAAATCACTCAAGCAAAGTTTCTTTCTCCATAATAAGAGAATTGTTCAAGATGGTGAAGATATTGTTGATATCGAATCTCAACTAGCATTCTCCATTGTTTAGAAGTGATTTAGCTTTTGCATACTTTTATGGTTCTTGTGTTAATTAGGGGATTGCTATCACTTCTACTTCAGATGCAAATTTGAAAAATCAAGACAATTTTGGGGGATTTCAATGGTTTTTTCGATGAAAATGAAGCGTGTTCCGATGGCTATCCTAATTAGTTTCACTGTTAGCTTTCTTTCGGTCCAAATAGATTGAAAACCCAAGTTTTTTTTTTATCGGTCACCAGCGGGAATTGAATCCGCAACCTATAAATTAGAAGTCCAACCCCTGGACAACTGGGTTAATGCCAGTCGATTTACAGCCCAAGCACCTGAGGAATCATATCAACCACAACAAAACTATTATAGTGTGTAAGGTGGTTTTAGCCCAGTAAACTCTTTTCATATATATATATATATATTTAAAAAGAACACGGCCATGCTACTCATATTTCCTATTTTTCTTATTCCTATCTAGTCTAGCTACTATTAGACTATGTCTTATGGGGTGCTAGTCTAGCACCTAGATTAGCAATCCAAGTCAGCCAGCAAAATCACCTAAGTCTTATGGGAGTGCTAGTCGCTGAAACAAAACAGCGCCTTGAGCTGAACCATTCTGCGCAACCATCTTTCGCTGCACAATCCCGCGCTTGACCAGTCAACAGAGTCAATGCGCAGAATCATTCCGCGCGGCGCGCTGTACCATTCCGCGATAAAAAATCGATAACTCAACAGAAGATCGATCTTCTTTTTCTTCTTCCCATTTCATTTTTCTCTCCCTAAAACAGTCCGAAAATGCATGTAATAGATCAGGATTTCTAGGGAGATTCGTCTCAAATCGTTGGAAGGGTTTGAACATCATCACGATTGGAATCATTTGAGATTGGTTTGGAGGGAAACCGTCTACTAAATTGATTTGGGTAAGATTTTGAAACTTTAGGTTTTTTTTTTCGAGTATCATGATTTTTTGATGAAATTGATATGATTAGACGATTATTATTTGTTATTCGGATGATTTAGATGAAATTTCTAGTATTGTATGATTTAATTTGAATTTTTTTGAATGAAATTTGATATTGGTGAACTTTGTGAATGAAATTTGATATTGAAATTTGTTTTGATTCTTAAACCACAATGTTGTTAGTTTGCTTAATTTTTGTTGAATCTGATTTGGGGGTTGTATTGTTTCTTTGAAGATTATTTTGTTTAATTAGTATTTTTGATGAAGCTAAATTTGTATAATTCGTATGATTATGATGAAATGATAAAATGTGGTTGATAAAATTGTGAATTTGTATGATTATGATGAAAATGATAAAATTGTGAATTTGTATGATTATGATGAAAATGATAAAATGTGGTTTATTCTTTTTTTTTTTTTTTTTTTTTGTTATTGATTGTAGTATGGATATGGAAGGTTGTAATATGAATATGGAAGAACATTTAGATGCTTTGGAAATAATTTCGGCAAACGAAGATAGGCATGTATCTAATAATTTGAGTGATAGCCGAACTATAAACTTTAGAGACAGTTTTAATGAGGTTGAAACGTTATACAAAATTGTAGTGAAAGATAATCCGATAACGCAAAGATACTGTGATAATTGTGGGATTTCTTCTGTCTTTGAGTTTAACTTTTCCAATGCGAATAGAGGTTTAGTTGAAGCCATAGCTGAGAGATGGCGTAAAAAAACCAAGAGCTTCCATTTTAGAGAATTTGAGCTTGGACTCCTTCCTTTAGATTGGTATATGTTAACTGGAATTCCCATTGGTAACCCTACGAAAAATCAAGTAGTTCTGCCGGTATTGGTTGATCTAACAGTTGCTGCTTTGGATGATTTGTACTTTCAAGATATCAAAGAACTTGATAACTGGAACAGTAAGCAGAATGCAATATCCCTGGGTATCTTGAGAACCTACATTAAAAGTAGAGAAAACATCAACAATGTTGAACGTGCAGATGTATTGACAAGAGCATTCTTTCTTTGGTGTTTTGGTCATTTTCTTATTGCGGGTTCTAGTGGAAGAGTAGATAAACACTGGGTTTTATTGCTGGATAATTTGGATAAAGTTGGGGAATATGAATGGGGTTTAGCTTCCTTAGAGCAACCACAGTCATGGACTCGATCAAATACCAAAAACCAGACTAAATACTATTTTGTTTTTCATTTTCAGCATTCAAGCGCAACGGGAGAAGACTAAAATTTAGTCTGGCGAAGATATAATCCACGCCTGATATCGAACGCTGATATAAAGACCGTACGCTGGTTGAGCACTAATGTAATCCACATATGATAGGGAGGTTAATTTATTGAAACGTTCGCTATACCTACGCCCCAACTCAAACGTTAATATAACCTGCGCCTGCAAAAGGAAACGTTATTACAAGTAACGCCTAACACTAAATGGACTATATACTTACGTCTAACACTAGACGTATACTTTCTCTACGCCCCACTAAATTAAGTTTTAGTCTGGGCCAGCGACCATATTTGGTCCCAAACCCTTAAAAACCAGATTATATTTACCTTTAGTCCCTCCACTGTGATTGCTTTACCGACCAAATATAGGCATAGTCCCTTAATTTGGTCGTGATTGTGGATGCTCTTAGGTAACACATATAAGTTTCTTGATGGATGGTCAGAGAATGGGAAGGATTTATCTGGCATGGTTATGTTACTTGAGTATTGGTACTATTATTACTTCCGCAAAACCTTTGCTTTGTCAGACACCTTCCGGAGAACACCATGATCTTTTCCCAAAGATTAGTCTCTTCAAGAAGACTAACATTAAATCAAGGAAGAGAGGCCAAAGAGGAGGCCAAAAGGAAACGAAGAAACACTCAGTGTCCACTGCAAGAGCACAAATTGACACTAGAACCAGTGCATTATGTATTTGGAAACCCTGGATAGGTAGTGAGTATTCTGAGGGAGAACATTATGAATATGCTCTGCAGTTATCCAGTGTGAGAGTTGTATTTTATGACCTAGTGATAGGTGTAGAATACACCGTATTTTCTATGAAGAGTTTATGCTTTCTTTGCTATTTTTCTTGTGAATTATGTATCTTATATTCGCTTTTGAGTTTCATAGGTGTTTCGGAGTCATATGGATCAAAAGAAGAGGAAATATGGCAAAAGCGTTGGAGGCGAACTATTTCTCAATATTTGCTTTTATTTCTTCATCTCTGTCTGAAAAATATGTCGGCTTTAGTGATGCAATTTCTGTCTGAAAAGCACGACAACTTTAGTGATGATTCTCATTGAAGAGAAAAAGTGAATATGAGGAGTAAAAGGCAGCTGCGACTAGTGGAAAAGCATTCATTTGGAGCAAAAAAGGAGCAAAAAGACCAATTCACAAGCGAGCAGAGCTATATTATGAGTCGGCTAGGTTGTGCAAGAAATAGGGATGAAAGAGCTGTCGGTTTCCTGAAACTAACAGTTAAGCAAGAAAGATTAAGCGATCGATTCTGCGAAACTGACATGCCATGAATGAACTGGGTGACCCTTATCCCAATTGTTGGGGTGGATAAATCCTGCCCCAATTCACTACCTAAACCTAAACCAAGAATATTATTTCTCAATCATTTGTTTTTCGCCTGAAATCAAGATACAGAAAGAGGCGTAGCCATGGATACCTAAATCGAGAAATCATTTTCTCATTCATTCATTTCGATCAGTCCCTGAGAAAGCAGCGCATCTGTACTCTAACTTGTTTTGTCCGATAAATCGAGAGAACAACACATAGAGTAAACTTTATGTTAGTAATGTCGTTGTTGATGGTGTTGAAAGAAATTGTTTGATGAGTATTTGCAGAGGGTCAGGAGAGAATTTTGATGGGAAAAAGCTAAAGAAATCGGTGATGCTTCCATATTCTCAATGGGAGAATTTAGAATGGGTCGTGTCCTCAGGCAAGAGAGTATTAGAAGCTGAGAAGAACATTGAGGTTTGGTTTTACAGGGAAGAATGGGTGTGTGTGATTCAACCTTACGCAGGGAAAGAGATGTGATTGGTTTAAGAATCAACAAGTTCAAATTATATCACCAGCTTCTGGCAAATAAGGTGTCTGTGAGAGTGCCTGAGCCATTTTGCTCATGGAATTGCAGAGAAGGTCAAATGTTGGAGGGTGCAAATGAAGCCACAGGGAAGGTGGAGAAATGGGTTGTGTAGGGAGTCGAGCAGTGATTGTACTCAGAAGAAATGTATCTGATGCAGGCAATAAACTGTTGGAGCAGAAGGCAGTTGGTGGTGATAATAAGCAGCTCAGGGTTTTGAGTGCTACTGGTGATGTTTACAGGCAGGAATTGGCTGTGGTGTTGCAGTTAGAGCTCAAGTGGAGGAAATGGCTTGGTTCTGTGATATGTACCTTGATGTTGCAGGACTAAACTGGTAAGCAATTGTGGTGATATGGCGGCTGTAGCTGGGAAATCAGGTGGTGTTACTGAGATTATAGTGCAGCTGACAACTGAGTTAACTGGCAAGATAAGGGCATGAGTGATGGAGGGTGTCACTGGTGCTGTGGTTGAGTACATATGTATGCATTGAGATGCATAGCATGGTGGTGATATGAAGCTACAGGAGCTGGTACTGGGAGCAGTGAATGGAAGAAACACAGAGAGGGTGTTGTTGATGGAATAGGTTTGCAGCTACAGTTTATTGTTCGTGGAAGAAGAGGAGGTCTGGTAGCTGGTCGACGAAGGCTGAAATACTGGGTTGCTTCCAGATATGATACAGCTGAGGGTATGTATGGCTGATGGAGCTATAAATAGGAGTTGTTGGCGGTGGAGGTTGGAAGATGAGAGGCAGTGGCAGCTGTCATGATGCGGAGATAATGGAGTGGAGTACTGCAGTGTAGGACATTTCAGGTGAGTGGAGCTGTTGAGTGTGTCAGTGCACATACACTGATAGTGCAATTTGCTGGGTTAGTGGCTGAGTTTGCTGTTGGTTGTGTGTGATGAGTTGCTCAAGTGTGCGAGATGCTCGGTTCGAGATGGTTTAACTGTCGAAAGAAAGGTGTCGCTGCTAATGGAGTTATGGGCTGTTCGTGGTGTGGATTATTATAGATGGTGGAATGATGTTGGTAATAAGTGCAGCTGAGGTAAGAAGCACAGGAAGTGCAGTTGCAGTTTGAGAGGGTTGTGTAGAGCAGTAGAAGGAAGTTCAGATTTCCATGAGTTTAGAACTTGAAATGGAGATTACTGGTGGATTTGAGATGCTGTAGTTGCAAATGAGATTTTAGAAAAGTAGATGGCTCAAGGTAAAGATGCAGAATAGTATTAAGAGGCATAAATAAGTGCAATGAAGGAAAGAGAGCTGGTGACTTTTTACTGTGCTATATGGATATTTGGCGGAGGCTAGGTGCAGGTACAATGTTGGTGTGCTAAGGAGATGCTGTAGATGGGAGCTTAAGGCAATTGCAGGTGCATATGCAAAATGGCATCCAACAGGAGTTGGAGTCTTGAAGCAGGTGAACTGGTGGTGGTTATGACTGACTGGAATGAGAGCTGTGAACTGGTGGCAATGCAAATGATGGCAACGGGAATTTTTGGTGGTAGTTGCAATTGGTAATATGCATAGTTGGAGCATGGTGTATGATATTTGATGAGATGCTGTGACAATGGCTAAGTGGTTAGCTGGGATGCAGAGAATGGATTGGTTGGAACTCGCAGAATGGCAAGGGTTTGAGGTCACAGAACAAGATGAAAACGGAGCGAAAATGGCGCGCCGATGGTACTAGCTTCGGTAGTCGGATTTTGGAACCGAAAGTGGGAATCGTCAAGATTCAGTGAATCATGAGGCGGGTATGAGTCGAACGAAAGAGTTGGCGGCCGGACATAGGAGCTACGCGTCGCACTTTTGGGTGCGTTTTCGCAAGAATAGAGAGTTAGATTTAGATGGGTTATGTAAATGTTTGAAATGCAGAAAAGCAAAGTTGAGCTACTGGATGTGTAGAATTGCCTGGTGACAGTCTCCGATAGTAAAAGTGGCCTGAGTCAATTTTCCGGTGACCGGATTCCGGCAATGACGTCAGCATTCCGGCGACCTGTTTTGGACCCGAAAATTCCAGAGATATATTTTTCACGCATGGGATTGGTGGACTGGTAGATGGACGTGGACTTGAATATTTTGAAGACTTTGACCTATTTTTGGAAAGCAAAGGGCTATAAAAAGAGAGTCTCTACAACAAAGAGACGGATTATTCTTGGAGCAGAGGAGAGAGCCGCTGAAACTACAACTAGGGTTTGATTTCGTATTTAATATTCATCTCCTTTATTTGATTATTGATTATGATGAACTCCATAGCTATGAGTAGCTAAATCTCTTATTATTAGTTAAGGATGTAGTCCGATTTCTAAAACTTGTGCTTGATTAATGTATTAGTTTTCTCTCTTGATTATCGTTCATATCTCTACTGTTTTTAATATCACATGATTGATGTATTGTGATAGGGTTTTGATGTTTGTTTAGTTAAGTGGACAATTAATTGAACTTGCATCTTTTCCATAGCTATTTTAGGGTTTTTCATCGAGCGATAACCCCAAATACAAGTAGCATGATATGATTAAAGTTTGTAGTGATACACTCTTATAATCATATGTAGAGTATGACCATTGTCCGAATTGTTCTGCGCAATGTATGACAATTGCATTGATTAGCCTATTTCCAAAACTTAGTGCTCCTGGGAATTGAACTTGATTAGCGCAAGGCGTTAGGTTATTCTTTAGGTAGAATTCACATACGCAGCTCTAATGTGTGTGTTGATGAACTTAGGAAATTTTCAGATTATCTTGCTCTCTTGATTTTCTAGGCTTTTGATAATAAAAGAGATTAAATCGTAATTCTAATCATGTATGCAAGCACATGTTTAATATTGAAGATGAATTCCTTGACCAATATCTTTCTCTCCTTGATAATTTCAAATATTTACTTTGCTTTTATTTTACTTTAATTTTACAAAAATCAGAAATTCCCCTTTGGGTTACTAAGAAACTAGAATTTGATAACAACAATCGCCTCTCTGTGGATACGAACTCTTCCTTACTTTATACTTCATTCATATTTTGTCGAGTAAGAAAGTGAATTATTTTTGTGTCGGCTGACAACCGATCAAATTTTGGCGCCGTTGCCGGGGAGGCATTCGGCTTGTTATCTAGTTTTTAGTTTCTGTTCGCATACTGTTCTGTTCGCATACTGCTTTTCGTTTCTTGTCTTGTTTCTTACTTGTTTGTGAGAATTGTTTTTCAGGTACCTAATCCCTGGCTTCTAAAGATTGGAATTATCCAAGGTGCGGGATATCTACTCGAAAAGGCACAATACTCCAACCAAGACAAGGCACAACGGAAGAACACAACTTGGGTGAAGGCGAATCTTTTCATCAAGAAGGCGAAGTAGAACACGAGATTCCTTTTGAAGAAGAGGAAGAAGAAGAAGAAGCAATGGGTGACCCTGCAGATCGTTCACTTAAAGACTTAGCTTCTCACAAGCTGGATATACAGCAGGGTTGCATTCAAACCAACTCCACTTTTGAAATCAAGCCGGGACTTCTTAGAGAATTACCAAAGTTCCATGGCTTGGTGAATGAAGATCCTAACAAGCATCTTATGGATTTTCACACCATTGTCATGGCCATGCTCCCAGCAAATATGGAGGCGGATGGTGCTATGTTGAAGGTTTTCCGATTTTCTTTGGAAGGTAATGCTAAGGATTGGTTATACTATTTGCCTTCCGGAAGTGTTACAACATGGAATGGGCTCAAGAAACTCTTTCTAGAGAGATATTTTCCTGCGTCAAAGGCTACTCAAATTCGCAAGGAGATTTGCGGAATGAAGCAAAATGCGGGAGAATCATTATATGATTGTTGGGAACGATACAAGAGGTTGGTGGCAAGCTGTCCTCATCACCAATTCAGCGATGCTATGATTATCCAATACTTCTATGAAGGACTTCAATCAAGCGATATGAATCTTATTGACGCTGCGGGTGGAGGTGCACTAGTAAGCAAGACGGTGACTCAAGCTAGAGAGTTGATTGAGAACATGGAAGCGAACTCCCAACAATTTGTGAGTCGTGGTTCGGACATGCTTCTTAGAAGGGTGAATGAAGTGAGCGAGGTGGAGGAACTTCGTCAACAAATGGGTAACATGATAGCAATGATGCAACAAGTTGCAGCCGCGGTTATCCCAAATTCTCATCAAGGATATGAAGAAGCCAATGAGCAATCTAATGCGGTCTTTCCAAATCAGCAGAGAAGGTATGATCCTTATTCCAACACTTACAATCCAGGATGGAGAGATCACCCCAATTTTAGATATGCCAACAAGCAAGGAGCAGTCCAACAACCTACTTTCAACAATTTGGGTGGATTACAACCTCAACAACAACAATTCCAGCCGCGTCAACAATTTCAACAACAACAACAACAACCTCAAAATCATGGGTCAAGTATGGAGGAGTTGATGAAATCGTTTATACAAGAGACCAAGAGTTCGATGAAGGAATTGCAGACCCAAGTTGGTTCTATGGCTCTTGAGTTGAACCAATTGAAGGCACAAAATAGTGGGAAACTCCCTTCTCAACCTATCAACCCAAAGGAGGGTGTAAATGCAATTACATTGAGAAGTGGTACACAACTTGTGCAACCCGAAGCTGCTGATTCGGGCAAGGTGGAGACACCAAAGGAACCTGTTTTGGAGGAGAAGAACGAGGACTCTCCCCAAACTTCTGAGGTACCTAATTCTAGCTCTAAAACTCCGGTTTCTACTTATGTTCCTCCTTTACCTTTTCCTCGCAGATTTGCAAATTCTAAGAAGGAGGCACTAGAAAATGAGATTTTAGACATTCTCAAGAAGATTCATGTGAACATACCGCTCATAGATGCAATCAAGCAAGTTCCAAAGTATGCAAAAGTGTTGAAGGACTTGTGTACCAATAAGCAAAGGCTCAAGGGTAATGAAGTGCTTAGTGTGGGGGAGAATGCTTCGGCAATCTTGCAACACAAACTCCCACTGAAATGCAAGGACCCGGGTAGCTTTGAAATTCCCGTCACAATTGGTACCAAAACATTCAATAAAGCTATGTTGGATTTAGGTGCATCCGTTAATGTTATGCCTGCATCTATTTATAACTCACTTGATTTAGGTCCTCTCAAAAAGGCTGAAATTGTGTTGCAATTAGCCGATCGCTCTAATGTCTACCCTATGGGTATTGTTGAGGATGTTCTTGTGCAGGTTAACCAACTTGTATTTCCAGCTGACTTTTGTGTCTTAGAGATGGATGAAGGTGCACCGGACTCGTCTCTTCCATTGCTACTTGGGCGTCCCTTCATGAAAACGGCAAAAACAATTATTGATGTTGATAAGGGAACGCTGACTATGGAGTTTGATGGAGATACAATACGTTTCAACATTTTCGAGACGATGAGATATCCTAGTGATGTCCACTCTTGTTTCTCCATTGATGTGATGGACACATTGGCGCAACAAATGTTTGAGTTGAATGGCGCTGATTCTTTGGAAACCGTGCTCACTACGCCTATTGATAACGGTTTGGAGTACGGTGATGAGATTAAGGAAACCATTGGTTCTCTTAACTCATTACCGGAAAAATCTGCACTTAAGAATGTTTCATATGTTTCTTTACCTCGCAATGATGAAAAGCTTGAACCTTCAATTGTTAAATCTCCGAAGCTAGAATTGAAACCTCTTCCTAGTCACTTAAAGTACTTGTACTTGGGTGACAATGAAGAGTTGCCTATGATTGTTTCTAACGAGATTAGTGAATTACAGGAGAAAAAACTTCTAAGGGTGCTAAGGAAGAACAAGACGGCCATAGGATGGACAATCGCTGATATCAAGGGTATAAGCCCTGCCGTTTGTATGCACAAGATCCGTTTGGAGGACGATGCGAAGCCTACAAGGGAAGCGCAACGTCGTTTGAACCCTCCCATGATGGAAGTTGTGGAAAAGGAAATACTCAAGCTTTTGGAAGTGGGTGTTATCTACCCCATATCCGACAGCAAGTGGGTGAGCCCGGTACAAGTTGTACCAAAGAAATCAGGTGTGACGGTGGTGGAGAATGATGAGAATGAACTTGTCCCAACTCGTGTGCAAACCGGTTGGAGGGTTTGTATTGATTATAGGAAATTGAATGCCACTACTAGAAAAGATCACTTTCCATTACCTTTTATTGATCAAATGCTTGAACGTTTAGCTGGACACGCTTATTATTGCTTTCTTGATGGCTATTAAGGTTATAATCAGATTGTGATAGCGCCGGAGGATCAAGAGAAAACCACTTTCACTTGTCCTTTTGGTACTTTTGCGTATAGAATGATGCCTTTTGGCTTGTGCAATGCTCCAGCTACCTTTCAAAGGTGTATGGTAAGTATCTTTTCAGAATATGTTGAAAACATAATTGAAGTATTCATGGACGACTTTAGTGTCTTTGGTGATTCATTTAACCTTTGCTTGAAAAACTTGTCACTAATCCTTGAACGATGTGTTGAAACAAACCTTGTGCTGAATTGGGAGAAGTGCCATTTTATGGTAACTCATGGCATAGTTTTAGGCCATATAATATCTTCTAAAGGCTTGGAAGTTGATAAATCTAAGATAGACCTTATTCGTGCTCTAAACCCTCCCACTAAGGTGAGGGAGATTCGTTCTTTTCTTGGTCATACAGGTTTTTATCGTAGATTCATCAAGGATTTTTCCAAGATAGCATCACCACTGTGCAACTTATTGCAAAAAGATGTGGTTTTTAACTTTGATGAGAAGTGTGTGGTGGCATTCAATCGTTTGAAAGAACTTTTGATTTCAGCCCCTATCATTAAACCACCGGATTGGAGCAAGCCTTTTGAGCTCATGTGTGATGCGAGTGACTATGCGGTTGGTGCGGTACTTGGGCAGCGTGTGGGGAAGATACCTCATGCCATTTATTATGCTTCTAGAACGTTAAATGAAGCCCAACAAAACTACACAACCACTGAAAAAGAGTTATTAGCAATTGTTTTTTCTTTGGAAAAGTTTCGCTCTTATCTAATTGGTACAAAAGTTGTTGTTTTTTCTGACCATGCAGCACTTAGGTACTTGTTTACAAAGAAAGAGGCGAAACCGAGGCTCAAACGATGGATTTTACTTTTGCAAGAGTTTGATATTGAAATCAAGGACAAGAAAGGCATCGAGAACACCGTTGCGGATCACTTGAGCCGTCTTGCTGTGGACAAGGAAGCTATCCCGTTGCGTGAAAGTTTCCCGGATGAGCAACTATTCTCAATTGCCTTTAGAGAACCATGGTACGCTGATATTGTTAATTACTTAGTTTCTAAACAAATCCCAAAGAACTTGTCTCGTGCTGAGAGGGACAAACTTAAGAAGTTAGGAAACCAATACATATGGGATGATCCATATTTATGGAAACATTGTAGTGACCAAGTAATACGAAGGTGCGTTCCCGAATCCTAATTTAACTCTATCTTGTCTTTTTGCCACTCATATGCATGTGGAGGACACTTTGGGAGCAAGAGAACCGCTCTCAAGGTATTAGAATGTGGTTTCTATTGGCCGACTTTGTTTAAGGATGCGCATGCATTTTGTATAACATGTGATAGGTGCCAAAGAACAGGCAATCTAGGAGCCCGAAATCAAATGCCACAAACTATTATTCAATTTGTTGAGGTCTTTGATGTATGTGGAATCGATTTTATGGGACCTTTTGTCAATTCTAATGGGAATTATTATATCTTGCTTGTTGTTGACTATGTATCGAAATGGGTGGAAGCTAAGGCCACCCCAACTAATGATTCTAAAGTTGTTTCAGATTTTGTGCAATCAAATATTTTTGCAAGGTTTGGAATTCCAAAGGCTATAATTAGCGATGGAGGTTCACACTTCAAAAACAGGTTTTTGCAAGCCTTGTTAAGGAAGTACAATGTGTCGCATCGGATTGCAACACCATACCATCCACAAACAAATGGACAAGCCGAGGTTTCCCACCGAGAGGTGAAATCCATTCTAGAAAAGACGGTGAATCCAACAAGGAAGGATTGGAGCATGCGCCTCAATGATGCTTTGTGGGCGTATAGAACCGCATACAAGACACCTATTGGGATGTCTCCCTTTAGGCTTGTGTATGGTAAACCTTGTCACTTACCCGTAGAAATTGAGCATAAGGCGTTTTGGGCTATTAAGCAATGCAACATGGAGTTAGATGGGGCTGGAAAGCAAAGGAAGTTGCAACTACAAGAGTTAGAAGAGATTCGAAATGATGCATTTGAAAGCTCAAGGATTTACAAAGAAAAGACTAAGGCATTTCATGATAATATGATTACAAAGAAACAATTTTGCATTGGGCAGAAAGTGCTTTTGTTTAATTCTCGTTTACAATTATTTCCGAGTAAACTAAGGTCACGTTGGATTGGACCTTTTGTTGTGACTAATGTGTTTTCTCATGATGCAGTTGAGATTCGTAGTTTAGCTACAGGAAATGAACTTAAAGTGAATGGGCACCGGTTGAAACCATATTATGAGAACTTCTCCTCGGAAGTTGTGGAAGGAGTGAACCTTGTGGAAGTGCTCCCTCTGGAGGAGTCTTAGCAAACAAGGAGAACGTCGGGCTGACGACTTTAAACCAAGCGCTAAGTGGGAGGCAACCCACCGGTTTTGTATCTTTACCCTTATCTTTTTATTTTTATGCATTTGCTTTGCTCTTTATTTTTCTTGTTTTTGAATATCATTTGCGGAATTTCCCACTTTGAACTCTCTTTGGATGATTCAATTTTACATTGAGGACAATGTAAAGTTTAAGTGTGGGGGAGCATTTATATGTTTGAATATTTTGTTTTAGTGTGTTTTATGCATTTAAAAAAAAAAATCAGAAAAATAGAAAAACAAAAAATAAAATAAAAAAATTGTGCTTTTTGAACTCCGAAATCTAGAAACTTGTGCCTTTAGGATGACACCATTAGTGGATGGAACCATTTTGAATGCAGGAGTTGAGGAACCAATTAACTAAAGGGGACGAACATAGCTCAGAAATCACAATTAACATGATAGTTGTTACCATATCTCGGAAGATCACCATATCACGTTCTATTTTTATTTTTTCCATATTTATCTATTGTTCTCTAAGTGCTTTGGTGGGTCACTAAACATCGACGTGTTATTACTTCTAGGATGAAATAGAGTGATTGAGTTACTAGAAAAAAAAATATAAAAAAGAAAAAAAGACCGACCAATTAGACCAAAACGGAATAAAATGACACTTGGGAATAGCAGTATGTGTGAAACGTAGTCCCTGTCTCCGTCGCCTAAACAAGCGTGGAATGCAGGATCCAAGGAAACTATCATGTACTTGCTGACAAGAATCATGCGCTTGGATCCAGTTTGATCCAATCATGTTGTCTATAAAAAAATAGAAAAAAAAAAAAGTAAAAAAATATAGAAAAAAAAAGTGAAAAAAGTGAAAAAGAAAAGAAAAAGAAAGAAAGTATTGGTTGAATAAAGTCACTTCTGGTTCCCTTGTATATGCCAGTGAGTTGATGTAGCATTCAAACCAAGTAGCTCAATCCAATAGGCATAGGTTCATCTGGGCAGTGACCTTCAGACAGATATGGGATACATCGATCACTTGTGAACATTCGCCAACATCTACATCTATATCCATCTTCTTAATCTTTTCATTGTGATTGTGGTTTGTTAGTTTCCGAGTATTGTGGCTTGTCCGACTATCTAATTAGAGTCTATTTACTAATATATGAATTGAATTTGCAAGGTACCTCCTCATGTAGTCATTTTGGATTCGTTCATTGATTTGTCACAAATAGACGGAGTTTGAAATATAGGTTTTGTAGGCAGACCTCTAGTAAACCTTCACGAGACTATAACTCATCCACTAGGGACACTTAGGGGTTTAAAGGCTTGTTATTTATGCTAAAATTAACCGTAGCCTCGACGTCACGGAGTTGTTGTATTTTTATTTTGTTTGATTTGCTCGAGGACTAGCAAAGTCTAAGTGTGGGGGAATTTGATAGGTGTAGAATACACCGTATTTTCTATGAAGAGTTTATGCTTTCTTTGCTATTTTTCTTGTGAATTATGTATCTTATATTCGCTTTTGAGTTTCATAGGTGTTTCGGAGTCATATGGATCAAAAGAAGAGGAAATATGGCAAAAGCGTTGGAGGCGAACTATTTCTCAATATTTGCTTTTATTTCTTCATCTCTTTTTGAAAAATATGTCGGCTTTAGTGATGCAGTTTCTGTCTGAAAAGCACGACAACTTTAGTGATGATTCTCATTGAAGAGAAAAAGTGAATATGAGGAGTAAAAGGCAGCTGCGACTGGTGGAAAAGCATTCATTTGGAGCAAAAAAGGAGCAAAAAGACCAATTCACAAGCGAGCAGAGCTATATTATGAGTCGGCTAGGTTGTGCAAGAAAGAGGGATGAAAGAGCTGTCGGTTTCCTGAAACTAACAGTTAAGCAAGAAAGATTAGGCAGTCAGTTCTGCGAAACTGACATGCCATGAATGAACTGGGTGACCCTTATCCCAATTGTTGGGGTGGCTAAATCCTGCCCCAATTCACTACCTAAACCTAAACCAAGAAGATTATTTCTCAATCATTTGTTTTTCGCCTGAAATCAAGATACAGAAAGAGGCGTAGCCATGGATACCTAAATCGAGAAATCATTTTCTCATTCATTCATTTCGATCAGTCCCTGAGAAAGCAGCGCAGCTGTACTCTAACTTGTTTTGTCCGATAAATCGAGAGAACAACACAGAGAGTAAACTTGATGTTAGTAATGTCGCTGTTGATGGTGTTGAAAGAAATTGTTTGATGAGTATTTGCATAGGGTCAGGAGAGAATTTTGATGGGAAAAAGCTAAAGAAATCGGTGATGCTTCCGTATTCTCAATGGGAGAATTTAGAATGGGTCGTGTCCTCAGGCAAGAGAGTATTAGAAGCTGAGAAGAACACGGAGGTTTGGTTTTACAGGGAAGAATGGGTGTGTGTGATTCAACCTTACGCAGGGAAAGAGATGTGATTGGTTTAAGAATCAACAAGTTCAAATTGTATCACCAGCTTCTGGCACATAAGGTGTCTGTGAGAGTTCCTGAGACATTTTGCTCATGGAATTGCAGAGAAGGTCAGCTGTTGGAGGGTGCAAATGAAGCCACAGAGAATGTGGAGAAATGGGTTGTGTAGGGAGTCGAGCAGTGATTGTACTCAGAAGAACTGTATCTGATGCAGGAAGTAAACTGTTGGAGCAGAAGGCAGTTGGTGGTGATAATAAGCATCTCATGGTTTTGAGTGCTACTGGTGATGTTTATAGGAAGAAATTGGCTGTGGTGTTGCAGTTAGAGCTCAAGTGGAGGAAGTGGCTTGGTTCTGTGAGATGTACCTTGATGTTGCAGGACTGAACTTGTAAGCAATTGTGGTGATATGGCGGATGTAGCTGGGAAAGCAGGTGGTGTTACTGAGATTATAGTGCAGCTGACAACTGAGTTAACTGGCAAGATAAGGGCATGAGTGATGAAGGGTGTCACTGGTGCTGTGGTTGAGTACATATGTATGCATTGAGATGCATAGCATGGTGGTGATATGAAGCTACAGGAGCTGGTACTGGGAGCAGTGAATGGAAGAAACACAGAGAGGGTGTTGTCGATGGAATAGGTTTGCAGCTACAGTTTATTGTTCGTGGAAGAAGAGGAGGTCTGGTAGCTGGTCGACGAAGGCTGAAATACTGGGTTACTGCCAGACATGATACAACTGAGGGTATGTATGGCTTATGGAGATGTAAATAGGAGTTGTTGGCGGTGGAGGTTGGAAGATGAGAGGCAGTGGCAGCTGTCATGATGCGGAGATAATGGAGTGGAGTACTGCAGTGTAGGACATTGCAGGTGAGTGGAGATGTTGAGTGTGTCAGTGCACATACACTGATAGTGCAATTTGCTGGGTTAGTGGAGGAGTTTGCTGTTGGTTGTGTGTGATGAGTTGCTCAAGTGTGCGATATGCTCGGTTCGAGATGGTTTAAATGTCGAAAGAAAGGTGTCGCTGCTAATGGAGTTATGGGCTGTTCGTGGTGTGGATTATTACAGATGGTGGAATGATGTTGGTAAGAAGTGCAGTTGAGGTAAGAAGCACAAGAAGTGCAGTTGCAGTTTGAGAGGGTTGTGTAGAGCAGTAGAAGGAAGTTCAGATTTCCATGAGTTTAGAACTTGAAATGGAGATTACTGGTGGATTTGAGATGCTGTAGTTGCAGATGAGATTTTAGAAAAGTAGATGGCTCAAGGTAAATCTGCAGACTAGTATTAAGAGGCATAAATAAGTGCAATGAAGGAAAGAGAGCTGGTGACTTTTTACTGTGCTATATGGATATTTGGCGGAGGCTAGGTGCAGGTACAATGTTGGTGTGCTAAGGATATGATGTAGCTGGGAGCTTAAGGCAATTGCAGGTGCATATGCAAAATGGCAGCCAACAGGAGTTGGAGTCTTGAAGCAGGTGAACTGGTGGTGGTTATGACTGACTGGAATGAGAGCTGTGAACTGGTGGCAATGCAAATGATGGCAACGGGAATTTTTGGTGGTAGTTGCAATTGGTAATATGCATAGTTGGAGCATGGAGTATGATATTTGATGAGATGCTGTGACAATGGCTAAGTGGTTAGTGGGATGCGAGAAATGGATTGGTTGGAACTCGCAGAATGGCAAGGGTTTGAGGCTGCAGAAACGATGACAAAACGGAGCGAAAATGGCGCGCCGATGGTACTAGCTTCGGTAGTCGGATTTTGGAACCGAAAGTGGGGATCGTCAAGATTCAGTGAATCATGAGGCGGGTATGAGTCGAACGAAAGAGTTGGCGGCCGGACATAGGAGCTACGCGTCGCGCTTTTGGGTGCGTTTTCGCAAGAATAGAGAGTTGGATTTAGATGGGTTATGTAAATGTTTGAAATGTAGAAAAGCAAAGTTGAGCTACTGGATGTGTAGAATTGCCTGGTGACAGTCTCCGATAATAAAAGTGGCCTGAGTCAATTTTCCGGCGACCGGATTCCGGCAATGACGTCAGCATTCCGGCGACCTGTTTTGGACCCGAAAATTCCAGAGATATATTTTTCACGCATGGGCTTGGTGGACTGGTAGATGGACGTGGACTTGAATATTTTGAAGACTTTGACCTATTTTTGGAAAGCAAAGGGCTATAAAAAGAGAGTCTCTACAACAAAGAGACGGATTATTCTTGGAGTAGAGGAGAGAGCCGCTGAAACTACAACTAGGGTTTGCTTTCGTATTTAATATTCATCTCCTTTATTTGATTATTGATTATGATGAACTCCATAGCTATGAGTAGCTAAATCTCTTATTATTGGTTAAGGATGTAGTCCGATTTCTAAAACTTGTGCTTGATTAATGTATTAGTTTTCTCTCTTGATTATCGTTCATATCTCTACTGTTTTTAATATCACATGATTGATGTATTGTGATAGGGTTTTGATGTTTGTTTAGTTAAGTGGCCAATTAATTGAACTTGCATCTTGTCCATAGCTATTTTAGGGTTTTTCATCGAGCGATAACCCCAAATACAAGTAGCATGATATGATTAAAGTTTGTAGTGATACACTCTTATAATCATATGTAGAGTATGACCATTGTCCGAATTGTTCTGTGCAATGTATGACAATTGCATTGATTAGCCTATTTCCAAAACTTAGTGCTCCTGGGAATTGAACTTGATTAGCGCAAGGCGTTAGGTTATTCTTTAGGTAGAATTCACATACGCAGCTCTAATGTGTGTGTTGATGAACTTAGGAAATTTTCAGATTATCTTGCTCTCTTGATTTTCTAGGCTTTTGATAATAAAAGAGATTAAATCGTAATTCTAATCATGTATGCAAGCACATGTTTAAGATTGAAGATGAATTCCTTGACCAATATCTTTCTCTCCTTGATAATTTCAAATATTTACTTTGCTTTTATTTTACTTTAATTTTACAAAAATCAGAAATTCCCCTTTGGGTTACTAAGAAACTAGAATTTGATAACAACAATCGCCTCTCTGTGGATACGAACTCTTCCTTACTTTATACTTCATTCATATTTTGTCGAGTAAGAAAGTGAATTATTTTTGTGTCGGCTGACAACCGATCACTTAGAAAAAAACTACAAAAGAGTTAGTTGTTATTTGGCTGAATGATTCCAGAGGCAGATAGAAGGTGTGATTGTAGTTCCAGGAAATCCTCCAAATTTGGATAGAGTTGGAGACAGGGAGATTGTAGGTGTATGCGCCGAATATTATTTGGCAGTTAATGAGGATCAATATAACAGGTGGTGGAAGACGCACAGTGTTGGAGCTTATATCACTGAGTCATACCATTCGCAGAATACCGATGAGATATCAGTAGGTAGCCAAGTTGTTCCTATCCATTTGTTACCTAGTCATCCGCCTTCTAATCTGATGCCACAGACCTATACTTATGGCACACAGAATGATCCCCTGTCACAGTTGCCGGAGATAGATTTCAATTTAACATTCATCAATGCAGCTGGTGTTGAAGAGCGAGTAGAAGTGCAAAGGCAATCTTTTTCGTATAACTTTTCTGCGATGGGTCTGACACTGGTAAGTTCATTCACATTTGTTTGCATTTTCATTTTAAGTTTCTTGAATGCAGCATCACTAAACCGATCTACTTTATGCTTGTAGGATCAATGCTACAGTTTTATGTCATAACAATATGAATTCTACAATGGAGCTCATCAAGTAGTACCAAGGGAGTCAAGGCGCATTTATACCTCAAGTTCATGTTCCTCATCCGGCAGATCTTCTTCTTCAATACCATCTGCATATTCTTCACAACCAATCAATCAAGAAGATCTCACATTGGGTGGTTCATTTAATCAATGGCCTTCAACTCAAGGATGTTACCATCCTAGTCATGAAGATGAAGCAACTACCTCACAACAACCAATCGACCAAGGAAATGAATTTACCGATGCGTTAATGTTTGATACCGAACCTAACATGGTTTGTGAAACTCAATTCACCCAACCAACCCGTCGCTACTTTGACTGAATGAAAGTACTTGTAGTATTTTATGAAAACATATGGATTGTGGTTTCTTTTTTATGGAGTGTGTATGAAAACATATGGATTGTTGTTTCTTTTTTATGGAGTGTTTATGAAATTATTTGGATTGTTGTTTCATTTTTATGGAGTGTTTATGAAAACATATGGATTGTTGTTTCTTTTTTATGGAGTGTTTATGAAATTATTTGAATTGTGGTTTCATTCTCTTTTTTTAATGAATTGTCTTAATTTTGTTATATTAGGTACATTATGCAAGGAGCTTTGAGAAGAATTTTGTTCCGTCTTCCAGATGATGAAGATGATACTGAGCTGAATGTTCTAGCAGTGGCTACGCTTTTGGAGTCACAGAGGAGGCAAGGACTACATCAACCCAAGGTTCTGATACCTCAGACATATCGCGTAGAAGAGGCTATTTCGAACAAACAAATGATGTTAGAAGTGGCGGAAGAGATAAGGCAAAGAAAAAGGCTCGTGAGACTAAAGCATCGGAGAGAGCGGATGATAAAATGGACAAGCTCATACAACTTCTTGAAAATGCATAAGCACAAAGGGTGGCAAAGTATGAAACCGAAGAAGCGTTCCTTAAGAAAGATTTGGAAAACAATACAATCTTGGCACAAACCCAACAAAGGGAATCCGACTTGAAGATCCTACGCCAAAATTTGAATGAAGTACAACCTTGGGAGATACCCCTTTACAAGAAATGGAAGAACGAGATTTTGGTTCGTAATGGCTTTGATCCAATCCCCTAAATTATGAGTGATATTTTAGTTATTAGAAGTTCATTTTCAAGTTTGAATTAGAAGTAGGATTTCAATTTCAATGTACTTTTTAAATTTTTAGAAGTAGGATTTCAATTTCAATGTACTTTTTAAATTTTTAGAAGTAGGATTTTAATTTTAATGTACTTTTTAAATTTTTAGAAGTAGAATTTTAATTTCAAAAAACATTGTAACATTGTTTTACAATGTAATCAAAAAATTTCTTAGTTTGCCACATTTTAAGATTTTGAAACAAACAACCGTTGGAACAAATTGTCAAACTTTTCAAAATTCAAAATTTGAAAACATAACTGTCTGGTGGTGTAACAAGAGTGTGAGAAAACAAATAATGAAAACATTATAAAATTTAATTATTGAACGAGTGAAAAGTAAAAAAAAAGGTCAAGCGCGGAATGATGCAGCGCCAGCGTGTAGTGCGTTTCCATTCCGCGCTGGATGTTTGCGCTGGACCATTCCGCGTAGATGCTTGGAATATTCTTCCGAGCGCTGTTTCGTTCCGCGAAAATTACTTTTCCTAGCGCTGAATCATTCTGCGTAACTATCTAGCATGCTAGTTCACATGCTAGCAACTGGTAGGAAAGAAAACTAGCTTTAAATTTTTTGCTACATTTTTTTTTCGGAATTGCAACCCTTATGTACTAATCTAGCACCTCCAATCTAGCCCATAAAACTTAGTCTTATGGGTGTGTGGTGAGTAAATACAACGGTGTCATAAATGTTTTTTGCTTTTGTGTTTTGATATTGAATCCTTAATTCAGTTGGGTTATCTACTCCAATTCCGTCTCCTACAAGCAAAAACAACATCATACCCAAATGAACGATATCGTGCTAGAAGGAGCAAAAGTTGCGTAGCTATCTTAACTCATTTTTGTATCAGACTGGAACCGAAAACTCACTGATCATCGGCTAACTTCTGACTTTGATCATGTGTAGAAGTGCCAGTCATAATCTAGTAGTATTTACAAAAAAATTAACAAAGCTAAAGATGTCAATTGCATTATTGTCCATAATCAACATGATTATCAAAACTATATTTGGTTGTAGATTAGTGGTGTATTATCTGCCGAAATTAAGGATACGGACACACTGGAGTCTTGACAAGCCAATAATGCATGAGTGGAGAATGAGTATATTAGATTAGTAGTAATCCTCATTGGATATATATGTTTGAAACTAATGGTCTGTTTAAGAGCAAATTAAATAATTAAGTTTTGGATGTTTTTATATTAAGGCGTACAAACCGGACATGCATGATATCATCGGATAACAATATATATCCACATGCAAAAGATAATTTCTTGCAGCCAGTTCATATAATCATGATCGTGATAAACGTATGAATTAAATATTGACAAGTCCTAATCGTCCCATATGCATATTTGTCTCCCAATTAATGTGAAACAACCTCTTAACTAATCCAACACCTTAAATCAATTTCTCCAGTCAGCATAAGTCAGAGACAGTTTTAATGCCAGAATGTTTTTATCTCAATTCTCAAGCTTAAGTATATTTTTTTTCTGGTTTAACGCGCTGCTAACAGGGAAAAAATGTCCCAAAAAATTCTTTGCCTTTGCAGTAAGATATACCCTTCAAGTTCAAGGAGTGTTTGCTGGCAGAACGGAAAGTGAAATGACGTACGTAGGATCATTACACATAGGTGTTCCAAATTTGCTTATGTATTTGGAGCATTTACAGCATACAGGCTATTGCATATCTGCTTACCCCACTAATTATAACACTGAAATTGTTAAAGCAGCAGCGCATGCAATTCTTGTGGAGGGAAGATTATAGACGTCACTCGAAGTTCAGAAGAAAAGAAAGGAGGATCTTTAGTTGCGAGTCATACTTTCTTGACATTAGTGGATATGAATCCAACAGTCCTTTTACGTTAATATAATCATTTGGTAAGCCAATTAACATTTGACAGAATCTTAATCAAGAGTTAACGAGATCTAATTCTAATCTATAACCCAACCACTTCCATCACAAAAACAATTAACATATTGTATGCATATCTACTGTCATAAAGGATTATTAGGTTTGATTTTTGTAGCTAATAATGGAAATCACTTGCACATAGTCATAGAGCTTTATTTGAATCAGAAAAAGCAGAGTGATTCACTTTACACCAGAAATTATTTGGTGTGATCCATATGGCAACAAACTCCTGATGAGTTGATCCACAAGTGGAATTTGGTAACAATGGTAGGAATTTGGTAACCTCCCGTAACAATCTTACTCGACTGTACGAAGCTTTTCTAAACAATGCTACTAAGTAACAGAGAGATCGAACGATATCATTGCAAGGCTTTTAATAGAGGTACCAGTTTCCTCTGTCTCATATGAGATTTGCTGTCCTCCCTAGTATACTTCACGCCCGCGTTACCAAACGTTGGCATCATTGCCGGGTGCTATTCTAGGATTAAATCAGGCGATTTGACTGTGAGAGTATGGTAATTCCCAGCTCTTTAACGAAACCTAATAATGAAACCGGTTGACTCCAACCTTTGTTTGCCTATTTGTGGGAGACATACTAGACTGTCCCATCCTACATGTATATGATTATACGTCACAACTTGTACATACAAAGTGTATGCAAACGCAGATCTAAGAATTGGTAGTATAATTTATCCAGAACATTAATGGATGGGAGCACTCATGGGACCCTAGTAGTAGATTGGGGGTCTAGTGGGTTACCCCCATGCACATGGGTGTTTAACACGTCAATAGTATAAACGAAAGACTTTCACACAAACAACAAACTTGTTTATTGATTAGGTGATCTGTAAATGAGACTAACAATATTAGTTTGGCAAACAAATATAATCATCAAGAAAAAAGAAAACTTTGGTGAACTAACAAAGATGGGAATGGGATATGAAAACAAGGAACACAACAAAGAGAGAAAAACAAAACGAGAAAGAAAGTCAATCACCATGGAATATCAAAGAAGAAGAAGTTTTCTTTTCATGGTAGTAATAAATACCAAATTTCCGTCTTTCGTACGTCACACCCTACAGAGTATATGGCTAACTAATTCAAATGGTTATTCAATTTATGGGGTTTACTTGCTTTTGTTTAATTCGAAATCTCCTTTGTCCACATCCTTCAAATAAGAATTGTTCTAAACCCATAAGCATGTCATAATCCAAGTTTGTACATAAACTTCGTCCCAAGGAAAAGGATGTGCTGAAAAGCTTTTGTACTAATAGACTTGGTTGAGTTTGAAAGGATGCTAGGTCTTGATTACCTAGTTAACAAAATTCATCTCCCTTTCACCCAACTAACACACTTTTTAATTTTCATTTGCTTTTGTTTCTCCACAAATGTAAACATCTGTCCGTATTTTTGTGCATGTTTTGGGCATTTCTTAAACTTTCACTAACATTGTGGAATTAGTATTTGGTTGGTTAACTATCAATGACGTGAATTGATCGCGAGGTAAACCTGATTTTTTTTTGTTATACTTTAGTGTTTAAATTATCTTATTTCTTCCCAATATCAAGAACTCTGATGCTAAAATAGATTTGTAATAAACATGAGCATGAGCGAAAATAGATTTTCAACCATCATGCCTTAGTTCAACTGGTTAAAACGGACAATACTTCTATGTACTAGTCTGTACTTCCAACCTGACTTAGGGTGATTGTTGAGGAGGATCTTTAACCTTTTTCAAAATCATTGATTGCTATCTTTTTTTTTTTACTCAACTCATCATCCCTGCCGTTTAAAAACGGCACTTCTGATGAAAGTCTGTGGAATACTTTGCACCGCCTGACCTCATCATCCTGTTAGTAATAAGTCACACTGACTGTGTATACCAAGTAATCTAGCTGATTATAGAGAATCTACAAATTCCAAAGAAGACAAACTACTCCTTCACGATGGACTAATCTAAAGTAAATTAAAGAATCCAACACTTTTTCATAGTCAAGCCATAGAAGGCTTCCTTAATCTTGTTTTTGGTCAAGGTATTGATATTAAATCATTTCATAATTATCCGGTAAAACTCGTTTGTCGAGGGACAAAATAGTTAAGGGCCATTATATTTGTTTTCATGCAGTCCTTAAATCTAGACTAGATTAGCCCGTTCAATTAGATTCAGCCCTAGTCTCTCTTTTGATGCTTACAGCTTTCATTTTCTTGAAATCTAATGGGTGCAACTAAAAACTATAATTAGCAAATGGTTATTCAAGATTTCATTCAATCTAGTGTAAATTTGTAGCAAATTGAGCAGGAAGGCATTCATTTATTTATTACAAGCAATTACCAACTGCTCCCATTGAAAATCTCGGCTTTCTTCACCTAACACATTAGATTTCCTCTCTTCTTTTTGGTACCACTTTTCACTTGCTTTTGTTAGAAGTTTTGCATTTGTGGTTGTGGATCTACTTTCCTATAAGTATCTACTTGAAAATGATTGTTCTACAATTTTATATCAAATTCCGTTAACCATATTTGCTTCAGTTAATTTCCATTATTACTGTGATGGACAGTCAAAAATAATAATGAACATTTACCACACACGGGAGAGAAGCGGCTAGATCAAATCTATTGTTGATTTTATGATTTACATGAGATTTGAGTGTCATTTATTATTATTACGGTCAAAAACTCATTTCATGTGACTTAGAATTTGCATATTGGCAATACACAAAGGACAATAATTTACTGTGTCTGTGTTATATTCTCACACCAACATTCATTCGTTAATTTCTCAGTAAATGCTTAACAGATAAGATAATCAATTATTAATTAAACATCTCATTACTTAAACTAATCCACCAAGGGAAATATTTACGCAAATAAAATATTTAGCACCCAATGGTGCTTCCGTAATATAGTCGAAATTTGAAGGACAATTATAAAACTATAGCTTATATATTAAATTAATTCACTACTTTTTGGTTTCCTTTTTCATTAAAATAGTGAACTTTAAGCTAAGTGATAAAATAAAATAAATAAATATAATAATTCTCCACCACGTTTCTCTCTCCTCTCTATATTTACACTGTTTCCATATTTTAAGTCCTTTTTTATTTTTTATTTCCATTTTCCTCCTCTTCTTCTGATTTTTCAGTGATTTATGTTCTTCTTCCTCTTATCTGAAGAAAAACAAAGACCAAGTAGGTAGTTGTGACTTGTTATACTTCACTAGTAATCGTAATCACTGATATATTAAATTGACCCATCAATCTCAATCAGTGAAACAATTTTTTTTAACTGGAGTTGAGAATTTAGTTTGTTTAGTTTTAAGGGTTTTTTTTTTTTTTGTGCTCTGGAAATTTGGCATTTGGGGGTTTATACATTGTTCAAGATATTGTGAAATTAACAAGTTTAATCAAAGAAAGGAGGTATTTTGAATTCTGGGTTAGTGTTGAAATGCGGAAAAAAGATTGGTTTGTGGACTGGATCGGTGAATCTATGAAGCTTTAATGGAAGAGGTGGTGGTGGTGGTCTGTAAGGGATTTTTATTGTTAACTCACACATTATTATTTCATGGAGGGAATAGACTATAATAGATGTCTTGTTTCCTCCAAATTGAGATTACACAACCTGAATTTGTTTGCAGCTACTATTATTTTTGAGGTAATTTTGCCCTACTGTTCATTGTTGTTGTTTTTAGTATGATTTTTTTTTGTTGTGTTTTGTAGATGTTTCGAAGATTTTCCTGTTCTAGAGGACGTTTTTTTGTTGTGAGATTGTTAAAAATGGCAAGTTTGGTACTTGGTGTTGTTTATCAGTGGTTTTAGCTTTTTTGTTTTACTTCCAATAATTTTTTTGCTGTTCTGGGAGGGTTAGGGCAATTTCTCTCTTTGGGTTGTCAGAAATAAATTATCTTTGCTAATGAACTGTGGAGTCAGTCTGGATTTATAGATTTTTGTTCACTACTGAAGTTTGTTTGTAGATTAAAATCTGATTCTTTGAGAGTTATGTTGCAAATTTTACCCAAACCATGCAATGGTTTTGTTAAAGATTTGAGGCCTATCAGACTCAGCTGATGTTCTCTGAGAACTAATTTTTGTTTGATCACTAGCAGTAAAACCAGATCTTTTCTAGACCTTACTGTTTTTTTACGTTGTATTGCGTAGATTGTAATGTTCAGCGATTGCTCTTTCTTGTGCATCAGATTGTATTATTATTCATCTGCTTTGAAGCTGGAAGTGCTGAGTTCCAAAACAACCAATTTCAGTTGCAAGGCGTTGAAGTTGGAAAGAAAGAGGTTCTCTCACACTCCTGCATCCATGATCAATTACTCGAACAGAGGCGACGGCCTGGTCGCCAGGAGTACTCTGTTACTCCACAATTGTATAAAAAACCTGATAAATCAAAACCACTTAACCACAAGGGAAGGGCATTGCTTGGTTTCTCCCCATCACCAGAGCTACAGAAGGATATCAGACAGCCTATAAGAATATTTCTAAATTATGATGCAGTAGGTCACTCGCCTGACAGAGATTGTCGAAGTGTTGGAAGCTCTGTCAAGGTAAGCCGGTTTGTTTTTATTTTTGCCCAGATATAGCGAATTAGTTTTACTTAAAACTCATGCCATTGCTGGTATACATGGATATGGTTGCCAATGCGTCCTTACTTCGTTTTTCTTCGCTGCACCTTTTCCCCCACTTTTAGCTCGGGGAGCCTCCTGTGACCTCTCTTCCTGGTACCCCTGCTTGCAATCCACGTGCAGACCCTCCTATTTTTGGTGACTGCTGGTATAACTGCACCTTGGATGACATATCTGGGGAGGATAAGAGGCGTCGCCTTCGCAAGGTATTCATTTCTTACCTCAGTGACTCCTCACTTTCCATCTGGCCCTATATGTCTCAGGATCAGGAGGAAGTTAAGCAGATTGATACTATACTTGGAAAACTAGAGTTAGTTTCAGATTAACAAGAGTATGAGTTTTGTAATATAGCGGCAGGACTGATATATTTGACATAATCTAATAAGATACAGTAATTTGCACTAGATTACGAACAGTGGAAACTAGATAAATCTGTCTTATACCAGAGAAAGTGTTACCCTAACGCGGTATTGTTTGAGTGACCATTGCATACTCTTGAAACAATTTATGGACTTCTATCAACCTCACAGATGTTATACAATAATCTTTGGCGTTTGTAGACACGTCACATTGCTAATAACAGCATATTCGCAGGCTTTAGGAAAGACGGCAGACTGGTTTAAAAGAGCCTTAGCTGTTGAGCCAGTGAAGGGGAATTTACGGTTGAGTGGATATTCTGCTTGTGGTCAAGACGGTGGTGTACAGCTACCACATGAATATGTAGAAGGTACCTGTAGTTTAACATTATCTATTTATAATCTATCCAGTTGCATTTTGTATGCTACTCTTATCCTTCTAATTAATTTTGTTTTTGGCACATAACCACTATTCTTTGGCAGAGGGTGTTTCTGATGCAGACTTGGTACTCTTGGTAACTACAAGGCCTACAACAGGAAACACACTGGCTTGGGCAGTGGCATGTGAGCGTGATCAATGGGGTCGTGCGATTGCTGGTAACTTGGTTTTGAAATTCATCCTTGCAATATTTTTATCTTATATTTACTCTAATAATATACTGTTGCTTTCTTAGGACATGTGAATGTGGCCCCTCGCCATCTGACAGCTGAAGCAGAGACCCTACTTTCGGCTACTCTTATACATGAGGTTAGTAGTTGTCAGTTAATTGTGAGTGTGAAAATGTTGTATGTTTTCTTATATGAACATATCTTCTTGTAGGTCATGCATGTGCTTGGTTTTGATCCTCACGCCTTTGCACACTTCCGGGATGAGAGGAAAAGGAGGCGTAGCAAGGTATATACTTTAATTGTTTCCTCCATCTATAGGACTGATGTATAATATCATCGGTTTGAGTTGCATAGATTAGCACGCAGCGAGCCGTGACACGAGTATTTGAGTGAACTCAAATTATTTCTTCTCAATTTGCAGGTCACTGTACAAGTTATGGATGAGAGGCTTGGAAGGATGGTAACTCGTGTTGTGCTTCCACGTGTTGTGATGCACTCACGATATCATTATGGGGTAAGTTGGCAACATTTGTCTTTGAGGAGATATACAAGGATCTCTATAAAACATCATTATTTATTTTATTTTTGTTTTGTTTTGTTTTGATCAATACATCATTAATATGTTCTGACTTCCATATTTGCAAAAGAACCCTTATTGAGCTTTTAACTACAGGCATTTTCTGAGAATTTCACTGGGTTAGAGCTAGAAGATGGGGGAGGACGTGGCACATCCGGTATGTTTGTTTCTTTTACCTCATCCTACGTAAGTAGGGAAACAATTTTCATATATTATATCTTCAGCCAAATTTTTGATACTTTGCCTAAAGCAAACTAGAAGGAAGAACAAAAGTAGATGTGGAAGTATAAATGTATCTTCTTGCCCGTATGCATGATCTCATGGATATTTACCATCTTATTTCGAGTTGAGGTTACGTGAATTTGAATCTGGTAATGGCTAGCAATTCTCAAACACCAATTCATGTTAAACTTTTTTCCATGCAGGATCTCACTGGGAGAAAAGGCTTCTGATGAACGAAATTATGACAGGGTCAGTTGATACCAGATCAGTAGTTTCTAGAATGACGCTAGCTTTATTAGAAGATAGTGGATGGTACAAGGCTAACTATAGTATGGCAGACCATTTGGATTGGGGTCGAAACCAAGGGTCAGAATTTGTTACTTACCCTTGCAATCACTGGAAGGGAGCATATCATTGTAACACCACACAGTTGTCAGGTTGTACGTATAACAGAGAAGCGGAGGGGTACTGCCCCATTGTAAGTTATAGTGGAGACCTTCCTCAATGGGCTCGATACTTCCCCCAAGCTAATAAAGGTGTGTTTGGTGTCCTTATGTTCAATTCAGGGGAGGAGCCAGGTAGGGGCAAGTGGTATCAGTTGCCCCCACTTGCCAACTGGCTCCCTATCTCTATCTAGGCCAGTATCACATAAACCCCCTTAAACTTGTGCTTTATTCCTTGTCTGTTCCCACACAGTGAGAATTTGTTTTTCCCCCTCTACCTAAAATCTTAGCTTCACCAGTGGTCTAATTCACTTTTAGCAATGCATGTTATGCATCTAGTTCCATATTTATGAGGTCCTTGTAGATACACCCAAATTGTTGTTAGTCATTTGGTATTTGTGTGGCACCGTGATTTTGACCAGTGTTTCAGCCTTACGTCAGACATCAACATTTTTCTGATTGCAACATATTAGGATTCAGGGCTATCATGTCATATTTTAGAACCCTCACTTAGTGTGTCTTTGTGGTTATCATACAGCTCGATTAGAATTTAGTTGGATGATATGTTATTTTTTGAACTGTCAACTGTCACATTCTCTGGAATCTGGTGACAGGTGTAAGAAACGAATGTGACTATAACTAGATGCTTTTTCATTGGCACTTGCCTGCAATTTGACCCTGTGCCCTTAATCCATACATAAAAATTGAGCATGCCTAGATCTTTCTGTACAATTCGCAGTATCTTCCAGTATAGATATCAGTCCTTTAGTTCTGGATGTGTCCAAATCATACTTCGTAACTTAGTTAATCTTCTTTTTTATTGTTCAATGCAGGTGGCCAGTCTTCGTTGGCTGATTATTGCACATATTTCGTAGCTTATTCGGATGGTTCATGTACAGATACAAATAGTGCCCGAGCACCTGATAGAATGCTTGGTGAAGTGCGAGGGAGTAGTTCCAGGTGGGATATGCTTCAAATAATTTGTGGACTTCATTCATGCATTTATACAATTATAATCTCTGATAGTTTTTCCTGACTCTAGGTGTATGTCATCATCTTTAGTACGAACTGGATTTGTGCGTGGATCTACGACTCAGGGAAATGGTTGCTATCAGCATCGTTGTGCAAACAACTCATTAGAGGTAAAATGTGATGCTTGCCTACTTTTTTGCTCTTCTGGATCATTAGGTTGAAGTGTTCATACTCATAAGAGCAAGCAGTCTTTGTTCTTTGGGCAGAAATGTGATATTTTTAATTTCCACAACGGCTGCAGCAGCACGCATAATTTCTGCAATGTTGTCATCTTATATCTTTCATTTAACTGGATCTATATATCTACTGTGTAGGTTGCCGTAGATGGGTCATGGAAAGTGTGTCCTGAAGCTGGGGGGGCCATCCAGTTTGCTGGTTTCAATGGTAACAATTGTTTCAACCAACCTTTAAATTACTATTTGGACATTTTTCCTCTTTTCGTTCTCCTACTAATGCTTGTGGCGTTATATGCTTATTTGGATTTTTTGCAGGACAACTGATCTGTCCAGCTTACCATGAACTTTGTAGTACCGTGCCAGTGCCTGTATCTGGTCAATGTTCCAGTTCGTGTAATTTTAATGGTGATTGTATTGATGGAAAATGTCATTGCTTTCTCGGGTTTCACGGTCATGACTGTAGTAAACGTAAGTCCGAAGAGCGGGACTTCTTTTGCTTAGATTTCTAATAATGATGAATATTATGAAATATATGTTGGTAAACATGATAAATTTGGTCTCATCTCTTGTTTCCATATTCGCCTCTTTTGAGACTGAAGTGATTCTTTTTCTGCAGGCTCTTGCCCGGACAATTGTAATGGGCATGGTAAGTGCTTAGCAAGTGGGATTTGTGAATGTGAAAATGGACGCACAGGTGTTGATTGTTCGACTGGTAATTTTTTTCTCTATCGTGATGTTGAACTCGGAACTTTATTGAATATGGCCTGTGGGCCCTTTGAATAGAGTTCTCGATTAAATTTTAATTCTTGCAAATGTTATTATGCAGCTGTTTGTGATGAGCAGTGTAGTCTGCATGGTGGTGTCTGTGATAACGGAGTATGTGAATTCCGTTGCTCCGACTATGCTGGATACACATGTCAGAACAGCTCCACACTCCTCCCTAGCCTTTCAATTTGCAGGGATGTTCTTGCCAGGGATGCAGTTGGCCAGCACTGTGCCCCTAGTGAGTCGAGTATATTGCAGCAGTTAGAAGCAGCTGTCGTCATGCCCAATTATAACCGATTAATCCCTGGTGGTCGCACCATATTTAGTATATTTGACAACGGCTACTGTGCGGCGGCAGCAAAGCGGTTAGCCTGCTGGGTAAGTTCTTTATTCCTTTTCGCCATTACCTTATCTTATATAGGTTTTTGATGGTAGACATCCTATTGTTATGAAGAAACTTATATTATTTATTTATTTTCCTGATAAAAAGTTTGGTACTTTGCATAACATCGTTGTGTATGTCTGCTTAATTTCAGATCTCCATACAAAAATGTGACAAGGATGGAGACAACAGGCTTCGAGTTTGCCACTCAGCATGTAGATCATATAATGCAGCATGCGGAGCATGCCTTGACTGTTCAGATCAAACTCTTTTTAGTAGTGAGGAGGAAGGGGAGGAGCAATGCACCGGCTTTGGCGAGATGAGACCATGGTGGCTTCGCCGCTTCCGGGGTTTCTACTCCTAGGGAACAATAGCTTTTGTAGGAAATATGTATAGGTCCCTGTAATTTTTTTTACCTTTTTTGTAATATTTTTATCTTTTTTGGTAGAGTATTAATTGTAGGAAATGTGTCTTCTTCCACCCTATTTAGAAAATCCTGAAAACAAGGATTGGGTGGTGTGTCAGTAAGGTGGGCTTTCAAAGATGTTAGTCCAAGTTGTCAAAGTTGAAAAAATCCAAGTAACAGAAAAAGAAAGAAATGAAAGAATGAAGCTATGTTTAAGATGCTAATGAAGAGTAATGCCTTTGGCCCAAGGCTATTTAGGCAAAAATGCAGATTTGCTGTTTCTCTGATCTTGGCATCGTCTTGTTTTTGTTTTTTTTTCCCTTCAACTGTTGTTTACAAGGCTATGATCTTCTAACTGTTAAACATTCACATGATGCCAGCCTAAGCCATGAATTGGTGAAGGGAGACTTGTTTCTGCGTTGGAGATGCTCATCATAGCAGCTCAATATCAATCTGTTTAAATTTTTAACTGCTAATAAAGGACAGAAATTGCACAATGGCCACCATAAGAAATACGGCAAAATTGATAAATCCTATGAGATTATCGCCAAATATGCTTAGAGACAAAAGAATAAAATAAAATGAAATTAAGAATCCGTTTAAGGGGAGGCAGTGGGGCAGAAAGTGATGAGATAATCAGACCCAGCACTGCAAGTAAACGTACTTGAAGCATCGTCATAAGCATAACTATATGCAGAAGGGCATGCACTCTTGAACATATTGGAGTATCCAGTGGGTCCACATGTACCCGGTGTGGCGTGCGCCCCATTACAACAGTACTCTTCCGTATTAAAAGCACCACAAGCACTCTTACAAGCCACCACTGTGCCATCCACCACCACTTGAAGTTCTGCTGGGCAACTTGCATTTACATCTGATATGCAACCAGCATATCGGCAATTTCCGGTCCCGCCCGAACTAGTAATACCCACGCCCACATTGTATCCATCAACTAGGCTAACATCATAGAAGTCTTTATCGTTAGGTGTACCAGCAGTTCCTAAGGTGAATTCAGCCAAACTAGACGGTGTTGCTCCACCACATGTACACCTCAGTACCGCCCCACAATCACCTGTTGCACAAACTCCATTACCGTTGTCATCAAAGTTACATCCGGTGCGAGCCCAGAATCGTCCGGACCACCCTGCTGGTGCGGGAAGTGGAACTGACACACCCGGCGTTAGAACAAACCCGCCATCACCAAGAGTATTCATACCGTTGCCGCATAATGTAGCAGGCCAGATTGTGTGGTTGCAATTGTTGAAGAGTGTGAATACTGTTGCTGATGCTCCGTTTCCTGCAAAATATCCATGTGTGAGATTCTAATTCGCAAACAATGAAAAAGATCAAAGCTAAATCTCTACCTCTAATATGCACTAGCGTAACCGTTACATTATATTCATAATTCAGATCTAGTCGACCTTCAGATATCAGTGATATAAGTGCACTCATTAAAAACATTCCGCAGTGTAAACACGAAGAACATGGCGAGATCATGCTTCGTTTATTGACCTTTCTAATGAGTTTGCTGAATAGAAAAAACTAAATCAGTTTTTAGAGTACAAGTTTATAGCAAAAAAGACATTACCTGCTAGGAATACTAGGAGGAGGCTAATAAAAGAAATCCTTCCCATAAGAAACTCCATCTTTCTTCCTCTTCTTCTGCTTAACAATCTGTTTTTGTGGGAGTGTGTATATACAGGAAACTGGAAAGGGGAAGCAGAGAGAGACAGTTTTTTCGTGGGATCATGCAAACCCCTGTATGAGTTTATATTTTTGTTTTTTTCTAACACTAATTCTGATTTTTTCCCAAAATTAAAAATAAAATAAGTTGTACTGATATTTGTCCCTATATAGGCTTTGTTGACATATTATATAACTTGGGTTAAAAAATGAAATACTTACCTGATTTTCTTCAGCTGTTCTACACATACCGGGCACAAAAACAATATCTAAACCGCCTCCTCACATCACATGTAGGACCTGCCCTGATGGGATTTGTAGGGGTCCGTTTTTAGGACCCACCAATGAGAGACCTGTAAGCCCGGTTTTTGTTTTGTTTTTCATCTCACGTTTATTTTTTTTGGATTTTCTTTTAACTAAGAAATAAAATACAAAAGCTTTTTTTACTGATTATTGATTCACGCTCCCTCTCTCTCCTGCTACAGTAACTTAAAAAAAAAAAACTTCTTTACTGTCGCAATTCAGGGCGTTTTCAAATTTAGGATTCGGAAAATTCATTTCGTTTTCAAATCACCGATCTACTGAAGAAAACTCCCATTTCCACCACCATCATCTCGATGGGTTACGGTTTTGGGGGTTTCGTTTTATTTTAGTTTTTATGTTTTCCATGTTGGTACTCTCATGGTGTGTTGATGGGTTAGTTTGTTCATACTCATTTTGGTTGATTGATTTTGTGCTTTTGAATTGTCAACAAAAAACTACAAAAACCAAAGAGTTTTTTGTTTTATGCTTCAGTTTTTAGATTTTCATGGTTGTCCGAAAAAGTAAAGGTTTTTCATGTTTGATTCCCCACCGTTTAATAAAGAAAAGAAGACCGCACTCCAACAAGCCATAAGAACCGATGTTGATGTCTTCATGAGTTTAGAGGAAACTCCCTTAAGACAATGGTTGTGCTTCAATGTATTTTCAGCTTGGAGCAGCTCTTTATTTCCAAGAGGTTTTTTTTGGATTTTCTTTTATCTCTACTTGTTTGGCGCACACTTCACGAAAATAAAATACAAAAGCTTTTCCAGTTTGGTTTAGGTGTTTCCTGAGGCAATCCTACATGCTTCATTAGACGCTAGCCTCTCTAAGAAAAAAAAAAAATACTTGTATGGTCATTTTTGATTTTAAGAAAAAATATTGTTTAATAGTAAATATTTTTAAGAATGCCCTAACCAAATGTATTTAACAGGGTATAAAACTGAAAATCAAGTGTTTAATCCAAAATTTGAGAAGTTAATTACTAGGTTTGGGCAGAATATACCATGTTTGAAAGTTAATCTACTTTCCACGAGACAAACAACACATGACGGCAGAGGAGAATCTCACTGAGAATTCGAGGTTCTTATTTTTGGATGGGCTAATGGGAAACACACATGTGTTGACCTCACCGTATCTCCTTTGTATCACAATGGGCATGCTTTCGTCCCCTTTGCTTTTGATACTTTTGTGATATCCCGCAGTTGTTGTCCGTTGCCTATAATTTCTGGCTTCCACCCAGTCCACGTTCAGAGACGGTTGCAAAATCACGTGCCATGTCTTCCATTTGCCTTTTCATCTGATCTGAGTAGGGGTCAAGAATTTACGGCATTCAATCCAATTCTGTAGGAAGTTTCAGTTTTGGCACCAAATGTAAGGAGGAACATTGGTATCAATTTCACCACCTATGAAAACTATGGATAGCTTGAAATAGGTTGCGTGGGAGGGTTAGCCAGTTAGGTGTAATGAATGAGAAGCAAATGAAGAGCCCAGCAAGCAACCACTGATTTTAATATACCAACATACAAATTGGGATTTTGAAACTTTAAAGTTTGCAAGCACCACCCACACTGAGTCTCACTTTCAGTAAGACCAACTCACTCTAGATTGTGATGTTTCATCTCTTCGACACCACCATTTTTCGTAAAAAAAAAGAGCTCCATATGTTCACTCACTGGCCTGAGTTGTTATGATGTGTAACAACTTGGCTGAAACCCATAGCTGGAAAGGCGATTTACAAACGCGTACAATTCAGCATTTCAGTCAGGTTTAAGAAAAAAATCTGATGCTTTAAAGAGACAAGTGACATCCAACAGGAGTCTTTCTAGTGTATACTTATGATGCAAGCTTATAACAGTGTTGCAAGTGTTCAACAGAGGAAAGTCTCCCACCGGTTGAATTTACCAAATATTACTGGCGCCTGAACTATTAAAGAAACCATTATTCATCAAAACATTATATAGTACACTAGGGTTCTGATTTATGCTGAATATTGAAACTTTCAATCCTGCTGACATTCTCTACTCACAACTTCGATTACTCCGACTAAACATTTCCTTAACAATGCCAGTAACCGGGGATGGTCGGATATTGAAGTAGGTAACAGTTGAAAGACAAGCACAAGCTAAAGCTACATATACTCTAAACCAAACAGAGAAAAACAAGAGGAAGACACCTAGGCTGGTCAAGGAAATTACCACAATGACATTAACAAGGCATTTCACTATTGGCAGATCTCCCTCAGTTCCTTGACAAGGGAAATGGCCTTTAGACTTAAAATCAGAGAGCAAATTATCTTTGAGCTCAAAGGTATTCATCAGCCAAGCAGCAGTCTCATCTTCAGATATTGGGATTTTATTTAGGGGTATACGTCGAATGTGAATGTGAACTTCAGAAGGATCCACCCCATACACATTGTCCATGAGGGTAGGGCATCGGTGCCTGTAGCCAATTGTTACATCATAAACTGCAAAAATTGAAGACGAATTAATAAGATCAGAATAGACAAGCCAGGTTTTTTTTCCCAGGAAAAGCACCCCAAAACCTAACCAAATAGTAGCACAAGCTTTTCGAGACAACAAATGGATTATTTTGTTCTTGAAGTAAATGGTTTGCATCGTTATTGCACAAGCAGCACTTTGGTGGCACTTCAACTGAGAGAGGAAGAATGAAGGGAAACCATACCTGCATCCAAGGAGCTCCTCAGAGTATCCAAGCATGCATGAAAACCCTTTGTTTTCGGCAGAAGCACATTTTTCAGGACAGGCAAACCCTTTTCAGCTGCGTACTTCTGACTCCTCATGCACTTCTGCTCACTGCAAATAAAAATAAGTGAAGCTTAGTCACAACAAAGTACACCATATAACACATATTTTTCAGCTTTACAATAAGGACCCTTGAATGAGAATAGATATTAGCTTTAGTTTCATCTTTATAAGGAAAAAGAAGTTAAAATTTCGAGGGGCAAATGCAAGCTACTAACCTAAATAGCACTGTTACATCAGCATCTAGACAGTCTATCTGTAAATAGAATCAAACATAAGAAGATACATTGGTGACTTACGTATAATCAGTTCCCTCTGGGAATACCGCAAGCCAAATCGGATCTCGGGGATCAGTAAAAGTTGAAAGCATCTGGAGCATTTTTGAGGCATCAACTTCCCATTTTCTCTCCACTGAAATGAAATCTAGAATGTGGAATGACCAACCGAAGACTGGTAATTTCATTAAGCTGCTCTTTAGAACATACTTGATATATCCCAAGCTCCCTTTTCGCAGTGCAAGGTCCCACAAGTACATCCAGTCAACCTCAGTTCGATGGTTTGCGATAAGCAGAACACGTTCCCTGGGTGGAACAGGTTCTCCAGCGAAAATAACTTTAGTCTTGTTTATCTTCTCAAAAAGAAAAGGCCACAGAGCAAGCCAGGCACCAAAACAGAATGACGTTGCTTTCCTGCTATGATGTATACTAAAAACTCGTATAACTATAGCGGTAAAAGGAGAACAACATACCAGCATCATAAATGCTGTTAAAAGTAGTACTAATAAACACAAAAGGCCCCTAACTATCCTAATAGGAGTTAACTGGCGGTGACTTGGAGGACCATCATTCGACCTGAAAGACTTATGAGCTTCCATCTGCTTAAAAGAATTGTACAAACCCTTTTTTCGATAGTAGCTGCAAAACTAATACCAGATGGATTTGCCACTGAACAGCAGTTCACACTCCAGGATATGTATGGTTCCAGCTCATAAAGTTTATGATCAAGTCATCTACCAGAAAGAATTAGTGCCCGTGGTATATTTATCCTAAAAATTCAAAGTTCAATACTAGGTGGAAGTGGGCAATTGACAGAGTACTGAATCCTTGTTCCGCGACGTTTGCTGAACCTGCATTAGGATACCAATGGACAATCTTAGAAAAGTGATGTTTCATAAAAAGTAGTAGCAGTATATTAGTTCTGAAACTCGGGTGATCTTTCGCTCATCAACAAAGCCTATCACTAACAATTAAACTCAAACCTAAGATAAGCTATGCCTAGGATTTACGGAGCAGAATGTTGGACTTGGACAGTCTTCCACAAAATGTTCATACATAGGGGGCTCTTCCACAAAATGTGAAACAACATTTTTATCTTGACAATGTCTTAACTAGAAGAGGACAGGAAAACAAAGTATACCGAACCATAACTAAGATTGCATCTTATTTGGGCAATACAAAAAACCATGCATCTTGTATTCAACAACGAAAACCGGTTAACAAATACTATTTCACATTTACATATTAGTAACTAAATCCACAATACCGTTCAAGACATTTAATCAAATACATAGACGATAATATAATATAAAAAATCTGATTGATAAGTAACGTATATATTTGCAAGTTGCAACATCTAACAACACAAACTCAAAACAAAATTCACAAACTAGGCGATTATGTACAATTTCTAAGCAAAATTAGCTAAATGTTAACCTAAGAAACCTAAGTACATGTACGAAAATGATGATAACATAAGAAACATCATTTGATTAAGTTGATAAAGAGAGATAATGATAAGAAAATTAGGTTTCTTACCAACAAATAATACTCTGCAATGAACTTTGGGAAGACTTCTTATCACCACCAAATAGAGAGAGAGATTGAAAGGATTTGTGGTGCCAACAAAATTTCTCCCTCCTGCTGCTATTACTGTATGTACATTGTAGAGTCTGTCTGTACTGGACTCGCAACTTTTTCGAAATAGCATCCTTTGGACTTTACTGTGGGTGGGATTCATTTCAACTTTGCTCAAACAGTAATTCCCGTAATGTAAAGTACCCTCCCCCGTTTAATTTTCCACTCTAACGTGTCAAGTAGTATTGTCAGCAACCACTTCTATACAATGCCACGGCGATAGGTTTAGGATAATTTGGGTATCGTGGAGGGTTTAGGGGGATTTCCCCGTGAAATTTCACTGAAATCCATATGAAAATTGTTATTGGGGAATGCTTAAAATCTTGGGTAGTGTTAATCATGCAAGTGCAAACCGCATTAACCGATGTTTAAACATACACTGGAGTTGGATAGTACGGTAATTGTTATTGGATTTGTAAATTTACTCGAATTTCAACTCCATAGTACTAGTACTACTGCTCCCTTTAACCCAATATATTTTTTTACCTCAAAAGTATATAAAAAAGCCTTTCAAGGTCGGATTACATTAAGTTGGTGGGTAGCCTGTCAACAAGCTGGGCACTAACACCCTTTTGGATAGCTAAACCTATTCTATAAAAAAGAGTACCGCATATCATATAATTAGCATCATGGTTGGTGATACAATTCTTCAACCTCTTCAAGAAAATGATAGTTTCTTCGCCCAACTCCCCTAAAGTCGTAAAGGCTAAAACAACAAAACCGTACCCGTGAGTGGAACACTTATCTAGGTATTTATTTCGTTTACGCGTTGTAGCTCTCGATATGGCTTGACCGGGTATAAAAGTACGAACTCCCCCGCCAGTGAACGGTGAAACAACAGTAAAATCAAAACAAACATCCTGACCATTCTCCCAACCGTGAACAAGAATATCCGCCGGTCTCAAGGGAGTATCGTTGTCTGATAATAAACCAAGCTCTACCTCCTTCCTCACATGTACACCTGCCTTGTAACAAATGTCAGCAAATACATCCCTTGCAAGGTCATGGCAGAATTTGTTTCCAACATCATTAGCGCAATGCAAAGCATGATCTCCGAAAATATCCATCTTATTGTTGCAACTTGAGCATATACTATCTTCCCTGAAAAGAGGTATGCCCAATCTATAACTCAACACAGACCTAAATTTCCGCGGTCCTATACTTTGATTTAAACCACTAATGGGAATCGCCTTAAGAAAATCCAAAGCATGTGGCACCCTGTTGCTTTGCCATAAAACTGAATCTCGACTGGACATAGAGAACTGTGACGGAATCTGCTTCTTCACAGCATCAAAATATAACACTTCCAAAGAACGCATTAGATGTGGGGCAATATTATTTATGTTGAAGGTAGAAGAAGGCAAACCACATACCTCTAGGAAATTATTCAAAGCTCGCTGGAAGCACTTGCTAGGCATATCATCAGAGGAAACATTTAGCATGATCTCTTGTAAGACCCTAGTCTAAAAAAAGGATGCGATATAACAAAATGGCTAGTATCTTCCATTGTGTAGACACCGAGACCACCATCTTTCATTGGAAATGCGGAGAGACGTTGTTGCAGGGGTCCGAAGCCAGCGTCATCTCCTGTGACAATGTGTCTCAAAAAAAGCATCAAACGTTGATCAAACAAGGATTTAGCTTGAAGCAGTGCCAAGGGGCTGGCAGTCCTCATAGCAAAATATAATCTTGACACCTCAGCGCAGCTGCGTAACAGAAGAAGCTCGCATTGAGGATCTTGAAGTTTCTTCACTGTGTCCATTATATAAATAGTTTTGTCCACTCTAGCTTGGATTAGATCGCTGCTGAACTTAATATCTAGGCTAACTTGGCCGCCCAGCAGTTTCACCCCTCTAGAAGGCCTACCGATGTCCGCGGGAAACACATTATCGGCTAAACTCCTAGGGTCAACAGCAGGCCAAAAAATCTCAGTTTTCTTGATGTTAAGATGAATCCCTCTGCTGCCGCCTTCTGACTGAATAATGCTTAATTCCTTCGACACTTCCCGCGTATCCCTTACCAAAGTGCCATCATCCAAATACCACGCTTGTAGGTCAAGCTTGCATTGCGAAGAAATCATACATACCAGTGGACGTAAAGCTAGAGCAAATAATAAAGGTCCCAAAGGGTCACCTTGCTGAACCCCCAATGCCGAAGATAAATTGAATTCGTTATAATAAAGCCTTGCGGGCTTAGCATAACAAAACTCTACCTACCTCGCGATACTTGGGCATTTGATCCGCACCTCCTTGATCAGAGTGGTCCTATCAACTAAATTAAAGGCGTTGGTGAAATCAACTAACAACATGGTCATATTCCCCTGTCGCCCTTTCAACTCAAGTAACCTATTGGCCGAGTGCAGAATTGCTTCTCCTCCGCCGGGGATATCCACTCTGAATTGATGATTACCCAAGTAGGCGGCCATTTCCTTACCCATCGCGGATGCCGCTAACTTTGAACACATCCTCCTCCAAACAGTGCCTACTGCTATTAGCCTAAGTCCCCCTCCTGGCTTGAGCAATGGAGTTAATGGTGCACTTGCCACAAACTCACCCAGAACAAATGGGCACCTACCTCAAAAGTGGTTCCAGTTTTTCTTTCCTCAATTGCATTTCTGATAGTGATTGACTGAACGTGATTTGAACCACTCAAATACAGTTTTATTGTTACTAAATGTTTTTGCCTTCGAAATTGTTCTCTCCGATTCGATCGGTTTTTGCATTCTTGTATTAAGTCAGTATTTGGAATTATTTTTCTTTTTCTTGTCGGAATATTTAATCATGTATGGCTACAAGCGTGTTGTTTCTTATTACTTTTTGAATTTGATGTATTTGAAATCAATGTAATCATGATTTCCATTAATGTATTTGGGTGAGTTCATTGCTAGTGCATCGCTTACACCATTACTCAAACCTGGAAGTGGGTTAAGGCCCATTGCAGTTGGCACTATTTAGTGTCGTCTGGTCACTAAGGTGGTTGCCTTCTCTGTTGGTAAGGATATGACATCTTATTTAGGGGATCATCAGTTTGGTGTTGGTATGCCAGTTGGGGGGGAGAGTATTTTGCATGCGGTTAATAGTTTGTTGGAGTTGAAAGGTCATTCAAATAAAATGTCAATGTTGCTTATTGACTTCTCTAATGCCTTCAACATGGTGTGTAGAACTCGTCTCATTAGGGAGGTTCGTCTTCATTGTCCTGATATTTCTCGCTGGCCTGCTAATCTTTATTATGACCAATATATTTTTTCTTCTGCTCTTGGCGTTCAACAAGGTGATCCGCTTGGTCCCCTTTTGTTTTCTTTGACACTTTATCCTCTTGTGAAGTCCATTGCTTCTCGTTGTAAGCTGGATTTGCATGCATGGTATCTTGATGATGGTACAATTATCGGTGACACGCTGGAGGTTGCTAAAGCCTTGAGTATAATTGAATCGTAAGGGCCGAGTAGAGGGCTTCATCTCAACATTAAGAAAACAGAGGTTTTTTGGCCTTCCGTTGATCCACAAAGCACTGCTGAAGGTGTGTTTCCCATTGATATTGGTAGGCCTTGTAGTGGTGTTAAACTTTTGGGAGGCCTTGTGAGTCTGGACTTGAACTTCATAAGTGACATGGTAGTGAACAGGGTGAACAAGACCGTTCAGTTAATGTCAGCCATCAAGAAACCCAAGGACCCTCAAAGTGAGATGTTTCTACTCCGCAATTGTGCTAGTGTGTCAAGGTTATAATTTGCTATGCATATGACCAACCCTGCAGCTCTTCAACAGGCTACTGATCTTTTTGACAACCATCTCACGGGGGATGGAGCTGGTTTTGGGCCTTTACAACATAGGTTAGCTATTCTCCCCATCAAAGATGGTGGCCTTGGTATCTACACTATGGCAGACACTCGTGCCTACTGTTATCTGGCCTCTATGAGTCAGACTACTTCGGTGCGAAAGGTGATTCTTGGTAGCTTATTCTCAATAGATAACGGTTCTACTTATCAGTTGGCTCTTCAGAATTTTATTCAGGTATGTGGATTGTCTTCTTCTTATTGTGTGGATGATATTACCCCCCCCCTTCTATGAAATCCTTGGCAGTCACTTATTTTGATGCGGTTAAGAAGCAAATCCCTGTCCAATTTTCTTTATTCGAAAGAGATTCCATTATGTGGTAATGTAACCGGGTTATACATGCACAAGATTATCTCCTGGCCGTGCCCATTAGCGGGCTTGATCAATGCCTTGGGCCCAGACAATTCAGAGCGGTAGTTTGCTATCGACTTGGCATCCCCTTATTTGTTGAAGGAGGCTTATGCTCTAGTTGTAGTAGACCTATGGATATTTTTGGTGATCACGCTCTTCATTGCGCCAATGATGTAGGCATCAAGTTTCTCCATGACATTGTACGTGATATATATGTTGACATTTGTTACAAAGATGGTGTTCCTGCGCGCAAGGAGGTTGATTTGGGTCTTTTATCAGACAAAAATAAGGATTTGCGTCCAGCAGACATCCTTGTTTGCAATTGGGAAAATGGGAAAGACGTTTGTATGGATGTTACAGGTGTATCACCCTTCACTGGTGAGGGTGCTCGTGCTTTTATTCCAGGCCAAGCTATTTCAAAAGCTATCCAGCGTAAGCGTACTAAATATTTGGCGGCATGTACCTCACATGGCTATGGTTTGGGTATTTTAGCTTTCACTACATTAGGGAAGCTTAGTGAAGATTTTGTTTGTTTTTTTAAGCGTTTGAAAAATTGTTTAGTTAGCAATGACGCTGGTAGTGGCTTAGGCAGTTTTATTTTTCATAGGTTAGGTATTGCTATTCAAAAAGGTGTTGGGGCTCAGCTTGTTGCTAGGCTACCAACTACATCTTTGTACGATTATATTCATGATTAAAAATTATGGAATCTTTATTAATGAAAATTGAATCACCAAAATATTTTTTTTGCAATACTTTTTTTGTTTGTAATTAACTCTTCCGATAGATTGATAAACGAAATATTGGGTGAGGTTGTTAGACCCCGCTTTTTCAGATATATACACTTCATTATTAGTTCATGAGATTTACCAACAATTCCAAATGATCTAAGGCAATGACTGAGAAATCTCCAACTTACTTTGTCGTAGGCCTTACTAATATCAATTTTAAGGGAAAATGATCCTATAACAGAATAAGAAGTGGACATGGAGTGAAGAATTTCTTTAACGACAACAATATTATATATTATCAATCTGCCAGGGATAAATGCAGATTGAGCAGTGTTAATTAAGTCACTAATATGCACTTTTAATATTTGGGCTAAGAACAGTTTCATTCTAAAAACTAGTTTCCTATTTTTACTTTGGTCAACAGCCAGCTGCAATACTTTCCATGAGAAACAAAATAATCTTTCATCAATTTTCAATGATAATTAGGGATGAACGTGGTTTCGGTTTTCTGCCGGAACAGGACCAAATCAGACCGATTAGGAAGAAACCGAACCAAACCATTTACTAATGGATTGGTTATGGTAAAAAAAATTGAAAATCGACATTACTTGTTCGGTTTTGGTTTGACTTGAAAACCGACATTACTTCTTCTTTTCTTCGTCTCCAGTCAGCATTCGCCAGAATCTTCAACTGAGTTATGAATTTGGAGCATGCAGAACTTGGAGTTTATGTATTTTGAATCTTTAATGTTTATGTTTTGAACTATGCTTATAAACTTGAGTTATGAACTATGTTTGTGTGTTAATTATATTCTGCAGAAGATTTGAACTTTCAGTTTCAGAAAACTGGCATACAGCTGGTTTTCCATTAACCCAATGGAACAAACCGAAACCGTCTAAAACCATTTAGAAACCGAACCAGTGATTAATGGATTGAACCGAACCAAAACCAACCATGAACAACCCTAACGATAATATCCAAAAAAGGGCACTGCTATCCCGCATGGTCACGCGGGATAACTTTCTAATCTAGCGGCTTAAAAATCGTTGATTATAATGTGCATAGATTTTAGGCCGTTGAGATGAATGTCCATCCATGTCTTAAAATAATTGTAAATAAGTACTCTACTTTAATTTTAAGAAATTAAAATAGCATCTGTGTATATTTATACTTCATTTACAAGGACCTTTTCATGGAGGAAAACAAAAATTATATCTAATCATCACCCTTTTCCTTTCCTTCTTCATACAAACAGTAGCATCCTCCTAAGCAATTTTCATTATCATCTCCACTAATCAAATAACAACAACAAAATTCCCAAATTTATTCATGAATCTATCAACCCAATAAACTCAATCAATTAATTAAGAACTTGATTCTTGTACAGAATCGTCACAGAGTTGAACACAATCATGGTGAATACCCAAAATCATTTCTACACCAAAGAAACAATTCAAAAATAAAAATCTTATTTGAATTAAAATTTCACATTACCGAAAAACGGGGCCATATCTGATGGAACTGAAAATCAGATTCAAAACATGAAAGCAAAAGAAAAATCAAATATGGATTAACTTTTGATATGAACACAGTCATCAAGCAAAACCAAATTCCATCATTTTTGCCCAAAAACTTTTCTGGAGTTCCAAATACTAGTGGTAGAAACAATAGATCTGGGGTTTTGGATCTCAGTTTCACTTCTACCTTATAAGCAATTTTTTTTATAACAATGTTTCTAAGAATTCAACACCGGGACTGATTGCCAGTACTCTAATTATGAGTAGCTAAATTTCTATCTAGGATTAGGGAGGAAATCCTACTATGAGGATTATTTTCTATAATAATTCTCTTGGTCCTTATTCTTGATTCGTAAATCTGAATAATTTTCTTCATGTGTCCTATGATGCTTGATAATTGATTTATATATTCTATGTTAGAGAATAGCATTTTATAGTGAAAAAAATTGTTAATTATTTGAGAAAAATAATTGTTTGAAAAGATTTATTTTCCGAGACGCGTATTATTTGTCCTAAATCGTCTTGAGTAATTTTTGGGAGAATGTTATAGGGAATAGTTATAATCATTTAGTATGTGTAGGGCTTCTTGAACACAAAAAATCATTTTTAGGCTCTTTTTGTCTAAAACCAAATCTTTTAAAAAGTCCTAGAATCAAACCCTATACTTACCACTTGTAAACCGCATCAGGGCGGGATAGAGAAGTATTATTTCACAGGGCGGGATAGAGCAGAATTTGAAGAAAAAAAATAGATCCAATTGTTTTGTTCCATGTACAGACTTGGTTTACCTATTGACAATATTATTTTACCTCATATAATTTCAATTTTCATTGCATAATACCATTAGGGTATATAAATAGTCTTTAGTGGTGCATTGTATATATGTTTGGTAATGAATCATGGGAGGCACATTTCCTAGCTGCATCAAACGGTGCCATTTTATTACTCCAATATTGGGACCAAAAGGCGTTATGAGCTTTTTCGCACAGGGTCGTCTAAATGTCAGAGATGGCCCTGCTGATTGCAATTTCTATGAAGATTTTCTTTGCATTTAATGGCCATATAATTAGGTGTGATTGATTGATAAATCAAGTTTTTATGTGATTGATTTAGATGAATTAATTTGGGATTGTAATGGTGGAGATGGTAATGACTGAAGAAGGATCTTTCAAACAAAAATGCTACTATTGTTGAATCGAAACGAAAAAGGAGAAAGATGAAAATGGTGGTAGTGAAACATAAACTTTTTGTTTTTCTTAGTAAAATATCCTATAAATGAAATATTGAGATCTACAAGGATGTTTAATTTCGTTAAATTAAAACAACGGATTTATTTACAATTTTATCAACTGATCCAGCTATACATTCTTCTTAACGGCTATTGTTATTCATGTATTATTATCCAACGGTCATTAGCCCGCTACCTTATAAAGCTTTTCCGCACAGCCGTGCGGGATAGCACTGCCCGCCAAAAGATACGGTATAATATCTACCAAACATATCTTCAAAACCCTAATCTCAATCTTCATATAACAATACCTTGCAGTCTGCCTAACAACACCATCAAACATATCTTTACCTTAGAGATAGAAGCAGAAAACTCGAATCAAGTAGGAGATTTAGTTAATAAGTTCAAACAGGCTATTTTGGACTTAGGTGATACTTCTGATATTGTGGATTTTTCGCAAGCAAATGACAAAGAAGGAGAAGAAGATACAACTTGGGAAGCGAGTGCAACTAGAAAGATCATAACAGAAGGAAGAATGAAAGCTGAATACGGTTCACATGGCCTTTCATGACACCTGAGAGTTTAAGAAAGTAGAGGCTGACACAAACATAATGATTTTCAAGTTTAGCAACTGGACTCTGTTAAACAAAGTCATAGATGAGCGTCCTTGGAGTATCAATAAGCTTCTCCTGGTTGTGCATGATTATATTCCTGGCATGATCTACACAGAGAAACATTAGGACTTTCAACATTTTTGGATTCAACGGAAGTTTTTAGTACCCGAACATATGAATGTTGTTGTAGTCACTAAAATAGGTGAAATCATGGGACAAGTCATTTCCATTGAACCTAAAGATACCATTCCAATAGGTAGCAATCATGTAAAAGTTTGTGTTAATATAAATCTTACTAACCCTTTGCGAAGAGGAGTTAAAGCAGTAACTAATGCTGGAATTTCTCGTTGGATCAAAAAAAATTTATGAGAGACAACCGAGTGTAATTTTCACTGAATGTTATGTCATCAAAAACTGTAAGGTAGCATGCAAAGATGCTAAAAAAATTCTGGACAAAGCTTATGAAAATTCATATTTTTTTGGAAAAGCTGCTAATATAAGAAAGAATATTGTTCTCAACTCAATAAGAAATACACCTACATCTAAGAAGACTAACAAAGCTTTAGTGAATACCGCAGCTTTCGTTCCTCCTAGGATGATGTTTCCATTAATTTGGATTTCTTACTGAAGAAGTCAGCGGGTATGGAAGATGAAGAAACTAATCGACTTGGAAAAAGACACAGAGCTTCTGAGGATTGTCTCACTAAGACTAACAATATTGAAACTACATCCGCCACTTCCAACAATGTTTCCAACACTGATCTCTAGACAGATCAAAGGGTCACCACTAGAGATAACCAGAATGCAAACACAGAAAAAGAGAATCTGGTAAACTTTGAACTCATAAATCTTCCATTTTTAAATTTTTCTGTGGTCATTTTTGTTTTCTATAAAATCATTCTTTTCAACTTTGTTTTTTGTTTCTCTATACTGAAATTTCTTACTTTTAAGAAAACATCTACCACTTGTTTTTTTCTTCTTTTTTTGGCAATTATAAACATGAACATAATCTCTTGGAATGTTCAAGGTTTCAAAAATGCTACCACTAGGAATTATCTGAGTGATCTCATAAGAACTCAAACCCAGATATTATCTTCCTATGTAAAACAAAATAAATCAACACAAATGCAAACCTCTCTTAAAACAGTTCCATTATCCTAATAGTACTTTCATTGAACCAGTAGGATTATCTGGTGGTCTGGTTTTACTTTGGAAATAGGGTTTACATGTGATATAGTTGATACCTATAACAACATGTTTAATGTTATAGTTTAGTCAGATCCTAGCAAGCCAGAATTCTTATTGACATGTGTGTATGGTTATTCTAACTATGCTAAGAAAAAAGAACAGTGGAGCTTCATTCATCAAATCAGTTAAGCTAATAGAAATCCTTGGATTGTATTAGATGACTTAAGTTTCCATATTATTGATAAAGATGTTGGCACTTCTTCTTTTACTGATGGCTGGGTTAACAATATTGTCTCTAGTTGTGGTCTAGAAGATATAGGTTTTGTAGGAAAATATTATACTTGGTCCAATAATAACATGGGAAATGGCACTATAAAAACAAGGATAGACATGGCATTAGGTAATGTAAATTGGTCTTTAAACTTTCTAAACTCTAGGATGTTACATCTTAATCAACTAGGTAGTGATCATAGCCCTATTATGTTAGACACTAATATTACTTTACCTAATTGCTGGAAATCTTTTAAATTTTTCTTGGCTTGGTTAAATGATGATTCATGTTCCATTGTTATTGATAATGCTTGGAAATCTAGTATGAATGGCTCACCAACTTATCAGTTGGATAATAGACTTCATATTAGTAAAAGGATGTTATCATTATGGAACAAAGAGCATTTTGGAAATATCAATCAAAAGGTGGACAAACTTCAACTGGAGTTACATAAATTTCAAGAGCAGCCTTCATATTCAAGCACCAATAATGAGATTATAACATTAATAATGAACTAAGCAAGTGGCACGAAATCAAGATTGAAATCTATCAACAGAAGTCCATGGATCACTTTATCAAAGATATGGACACAAATATCAAGTACTTCCACACTAAAGTCAACAGAAGGAAAACTAGGAACAACATAGATTCAATTCAAGATTCTAATAACAAATGGTTGCAGTCAATGGATCAAATCTCTCAGCATCTCACTCAACATTTCAAAAATATCAACACAACTAGCAATACTATCATAGAAGAAGGCTTGTATAACATGCTGCCAACTCTTATTTCAGAAGAGGATAATATATCTCTTACCAGAATCCTCACTGATGAATAAATACACTCTACTCTTAAAACCATGGAGAAATGGAGTGCACCAGGTCCAGAGGGTTTTCAAGATGGGTTCTATAAAAGCTAATTGGGCATAGTTGGTGAACATGTTTGTCTTATGGTCAAAAAGTTTTTTGAAACTAAGTACATTCTCAGGCAGATAAATAAAACTTATATCTCTTTGATTCCAAAGAAGAAGAAAAGTACTAGTGCAGCTGATTACAGACCAATTGGCATGTGTAATACTTCTGATAATATCATTTCTAAAGTTATTGTTAACAGAATGAAACCTCTTATGGAAAAGATTATATCACCTTTTCAAGTTGCTTATCTTTCAGGAAGACTAATCAGTGCAACATAGTGATAGCTCAAGAAATTTTTCATTATATGAAGAAGAAAAGAGGAGAAACAAGATGGATGGAACTGAAGTTAGACATGTGAAAAGCTTTTGACAGGTTAGAATGACCATTCTTGATTAAAGTTCTTTCGTATTTTGGATTCAGTGAAGATTTGTGTGACTTAATCTATCAATGTATAAGCACTACTACTTTGTCAGTCATGCTTCATGGTTCACCATGTGATGAATTCTCACCATCCAGAGGCATCAGACAAGGTGATCCACTATCACCCTATCTATTTATTCTTGCTATGAAGTTTCTCTCAAGACAACTCTCATCTGCTCAAATGGATAAAACAAGTAAAGGTATTAAAGTGGTTGCATAATCACTAGCCATTAACCATTCTCTTTTTGCAGATGACTGCTTGATCTTTATGATAAACACATTTTTGTATTTAAGTTGTCCTCAATATTTTGTATTGTTGGTACTCGATTTTGTACTTATTATGGTGTTTTATGTGTTTGTATGTATTTTTGTGAAATAAATATTTTTGGAAAAATCGGCTCGAAAAATTACTCGGGGCACCCGCGGAGGACATTTGCTAAACGGATCCCCACTTTGGATAATGGGCACCTTATTTACTATTTGCACACCCTAGGGCGCCAACTGCTATTCACACCCTTGGTATGGTTAAGGTGCACCGTTCTTCTCATTTCAAAAAATCAGTTTTGGCGGGAAAATGTGACAGGCACAGGCAGATGTTGGAATTGATATTTAGGGGTGTTATAGAGAGATTAAATGGCTGAGATTCATTGGGATGTCTTGATTAGGCGTAACAGGCGTGGTATAATTGTTTGTTTCGATTTAATTTGGCTAGATAATCCAAGAGATGAAAACAGGGAAGTTCGTGCATGGGAGAGTTATTTCACGGGATTGCATGAGTTTTGGAGATTTTCTCATGATTTTCTTCAACAGATTGATTGGAAATGAGATACTGAGACGAAAAAAGGATGGTAAATGTGCCAGAATTGAGAAAATCATGGAGTTCACATGGTTTTGAGATGAAACGGGAAATAATAATTCGTCGGAAGATAATCTCGGAATTGGGTGTATATTTGGGAAGATTTCATGAAACAGCACGAGTCTACAACATTATCATCTAATTATGGAACATGTTTCAATAAGTTTGGAGTGTGTAAACAACAGCTAGCTACGTGAGAAGTTAAAACAGGAAAGAAATTCCTATATCTTGCATGAAAATAATTTTAATTGATTACCGAGTGATGGAGGATTATTGGGAGTGATGAGCGAGATTTTTTGGTCATGTTTGCTATAAAAGAGATGTTGTGGTGATAGAGAAGATCTATCGAGAGTTCGGGGAGAAAAGGGAGCAGAGAATAGAGATTTGCAGAGGGATTCATCACCAGCAAGAAGAAGAATACACAAAGAGCATAATAGTGCATTTTCAGTCGTTTATTTCTAGTGTCTTATTTTTCCCAACGGTTTATTTTTAAATCTTTGTAACAGTCTATTGCAATAAATTTAGGGTATAGTTCATCTGTGATAGTCAATTCAGTGTAGCAGCTGGGTTATAACGTCAATACAAAGTTGCAAACTACCTGTTTTTTTTATTTTTCACCCTTGTAAACACCCTTTGAGCAATGAAATCAACTTTTGAGCGTGTTTCCAACATGATGAGCTAAACCCATTCTCTGGGGCGACGGAGGAAGCTATTTCATCAACGAACAGTTGTATTTTCTATTTTATTTAATTTAATTTATGCAATTATTATATGATTATTTGCCTTGATAAATAAATTGATAAAATGGTTTTTCTTAAGCAATTGTTCTATCAATTGATGGAGCATGCTTAACCTAGGTTTTGATGTCCCATACTTTCGATCTACAATTGTTATTTCTAAAAATCAACTTTTGCAATATTTAGAATCAATTTGAACGGATGCATTGCATGATTATAATTAGAGAATTTAAATCACTTTGATATTGGTAAATAGTGTAATCTATAGCCCCAGTCTCCTCCATAATATTGATATCACTTTATTTGAGTTTATCTTTATTTAGCTTAGAAATTTAATTTAAAAATCTATTTCTTCACAAATCTTGAACGAACAATTACTACAACATCATTAAAAATTACATCAAATTTTGGCGCCGCCGACGCGGACTTGTCTTTATGTTTATAGTTTTACATTTAATTTTTAAGTTTTAAGGTTTTGTTTTTGTTTTTGTAGTTTTATTTGTTCTATTTTACGTTTTTGGGTTTTTGTCTTTTCACTACAGATTTTGGAATTTGGAGCGAAAGAAAAAGTTGCCAAAGCTTTTGGTGATTACTTAAAGATTTGGAGTCAAAGACAAAGCGAAAAGAGCGAAGAAAAAAAAACATAAAAAAAGGAGAGAACTTATTTTATTTTTGAAGGGGAATTCAACAATACAAGAAAAGAGATGAAATTGAGTGCTCTGAGGATCGAGCGAATTTGAGTTGACTCACTTAGCAAAATCGGTGACACTATTTCTCAATAATTATGTCTAATCTCTCTGTTTTTTCTACATTTTTATGATTTCTAAACTTAATCATTGCTAATCTCTGCATTTTCTTTCATTTTTAAGGTCCTAATCCATTATTTATGCTTGTTTTTCGTTTACATTCTTATACTCTTTTATGGATTTCTAATTAAACCTTTCTCTCTTATTTGCTTTTGCTCATGGATTTTTCTCTAATGGCTTTTGCCACTTTTGTTGTTGTCATCATAGCTTTTGCTGAGTATATCTACAAGCTTTTGCTTAGAGGACTAAAATGGATTGGAATCAAAACTTTTGTTGATGGTGTTCAAAGGAAGATGTTCCAACTCGGCACTCACTCACAGAAACGCAACGATTTCTCATACCGCCAATTAAGGAATTCAAAATTCAAAAACTGAATAGTCAGCTGCATGTGGTTAATTAGTTACCATATCTTGGCTTTTAGTTTCAAAATTGACAGCTATGCAGTTTCTCAATACACAAAAGATTTCTCTCAATTATGTTACCTTATTAATAGGTGTGAAGACTATTCGCATTCAATTCACAGCTTATTTTTAGCTAATGTTTATCTTCAAAACCCATGCAAATCTCATTCTATTACAGGCATCTTTCATAACCCTTACTTCACCAAAATATCTAAAGTCGATCAAAACTTTAAACAATCAACTCAGATGGAGGAAGGAAGCTCTAGTCAAATGGTAGATTTGGCAGAAAAGTTCAAGAAGGCCACTCTGGAACTTGGTGATGTTAATGAGATCGAAGTTTGTAAGCTTATTAATCAAGAAGAAGAAACTGAAGATAACTGGGAAGCCAGTGCTATTGGGAAAGTTATTATAGAGGGAAGAATGTGATATGACATGGTGGAAAAAGGAATTACTTTCACATGGCCTTTACTAACTTTGGAAAATCTAAGAATCATTGAAGTGGAACCTAACATTTTCATTTTCAAATTTAATCAATGGGAGCTACTTAACAAGGTAATAGATGAAAGACCACGGAGCATTAACAAGCATCTTCTCGTTGTCCACGATTATATTCCTTCCATGGTTTATACCCATAAACATTGGGCTTTTTTGGATTCAACTTAAGTATCTACTGCCAGAGCACATGAATGTCACTTCTGTAACAAAAATAGGACAGGTTATGGGGGAAGTAATTGCAATCGAACCCAAGGATGCCATTCCAATTGGCAGCACTCCAGTAAAAGTATGTGTTAATGTTGATCTCTCAATGCCTATGAGAAGAGGTGTTAAATGTTCAACTAATGCTGGTGTCACAAAATGGCAGCAATTTTTATTTGAACGTCAGCCAAGAAGTATTTGTACTGAATGCTATGTCATCAACCACTCAAAAACTGTGTGCGAAGATGCTGCAAATTTCTTGAAGAAAGCTCATGAAAATCCATATTTTGTTGGCAGGCATAGCAATATTCGGAAGAACATAAGCATTGTAGCATCTAATACTGAAGTGTCTACTACAAAGGTTCCAGCAGTGAAGACAACTCAAAATAAATTTGTTAAATCAACATAGTTTGTACCTCCTAAAGATGGTGAAGTAATCAATCTAGATTCTCTTCTCAAAAATGAAGTTGCAAGCGCGGATATGGAAGGGGATAGCAGATTGGGTAAAAGGCATAGAGCGGGAGATGTTGCAGCAAGTATTCCTCAAGCCGATGATGCATCTTCTCAGAACACTACTATGATTCCAATCCAAGCCTCTCTGAATACTCGTATGATCTCAACTGGAGAACTTCCAACAGCGCATGCAATTAAGGGAGATCAGGTACAAATTTTTCTCATATCTTCTGCAGTTTTCTTAGTTTTTGCATCAGCATTTATTTCAACAGTGCATTTAATTTTCTCTAGGGTTAGCAGTTATATCCATTCTTTGTTTTTAATTATCTTAGCTCACTGCATCATTACTGCTTTAATCATTTCACAAATTTCCGTGTCACACCACTATCCAAATACTGTTTTTTTCCCAATGAAGATCCTCTCTTGGAATTTATAGGGCTTTAAAAACCCTTCTACCAGAAATCACCTTAGTGAACTTGTTCGATCCCAGAACCTTGACATCATTTTTCTATGTGAAACTAAAATCTCTCAAGTAAAAAGTAAACCCTTACTAAATCAGTACCATTACCCTAATAGTGCTTTTATAGAGCCAGTAGGCTTATCAGGAGGTCTGGATTTATTATGGAAGAATGGTTTCACCTGTGAGATTCTAAGTACTGAACAAAATATGTTTAATGTAGTTGTTCAAAGTGATCCAAGCAAGCCTGAATTCTTACTCACCTGTATGTATGGCTTTTCACAATATAACAAGAAAAAATACCAATGGTCATACATTAAACAAACTAGTGAAACTTGCAACTATCCTTGGATTCTTCTAGGAGATCTAAATTTCCACTTGTTGGATGACAATAACCAAACCTCTTCCTCACTTGATGGCTGGGTTAACAATATAGTTGCTGAAAGTGGTCTTGAAGACATAGGATATGTTGGAAAAAACTTTACTTGGACCAACAATAACCTTGGCACCAGTTCTAAGAGATCCAGAATAGACTTGGGTTTGGGTAACAGTGAGTGGAGCAGTCATTTTTCTACAGCTAAGCTTTTGCATCTTAACCAAGTTGGGAGTTATCATACTCATATCCTTCTTGTTACTGATACTGAATATGAGCCATGTTGGAAACCTTTTAAATTCTTTTTAACATGGCTCAATGATGATACTTGTTCTTCCACTATATCTAAATATTGGGACATAAGTGTGACGGGCTCACCAGGTTTTCAGCTTGTTAAGAAGCTCCAGTCAGCAAGAAAGTAATTATCCATATGGGACAAACAACATTTTGGCAACATCAATCTAAACATTGATCATCTACAACATGAGCTTATCTTTGCTCAAATCCAGGTTCCTAACAATAAAATTAATAATCAGATACAGAGAATAAATACAGAATTGAATAAATGGCATAAGATACAAAATGAGTTTTTGCAACAGAAATCCAGAGATAACGTCATCAAAGATATGGATAACAACACTAAGTACTTTCATACTAAAATCAACAAGAAGAGAACAAGGAACAATATTTATGCTATACAAGATCACTCTGGCAATTGGCTCCATACTAGAGAAGACATCAGCTCTTATTTGACAAAGTACTTTAAAGATATAAGTACTTCATCCTCTCATCAACTTGAAGAAGGTAATTTCACAGTCATACCAACAATCATCACTCAAGCAGACAATCTCAACCTTACAAGAATACCAGGCAATGAAGAAATTTTCAACACTCTCAAGAGTATGGAAAATTGGAGTGCCCCAGGTCCTGAAGGTTTTCAAGCTGGTTTTTATAAAAGTCAATGGAATATAGTAGGAGATGATGTATGTCTTATGGTTTCCAGGTTTTTTCAAACAAAACATATCTTCAAACAGCTTAACAAGACATATATTTCCCTTATTCCAAAGAAAAAGAAACCTCTTTGTGCTGCAGATTACATACCAATAGGTTTGTGTAATACTTCTTACAAGGTCATCTCTAAAATTCTTGTTAACGGAATGAAGCCCCTAATGGAGAAGATTATTTCTCCATATCAAGCTACTTATGTTTCAGGAAGACTTATCAGTGATAACACAGTCATTGCTCAAGAGATTATTCATTCCATGAAGAAGAAAAGATGTCAGATTGGATGGCTAGCTCTCAAGCTTGACATGTCCAAGGCTTTCGATAGACTAGAATGATATTTCTTAATTAAAGTGTTAAGATACTTTGGTTTCAGTGAAGACTTTTGTGAACTCATTCATCAGTGCATCAATACAACTACTTTGTCTGTCATCCTAAATGGTTCTCCATGTGAAGATTTTCATCCTACTAGGGGTATAAGGCAGGGTGACCCTCTCTCCTTATCTATTCATCTTAGCTATGGAATTTCTCTCAAGACATCTAATAGCTGCTCAGAAAAACAACAACATCAAAGGCATTAAAGTGGCTGCTAACTCTCCAGCCATTAATCATCTGTTATTTGCAGATGAATGCTTGATTTTCACTCAAGAAAATTTGGATTCAGTCAACAATCTTCTTCAACTTCTTAACAATTTCAGCAGTCAATCAGGTCAGGTTATAAATTTTGAGAAATCTGCAGTGCATTTCAGCAAAAAGACTAAACCAAAAGTTGTAGCAAGCCTCACTCAAGTTTTAGGAGTAAAGTCTATGAGCTCAAAAGAAAGGTACTTAGGCTCTCCAATCATACTTGGACATTCCAATCAAGAAGCTTTCAAAGCTATTGAGGACAACTTTAACAACAGATTATCAACTTGGTCAACTACTACACTCTCTCAATCTGGAAGATCTACAATGATCAAGCATACTCTCAACTCTGTACCTATATATAAAATGGGTTCTTTCAAGTTACCTGATAAGCTAATGAAGAAGTTAACCACCATGCAAAGGAAGTTTTTCTGGGGGCATTCATCTAATAGAGGATCTAATCTTATTTCTTACTCTAAACTGTGCAGACCTAAGGAGCATGGAGGTCTTGCATTCAGGGATATGGAAAAACTTAATCTTGCATTACTGACAAAACTTGCTTGGAGAGTTTTTACTGAAGAAGATCAACTTTGGACACAAATTCTAGGGTCTAAGTATTTCAGATATGGTAATTTACTTCATCAAAAAATTAGGGATACAAATTTCTCTTACATGTGGATTGGTATTTCAAGAGGTCTTCAAGTTATCAAAGATAATTATTTTATGGAGATTAATAATGGAAGAAGAACAAAAATATGGAAAGACAAGTGGGTACCAAGGTTAAACCATCCCCTAGTTCCTGTGAATGATTTGCACAGATTTTATGAGAGTGTTGATGAATTAATAAATCCATATATGAATACTTGGAATGTTCCTCTCCTGGATACCTTGTTTGATGCCAATACTTCAAGCAGATTCAAGAGATTTTTATAGACACTTCCAAAGAAGATATTATGCTTTGGAATCCAGCTAAAGATGGAAAATTCTCAGTCAAAAGTGCTTATAACTATCTCACCAGGGATTCTAATAATAGTCAGGTGAATGGAGTCAATATTCAGCCAAAAGTTTGGAAGGATCTGTGGAGTTGCAGTGTTTCCCATAGAATCAAGTTTTTCTCATGGAAGTGCATACATGAATGCCATCCAACTAGATACAAACTTGCTGCTTGCAATCCTGGGATGGAAACGCATTGTGGAATCTGTGAAAGAGAAGAAGAGACAATAGAACATTTGATTTTCTACTGCAGACATGACAGATCGGTATGGAGAACAATCAATATAGATATAGATTTTGTGAGAGCTAACTGCAACATCATTTCAGAATGGGTCCTAAGCTGGTTCAATGGAAATAGTACAGGAATGAATGAGCGTCTTTTATTTACTTGTATGATAGGTATTTGGATCATATGGAAGGACATGTGCGAGAAGAACTTTCAGGGAGTAAAACTAAACCCTATTTCTTTAGCTCATAGAATATAATATCATTTAAACTCCCACCTACATGAAAATTTAATATGTGGTCCGTACAGTACTAAGAATAAGTCGAATTGGTTACCCCCTGCTCAAGGCATTGCTAAATTTAATGTTGATACATCTTTTGATCATGATACTAACCAAAATGGTACTGGTATGGTTTTACGTGATCATGCAGGCAACTGTGACGGGATCAAAGGGAGTTTCAAACATGGAGTCTTGAACCCAGAGCAAGGAGAATGTCTTGCAGTTAGGGATGCACTTTTATGGGACAAATAAATGAACTTGGAGGATATAAAAATTGAAGCTGATGCACAAGTAGTAATAAAGGCTGTCAATAAAGACCCATGGATGACACAATGGGAAAAAAGAAAATTAATTAGAGAGATTAAGCACTTAAGTACTTATTTCAATTCCTGCATTTTTTCTTATGTTAGTAGAGATAATAACCAAGTAGCTCACACTTTCTCTAAAAAATTTAGAGTTTTAGCTACATATTTGTTTCAGTATGATGACTTTGGGCAAGAACTGTATGATCTTTTAGCCCAAGATCAGAATTTCCTTTCAAGATAATCAATAAAACTACTCTTCGTATCAAAACAAACTTATTTTATTTTTTTTAGATTTGGTTTTTATTTCTATTTTTAGATTTAGTTTTAGTTTTAGTTTTGGTTTTTATTTTTTAGAAATTGTATTAGGAATCTTATATTTTTGTAATTTTTTTTTCTTTTGCACTTTATTCATGGACTTTGGATTTTGGGACATTATTCTTTTATTTTTAAACCCTACGGTAGGGTAGAATTAAATATAAACAGTTTGCAGAGAAGGACGAAAATTACGATATTGCCTCGGCCCCTTGGGTTCGTACATGACATAAGAGTCGTGGCGCGAGTCGACTACAACGGTTCTTCGCACGTCTGATATGGAAGGTAAGTTTATCTGAACACCCATGAATCCACAGTCAGCGGGTTACTGTTTTCCTTCATATGCATATATGTTGAGGACTAAAAACGGTTTAATTTTCTAGTAAAGGGCAAGGCCTGGCCATACAAGATAAGGGTTCGGATTTCACCATGTTCTCTTCTTGACCGCCTTAGGAAAACGATTCCAAATGCGAACCCAAGATTAAAATACTGACTAAAACGAGATCTATAGGGTAACGAGCTAAATAGGAAAGTCGTTCGAAAAAATATTGGTTACTCTATTAAGCATACTTTGAAGTTCATGATGGTTAATGTAAGTTGAGAGGGCCGCCATGTAACCCAAGTGAATGTTTTGCCAGTGAGGCATGGGTATTAAAGCTCCATTGAGCTTCCCTTATCTCTATTCAACTTACTTTAACTCAGATTAATTTCAGATAGGTTTGCTTAAATTGTAACGAATTTCCTTTCGAAAGACTAGAAACAATCTAAGTGGAGCCATCATGCTTGTTGTTTGCTAGAAAACTTTAGGTTTATTTTGGTGGAGTCATCCTGCTGTGTGTTTTCTTAGAACCTCCCTTCCTTAAGATTTTATTTTTTTATTTTTTATTAGTATATGCCAAGACCGCTCAAGTCCATTAGTGAGCATGCTTGGAAAATAGATACTTTTGGCCGTTTGATTAGTGACGAGCCTAGAAGTTATTCTTCTGTAAACGGGGAGCTCGAAGACTCTTCTTTAGAGAGCCCTGTTTTTGGAAACTTCAGTTTTGAGAATTTGAGTCTTAGTGAGGAATTCACCCCTATGATTTTGATTGTGCCAACAATGACAACTTTGAAGGAGTACATGTACCTAACTAGGTCCAACCGACCATCGTGCATTAAGTTTATACGGATAATTATGAGTTGAAACCTAGTATTCTATAGATGATCCTTATATTATTATTAGGAAAAAATGATGAGAACCCTTAATTTCATGTTAGGGACTTTGAAGAAATTTGTGGAACAGTTAAAATTAAGGACCTTACTGGCGAAGTCTTGAAACTTAGGATGTTCCCCTTTTCCTTAAGAGATAAAGCCAAGACCTGGATGCATAACCTACCATCTGAGTCCATAGAAACATGGAAGGAACTTACTGCTACATTATATTTGAAATTCTACCCTAAGCATAAAACTGCAGCTGTAAGGCAGATAATTAGTGCTAGTGTGCAACAAGAGGGAGAATCTCTTTATAGGTTTTTAGAGAGATTTAATAATCTCTTGTTGCAATGTCCTCACCATAGGTTTGAGAAAATAAAACTAGTAGAGATTCTTTATGATGGTTTAGACTATTCAACCAAAGCCATGGTCGAGTCTTTGTGCGCTGGAGAGTTTACTAGTAAAATTGCGGGTGAAGCATTTTTCTTCTTAGTAGATGTAGCTGAAAAATCCCAACACCCCTAAAAGACTCTTGGTTAATATAAGTAGCACCAATGTGGTAGATACAAGCTTTGGGTCAGATGCTAAGTTTGCTGCTTTGTCCAGAAGGTTAATAACTTTGGAATTGAATAAGTCTAAGCATAGATCCCTTGTTGAACCTGATGATAGGATTAGAGCCTCTCAAGTCTCTAGTTGTGGAGTAGAACCCAATAACTCATTTTAGGTAGGCCAGGTTAGTGAATAACAAGCCCATGCTTTCTATAACAACTATAGGTTTGAAAACCGTCAGAAGTTTGACCCATACTTAGATACCTACAATCCTGGTTGGAGAAACCATCCTAATTTTTCTTGGTCTAAGGGCCAAAATCAAGGTCAGTCTAGTAATTCTCAGCCTCCCCCGAGTTTTGGTTAAACTAAGAACTCTTCAGGTCCAACCCAGTTTCAAAACCCTTTTGAGAAAAAGATCTTTACCTTAGAAGAAACTCTTACTATGTTAGCAAAGAACCATGAAATATTATCAAATAACCATCTTAGCTTTCAACAAGAAACCAGGCAGAGTTTGCAGAATAATGCCAAGACTCTTGCTAAATTAGAACTTCAAGTCGACCAAATAGCTAACATTATAAGTGAGAAATAGGATAGAAGGTTCCCTAGTCATACTGATCCTAACCCCAAAGGAGAGAAAACGTAAAATCAAGTAAATTATATTTTTAACCCTTAGGAGTGGAAAGAAAGTTGACAATAAGGTTTCCATGCCCGATAGTGAACATGCTTTAGTTCACCCTTCTGGGATAGAGACCAATGAGGGTCCTGATGATCCCAGCTTTGTTCCCATAGCCCCATTCCTACAGTTTCTAGTTTCAACTAAGAGGGAGTCCCACTTTAATGATATATTGGAGGTTTTTAAGTAAGTCACTATCAACCTTCCATTATAATATGCAATTAGGAAGATTACCGCTTATGCTAAGTTCCTCAAGGACATGTGTACTCTAAAGCGTAAGCTTAGTGTCCAGAAGAAAGCCTTCCTATCTATTCATGTGAGTTTTATTATTCAGAATATTACTCCTAAGTATAAAGACCCGGGGCCCCCTATTATTTCTTGCACAATAGGTAAATACTGTGTTGAGAAAGTGTTGCTTGACTTAGGAGCCAGTGTTAACTTACTCCCATACCATATGTACCTTAAGCTAGGACTTGGTGAGATGAAAGCCACCCAGATGACACTTCAGTTAGTTGTTAGGTTTATTAAAATTCCTCGTGTTGTGATCGAGAATGTTCTTATTGAGGTCGACAATTTTATACATCCAGTGGATTTTTTTATCCTAGATACCCAACCTGTCCCTGACCCAGAGAACCAGATACCGGTGATTTTAGGTAGCCAATTTTTAGCCACATCCAATGTGATCATTAATTGTCGAAACGATATTATGAATTTTTCTTTTGGAAACATGACTATTGAGCTGAACATTTTTAATATTAGTAAGCTACCCTCTGAACTAGATGATTCAAGCATAGACAAAGTAAACATAATAGGAACATTAGTCGAGGAGTCATTACCAAACACTTTTTTAGAAGAACCATTAGAGAAATGCCTAGCCCACTTTGGGATTGATTTTGATGATGATAATATGATTAATGAGGTGAATTCTTTGTTAGATTCAACCCCTTTGATAGACACTAGTGGGTGGAAATCTAAGTTCGAACAACTACATGTTTCTAAGTCTACCCTTGTTCCTTCATTATAAGAGCCTCCTAAGTTGGACCTTGAATTATTGCCAGATACCTTGAAGTATGTGTTTTTGGGCCCATACGAGACTTTATTTATGATTGTTGCTTCCAACTTGGATAGTGATCAGGTAAGTAGGCTAGTAACCATCCTTCAAAAAAATAAGGAAGCTTTATGGTCGAACATAGCATGTATTAAAGGTATAAGTCCTATTGTTTGTATACATCAAATTTATTTAGAGGAAGACATCAAACTATCCAGGGAGATGCAATGTCGACTAAACCCTAATATGAAAGAAGTAGTTTGAACCGAGGTTCTTAAGTTGTTAGATGCAGGCATTATCTATCTTATTTCAGATAGCAAGTGGGTCATCCCTATTTAGGTTATCCCTAAGAAATCCTATATTAATGTAATCCAAAATGAGAACAATGAGTTAATCCCAAACAGAGTGACCATGAGTTGGCATGTTTGTATTGACTATAGGAAATTGAACAAGGTCACTAGGAAGGACCACTTTCCCCTTCCATTTATCGACCAAATGCTATAGAGATTAGCTGGACATAGTCATTACTACTTTTTAGATGGCTACTCCAGCTATAATCAGATCGTTATTTCCCCAGAAGACCAAGAAAAAACTACTTTTACCCGTCCCTTTGGTACCTTTACCGATAGACGCATTACTTTCGGGTTGTGTAACGCCCCTGCGATTTTTCAGCGTTGCATGATGAGAATATTTTCAGATATGGTGGAAAAGTTTTTAGAGGTCTTTATGGATGACTTTTCGGTATTTGGTTCATCATTTGATGAGTGCTTGCATCATTTGTCATTATTTTGACTAGGTGCAAGGAAAATAATTTAGTGCTTAATTGGGAGAATTGTCACTTTACGGTTCGTTCAGGAATTGTTCAAGGGCATATCGTATCTTCTATGGGTATAGAGGTAGACAAAGCCAAAGTTGACCTTATTAAGAATTTAAGGGTCCCTAAGACTGTAAAAGATATCAGGTCATTATTAGGGCATGCTGGTGTTTATTGTCGATTCATTAAGGACTTTAGCTTGATTTCTAGACCTCTTTGCAGTTTACTTATAAAAGATGTTAAGTTTGTCTTTGATGATGCTTGTTTAGAGGCTTTTAAGAAGCTTAAGACTTTACTCACTATCGCCCCCATAGTTAAGGCATCCAACTGGAACTTACCCTTTGAGATCATGTGTGATGCTTCAGATTTTTCTATTGGTGTTGTGCTAGGTCAGCGAGAAAAAAAAATTACTCCATGTGATTTACTATGCTAGCATAACTCTGAATGAGGCACAGTTGAACTATACCACTACAGAGAATAAACTGTTATCCATCGTGTTTTCTTTAGACAAGTTTTGACCCTATCTCTTAGGCTCTAAGGTCGTAATATATACTGATCACCTGTTTTGAAATATATTTTTTCTAAGAAGGATATGAAACCTAAATTGATTAGATGGATCCTTTTGTTACAAGAGTTTTCTCCAGACATTAGAGACAAAAAGAGTGCATAAAATGTAGTAGCATACCACTTGTTGATTCACCTAATGATTCCCTTCCTATAAGGGATAATTTTCCTGAAGAACAACTATTCTTTGTTACCCAATTACCTTGGTATGCGAATATAATGAACTATCTTGTTACTGGTCGAATGCCCCAACATTGGGGAAAACATGATCGTTCTAGGTTTTTATCTGAGGTTAAGCACTTATTTTGGGATGATCCTTATTTTTTTAAGTATTATCCAGACCAGATTATTAAGAGATGTATACCTAAGAGTGACCAGTTCAGTATTATTTTCCTTTGTCATGATCTTGATTGTGGGGGTCACTTTAGTGCTAAGAAGACTGCTGCTAAGATATTGCAGTGTGTATTCTATTGGCCTTCATTGTTTAAATACTCCCATATTTATTGTGTCACTTATGAACATTGCCAGAAATTAGGAACCATTTCCCGTAGGAACCTGATGCCTTTGAACCCTATTTTAGTTATTGAGGTCTTTGATGTGTGGGGTATTGACTTCATGGGTCTGTTTCCTAATTATTTTGGTAAAATATACATCCTTGCCACTGTAGCCTATGTTTGTAAGTGGATTGAGACGATTGCGTATAAAAACATTACCACAGGGTTGTGATTAAGTTCTTGAAAGATAATATACTTACACATTTTGGTACACCGTGAGCTATAATTAGTGATGGAGGGTTGCACTTTTGTAATGGACCTTTTAGGCTTTTGATGAAGAAATATGGTATTACACATAAAGTAGATACCCTGTATAATCCACAAATTAGTTGTCAAGTAGAGGTTTCCAATAGGGAGATAAAACATATATTAGAGAAAACAGTTAATCCTAATCGGAAAGACTGGTCACCTAGGATTACTGATGCCTTATGGTCTTACTTTACTGCGTTTAAGACCCCCATTGGAATGTCACCTTATCGACTTGTGTATGGAAAATCATGTCACTTACCTGTTGAGTTAGAACATAGAGCATATTTGGCTGTTATGCAAGTAAATTTTTCACTTGACAAGGAAGGAGCCCATAGGAAACTCTAGCTCAATGAGTTGGAAGAGATTCTTAGAGATGCATATGATAGTGCTAAGGAGTATAAGAACAAAATGAAACTTTTGTATGATAAAAATATTTTAAGAAAGTCATTTTCTCCAGGTCAAAAAGTTCTTCTTTATGATACCCGCTTGCATCTATTCCCTGGGAATTTACGTTCTCGGTGGACGAGTCCTTTTATTGTTCGCGCTGTCTTTCCTCATATAGCTGTTGAGATCGAGACACCAGATGGTAGTAGTTCTTCAAAGGTTGACGGTAAGAGATTGAAACCCTTTTTAGAGCCCTTGCCTATAGGTGATTTTCAGGAGGTCCCTCTGGAGGACCCTGTTTACCCTTGATTGACCATCAAGGCGGTTTGTATGTTGTATATTATTTTGTTCCTTAATCTCATTAGAAGGGTTGTTACGCTTTACCCCGGTACTATCTTTCCGACTTCACTCTTTATTTTTTCCTCATGTTACAATACTTTTGGTATTGCTCTTTCATTAGAAATATTGAGGAAAATTTTATTTTTAAGTTTGGGGGTGGGGAAGAAACTTTTTGTTAGCTTTTAGTTGCAATAAATAAACTCCATAGCCTAGAAATTTATGCATATTAAGGATGGCACTAACCAATCTAAGTGGATGGAAGCATCTTGGTTATAGGAGTTGAGGAACCAATCTGAGTGGATGGAAACATCTAATTAGAGTCTATCCATAAAAGCACAGAGCTCAGGTGTTACAAATAACATGTTAGTTTCACCGTATCTCAGGATCATCTTATTACTTTCTGTTTTTGTTTTTGCAAAAAAAATTATGTTGATGTCTGCTAGGTTGAAATAGAGTGATTGAGTTACTTTAAAAAAAAAAAAAAAAAACTAGACCAGACCATTAGACCAACCCGAATAAATTCAATAAAATCAACCATTGGTTCCCTTATATATGCCAGTTGTGTTGACCTAGAGTTAGGATTATCGACCGCTGGTTCAGTATTATTTTCTTTTGTGTTCCCTTATATATTCCCTTGTATATGCCAGTTGTGTTGATATTATTAAAGACCAGTATCTCAATCCATTAGGTCATGAGATTCATCTTAGCATTGACGTCCATTCATAACCATCTATTTCTATTTCCATCTTCTTAATTTATTCATGTGATTTGTTTGATTCCGGACATTGATGTCCATAGTGCGACTATCTGAGTAGGGCTCTGTCACTTATATATGAATTTTAGTATGCTTGAGTGCAAACTCATGTACGTCAATTGGAATTTCGCATCAGGGTACTTCCTCCTGTAGTCAATGAGAGTATGCCAACCAATGAGATTCTTTAGTGCCTTTCAAGGTTCTGCATTGATAACTAGGGTCTGGAGTAAAGGTTTTGTGGGTACACCTCTTGTAAACCCTTCCGAGACAAAACTCGGCCACTAGGGCCACTTAGGGGCTCAAAGGCTTATTGTATACGCTAAGTGAAATCGCGATGCCTGCGAAAGTTAGTTAGGATTTTATTTTCAGACAGGGTGCAGAAAATGTAGTATCAGACCACTTATTGATTCACCTGATGATTCCCTTCCTATAAGGGATAGTTTTCCTGATGAACAACTGTTCTTTGTTACCCAATTACCTTGGTATGCGAATATAGTGAACTGTCTTATTACTAGCCGAATGCCCCAACATTGGGAAAAACAAGATTTTTCTAGGTTTTTAGCTGAGGTTAAGCACTTCTTCTGGGATGATCCTTATTTGTTTAAGTATTGTCCAGACCAGATTATTAGGAGATGTATACCTAAATAGTGACCAGTTCAGTATTATTTTCTTTTGTCATGATCAAGCTTGTGGGAGTCACTTTAGTGCTAATAAGACCGTTGCTAAGATATTGCAGTGTGGATTATATTAGCCTTAATTGTTTAAAGACTCCCATATTTACTGTGTTAATTGTGAACGTTTCCATAAATTAGGAACCATTTCTCGTAGGAACATGATTCCTTTGAACCCTATTTTAGTTGTTGAAGTATTTGATGTGTGGGGTACTTACTTCATGGGTCCATTTCCTAATTATTTTGGTAACCTATAATCCTTTTCGTTGTAGACTATGTCTCTAATTGGATTGAGGCGGTTGTGTGTAAAACAAATGACTATAGGGTTGTGATCGAATTCTTGAAAGATAATATACTTACACGTTTTGGTACACCGCGAGCTATAATTAGTGATGGAGGGTTGCACTTTTGTAATGGAACTTTTAGGCTTTTGATGAAGAAATATGGTATTACACATAAATTAGCTACCCCGTATCATCCACAGACTAGTGGTCAAGTAGAGGTTTCCAATATGGAGATAAAACGTATATTAGAGAAAATAGTTAATCTTAATCGGAAAGACTGGTCGTTTAGTCTTACTGATGCCTTATGGTCTTACCGTATTACGTTTAAAACCCCCATTGGAATGTCACCTTATCGACTTGTGTATGGAAAAGCATGTCACTTACCTGTTGGGTTAGAACATAGAGCATGTTGGGCTGTTAAGCAGCTAAATTTTTCACTTGACAAGGCAGGAGCCCATAGGAAAATCCATCTCAATGAGTTGGAAGAGATTCGTAGAGATGCATATGATAGTGCTAAGGAGTATATGAACAAAATGAAACTTTTGTATGATAGAAATATTTTAAGAAAGTCATTTTCTTGAGGTCAAAAAGTTCATTTTTATGATACCCGCTTGCATATCTTCCCTGGGAAGTTACGTTCTCGGTGGACATGTCATTTTATTGTTCGCGCTGCCTTTCCTCATGGAGCTGTTGAGATCGAGAAACCAGATAGTCGTAGTTCTTCGAAGGTTAATGGTCAGAGATTGAAACCCTTTTTAGAGCCCTTGCCTACAAGTGATGTTCAGGAGGTCCCTCTGGAGGACCCTGTTTACCCTTGATTGACCATCAAAGCGGTTTGTATGTTGTATATTATTTTCTTCCTTAATCTCATTAGAAGGGTTATTACGCTTTACCCAAGTACTATCTTTCCGACTTCACTCTTTATTTTTTCCTCATGTTACAATACTTTTGGTATTGCTCTTTCATTGGAAACATTGAGGACAATGTTATTTTTAAGTTTGGGGGTGGGGAAGAAACTTTTTGTTAGCTTTTAGTTGCAATAAATAAACTCCATATCCTAGATATTTATGCATATTAAGGATGGCACTAACCAATCTAAGTGGATGGAAGAATCTTGGTTATATGAGTTGAGGAACCAATCTAAGTGGATGGAAACATCTAATTAGAGTCTTTTCATAAAAGCACAAAGCTCAGGTGTTAGAAATAACATGGTAGTTTCCCCATATCTCAGGATTATCTTATTACTTTCTGTTTTTGTTTATGCAAAAAATTTATGTTGATGTCTGTTGGGTTGAAATAGAGTGATTGAGTTACTTAAAAAAAAAAAAGACCATCAGACCAACTGGAATAAATTCAATAAAATGGACCACTGGTCCCCTTGTATATGCCAGTTGTGTTGACCTAGAGTTAGGATTATCGATCGCTGGTTCCCTTGTATATGCCAGCTGTGTTGATATTAGTAAAGACCAGTATCTCAATCCATTAGGTCATGGGATTCATTTTAGCATTGACGTCAATTCGCAACCATCTATTTATATTTCCATCTTCTTAATCTATTCATGTGATTTGTTTGATTTCGGATAATGATGTCCATAGTGTGAATATCTGAGTAGGGCTTTGTCACTTTTATATGAATTTTAGTATGCTTGAGTGCAAACTCGTGTACATCAATTGGAATTTCGCATCAAGGTACTTCCTCTTGTAGTCAATGAGAGTATGCCAACCAAGGACATTCTTTAGTGCCTTTCAAGGTTCTGCATAGATAGCTAGGGTCTGGAGTAAAGGTTTTGTGGGTACACCTCTTGTAAACCCTCCCAAGACAAAACTCGTCCACTAGGGCCACTTAGGGGTTCAAAGGCTTGTTGCATACGCTAAGTGCAATCGCGATGCCTGCGACAGTGAGTTAGGATTTTATTTTCCTGATTTGATTTACTCGAGGACTAGCAAATAATAAGTTTGGGGGGTATTTGATAAACTCATTTTTGTGTCTAAGTTGTCCTCAATTTTCTGTATTGTTGGTACTCGATTTTGTACTTATTATGGTGTTTTTTTGTGTTTGTAGGTATTTTAGGAAAATAAACATTTTTGGAAAAATCGGCTCGAACACCTCAATTACTAAGGGGCACCTTCTTTACTATTTGCACCCTCAGGGTGCCAACTTCTATTCACACCACTGGTCTGGTTAAGGGGCACCGTTCTTCTTCATTTCAAAAAATTAGTTTTGGCGGGAAAATGTGACAGGCACGTGCATGGGAGAGTTATTTCACGGGATTGCATGAGTTTTGGAGATTTTCTTCAACAGATTGATTGGAAATGAATGTGCCAGAATTGAGAAAATCATGGAGTTCACATGGTTTTGAGATGAAACAGGAAATAATATTTCGCCGGAAGATAATCTCTAAATTGGTTGTATATTTGGGAAGATTTCATGAGACAACACGAGTCTACAACTGTTATCATCTTATTCTAGAATGTATTTCAATAAGTTTGGAGTGTGCAAACAACAGCTAGCTGCGTGAGAAGTTAAAACAGGGAAGAAATTTCCGTATCTTGCATGAAAATAATTTTTATTGATTACAGAGTGATGGAGGATTATTGGGAGTGATGAGCGAGATCTCTTGGTCTTGTTTGCTATAAAAGAGATGTTGTGGTGATAGAGAAGATCTATCGAGAGTTTAGGGAGAAAAGGGAGCAGAGAACAGAGATTTGCAGTGAGATTCATCACCAGCAGGAAGGAGAATACACGAAGAACATAATACTGCATTTTGCAGTCGTTTATTTCTAGTGTCTTATTTTTCCCAACGGTTTATTTTTAAATCTTTGTAACAGTCTATTGCAACAACTTTAGGGTATAGTTCATCAGTGACAGTCAATTCAGTGTAGCAGCTGGGTTGTAACGCCAATACAGCGTTGCAAACTGCCTGTTTTATTATTTTCACCTTTGTAAACACCCTTTGAGCAATGAAATCAACTTTTGAGTGTGTTTCCAACATGATGAGCTAAACCCATTCTCTGGGGCGACGGAGGAAGCTATTTCTCCAATGATGAGTGGTATTTTCTATTTTATTTAATTTATGCAATTATTATATGATTATTTGCCTTGATAAATAAATTGATAAAATGGTTTTTGTTAAGCGATTGTTATATCAATTGATGGAGCATGCTTAACCTAGGTTTTTATGTCCCATACTTTTAATCTACAATTGTTATTTCTAAAAATCAACTTTTGCAATATTTAGAATCAATTTGAACGCATGATTTGCATTATTATAATTAGAGAATTTAAATCACTTTGATATTGGTAAATAGTGGAATCCATAGCCCCAGTCTCCTCCATAATCTTGATATCACTTTATTTGAGTTTATCTTTGTTTAGCTTAGAAATTTAATTTAAAAATCTATTTCTTCACAAATCTTGAATGAACAATTACTACAACACCATTGAAAATTACATCAATTTTTGGCATCGCCGACGCGGACTTTTCTGTAGGTTTAGAATTTTAGATTTAATTTTTTAGGTTTTGTTTTTGTAGTTTTTTGTTTTTATTTGTTTTATTTTACATTTTTGGGTTTTTGTCTTTTCACCACAGATTTTGGAATTTGGAGTGAAAGAAAAAGTTTCCAAAGCTTTTGGTGGTTTCTTAAAGATTTGGAGTCAAAGACAAAGAGAAAAGTACAAAGGAAAAAAAAACATAAAAAAAGAGAGAACTTATTTTATTATTTTAGATTTGGTTTTTATTTTTAGATTTTTTTAACTAAATCAGTCACATTAAAGTCACGATTGATGGATCCTAGGGAAGGAATATCAGAAACAAAAGACGAAGATGATCCGTTTGCTAATTATATTCCCTCCAAATATCAAAACAAGAACATTCTCAGCTCTTTAGTTGTTGTGCAAGTGGTTCTTCTTCTGTTGATTTCTATTTCAATATTCACTACATTTTTGGTACAAGAATTAAAGAATTGTAGATTTGGAGAAATTTTGTTGTGGAAGTTTTTATTACTATTTTTGGTACTTATTTGCGGAAGGCTAGTCTCTGACGGCGTAATCAAGATAGTTGTATTTACCATTGAAAAGAGCGTTTTATTCAAGAAGAAATGGATCTATTTTTTTAATGGTTTACGAACAGTTGTTCGACTATTCTTATGTTAGTCATGGTTCTGACCATATGGTTACTCATGATGAACAAGTAACTTCATGGATAAAATAACAATCGAACTTTATCTGTTTTAGTCACCAAAATACTCGTCTTTTTGTTAGTCGCAACAACTGTTGGGCTTCTAAAGACACTTACACTGAAACTTCTAGCTTCATCATTCCACCTCAAAAAGTACTTTGATAAACATGCACTGTTTTGTCAGTACATAATTGAATTTTATCTGGTTCACGGATTGATGAGCAACAAGAAGAAGTGGAATTGAACATACATATGAAGTTCCCAAAGATCACTATTCCAGAAATTACATCATTGAGTAAGAAAAATATTTTCTCCTGGAAGATGAAAAGCTTCACGAAAAGGATACATTGGAGTTTTCTCACACTGGGTGACAAGATAAGTCAACTGCAATAGAATCCAACTCCAACTGTAATAACATCGAAAACAAGGCTATCATTACCGCCAATAGTATATTTGCCAAAGTTGCTAAGCCAAATGCTAGGTAAGTCATTTAAAGGGTTATCAATCTAATTAGCTTTAGTAGAAACATGAAGGTGGGTACTAATTTTTTTAATTGTGTAATGATTTTTTTTTAAAACAGATCCATCATCTTAGATGATCTTGTGATTTTTAAGAATGAAGATCAAGCAGAGAGAATGATTAATCAGTTTGAAAGTACAAATGAGATGAAGGAAGTTAGTCGGGAAGCTTTTAAGAAATGGTTGGTGTTAGCTTTTAAAGGAAGGAAGAGGCTTGCTTTGACATTGGATGATACCAAAACAACAATTGACCAACTGCGCTTCATTGTGAATTCATCGGTTATCTTCCCGTTAGGGTGTATTCTGATTGTAATATTTGGAATTGTGAGAACATATGTTCTTCTAGGTTTATTCTCTGGAGTCGTAATGATGTCTTTCTGGTTCAGAGATAGTTTCAAAAGACTCTTAGAAAATATTATACAGTAAAACCTCTGTATAAGAATATATTAGGGACCACAAAAAATATTCTTATATGGAGGTCTAACTTGAATGGATAAAAAGAAAATTTTCATATGTATATTTGGGCATATTCATGCATATGCATAGGAAACACGAAAATGTATCTAAGTATATACAAGAACTATTTAAATGAGGATTTTTTTTTTTAATTTATGTATATACAAAATTTGTAATAAAAAAAATTCACATACATCACAATTATCACATTGAAAATTGGAAAATGAAATCAAATGAGTATGAAGATATTCGTATTAAGTTGTGCACAAAAAAAAAATCAAAATATCCATTTTGAAGCAAAACGAACTTGTAATATGGTTACAAGAATCTCTCATCTTAAACTTTGATCTATGACAATTAATATATATTTATATTATGATGTCAATTATTCTTATATGGAGGTAGCTTATGGATAAATAAAGATGTTTAGCTCATAGCTTATGGTTCCTTATGACAATTACTATATATTTATATTATTATTATTATTATTATTACTGTTATCTTCGTTTTTATGGTTTTGAAACTTTCCCTTTTGTTTTTTAAGACAAATAGTGGGTACAATTTTGTTTCTGGTATAATGATATGTTATACGGAATATAATATCAGTCATGTTTTGAATGTTCTTTTAGGGATTTATTAATTATCAGGTTTTTATGTTAGTAAAACCATGGATTATGATACCTTTTCTTGTTTTTGAAATTGGGCATGTTGGTAAATGATTGGGTTAATGGAATCAGTAGTTAGATGCTTTGTTCACATATTTGTTTCAAGTTCTTTTCTGTTGTAGTAGTATGACTGTGAACCAACTTGATTGTATTTGTTAGTATGGTATGGAAATGATATGTATTGATCTCTATACCTTGGTAGCTATTACTATAAAGGCGGAATTCAGAATAATAATAGACGGGAAACTTAGAAAACGGAACACAAGTAGTAATTCGAAGAAAATATCTTCTCTAGATTATAAACAAGAAAAAGATTACAATTCTCTATTTGTTACACTCACAATCTTCTCTAAATAGTGGATTAACCTTAAACTGTTTGCTAAGCTTGCACAAATATTATTCCAAGCTTTCTCTAGGTTTTCTATCTGTCTCACAAACCATAAGCTATGAGCTAAACATCTCTATTTATAGCTTTATGTCATACTTGGCTGACAAGGATTCTCTTCTGGATTGGTTTCCTAAACCTTTAAGGAATCTATTTCCTTATCTAGGAACAATACCTTTTTCTAGGTATATTTCGTTAACTAAAAGTATTGGATAAACAATACTCTTTCCTAACTAGGAATTTTGCCTAAATAAGGATTCCTTCCTAATATAGGATTTTATCCTCAATCCGTCTTGAGGATTACTAGTCCCCGAAGAGAGGAAGATACACAAGTATCAGGAAAAGATTGTTGAAGATGTATGTATGCATGTTAGGAGTATGTTTGTAATACCTCTAATGTATGACTAGAATATTATCATTGGGGATGGTATTTTTTGGCTTTTAAATTGGTCCAAACTTTTAAATTTCTGTCACACTCTGTTTACACCAGGATTTTAACCGGTCGTTAGTAACACCGTGAAAGAAAATGTGGATACAAAATACTTCCGTTGAGGTCTAAAGCTTATTTATTGGTTACACTAGGTTTACACCTAATACTTAACTGGACGTTACTAACACCGTTAATAGGTATACAATATTGTCAAAATCTAAATCTAACTAAGATATACTGTTATATCATCCTGGAAAAAAATATCCATTTATTTTCATTCCAAAACTTCTCCTTCTCTTTTCATCGCAAACACTTTTCCGCTCTTGTAGATAAACCCTAAACCTGAAACCATTGATATTTGCTGCAAACTAAACCTAAACCTAAAACCAAATCCATTCCTATCGAACAAAAACTAGGGTTTAGTGTTTTCGAACATAAGTTTTTTGTTCTGCTGAAAAACAGAGCGGAAGAAATTGGAAGATGTCGAAGAAAAAAAAATATCCAGAAGGAAAAATCAGTATGAATTCGACCTCATAACTCAGAAGTAAGAAAACCCATTGATCCCTAAAATTTTTTCTGTTTAAAAACTCCGTTTTAATTTCTGATTTTTAATTTTTGTTTTGTACGAACCTTTTTGCTTTCTACATCAATTGCATATGGCATCACTATAAGATGCTTGATTACTTCTTCGTTTATATCAAAATAAACTAAGAAGGGGAAGATGAATGCAAGTTAGCTCTTTTCATCCAATATCTGATATTTTTTGTCTTATACTTTCATGGGTTGGTGTTAATTTATTGGATTTCCATGGATGATTTATTTTCTCTATCAATCTTAATTCTGGATTTTTGGTTAAGGGATTTAAGGTGTCTTCCTTAAAAAAAAATTTCTTTTTTTTCTTTTTCTTCTTCTTTTGTGTTTGATTTTTTGTATTTTTGATTACAGACCAATCAAGTACCAATATTACTAAGAAACATTAATTACTCTATTAACCTTATAATTGCAGCTAAGGAGCTACACTGAGCAACACCATGGTCTCATCCGTGAATTTTTAAGCTCCATTGTTCTTCATTTTCTTCAAATCATGTTTTTTTTTTAGTAGTTGCACTTTGCAAGAATTTGAATTCGGATTTTGCTTCAGGAACCGATAGATGAAGATCCCATATTTGTATTAGCAATTCAAGAGGAAGGTTATAAATCTGCAATTGAACTGGCAGATTATATTGAGAAATTGAGATATAACTCTTTGATATCTTTCTAGATTGAGCTCGCTTTTAAGTTGGTGATCTAGGAATTATATTAGAGTTAGTCCATACAGATTTCCGAACGAAATATTGGGTGTGGTTGTTGTACCCCCGCTTTTTTCACTTCTGCTGGCAAATGAATTTGAAATCAACTACATTAACATTATCTAATCTGTCGAAATTATCTACCCATTTCTCATAACTTGATTTGAAAGTAAATAAAAATACCATTGTAAAACATCTTCATGTTGACTTTGAATGCTAAAATTTGCAGTACTATTAAAGATTATTTCAATTCACCTCGGTCCGTGGTATAAAGTCTTCTTGGTACTTGCATTTTATCAATAATTTCAGTAGCCAAGCCATAACAAATATCTGCCGCAGATGTATATTTAGACCTTACAACAGTGTGAAAGTTCGAAAATAAAATGTTCAAAAAATCATTTAAAATCCAAGCATCCTCCCAAAACCTTGTTTTAGCTCCATTTTTAACTTTAAATATGATATTCTTGATGAAAAACTCTTTACGTTGCACTGTCCCCTTTCATAGAGAAGTATCAAAGTTTCCTTAAGGACAATTAGACAACCAAAATACCTCATTTGCACCATATTTCTCATGAAAAATATTTCTCCACAAAGCATCGCTCTCATTGGTGTATCTCCATAACCATTTAACTAGTAGAGCATCATTCATACATTTCAACTTCTTAATCCCAAGGCCTCCATGTTGTTTTCTTCTATAGACTTTATCTGACTTTATTAAGTGTAGTTTTATATTCCCAATAATATTATTCCAAAGAAAGATCTTCATTATTCTTTCAAGCTTTAAATAAAAAAAATCGGCATCTCAAATAAAGACATACAATATAAAAGAAGAATGGATAAAACACTTTTGATGAGGATAATCTTACCAGCTCTTGTTAACAAAGGTCTCTTTCATCCATATAGTTTGGAAGTAAACCTATCGACAATGTTGTCCCACTTATGAATATTCCTTTTACTTGTCACCAAGCGGAATACCGAGATAAGATGTAGGCAAAGTAAAATTGTAGCAACCCAAAAGAGAATTAAAATGAGACACATCACCATCGTAACCAACACCATACATGTGACTCTTAGAAAAATTAATATGAAGACTAGTAAGTAACTCGAAACAAAGATGATGAACTCTTAGAAACTTAACCCACTCAATATCAGCATCTAAGAATATTAATGTGTTGTCAACAAATTGTAGATGACTTACCATTGTCCCATTGGCAGAAACTCGAAAACCACTGAGATAACCGTCCTCTTTTGATTTACATATCATTACGGACAAAGCTTCACCAAAAATAAGAAACAAAAAAGGTGACAAAGGATTACCCTGCCTAATGCCCTTATTACTCTTAAAATATCCCTCCGAGCTACCATTTATAAAAACTGAAAACCTCACATGTTCAACACAACATTTCACCCATCTTCTCCACTTCGAACCATATCCTATCTTCTCTAAAGCATTGTCTAAAAATTTCCAATTAACGTGATCAAAATACTTTTCAAAATCAATTTTGCACAATAACCCAGGGACCTTACTCTTTAATATGGAATCGATCAACTTGTTAGCTATAAGAACACCATCCAAGATCTGCCTTTTCTTTATAAATACAAATTGTTGTTAAGATCTTACATGAGGCAATGAAACCTTGAATCTCTCTGCCAACACCTTAGAAAGAATTTTATAGACGCCATTAGCTAGAATGATAGGTCACAAATCCTTGACTTCTTCCACCGAATATTTCTTAGGAATAAGAACTGTAAATGTATGTTTAAGCCGCCAATCAAGAAAACCTTTACTTTGAAGCTCATCAAACACCTTCATAACATCAAGTCTAATAATACTCCAAGTTTGTTGGTAAAAATATATTGGGTAACCATCAGGCCCAGGGGATTTAGATTTTCCCAATAATTTTATTGCATTGATAACTTATTCTTCATCAATATCTCTTCCAAACCACTCACCTAAATCAGTTGGGATTGACTTGAAATTGAGTCCATTCATTGTAGGTCTTAAAATAGTTTGATCTTGAAAAATTCCACAATACCTGTTTTAATTTCAGTTTAATCATCTGTCAACGACTTCTAGAAGAAAAAAAAACTTTTTATGAAGCAAAAACATTTTGATTCTGATTTATGACTTCTGCTTCTGGTATCCAAACATGCTATATACGGATTCGTCGAACATCAATAAACGATACTTAACAACTGCATCTCCATCCAATTCACCTAGTAGCAAATTGGTTATTCAACCACAAAAAATAAAATTAGATAGGCCAACTTTGGGTGACCAAGTTGGATTTTTCTTAGTCATCGCAGTGAGACCAACATGTTGTTTGTTTATTTCTAACTCAACTGACTCATCTGAATATAATTCATTGTTATGGTCAAAATTAATCCTCAGATTCAATTCATTAGCCATAGATAATCTATGGGATCTTGAAATCGGAGAGAGAATCATGACGACGGGGATACATAAGTGATAATTCAGAAGATGGGCGGAGGTGGACTGGAGGACACTGAATTTTCACAAGATGACTTGGGGGAAAAATAGTTTTGAGAGTACCGACTTCAAAAATAATTTTATTTTCGGGGATCATTGAGGAAACAATTATCGTGTTATTTTATTTTGACGAAAAAATGCTTCCAAAAAAAAAAGAAAAAAAAAGCAAGTCTCTATGATTAAAGAGGTAAGGAAACACTGTCCTTAAAAATAAACAAAAATTACAATTAAAAAAATACATGTTTCATTTTATTTTTTTATTTCCAGTTTTTAATTTTATTAATGGACTACTTTTAATGTTATCATTCTTAGTATTTTCTCAAATTAGGTCCCAAAAAAATTACAAGCACCAAAACACTTTTTTTTCCTCCGCAAAACATCTAGACCCGTGAAACGCACGGGAAGAGCATCTAGTAAAAACCAAAAAACAAGAAACCGATGAAAGTAAACCAAAATCTATAAGGAGTCGACCTCAACTCTGGCCTTAGCAAAACTCCCCCATTTTGCTTGTTCTGCTGGTTGTATTGGAGATGGTGTTCCAATTTTTGAAGCAATAAATTCCACCATCTTGATTGTTTGATTGCTCATTGATAACCCATGCACTTGAACTATAAAATCTGCATACTGGAACTCGTATTCATGTAGTTGCTTGTCTGGGTCAATACCTCCATAATAAGTAGATCTTCATTCAAACCCCATGGAGATCTCAAAATGACATTGTTATAATTACAACCAAGCTTAAACTTAACTCTGTATATTGCTTGACCGAAGATAGACACCTCAATACCCCATGATGGTCTCCACGATCTTTGAAGCATGTTGTAGAGAATAATGAGACCATATTCTCTTTTTGTGATGGTAATACTGATCAATGTATGTTTGTGTTCTTCACTTGGTTTAGCTACATCATTAAGAACTTCAAAGATCAAATCATCCTCTTTCAATAAAGATGTCATTCTTGTTGTGATGTCATTGTATTCTTCATCAGTTGCCAATGTTGTTTCAGCCATGTCTTTTTTAGGCGACACGACCAAAACACAGATGAGAAAAACCTAATCGTAAAAATCAAATGACGAACAAAGAGAGATAAAGGAAATAATAACAAACTCAAGTCAACCTGCAAAATCACAAGCCAAACAACATAAAACACATTAGTAAGATCAAGGAAAATTGTCCGAATGACGAGAGAAAATCATCCAGAGATGAAAAAGGAATCTCCTTTTTTAGGAGAGAGAAAATCATCATATTAACGAGAGCTTGAATTTTTATTTTTATTTTGGTTTTATGTTTATATTTGTTATGTAGGTGTTTTAATATGCTTTTTAACGGTATAAAGTTTACGAATATCCGTGGTATAGTTTAAGATATAATTAAATTTTACTAGTTATTATTCATAAGGGTATAATTATAAAAATACTTAAAAAATACTCCCCATTTCTCCTTGCCTTAAGAATTGTGCAAATCCAAACTAGGACATCTATTTTTGGACGGAGGGAGTATAAGAAAGGAAACTGTAATCCTCTTTGGACCATTTTGAAGAAGTACTATAATTTTTGGCGTCACACGATTTTAAGATAATATTTTTTTCGGTTTCAGATTTTTATTACTATATGAAAAATATTAACCGTGATCTATATTATCAAGAAACTAATTTAACTTTAAAAGATAATGCTGGACAATCTACATTGGGTTACATGACAAATTTTGGATAATATGCATATTTTACAAGGTAAAAAAATCACACAAAATGTTTAAACATCAAAGTCACTGTGCAAATATTAAGAAATATTAAATCAGTACGGATATTGGGTTATAATAAGAGATTTTGGGTCGTGATGCAGACTTGGGGTCACAAGATAATTTTTTTACGATGACAAATTTGAAAGAACTTATAGATTTTGGATCACTATGCAAATTTGGGTTATTGAGCAAACCTTTATCACAAGGTTGATTGCAGCACCTCAAGAGTTCACCTACTTAGAAATCAAATATTTTATTTTTAAATACGAAAATAGATTTTATTGAAGATTAAGAAGCAGTTAATTAAATATGCTTGAATACATTCACCAATTCCTATTGGAAAGGAATTATTCCATTCTTTTTTTCCTACTAACTCAATAGAGAATTTTGCGGCTACATGCGCTACATTATTGTAGAAATCGGGGTTCGTAGCAGGAAGCACGGGTCGAGTGCCTGTCTATTCTTTCGTCCACAATTGTTATGGGGCGAGGTCCATGTGCTCATCCGTTCGTGGATTTTTAATGTACACGGTCCGGCAGAGATATTTTTCTCACTAGTTCGTTAGTAAGGGGGATAACTCCCAAGGAAAAGAAAGAGATGTTTTGAAGTCGCCACCTGACTAAAGGGAGTCAAGACCCTTTTAACTAGTTTGAATTCTTTTGAGGAAAACAAAACCTAGTTATGACTTTCATGTTTATGGTCTGCTATCATAGAGTCTGGGTAAGGAGATTCTAGTACGGGATGGGAAGGTGTTAGGCACCCATCATCCGCCTAATCGTAAGATTGGCCTCTACTTCATGATTAATGGGGAAATGTTTATAATTTATTATTAATAATAACGAATAGTAATTAAATAGTGATTTGAATAGTGACTGAATAGTGGACAGTGATGAATAGTGATTTGAACAATTAGCCTGCTTTATTATTACTTTCTTGGCAATGGGTCTAATGTGGGAGGGAATTCCGCTTTAAACCCACATTTTGATTTATCCCACTCGGAAAATTAATAATAAAACATAATTATTTTTATGTAATGTAAAGAGTAGCTGCGGTGTTACTACGAAATGGAAAAACCATTCCGTTCCCGTATAACTACATAATTACCGAAAAGATAGGCAATTAATATACCTGAACTATGATATTGAAACTTGAAGGATTCTTATGACGATTTCTTGCTTTCGTCAAGTATGCAGAAAGTAATTAATGTACCAGCAATTTAATGCTAATCTTTTAAGAACTTAAAGACAATTAACCTGAAATATGATGTAAGAAAACTTGGAAAGATTCTTATGACGATTTCTTGCTTTTGTCAAGTATGCAGAAAATAATTAAAGTACCAGCAATTTAATGCTAATCTTTTAAAAACTTAAAGACAATACTTGATTTGATATTACTAAATGAAAGAAAATAAAGGAGAAAGTGTTTGAATGCGAGAAATTATTATTGAGTCTCTGCTCGAAGTGTTTTTCAATGTTTTTCTAATGTTTGGAAGTGTCTCCAGTCTGTTTGAAAATGAGAAATTCGATCTCTATTTATAGGGCAAAAAAAAACTTCAACTCTCCGCCAATTTCGGTCTGCTTTTTTGAAATTAAAGGCCGTAAATTGTCCTTTTTTCCCTTCTTTTCTTCGTTGCTTTTCAATTGTATGCGACAATTAAAAATCTGATTATGACATGTGGGTCCGCTGGGTATTGTTCACCGATGTCAAGAACATGCTTGATGTGAAATCAGGCTCCTACCCAAGCTCCATATCGTCCCCTGGAACCTAGTGATGTATTTAATCAAAAATCATTGTTGATCAAAATACATCACCATCGTGATCATCATGATGACCACCATTGAAAACACCCATGTTCTTCATGAGGAAGAAAAAGAGGTGCCCTTAGTAAAAAGTCGGGTGCCTTTAGTATTTCTCTTGAACTTGACTGCTTTGACTTTTAGTCTTATGAGATTTTGTTTTGCTCATAACTTCTTTATACAAACTCAGAATGATTCCATTCTTTTGCCATTGGCTTCGTATTTTCCTCCTCTTTAACATGATAGCAAGAATTCCCAGGTTTGGAAGGATAATGAAATGGGTAGGAGCCGTGCTTGTGGGCTTGAGAGCTTGTGGGCTTGATTGGGTAGAGCTTGTGGGCTTGATTGGTAGTGTTTGTGATCTTGATTTAAAGGATATGAGAATCCTTAATGGCTCCACAAAGAAATTCTCTTGTATTCGGCTCCGAAGTACAAGAATGATATTTTCCATGGAAGGTGCGAAAATGGGGTGTCAACAGTTTCCCCTCTTTGAGAGTAACCGTTTTCGGTTAACGAACAAATCCATGAACACCTTTTCGCACCCTATTTTATTTCAAGAGGTGGTTTTGACGAGTTGATGAAGAAATTCTGACGTTGGATGGGTTTGCCCCAGTTAAGCTTGTTAGCTGCATTTTCTTGATGTTTTGGAACCTTTGCGGTTGATTTAGTTGGATTGCCCTTTGTTCAAGCCGATTGAATAGTTGAAAAAGTTGATGAAGAATGATACTAACATTGGCAAAGTTTCCCTGGTTGAGCTTGTTAGTTCCATTTACCATATCTGGAAATGCATCCTCTTGGCTGCCCTTCCACGCTTTTCCTTGACATGACTTGCTTTCCTTTCACAAGACGATTCTTTTAAAGTATTTTTTTTCAAAACTTCTTGAGGAAGTAATTACCCCTTTTTTCTTTATAAGATAAAGGAGAAAGACCTTTCTTTAGGTAAGAAAATCCTTTTCTTTTCTTTAATATGTCGTCTAGGCGGATGGCTATCATTATTCCTGATCCTCCAACTTTGCCTATGATGCGTAGAAGACGAAGAGTTGGGGTTTTAAACAATGTGGATAATCACATTTATGCGATAATTCGGGAAAACCCTGTGAGCTTCCTTGTTGATCGAAATTTTCTTCTTCGTTTTTCATGTTTTGTTTCATTATTTCTCAACCATTGCTTTCTTTCATAGAATTACGCTTGGGCGCGTATTCGTGGAGGGACTGCTGGCATAGTAGAATGGTGGCTGGTGTTGAGACGATGCAAAGGTGTACGTGAGCTTGTACAACAGATCGGTTGGTACGACTTTATTGAAGCTTTGGAACCATTCCATGATGGTGAGAATGCTTTAGTCGTGGCAGAAAGATGGTGGGGGGATACTAATTCATTTCACCTGCCACACTGTGAGTTAACCATCACTCCTATGGATTTATACATGATTACTGGCATCCAAGTGGGGATAGGAGCTCCCGTTCCGGTGGGTGTAAACGTGACAGAGGAGAATGTCAGAAACATGTTGGGACCACATTGTGGGGATATCTTCCCTAAAACTTGGTACGTCATCTTAGCTGGCTTGAAGACGCATTTCTCGGTCCCTAAGATGGATCTCGCTGCTGACGCTTCAAAATATGATGCTAAAGTTATTACAGTTACCAGAGCTTTTCTGATCTTTGTTTCGGGTCATACCTTCCTTGACTCTTCTGGTGGCTATATCAAATCAGGCTACTTGGCAGCATTTTCTGACCTTGACTTAGTGAATTTTTACGATTGGGGAAGTTGTGCGATGGCGCGACTTTACACCTATATGTCCCGAGCAACACGCCTTCAAACAAAAGCCTTATGTGGATTCTGGCCCATCTTGAATGTGAGTATATTTATCCTTGCTTTAGGCTGAACGATCTTGGACCTCCTTTTTAACACCCATACTTTTCTTTGTAACAGTATTGGTGTTACAAATATTTTTCTCTTAGTCGCCCTCCTTTTGATACAAGCTTCTCCAATAGTCAAACATTTCCTCGAATGGCTAGATGGAAAGGTGCACTTCGAAGGCACTCGACTGCATATACACGCCTTTGTTTGGAGGGAGCGACAGTTGAATCTGTAAGAAACCCTTTTTTTTTTTTTTTATTTTTTTTTTTTTATTAATATATATATACCTCCATTTTGATCGCAGATTTGTTGGGACCCTTGGAAGGATTATCTGATTCGGTGTGATGAAAGGGCCTTTCATGCCATGTCGTCTAGCATGCTTCGGTACTTGTTACGTGGCCCGGATTACTGTGCTTGGTATCTTGGTGACAGATTTGGGAGACAAATTAGTCAACCAGACGCTACACCTCGTTTTCCTCCTCCCGACGTTACATGTTTTCCTTATGCATCGTTTAGTGATATGGACGAGATTTCACGCCAACCGCAACGTTCCTATGAAGATTCAGTTGACCGGGGAATGAATTTTGAATCATATTGGAGATCTGTTTCTTTAGGTCCACCTCTTGCTATCCAAGATTGTCGGGAGAATCTTGTAGTGGGTGATCCGGGTTTTGCCCCTCGTCCATTATTGATGGGATCTTCAAGCAATGCTCCTTATCAACAAGTTCCATTAACGGGCTTCGGTCATCTTCTTCCAACATTGGATTTCCAAATACCTATCTTGGGGACTTCAAATGTGGTTCCAATTAAAGGTGGCCCTGTTGACCATGAAGATATTATTGGTTTACCTCTCCCGGATGATATTCCTGAGGTACCGATGCTACTCTGCCCTTCTTGCCTTAATGACTTAATACTTTTTATTAACTCATTTCTCATTTCAGGCTTCCAGACCTCTTCAAGAATACTTGCTTCGTTTGGTGGATAGCCGTGGGCGCCAGTTGACATCGGTGGTGAATGAGATGTACGGTATCATGTTGAGATATGATGAAGTCAGTAGAGAATCCCTGGAGAGGAAGGCACGTATTGATACTCTCTCTGAAGAATTGTCCACGCTTCGACTTCTTTATGAGGTAGAATGCATTTTTTTTTTACTTTTTTTACTTTTTTTTTTCTTTGAAGAATTGTCCACGCTTCGACTTCTTTACGAGGTAGACTGCATTTTCTTTTGATTTTTTTTTTTTTGGATACAGGGAAAAGGAGCTAGCGGATCGGATGAATGACCCTAATGGGTTGGAGAAACCCGACGGGTCATGGATCACATTTCGGTTTGCCCGAAAAGTGGTTTGATGAAGCCCTAATCTTTTGCTTTAAATACTTCATTTTCTTCTTCCTCGACCATCAGTTTCTCTTTCTTCCTCTGCTTTTTTTTTCTTCTTCTTCTGCTTCTCTGCAAATCCGCCTCTTTTCTCCATCTTTTCTTCAGATCTCTCTTTTATCTGCCAGATCTGTGCTTTGATCTTTCTTTTCTTGATCACCTTCTTCATGTTTTTCTACTTTCTTCTTGTTTGGTTTATTGTTGTTGTAATCATTTACTGGTGGAATGTGCAAGATAGAGTTTGATCGGATGGAAAAACTTCTCTCTGAAGTAGTGTTAACTGAAGTGAGATTTTGGTGGAATCTCAGTATAGATCTGTGTGAATCTTCTCTTTTCTGTGCTTGACGATAGTAGATCTTGAGATCCAGATTAATGTTTGGCTCGGAGATGAAGATCTGATGATTTAGGGGAAGATGTAAGATCGTTCCATATGCAGCTTCAAAATACATACAAAGATAAATCCAGATTTCAAAGTTGAAGTCGGATTTAGATTTAGCTGTATTCTGACAAGTATGGATGATCTTCCTGGGATGAAGATGTCTAGATCTAGTGTGTCACATGGACAATTTTGCCACAATCACACATTGGTTTCGATCAATGGGAAATGGTGAAGAAGTTGAATCTTGGTCTAAACTCAGATAAAATCACCAGCTTTCCTTATTTGTTTTTCATTTCTTCTTCTTTGGTTTGCCGCCAGATCATTTTTTGTTTCCTGTTGTTGTTGTTCTTTTTTCTTTTCTTTTGTTTGTTTCTTTTTGTTGTTATTTCTTTTTTTTTTCTCGATATGAATCATGTATCCTTTAGATAAGGAAGAGTTCATGCTTTTCATTGTTGTAGACGAAGATCTTGTAATTCCTTCATTTGTGAATGAAATATTTTCATTCTGGTGGTGCTTCTGTCCTTGGTTTGACTTGCACTGTCTTTGTAGATCGTTGACTCCGGTGGAGAGGCCTTAATTCAGATAACTCGTCGTTCAAAAAAGCTTAAAGCATGGTTAGAACATAGTTAGGCTTAAAATAACACTCAAGAAACTTTTTCCTCAGTTGCCTATTTGGTACGTGTGCAAGGCACAATATCATCCTAGGGCTTTCATCATCAGCATTTATTTTATTTTATTTTTTGAAAACAAAACAAAAAAGACAAAACTTAAAAATTTAATAACTGCCAAAATACTTAAATTTTGATTTGGAGAGTTTAGCTCAGCTACCTATCTGGTTGCTCATAACACCATACCCAAATCCTAAGCTTTTCATCATTGACAAACTTTCCGTTTTTTTTTTTTTTTTTAAAACAAATTTTAGCAATCTGTTTTTTTTTTTTTGAAAACAAATTTTAGCAATCTTTTTTTTTTGAAAACAAATTTTAGCAATCTTTTTTTTTTTTGAAAACAAATTTTAGCAATCTGTTTTTTTTTTTTTTTGGAAAACAAGTTTTAGCAATCTGTTTTTTTTTTTTTTTTGAAAACAAGTTGATAAAGTAGAGAACAATGATAAGTGCTTGACAAACCAGTTGTTCTTTTGAGGAGGTGCAAGGATTGGTTATGCTGGGATGTTTCCTTCGATTAGGCATAATACCTCTTGAGTTGATCTGCATTCGCGGGCCTTGCATGTTCTTCTCCATCTAGGTCCATTAATTGTATTGCCATCCCCTGAAAAATCTTTTTGACAATGAATGGGCCTTCCCACTTTGGCTTGAACTTGCCCCTTGGGTCGGTGTGCTTCACTGGACGGATCTCTTTGAGCACGAGATCTCCTTTGTCGAAGTTGCGTGGTTGCTCGTGTTTGTTGAAACTGAGTGCAACTTTTCCCTGGTATGGTTGGGAATGGTCGGATGCTGCTTTTCTGAGAAATATTCTATGAACAAGTTGATGGTCATCGGCCATGTTGCATATTGAACATGGTCGTTGGTTGCATACCATATTGTTGCTCTGCCAGTTAGGCTATAGCCGAAGTATTTCTTTAGATATCTCTCTTCGTTCATCTCCCATTTCTCCATGCATGAAAGATATGATTTAAGGTGAAGAATTGGTGATTCCACGCCATCGTAGATCGGGAAATCATCCGCCTCAGAAGGTTGTTGCTCAACACTCGTAGAGTCCATGCATACTTGTGTAGTGCCTTCTTATAATTGATCTGGCGTCATTGTGACTTCTTGCAACCTGGAGATTTCTATTTCTTGCATTTCTTCTCCTTTGCTATGGTTGTCGGAAAAATCCTCTTCATTGTCAGAGAGACTTAAAAAATTATTGAGTTGAGCTTCTGGATTGGATAGAGCTTTCTCAGATTTTTTCAACTTATCCTTATAAGATGTTACTTTCTTTATGGTGGAGTTGATGCGATACTTGAAACTCCTTTTCCGGTTGAGGAATTCATTTGTAACATCTTTTAAGTTGATAACATGCTTTTCATGTTCGGGAAAGCTTGTGTCACCATGAAATGTTTTAGGAGCGTCATCATTGTTAAAAGACATCTCCGTTCTTGAGGACTTGATTCCTTCGCAGAAGTACACTTTAACAGCCGCATCAGCATCTTTTCTGGTAACACTTCTAGTTGTAGGAGCCATAAGCTTCAATGGTTCACAACCAATGATGGTACCTGAAATATGATCATTTCTCAAATAAATATTAGTAAAAAAAATAATATTTCCCTTTTAATCATTTTTCAAGTCGAATCTCTTATTTATTCCCCAGCAGAGTCGCTACTGTAGAAATCGGGGTTCATAGCAGGAAGCACGGGTCGAGTGCCTATCTATTCTTTCGTCCACAATTGTTATGGGGCGAGGTCCATGTGCTCATCCGTTCGTGGATTTTTAATGTACACGGTCCGGCAGAGATAATTTTCTCACTAGTTCATTAGTAAGGGGGATAACTCCGCAAGGAAAAGAAAGAGATGTTTTGAAGTCGCCACCTGACTAAAGGGAGTCAGGACCCTTTTAACTAGTTTGAATTCTTTTGAGGAAAAAAAAACCTAGTTATGACTTTCATGTTTATGGTCTGCTATCAGAGAGTATGGGTAAGGAGATTCTAGTACGGGATGGGAAGGTGTTAGGCACCCATCAGCCGCCCAATCGTAAGATTGGCCTCTACTTCATGATTAATGGGGAAATGTTTATAATTTATTATTAATAATAACGAATAGTGATTTGAATAGTGACTGAATAGTGGACAGTGATGAATAGTGATTTGAACAATTAGCCTGCTTTATTATTACTTTCTTGGCAATGGGTCTAATGTGGGAGGGAATTCCGCTTTAAACCCACATTTTGATTTATCCCACTCGGAAAATTAATAATAAAACATAATTATTTTTATGTAATGTAAAGAGTAGCTGCGGTGTTATTACGAAATGGAAAAACCATTCCGTTCCCGTATAACTACATAATTACCGAAAAGATAGGCAATTAGTATACCTAAACTATGATATTGAAACTTGAAGGATTCTTATGACGATTTCTTTCTTTTGTCAAGTATGCAGAAAATAATTAAAGTACCAGCAATTTAATGCTAATCCTTTAAAAACTTAAAGACAATACTTGATTTGATATTACTAAATGAAAGAAAAATAAAGGAGAAAGTGTTTGAATGCGAGAAATTATTATTGAGTCTCTGCTCGAAGTGTTTTTCAGTGTTTTTCTAATGTTTGGAAGTGTCTCCAGTCTGTTTGAAAATGAGAAATTCGATCTCTATTTATAGGGAAAAAAAAACTTCAACTCTCCGCCAATTTCGGCCTGCTTTTTTGAAATTAAAGGCCGTAAATCGTCCTTTTTTTCCCTTCTTTTCTTCGCTTCTTTTCCTTCGCTGCTTTTCAATTGTATGCGACAATTAAAAATATGATTATGACATGTGGGTCCGCTAGGTACTGTTCATGATACTATTACTATTCAAAGTACTTTTACTGTTCACAGATGTTACTGTTCACCGATGTCAAGAACATGCTTGATGTGAAATCATGCTCCTACCCAAGCTCCATATCGTCCCATGGAACCTAGTGATGTATTTAATCAAAAATCATTGTTGATCAAAATCCATCACCATCGTGATCATCATGATGACCACCATTGAAAACACCCATGTTCTTCATGTTCTTCATGAGGAAGAAAAAGAGGTGCCCTTAGTAAAAATTAGGGTGCCTTTAGTATTTCTCTTGAACTTGAATGCTTTGACTTTTAGTCTTATGAGATTTTGTTTTGCTCATAACTTCTTCATACAAACTCAGAATGATTCCATTCTTTCGCCATTGGCTTCGTATTTTCCTCCTCTTTAACATGATAGCAAGAATTCCCAGGTTTGGAAGGATAATGAAATGGGTAGGAGCCGTGCTTGTGGGCTTGAGAGCTTGTGGGCTTGATTGGGTAGAGCTTGTGGGATTGATTGGTAGTGTTTGTGAGCTTGATTTAAAGGATATGAGAATCCTTAATGTCTCCACAAAGAAATTCTCTTGTATTCGGCTCCGAAGTACAAGAATGATATTTTCCATGGAAGGTGCGAAAATGGGGTGTCAACAATTATTAGGTAATCTTTTAACAAAGGATCAAGTCCATGAATCAAATTGTTTAAGTAAACAAATATAGTCTTCTAATATATTGTTTTGGAACCAATGACTTAGGAACCATTCGCTGCCAGCACCACATTATTACAATCTCCCTCAAACTGAACATCTTTTAGTATATTCTTTAGCCCATTTGATTGCTTCCAACAATGCCAGTTCTTCAGCCTGTTCTGTATCAACTGTAACTAGGGGAAGGCATCTAACTCCATGGCAGACACCTGCAAACCACGCCAACTTAGTCCAATTCCCGACTTTCCAGTTTCTTTAAAATATAAAGCATCAACATTGATCTTAAAAGTTCCTAAGTCCGGACACTTCCATGTTGGAATCTCTGATACCACATTATTCATCACAGATTGTTGAGCATTTTCTTTTGTCTTAACCGTTCACTAAATTCCTTGTTAATTTTCCTTTCAATTTCTGGAACTCTACCCTGCACATTATCAAATATCAAGGAACATCTTACCTTCCAAATATTCCATAGGCATGTAGCAATTTTGTCAATATTGATAATCAAATTAGCAGAATTATTAGTGCCTCATAGGAAATTGTTAACTAGCCAATCATGAAGCACAATATTAATTATCCATAAATTTAGATAGAGTAGAATCAGTTACTCCCCATATTTCCTTCGTGACATTAAAATCACAAAACAGATGCTGAAGAGTTTCAGTAGCATTACCACATAAACGACAGGTACTAGGACAGCTAGAGACACAAGTGTTGATCATTCCATCTCTAGTAGGAAGACAATTTTGAATGCATTTCCATAAGAAGTGCAAAATTCTTGGAGGAAGATCTTTTTTCCAGGAGCCTATTCGGTTCCAGTTATTATGAGTACTGGTATTGGATGCGTTTCGGATAGTCTTGTAAGTAGGCTTGACAGTAAAGTTACTATCATGAGTATATTTTCACCTCAGTCTATCCTTTCCATTATAGGGAATTATATTTTTTTATTATCAAACAAACTACTGATAATATTCATATCCTACTGCTTGGTGTCATAGTCTATCAGCTGACTAACATTCTTCATGTTAGCAGAATATAGAGAGTAATATACTGGATTGTCTCTATCTGGAATCCAGATATCTTCGCAAATATTTATCTTAGTTCGATCTCCTATCTCCAAGCAGACATTCCTTCTAAATAATCTCAAGGCCCTATTGACTTACGTAAATAGAAAAGTAAGAAGTTATTTTGGGTACACAATTTCAGAATGACTTCTAGAAGCAAAAAAGTTAACTTTTTGTGAAGATTCACCTAGAAGCAAATTGGTTATATTCAACCGCCAAAAATCAAATCAGATAGGCCGACTTTGGATGACTAAGTTAGATTTTTCTTAGTCATAACAGCGAGACCAGCAGGTTATTTGTTTATTTGTAACTGAATGGACTCGGCTGAATATAATTCATTGCTTAATGAGAAATTTTCTATTTAGTCCACAAAACCCGACCCGGGTTAATGTGTAGTCCAGCGGGATAAAATATTTGCTGGTTGGTCCAAAAAGGTTTTGAAATATTAAAATTACTTGACTGCCCTCACCAATTACATGTGAATCATCTAGTTCACTCTTCTTCTTCTTTATTTTTTAGACGAAAATCAAATTTCAACGCCAGATAAACAGATCCATTGAAACAATCAACAAAAAATGATCGAAATCATCAACCAAAAGTGAGAAAAACATAGATCCAGTGAAATCATTCATGAATGTGACGAAAATCATTGAGAAAAACCCAAAAAAAAGATTAAAATTAAAAGAGCAATAAGAGAAGAAATTAGCATAAGAAGAAAATATTATTCCCGCACCAGCAACAAAATAAGAAGAAGAAAACAAGTTGTAGAAGAACAAGAAGAAGTTGATCTTTATTAGTCACAAAGAACAGTACATAACGATCTAACAGTACATATTGATATGTACCGAAGGATAATATGTACTTAAAAAAATGTGTATGATCCTACAAAACATGTTGATATGTACCGAAGGAAAATATGTATTGAAGAAAAAACTATCAAATCCCACAGTACATATTTATCCAACACTACATATTGATATGTATTGAAGAAATATGTACCGAAGAAAAAAGGGTATGATCCCAGTACATATTGATCCAACAGTACATATTGATATGTAGTGAAGGGAAATATGTACTAAAAGAAAAAGTGTATGATTCAACTGTACATATTGATCCAGAAGTACATATTGATATGTACTCAAAGAAAATATGTATCGGAAAAAAAGAGTAAAAAAGAAAAAGTGTATGATTCAACTGTACATATTGATCCAGCAATACATATTGATATGTACTCAAAGAAAATATGTATCGGAGAAAAAGAGTAAAAAATAAAAAGAGTAGATAATCCAACAATACATATTGATATGTATTATATGACTGTACAAAATCTACAAAAAAAAATCACGATTTTAAGAAAAAATAAAAGGGAAGAATTGAGCATCAGATCCAAATGAAAAAGATGATTAAAGAATATAAATCAAAATCCAAAGTTAATGAATTTATATTAAGGTTTCGTTTTCTAATATTGAGCATCAGATCCAAATGAAAAAGAAGATTAAAGAATATAAATCAAAACCCAAAATTTATTTCTCTTTCTTCTTCTTCTTCTTCTTCTTCTTGATCTTCTTCTTCGCTTGCTTATCTTCTTCACTGTCACTTAATTGTCACAGAACATACCTGGATTCGATGGAGATGAAACTGATTACATAGGAATAAAACGATCTTCAAAAACAAAAACCCTAAAAACACCAGCAGAGAAGAAAATTGAATCCTAAATTTTGGAAGATATAGTTGATTGAAGTAGTTTCTCTGGTTTTTATTCATCAATCTCCATCGCTATCTCTCCTTGTTAGAAAAGGAACTGAAAGCATTAAAATAGATATGTTTAGAAGGTGTTTGGGTACTTTTGGAATTTTTTAAAAGTACATAACAACACTTGCACATTTTCTAGACGACCGAGTAAAAAATCTGGTCCAAAATCATGTTTTTGGACCAGCGATTAAATTTATTTTAGTAGTGGACCACACACTAAGCGGTTCTTCTAAAACTGGATTAACCAGTAATTCCTAGTTGCTTAATTGATTACATTTGGATATGATTTATTTCATGACTCAAAAATTATTAAATAGTAAGGTTGAAAAAAACTTTTGAATCCAATCACATTTATATCCGACAAATCAGATATAATTTTCTACCTAGTGATTAAATACCTTCGAGACAACGAGTAAGACATCAGAAAAATAAATAAAAATAGTAATATGACATCCGAGCTACTCCCGATTTCTACGAAACGATATCTTGGGCCTATGTGAAAGTTCAATCTTCCATTGGACACTTGGACTAGCCCAAGTAAAATTAAAAAACTTGGCCCTCGCTTCCGTCTGTGCTTTCTAACTTGTTCCACAAACTAGGACTACAGATTTTGGTAGGAAATTTCTTGTTAAGGAGTCAGATGGTTTATTCAAAATCGAACGGTTTAAGATGGTAAGATGACGTTAACAAAGATAAAACCCTGGTGATTAAGAAACACAGTTGTCGTGTTCAACAGGAAAAAGGAGGGAAGCACACTTAAAAACATCTCATTGAAGAAACCATCCTCTCATTGAACATCTCATTCCGTTCGTAATTGATCAGTCTATCCTGTCAAGGTTTGTTTCACCACTTCTCTTTTCCTAGTTTTTCCGCTACAATACTAATCTTCTTGCTCTCTGATTCTTGTTGAATGAGTCCTTTTGATTTGAATTAGTTTGTACGTACTAACCATATGTAATATTTTTTTTCTTTGATTTTTAGATGATTGCTGACTCTGTTTTGGTTAGGTGTATATACCCCTAATTCCATTTTTTATACTGATATTGCAGGATTTTAAAGGGGTTTAAATATGGATAGTGAGTTGGGACAATCAGTTAGAGAAACGCCCCAGAATCCTTCTTGTAGTGGCAGTGGTGATAGGAATGACATGGCCAACTTCAATTGCAGTATCTGTTTAGATTTGGCTCAAGACCCAATTGTGACTCTTTGCGGTCACCTTTACTGTTGGCCTTGTTTGTACAAGTGGTTTGAAACTCATTCTCTTCCTCAGGAATGTCCTGTTTGTAAGGCCCTCATACAGGAAGACAAGTTGGTTCCTCTTTATGGAAGGGGAAAGACGAGTGCGGATGATCCCAGATTAAAGTCTATTCCTGAAACTGACATTCCAGATCGCCCGGCAGCGCAGAGACCAGAAACAGCAAATCGTGCTCCGAATATGAATCAGTTTCCTCTGCTTGATTTTGGATTCATGGGTGTAGATACTCCAATTGCTAATGTGACTGTTACGAACACATTCATTTACACTTCGTATCCTATGAGTCAAAGGCTGCAAGATATCGCTGGGACGATTCTATTTTTGTTGGTTGTTTTTGTGATCTATTTATATGGTTTTGTTAGCAGATGACAAGTGCTATAATGGATGAAAATACCGTTGGAATTCAAGTGTTTTAGTTCTCTTATATCCATGAATATAAATTGTCTAGGTAGTAATTTTACTTTTGAGATGATGAGGATTTTTATTTTTTTTATATAGTCCTGGTGCCACCATTATATATATTCAAATTGGCATAGCCTGTTTCTCCAACAATTTCCCCTGAATGTATGTGGATAATTCTATTTTGCTTGCATATTTGAACGTCTGAGTGGAGTATCAATGGATTACCCAGTCAGTACTTTGTTACAAGTGTCTCTGACTCGGAGCACATCTTAGCACATAGAAGAGCAATCCTGATTGCAGTGGATGGACTATCTCTTCTTCTACTAGTTAGTTTCTTTTAGGCAGGTCAGTTTCTTCTTCGACTAGTTGGTCTGAAGGTAACTAGATAACCTTTTAATCCGCAAAGTCATTTGTTTCTTTTAGTCAGTCAGTACAGTTTCTTCAAATCAAAAAATAGAATCAAAAGTTGTGACAGTGGTCGACTTATAGTAATGATGGAAATCCCAAGTAGTTGCACTAGAAACCAACCAATGATATTTTGATTTTTTAAAACAAATTTTAGTCAGAAGACTTTTGAAGCCTGACGATTCCCAACAAAGTCCTTAAGGCAGCCAAAAATTTACTCATTAGAGTCACTACTTATATGAGGGTTTTGAAAAGTTTTGCATCTTTTTCATAAAAATTTCAAAACGATCGTCGGTAATGGCCCCTAGGCAAACTAAGACCTGTTTCCTTTCCCATATTTTTTTTTCCTTTCCCATATTATTATAATATATGTTGTAGTGCTGAAGTTATGGTAAAAAAATTGTACCTGACCGATCTTACATGTTAGGCTTACGTAGCAAAGCAATATTAACAGTGTGCTGTGATCCTCTGTCTCGAAGCACATTGGATGACATTGCAGACAGAAAGGAAAAGGAGGAAATTTGAGTTATATGAAAAGAAAAACAAGATCAGTGTGTAAGTGAAAACAGTCTCAGCGGACTTGTTGGCGATGTCGGTGGTCGAGTGAGTACGTCGCTTTTGATATGAAACTGATGATGAATTGAAAGTTTCTGTCAATTATGGAATCGAATGCACATGGGTCTTGCATATATTTGGGGGGAAATTTGAACATGGTTCTTATGTCATTGGGGTCGCCCAAATTATGCTCATTTGTTTAGTCTTATTACGTGTACGCGCCAAGTTGTTTATTCTTTAATGACTAATAAAACCATAGATTTTAGTGACTCTAATAAAACCACTAGTAGTATTCTGTAGCTGAAAATCAACAAAACTATTAGCACAACATTTAGGTATTTGACCTCAATTTTGAATCCCATTTTATATTTCAAGTTTTCAACGCAAAAAACTAGCCCTATATTTCAACTTCCACCAAAAATTGTTCAAAGTCTGGGTGGTGGGAGCACTGCACTGTGCGTTAATATCACGTTTTTTTTTTTTGCATATCAGCAGCAGCCTAAAGATTTTGTGCTTACATCTCAAGGTGAGAAGGGTTTGTTGTACCAAATTGAAAGCTAGTGATGCAGACTATTTTTCTTCTTACATTGGATGAAGTGCCGATTGAGGATTTACCACCACCACCACGTTTTTCACTTATTTAAGCAGTAGATGGTGACCTTCTTTGTGTCTGCCTTTCCAGAAATGGAGCTCACGAGGGTGAGGGATGTTCACCATGTTCATCAGTTGCATTATCTACGTATTCCTCTCATGCTGCTACATCATTTCGGATTCGGTGCATGAATTTCAAAAAAAAAATCGTCATAATGGGGGTTCCTGTTTACATTAAAACTAGGTTGCTGCTGCGAAGGGGCCAGGCGGCCAGCCCATTCCGCAACTGTTATTAATCACTAGACGTTAAAAGTCAGTTCCAGTCCTACTAAATTCTGGTTCTTAGAAAATCGATAAGCACATTCCTATTTTTGACATTGTGAACGTTATTGCTTGACAATACATTACAACTAGCTGAAAAAGAAACTCTAATGAACGAAAAGAACATGTCCACTACCACTTTGGTATCAGTCACACACAGTTATGTAGATCTAACAACTTAACCTCTCCTTCTATTTTTGTAGTTGAATGGAACATTATCATATGCAATTGTGTAGATTCTTATAACAATATAACTAAACAAACACATTTATTTCAGTTGCAGTTTTAATGCAGAGTTTAATTAAACAAACAGTATTTCAAATCCAGCCCTATTAAATGATTCTTGCCCCGAAATACACATTAATCACAAAGTGGAAAAGATTTAGCTTTTTGTTTTTCCAATTGATTAAAAGTTTACAGGAGACTCAAAACAGGAAAGATAGATTTGTTTACTGTTAAAAAACGAGATCCTCCTAGTAGGGGGCTGATAAGATAGATTTGTTTTTAAAACGAGATAGATTTGTTTTTCAAATCCAGACCCAATTTGGGGATATGACTTTTAATTGGGGGATATGAATTACTTCCCCCAACCATAGGGGGCTGATAAGGGGTGTCTTTTGGGTGCGAAAATACTAAAACACCCTTTCATTAATTAAAAAACATTATGAAATTACTTTTTTGCCCTTTCTACTAAACATTAAAATCAAAACCCAAAATCATATATCCCCTTCTCAAATCAGTACCGGCATAGGGTTAGGTTTTGAATTTTTTTTTTCTTCATCGTCTTCCTCATCGTTCATTCTTCATCGACGATTAATCGTTGAATCAAAAATTTCTTCGTTGGTCAACCTACCATAACAATGCCTCGGAGAACCAAATCGAAATCAAAACCGAGAACCAAATCGCCTGCTCAACAAACCCATGAACAAAGAATCGAGAACATTGCTCAACAACTAGAAGATGACGCAGCAGCGAACTCGGATGATCAACCACTAGCAGGCATGGCTTCTCTGAGAAGGTAAGTGATTTTTTTTACTCATTTATGATTGTTTTAATCGATTCGTAGCCATGGGTTTAGGTTAGAATCGCCAACAATAGTTGAAACTGTCGAGTTCCAATGAGTACCGGCATTAGATCTTAGTTTGAATACCAAGCCGGTTTAGGTACCGGCATAGAATTTGGGTCGAATACGATGCCGGTTTAACTTCCTGAACCTGAAATATCAATACCGGCATACAATAATGGTTGAATACCATACCGGTTTGAGTTCCTAAAAATTAAATTTTTGGACCTAAATCGAATTGGGTTGAAGACTATTCCTAGGTAGTCAACCAAAACACACAGGAACAATTTTATTTTTACCTAAGCATTGTATCTAGGTTTCGTGAATGCTTGGTCTGAAATACCGGCATCACTTAGTTCAATTGGTGTATGCCGGTTTGACACTTGAAACATTTAGGAAGAAACACTGAAAAACCGGCATGCTCGATATTTGAACATATATGCCGGTACATGTTACCGGAATTAGTTTGTTTAAGAGTTGCAATGTCGGTTCCTCAACTGTGATGACTTTTCTTATGTTTGTTTCGTTTGCTTATGTTATAGGTCAAAATCCAAAGAAGCGAAGAAAAAAAAAGGTCCTATTCTCACTAAAAAAAGGAGGAAGGACGGTCTTGATACTCCCCAGTCCCTGCCTCCACGGGGGAAAGATGCGGGTCGCAAGAAGCGTTTGGGGTTTCAAACAAGAGGGTTAGTTTGGGAGAGTGGTGGTGAACGTAGTGCCCGTGAAGGTACAGTTGTGGACGATGATAATGATGAAGGGGACAGTGAGGAGGAAGATGATGAGGTTCCCCCAAGTCAATTATCAAGCCAAAGCGAAGTTGGTGAGACTAGTCAACAACCAACACAAGCCAAGGGCAAGGGCAAACACAAAGTTAAAGGTTGTCACCTTCCTCACATTGATGACATGATACCCGACCGCGATGATGGTAAAATTTGGGGTCAATCTCCGGAACCGAAAGTACTCTTTGGATACAAGCACTCTTGGGCTCGTACTATCTTTCAAACTTATGTAAGTATTTGTTATTTTGTGCATGTCCCTTATTTTATTTTTTACATTATCTCTTAATCGTATTATCTCATATTTGTAGGATCATACTAAGGCTGTGCGTGTCTCCGCAAAACCAAGCCGCTGCTGAGTGGAAATTGTCATTGGAGCATGAAGATGTTCAAACATTAGTAAAGAACTCGGGTCTGTATTCTTTTTTTGAAAATTACGTTAATCCAGATACAGTGACCGTAAATTGCTTCGTCGAAAGGTATCATGGTGAAACTGATACCATGCACTTCCCGTTTGGAGAGATGACCTTGATTCCTGAAGATGTTCAGGACATTCTAGGCTTGAATGTTATTGGCAAATCAATTTCAGAAGGAGTTGAGTCTCGTGACCTAGATTGGATGAAGTTGCACGATTTGAATGCAAAGTTGTTTGGTTGGGACTTCAAAACTTCTTCGGAAAGCTTTTATGTAGCATCGAACGGAAGTAAGACTAAGACATTCAAGCTGACGATGCTTAAGAAGATGTTTGAAAATACAAAGGCTAGAAGCTTGGAGGCTGGATGAGACCCTGCACATATTCGGTATACTGCCGCCGCGTACTTGTTATACCTCTTGGGCACTAGGGCATTCCCTGACAGTAATGGCAACCGGGTAAGTGCAAACTTTCTCCAGTACCTGGACCCGTTGGAAGGTGTGTATGGCTATTCTTGGGGCACCGCTTTCATGGCACATTTGATGGCGGAGATGAGAAGGGCTTCATTGGCTAAAACAAACCAATTTGTCGGGAATTTCACTCTACTCCAGGTACAATTTTTTTTAATCTATGATCACATGTATTTATTTAACTTATGTTCACATGTATATTGTTGACATTGGATTAGGTGTGGTGTTATGAACACTTCCCAACCTTGTTCAAGGACTTCCCATTCTTGAAGATCAAAGACCTTGCTGAACCCGATACCCATAGAGCTCAAAGGTTTGAGTTTAACAGTAATCCAAAGCCTGGTAACAAAGGTCGCGTCATCCATATGAGATTGGCTCTAGATGCTATGAGGAAGGAAGACGTTGTGTTCGACACTTATAAGGAGATTAGAGTATACCGTCAAATTCCAAGAGATGTTGCATTTTACCATGGGCCGTTGTACCACCCAATAGGATACATCATGGCCGACCCATGCCGTGTGATGCGCCAACATGGATTTAAACAATTATCCCGTTTTTGGTCGACCTCTAATGAGAATTATCTTCTTTAATTTTCTCGGTGCAATTCAACTCCCAACAAGTTGCATGTAGTGTATGATCCAGAACCGGAACCAACACATTGGAGGGAAAGAGATCCACGTCGTTTGGTAGATATTAGTAAGTGGGAGATTGCGGAAAATGGTTATGAAGTTGATGACAGATACATGATGGATTACCTGGAATGGTCACATCCTTATGTCGTGCGCCCTCCCTCCGTCGAAGCTTCACACCAAGAAAACCCTCCTGTTGAAATTCCTCCACCTCCACAACCTACGATGGCCCAACTTCTCAAGACTTTCAGAATGGTGGTAAGTTTTCTTAATTGCTTAATGTAAACAAAATCATATATTAACATATATGTTGATTATGTGTTTGATGTATTAAACTAGTGACGTCGGCTTGGCAAGGTTACGAATATGTTAGGTTGCAAGCATAAGGACGGAGTTGTGCTATCTCTTCAAGAAATCAAGGAACTCGAGGAAAAGCTTCGTAGAATTGAAGAAACCGACCCTACTGTCAAAGCTATGTATGGGGAAACAAGGAAGGCGCCAACCCAAAAGAAACAAAAGACTAATTACTGATGGTTAACTCTTTATTTTTTTGTTTACGTCAAAAACAATTTCAAACTTGTTTTGGTTTGTACTGTGGGTTAACTCTTTATTTACTTTGGTTTATGTTGAACATGTTTAGAGTTCTGGTTTGAAAGTTAAAATGTTCCGGCATAGGAGAGCTCATTATTTGAAATACCGTTACACATACCGGCATAATAAGATTCATCAGGTTACACATACCGGCATAGTAAAATTCATTATGTTACATTTTTTGGTTCCTGTATAGAAACAGACATGTACCGGCATTGTTATGTTTGATAAAGTCTATACCGGTTTTGAAAATCTCCAAAATCTATTAAATATTTGACAGAAAACCGGCATTGTAATATTCATTTTAACAATGCCGGTATCCAAAAACTCTTAAATACTCTAAAAGAGTTGAACTAATACCGGCATAGTTGTATTGATTTTAGCAGTTCCTGCAAATTTCTTAATTCATTTCAAATTCTCCTTTATTTCGGTCTGATGTAATTGACTACATTGGACTACATTGAAACTTTAAATTAAATAAACAGTGGATGGATTGCACTTAGTTATAGATAATCTATTTCCATCCCTTTTCCACAATTACTGAGCCTTTAAGCATATCCCTAATTTTTTCAAACACATCGTCCGGAATGGGGGTGTCAAGGATCATCCTCATTGGTTCTTCTTCTTTTTCAACATATTTCTTTCCCTTCATATAACACCCATCACACCCATCGATAGGCTTGCATTGGCCCTTGTGGTTTTCTCTTGACTCTGCTAGTTCAACCGCTTTGTCAAACCATTGAAACTCATCGCACTTTGGGTAATTCAAACACCTTAGAAATATTCTTCCATTTTCAGCATCATCAGTTTTTGCAATCCAAAACCGGCGTGTCCCATCACAGCTTCTACACTTTGAATAAATAAATGGACAGTCCATGGCTAGATGAGAAGTTGACTTGCAAATTTGACACTTGCAATGATGACTCTGCAAGAGAAAATTATATTAGTTATCCATCATAGTATTGAAGAGTATGTTGTTAGTAACTATACTTACTTTGCAAATAGAGGTAGATGATGAATCCCCCATTATTTGAACCTTGCCTGCTTTCTTGAGAGAATGATTTTTGTTATTTGGTGCTTGTTTTGTGTAGTTTTTTCCAAAGGAATGGGTGATGTTATATAAAAACGAAGCGGCAACGGTCATATTTTTCAAAAAACTAGCCATTTTTTTCGAAGTGTACCCATTCCGGCATTGAAATTATTAAACATTGAATGCCGGTGTAGTGGTCATATTTGGGTGTTATTCCAGAATAGAAATTCCTAAAAACCGGCATACCCGTAGTATTACATGTAGTGCCGGAATATAATACCGGCTTAGTTTTACTTCCTCCTTTATCTTCCGGTTCCAGGAATTGAATGCCTAACGGCTAGTTTTTTGAACCATACACTAGAAAACATTAGTTCCGGCGTGGGATCTAAGTTACTTATAGTGCCGTCACTAAAGTGGAAAAGAGTCGTTATGACTAAATCTATTTAAATGAATGGATAGACCATTGCAATTATACCTCACAGATATATCTCCAATGGATTATCACTCACCAGCTTCCAAGTTCATCAATTCCCTTGAAAAAGAAAAACGTTTGAGGAACATATTGTCCACTCCGGCAGAAAATCAATCATCAACCACGACCAACTCCGTGGCCACAATACTAGAAAAACTAACAAGGAAGGAAGAAACCACCAAGTCAATTGTCGCAATGGAGGAAGAGATAAGTAAGAGGAACATAGAAGAAAAAGAGGAAGCAAAGATTGAACGTTATCGTCAAAAAATAGATAAGATAAGAGCGGAAGCTCTGGAAGAGGTTAAACGTCAAAAAGAAGGTAAGATAGAAGCATATGTTGAGGAGGAAACATAGTGGATTAGAAATTACTACTTAGTATTGGATTTGCTGGAGGATGAACACCCTTCAGAAGTTTTTTGGGGCCTTGTAATGAATGGTTCTTACAAGCCTAACATGCTTGACGGTAAGAAACGCAAAATTGAATACGCCGATCAAATAGTACGCATTCGAACAACTGCACTCATCAAATCATGTCTCAAATACAACGAATTCCTTTCAAGATACAGTGGTGATAGGTATGAAGCTCAGGATGCATATACGAAGTGGCGAAAAGAGCCTTTTAGGCATTTTGAAGCGGCTTTGCTTGTTGAATCTCGATATAATAAATGATGTTAGGTGTATTTGGCTTGATATCTTTAATTCTATGTGTAACGTTATTCCTTTCGATGGTGTTAGTTGGAATTTGCTTGAGATCGAATGATGGTATCGGCATCATGTAAAAGTTTAGGGTATATGCCGGTTTTCCCACACTAAGAAGTAAAAAAAATAATGAACTTGTAATTCCGGCATCGACGGTATGTAATTTTATATGCCGGCATTCTGACATTTAAAAAAAATTTGAACTTGTTTTACGGTTACAATTGCATTCAACTTGTTTTACGGTTACAATTTCATTCAACTTGGTTGACGGTTACAATTTCATTCCACTATTTTGACGGTTTCCAAAAATTTAATGAGTCATTTGAAGGTTACAAAATCGTGGGTTTCTTTAATGGCTTGACGGTTTCAAACTTCTCACGCTATATAAGTGACGGTTTTGGAAAGAAAACTATTCGATCTATTCAATCTCTCCCTAATTTTTTCATCTTCTATACCAAAGCAATGGCTCGTCGCAAATCTCGTGATAACCCCAATCCAGAAATACCGGTTGATGCGCAACAAAGTCCTGAAGAGTCTCCTGGTGAGGCGGACGTAACAGATTTGATTCGGTAAGTCATGTATAACACAAAGTCTCTTGTTGAATTGAAGTACTTTTAGGGTTTATCCAATAATATATAACAAAAAGTGAAACTTGCTAGGGGTTCATGACGGATTAAAATATATGTTTAGGGTTTTGAAATTTCATTCTAGTCAATTGAATTCAATTTGAAAATTAAAAAAAAACCCTTAAGAATTGTCTAAAAAAATTCAGAAAGCCGGCATTATCGATTTTTTTTGGCATATGCCGGTTTTTGTTCCGGCGGTCAAGGTATGGTAAAAGTGAATGCCGGTATGGGTTCCCTAAAATATTTATATCCCTGGATAGATTTCAACATGAACCGGCATCCTCGTATTAATCTTTATAGTGTTGGTATGAGTTCCGGCACTCTAAGTATTGAGCCGTGTATGCCGGTATATGTTCCTGCTTTGTCTATATGTTTAGGTGTGATGCCGGTTTTATGGTTGTTCATTTTGTATGCCGGCATGCAGTATATAACTCCGTTTAACGTGTTGGAACATAGGTCTCACGCACCAAAAAAGGACAAAGGAAAAGGAAAAGCGGCTACTACTAAGGTCACAATTCGGGATCACCTAATAAGCGACTCAACCAGCACTGATGATGATGATGAAAATCAAACTCCACAAGAACCGGAACTAGCAGGTGGCTCATCCTCACAAGAAGGTGGCTCATCCTCACAAGCATGTGGCTTAGGACAAACTAATGATGAAAGGGCACCCCCACCTCACTTCCCTGATACGTTAGACCTGATTCCTCACAGCAATGATGGCAAATATTGGGGTCAACCAATAAACCCGCAACTTTTATTTTCGTATAAAGATTCTTGGGCTCGATGGATCTATCAAACTTATGTAAGACGTTTGTATCTTGTTATTATATTATTTACATGTGATCAATTTAATTAAGTTCGTTGTGTTTTTATAGGACCACAGGAAAGCCTGGCGTGTTAGCCGCCATAAACAATCGGATGTCTGGCTTTTGGAGGATGAGTGTCTGGTTGTTCAAGAAATAATCAAAGCATCTGGGTTGTATCCTGCGATAGAAAATTATGTGGCCACTGATACCGTCACGGCAAACTACTTTTTGGAGAGGTTTTATGGTGAAACTGACACCATGCATTTTCATTTTGGAGAGATGACCATTATCCCTGAAGATGTCCAAAGGATAATAGGACTAGAGGTTCTTGGGAAACCGGTAAAGGTATAAGACAAGTCAAAGGACCTAGGGTGGGAAAAGATCTATGAGCTCACTGAAAAGTTGTTTGGATGGAACAAGGAAACCACGATGGAAAATTTGTACAAGAAACAAACTTCTCACACAAAGACTATAACATTCGTCCAACTCATTCAATTGTTTGGGAATACCAAGAACAAGGATTTGACTCCCGAGATTTGTTCATATGGTATAAATGATTGGAGATTTGGCGTGATTATGAACCGAATATGGATTTAGCTCAAAAATACTACTTCCGCAATACCCCTACTCCTAACAAGAAACGATTTTTACAAATGAGAGAAGCTTTGGACTCGTTTTCTGTGGAAGATGTTGTGTTTGACCCTTATAGGAATGTCATAGGAGTTCACCTTCTCAGACATGATAATGTTTCATTTTACAACGGACCGTTATTTTATCCAAAAGGATATGTTATGCATAACCCTCTCCGCGTGATGCGCCAACTCGGTTACAAGCAGAAGGATATCACAGATACATCATATCATAAATATTCTCATGACTTTACTAAATGCCAATAAGATGCGAGCCATACTCTGGTATGCTACGACCCAGAACCAATTCTTGCACATTGGATCGAACGGGAAGAAGAAGAACTTTTGCTGGATAGGGATGATTGGGAATTGGCTGAGAAGGGTCTTGATAGTGAACCAACATTCATGAGCGATCATCTACAGTACTCACATCCTTATGTTATACGCCCGGATACGGTAAAGGTCCCTCCACCACCAACACGTCCCTCCACAACTCCAGATACAGTACCCGGACTTCTACAGCTCGTTACATTGTTGGTGCGTTCATTATTATTCTCTTAATCTATATCTATCAAATTATAAAATTGTACATACTAAATACATGTTGAAATATCCGTTAACAACGTCAGCGGATTGGAAACTTGTCAAGGTTCTTTAAGAAGAAGACCAAGAAAGGCGAGTTGCTGACCCAGAAAGAAATGGAGAACGTCGTCCAAAAGTTAGACCAAATAGAAGATACTGAGGCAAAAGACTTGTGGGGCGAAAAGAAGAAGAGGGTATACAAGAGGCCAAGAACCGAGTGATCGTGTGGCCTTGATAGTATTATTGTTGTTTATGTCTGTTTGTGTGGCTTGGTAATCTTTGAACATCTTTGCTTCATTTGTTTTCGGTTTGGAACATCTTAACTTTATATTTGGTTTGTTTAAACTTTGCTTATGTTATTTTATGGGATTAGTTCTTTGCTTATGTTATTTTATGGGATTAGTTCTTTGCTTATGTTTTTTATGTGTCTGGCAATTTCCAATTTCTAGGTTTTAATTTTTCAACACCGGCATAGTATATATCCTGTAAACTATGCCGGAATTCTGTTTAGTTCCATATTGAAAAAAATTAGAGTTCCGGCATAGTATAATTATCCTGAGAACTATGCCGGTACTCTAAATTTCCTATGGGAATAAACTTTCTATGTGTTATACCGGTGGTGTTATGCATTTATTTCCAATGCCGGCACAAAAAATAACATATCTGTGAACTTTTGGTGTTATTCCGGCACAAAAGAGAACATATATTGAAACGCCGGTACAAGTACCGGCATAGTAAAGTTTGAATCAAATCACATTGGCACATACATGGCATATGGTTTAATGATTACATTTCAAACTTCCAAAAAAAGTAAAAGGTGGCGTATTAGTAAACCACATATATCCAAATTACTCATCATCACTTCCACACGTATGAAGTTGCAAGTCATCCTCTTAAAGAGGTTTCTTTGATAATGCCAAAGCATTCCATAATTGGTGATTCTCCTCATTCAATTCCATCCATCCCTTCCATATATTTGGATCAAGTTCCTTGTTTTTAACCATCCCACAAACAGGTGGCAATGGACAATTGTCCTTGAGTTTTAGAATAACGAAATGATTGCCGTTCACGTACGCCAAAACAACTCTTCTCATCTTAAGGGATCCCTCGCATATTTGCCACTTTGGTGTAAATATTGTGACTATGGTGGGGAAAAAATAATGAACAAAAAAATTAAATGTATCCGCTACTAGATTCCCACATAGCGGCATCCTCATCCAATATTGAGAAGGAAGAAATGCCATATCCTGCTCGGGTCCTAACACTTGAGCACACATATCATCAAACACCTCGTCGTGACCAACCAATTGCTCATAGAAGCTCCTCTTCTTCACAAGTTTATCGGCCATTCTCATTCTAGCATATCGGCATGGTGTCATTCCTTTACTAACAGCCGTCTCAAAGATTCCTAATTGTTCCATCACGGCATGATAGCCACAATTTCCATCTCCATCGACATCATCCGTGTATGCAATAAACTCGCGAATAACCTGAGGAAGTTGGTCTATGTAAGACTCTATCTTCGTATGGTAGTGCCTACAAGTCTTACCCGTTTGCGAATCCTTATACATCGTCATATTACCAACTTTTAGCTTTATTATATCCAAACCATCCTCTGTAATCCCTAAACTCCAAATGTCTTTGGTATTAGACGGGAGAATATTCTTCCTTGGCCTACCTCTACCCCTTTTCCTTTGAACCACGGATACATCGACTATTGGTGTAGGTTCGGAATGCTCAAAGACATGCCCTAGGTTGCTTGATGTTGGTACCTTCGCCGGCCTTCCCCTTTTCCTTTGCACCTCGGATAGATTGACTATTTGTGTAGGTTTGCATTGCTCACCTGGTTGTCCTTGGTAGCTTAATGTTGGTACCTTCGGCGGCCTTCCCCTTTTCCTTTGAACCTCGGATAGATCGACTATTGGTGTAGGTTCTGAATGCTCACCTTGTTGTCCTTGGTAGCTTAATGTTGGTACCTTCGGAGGCCTTCCCATTTTACTTTGAACCTCGGATAGATCGACTATTGGTGTAAGTTCTAAATGCTCACCTTGTTGTCCTTGGTAGCTTAATGTTGGTACCTTCGGCGGCCTTCCCCTTTTCCTTTGAACCTCGGATAGATCGACTATTGGTGTAGGTTCGGAATGCTCACCTTGTTTTCCTTGGTAGCTTAATGTTGGTACCTTCGGCGGCCTTCCCCTTTTCCTTTCAACCTTGGATACATCGACTATTGGTGTAGTAGATTGTTGTTGACTTGATATCGGTTCCTTCCTCGGCCTACCCCTTTTGTTTGGAACGGGCGCTTCCGCGAATCTTGCTTCTGAAATCTCACTTGCACATAGATCTCGTTTTTTTGTTTCCGCGAGTTCCTCTTCACGGCGAGTCATATCTTTTAATTCTTTTCTTTGTTTCTTCCTTGGAATTTTAGTTGGTGGTCTACCCGGCGGATCTCCCTTTGTTGGCTCTTCACTATGTGCTATCCATGGCCGTGTAATTAGTCTTAGTTGGCTCAAAAATACTTGTCGGCTAGCCGAGTTTCCACGTGAGTAAGCTTCAAAAAATTCTTGGGCCTCCTTTGTATCCCATGGTGATTGTCCGAGAACTTCGGTAGGGGGAAGGTCGAAAGATAATTGCTTCCAAAACGGATCAATAACACGAATAGGTATCACTTCTTCATACTTAACAAGCATATGTCAACACGGAAGCCCCAAAGAAGACATGTCGGGACAAATACACACGTCACCCGGTTTTCCGTAATTTTTCTCATGTTGCATTTGTCTCATCATATGTTTTATTGCCCATTTGGAGACGTTGAACTCTATTCCTTGGAGCAACTTTTTATGTGGAAGAAATTGAGTCATCCTTTCCATTGAGCTTTTCTCAAAACCCTTCTTGATCCTATCGATATCGGCCTTAAAGTGTTGCTCAATTGCCTCGGTGACCGTAACCATGTTTCCCTGACCGGACTGGATGAGATCTTTAAATATCCCATGTGAGGACTCTGCTATACTAGTTGCTTCATTCCCGTAATGTCTATAACGATTTTTCCACGCACGCACAAATTTTTCCTTGAACTTATCCAACAAATTATCCCTACAATATGAGACGGCACTTGGATACACTTCGTTATATTTGGCAATAAACATGTTCAATCTCTTTTCATACATGTCCTCGGTAAGAAACCAATAAACCTTCTCCCAATCCTTTAGAAATTCCAACCACATTTTATGATTTTCACCGTGTTCTTTGTCGACTTGCTCTTTAATCTTTCCTCTTTCATTTTCTTCTTCTTCGGGTGATAGTTTCTCTTTGTGAACATCTTCCTCAAGTTCAACAACCATTCTTTTCTTAATATCAGCCTTTGAGGGTTCAAACAAAGCATGACAATGTTTTTTCACATTTTCACCTATATGATATGTACAAAGAAAATTTTGTGCATCCGGATATACGTCGGATATGGCATTCATTAGTGCGTCAAATTGATCGGTTATGATGACCTTCGGACCACGATTTTCCGGGAACAATAATTTCAATTGTCGCAATGCCCAATGATAATTGTAATCCCTCTCGTTTTCCATTAAACACCAAGCCAATGTGAATGTTACCTTGTCCGATGTTTTCCCCACGATGTTGAACAACGACATGTTTTATTTGTTTGTCTTGTACGTGCAGTCCATCATAAGAACATCACAACACGTATGTGCCAATTGTGAAATCAAGGGATGCGAAATGAATATTTGAAGCGTCTTCTCGTCCGGACCTCTTTTAATGATTCGCGTGTAGTTGTGATCCCAAACTATCTTCTCAAATTCTTGCATAACACTCCTCCTTTCCCATTCCAACCTTATAATGGTTGCTTGTGCGCTATAAATTGTACTGACCGAAGAAACGTTAGTCTTATCTTTTTATTTGAAGGTTCTGAGAATCACTCTTGGTTTGATACATGCTTTGGTCATCATCTTGACATCCTCGAATTGATCAGGTTTTAGCTTCGCAACTAGGGAGTGACCTTCAAAAAATTTCGGATCGGGGTGGTTGTGACGGCCAAACCACACCTTACATTCCCATTCTTTTTCTTCTTCTTTTTCTCCTCTTAGATAGAATACAAGCTTAAAGGGGCAGTCATCCTTCCTCGTAACTGTCTTGTATACCCTATTAGTCTTCTTTTCATATACATAACCCTTTCTCTTATGGCTATTCTCCTTGTATTTTCCGCTTCTCTCACAAACCATCTCAAAACGAACATCTGAATGTTGACTATTCCTCACTAAGACACACATGTTCTTAAGCGCCGTCGCTTTTGCCCAAGCGATTACTTCCTTTTCATCTTTTATTCCCTACATAAGGAAAATAATGGGAGATTACAAGCAAATCCCAATGTTAAATTGTAAAAACTAGGTGAAACCCTTGTTTGGTAACATACCCGAGGTATTTTATAGTATTCCGACGTATCCCGATGGAGCGGTTTGGAGTTTGGTTGATCGTTGTATGTCACAATCTAAGGAATGAATGAAAATAAAATTGGATTAGATAAAACCGGTATTGTCGATAAGTAAATTAAATTGCCGGTATTGAAAACCGGCATATATGGTAATTGACATTCCATGCCGTATTAAACCTAGGCATTTATAGAAATTCGTTACTATTCCGGAAATAGTACGGCAGCCTCGACATTCAAGGATATATGCTTAGGTATTTAAGTTCAAAATACCATTTGTTTCTCGTATGTTTTGCATTTTAAACCTAAGCATTCTCGACATTCAAGGATATATGCCGGTATCATAAACCTAAGCATGGTTTGTCATGTACGCTTAGTGCGGTTTGAATATTCCATAGAATATTCGGTGGTAGGTAAAAAGTATAAATTCAAACCGCATACAATCTTGGTTTGAATACCACGCGGTATGTTCTTGAAGAGTTGGGGATATTGTAAACCTAAGCATTCAAATTTGTATGAATACAATGCCGGTTATAGAGGTTCCTGGCATTGTATTCATATAGCGAGCATGCCGGTTTTTCAGCTTTTTCAAACAGAAATGGTCAAGTTTCGAAAAAAAAAAAACAAATTTTCGACCTCTTTGAAGCATTACCTGTGTGTTGGGGTCGCTTGTATGTTGAACATGTTTACTTTCTTGAGTTGGTTCTTCACAAAACTCCTCATGGTCACGAAAATCATGATCCAAGGGTGTTGGTTGATCATATAACTCCAATTGGGAGTTGTTATCATTAACTGAAGATTGAAGATATGATTGTTGTTGTAGTTGAGCCAAGGATTCAGCAGCTGCAAGTCTCTCATCAAATTCATCTTCTATTTCCAAAGAAAAAAAATCTACTCTAAAGTTTTTTCCCTCCTTCTACCCACAAAAATTTCAAATAAACTCAAAAACACTAATTATATCCCCCAAATCATTAAGATTTTACTAATCTTAATTAGTAACTAATCCTAATTAAGGAGGGTTAGATTAGGAATTAATAAATTATTTAGATAAGGGGTAACCCAGCTAGGATATTTGGATCCCTATTTTGTCATTTAATCATATCCCCAATTAAAAGTCATATCCCCCAATTTGGGGTTCTATTAAAATTGTCCTAATTTTGACTGTTAAAATGAATAGGTACTGTATTTTGTCTGCAAACTCAAGCAACCCATTCCATCCGTTTGGCTTGAGAAAATTGCCCATCACGTAGTACACACGTACATACATAGTCATTACATCCAAGAACTAAAATCTTCTTTGGTAGTTGAATTTTCTTTTGTACAGTTAAATTCCCGGCCCTACTTCAAATTATATGCGGGTCCTGGGGCACTAGGCACATGGCAGTTTCGAGGTAAGCATCATCATCATCATATATATATAGATGATATATATCTGCTTTTCAAAGCAAATGAAAAATCTATAATCTCTCTTCAAACTTTAACAAACAACAACATGATCAACAACAATGTTGTTGTTTCTTTTCTCCCTGTTTCTCTTTTCTTCTTTCTCTGTTTCTTTTCTTCCGTTGAATCAAAACAATTCAGAGAAGCACCACAGTTCTACAACTCTCCAGACTGTCCATCCATTCCTGCAAATTTCGACTACCATGATATCATCACAACTTCTGCCATCTGCTTCGATCACATTGTACATGTAGCAATGACTCTTGATTCAGCTTACCTTCGAGGTTCCATGGCTGCAATCCAATCAGTCCTTCAACATTCTTCTTGTCCACAAAACATTTTCTTTCATTTCGTCGCTTCCACTTCTGCCGACACTCAATATCTCCGACTCACCATTTCAAAATCATTCCCTTACCTTCGATTCCTTATTTACCGGTTTGACGATTCTAGAGTTGCCGGTTTTATTTCAACTTCGATACGCTCTGCTTTAGATTGCCCGCTTAATTACGCTCGCAGTTACCTGGCTGATCTCCTACCGTTATGTGTTCGTCGAGTTGTTTACCTCGACTCGGATCTTGTCCTGGTTGATGACATAGCGAAACTCTCTGCTACGGAATTAGGCGCTGACTCGGTTTTGGCTGCACCTGAGTACTGTAATGCAAATTTCACAGCTTATTTCACACCAACGTTCTGGTCCAATCCAGCTCTGTCTCTGACCTTTGCAACTCGGAAGGCTTGTTATTTTAATACCGGTGTAATGGTTATCGATCTTCAGAGATGGAGAGAAGGAGGATATACGACTAAGATCGAAGAATGGATGGAACTTCAAAAGAGAATGAGGATCTATGAGTTAGGCTCATTGCCTCCATTTTTGCTTGTTTTTGCGGGTCATATAGCTCCGGTGGATCACCGTTGGAATCAACATGGATTAGGAGGTGATAATTTTCGAGGTCTTTGCCGAGATTTGCACCCGGGTCCAGTTAGTCTTTTGCATTGGAGTGGGAAAGGAAAGCCATGGGTTCGATTAGACTCGAACCGGCCTTGCCCTTTGGATGCCTTATGGGCTCCTTATGATCTCCTGAAAACACCATTTACTCTTGATTCGTGATAATTATGTGTATATATACTTAGAGAAAGAAAATAGTCAGAGAGTTGTCTCATCTATATATATATGATGTTCAAACTAATCGATCCTTATGATTTTCTATACAAGTTTATTACATTAGATGTTATGTTGAAGTGAGAGCGGCGGGTTCAGGTTCGTTTATCATAATCCGACTACTTGGAACATCCCCTTCAAAGGACTGTGTGGATCAGTCAGGTAGAGCGGGAAACCACGGTTATAAAGAAGTAGAAGAAAAAAAGAAGATGAGAGTGAACCAGGGTACACTGTCCAAAGATCTCCTAAGTAGTACCTTTTTCTCTTTTGGAATGTTGTATTACATTTATTAATTACTCTTTAATTGTACATTATACTGATCATATTAGATTTTCACAAAATCTATAAATATCTCATAGTTGAAATGAAGGGTTTTTGTATTGTTGCTTTTACTTTTTGCTTTTGAAACACTGAGCTAGTAGTTAGTGCAGAAATTATGATGAATGACAAGCTGCATAACAATACGAAAAAGAAAAGAGCCCTTTCTTCTTTCTTTCTTTCTTTTCATCTTCATTGGTTGTCTCCACAACATCTAATGTCGTTCACATGTAGAGCAGATCAAATTAAGAACAGCCCTTTTCTTTTCTTCTTTGCAGCTGTTAGATTCTCAAATAATGCTTTTCTTGATACATAATTATTTTCGCAGAGACAATTGAGCAATGAATATTCCCACCCATGTTTCCAACAGAATACAAAGAGAAAAGACACACAAAATAAGGCCGTAACGGCACGGAAGCATGACAAAAGTCATGTGTTCTGAGAGACCAGACATATTATTGAAAATGATTCAAACGTAAGAGAAATGGAACCGTCGGTGGAGTGACATTAGCAACGAAGTAAGAATATAGGACTAGACAAGACTTGAAGAATTTGATGAAGTGGTGGGAGTACTCACTTATTGGGGACCCTGCCTTAATTTAGGGACATAAAAATAATGAAGTAAGAAAAAGAGGTCATTCCCTTTTCACATCATTTAAGTTGTGACCCAATGCGGGATCTCATTTGCCCCTCAAGTTTGAAACCATACAACAGAGACTTCTTAACCTTTAAAAAAAAAAAATGGTACGCCTTGTATCAGTCTAACGAGTAGGATTGGGTCTTTAAACAACACCGATAATTAGAGAGACATTTAAGAGTCTATAGTTGTACAAATTTAGTGTTGAATAGTTTATTGGACCATAATGGTTTGTACTTCCAAGTGAAGCGTGCATTTTGTGTTACAAACTTATGGCCGATTCTTCGTCTTCAAACTTCACTTTAGGTCAAGAGAAGTGCATATATACATGGTTATTAATCAACTTAGTGTTGGGAATGAATACGGCATTTGCATATGACAAGAATTTGTTTTTCTTTTCGAGTGAAACGTACAACATGATTCTTGACGGATGACTATGAGTCTCATCCGTCTATGCATGCTTATATGAAACTTCCAAGTGGAAGACTATGACCCTACGATGTGGAACTTGCAACTTGCAAGTGAAAGACTATGACCCTACGATGTGGAACTTGCAAGTGTAAGACTATGACCGATAATTATCAAGTAAAACAAAACAGACTGAAATGAAACCCGCGGGTGAAAATTATGGTAATTGGAAAATAGTTACACGTTATCCTGACATGTTTCTACCTGCTGGTCCATTTTCCACAATCCAGGAGGACCTGAATTTCCTAGGAAAACAGAAGATGTGGAGTAAATTGGTCTGAATTAAGTACCCTTCATACGAGGGGGTATAAAGCCTGTTGTCTCTGAAATAAGTACCCTTCTTAATGGCCTTGTATGCCATGTATGAGAGGTATGAGAACCGGGGTGTCAAGCCTGTTGCCTCTGAGATAAGTACACCCCTAAGAGCAACTGCAGTGGTGCGACCATAACCAAAGACCAAAGAGCAAAAAAAAAATTGAAAATTTGGGTTTAGTCCGTGTTGCAACGCAGTGGTGGAGAGTAAAATTTGGTCAGGCGTAACCTAAAGTTGCGCCCCAATCAGGCAAAGTTTATGTTCTACGCCCCATTTTTTTTTTAAATTTTTTTTTTTAATGGGGCGGAACTTAACAATTCCGCCCCTTCTTCTTTTTTCTTTTCTTTAAAATGGGGCGTAACTTTAAGTTGCGCCCCTTTTTTTTTTTTTAATGCCAGGCGGAAACCAACTCTTACGCCTATTCGAGCGGAACTTAACAATTACGCCCGACTAAAGACCAGACTAAAGACTATATATATACTCTGGGTTTTAGTTATAGTCTGGTCTTTAATCTTTACTCCTTCCCCACTGCGTCTCCTATTTGATCTTTAGTCTGGGTTTTAGTCGCCCACTATGGTTGCTCTAAACGTTGCCCGCGATAAAAAAAAACTTAGTTGCAACAACAAGATTTTTAGTAGTTTGGCTCCAAATTGGAAAGAATTTCTGTCGGCCACAGAGATGCTCGATCTTGACACATCCCTTTCCAAATCGCATATTTAGAGATCTTTCTTTTCTTTCTCAAATCCATTTTCCTCGACCTAGTTGATAAAATTATTTGAGATGGTGATGGAAAAAAATTTAAAAAAATGATAAAAAAATATATATATTGTTAAGCATATCTTCATTGAGGGAGGATCCCTTTACATGCCTACGACTTATCATTTTGCATTCTTTGATTACGCGATGCGATTGATGACGATGTCCATCATAAAGATCTCCATTCCCACCAAAATGATCACATTTGAAATACCAAACCTCATCATTTATCAATCTTAATTTAAACGGTTGAAAATTTGCTCGTACCTCTTGTTTCCTAGTAGATGGTAAAGTTATACATTTCGAACCACACTTTGGTTGATGAATCTTTAGGACCGCCCCAAAATCTTGATTAATGGTCATCGTTTGGCCAAATGATGTAAAAATTGATGGCTGTAGATGATCCTCCCTCATCTTCATTTTAAGTAAACGACTTACATCATTCGTTGATTACGCTTGCGATTGATGACGATGTCCATCATCTCTCCCTTTCCGTTTACAGTGATGGGAAGGGTTGAATTAGTACCACCGGTTGTTAGAGTGTTTACCTCAAACGGTTTATAATAATAAATGGCGCTATTATTTATTTTTTCGAAATGACAATTATTGATCTCTAATGTTTTTGAAATTGAACCTAAATTTGTAATTTTAGTAGTTTACATTTTCCTAATTTTTCATTATAGGCATATATGCATATGAATCAAAATGCCCATCAACTTGTTTTAGATACCTCGAATTAGACAGTAAGCAAGACAAAATACAAAACTAAAGGATACACTAAAACAATACTAAATTTTCAATTAGGAATCTTATCTGAATGTTGATGCCAAGTTTTTGTCTCGTGTAACAATCTAATTTTCTAGCCATTGATTTCTTCTTAAATCTTAAACCACTGATGTAGACTGTATGTCTCCAACTCTAACGAACAAATACACATAGGTCATTGACTAATACTCTTCTTTCCCTTTTCAAATACATCCATCAAGGATACATACATTCATTATTGATCGGGCAGGAATTATCCTGGTAGGACACCTCTAAAAGATTTCTAAGGTGAAGGAGAAGATCTGAAGTCCGAACATCCCGTGGTGGGAACATTTTTGTGAACTGCATAACCACCACCACCATCTCATCAGATTCTACTTAAGATTGATTTAAAAACATAAAGCTCACTTGTGTGTATTTAAGGGAAGTTCATGGTGAGATTCCTTCATGGAGCTAGTTAAATACTGTGCAATTTAATAACGATCCATGTTTTCAGCGCAAACAGCAGAATAAGCAGGCACGCTTATTGGTTCGATCTCGAATCCTTATCAGTTGATATTAAGAGAACATTATTAAGTAAGACAATCCAAAAGCTAATAATATACTTCCTAATAATATACTTAAAATTCCTTCTCCCAAAAGCTAAATACATACCAAAGCAAAAGCAAAAGCAACATTTCAAATTACAAAACATTATTCATTTTGAGATTCTTCAAGTGCAAAATACCAAGTATCGTCAGACTAGTATGGTACACCAAGAAATAACAATTCTATTTTATCATTTAAGATTTCATTTCACCACCTAAAACATGAAGTAAATTGAAAGGTAATCTATCAAAAACCATACCATCCTCAACATTATGGGAGTTGAAGTTTTCTTTCCTCGAAGAATCAGAATGCATTATTGATCCCAAAGAAGAAACATGGTTCCACATCTTTACAATATCTGATTCTAACAAGTTTACTTTATGATCACTCAATTGTGTTATCTCAACTAACTAAGTTCCATGATATATCGAACAAATAAATCGGTCCCCCTTACAGTGGGTAGAAGCACTAACACCAAGTTGGGATTGTGAGGATTGTATTTTGCTTTACAATAGTATTGTCACTGGATAGCACAACTTTTGTGATGGACCATCCACTATCACTGACCTTAAGGACGATATCTTTACAAAGAAACGAACATTTTCTGTTCCTTTTACACAGAACAGAAGAAAGAATTTTCGTACTCATTGTACACTTATACTATAGAAACATTTTAGACTTACCTCTGCTGCAGACATACACAGGATAGTGCCTGGGGAAATATTCAAGAAGTTGAGGTAAGAGAACCAGCTGCTATTTACATCTAAGTAGCCCCAGCTACGTGATTCGTCAACCCATTTCCTCCAAACCTATTAGCAGACTCTAATTAGAATTCCTACCAACCAAACCAATTCAGTGTTTGCTTGAGGGAACATAAACTGAAAAAAAAAAAAAAAAAAAGAGAAAAAAGAAGACGAGATTTTTTCAACTTACAGGCTTCCGATGGACGATATTCTGGAAGAGTGATCGAGGACCCTTTCATTATAGGAGACCAAATACATGAGTCAGAAACCATTATCTCGCTATAATCTGACTTGCAAAAAATTCAGTGAACAAAGTATTAAATGTTGGCATCATTAGTGCTAGGCAGACAATTGTCAAACAACTCGATGTAAACTCATATTAGAGCAATTCACGACTTCAGCTGTGACAACATACCTGGTCTTTAACCAAAAACCTCTGAGTTTAGAGGTCCAAACTCCATCAAATTACAACTTTCGAGGAGCAAGGGATGAATATGTACAAGGAACATTTTGCATCCAGCACATTCCGTCAACAGAACCAATTTACTGAAGCAGTCCTTTGACAGAGACATGTCGCAAAGCATGAATCAACACACAGCTTCAGACATGACAAAGGCATCTGGCATAACTCTGTCACGTAAGGGCTCTGAAAGACCTGTTTCTGTTGAAGAACCACTGTCAGAGGATGGTCCCCTAGGATGCACCTCATTATAAAGCTGCGAAATATGCCTCCGTCCTCTAATATGGCCTTGAACTATTGTCGAATATGTAACAATAGTAGGGTGTATGCCCGCCTCAGTAATTTGATCCAGGAGTTCCATGGATGCATCTGTATCCCCTTGCTTGCATAAACCACTAATCAAAACTGAAAACGTAACAACTGAAGGAGCAATGCCTCCTTCGATCATTTTATCTTTCAACTTAAGTGCTTCACTCATCTGACCCGCCTTGCAGTATCCATGAATCAGTGTATTATATGTAATAACATTAGGAGCCAACCCTTTTGAGCCTAGTTTATGGAAAAGTCTAACTGCTCTTTCCAGGTTTCCAGACTTGCACAACCCATTTATAAGAGAATTATAGGTTGTAATGTTTGGGTTTACATGCTTTGCCAACATCTCATCTCTTATGTCAAAGGCTTCATTCACATTACCTGCAGCCGCGCAACCATGGATGAGGGTACAGTATGTGAAATTATCTGGGACAAAGCCTCTGAGCAATAACGTTGAGAACAGCCTTCTTGCATCCTGCACCTTCCTAGACTTGCAAAGCCCAGCAATAGCTATGTTGTATACAATGTCATTGGGAAGAAGATATCTCTTTGCAGTTTCATCTAGGGACTCTGCGATTTCTCTGAAAGCATGATCACCTCCACAGGAAGTGGAAAGATTATCTAAACCTGAAAAAAGATTAACATCCAGGATCTTCTGCAACAGAAAATTGGCTTTATCTATGCTTCCAAGCCTATAAAGGCTACTGATTAGTGTGCTGCATATCACTATATTTGGGGTTAAACCATTCTTGCTCATTTCCATATACAACCCGTAAGCTTTATCTAGTTTTCTTTCTTTACACCAACCACTAATAAGAGCTCCATATGTGACAATATTTGGGGTCAAACCAGTTGCATTCATCTCTACCAGAAGATCATTTACTCTATCGAGTCTCCTCGATGTAAAAAGTCCGCTAATAAGAGAGTTATACATTTCAACAGAAAAAGAAATTCCTTCCATTTCCATCTGCCTCTTAACTTGAAAAGCCTTGTCAAGATCTCCACTTTTACAGTAACCATCACTCAGGGTTTTATAACTTATAGCATCAGGTATACCACCTAGCTCTTTCATTTTCATTAATATGTCCTCCGCTTCTTCCATTTTTCCCAACTTACATAATCCATTAATCATTGTATTGAAGGTAATCGTGGTCTTAGTAAAACCCTTTGCAAGAATGTCTTTCCACAACTTCAACGCCCCCTCGTAATCACCTACCTTGAAAATACCATCTAGTAAAGTGCTGTAACTTCTCTCGTTAGGTGCCACACCTCTTTTCAACATCAAACACCAAAGGTGTGAAGCATCATCAAAGGAACCACCACGGCATAAACCTTTCAGGAGTGTATTATACGTGACAACAGTGGGTACATATCCTTCTTGATCCATCTCACTAGAAAGCTCAAATGCCTTGCTAATATGACCTCCTCTGCAGTACCCATTTACAAGAGTGTTGTAGCTATAAGAATCTGGCTTCAAACCCCACAACTTCATACCCATAAATACGCGTTCTGCTTCATCGAGCTGCTCAGACTTGCAGTAACCACCAATAAGGGAATTGCAAATGGTTAAGTTCACTCGTAGTCCTGCACTCAACATCGCATCTCGAATCCTAATGGCATTATCCATTTTACCTATTTGACAGTACCCATCCACCAATACACCATAAACAAGTTCATCAGCAACCAAGGAAGATTCCTTCATGTCATTTAATACTTTCTCCGCTTCATGCATCTTACCTTGTTTGCAATAGCCTTTCATCAATGCAGTATAAGTAATTACATTACATGATATATCCCTATCAGACATGCATTTCATAACTCCCCATGCAGCTTCCACATCTCCTATGTCAACAAACCCATTGATCAAAGAATTGTATGTCGCGTCATTAGGTTCATAACCCATGTACTCCATCTCTCTAACAAATTCCACAGCTTTATGCACTCCCCGATCTTTACAGTATGCTTTCACCATAATTGTCAAAGTGAAAACATCTGCTACAGTTCCAGCCCTAACCATCTGATCATAAACAACAACAGCAACCCGACTGTCACCTTTCCTAACTAAATTACTCAAAAGACTATTACAAGATCTCAAACTAGCTTTACCCCCAAACTTCCCCATATTATCAAACACAATCAGCGCATTTTCTACCAACCCTTTCTCCGCATACATTTTCAAAACCATATCAAACACAACCGGTGCAAATGAAAAATCCCTATAAACCCTCACTAATTCATCAAAAACCAGAGAACCCGAAGAACCAACTTTACGAATCCCAATCAATTCATTCAAATAAACCTTAGCTTCATCAAACATTCTCGCTCTAGACAAAATGTGAACAATCTTACAATAAGATTTCACATTAGGTCTAAATCTCTGCTGTTTAGTAGCTAATTTAAAAAACCCTAAACATGCATTTGGATTAAACCTTAACTTACAAAGAACTGCGTCAAGAATTTCATCCGAAAAATCGAAACAGAGTCTATTTATAAGACTAATTCGTCCAAGAACTAAGATTCTAGTGATTCTATCAACTATTTCAGATTGGTTAAGCTTGTATTCATCTCTAGGTCTCCATCTAATAATTTGTGAAGAAGTATTGAATGACTGTTTGCGGTGAAACTGATAAAAAATGGAATGAGAAAGAGTGACTGAACAAGAAGAGTACCTGAAACGCATTTCAATTAAATGTTGATTAAGTTAAATCAATCACTACCATCCTCATCAGAAATTAACCTCAATATGTGGGAAAAATTGTTGTCTAAGATTTTCAAAACAGAAAGGAAATAAAATATAAAAAAATGGCTACTCGGTCTCTGCTTGTTAGGTTTTTTCCATTCCACTTGAATTACAGAAAGGAGGACTGTTGTCTTGTTTACGGCTCAGATCTGCAGGGCTTTGGATTATTTTCCCGGTTTTGGTTTGGGCCTATCGCCCGCTAAGAATCCAGGGTACAATTATGTGAAGTCAAAACCACATAAGGTCTCATGGAGCTTCCCACCAAGTACTTCCCACAGTGAAAACTACTGTCAAACTTATTTTTCGTTTTTTTTTTCACTTAGAAACCCACGGACAGAAATTTTCATGCACGCTCACATTTTTTGGGAAAAATTTCCACTACATCCATATTTTTCAAAATCAGTTATTCGCTTCTTCTTCTTTCGTTTTTTTCCTGTGATTTCCTTTCTTCCTTTGTCTTCTCTTTTTTTTTGCGATTACCTTTGTTTGCCGAGAGAAAAAGGTCGAGGATGATCATGTTGTTTCCATTAATTGAAAAGATTTTTTGAAGAAGATTCAAAGTGATTTCAACCTGATTTGAGTGAATTATTTCAAAGTGAATAATCCAAAGAATTGGTTTGATTTTCTTCGAAATCAGGTATTATATCTAATGAAATCCATTTATTTATTTGTTTTGATTCATTCTATGACCATAACTTGAACATTTTATCTGAATTTAGGGTTTATTTTTGTTTGTTGATTTTCATGAACTAAGTCTCAATCACATGGTTACATGTTTTTGTCCGTGCATTTTTTTCTAGGACTGCCAACACTTCCGGTGATTAGTAGCTGATTTTATTTAAAGGAAGTATCGGGTAGTACGAGTAGTTGCATTCAACGCACCCGGAGAAGGTATTTCAGCGGCGCGGACCTACATGGACCTAATCAAAGAAGCGTCATCAGATATGAACGGTCCTATCATGGAGATTCCTACACTGGGGACTGATCCTCAGAACGTTCCTCCTTAAGTCAATAGTCTCACTATGAGCCAGAGGCCGGTGGATCAGGAAGCGGTTTCTCTAATGGAAAGTTTATGCGAACTTTTACACCTCTTGAAGAATCGGCAGGCAAAGACGTTTTGCTGCAATCAACCAGAAGAAGGTCACAATCGGGCCCTACATGCCACTGCACACATCAAGGATTCAGAGTTCAAGAGGGCCCTCATCGACACGGGAGTGTCTTTTAATGTGATTACTCTCAAGACTCTCAGGACGACCAAGGTTCACTCAGGCAAGATCGTATGGAATCCTACCACAATGACAGACTTTGGAGGAAACCATACCAGCACATACGGGATCATACCTTCAACGTAGCACCAATGCCTGAAGACTATGCTGATTAAAGAAGTCATTCGTATACCTGCATCATTGTCTCCTTATGTAGGAATGCGGAGTGGAACTGTTCAAACCGATGGAAGATCCGCGAAAAGGAACAGACAAAGTCCATTGCATCCCACTCCCCATGTGGGCGTCAATCCAGGAGGAGGACCGACTTGCATCATCGAAGGCTAGGACCCATGATGCATCCTTGCTGACAATGCATCTCAATTCTTCTCTCCGCCCAACGAAAATGCTACAACAATGACGAGCCACAAGAAGAAGTGCCATACGCTCCACGACAGCTGAAAGATGGTACCAACTCCACAACTGATGAGCCCGACGATGAGGAATCTCTTAGGCCTATCTCCATCAGCTCAAACTTGTGTAAGCATTCATACAATCTCCGATCCAAACCGGTCAAACAATCTCCGAGTCAATTCAGGCGCGAGATCAGGTGTTGTATGGATTCCAGATACTTGAACAAATGCTGCCCCAAGGACGAATTTCATATTCCTAATATCGACATGTTAGCAGATGCCACCAACGGACATGACATGTTCTTCTTCATGGACGGTTACAACGTCTATAATCAGATAAGGATGTATGAGCATGACACAAGTAAGACAGCCTTTCAAACTCCTCTTGGAAATTTTGACTATATTGTTATGCCTTTTGGTTTAAAGAATGTCGGTGCAACGTATCAACGCGCTATGATGGCAATATTCCACGACATGACGCATAAGAAAGTCGAAGACTACGTGGATGATATAGTAGTCAAATCCAAGACTCAAGCTATCCTCAAAATGCCGCTGTCGTGAACCGTGAAGGAGCTCCAAAACTTCATGGGCAAGGTGAACTTTTGCTTCATTCACCCCTTGTTGAAGAAATGATCAAGTTTCTTTTGGACCTCACTATAACATGAAGTGTTTCGGAGGATTCAACGAATATTGTCATCCCTGAATCATCAAAAAGGGTTCGCTTATTATGTCATCCTAGACAAGAGAGAGCATGGGACATCTTCAGTTCCACTGAATCCAACACCTCAAGGGAGAAGCCTCAAGAAGATAACGATTTCCGCGCGTCATATTTATCAAGATCCGGGCGAATCACTCTATCAGGTGCATGTCTATCGTGCTATGTTGGATAATCTGCGCTTTTGCTCACCCTATGGACTTTGTGAATCTGTTGAACGCTCATCTACAACAACATCTGGCCTGCTAGAAAGAACCAGTTTCGCTGAAGCAATAATAGGAAAGCCACCGAGATACAACATCTTGGGTGTCCCAACTCCAACTCTAGTACCGTATGAATGACTTCCATAATGGTGAAACAACATCCAAGATATTCCATATATGGATCGATGGTAACTACATCAATGACAGACGCTCTCCCGTAGAAGAAGTAGTTGCGTTACCAAAGGAGTATGACTGGGACTGCTTAGCACTGCTCATCTCAAAGACAGCCGCATGAACCTAGCGCGACAACACCTATCAAGTCGAAAGCTCTGGATACTCTTGGGCAGGGGACTGTCTCCGTCTTCTCTATTTCATAAAGAAACGTCAAGTAATCCATCGGTTTAGTTTATCCCTCTAACAATGAGACGAGCTCTACCACTATATGAAGACCTCCAAGTTCGTGCCCGTAGCTATCACGCCTCTCCCTGCCAATCTCTTCTGATCACAGCTGCTGCCAAGAACTATTGTTACTCGTAGATTTATACCATCCAGAGCTTCACCATATCAACGAACATTACGTACAAAAGACCAATCGGGCATACAAGATAGAGCCACGTAGACCATGCTTGGGGACTGAGGCTCAGCATGAAGTTCCTTCGCCGTCAGTCAAGAAATTATTCAACACCCTCTCCAGCAGATGTCGCTTCAACGCTCTCCAGGACCTACTCTCTCCAGAAGATACTTCAACGCTCTCATAGGGACCCACATGACGTTCAAACATACAAGGTTCACGTTTGGGAAAATCAAACACGTCTAGGTCCCACGTTCGAGCAAATGGAAGACCGGTGTTGGTCAGCAAGACTGGTGTTGGTCATAGTAGCAAGGCCGATGTTGGTCAAGGGGAAAGCCTGGTACTGGGTGAAGCAACATGTTTGGTGTCTGGTCGAAGCAGGCACAGCCGTCCCCAAGCAAAGCAGGCACGCGGTGGGTCCCATATTGATCAAGCACATAAACTGTACGGGCAAAGCAAGCAAGACTGGTATTGATCAAGTCACAAGGCTGGTATTGATCAAGTCACGAGGCTGGTATTTCTCAAGTCACAAGGCTGGTATTTTTCAAGTCGCAAAGGCTGGTGTTAATCAGGACATAAGGCCGGTATAATAGGCGCACACAGCAGGGATGGTTTCAGTCAAAGCACATGGTCGATGTTTGAAGCATGTACACAGTGGACCCACGTTTAACCAAAGCAGACACAAAAATCCCACGTTCGATCAAGCAGGCGCACGATGAGTCCCGCGGTTAAGCGAAGTAGGCGAGACCACATGCCTATCAAACAGGTGCGACAGGGTGACGTTTGGTCGAGATATATACATGGTGGGGTCCACATTCATTCAGGGTTATATGCACGGTTTTCTATGGGAAGAGAAGATACAATTTCTATTCCCTTCTTGGCTCAAATACCCGAAAGAGGAAACCGGTCCCACCAAGGTCGTCGTCACACCTGGAGTACTCCCACGAACGAAGAAGGTGCAACAGTCCATCGATTAGGCACATCAATCCCACGTTCGATCAATCAGGTGCAGTAGCCCCACGAACAAAGCAGGCGCATCAGTTCGTCAATTAGGCACATCAAGCCCATGTTTGATCAAGCAGGCGCAGTAGTCCCACGAACGAAGCAAGTGCAGCAGTCCGTCGATTAGGCATAACCCGATGATCGAGCGAAGCAGGCGCAATATCCCCTCGACCTAATCAGGCATAGAAAGGTCGATCCAGCAAGACCGACATTCGAACGGAGTAAGCACGGAGCATGCCCTCGACCGAAGCAGGCATAACAAGGTCGATCGAAGCAGGAAAGACCGATATCATACTAGGGGAATGCTCTCCTAGACGCCTCTTGAACGTGACATGCTCCAAGGACAGGATAACCCGTTTCTCCTGGTAACATCTAACTTTGTCTCATAATTTTTATCTTTAACTGTCACCATCTTATGCCTACCCCACAATAATGCAACCATTATGCGCTAGGAAGGAGACTTAATTTTGATGGTGGATTTTCATTTAAGGCTAAAATTGTAAAAGCCAAAATTATGCGTTGACATCTTGCAAAAGATAAAGCCATTAATAAGTGACGAATACTTCTTCACTTTACTAATTCACCTAGAATGGAGCATGTGGCAACAATCCCAGTATTTTGTCGAAATTCATCTAGGTTGGAGCATGTAGCAACAATCCCATATACCCTGTGAATTTACATCATTATTAATTAATGCATGACCAGCCTTGTATTTCTTGTACTCATTATCGGTGCGGCATGACGACTGAGTGTTGTTCTCAGCAGAGCAACACGAACCTCCAAGCATTAATAATGAAGCATGTATGAAATACCCGTACATGATGCAACTCTCGGTGTGTTATACTAGCCCGATTGAGCATACATCTCTCGGTGTGTTATACTAGCCCGATTGAGCATATTTGAATATGGACTGTCCATATCAGTCTCAGAAACGATCATGACAATCCAACTTCACCAGCATGATTGGATGGCTTAGATTGAATCCATGACCCCAAGAAGGTATTGGAATATTCATTGCTGACCCAACGCGGTCCCCGCATGGTCGGCCTCCCCAAAAGGGTGACATAGCTTGCCAAAGTAGCGCGGATGTGAAACTCTAAATTAGGGTTTATGGAACATTACATGTGTCGCAAATCAGCCTCAACCATCCATCTTCGCAGGCATATATGGAGGTGATAAGTGCATAATTCATATGATTTTAGTGTCCATTCCATACTTGTTTTAGCTATTATTCTTGCATATTTTCGTATTATTACTCTTGTTTTCTCTTATTTGACTCTAATTGGTGAATCATCCCAAAATAAGCTATAAAGTGCTGAAAATAGCTAAGAAGAGAATTATTCCGAGTATCCAAGTGCCGAAGTCCAAGAGAAGTGGAAGAAGTGCGACGAAAAGGAGCAAAACGCTCAAAATCAAGAGAAGGGCCAAATACCGATCTTAACTCATTAAAATTAAGGATTTCTCATCACCATGTTGAATAGAATTGAAAGATAAAAATAATTCAAAAAGAATGAGGTCATTCCGAGTTCGAATGAAGAAGTTGTGGCCAAAAAAGTTTCCATTGAAAATCGAAGATAGTGCAGTCCGCGAACTAGGTTTGCGGATGGGGTTCACAGACTTAATTCCGAAACTTTCTGCTGGATTTTGAAGTTTGTGGACTGGGTTCGCGCACTTATCAAATGGGAAACGTGTATAAAATCATTGGAAGGCTTAAGGGCACGTTTGGGAACGTTATTTCGTTATTTTAGGTTGGGTTATTAAACCTAACTAAATACGTGAAGACCAAGTAATGTAAACCTATAAAAAGGTATTAGGTTTTGTAAAATATATCACATCATTAGGTCATGAAATTGTTAGGGTTTGGAGAGAATAAACATCATACAGAGCGATTATCAATCGTAACGTTATCTCTTACTTTTCTCATATGTATAGCATGGATGTTTCTACATCCATGAGTAGCTAAACACCTATTGATTGAGGATGAATTCTAAGTTGTAAACAAGATTTGAGTTATTATATTAATCTACTTTGAAGTTCTTCATATGATTATCGTTTGTTTATACTATTTGAATATTTATGATTGATTGATAGATTGTTTAGGTGGCCAACTAAATTGATTTGTTGGTTCAATCTATTGCTAGTATTAACTTAGGAGATAAGTAATCTTCGAATAACTTGTACACAAGTAGAGAACACAAAACCTTGTAGAGGGATTCTGTGGAGCGATTGTGTGTATAAACAACACTAAAAAGTGGACCTTGATCTAACAGTCTAACTATTAGGATCAACCTATAAATTCAAAAAAGATAAAGCATTCTATTGAATTACACCTTGAGTGGTCTACTACTTGGTGGTTCATTGAATAAAAAAATGGTAGGCGAGAACTTCCGTATCCTGTGATATAAGGAATTTAGGGGATAACACTAATCTAGCTGTTTTTCTATGGTTGGTGATAATCTATGATTAACGACGAGTAGGCAATTATAATAACTCATTGACGGTTTATATACGAAGAAGGATTCCTTGATCATATCTCTCTCTATTGATTACAATACAATTTTATTTGCTTGATTATTTATTTTGTTTACAATCTGAAATAAAACCCCCCTTTGTGACACTTTGACAACTAAAACTCACTGCTCTTCGTGGGAACGGTCCTTACTTCCATTATATTACTAGTTAATTGTGTGGAAATAAGATGATTAATTTGATTGCACTCACGACATGCATCAAATTTTGGCGTCGTTGCAGGGAAGCAGTAGGTAGCTTTAGTTGTTATTTCTTTTAGTTTTATTATTGTTTTAGAATTTCTTAATAGTTTTTAATTTCGTTTTCTAGATTTTTGGTTACAGGTGCTTAATCTCTGGCACCGAAAGATTGGGATTATTTGAGGTGCAAAATTCAAACCCGTAAAGGAACGGTACTTCAAGAACGTCAGTACTTGCAGCAAGAACCCTCTACAGAAGAGATGGTAGACGGACCCCCACCACCTCATCCTCCTCCTCCCAAGAGGACGCTCAAAGATCTAACATCTCCATCGTTTGATCAACAATAACTTTGCATCAATATAGATGAATCTATTGAACTTAAATCTCAGTTGATACATTGGTTACCGAAGTTTAAAGGGATACCTGGAGATGATCCAAATAAACACTTGCTATTATTTCAACATAGGTTGACAAGTTTGAAGCCAACTGGAACTGACAAAGACAGAGCTTTACTTACATCTTTTCCATTTTCTTTGAAAGATTCAGCGGAAGAATGGTTTTACAGCCTTCCACAAGGAAGCATTACAACATGGAATGACATGCAGAAAGTGTTCTTAGAAAAGTACTTTCCCGCTTCCAAAGCAGCAACTATTCATAAAGCAATAAGTGGAATTGAGCAAATTGTTGGTGAAACTCTTTACGATTACTGGGAATGGTACAAGAAATTATTGTCTAGCTGCCAACACCACCTAATCAGTGAGCAACTCATAGTGCAATATTTTTATGATGGGATGTTTCAATCGGAGAGAAATCTCATAGATGCGACTAGTGGTAGTGCGTTAACCAACAAAACCATTGATGAAGCCACATAACTGATCGAGAACATGTCTGCAAACATGCAGCAATTTAATACAAGAGGCACATCGATGGCTAGGAAGGTCAACGAGGACAGTTCTTCTTCACACTTAGAGGAAAGAATGGGTAATATGGAGAAGATGATGCAACAAATGGCGGCTGTGATCATTCCTTCTTATGAAGAAGAGGCCGAACAAGTGAATGTTGTGTTTCCGAATTAGATGCAAAGGTATGATCCATACTCTAATACTTATAATCCTGGCTGGAAAGATCATCCGAATTTCAGTTATGCAAACAAGCAAGCTGCAGTTTCCAACCCCGTTTTCGGAAGACAGGGTGGTTTTCAACAATCACAATTCCAACCCCAACATCAATAGCAAAATCAAAGCTCTAGTTTAGAAGAGATGATGAAAGCCATGATGCAGAAACAAGATGCAATATTACAACAGAACACACATTATCAACAAAAGAACGATGCTGCTGTCAAAGATCTACAATTACAAATGGGGCAAATGGCGACCGATGTAAATTTTCTAAAGGCACAAGCTTCAACAAAGTTTCCATCACAACCTTTTGTAAACCCAAGAGAGCACGTTAATGTAGTAACATTAAGAAGTGGGATATAAACTGAAGAGCCACATTAACAAAAAGAGGTTAGTTATGACATCGAAAAGGAAGTAGAGGAGGAAACCGTCCCAAAGGAAAATCCAACCTCAAACGGCCAACCTAAGGACACGGTTCCCACTTTTACAATACCACTTCCTTTCCCTAGTCGTACCTCCAAGTCGAAGAAGCAAGATCAAGATAATGAGATCATGGATATTTTTAGCAAGATACACAACAACATTCCATTTATAGAGGCCATCAAAATCGTACCCAGGTATGCCAAGGTTTTGAAGGATTTGTGTACAAGGAAGGATAGGTTGATTGCAAATGAGATCACTCAAGTAGGAGAAAGTGCTACAGATATGTTACTTAAGAATATGCCTACAAAGTGTAAAGACCCTGGTGGCTTCACAGTTCCCGTTACCATTGGTAACCGATGATTATAGCATGCTTTGCTTGATTTGGGAGCTTCCATAAGTGTTATGTCATCCGATGTTTATGATTCTTTGAATCTCGGACCTTTAAAAGAGGCAAAGATTACTATTCAATTGGCTAACAAGTCCAATATATATCCTAAGGGAGTCGTGGAGGACGTGTTAGTTTAAGTGAATCATTTAATATTTCCGACTGATTTCTACATTGTGGATATGCATAATGGAGATAATTGTTCATCTACTTCGTTACTTCTTGGGAGACCGTTCATGAAGACTACAAAGATGAAGATTGATGTTGATAGTGGTGCACTCATGATGGAATTTGGTAAGGAGATCATACGGTTCAATATTTTTGAAACCATGCGCTATCCTAGTGATGTTCACTCCGCTTTCTCTATTGATGTTATTGACTCGTTAGCACAAAAATTGTTTGATTTGAACAGTGAAGATGAACTTGGAGTTGTGCTATGGAATAACATTGATTTGGACATTCATGGACATCCGAACATGGACATTGAGATATCTAATAGCTAGTGGAGATGTGTGGTGCCTTAACAGCACTACAAGAAGCTAAACCGGGTAATATTTCTTATATTTCTTTACCCATAACTAATGAGATTTCTTTACCTTCTATTGTGCAGGCACCGAAACTTGAATTGAATCTGCTTCCATACTACTTAAAGTATGCATACTTGGGTGATAAAGAAGAACTTCCGGTGATTATTGCAAAGAACCTCACCCCAATACAAGAAGAGCGTCTCCTTAGGGTTCTGAAAGAGCACAAAACGGCTATTGGTTGGACAATTGCTAATATTAAAGGCATTAGTCCATCCATGTGCATGCATAGAATCCTAATGGAGGATGATTTCAAGCCAGTACGTGATGCTCAACGTAGGCTTAACCCCCTAATGATGGAGGTCGTGAAGAAAGAGATCCTCAAATTACTAAGTGTGGGGGTGATTTACCCAATTTATGACAGCAAATGGGTTAGCCCGATACAGGTGGTACCTAAGAAAGCAGGTGTCACTGTTGTTAGAAATCAAGATGATGAACTTATTCCTACAAAAGTTCAAACAATATGGAGAGTGTGCATAGACTACATAAAGCTTAATGCCGCAACCCGAAAGGATCACTTTCCTTGGCCTTTCATTGATCAGATGTTAGAGAGGTTAGCAGGACACTCATTTTATTGCTTTTTGGATGGTTATTCGGGCTACAATCAGATTGTTATTGCACTGGAGGATCAAGAGAAGACTACTTTTACTTGTCCTTTTGGTACATTTGCCTATAGACGGATGCCGTTTGGTCTTTGCAATTCTCCTACCACTTTTCATAAGTGTATGGTTAGTATATTTTCTGACTATGTGGAACGCATCATTGAGGTATTTATGGATGATTTTAGTGTTTATGGTGATTCATTTGATATTTGTTTACAAAATCTTGAACTTGTGCTTAAAAGATGCATAGACACTAATCTTGTTCTTAATTGGGAGAAATGTCACTTTATGGTAAACCATGGCATAGTGCTCGGTCATATTGTGTCCTCTCGAGGGCTTGAAGTTGACAAAGCAAAGATAGACTTAATAAGAACTTACAATATCCCACTTCGGTGAGGGAAATTCGCTCATTTCTTGGTCATGCGGGTTTTTACAGGCGGTTTATCAAGGATTTCTCCAAAATCTCAATGCCAATGTGCAAATTATTGCAAAAAGAGGTTATTTTTGACTTCAACAAGGAGTGCAAAGATTGCCTTTGATAGATTAAAAGAGTTTTTGATGACTGCACCAATTATCAAGTCACTGGATTGGAGTTTACCATTTGAATTAACGTGTGATGCAAGTGACTATGCATTTGGAGCTGTTTTGGGTCAAAGAGTAGACAAACTGTCTCATGTGATTTATTATGCATCTAGGACCCTAAACGATGCTCAAATCAACTATTCTACCACCGAGAAAGAATTTTTGGCTATAATATTTGCACTAGAAAAATTTAGATCATATTTGGTGGGTTCAAAAGTGGTTGTGTATTCTGATCACGCAGCACTTAGGTACCTATTAAAGAAAAAAGAAGCTAAGCCAAGACTTATACGGTGGATTTTACTATTGCAAGAATTTGATTATGAAATCAAGGATAAAAGAGGTGTTTAAAATACTGTTGCAGATCATCTTAGTAGACTTGTTGTTTCCGAAGAAGAACTTCCTTTACAAGATCGTTTTCCAGACGAACAACTTTTCTCAATTGAAGATTTTACACCTTGGTACGCGGATATACTGAACTACTTGGTTACAAGACAAGTACCTAGTACAATGTCTAATTTTCAAAAGCTTTATAGTTGCAGGAAATCCCACAACACACCCCTTATCATATCTTGATACTAATTTCTAGATCTAAACATATTAATCATCTAAATCTCAAAATATAAGTGCTAGAAATTTAAATAGACACACAAGATTTTTTACATGATTCGATCAATGTGATCTACATCCATGGTTCTTCACTATGATTGTTGTAATTAAATAAGTGTTACATTCATAATCTCCATTAATGGATATTTGGAGCTCTAGGTTGGTAGAGGGAGAAGAAGGAAATAATAATAATACAAATTCTAAACTTGTTTTCTCTCTCTCTGACTTTCCCTTTATATATGTGTTTACATAGTGGATGACAGTTCACATGTAGTGGAGTACATCTCATATTCCCCCTATTTTAGGATCCCCTTCTACGTTCTCTCAGGCTCTCACTACAATTTCGAAGGCTCTGCTATATTCTCTCGGGATCCGCTACTTTCTTGCAAGCTTCGCTACATTCTCGCGAGCTTTTATTGTTGTGCTATATTTGGATCCTACAAGCTTAAGCTTAATAAAATAGCCAAGCAATATGTGTGGGATGAGCCCTACTTGTGGAAATACGGTTCTGATCAAATCATTCGTAGGTGCGTATCTAATTCTGAATTTCAATCTATTCTTACTTTTTGTCATACTTATGCATATGGTGGTCACTTTGGTTCTAAACGTACCGCTTTCAAAGTACTTGAAAGTGGCTTTTATTGGCCTACCCTATTCGAGGATGCATATATATTTTTGCAAATCTTGTGATAGATGTCAAAGAACAGGCAATCTAGGTGCTCGAAATCAAATGCCACTCACACCAATTCTTGTTGTTGAAGTATTTGATGTGTGGGAAATTGATTTTATGGGTCCTTTTGTGAATTCTAACGGAAAATTTTATATACTTCTTGCTGTGGATTATGTTTCGAAATGGGTGGAAGCTAAAGCCACCCCTACTAATGATTCTCAAGTTGTTTGTGAGTTTGTGAAGGAATATATTTTTTCTAGACATGGTACACCAAGAGTGGTTATCCGTGACGGAGGCTCGCATTTTCAGAAATCCTTCCATGTTCTACTCAAGAAGTACAACATAACACACAAGGTTGGTACGCCGTATCACCCACAAACTAGTGGGCAAGCCGGAATCTCAAATCGTGAGATTAAATCCATTCTTGAGAAAACCGTGAACACTTCACGGAAAGATTGGAGTTATAGGCTTAATGATGCATTATGGGCATATAGAACGACGTACAAAACACCGATTGGTATGTCTCCATATCGGTTGGTTTATGGCAAAGCTTGTCATCTTCCGGTTGAACTTGAACACAAAGCATATTGGGCGATAAAGATGTGCAACATGGATTATGACAACGCGGGGAAACAAAGGAAGTTACAACTTAACGAGCTAGAGGAGATACGTAATGATGCTTACGAGAGTTCTCGTATTTACAAGGAGAAGACGAAACTTTTTCATGACAAGATGATTTCTCGAAAGAATTTTGTTGTGGGGCAAAAAGTTCTTTTATTTTACTCTCGTCTTAAATTATTTCCTGGTAAGCTATGGTCCAGATGGATTGGACCATATGTTGTTACTAATGTTTACTCTCATGGCGCAGTTGAAATTTCTAGTCTTAGAGATGGAACAAACTTGAAGGTGAACGGCCATAGATTGAAGCCATATTATGAAAGCATTGCTTATGTGGATATGGATGTGCAACAATTTCATGATTATCTCCCTTTGGAGGAGTAATTGAAGGAACGCCAACCGTGCTAAGGACATTAAACTAAGCACTAAATGGGGGGCAACCCATCGGTTTTGTATCTCTATCCTTTTGTTTTTAGTTTTCTTAGTTTTTCATATCATATCTTGCATTCCCATCTTAGATTTTACAAGTCCTATATCGAACGAAAGTTTTGACGAATTCTTGTCAGAAAATTCTGACTGCGCACTTGTCACGAAAACAGCTCTCTAGACTTCATACGGAGTCCGATTTGAGTGGTTGACCCCAACTTTTAAAGAGGACAGACATACCTTTCTTTTACAAAAGAAAATCTGAATTTGGAGTCTGTTAAGTTGGAGCGATTGGCGTGGACATTTGAGTTTCGGTATTTTTCCAGAACTTTTTTAGATTGCATGTCAGTCAGTCCGGAGGCCATAAAAGTCAGACCATTTTTCTAAGCACTGTTCCCTTTAGACACATTATAGAAAAGACATAGGCGAACAATTTTTGTTTAGGATGTTTTTCCTAGTTCCCTACCCATTGGTACAGTTTTCATGATTTTCAGGGTTGTTATGTCAGAAATCAGAATTTTCGGTTTTGAACATTGAGGACAATGTTGAGTTTAAGTGTGGGGGAGTAGTTGAGCATGTTTGGTTTGCATATAAAAAAAAAAAGTAATACTCTTTGATTTCTTGCATATTGAGACTTCATCTTTTGGAGTTAATTATGAGCTATTTAGGATGACACTCTAAACCTTTTCAGGTTGAAACAGTTCTTACAGCTATAGATTGAGTTCCATTTTGTCATTCTACAATCCTTAATTATATACGTTCATAATTGAATGCGAAACTAAGCTATGGTAGTTGTTTGAAAGATTCATCCTCGCAATTAATCAAAACTGAATCACTTTCTTTTTATTTTTGCAATTTTATGTTTCTCTAAAGTGATTTGGTGGGATCCTAATACTGCCGTGGATGTTGTAGCAAGGTAATCATTGGTTGAGTATTTGAAAGCCATATAAGACAATTGTCTTACACTCATAAAGAGTGAGCCGGAAAAAAAAAAGTGAAAAGAAAGAAACATATATATAAGGCTCCTCTTCTTTTATCGACATTAATAAATAATAGGTCCGAAATCGCGGATAATCATAGTCGATGAAAATAAATACCATACATCATTATATAGCAAGTCAAAAAGACTATTGATGAGGTTCTTGACACTTGAATAGCAGTATGTGTGAAACGTTGTCCCTGTCTCCGTCGCCTAAACAAGCGTGGAATGAAGGATCCAAGGCAACTATCATGTACTTGCTGAAAAGGAAACATGCGCTTAGAGTATCTAATCATGTAGTCAAGTTAAATGGGTGTTTCTCTCAACTAGTGTGCTATAAATATATATCCTTTGATGACATTCACACAAGTATTGTGGGTAACATCTTTCACTTAAGTCAACATTTGTACACTTCACTTTTCTATTTCCATTTTTCTTATCTATCCATGTGATTTCAGTATGCGAGTGTTGTGACAAACGTTGCAACAAGTACGATGACTATCTTAGTAGATTTTTGCAATCATATTGAATGTCATACGTAAGTAATTGCTTGTGTGTGTGGATTAGAATGTATGTGGGATGTTTGCAGCTAAAAAACTTATGCAAGCTAATTATTTAGCTACTATTTTGTGTCTACCCTTAGTGGTTCTTCCAAGGCGAGAGATTGGAGTAGGTTTTGCGGGTATACCTCTTGTAAGCCCTCACGAGACTATAACTCGTCCATTAGGGACACCTAGGGGTTTAAAGGCCTGTTATTCATGTTAAGAGTAACCGTTTTCTCAACGACATGGAGTTGTTGTATTTAGGATTAGTTTTTTTTTAGTTTGCTCGGGGACTAGCAAAATCTAAGTGTGGGGGAATTTGATAAGTGCATAATTCATATGATTTTAGTGTCCATTCCATACTTGTTTCAGCTATTATTCTTGCATATTTTCGTATTATTACTCTTTTTTTCTCTTATTTGACTCTAATAGTTGAATCATCCAAAAAGTAGCTACAAAGTGCTGAAAATAGCTAGGAATAGAAGTATCCAAGTGCCGTAGTCTAAGAGAAGTGGAAGAAGTGCGACAAAAAGGAACAAAACGCTCAAAATCAACAGAAGGTCCAAAGACCGATCTTAACTCATTAAAATTAAGGATTTCTCATCACCATATTTAAGATAATTGAAAGATAAAAAGAATTCAAAAATAATGAGGTCATTCCGAGTTCGGATGAAGAAGTTGTGGCCAAAACAGTTTCCATTGAAAACCGAAGATAGTGCAATCCGCGAATTGGGTTTGCGGACAGGGTTCGCGGACTTAATTCCGAAACTTTCTGCTGGATTTTGAAGTTTGTAGACTAGGTTCGCACACTTATCAAATGGGAAACGTGTATAAACTCCTTGGAAGGCTTAAGGGCACGTTATTTCGTTATTTTAGGTTGCGTTTTTAAACCTAACTAAATACGTGAAGACCAAGTAATGTAAACCTATAAAAAGGTATTGGGTTATGTAAAATATATCACATCATTAGGTCACGAAATTGTTAGGGTTTGGAGAGAATAAACATCATACGGAGCGATTATCAATCGTAACGTTATCGCTTACTTTTCTCATATGTATATCATGGATGTTTCTACATCCATGAGTAGATAAACACCTATTGATTGAGGATGAATTCTAAGTTGTAAACAAGATTTGATTTATTATATTAATCTACTTTGAAGTTCTTCATATGATTATCGTTTGTTTATACTATTTGAATATTTATGATTGATTGATAGATTGTTTATGTGGCCAACTAAATTGATTTGTTGATTCAATCTATTGCTAGTATTAAATTAGGAGATAAGTAATCGTCGAATAACTTGTACACAAGTAGAGAACACAAAACCTTGCAGAGGGATTCTGTGGAGCGACTGTATGTATAAACAACACTAAAAAGTGGACCTTGATCTAACAATCTAACTATTAGGAACAACCTATAAATTCACAAAAGATAAAGCATTCGGTTGAATTACACCTTGAGTGATCTACTACTTGGTGGTTCATTGAATAGAATCTGGTAGGCGAGAACTTCTGTATCCAGTGATCTAAGGAATTTAGGGGATAACACTGATCTAGCTGTTATTCTACGGTTGGTGATAATCTATGATTAACGACGAGTAGGCAATTATAATAACTCATTGACGGTTTATATACGAAGAAGGATTCCTTGATCATATCTATCTCTATTGATTACAATACAATTTTATTTGCTTGATTATTTATTTTGTTTACAATCTGAAACAAAACCCCCCTTTGTGACACTTTGACAACTAAAACTCACTGCCCTTCGTGGGAACGATCCTTACTTCAATTATATTACCAGTTAATTGTGTGGAAATAATATCATTAATTTGATTGCACTCACGACACGCATCAGGAGGGTGTAGATGTAGATTCAAAGGGACCATAGCATGTCAACAAAAACACCATGGGCCGCCTACATACCTGACCGATCGATCAGGACCAACTATGGTTGGTCATCTTAATTCGTGCGCCCCAAACTGGGTATGACACATGGCCGTCAAAAAACCTAATTAGGGTTTGTGTCGCGATCACGAGCGTCCATTTTCTCGTGATAACTTGGTTTGAAATCGTGATGACTTGCTTCAAAGCAATTTTCAAGTGATCGAATGATCCATACGAAATATTCCAAGCCTACATCAAATGACTATCTCACACAAATCATGTAAGATGTTACCAGGTGATTTTCACATGATCATCTTTTGACTTTCGTCAAGAATAATGATGAGCGTGGTTAAAGAAAAAAACTTTCAAACACATATTTCGAGAAAGATATAAGCTAGTTAATCTCAGCTTGAAATGTGTATAAAGTAAAGTCTATATAGCTATCCGAATTTTGTCTCAATATGAGATAGAAAAGAATAGACTTCTGAGTGATAAATGAGTTCAAGAATGTGCATTGTCGGGACGGATAGCATCGCACTTACGAGTGGTAACCTGGATGACCGTCAGGGACGGTGGGAAACTTGATCATGTTCCATACAGTACTATAAAAATAAGTGTCCTATTGCGTTATATTAATGTCAAATCTTTGGAACCAACCTTGTAAACCTAAGGGACTCTTGAGCGTGTAGTATGAGATGCTCGCTTAGTATACCTTGTTGAGATATTCTATGACAACTAGACAAATTGACATTCTCGGTTAAGTTGTGGACTCTTTTTGGATCCCTTAGTATTCAGTATGGGACGTTTGCTCAGAAGGTCCTAATTGTTGTTCCATAACGAACTGAATAAATATTGAGTGAATTATGAGCATCTGGTATGATACTTTTTCTCAGGAATCTAAACCAAAAAGCTTGTCCACAATATTTTTGCTTTGAATTTGGGGGACAAAATTATTTAAATGGGTGAACGATGTAAGACCCCGTTTTTTTAGCATGGCGCATGCGCAAAGATGAGCCATGGCTCATGATGAAGCTTCATCCAAAGCTTCCTTGCATGGTAAGAGGCCAATATCACGCCAAGAGTGGCACCAAGAGGAAGCTACAGTTGTCCTAGATCCAATAACGGCGCAATATGGCGTATTGGGTAATCCACATTGGACAAAGGCCAATCTCACATCATCAAATGATGCATTAGGACAGTTGGGTAGATGGCCTTAAGCGTTGCAGCACAACCTTTGAACATTATATATGTTATTGGACTAGATCCAATATCGCACAAAAATTGTGCAATATGCTAGAGCAGGCTAGTCGAGTGAATATTGCACAATCATTACACAATGTTGAAATTAGCCTATTGGCCAGGACATAAACTCATCAATCATTGCAGGTTATTTAGGAATATATGGCAAAGGCCACGAATAGTGAAGCAAGCACCTCAAAAATGGTACTTGGTGAATGTCAATCCACTCTCCTTTCATAAGTTGTATAAATGTCAAGTAAACATATTATAGGTAGGGGTTGTTGGTTGAAGGTGCATATGCGGACCATGTACCAAGTAAGCTTCATAGCTTAGCCTAAAGAGTATAAAATGCTTAGGACTCATTTATAGCTGCGTAGACTTGCCAATGGAACATATTAAGCATGTGCATCACTATGTCATATCGCGGACTAAATATGCATCACTTGGATGCATTTTGATGGAACATCCTATACGGACTATGCCATTACCGTTATTGCTTGGCCTCGACCTTGCAAACGAGTTGGCTTAAGTTGTTGTCCCTTCGTGGATGAACTACAATCAGTGCTTGATCCCTTTAGAATGGGGAAGGGTACGTAGGCAGACGCAATGAGTTGCAGCATTGCTGGTCCAACATATTGTCGCTTATATCATCTAAATGAGAGATAATTACGGGATATTGGCCTCTCATATCATCTGGATCGGTATTGTGATGCAAAAGATGATTATGGCCAAACTTTATTAGTCTAGTTGCATGTCATTCACTGGATGATCATACTTCCTATCAACCTACACAGAGTTTGCATATGCACCAATGATGCATTGGGCATGTCCAGGAAAGTAAGCTACCTCAATATGCAAATTAGCTGAGCTTGCATAATCATAAGGAAAGTACATTATGTTCTTGATTGATGCACTCTTGGCACAATCAAGATAAGTGCATACTTTCAAAAATTCCTAAGGTAAGTAAAGAGTTGGAAATAGGCTTGCAATAGCCTATGCGAGAGTTCAAGGCGTGTTCTATATAAGCCTAGAAAGGACTTTAAGGCCAGTAATGCATGAAGTGCATCGGCACTAGACTCAATGGATTTAAACCAATGAAGGTAAGTTAGAAGCATCATGATCCACTAGTATTCTTGCAAGGGCATATGAACGTGCATTTGCCTAGATTTAAGGCCTGGTAAGTAGCATCAGAATGGCGCATCGAGGAAGTTATGGCATATGCACCCTGCCACACTTGGCGTAATTTTCCGGTCCAACACAATTCTCGCATGTCTCTTGGATGTCCCAAGAACCAACGCCTTGATTCCCCTAGTTGATGTCCTTTACATGCCTCAGATTTTCTCCACAGTCCTTCGTGATGACTAGTGTTACCTTGTCTCAAACAAGATGCATATTGATTTCTTTTTCTTTTATGACTCAGAGTAATCTAAAACAAAATATTAGTTTATCTACTTCTTTATATTGTACGTAGAATCCAAATCATAAGAATATCAATCTTAGAACAAATCTAGATGGATTTTGTGTTATCTTCAAATATGGATTTTAATAGATAAGTGTTATATATACATAATCAAGATTGAAGTTCTATCAAATCTGGATTTATCAAAAATTCTTGAATGGCCTTTTAGCAAAATAAAAGGACCTTAAAAGTAGACAAGAATTGTACAACAAGTAAAATCCAGATATAGGTACCGAAATTATCAAAGAAAATATAAACAATTCTACTATGCTTCACGAATCCCAAGTAAATTATTTAAAAGTCTTACTATAGTTCTTGAAGAGCCTTTGGTGTTAGAGGCCAAACTTTGCAACAACATACATAATGTAGAGGATTGATATTTTATGTTGCTGGATGTTTCCAATATATAGTATTCGATCAAGGCTAAGTTGCTTTAGATGCAAGAAATAATTTTTTGCAACCTAAGTAATTATTAATGCTGCTGACTCCAGGTTCTTTCTTTAGATACAAAGAGACTGTTTCTTTAGAATTCGACTTACATGCGATATTTTTTCCGTGGGTTGAAATATTATACTAAATTATCGTCAAGACTTTCAAAGATAACTTCAAACAGCTAAAATTAGGCATGTGCATTAAAATTTTCAACTGAAAAAATCAAGATCCAAAACTTAGTTCACAAGTTAGATTAATTCTTGGAAAGAGCTAATAACGTTGGTTGCACGAAAAAGAATACTAATAATAACAACCATAAGCATGCAAATCGTTCGCCTTCAAAATGAAGAAGGAAAGTGTACTAGACTTAGGAAAGGAAAATTGGCTGGTTGCATCTTAGGTCCGCGAACTCACCAATTTTGGTTCCCGAACTCAAGGGAGTTTCGAGTTCATGAACTTCAAAATCTAACTATGCTAGCAAACTCAAGTGATTTGGAGTTTAGGAACTTCAGATTTCAACTAAGTTCACGAACCCAAAATTTGAGCGGGAACCTAATTGAAATTCTTTAGCGGACTCAAGTGATTTGGAGTTCAGGAGCTTTAGATTTTAACTAAGTTCACGAATTCAAAAGATTAGGTTCACGAGCTCAAGTAAGATTGGAGTTCAGGACGAACTTCAAATTTCAACTGGATTTTGTACACAAATTTTGAGTTTGCAAACTCAAGTCAACGTTGAGTTCAGGAATTTCCGACGCTTGTGCATATTCGCAAACTCAAATGCACAAAGTTCATAGAACTTTCCTCACTTGGTTCGTTATTTCGAAATGCATTAAGTCGAAACTTGAATTTAAAATTTTACTAGACAATCAACATTGGATAATCTGTGACATGATCCTTATTTGCATTTCGATTATTTACAAAAGTATACGACTTTTCTACGATAAATAGATAGAGAACGAATTAGCGTTTGAAAAGAAAATCATTCTTCATTGCTAACCTTTGACGAAGTTCTTCAAATGTTATGTTCGTGTGATATGTAATCTTCAATCTTCGAGGGTAACTTGAATGATCCTAAGACTTTTACTGCCTAGTGTAATTTAGATCGAAACTTGCTTTAATAAGATATGAATCTGTTTCTGAAAGACCGTCCTATATTCCTTTTTAGTCAGTTTCAAAATTATGTCCAGCTTCTGTTTATAGTCATACTTTTTCAATGAACTCTCTAATATACCCTTGAATTCTTTATATTCATAAATATATTTTTAACGTGACTCAATCTAAAATATTAAATAAATTAGTATAATTAAGGAAACAAATATATCCTTCATTCCTTTTAAGGAAATATACATTTAACTCTAAAAATTAGATTCCTTATAAAGTTTATAATTCTTAAATTCAATATCTTTTAAATTTCCCTTTTATATTTCGTATTTATAATTCTCAAACCAATTTTGGATAGTCTTTATTGCTAGTATTTGTATTAAAATAAAATAGGTAAGTAACTAAGGGTAGTCAAGTAAAATAGTATGGTCTCCTTAATATTTTGAGAAAGTCAAAGCGGATTGTCTTTGTGAAACGGAGGGAGTATAATTTTTTTCATCTAAATTTCACAACATACTGACTTACCAATGCCAATAGGTTCAGCCGAGAATTTGTTCTAACAAACATCATCAGTTACACCCACACATACACACACTTCTTGCCCAAATTTTCAAGCAAAATCTACTGTAAGTTATCAAATTTAGTTTATATTTCAAATTTATATTTCTAGATTGAAGTCAACTAACATAACAATATCATACTAAAGATATGCTCAGTAAAATTGAAAAGTGATAAATCCCAAATTAAAGATAATAACCCAAGTAAATCACAGTACATTGCAGATCTAAATAACTAACTTGTTTGTTTTTTGCTAACTTAACTAATCCATCTGAATCACACGCGTTATATATAAATCTGACTTATTATATGTTTTTAATTGTATGGATATAGAAAACTTTTGAATTTAGTTAGTTATGCGCCCAACATGTCAGGTATAAAGTTGTACCTACTTCAAATACCTCTAAGTCAAATGTACATGCCGAATCAACCTCGAATCAAACATTAAAAATAATAATTTAAAAAAATAATATCTAGCTCGGGTCGTGTTAGGCATCTAACAAAATTTAAATCCAGAGTCAGATCCAAACAAGGGCGGATCCAAGACATTATTAATTCTGGCTTAAGCCAGGGGTAAAAGTTAAAATTGGCCGGTAAATGTCTGATTTTCGGACTCAAGCCAGGATGAATATTTTTGTTGACAAGCCCAAGCCCTTCCCATGTGTAAAACCTACCCCTGCCACTTGATCCAAACTAACAAGATGTAAGAGTTTGATTTAGTTTTGTTGGTGGTATCATGTTCGTTTTGTTTCTTTCCCATGCCTTGTTAGTGTTGTTTGTGTTAGAGCAATGTGTAAGGACCCCCAAGATGGTCAACGCTATTTGATTGGTCTAGCGACGATCAAGAGACGAATTAGCCGATAATGAATCGATTAGTTAATATAGATTTTTATTAATAGAAATTAATCTAATATCGATCTAGATACGAAATTAGTATTATTGGATGGATCTCGAAAAGTTATGCTATATGGACTACTCGAACGTGTCAATCGGGTACCGGACGAAGAAGATATCATTGGTTTAGTATGAAGGGTAAAATCATCATTTCATGGGAAAATACTATTGATGCAACACAGACACGTTGTGGCTACCCTTATCAACGCAAGTACATGTCCTAGTGTTTCCTTTGGGCCTTATCCCCTCGACCGAATCGAAGAGAAGCTGGGTTGCACGGATGCTTCATTTCTTGAGCCGTGTCCGCGTCCGACTCGCGTTAGACACGGGATGCGCGTGGGACGCTGACACGACGCGTGTCCGATGCACCAATTTGCGCGTCTTATGCGCATCTGGTTTGGACGCACCGATGACGCATGTCCGACGCATTTCTTTCTCATTTCATTTAAACTTCTTCCTTTATTTTTACAATTATTAACCAAATAAAGAAAGACAAACATTTAGATCAATAATTTAGGTCTTTATTAGGGTTTTGTAATTGGAAATGACATCATGTATACCTTTAGTTGGGCATGTGTTGTTCTAAGAATGCATTTTGATTGTGCCATGTTTTTAATAGTGACTGATTGTTTGACATTCGTCATGTATAAACAAACGATATCTTCTTTTATTTTGAAATTTATACACATGTAGCATCATTTTCTAATTTTTAGGGTCGAAATACTTGACTTTGTTATATAAATATATGATTATATATGTATATACATGTCCGCGTCCTAGTTTTTTGAAAATTTTGTAGTGTCCGCGTCCATGTCGTGTCGTGTCCGCATCTGTGCAACCCAGAAGAGAAGTCATTCTCTTTTCTTCTTATTTCTTCTCATTCTTTCTTTCTCTGTGTTTTCTTCTTCTCTTTCTTCCTTCTTCTGTTCTTTGCCTTTGGCGATTCTGAGAGATGTTCTTGGGGTTGAAAAATTAATAAGAAACTCAGGGGATGATGGTTGTGTGCTGCATAAGAAGTTGGTTTAACTTTGGATGAAAAAAAAAATAGATCGAAGAGAAATGGAAGCTAGAGTTCTGTGATTTGGAGTTGATAGAGGGTTTGTGTGAAATTAAGGATGGTTGTAAGAAATTGAAGATGGGTTTGGTGTGTCTAAAGTAAAATAGAATATTTAGTATTTGAATTTCGATTCACGGTGATGGATTAGATAATTAGGGTTTCGTCACAAGAACTCAGAGAATAATTAGATAAAGAAATTGATGATGATGAGTTGAGATGGGTAATAAGTGGATGAAGGATTTCGAGTGCAATTACATATGTAATTAAGTATCAGAACATGAAATCGATGATGATGAGTGATTAGTTAGGGTTTCTTGGAGAGTTGATTGGATTTCGGTTGAGTGACGATCAAGATGGAATTAGAGATGGGTTTAATTTGAATTACTGTTTGAGGTTGAAGAATTGATTAAGATTAATAATTAGGGTTTCGATTTTGTTTGAGTGGAGATTTTGGGAATTGGCTGAGATGAACTGTGAAGTCAAGGTAAAATAGGATGCTGATTCTTGGGTAAGATTCTAATTTCGTTTTAAGTTTGCTGTTTCGGTTTTAGTTGTTTAGATTATGGAATCTTGTGTTTGTGAATGTACTGTTGTTATGTTGAGTATAATATGAACCATGATTGAGTTGTAGAGGTGTTGGTGGTGGATGTTAGAATCTCAAGAAGAAGTTGTATTAGTGGTTGTTATGAAGTTATTGCAGCAGTTAATAGTTTGAGTTGAGGATGAATCTGGTGGTAGTGGTGGTGGTGGTGGTGATACTAGAGTGGATGTTGATGCAGGGCATGGCTAAGTAGCTGATGTTGAACTGGGAGAGGTGCATATAGTTTGTTAAGAGCAACTGAAGAATAGGTTGAAGTTATAGTGGTTTAAGTGGTTGCAGTTCATGGTAGTTGCTGGTAAAGACAGTTGGTGGTGATATAATTGAAGAGTTGATTATTGTAACTAGATTGAGTATGAAGTTGGAGGTTGATTATTGTCTTGTGGACTAGATGATGATGCAATGTATGGCTGAGAAAAGTATGAATGAAGTGTAGGAGTTGTTGGTGAAGAAACTGAGATTAGTTTTGCTCAACAGTTTTGGAAGGAGGCCTGAAATGCATATAAATGAAGTACATATTATGGGATTATAAGATGGAATTATTAAATAGAAAGATAAGTTGTTTTCAGGTGGGAATTGTATGTGTAGTTTTTTATGTATGAGTTACAGGGATTATAGTGGAACTGAATTAAGATGTTGGAGTGGGTATGGTCTGATGAAGTACATGGTAACTGAGTTTGATAGTAATGATTGTTGAAGAAAGTTACAGAGAGGTGATCTTAGTGGTAGAATTATAGTTAAGCAATTGTTGTGAAAGCTTGCAACCTCTGCTGTTGCAGGTAGGCCGTGTTATCTTTGTAATTCAATTTTGAGTTATATTATGAATGAATGAATTGATGCAATAAGTAGATTGAAGTTAAACTTGAGTAGAGTTTTAGAGTTAGATAGCTAGCTGTGAGAGAAGAACCATTGACCTGTCTAACTGAGCTTATTCAGTCTGATTCAGTTGTATTTAGCTGACTTAATGTAACTGACTGAGTTAACTCAGTAACTAGACTTGACTCAGTGAACCTTGACTGATTTGACTAGTTTACCTTGGACTTTGACTTGACGTGGACTGTTAGTTGACCCCTTTGACCGTCAGTGACCGTTAGTTGACTCAGATGGACTGGATTTTAGTTTAATGGGCATGTTAGAGACTTGGGCTTAGTATCTTGTATTCTTAATTTGATACTTTGGACCCTTATGGTCCGAATTAACCTTTGGCTTCTTCTACAAAGTTGTAGATATTCACAAGGATATTCACAAGACTTATCTAATAGACTATAGAACCAACCTAATTCAATTAGTAAACCTTAGCTATGCTAAAGATGGATAAATAAAAGATGTAGAACCTTAATTGGACCTAGAATCATTAGAAAGACTTGTATGATTCATGTGTGAGCTTTTTTGGCTAGATTCTTGTGTGATTAATAGTTAGTCTATATTAACAACGATCGATTCAAAGGATGAACCAGTGGATCGTGGATCTTGAGGTAGGCGTGGTCTGTCATCAAAAGAGGTGGGAATACATTTTACTTTTTTATAACCATTATTGTTTCTTTTACAAAAGTCTTTGTTTATTAAACTCATGCATTGTCTAATGTGCATTCCATGCTTTGTTTAAATTGCTTTACTATACTTCCATTGATTTTGTTAATCTTTCCATGATTTGGAAATGACTTATAATGTTTTATTTGTCATTATGAATTGTTATGGGAAATGAGAATTTCCACTTATGGTATATATGATACGCTCCTTCACATTTATATCTACATGAATTCAGCTTTTCTTCTTAGAGTGGGTCATCATGGTCTTGGTGATATCAATAGATAATGAGTGTGGTTAGCACAAATATTATACATTATTTGAAGAAGGAGTTTTTCCATATACATGTTTGTTTATTTCAGTGACTTGGTCACTTTTTAATGTTGGGAAAACATTATTGTTTTCCAAATCTTTCCATGATTACTTGAAAGTTAAATGTTATTCCTACTGGGAACTCCTTTTAGGGATGATGTGCTCACCCTTTCCCACTTTCAGTTTCAGAGGCAGATCAGAGTTGTGCAGCGAAAGCTTCAAGGGTTGATTTCGTTAGTTGGTTAATTTTTACTATGTTTATTATATTACATATTGTATTTGTAAACCAAATTACTAATGTATATGTATCATTTGAGAGAAATTCTTGTGTGTATATATATATATATATATATATATTTATGAACGGGGCTAGTTTTGGGTCAAGTTTTATAGTAGTTTCTTAATTGAATGTTAAGTAAATGTTTTAGATTCTTAGTGCCTCTTTATTTAGTTAATCTCTTGGATTAGTCAGCTGCTAGCTTAGGGGGCGCTACACACTGCTCGGTGGAACTCGCAAGCATTGCTATCTCAAGATTGTTTGTCAAGTTTAGTTGATCAAAACTATATACTTGATTTCTAGTCTACTTGTAGATATGTCTCGGATTAGGATAGAAGTGTGTAGTTGAGCTTTAGACTTCACGACATTCACCAATTAAAGAAGATCTACTGAAGAGCTTGGAGGAACTTTGTAACAAAAGTTATGTGGAGACTAAAACTTATCTATCACTCAGAAGTCTATTATGTTCTATCTTCTAATGAGACTAAGTCGTATAGCTATATAGACTTTTACATTATGAAAAGGCGAGGGTACCCAAATATACCTCAAGATATAACTTTTCCTTCCTATAAGTCATTTCTCTGAAACTGATTGTCTATAGACTGAGTCGAGACAATACAACAAATCGGTTCACACTTCGTGTGATCGTCTATGGATACGAGATCGAGACAATACAACAACGAAGTATGTTTATTTGATACAAAGGTTCAGACTTAACCAAACTCATTAGGATTGTATATCAAGTAAATAGGAATTAACGTTTGTGCAATTTACTTTAATTATAATAAAACAATTATAATGCGGAAATCTAAAGTAAATGACACATCAAGATTTTGTTAACGAGGAAACCGCAAATGCATAAAAACCCCGGGACCTAGTCCAGAATTGAATACTCTCAGGATTAAGCCGATATACAAAATAAACCAACTTCGTATAGTTGAGACCAAACAACTAAACCTATAGTTCACCAAGTTTCGTTTGTATTCCCAGGCCCCCAACCTGTAAACAAGTCACATACTTGGACCAATTCCTTTGGTTCGTATTCCAAACAGTAAAGGAACAACAAATCTATTTGGTATCAACTCTCTTCAACAAGTGATATGAGTTGCGCAAAGGCTCTTCTGTTTATCTTAACATAAACTCCTTTGCCAGGTTCCAAGATCTATCTTATGTTCAATCACCAAAAGGTAATCGTTAAGATTTTGCAATCAATACCTCTAATACCAAGTAAATGTATTGATGCCAATCTTCACAACTATTCTATAAAAATACCATAAGGATAAATCGATTATAGTTGGATCCTCTATTACTGAAACAAGTATTGTGCACACCAAAGATTATATAACCAAGTCAAATTCTTTTATCTCTTCTTTGTCTTAAAATATTCTTAGATCTTAAATAAACACCTACACACAACTACTTGAATCTCTTGTGATCAATCACATACAGAACGAAGTCTGTTAACAATGAATTATCACAAGATCGTCTTTAGATCTAACAACATTCGAAAGATTCCCGTCGAAACCTTAAACTAGTTTAAGTGAATCTTACATCAGAAGAGAAGATTCTCAAGCATAAACAAACTAGGTGCAATCAAAGTTCAACCACCGTTAGTCAATCAAATCAATATGAAGACTAAAGATAAACCGCAATTATCTAGTTTACCACCAACGGTACGCACTTGAGCTTCTCAATCCCAAAGAAGACTTTAAACTGAGGCCGTAAGAGATTTCGCCTAATTAGGTTACTCTCCTCTCCGAATAGGCGGCTTCACCAGTAACAGTACAACAGAGGAAGTTTACTTTCACGAAGGATTAGTTTGCTAGAAATGCAAACTCAAAGTATTTATAGACAAGGAAGTTTGGACACCAAGGAATTTCCAAAACCGAAAATATTCTCAAGATATTCAATATTATTCCAAATTCGGTTTTCATAATTCCTGAGAATGCACTTTCCAAATTTATGATCGAAATCTCCTTGGAAAATCTTTAACTAGTAAATGCACATTACTAATTCTTATTTTCCATATATAATTAAAAGATTCTTAACTTATTTAAATTCAATCTTGGGATTTACTTCCTTCTTAGATGTTAAGGAATATCTTTGAACAATAAAAGATACACATTAATGCGTGTGTTCAAAGTGTGTCGACATCTTTCCTCTTATAAGTCCTTTTTCATACTTACTCACTTAAAACCGATTTACCACACTTCCAAACAAGTTTAGAATTGGTTCATCTGACTTTCAAGAACTATGTGATTGATCAAGTAACACTCAATCACAAGTCATGGGTGTAACGGTTCTACCAAAACAAGTTTTGGTTCTACCTCCATGTGAGAATTGTGCATAGTCACACTAGCTTACTAAATTTTCGGTTGACTAGGTACTAGGATCGGTTCCCCACATATATTTGGTATCTAACTTATATGTGTTGCACATGTCCATAGGATCGGTTCCCCTTTGCCTAAAAACGTGTTGCACATGTTCATAGGATCGGTTCCCCTTTCTACTATAAACCTTGTTGCACCTCATACAAGGATCAGTTCCCCTTGTAATGTACTGCACCTCTTACTAGGATCGGTTCCCCTCTCCCAAATTTGGTCAGACACACAAACCCGATCACACCCCAGGTGATTACTTAAGATCGGTTTCACTAATAAAAGTCATACCAATACATAAGTCAGGCCTCATATGAATAGTTTTACCAAGAAGACAAACAAGTCATGAGCGGTTATACTAATCACACATATTGGTCATTCATAAGATATGCAATGAAGAACAGCCCCAAAACTACACCATTTTGAGCGTTTTGCAACTGCATACCGCTGTTGCAAATTGGGGTCGCAATTGCATCCAGCCGTTGCGAACGGAGGCGACGCAGATTTTCGCAACGGAAATGTAGTTGTTGCGAATCTAATTTCGCAACTGTTGTCACAACATCTCTTTGTTGTTGCGAGGAAAAAAGTCCGCAACAGTTTCATAACCGTTGTTAATTTTTTACTTTTAGTTGCTAAATATTGACTAAGTCAACGGAGAATGACCCAAAACAGTCGCGGTAAAAAAATGGCAATAGAACTCAGCAGTTGCGAATTTTCAGTGCAGTTGCGAAAATGTTTGACTAAGCCAGCCATGACCGACTAGGTACAAAATTAGCAACAGTTCCTAACCGTTGCTAAAATTTTGCAACATAAAAAAAAAATAAGGTAGGTCTTTGTTTACCTGGTCACCAAAATTTCCCCCCATTCTATTTTATCCTGCAATTACCCATGACCCAGAGATTCAATCCATCAATCAATTATGCAAATAACTCTTCAAGAAAAACTAGAAGAGCAAACCATATTCAATTACTCATACACACTATTGCTTATTGAATATTTTTAATCATACACACGAACACCATTTAAGAGAATCACATCTAGAAGAAGAGAAGTAAACAACTATTTGATCATCTGCATAAGGTATACATATGAGGTACTCTTGATTTAAATAAGGCTAACTTATTTTAGTGTCGAACTGTAACAACTACAACAATAAAAAGAATTTTGGACGCAAAAGTGTTGCAACACTTACCATCTTCTATTCATTAGCTCTGTACACTTGTGAGCATCATATGTATCTTTGAATATCACTAGAAAAACTCCTTGAGGATGGTTCTCGCATACCTAATATCACCAGAAAAACTCCTTGAGGATGGTTCTCGCATACCTGCAAGCAAAAAAGTAACATGTCAATTTTTAGCTCAACAATCAACAACTGGGAGGCATTGTCTTCAAGCAAGAGAAATAATCTCAATCAAGACTCAAACAGTAGTTTTTGGTATTTAGTCATAACCACAAGTACTCAATCCAACATATGGACATCAAATGAATCATATTGGGAACCAAGAAAAATAAAAAAAGATCACTATTCTCATAAAGAGAATGAAGGGAAAATGAAAGATGGTTATACTTTCCTTCACAATATCAACTGCTTAGATAACATAGTGAGGATGCCATCGCTTAATTAGACAACATCAACTGCAAAACCAATAAAATTATAGTGAGGATGCCATCTGCAATATTGTTTCAGAAAAAAAGGAACTTTCAGGACAAGTACTAAACAGAATGAAAGAAAAATATTCAGAAAATCTAAGAGAAGCATCTTACCTTGTTTTGGTTTTGTAAACTAGTTATTCTGATGGTTGTTAACAATCGTCTTCCGACGGGTAGTAGTTTTGCATCCTTGAAGAGTTGGTAAGGATTCAACACTATAATCTCAAGTCCCAACCTCCCACCATTAAATCCCAACCTGACATATTTCAAATTTTATCCCATGCCATACTGAAATCACAATTTACTTATACCAGCAAGTTCAGTTATAATGCAGTGTGATCATAACAGATACTTACCAGAGAAAGATCATCAACGGCATTTACCAGAAGAAAAAAGATCATTAAGTGTAATACCTCGCAAGAAAGTGAAATCCAAAGGTTAATACCAACAAATTTCAGCAAAAATGGGACAATGCGTAATCAAATGAACTTACCAGGGATTGATATTCCCCCGGGTGGATACTAGCTTTAATTGACCTTATACTCCTGCAAACTACAAACATATACATATACAGGAACCAAATAAATACAAGAAGTAAAATTCATTCACATAGATATACATATTACATACCAAGTTTTTTCAGTTAAAATTAAACTACTTTTCTTATGCATAGTTGCATAGAATCTTCAAAGAGATATATATTACATACCAAGTTTTTTTCCAGTTAAAAGTAAAATACTTCCTTATGCATAGTTGCACAAGAATCTGCCGTATCATAGTCTTCTTATGCACAAATGCATAAGTGTCAAAATTAGCACAAATGTGAAAATTAGCAAAAAAAAAGTTAAACGTCGTCCGAGCATTAGCATAAAAACAAAAAGCCATATGTGTTTATCGTTGATATACGCAAAATACGATGGCTGAGATATCTTCATAGCATCTCAAAAAAAACATTTCAACCCTCCTAATTATATAAGATGCATATCTTTGGATGCACCACAAGTCCTCCAATTCCAAATTCTTGAAAGGTGCGTGCAAACTTGTTAAATTTTGAAGTCAATTCATCTGGCATAAGAATGCGATCAAGAACTACCTTCTCATGATTAGACGCTACAGGTGATCCGTGAGCCATTTTTACAAATTCACATGTACAAACTCTACCAACATCAACAGTCTCATCATTGATGTTCAACAATGAACATTTTATCTCAGAACCTACAGCTGATCGATCTGGTGATATGGTGTCAGCAACTACAGATTTTCCAGCTGAAGAAGTATGAGCAGGGGAACTTGGATTGCCAACTGAAGGATCCTGAGTAGGTGAACTTGGATTGCCAGCTGAAGGAGCCTGAGCAGGTGAACTTGGATTGCCAGTTGAAGGAGGTATTGCCTGTTGTAGGAGTATGAGAAGGTGAACTTGTATGAACTTGTGAACTATCCATGTGGTTCGAGCCAATAAATGAGGATTGTCCATATTGGATATTATTGACAACGTTACATAAGGTTCCAAAGCCTTCGAGTAGAAACCCCATCTTGGTACCCAAATCTTTCACCTGATGCTTGAGTTCTCCATCCTTAGACTTCGTTTCAGCAACTTTCGCACGTGCAGGAGATGAATAGTCATATTGTGTACAAGAAACTGCACTGACATCACGAACCCATCCCCTTGTATCCTTCCCAAAAGATACAGTCAATGGATCAGATTCATCTACAGAGGAACCCGAATCTTGTTTTTCCTTAATATCTAGTTGCGCCTTCTTCAGATCATCCTGTAACGTCGAGCAAGTTTATTCAGTTGAATATCAAATTACCAAACTAGTGTATGGTTTAGGAAAATAGTTTAAAAACATACTCACATAGTATTTCTGCATACTGGGTAGTATTTTCCCACCCTCTTGTGTATGGGCTTTAATCCACACATCAGAGGTAGTGATTTCTAATCCAGGATTCTCCATCTCCTAAATTTACATATGCGATGAGTCGATTAATAAATTTATTATCAATTATCTACATAAGTTGAAATTCAAAAATCACATAACATTGTCGATAGAGTATACATACCAATTCATCTCTCACCAAACTATGAGGTTTGCGACCGGAGGTATGATTGTAATCATACTTCTCCCCTTTCCTCTTATTATCTAATCTATTTTTCTGAACCTTTTCATCCTCCTCATTGAGACATAATGTTTTCCAGTCTTCATCAGTTACATTTGGAGGAGTACGTGCAGTCCTTTCTTCATAAGTGGGATATGGATCATAATATGCTTTTCGTAACTCCCACTTACGTTGCATCCATGGATCAGACATCCACTTTACCACAGTTAATTTACAAGCATCAGGTAATAGATACGATTTCTGAAAAACACAGCATCTCTCTTACATTCAAATAAAGTTAACACAAGTATGAACATATATAAATCAAATTGAGGTAAGTTTGTACTTGTAGTTCCTCCCAGACATCATCTTTGTAATTTTCAGGAACCATCTTCTAGTTTTCGTAGGAGATAGGAATATGATTACTAACCAACGATCCCTTCAGGATGCCAAGTTTTGTTGAATTCCTCGACATCGGAAGTCTATTTTTATCTACCTTTACTGCTGCCATGATAACCTATAAATATCAGTTAACGAGCATCTAAAAAATCATTTTCCCATGAACCTTATAACTATCACATCACATATGCATAAAGAACACAATCAAATTTCTCAAACAAAACAGAACCTATTACATTTGCATAAGTGATTAAACAAATTTCAACAGAATCTTGCATTGACATTAGACATCATTTTAAACTCCAAACCCGACACAGATAAATTTTTCTAGACTCTCGTTGTCAGTAAAAGATGACTGATAAATAGTAGGATATTCAATTGCATCTACTAAGGAAGTTAAGCCTTGTTGTGAATGCAAGACCAGAGACCATCCCTCATCAGAAATATCCTTTGAGTAAAAAACTTGTGTCGCTTCAGAGGCAAGAATAAATGGATCATCCACAACTTGATTAATGCTTTGCAGCTTAGACAAGTTAACTTTATTAAGTTTGAGTTAGGATCAACTTTGCACCCATTAGTCTTATCTTGAACTCCTAGTCACAATAAAAACTGTAACTCCATATAATTCAACTTAAGAATTTGAATAATTCCATAATAAATAACTTCTTTCTCCAAATCTTTTTGTCCTCGTAATTTCTAACTTGGTATTTCTTATATGATTGTGCCTTGACTGAGGTCCACACTAGGCGCCAAAGTACGGAATTTCCAACTTTGGCTTCAAATAACTGTAAGAGAACATATGTGTGTCAGTTGCATTTCCGAAACCACTCGATGTTTTACTTAAAATTAGTTCAGAATCTAATATGTATTACCTCGTCGCGTAACCAAAAATAGAAACTGTAGTTGCAGAATAACCTACAACTACACCCTCAATAGAATTAGTAAAAACTCAAGAAGTTCTTGATGATGAATAACAATTTTTCTTATTAATGTTCTCAATTGATCACAAAGAAGTATCTAAATGGAATTAGAATAGTTACAACTTTCTCTATTCTCTTTCCTAAAATATTTTCTAACACTCACCAAAGAACCTCCTTTTTACATTTGAACTCCTATTTATAGTAAAACTTTATACAGCTGTACATGAGTTACGAGGAAAACTTCATATTTCTCTGACTTGAAGTACCTACATCTTGCCTCTTCTCATGTCAATTCTACTCGTGAGAACATAACCGTTACTTAGTATTTTGAAATTTTGACACGTCTTTTATAACCGTTCTTTTTTAGTTATTCCCTTATATAACTCCTTTATATTCTCTTCCTTTTCTTTTTCTTATTTCCGCAATTCTATATTCTACTCATACTCTCTATCACTATTTTTTCTACGCAATTTTTTCTTCTCTGAATCTTCATGAGTTCTCCAAGGTAATTTCCCTCTATCTTATTTCATTTGTTCTCCTCTTTAATTTTACGTATAATTTGTTATCGATTTTGGTTTATTTCAGCAAAATAACTTCTCGATGAAATCTCGAGCTAAAGAATCCAAGCCTTAATCCACGAAGAAAGAAAATGAGAATCAAAAGGTAGTTAAAATACTACGCCTTCTTTCTGAGCACAATATATTTTGCCTCAGTTTTTAATCTACATTTTTGATTCGCGGAGTTGACGAAAAACCAAATCCAAGCAAGAGATCTCGAATAACTAAACCCACGCCCATTAATTCCGATTGATGACTTCCAAGTTGATAAGGAATTTTCTCTCTCCTCGTGAAAATGCTTCTTCACATACTACGCCTCTACTCCATTACCTTTTCAATCTCCTATCAATGTCAATTTATCAACACTTCTTCAAGACCAACCCTCTCAAAATATTTCTTCAACTTCTTCTTTGAAAAACAACCCTCGCAAAATATTTCTTCAACTTCTTCTTTAGAAAAACTTGTCTTGTCTTCAAATCCTTTAAATGCTATTTCTCCGAGACAATTTGCAATTCCTTCAAATTCTTCTCCTCTTCCTCAAGAAATTCGAGATGGAATTTATTCAACTTTCCGAATGTTATCGAGGTTTTGACCAATACGAAATCTACTAATATTCGTTCGATATGAATTTTGCGAAGTTAAGACAATTTCGTCAATCCGGACATTTCTTCTTCACGTCAAACCTTGGAAAAGAAATTGAATTGCTTCGCCAATATTTGAAAGCTTCTCAAGCAGAATGCGAGGATCTTCGTAAAGAAAATCATCATCTTGTAATTCTACGAATAATGCGATTCTTCGCAAAAGAAATGATGAACTTTATATTCTTCATATGCTTGAAACATCCATTAAAACCCATTCCCTTTATAGAATCCATCCAGAAATGTATTGGTACTTCACCATGAATCAAGATCAACAAATATCGAACCAAGCATGAAAGCCTTAATGCTTTGCATCGTCTTATAGCAATCAATGGAGGGTGTTTCCCTTATCTTCCCCCTGATTTCCCCTTCAAGGAAGCGTACATCGACCATACTGAGTTAGCTCTTCCCATCGGTTACGCAACAACCGATCGCAACCTCTTATCCTTTTTGCCTATAGGGCTTATAATTACGAGTTTCACCCTATGGGGTATCTTTGGGCCAAGTGCATCATTTGCCAAGACTTGTCAAAAATGGCGAGATGTGGTTCAACCTCACCGGCACTCTTTGACTCAACCGTGTACCTCGTCGTTTTCTGCACTTCTTGGGAAAGACAGTATGCCTTAATCGTCCTTAATCTTCTTACACATTTTATATTACGTAATGTCGTTAGATTAGGTGAGAATCCAAGGTGTCTAACTTTGGATAGGTACCCCATTATTGGGTTGTACCCCAAAATTTTTACCATGTACTAAGGGCCCTTAGTGGTATTTACCCTTAGCCACGTTATAGGTACCCCTTAAATGACGTTTTAGGACTTTGCCTCTTTGCAATTATAGCTTCACGAACTAGGGTGTATGCCACAAGGTTTTACTGTATAAAATTTTAATGCGGCTCTCTTTCTTTTTGGAGAGGCTGATCAAAGATTGGTCTTTTATTCGCAAATTAATGAAATTTTAATCGGAATATAAATTTTGAAAATTCGTAACTTTTCCCAATTTCTACGACAAACAATATTCGTAAAAAATTCATGAGTTTTATGGATAATACCTTTCAAATATAATTACGTTTCCAAGGTCTACCAAGCCTCATACCCATGTCTCTCCCTTTTGGATCCATCAGCCGATAAGCTCCGCTTCCTACAACTTCTTTAATAACATATGGTCCATCCCATTTTGGTGCTAATTTTCCTCCATTTTCTTTTTGATATCGAGGTGTTTCTCGCATGACCAAATCTTAGACAAGTTAACTTTATTAAGTTTGAGTTAGGATCAACTTTGCACCCATTAGTCTTATCTTGAACTCTAACCCAATCACAATAAAAAACTGTTTCTTCGAACTCCATATAATTCAACTTAAGAATCTGCTTAATAATTCCATAATAAGTAACTTCTTTCTCCACTGAATCTTTTTGTCTCGTAATTGCTCGGATAGACACACCACTGTTTTGTGATACAACCGCCTCCTCATACCTATGTGCAGAGAAAATAAATCCACTTACTTGGTATTTATTATATGATTGTGCCTTGAACTGAGGTCCCTGCACTAGGCGCCAAAGTACAGAATTTCCAACTTTGGATTCAAATAACTGTAAGAGAACATATGTGTGTCAGTTGCATTGCCGAAACCACTCGATGTTTTACTTAAAATTAGTTTAGAATCTAATATGTATTACCTCGTCGCGTAACCAAAAATAGAAACTCTTTGAGGTATTATTGGCGTTGTTAACATAGGAATCATACTTTCTGAAACCAAACAATAATTCAAGTACAATCAGATAGACATACCTAATAATCAAACAAAAATACAATTAGATTGACACAATTATAATAATCAAACAACATCTCTAAGGTGTGAAAGTAAAAAAATATACCTTTCCCAGTCCTCTATTCCAAAATACTTAGACGGAACCCACTTGCGAGCTTGCTCAAAATGTACTTGAGTTAATTTGATACTCTTAGCTTTACTCAAAGGAATCTCATCGGCAAACTCATCATTATCATCTAAAAAGGCTTGTCGGGTATGTTTATGAGTGCCATCACCATCAGTTGACAGTATAAGCTTGCTTCACGCAATGTATAACCTCTTGCAATGTAGCCATCAATATACCATTTATTGCGTACCAAACCTTTGAAACCTTTCATTAACCTATAAATATCAGCAAAAATATACCATTATATTACAACTTGCGTTACACGGAAACTACAAGCGAGCCAACTACCCACCTCAAGATGAATTCCTAATAAAATCAGGTCTAACTTATTCCATTGCAATAAGACCCTACTACTGGCCTAATATGACTAACTTGTTGGAAGCAATATTATCAAAAATCTGATTCTATATAACTATGCAAGTATTTTCTACAATGCTAGACTTATATATATTCATGAAAGTAAAACTTCTTATATATGTTCATGTAACGCAGATGACAATTAAATGCATTATTCTGGACATAGCATAATATTATCACTAATTTTTATCTGAAATAAACATTCAGCAATGGAAATTCTCGACAAATGCAATTCGTAAACAACCAGTAACATCAATAAATTACACTTGTGTTTATGAGTAAAAATCGTTTCTGTCGATTTTGGTAAATTCGGTAGGTGAGTGAGAAACTGGTTTAAACCCTAAACAAATGTGCTGCACATGAGCACTTTCTATATTCGAGAGATCAATCTGTACAAGTCCGGCCTAAACCAAGAAATGGTCGTTCCAGACTTGCTTCGGTCACAAAGTGGAGGAGAAGGGTTGATTTGGAGAGGGAAGCAAAGAAAGGTGTTGAGACCAGAATAATTCTAGGAGAGTAGTGTCTCGACTTGTATCAGAAAGTGAAAGCTTCGGAAGCTTGCAAGAGATGAAAGCTTTTTGGAGAGCTTGCAAAGTTTCCTTTTCTGAGAGTGTTGTGTTTTTTCTCCTGACCGAGACTTGTTGTCTGGTGGAAATAGGTAAGACATATTTATACAAGTCGAGATTGAAACATACCCTGGCCTCATGAAGGAAGAGAGTAAAGGGTGAAATAATGGGAGGAGGTGGTAACCGCATTGGTGTTTATGGGTGAAAACGTTTTCCCCATTATTTCCTCATTTATTTGACCGCTTTATTCCTATTCACGCTTTCTTAAAGCGAGCGTAGTGTATGATGCATGCTGTGACCGCCAAACCAAGACCCTAGAAAGCATCCCCAGTTTGTGTTGATGTCTCGAGTGTTGGTTGCACTTTGAGTGCAAGTGGCAATGCCAGGATGCAAGTGGCATGTGCGGAATGCCTTTGTTGCGGGTTGCATCTTGAGTGCAAGTAGCAATGCCAGAGCTACTAGTGGCGTGTGTGGCATGTGATAATGGCATGAGCGGAATTCCTTGGTGGTAGGTTGCACATTGAGTGCAAGTGGCTATGCCAATTCTTCCAGTGGCGCGTGTGGCATGTGAGGAATGCCTTAGTGGTAGGTTGCACGTTGAGTGCAAATGGATATGCCAAAGTTGCCAGTGGCGCGTGTGGCATGTACCAATAGCATGTGCGGAATGCCTTAGTAGTAGGTTGCACGTTGAGTGCAAGTGGCTATGCCAAAGCTGCCAGTGGCGCGTGTGGCATGTGCGGAATGCCTTGGTGGTAGGTTGCACGGTTTGAAAGTTAGGCTACCAACGAGGGTTTTGGCTTGTGCCAATGGCATGCACGGCCATTAGGGCCACGGATAGGTAATGAAAGGAACCAGTGAGCACGTTGGCATGTGCCAATGGCACGCTCGGACATTAGGGCCACGTCCTGGTAAGAAAAGCTACCAGTGAGCGCGTTGGCATGTGCCAATGGCACGCTCGGCCATTAGGGCCACGGCTTGGTAAGAAAAGCTACCAGTGTGCGCGTTGGCATGTGCGCGTTGGCATGTGCCAATGGCACGCCCGACCATTAATACCATGTCTTAGTAAGAGAAGCTACCAGTGAGCGCGTTGGCATGTGCCAATGACACGCTCTGCCATTAGGGCCATGGCTAGGTAATGAAAGGAACCAGTGAGCACGTTGGCATGTGCCAATGGCACGCTCGGCCATTAGGGCCACGTCCTGGTAAGAAAATCTACCAGTGAGCGCGTTGGCATGTGCCAATGGCACGCTCGGCCATTAGGGCCATGGCTTGGTAAGAAAATCTACGAGTGAGCGCGTTGGCATGTGCCAATGGTACGCTCTGCCATTAGGGCCACGTCCTGGTAAGAAAAGCTACCAGTGAGCACGTTGGCATGTTCCAATGGCATGCGTGGACAATTTGGGTCACGTCTAGGGCCAAGGTAAGCGTGCTTGGATTGGCGTGGTGTCTAGCATAGATAGGGCTAGGGCAGAGTGCATTTGGCATGACGCGGATAGCTTGGGCTAGGTGTGGCTGGCATGATTTGCCATTGGCACATAGGTGCTGCTAGAATGGTTGGCATGCTTTGATGCATTGGTGTGACTAGCTTAGCTAGGGACAAGGCAGAGTGCTTTTGGCATGGCGCGGCTAGCTTGGGCTAGGTGTGGCTGGCATAATTTGCCTTTGGCACAAAAGTGATGCTTACATGGTTGGAATGCTTTGGCGCGTTGGTGTGACTAGCATAGCTAGGGCCAAGGCAGAGTGCTTTTGGCATGGCGCGGCTAGCTTGGGATAGGTGTGGCTGGCATGATTTGCCTTTGGCACAGAGGTGCGGCTAGCATGGTTGGCATGCTTTGGCGCGTTGGTGTGACTAGCATAGCTAGGGCCAAGGAAGAGTGTGTTTTTCATGGCGCGGCTAGCTTGGGCTAGGTGTGGCTGGAATGATTTGCCATTGGCACAGAGGTGCGGCTAGCATGGTTGGCATGCTTTGGCGCGTCGGTGTGACTAGCATAGCTAGGGCCAAGGCAGGGTGCGTTTGGCATGGGCATCTAGCTTGGGCTAGGTGTGGCTGGCATGATTTTCCTTTGGCAGAGAGGGGAATTAGGGTTTTGCTCATTGTAACCCTAATTTGAAAAAATACCCCCTATTAATTACTGACTACATGCATTAAATGTTCTAATAAATGTGTCACTGGTGACATTAGGTTATTCGGGGTTTTACGATTTTACCCTTCGTCTAAAAACCACCATCAACATTAAGTCCCCTGCTTAGCTCGGAACATGAGCTTTGTTGCGAGGTAAGCATAAGATGGTGACAAACTATCAGCAGTAAATCGTAAAGAGAATTGAGGAGACTCGTTTGACCTTTTTTATAGATAGGATTTGGAATCCTTGCCTCTGGCAGTTTTGCACAAATTGGGAGGCTGGCACAATTGGGAAGTCGGCATCATTGAGAGACAGGAAGTTGGGTGGCATTGAGAAGTTGACGCGAGTTGGGAAACTGAGCGTGCTAGCTGGTGGGACCGGTGCAAGGTGGGAAAGATGAGCTTGCTAGCTGGCATGACTTGGGCGGTCATTGGGAAACTGGGAAGTTGGGCGTGAACTTGGTGGGACTGGTGCAATTGGGAGACCGAGAAGCGGGGAGCGAGCTTGGTGGGACCGGTGTAAACAAGGAGGGAGTAGGTGTTTCGACAGATATTAAAGTTTCCTTATTTTTCCTTCCTTCACACGTGGCTTCAATCAGGGCATCATCCATGCTAAAATAATCCGGAAGCTTTGTGTCCCTCATTGCTTCCTTTCCCTTTTTAAGGTTCCGTATTCATACCCAGCGCAATTGTACCGTCTTCCTTGTTTGAGAAAAGGTTCCTCTTGTTGAGTTTCTCTCTTTGTCATATTTCCAAGAGACGAATCATCCCCTAACCAGCCAGATTCTCCAGGTGAAGGCGCGAGATATGACTCTTGTAAGAGCATCCCAACTAGGGTTATTCGGGCTAAGAAGATCATACCGGTATGTTTTCTTCTTCTTTTATTTTCATGTTATCCTATTTTTATATGTGTATAGATAGGATGGAACTTGATCATTTTCCCTATTTTTTGCAGTGTATGATGGGACCCTCCAGGGATGGCCACACTTTTAACTCTTCGGAGAAGGACTTCAGAATTGGCGGAACCCGATCTTCTTCTCTTGAGGAGGCATTGGCTAGGATTGAATCTCTGTTCCATGAAGCTGGTGAAATCATTAAGGACATCCCTTCCATCTATCTCCATGAAGTGCAAGCGCGTGTTCGAACTTTCTTGGGTTCGGTGAGCATGGAGGAGGGGCGAGAAAACGAGGAAGAACCTTGGCGTATTGAGAGGTTCCAGTGCGGCAAAGCCTTTCTTCGGTCCAGTTATAAGGCGGATCGAACTGTTTCTAGGTCGATGCAACGGGAAATGGAGCCTGAGAAGCATTTGGAGGAGAGCGCCATGGTTCTCGATTACGATGCGGATAAATCAAAAAATATTCTTCGGCGTGTTAATGGGAAAACCTTCGAAGGAACATCTGACGGAGACGAAACAACCTTTGAAGTTGATGCCAGAGGTGTCGTTGGTGATACCGGAGGAGTCATGGTGGCGTATGCTGGACCGGTTGTCAGGGGAGACACTGCTGCGGCGGTTGATTCGGGATGGGACGTTGAGGTTGCTGCTGTTAACACCGTTGAATGGAATCTTTGTTGCCCGAGAGATTGCTGGGGGAAGTGCTTGAAGATATCCTTGACCAAGAGGACTTGCGCTCCATCTTTCGAGGGCTAGTTCCTCCCTTTTGTTATTTTTGTCAGCTGCTTAGTTCCCCTGATGTTTTTTTTTTCGTAAACTCATCTTCATCTTCTTCTTCATCAGTCAACATTTTGCTTTATATATATATATTATTTTTTTGAATGAGGTATTTCTAGTTGTGGTATTATGGCTCTGCAATGGTTTTCTGGGTTAATTTGATGTATTTTTTATGACATCTGGAGAACTTGTTTGGAAAGAGATGTATATATACTCTTTTTTTTTTTACGGAAAAAAAGGAATCTCCGGGGAAGAATACAAGCGGTGTATTCATCTTGGGAATACAACTACTAAGAGGAATTGTTAAAGGAAAAACTAAATGGAAAGTGACTAGGAAGTACAGCATTTTAGGGACTGGAGGCCTTGAGCTATCGCGAGTGAATTATCACGCCTTCAGGTGTGTCTGCGTTGATGAGATTGAAATATCCTCCCAAAATTATGTACGCCACCAGATACAGCTCGTATTCTCTTCCATTGGGCGAATCAATCTGAATAGCCATTTTTACTGTCATCCTCCCAACTTGAAACGAGTTTACCTTAACCACTACATCTCCGATTGAAAATGGGTTCAGACGCCGTACAACCATTTGAGTCTTGGCTTCGTTGGTTTCAATAGAAGTTTCCAAGATTTTTGCAAAGTGTTCAAATGGTCCAGCACCCCATTCACATTTCTTGACAGCGTCTATGCCAGTAATCGCGCCGAGTCCCCATGACTGAATGGGGGAAGGAATGACTGGTTGCAGAAAAGGTTACTCGGTCAGACTTACTTGCATTTGAAAACCGTGAGCTAGCACCAACAGTTTCTCTCTAGATGTCTGGGTTCCTTCAATAGTTCGTCGATGCGATAACCAGTGGGATGATTTGTTGGAAATTCCTTCGGGCGTGGACATCGTCAGAGGGTGCATATCTAATTTCGCTTTGTTGTCGAGTACCCATAAGTGTCCCAATATCATGTCATGACCAAGTTCATTGACAATGTGGAATTTTCTATGGGTTATAGCGTCTCCCACCTTGATCTCTAGGCTGATATAGCCATGCGCGTTCAAAGCTTCTCCTCTCGTGTTCTTAATCATGGACGGGGAATAGGTAGCGTCTTGTTTTGTAAATCCTGCTGCCTTTAGTGTCTTGAAAGTAATGATGTTGAGGTCAAAGGCCGCGTCGATGAGCGTGTTGTCAAATTCGATACCTCTTAAATGGGACGTGGTCAGCAGTCCCTAGTTCTCCCTTTTGGTTCCGCCTGTTAGGAAATCTTGGGCCCCTGGTGTGGTTTCCGAGGAGAGAAAAAGTCGTTTGCCGGATACAACGCGATTGAGAGCTGCAAAAATATCTAGGCGCTGCACCTTGGAAAGATAGAGAATTTCGCACACATGCTGCATCATGGATTGTACAGTCTCATGCACGGAGTCCCCATAGGACCCACAGTTTCTTATTGGGAGTGGGTCTCGATGCACTCCTTCGTCTCCTAGTTGGAGTTCTCCCGTTTCTATCCTTTCTTTAAAAATATGCTTTAGTCTGTTGCAATCGTTGGTCGGGTGGTGAACGAACCTGTGGTAATGGCAGTACTTGGGGTTCGCCATCTCAGCCTCAGTTGGTGGACGTCTGGGAGGTGGCAGTATCATAACATCATCTTGAACCCAGGCTTCTAGGAGGTCAATCACCTCCTCGGTGGGAAACGGGAAATCAAGGGTATTTCCTTCTGTCTCATAATGCTGCATGGGAGTTTTAGTGACGGTCTTCCGTGGCGGGGCTTCCTGTTGCGCCGGCGCTTCAATTTTTGGCTGGTGGCCCATAGTTGGGCCTTTATTTCCCCCCTTTCATTTACTATGTTCACGGAGGATGAGCCGGCATTAAATTGCTTGCTGATGAGGCGTCTATTCCCGCGAGTTTCACGCGTGTCTTCAGTTCGAGTTGGCCTGGTTATTTCCAGTAATGCTGGTGCTATCGTTGCGGATCGTCTGGCGGCTTCATGGAGTTCGGAGAATGTTTGGAAGCGCAAGTTCTCTAGCAAGGCACGGTAAATAGGAACCATACCATTGATGCACGCGTTCACCAGCTGTTGCTCGGTCACGTTTGGGTCGTGACAGTCGAGTGCTTGAACCCTGAACCTTTTGACGAACTCATTCGGATGCTCATTATCCCAATGGTACATTCTTCCGAGGTCTGAGAAAGTAACTTGTTCAGACACGAAAAAGTATTTCTTGTAAAACGCAGTGACCATGCTACTCCAGTTGGGAATGATGTTCGGCGGGATGTTATTGTACCATGTATATGCCCTTCCAGTAAGTGATTTTAAGAATTCCATTAAACGAAGAACGTGATTATATTCATGTTCACCTAGGGATTCCAGGAAATAGAAGACATGCTCATGTGCATTCCCAGTACCATCGTATAAGGTAAATTGAGGAGAGGAGTATCCCCTTGGGAGAGGGATTCTATGCATTTCGGATGGGTAAGGGGGTTGGTGATGATGCATGTCCAATTCATCATTCTTGATTCGGTTGCGGAGAAGTTGTTCCAGATCTTCTCGCGTGACGAAGTTGGACAACTCATTTCTTTCCAACGAGATTCTAGCGTGAGTTTCCTCGTTCGTGGAGGCGTGCTCCGCCGAGGTGCTGGTTTTGGGGTTGTTGGAGGCGTTCCTAAGTGGCGCTGGAGGACGCGACTCACGTGGTAGTCTCTCTGTCAGGGTCTTGAGAAAGACAAGTACCTCATTCTGTGTTAAAACCATATCCATCTGGGCTCTGGCGAGCATCTCCTATCGTTCCATCAAATCAGTGATGGTGACATAAGGTAGGATTTCTTTGGTCCCTCCGATCTCTCGTCCCATGGTGGGGTAGTTGGAACCTTAGTTGTGGTCGGAGGTGCCATGCTAGACGAAGCATTAGGGGCCGCAGCGGCCGCTCTGGCCCTGGTGACTGGTGGCGTAACACCCGAAGAGGTATTTTCGTTTCCGTGATTAAAAGGTTGTGCAGGAACACTAGAGGAGGCCGCGGCTCTGGCCTAGATGATTGGCGGTGTTACACTCGAGGGAGTGCATTCGAGGTTACTTTAGTCAGTAGGTGATGCAACAACGTTATTGGGAGAGACATTAACATCAGGGACGTGTTCTGTGCTGGTATTCTCGGCATCCGCTCCAGACCTGAGTTCCACCATGTTGGGATTGACGTTCGAAAATGAAATCAGGAGTCGGAGTTGGTATTGTAACCAATAGATCAATACTCCCGCTGTGGTTGCCAATTGTTTATGAGTAAAAATTATTTCTGCCGATTTTGGTAAATTCGGTAGGTGAGTGAGAAACCGGTTTAAACCCTAAACAAATATGCTGCATGTGAGCACTTTCTATATTCGAGGGATCAATATGTACAAGTCCATCCTAAACCAAGAAATGGCCGTTCCAGACTTGCTTCAGTCACAAAGTGGAAGAGAAGGGTTGATTTGGGGAGGGAAGCAAATAAATGTGTTGAGACTAGAATAATTCTGGGAGAGTAGTGTCTCGACTTGTATCAGAAAGTGAAAGCTTTTTGGAGAGCTTGCAAAGTTTCCTTTTCTGAGAGTGTTGTGTTTTTTCTCCAGACCGAGACTTGTTGTCTGGTGGAAATAGGTAAGACATATTTATACAAGTCGAGATTGAAACATACCCTGGCCTCATGAAGGAAGAGAGTAAAGGGTGAAATAATGGGAGGAGGTGGTAACCGCATTGGTGTTTATGGGTGAAAACGTTTTCACCATTATTTCCTCATTTATTTGACCGCTTTATTCCTATTCACGCTTTCTTAAAGTGAGCGTAGTGTACGCAGCATATTGTGACCGCCAAACCAAGACCCTGGAAAGCATCCCCCAGTTTGTGTTGATGTCTCGAGTGTTGGTTTCACTTTGAGTGCAAGTGGAAATGCCAGGATGCAAGTGGCGCGTGTGACATGTGCCAATGGCATGTGTGGAATGCCTTTGTTGCGGGTTGCACCTTGAGTGCAAGTGGCAATTCTAGAGATTCTAGTGGCGCATGTGGCATGTGCGGAATGCCTTGGTGGTAGGTTGCACGTTGAGTGCAAGTGGATATGCCAAAGCTTCTAGTGGCGCGTGTGGCATGTGCCAATGGCATGTGTGGAATGCCTTAGTGGTAGGTTGCATGTTGAGTGCAAGTGGATATGCCAAAGCTGCCAGTGGCGCATGTGGCATGTGCGGAATGCCTTGGTGGTAGGTTGCACGGTTTTCAAGTTAGGATACCAACGAGGGTTTTGGCATGTTCCAATGGCACGCACGTCCATTAGGTCCACGGCTAGGTAATGAAAGCTGCCAGTGAGCGCGTTGGCATGTGCCAATTGGATGCTTGGCCATTAGGGACACGTCCTGGTAATAAATGCTACCAGTGAGTGCGTTGGTATGTGACAATGGCACGCCCGGCCATTAGGGCCACGTCCTGGTAAGAAAATCTACCAGTGAGCGCGTTGGCATGTGCCAATGGCACGCTCGGCCATTAGTGCCACGGCTTGGTAAGAAAATCTACCAGTGAGCGCGTTGGCATGTGCCAATGGCACGCTCGGCCATTAGGGTCACGTCCTGGTAAGAAAAGATACCAGTGAGCGCGTTGGCATGTGCCAATGGCATGCATGTCCAATTTGGGTCCGGCTAGGGCCAAGGTAAGCGTGCTTGGCTTGGCATGGTATCTAGCATAGCTAGGGCCAGGGCAGAATGCCTTTGGCATGTCACGGTTAGCTTGGGCTAGGTGTGGATGGCATGATTTTCCATTGGCACATAGGTGTGGCTAGCATGGTTGGCATGCTTTGGCGCGTTGGTGTGACTAGCATAGATAGGGCCAAGGAAGAGTGTGTTTGGCATGGTGCGACTAGCTTTGGCTAGGTGTGGCTGGCATGATTTGCCTTTGGAAAAAAGGTGCGGCTAGCATGGTTGGCATGCTTTGGCACGTTGGTGTGACTAGCATAGATATGGCCAAGGCAGAGTGTGTTAGGCATGGCGGGGCTAGCTTGGGTTAGGTGTGGCTGGCATGATTTTCCATTGGCACAGAGGTGCGACTAGCATGGTTGGCATGCTTTGGAGCGTTGGTGTGACTAGCATTGCTAGGGCCAAGACAGAGTGCGTTTGGCATGGCACACCTAGCTTGGGCTAGGTGTGGATGGCATGATTTTCCTTTGGCACGGAGGGGAATTAGGGTTTTGCTCGTTGTAACCCTAATTTGAAAAAAAATACCCCCTATTACTTACTGACTACATGCATTAAATGTTTGTAGATGGGGAAAAATGATTTGCTGGTTTTTACGGAATTGAAGAGCCGACCGTGTGGAGACTCCTTGAACCGGGCAAAATGTTGAACCTCACACATATGCACTGCAAGAAGGGTGTTCTTTTAGTTCTAGAGATCAATCTGTAAGACCCCGGCCTAAACCAAGAACAATGGCCGTTCCAAAGTCAATTCGGTCACAAGAGAGGATAGGTTAATCTGTAGGAGGGAAGCTGAGAAATGTGTGAGATCAATGGTGATTTGAGATAGTAGGTGTGTTGTGAATTCAGCGTGAGAATGCTCTGAATGATTGGATTTTTCCTGATTGAGAGTGATTTATGTGAGTTCGTGTAGACGGAAGATTTTCTGTATGAACTTTGATGAGAAATTTCTCGTTTAGGCGAATGTTGTTTGAATGTTCGAATTGTTCGAATCTTGTTCAATGTTCTTGTTTCAATCATGATTCAGAGATAATTTATAATGCCGGAGTTGAAAACACCATGATCCCATGAAGTGTGACAGTTTGTTGAAATCAGAGAGTGGGGAAGTGGGAAATCATGTTAAACCAATTACTCATCGTGCGGAGACTTGGTTAATTTTCCACCCACTACTTTGCTGATTCTTCCAACTGATTGCACGACTTGCTCACATTCTCATCGTGAGTCAACACACGTGCCGTAGACCGCCAAACCAAAACCCTAGTTAATATCCCCCCATTGTGACACGATTGAAATTTCGTGATTGTGGAGTCAGTTGCTGACTTCGTGGGACGATGAGTCCATGTAGTGATGAGTTGAACACGTTTTATCAAATGTTCCGAAACTCATGAATTAAATGTATGCCTGCTGAGACGAGGTACCATTATAACCTAAAATGAGCAAACTGTGTTTCTGAATCGTCGAATATTGATAGTTGAACCAATATTCTTTGATTTGAGCAAATATTGCTAGTCTGAGAGAATGTTGCTAATTTAAGTGAATATCGCCGGTTCGAGAAAATATAGCCAGTTTGAGCAAATATTGCTCGTTTGATGAATTTATTGGTTGCAGGACCGAATAAAATAATAATTTAATTTACTGACTGTTGAGTCGAGAAAAATAAATAAGAATGTTGATCATGGAATCAACATAAAATTATTAGAGTGTTTGAATCTGCTCAGAATCATGTTTCTGTGGAGCTCTGGATTCAAAACCATAATTTTACCGAGATGATGATTTATTGCAAATCAACATGGGACCAGATACATGGGATGATGGGTTCACCATATAACGCCCAGATACTCGAATGAGCAAAAATACCAAAGTCTCTTGAGGACCAGTTGGTGATATAATGATTAAATGCTGGTTTAATCATTTACCGAAATAATGCTCGTGTGAGCGACAAATAATAAAACCTGGTATTATGAAAACATAAAGGACCGACCAAGAGGTCATGAGACTGGCTCCTGATGTGTGTGGGACTAGCGGATGGTCGTTTGAGCAAACTTCCAATAGTTTGGAAAGAGTTTGAACCTAATATGAGCAGTTAAGCAAATTAGGTTAAAATCATTAAAACATGCGGGACCAGATGTTTGCAAGCCTCAGGGTCACCCTTGGTCGGTCAAGGGGATGTGCCCGTGTCACCACAATGTCCGTGTTTCAGTCCTGAGAATTTTGATATTTTCTGGTGCACGTTTGAACAACATTTGGAGAAAATATGCAAAATCCATGGTTTTGCTAAAACTGGGAAAAATACATGAGATGAGGGAAAATAAATAAAACAAGGAATTACAAGTTGTGGGACCGGCCACGGCTAGGGCATGGTCGGACGGCTGACACGCGGTCCTACATGCTTTTCCCACTTTTATGTGATTTTATGTATTTTTCTCTGATTTAAGGGAAATTCCATGAAACTAGAGAGTTTGGCGAAATTAGGGAACTCCCATAAGGAGAGACAAAATAAAATAAGATAAAATAAGGAATGGGAGTGTGGGATCGGAAAAGGCCAAGGCATGGCCGGCCGGCCATGGGCGCGGGTCCCAAGACACTCTCCCTAATTTTATGTAATTTTCATGATTTTAGGGAATTTTACATAAAATCAAAGGGATTTGTTGAAAACCAAGGTATTTTGTTAAAATCGGGGAGTTTTCATAAAATCATGAAACAAAACACCAAATAATAATAAAACAAGGGGTGTGTGGGACCGGCTAGGGCATGGCCGGCCGGCTAGAACCCGGTCCCACAAGTTTTTTCTAATTTTTTAATATTTTCTATGATTTTAGAGAAAATACATGAAACTAGGTAATTTTAGGGAAAATTCATGAAATCAAGAAATTTTCATAATTTTAGGAGGAATAATAAAATAATGGGGAAGTGAGGAGTGGGACCGACCACGACCAATGCATGACCGGCCGGCCGGCGGTCCCATGTCACCTTTTCCTAATTTTATTATTTTTTGATAAAATCATGTGGTTTAGATAAAAATACATGAAATTAGGTAATTTTCAAGATTTTAGAGAAAATTCATAAGAAACCAAGGAATTTTCATAACTTGAGAGAAATAATAGAATAATGAGGACATGAGGTGTGGGACCGGCCACGGCCTGGGCATGACCGTCCGGCCGGCGGTCCCATGTCTCCTTTCCCTAATTTTATTATTTTTGATAAAATCATGTGATTTAGGTAAAAATACATGAAATTAGGTAATTTTCATGATTTTAGAGAAAATTCATAAGAAACCAAGGAATTTTCATAATTTGAGAGAAATAATAAAATAATTAGGACGTGAGGTGTGGGACCGGCCACGGCCAGGGCATGACCGGCCGGCGGGCGGTCCCATGTCACCTTTCCCTAATTTTATTATTTTTGATAAAATCATGTGATTTAGATAATTTCTTTGAAATAAAGAAAATTGATCGAACGAGAGGATTTTCATGAGATCGGGAAAATAGCAAAAATATGATAAAATATAAAATTGGGCACGGGACTGGTCACGGCGTAACCGGCCGGCTGGTGAACCCAGTCCCTTGGCGTTTTTGCTAATATTTTCTTATTATTATTATTTTCCTTCCTATTTTGCATAGGTTCCTCATTCGTTCATGTTGGTATGTGCATTATTTACTAATTACACTTGCACAATTTTTGTCAAGGCTTATTCGATACTCAGATGCCTGTTTCGTCGGATATTTATCACTAACCCGTGGTATTCTGCTGGGAAGAACCACGAATTGAAGTGACGAAATATAACAGAGAATCGTAAAATATTGCTGGATATTTAGACGATTAAATATGGCTCGTAGAATATTGTTGGATATTCAGACGATGATTCGTAGAATATTGTTGGATATTCAGACGATGGTTTGTAGAATATTGCTAGATATTCAGACGATTTCAGATAATTAATCGGTGGCTCAATACTAGAAGGGCTTCCTGCCTATGAGCATTAATCATCTGAGGGTTTGAGCAATATGAACTTGCTGGAGTGTCATATTCCTCTTGCATAGTCGGGGAAAACCGGTCGCATCCCGAAGACGTTGTCGCCCAATCTTTCGATTCTATACAGTATGAGATGTGGCGTGGTCTCATCTGGGAAACTACACATCTGCATCTTCTCTGAAAGAATTTCTCCATCAGAGGGTTATGAGATGTGTCGTGGTCTTAGCTGGGAGACTGCAAATCTGCATCTTTTCTGAGAGACTTTCCCCATCAAAGGTTTATGAGATGTTCCGTGGTCTCAGCTGGGAGACTGCACATCTGCATCTTCTCTGAGAGACTTTCTCCATCAGAGGCGGCATGAGCTTTCATGCATAGAGACATGAGTCTCGATACTCATCCGATTTCCGGATCCAGAGTAATTACTAAAATTGCTCAAAATTCATGAGATGTGTCGTGGTTTTAGCTGGGAGACTACACATCTTCATGTACTCTGAGAGACAGCCTTCTCAGTCAGAGATTTGTGGCATGAGCTTTCATGATTTAATCAAGAGACATGAGCCTCAATACCCATCCGATTTCCGAATCTGGAGTATAGTTTTACAATTCTACCCTTTTTAGAAAATCCACCATCTACATTAAGTCCCCTGCTTAGTGTCATGTTCCTCAGTCAGCATTGAATGGTGATTTTCCAGGTGTAAATAAAAATAAGTTATTGAACTTAGTTATAAGATATGATGTTACCGGATTTCGACTGAATGAGCAAACCACGGTTCGAGCAAAACCCAGTGGCATAATAGGGCGTCACCCAACGAACATAAATTCGTGTAGAACTGTTGATTCGATGGTGGAACCATGGTTGGTTTAGGATTTACGGGCCGAGCCCAAAAGAGGAAATCCTTAAGGAATTAGTTTTTGGAAATAAAATTAGGTATAAAAGGAATTAATCCTTTTTTTTTATTTCTCCCACGCATCCACCATCTCCTCTACCTTCTTCCTCCCCTCACGTCAGTAGCAGCAGAAGAGAGCAGGAGAAGTTCGCCGGAATTCCACCCGATGGTGCCGTCCTTTCAACGTCCGTCCAAATTCCGGCCGACAACGTCCATGTATTATTTTATTTTTAAAATACTTGCTGATTTCATGAGTTTTTCATGGTTTCATCATGTTAAAATTTTATACATGGCTATATGTTAACGTGAGTTTTGTAGAAAAACCCTTAGTTATTAAACGTATGTTCGTTCCGTCGTTAGTTTTGAAACTAATAATAAATCCCTGATTTATGAGAGATTTTTCTTTGAAAATAGACTTGTGTCCAGTAATAAAATTTTGTTTATGAGCTTTCATGGGAAATAAAACCTTATGTTAAGAGTTGTGAGCTTTCACAAAACCGAAGTAAACCTCGTTTTAGAAAATAGGGTTCATTCGAGGAAAAATAGATTTTTTTTATATACATAAACTTATGTCCAGTGATAAAACTTTATGTATGAGCTTTCATGAGAATTAGTATTTTATCACAAGGGGTGTGAACTTTCACAAAACTAGCATAAACCTTCGTTTTTAAAATAAAATGCTAATACGAAGGAAATAGATTTTTTATAAATATGTAGCCGTGACATATTATGTGTATGTAACTTGTGTTCAGTGATAAAACCTTATTTATGAGCTTTCATGAGAATTAATATTTTATCACAAGAAGTGTGAACTTTCACAAAACTAGCATAAACCTTCGATTTTAAAAGAAAATGTTAATACGAAGGAAAATAAATTTAAAAAAAAACATATATGCAACCGTGACATATAATGTGGGATATGATGACATATGTTATTCACATGGATTTGTTCCTATTAAATAAATTATTGAAAATTTACGTGAATAAGTTGCATGAATTATTGCTTTGCAAAATCAAGACGTGGGTTTTGAGCAACCTTCGAAACTAGACAATTTATTTATGATGAAATAATATCTTGTTGTAAACTTCAAAGTTAAGTTGTGTGAATGTTCACATTATGGAAATTATGTCTATGATTTTATGAGAAAATCATTTTTTATGAACTGATGAAGTTTCTTTCGTTACTGCAGGTTTCAAGAAACGAACTAATTTTGTGTGCTAACTCTTACGGCGCAATCAATGTTTAGTGAAATTGAAAGAGGTAAGAGTTGAGAATTACCGTTTTGGCGATGAATTTATCATTTTGATAATTCCGTGTTCCTGGTTTCAGAAAAATGCCGACTTCTAGCAGCAGTTCCTCTGACAAAGCCTCAAAAGCTTCCGTAGCTAAATCTAGAGCCAAGGAAATTTATAATGAAGGAGCAAAACCTAGCATCCCCTTGAATGAACGAAGAGTCACCTTCGCTGAACTCAGGAAAAGGAAAGCTGAAGATGATGCAAAAGAAGCCCGTAAACGTGACAAGGATAGAGTCCGACGCAAAACGCAAAGAGTTGAAGAGAAACGCCAATTCTTGGACGGGAGGCCTGCTGACTCTGATGCTGATGATTCTGAAGAAGACATATGGGAGGTACCACAACACAAGTTTTGGCCTGATCAATGTGAAAAAGAGTACCAGAAATCCATGAAGCAAATTGGAGCTGAATCCGAAGAAGATTCTGATTCGGATGATGATGATTTTTACGCTCGTCCAACCGTCAGCAATAATTCTGCCAGTGACTCTGAAGATGAGGATTCTGATGAAGACTCCGAGAAGGAAAGTGATGATGAATATGACGAGTAGCTTTACTTTTGATTCTCTTTTCTCTTTTCTCTTTTAGTATTTGAATACTTTTAATTTTCGTAGCAGATGTCTTCATTCAAACAATCTTATTGAAGTAGTTAGATTTTCCTTCTGAATGAGAGATTTTATTAATGTCAGTTATTCTTGGTTGAATCAAACAACTTCCATGCCGAACCCATTGTAATCTCCCTTAACTCTTGTGATTCTTCATTTCACGGAAATACCCAATCATAACCGTAGCATATGAGGTCGTGTGCTTCGCTGATCATGAATAACTCCAGTCAGTCCCTAGTGTACTAATTTCACTCCGCATCCCCAGTTTGACTTCATTCAAGACCTAGGGTTTCAGCAAAACTCGCAACTGAATTGGAGATAAGTGTCTTACATATCTTTTATATATTTTCAAGATTTAGGGTTTATCACTTGCGCAATCGTTTCTTCCATATTTAAGTTAGTTTCATCAGAAGAAATTCCAATCCCCTACCTCTTACGCCATGTCTAGTGATAATACCTCTTCTCAAAATGGACTTCAGTCGGAGCATGGAGTAGCAACACCCATCTCGTTAAGTTATACATCTTTTATGACTTTTCTTGATCGAGGTTATTGACTGCAAGGAATTGATTTGATGCAGAATGACCAGAAGAATTCTTATTCTCACAACCAAAGACCTAAGCGGACTATCAGAACCCATTCCCGGTACAGGTCGGCTCATGGTTAGGATGGATCATCTGTAAGTAATTATATAACTTCTTGAAATTTCATTACGTCTAATTTGGCGAAATTAAATATTTCCCATCCCATCGCAGGCAGATGTTCGTGTCGTTGTTGACGCCAGGAGGAGAAGGAGCGGAAATTCCATGACCATGGTTGAGGTTGAAGATAGTAGAAATCAGGCATGCGAAGATTCTGCAGAATCTATGGATACGGAAGCTAGTGTTCAGGCTCGTGAATACCCGACAGTTGGACTTTTGTTTGAATCTCCTTTGATCAATACTTTCCCAGATAATGAAGCGGTTGGTGGATTTGTCATTCCCAAGTGCCATGCGCCTATGTATACTAAGATCTGGAAGAAGTAAGGGCATATTTCTACTATAAAAGTGTGGAAAGGTTTCCCACCAACTCTCTTAACCACAGTTGCAGGGTTGCTTCCAATCATTAAAGAGATGAACCAAATGCACTTGTGGGACGTCAAGAATCAGGAACTGCACAGGTGGGATGAAATGATTTATAACTGTGAGATACTGCGATTCAATGTAGGCTGGCTCCATCGTCGTCTTGAGATAATCAAGATTCATAAGGCGGCGGAGGATGCTGATGCAATTTCCATGACTACCGCTTTATTGGAGGATGAAAAGATTCTATCCTTGGAATCAGCAAGGGTTGAGAAATCTGTTGAGGATTTGAGGGCAAAAACTAGAATTTTTTAGAAGAAACTTGAAAGAGTCTCTTATAGGGATTATCCATTGCTGGATGGTTTGCTTTGAGTAATCAGGATAATTGAGAGGTAGGTTTCTGATGAGGCATAATAGTCTAGAAATTTGTTCAATCGATGAATGTTAGGTGAACAAACGAGCCTTTTGCATGCTATTTGAAGAAAATAAATTACATTTGAGATGTATTTGAATGAAAGATTAATTATCTGTTGTTGATTAAGCATAATAGGCTTTGAGCCATTTACCGTTGATAATTTATCCTTCCCTTCCTCCATTAATTGATAAAATTTTGTAGTATCCTCTAGACACTGCTTTGGTGATAACATACGGTCCTTCCCATTTATGAGAGAATTTGGGAGCGGAAATATCTTGTTGAATGTGCTTTGCCATCTTTAATACCAAATCTCCTACTTGAAAAGTTCGAGGTTTTACCATTTTGTTGTAGGCTATGGATATCCTCTGTTTGTAGGCTTCTACATATTTTTATACCTTGGTCCTCCTTGATTCGAGCATGTCTAGTTCAGCAACTCTTGACTTGGACACTTCAGCTTCATTCCATTGTATTTTACTGGCTGCTGCAATTCTTGATGAAGGAACTTTTATCTCAGCCTAAAGTATAGCATCAGACCCATAGACGAGCGAATAAGGTGACGTTCCGATTGAAATCCTTGGTGCAGTTCAGTAAGCCCACAAGGATATGGGCAGTTGCTCATGCCACAATCTTGGATTGTCATGAATCGTTCGGCTGATAATTCAGATCAAATTTTTGTTGGTGCTCTCCGCTTGTCCATTCCCTTGGGGGTAATATGGTGTAGAGAAGATTTGTTTGATGCCATACTCCTTGAGTAATTTCTCAACATCTTTGTTGGCGAAAGGAGGTCCATTATCTATGATGATATGCTTAGGGACGCCGAATCTACATATAATGTGTTCTTTGATGAAGGCTGCAATAGTTACTCCCGTAGTACCTCTGAGTGGGATTGCTTCAACCCACTTGGTAAAATACTCGGTAGCCGTGATGATGTATTCGTGCTGCTTTGAGGATGCTGGATTGATCTTTTCGATGATATCAAGTCCCAAGCTATATAAAGGCCATGGACTATTCACATAATGTAGTGGAAGACATGGGGTATGAATAAGATTACTGTGAACCTGGCACCGGTGACACTTCTGAACATAGGCGGCTGCATCGTCCTCCATAGTCGGCCAGTAATATTTCTCATGAATCTGGAGAAACAACTTATTTTTTCCTTGATGTTCTCCTTCATGTGTTTCCTTTAGAACCATTAGAACTTCATTTCCGGCTAGACATCTCAATAAGTCTCCCCCGAAACACTTGCGGTATAATATTCCATCCAGGAAGACAAATCTCTTAGCTCTTTGTATGAGCTTTATTGCATCTTTCATTTTCGGCGGGAACTTGTTGTCTCGAAGGTATTCGATGTAAGGTTGTCTCCAGTCTCCGGTATGACGGAGTGTTAGGACCTCCAAATGGTGAGGCGGCGTCTGACATTCAGGACAAGATCCTTGTAGAGCCCTTGATTGAGTTTTCATGGAAGGCCAGTAATACCCAAGCCTTTGAAGTCTTTTGTAAAATGTTATTACCAGAGTCTTCCCACATACTTCTTGATGTACACTTTCGAGTTTTTCTCTGGATTCTTCATCTCTAAGGCATCGTGACAGAGAAGCATCGGGGTTGCGATGATACAATGCTCCATGGAGTAGGAATAAGTTCTTCAATTCTTTGAGGCTGACCGTTCCTTATGTAATGGATCTGCTTAAATCCCGAACAATAGGTGACCTCCAGTCACTTGCTGGAGTAGCTTCAGTTTGGTTAAGCCACGTGGATGATACATCTCATCTCTGCACTATGATGGCTTTCTCTGACCCTTCGAATTGTAACTTGGAGGCAAGAGTTGCTAAACAATCAGTATATCTATTGTTGGTCCGGCCGGTATGGATGATGGTCGCATTAGAAAAATGAGTCAGGAGTCGTTGTGCTTCAGCCCTGAATGGAGAAAGTGTGATCTCCTTAATAGAATATATCCCATATATTTGATTGACCAGTAGTTTTGAATCTCCTCTGATCTCCAAACAGAGTATTCTTTTCAATTGCATTTTCTTCAAACAAATCATGCGTAAGCTTCTTTAAATTTCATCATTTTACCTTTCTACTTATTATTTTCTGGTTCTGCTTTTCTGTTACGTTTTGATGTTATTTCTTTATATGCGAGACGCTCGCCATCAACTTCCTCTCGCTGCTCTATTGTATCAATCATCAATCTTTCACATCTCTGTCGTTGCTTGATGTTGTACTTCCAATTGCTATTCTTCTCAGCTCTTTCCTCGCAAGATTTTATATCAATCTCATAAAATTTCTTGCTTTCTCCCCAGTCTCCCTTAATAAATTCAACACCATTATGATGAGGAAATTTAATACACTGGTGAAAAGTAGGTGCTACACCTAATATCCCATGTAGCCAAGGTCGACCAATCAGGGCATTTATAAGGTGATTCAATGTCCACGACACAGAACAAGATCTTTGAAGATATTCCTTTTAATGGAATCCGCATTTCAATTTCCCCTTTTGGCTTGTTAGCTGTTCCATTAAAGCCATAGATTTTATATGTTGATGGTGTTAGATCTTCGTCTCTTCCACCCATGGTTTTGTAGGTATGATAGAATAAGATGTCGACTGAACTTCATGTGTCTATTAGAACTCTATTGATAGCCCAAGAATATTCATTTTCATCATCATTTTCTTCATCTTCTTCTTCTACTTGCTTTGGATTTATCTCTAACCTTACCACCAATGGGTTATCATGCTGCTCGCCAGGCTCTGGTACTTCTTGTGTAGTGAAAGATATAGTTTTTTTTTTCCATTTTTCTAATGGCGAGGCTCTTGCAATATTCATTATCTCTTTTCCATTTGTGTCTCTCGCGAAGACTCTGCTTAGAACATTATCATGGAAATCCTCAATAGTTATGTGTGAATGTACAATGGAATTACAAAACAAATTCTTTGCTTTAGCCCCAACTTCTATTACGAATGTTTCTTCTCCTTTTACAGTATTTACTCTGCGAATTTCTGGTGCTAGAGGCAATCTCTGAGATTGTGGATGTCCTACTAAAAAGTGGTTTAACTTTCCTTGGTCAATCATCCTTAAAATTATTCTCTTTACATTCCTGCAATCATTTATTGAGTGACCATGAAAGTGATGGTAAGGGAAAAATTCTTGACTTCGATTATTTGGATACGGCTCCTTTCCCATATTCCATGGGGATGGTATATTTTCCATCAAAATGATAGCTTCCCAAAAATTTTCTATACTAGCATTTAGGGGTGGCATCTTGATTTCTTCCCATACTATCTTCTAATTACCTTGCCCTCTAAAGTTATTTTGCCTTTGTCCACCATAAGTTTCTTGCGGCTGATCAAGCCTTTGAATCTTACTATTTCCACCGCGATTGTAATAATTTTTCTCCCTTTCATACTCTTCTTGATCTCGACTGCCCATCACTACTAACTTCTGTTGATTATCAGTCACCACTTTCTCTTGTTGTGCCTGCGAGGTGCTCGCCACATTGTTAATCATTTTAGGAAGTAAACTTCCATTTGCCGCTACTGAGCTGGTGTTTGCGATTGGATATGATTCCATTTCATTTTGTTTCTCTTCCAAAGCAATGTATTCTTCTTGTACTTCTCGTAGTTCAGTCATTGTGATAGTATTTTTTATTCTGAAAATTTGTATGTACAACAGATTAGTTGCGAACATTGCATTAATGAAGGAAAAAATGAGATATCATTCATCTACTCTTCCAGACATCTCACCGCACATCGTCTTCCATCTTATGGTTAAGTGCTTCAAACTCTCGCCAATCCTCTGTTTTAATCCAAATACATCATCAATGCCTGGCCACGATGAATTGTTTCTTATGTATGCTCCCAGAAATGTTGCTTGCAAATGATCAAAAGAAGTTATAGTATTTTTTGTAAATCCCTCGAACCATTTCAGCGCCTCGCCAGTTAATCTAGATGCAAAATACTTGCAGCATACACCTAACATAAGCCTTAACATGCTGAACAACACAAGTAGTTCCATCAAAGATACTGGTTAATGTCGGTAAATTTCATTTATGAGGAATTCCTCTTAGTTGTACTTCCTGAGCGAAATGGGTTCTCGCAGCTTCTTCAATTGCTTCATCAAGTTGCCTTCTGCCTCCTTCTCTTCTATTGTTTATCATTCCTCGCATTTCTGCTAATTATCTCAATATTTGCTCATTCTCAGCTGAATTTTGCTCCATTGGTCTTTTTAACGCAGTTTCCATTCTTCTACGTTCTTGTCTTTCTTGTCTTGCGATATTTTGTGCATCTTCTTCTTCATCTTCATCCTGTCTTTCTCTGCAATTTTCTCTTTCACATCCTTCTTGAAATCGTAGCTGATTATACTGTCTATTTTCTTCTCGCGAATTTCTTCATTTCTCTTCGTTGTCTTTCTATTCTTCTCTATATTCTATCATATTCCTCCTGAATATTATCATTGTGGCAATTTTGTGTACGTCTCCTTTCTCGATTTTCATGGTTATTATGTCGTACTGCCTCTTAGAACTCTTGTTCTTCTACTTCTACTTCTGCCCTTAATCTTTCTCTCTCGCAAGCTAGTCGTGCTTGTTCAGCATAATGTCTCTCAATTTCTTCCTCAATTATTCTTCGATTTATCTGAATCTCTCGCCCATGTAATATCCTCCTACCTTCTTCTGGATTTCCTTCATCATTTTGGTTGTTTCTTACCTCCTGATTTCTATTGTTAAGTCTATTATCCAAAGTTTCGCCATGCGGATTATGGCGATTTTCTATTACCTCTTCTTATCTATGATGTTGCTCTTCATTTGGATTTTGCATTTCCTCTTGGATATTTCCTCTAGCATTTCATATTGGGGAATTTTGCCTTAATTCTTCTCTTAATGATCTTGAATTTGATCTAATAGTACTTCTTGATCTTCTACTTTGTAATCTCAAATTCTACATTCTCAACTCGTGATTTTGTTTAGTTAAATTTGCATGCTCTTCCGCCTCTAATCTTCTTTCCTCTTGTATTCTTTGTCTTGGATCATCTGATGTTTTATCTTCGCCTTCTCCGTGAATTAATCCTTCAACCACTCCTTGATTTATTTCTTATCTTCTTCCGTTTCTTAATTGTTGGTCTTCTACATCTTCCATCGAATCCGATCTCCAAGTATGTACACTCACTCTATCATAATCCACATTTCTATCTTGTATCGGTGTTTGTTGATTCGGTTGTGGAATTTGATTTTCTCCTTCAATCCTTGTTTTATTTCTTCTTGTTCTTATCCTTGAAGATTCTCCTAATTCATTTGTTTCTCCACCTGCAAGTCTTTTACTCCTCCTTACAGTTGTTGGTGGTTATGATGTATTTCTTCTTCTTCTAGCCATTTATTCAATTCTAACAATTTCTTCAAACCTTCAAATTGTAATTAGAGATTTCTTAGCTTGATTCTACCTGTTTCGGGCGCCAAAATGTAGTTGCAGGAAATCCCACACTACACCCTTGTTATGATCTTGCTATAATCAACTCACAATTGAAGATTAAAAACGACACTTTATTATTTTGTTCTCAGAAATGGAAGAATTAAATATTACAACTATTCTCTTGAAATTTATCTCTCCTCAAGATTTTTCCAACTCTCAAAAATACATCATCCTTTTCTGGACATATTGGGTCTCTATTTATAGGGTAGTTACATAATGGATGACAGCTAAGTTTTCCTCTTATTTCAGATTTGTTCTGCGATTGTACCGCGATAGTTACAATGTTCATTCTCGCAAGCTTTGTAACCATCGCGGGACAAACATGCTTTTCTCATGTTTTCTTCAATCATTAGCTATTACGTCACTATTTTGACTGCTTTTGTGACACTCACAAAGTGTTGTTAAAAAGCTTGTGGTGATGCTCGCTCGGAAGTGTTGTTAATCTCGCAGAGAAGTGTTGTAGCAATATTCTGGTCCTACATCTTGCCTCTTCTCATGTCTTTTCTGCGAAGAAGAGAAGATCATGAGAATTTTTAAAATGCCGCAACCACTTATCTTTTCAGATTTCTCTGTTCTGACACGTTTATGTATCCTTCGCCAGCTGTTTTCACGTATTCTCTCTTCTTATAAATTTATGACACGTCCTTTCTAACGGCTGCGATCTGACCGTTCATGTCTTTTCTTAGCATTTATTGCATTCATCTTCTTCGAGAAATTTCTTCTTCTATAAATACTCATTTCATTCTTTTCTTTTCCTCTTTTACTTTCTTCTTCTTTCTCTCCGTAACTCCTCTGCAAGTTTATTGTTCTTCCGTAAATTGCGCGTCTGTTATTGCTATGATTTCTCTTTTATTTTTCAACCTTTTTCTTCATTCCCATACTTAAAAATGGTTGTCGTTGGTGCTAAAAATTTGACTGCTTTTGGTGAGATGCGAGAAAAACTCAAAAGCAAAGGTTTTACTTTGTCTACAATTCCAGATCAGGGCCCTAAATCCAATCTTTTCATTGAATTATTTACTGATTATGAATGCACTCGCGATAAAGTTATAGTATCGCTAGGTCAACTTGAAGCTGGTATTCCTATTCCTCTCTATGATCCGGAGCTTCCACTATTCTATGAAATAATTTCAGACGAGAGGTTCTCGCGAGCGATATATCAATTGTGTGGAGATTGTATTCGATTACTGCTTGAATATGCTTCTCGCGGTGCTAATAAAGGATCTCGTTACCCTGAGGCTGCAAAGAATCCTCAATATAAAGATGTTCCAATTGTCTCTAAAAATTATACTGTGGAGAACTTTTTTGAAAATTACAAGATAATCCCTATGAAGAGGGATAACACTTGTTGGGGTGTTCGCTTGTAGAAGAAAGAGAAGATCGTTGATGATAAAGTTCTTATGCTAGATATAGTTTGGCATACAAATACTAATCAAGGTCCTCGCCACTCCAGCGACGACAAATGGTTCATCTTCCCTCTAATTTTAGAGGGTCCATATATCTCTGGTTCCCATGCACTATCTGCGAGTGTTACAGAGTACCAACCATGGGTCTTCTATTGGCCCGAAAGAACCAAAGAGGTATGTTCTCTCCAATTTTTGCATAATTATTATCCATCATCTTCCTTATTTTTTCATTTTCTCGCTAAATGACTTCGATTTTTTCAGTTGATGGGATGAAACTCGAGTTACGAACTTTAGGAAACCCATCACTCTCTTAGCTCTTAAATCTTTCACAGATGAAGTAAGAAATATCTTTTCATGAATTTTAACAATATATTGTTGCCCCTATTTCTTATCTTCATCTGTGTTCGCAGGAAATCGAAGAATTAGAACCAATAAAACTTGCGAAAACCAAGGTGAAATCTATGAAATCTTCAGTTGATCGCAAGGGGAAATCTATTGTTCCTAGCAGTGAGAGATCTGACAATCCTCCCTTAAAGAGAAGAAAAACCCAATTCTCTTCTTCTTTAACTCCTCAATCTATTCCAGAAAATTTAAGTATTGATTTCGACAAGGATAATAATGATGATAATTTTGGTTTTGATAATGACGTTCCTTCCATAAAGGATTCCTCTTCTTCTGAGTCTGCAATGGCTCAACTATCAAGAATTTTTGGCGATGGTACATGTGGTATTCCAAATGAGTATGGAGATGAAGCTATTAATGAAATATCACATTCTCTCGCCAAAATCTTCGATGCTCCCATATTAGCCGATAATGACTCCCTTCGCGGGGTTTCAAGATCGCTGACTCCAAGTCTCTTAAATTCACTTGGCATCCTGGTATATTTCTACATTTTCATCCTTTTTATGTATTTATTGATATTTTTACCAGATCTTGACTTATATAGTTCTATCGTAGGTTGGAAGAGCTTCTTTTGTTGTTGCTTCTGATTTGGATAATAGACGTGTTATTTATGAAAACAAAGCTGCTAATCTTCGCCAGGATAAAGAAAAACTAGAAGTTGAAGTTGCTGAGTTTCGCAAGAAAAATAAGCAGCTGGAGACTGAAGCTTCAGTTGATAAGCAAAAAATCTCTGATTTTGATAAAGCTAATCAACAACTCTATGGTATGATTTATTTCTTTTCTCTTTTAATTCTTCTCACCCTATCGCAGCTTATTCAAGCAACCATTTTTGCAGATATTTATGGTCTTACTGACGAGGCTACATTCCTCCAATCTTTTCCTGAACCTGTAGATGAGAGTACCCTTCTTGCTCGCCTTAATAATTCTTTAAGTAGTTTCTCAGATGATCAAATTAGGTCCCTCTCTGTAGATGAACTTAAATCCAAACTTAATCTTTTAAAGATCGAGCACAGATTCAATTTAAGTTTAACTAATAAGTTTAAACGCCTTTATCTTGATTCAAAAGAATAAGTCAATAGATTAAGAAGTAAGAATAGTGATCTTATTGACGAGAAAGATCGTGCAATTAAAAATGGAACTAAGGCCCTAACAGATTTCCATGAAACTCTTCTTATCATTCAAATGGAAAGAGATAGACTTATCCGCGAGAATAAAGATCTTCTTGCGAGGGAAACTAAAGTTCGCTCTCATCTTCTTATTAATAGCTATGATGAATTTTCTTGGGATGCGATGGTTCTTGATAATTCCAAAAATAATTTAGGTGTAGATGCTAGTCTTCAAACTGGTCATTCTGCCTTAATTAGAGATATGATTGCCGAAAGAGAAGGTTATCACTCTTATGATTTCACTAATTTATTTTCTGATTAAATCATCTTTATATGTATTAACTTTGTTATCATTTGCTCGCAGCATCCGAAAATAACTATTGTAAAATATTTGATGAGCTAGAAGAAGAGAAAAGCCAACTTGCTAGAAATCTATCTTCTCGCAATGAAAAGTATTCTAGATTGAAGGAAAAATTGAAAATTAATGCTTCGAATTTTAGTAATGCCCTTATCCGCGTTCGTAATAATGACATTAAACTAGTATGTGATGATCATGGTATTCTTCATTCTACATATCCCGATCTCGCAAAGGAAATTCCAGCTGATTCCCCAAATCTAATTGTCTCTGATAGCGAAGTTGAGGAATCTAGTGAAGATGAAAATGACAATAATAATGGTAATGAAGAAAAATCTGGCGAGGAAGAGAAGTTTGATGAAGATGAAGGTAATGATGATAACGATGAAGAAGAAGAATCTGGCGATGAAAAGAAATCTGACGAAGAAAGTGATGGATCTAAATAATTCCTTTTCTTCTTTTTATCTTCCTTGTAAATTTTGTACATTTATTTTCTGCTTCTCTTAATATTGCTGCGAGTTTCTCTAACTTAATGTGCAAATTTCTTTTGCTTTTATCTGTACGAATTAGAAAATAATTCTTTTTCTGCAACATAATTAATCAACACAATTATTATCCTTTAATTATCTTTATAAATGCATCATTTAATAATATCTATGCAATTTTATCATATGATGGATGAATAATAATTTCATCATTTTATGCATTCCCATACTTGCCTCTATTATTCATCTGCAATATGAAAAAATTGAGTAGAAATTAGAAATTAGTTGTAAATCAAATTAAATTTGCCTCAATATTGGCGATGCTATCGCTAGCAACAATTGCATAACTTTATGATATATACGTAAAATCGCAAATCTCATAAATTCTACGAGCATTATCGCAATAATCTTATGGTATTATTATGCCTTCCTAATTAAAGGTCTTATTTTGCCACATTTTTTCCTTTTGCGACAAAATCGCAGGACGTCTTTACATTTGCATGTATTGACCCATTGATCTTGTCTTATCAATATTTTTTCAACATCTCTGCGACAATATGATAAGTATAAACTCTCTTGCAAGAATTAAACCTTATGACATTGCCGTCTTGCGATGAAATCGCAGGACGTCTTTACACTTTCATGTAAAAACCCATTGATCTCATCTTAACTTTTCTCTTTTGGCTTGTTGCCTCTGTATAATTTTCGTCACGCGAAAATATGACAGGCCTAAATTTTCTTGCGATCATAAAGCCCCATGACATTGCCGTCTTTAGACACTTATCATCTCCCTAATGGAGGGTGCCACCCTTATCTTCCCCCTGGTTTCCCCTTCAAGGATGGCACATCGGCCATGCAAGACTAGCTCCTCCTATCCGGATTTACCAACAACCAGTTGTTTTCGCAACCTCTTGTCCTTTATGCCTATATGGCTTATAGTTACAAGACTGCAACCTAAGTGGGGTTTTCTTCAGGCCAAGTGCATCATATCCAAGACTTACCAAGAATGGCCAGGGTAGTTTCATACGCCACAGGCACCCTTGGCTCAACCATGTACCTCGGCGCCTTAGTCATACTCTGTACTCCTTAGAAGAGGTCCTCAGTCGTCCAACCAGGGTATAACCTTATATAATTGGAAATCCAAGGTACCTCTCCTGGATAGGTTTTCTTTTACCCCAACATCTGCATGACTTAGGTTCCAGCAGCGATATAACCTTATCCCTGAGTCATGTAAAGAGATACCCCCTTATATGACGCAATATTAGGTCTTACATTTGCCTCTTGCGAAATTGTATCCGCGAACTAAGGTGCGCGCCATAAAGGATCGTCCCATTTTATTAATCTCTGCGAAATTTTATTCGCGCTTCTCGCGAGTATTATAACTCTGATAAAATTTCATTTCTTTGATCTTCTTGTAAAATTTTGCAATTCTTTCAAATAGAGTATTCTTTTCAATTGCATTTTCTTCAAACAAATCATGCATAAGCTTCTTTAAATTTCATCATTTTACCTTTCTACTTACTATTTTATGGTTCTGCTTTTCTGTTACGTTTTGCTGGTATTTCTTTATCTGCGAGACGCTCGCCATCAACTTCCTCTCGCTGCTCTATTGTATCAATCATCAATCTTTCACATCTCCGTCGTTGCTTAATGTTGTACTTCAAATTTCTATTCTTCTCAGCTCTTTCCTCGCAATATTTTATATCAATCTCATAACATTTCTTGCTTTCTCCCCAGTCTCCCTTAATAACTCCAACACCATTAGGATGAGGAAATTTAATACACTGGTGAAAAGTAGATGCTACACCTAATATCCCATATAGCCAAGGTCGAATCAGGGCATTATAAGGTGATTCAATGTCCACGACACAGAACAAGATCTTTGAAGATATTCCTTTTAATGGAATCCGCATTGCAAGTTCCCCTTTTGGCTTGTTAGATGTTCCATTAAATCCATAGATTTTATATGTTGATGGTGTTAGATCTTCGTCTATTCCATCCATGGTTTTGTAGGTATGATAGAATAAGATGTCGACTGAACTGCCCGTGTCTATTAGAACTCTATTGATAGACCAAGAATCTTCATTTTCATCATCATTTTCTTCATCTTCTTCTTCTACTTGCTTTGGATTTATCTCTAACCTTACCACCAATGGGTTATCATGCTGCTCGCCAGGCTCTGATACTTCTTGTGCAGTGAAAGATATAGTTTGTTTTTTCCATTCTTCTAATGGCGAGGCTCTCGCAATATTCATTATCTCTTTTCCATCTGTGTCTCTCGCGAGGACTCTTCTTAGAACATTATCATGGAAATCCTCAATAGTTCTGTGTGAATGTACAATGGAATTACAAAACAAATTCTTTGCTTTAGCCCCAACTTCTATTACAAATGTTTCTGCTCCTTTTACAGTATTTACCCTGCGAATTTAAGTGCTTTGGAGGCAATCGCTGAGATTGTGGATGTCCTACTAAAAAGTGGTTTAGCTTTCCTTGGTCAATCATCCTTAAAATTATTCTCTTTACATTCCTGCAATCATTTATTGAGTGACCATGAAAGTGATGGTAAGGATAAAATTCTTGACTTCGATTATTTGGATACGGCTCCTTTCCCATATTCCATAGGGATGGTATATTTTCCATCAAAATGATAGCTTCCCAAATTTTTTCTATACTAGCATTTAGGGGTGGCATCTTGATTTCTTCCCATACTATCTTCTGATTACCTTGCCCTCTAAAGTTATTTTTCCTTTGTCCACCATAAGTTTCTTGCGGCTGATCAAGCCTTTGAATCTTACTATTTCCACCGCGATTGTAATAATTTTTCTCCCTTTCATACCCTTCTTGATCTCGACTGCCCATCGATACTAACTTCTGCTGATTATCAGTCATCACTTTCTCTTGTTGTTCCTGCGAGGTGCTCGCCACATTGTTAATCATTTTAGGAAGTAAACTTCCATTTGCCGCTACTAAGCTGGTGTTTGCGATTGGATATTATTCCATTTAATTTTGTTTCTCCTCCAAAGCAATGTATTCTTCTTGTAGTTCTCGTAGTTCAGTCATTGTGATAGTATTTTTTATTCTGAAAATTTGTATGTACAGCAGATTAGTTGCGAACATTGCATTAATGAAGGACAAAATGAGATATCTTTCATCTACTCTTCCATCCATCTCATTGCACATTGTCTTCCATCTTATGGTTAAGTGCTTCAAACTCTCACCAATCCTCTGTTTTAATCCAAATACATCCTCAATGCCCGGCCACGATGAATTGTTGCTTATGTATGCTCCCCGAAATATTGCTTGCAAATGATCAAAAGAAGTTATAGTATTTTTTGGCAATCCCTGAAACCATTTCAGCGCCTCTCCAGTTAAGCTAGATGCAAAATACTTGCATAATACAACATCATGATTCTCCCATTGCAGCATACACCTAACATAAGCCTTAACATGCTGAACATCACAAGTAGTTCCATCAAAGATACTGGTTAATGTCGGTAAATTGCATTTAGGAGGTATTCCTCTTAGTTGTACTTCATGAGCGAAATGGGTTCTCGCATCTTCTTCAATTTCTTCATCAAGTTGCCTTCTGCCTCCTTCTCTTCTATTGTTTATCATTCCTCGCATTTCTGCTAATTCTCTCAATATTTGCTCATTTTCAGCTGAATTTTGCTCCATTGGTCTTTTTAACGCAGTTTCCCTTCTTCTACGTTCTTGTATTTCTTGTCTTGCGAGATTTTGTGCATCTTCTTCTTCATCTTCATCCTGTATTTCTCTGCGATTTTTTCTTTCACATCCTTCTTGAAATCGCAGCTGATTATGCTGTTTATTTTCTTCTCTGCGAATTTCTTCATTTCTTATCATTTCTCTTCGATGTCTTTCTATTCTTCTCTGTATTCTATCATATTCCTCTTGAAAATTATCATTGTGGCGATTTTGTGTACGTCTCCTTTCTCGATTTTCATGGTTATTCTGTCATACTGCCTCTTGGAACTTTTGTTCTTCTACTTCTGCCCTTAATCTTTCTCTCTCGCAAGCTAGTCGTGCTTGTTCAGCATAATGTCTCTCAATTTCTTCCTCAATTATTCTTTGATTTCTCTGAATCTCTCGCCCATGTAATATCCTCCTACCTTCTTCTGGATTTTCTTCATCATTTTGGTTATTTCTTCCCTCCTGATTTCTGTTGTTAAGTCTATTATCCAAAGTTTCGCCACGCGGATTATGGCGATTTTCTATTACCTCTTCTTCTCTATGACGTTGCTCTTCATCTGGATTTTGCATTTCCTCTTGGATATTTCCTCTAGCATTTCTTATTTGGGAATTTCTCCTTAATTCTTCTCTTAATGATCTTGAATTTGATCTAACAGTACTTCTTGATCTTCTACTTTGTAATCTCAAATTCTACATTCTCAACTTGTGATTTTGTCTAGTTAAATTTGCACGCTCTTCCGCCTCTAATCTTCTTTCTTCTTGTATTCTTTGTCTTGGATCATCTGTTGTTTCATCTTCGCCTTATCCGTGAATTAATCCTTCAACCACTCCTTGATTTCTTTCTTCTCTTCTTCTGTTTCTTAATTGTTGATCTTCTACATCTTCCATCGAATCCTATCTCCAAGTATGTACACTCACTCTATCATAATCCACATTTCTATCTTGTATCGGTGTTTGTTGATTCGGTTGTGGAATTTGATTTTCTCCTTCAATCCTTGTTCTATTTATTCTTGTTCTTATCCTTGAATATTCCCCTAATTCATTTGTTTCTCCACCTGCAAGTCTTTTACTCCTCCTTACAGTTGTTGGTGGTTCTGATGTACTTCTTCTTATTCTAGACGTTTCTTCAATTATAACAATTTCTTCAAACCTTCAAATTGTAATTAGAGATTTCTTAGCTTCATTCTCCCTGTTTCGGGCGCCAAAATGTAGTTGCAGGAAATCCCACACTACACCCTTGTTATGATCTTTCTATAATCAACTCACAATTGAAGATTAAAAATGACACTTTATTATTTTGTTCTCAAAAATGTTTACATAAATGAAAGAATTCAAGATTACAACTATTCTCTTGAAATTTCTCTCTCCTCAAGACTTTTTCAACTCTAAAAAATACATCATCCTTTTCTGGACATATTGGGTCTCTATTTATAGGGTAGTTACATAATGGATGACAGCTAAGTTTTCCTCTTATTTCGGATTTGTTCTGCGATTGTACCGCGATAGTTATAATGTTCATTCTCGCAAGCTTTGTAACCATCGCGGGATAAACATGATTTTCTCATGTTTTCTTCAATCGTTAGCTATTACGTCACTCTTTTGACTGCTTTTGTGACACTCGCAAAGTGTTGTTAAAAATCTTGCGGTGATGCTCGCTCGGAAGTGTTGTTAATCTCGCAGAGAAGTGTTGTAGCAATATTATGGTCCTACAAGAACATACCGTGGCCGCTGGTCGCGTCAATGAGCATATCAATGTTGGGTAAAGGAAAGTCATCCTTCGGGCAGCATTTATTCAAGTTTCTGAAATCCACAGAACATCTGATTTGGCCATTTTTCTTTTTAACTGGAACAACATTGGCCAGCCATGTTGGGTGATGAATAGGTTTGATGAATCCTGCTACCAGTAATTTTTGAATTTCGATCTTGATTTTCTCCTCGACTTCGTGCATGAATTGTCTAGGTGGTTGTTTGACAGTTTTGGAGCCGGGGATGATGTGTAGATGGTGAGTGACTAGCTTGTCATCTAGACCAGGCATTTCTTCATACGTCCAAGCGAATATATCTCGATATTCCTTTAGTAATTCCACCAGGCCTGCACGTTCTTCCGGTGATAGCGCAGGACTGATCAAGATTGGTATTGGGTCTTCCTCTGTGCCGATGTTAACTGTTTCAAGGTCATCAATAGTAGAATTCGTGATATCTTACAATTGATGTGGAGCTTCTTGAACTTCATTCTCATGTTGTTTGTTCTGACACAATTTATCAGTGCGGGGAGACTCTTGATCAATCTCCCCTGTTAATTTCTAATCTTTGCGTTTCCGGTAAATGACCCTTCCTTCTTCATCATGAGTGGTCATAAAATTGAATTTCGGGATCGTGATTTTATCTTTTCGGCGTTTGACTGGTGTAGCAAGTAAATTGACCGATCCTACCTCTTAAGGTGATGATGATGCATCCGCAGCAGATACTTCGATCATCTTCCAACTTGGAAGTGGATTAGTGTTGATATTCTTAGGAGATTCAGGGACACTCCTTTGGGATTCAATGAACTCAGCATCATAGGCGAGAGCGTAAGGAGATGCTGAAGCAGTTATGCAAACGATTTTGTTGTTGAGTAAGGCCTTCATGCATTTGTGGTAGGTTTAGGGAACCACCTTGTTGTCATGGAGCCATGGTCGTCCAAGTATCATGTGATAGTCGGGTTCTTGCTCGATCACGTGAAATTTCACTTTCGACTAAATTGGGCCCACTCTCAAATCTATGTACGCATATCCATATGTTTGACTTTGGCTTCCTTCAAATCCTGTCATTAGAATGGGATGGCGAATGATTTTACCTTGTGGAAATCTGTCCATCCTAAGAGTCTTCATAGTGACAATGTTCGTGGAAGCACCGGTGTCGATGAGAGCCCTTCTAAATTCGGTGCCTTTGATGAAACCAATCACATATAGCGCCCGGTTGTGTCCTTCGTCTGCCATGCGATATTCTTTTCCAAAGGTGATGTTATCGACGGTATGTCCATACACCAAAGATATTTCTTCAACCGTTGGGGTTGGTGAAGTTATTTGCATGTCAGATGATATCTAGCTGAGAGCTGCAAACGTGTCTGTGCGCTGGTCCTTGGTGAAGTGTAAGAGTTCACGTAAATTTTCAATCAGATGTGTAACCTCCTATTCCACTGGTTTCTCATATGTAGTGAAATTGTTGGTCTGAGGAGGATCATCAGTCGATAGACTTGGAGGTTCCACCATCTCTGCTCCTAAAATCCTCATCACGTGTACCAGACAAGTGAACGGGTTATCGATCGCCCTCTTTATCCGGTCCATGTTCCTTGACAAGTCTTCTTGTCTCCGTGCTAATTCATCCAAGCTTGGGATTTTACCGTTGATTGGTTCAACGGGGATAAATGGAGTGGTAAAATATGATAATTTATTATAACTAGAATTGTTCGAAGGAATGTGAGGGACATTACCGTTCGGGCGATTCTGGTTAGGATTTGGAGCGGTTGAGTTATTACTAAGACCGACCATCCTTGTGAAATCGTGATACTGCAATCGAGAGATTAACCCCCCACTGTGGTCACCAATCTGTAGACGGGGAAAAACGATTTGCTGGTTTTTACGGAATTGAAGAGACGACCGTGTGGAGACTCCTTGAACTGAGCGAAATGTTGAGCCTCACACAGATGCACTACAAGAAGGGAGTGCTTTTAGTTCGAGAGATCAATCTTTAATACCCCGGCCTAAACCAAGAACGATGGCCGTTCCAGAGTAAATTGGGTCACAAGAGAGGATGGGTTGATCTGTAGGAGGAAAGCTGAGAAATGTGTGAGATCAATGGTGATCTGAGATAGTAGGTGTGTTGTGAATTCATCGTGAGAATGCTATGAATGATTGAATTTTGTCTGATTGAGAGTGATTTCTGTGAGTTCGTGTAGACGAAAGATTGTTTGTATGAACTTTGATGAGAAATTGCTCGTTTAGGAGAATGTTGTTTGAATGTTCGAATTGTTCGAATCTTGTTCAATGTTCTTGTTTCAATCAGGATTCAGAGTCATTTTATAATGCCGGAGTTGAAAACACCATGATCCCATGAAGTGTGACAGTTTGCTGAAATCAGAGAGTGGGGAAGTGGGAAATCATGTTAAACCAATTACTCATCGTGCGGAGACTTGGTTAATTTTTCACCCACTACTTTGTTGATTCTTCCAACTGATTGCACGACTTGCTCACATTCTCATCGTGGGTGAACACACATGTCGTAGACCGCTAGACCAAAACCCTAGTTAATATCCCCCCATTGTGACACGATTGAAATCTCGTGATTGTGGAGTCAGTTGTTGACTTCGTGGGACGATGAGTCCATGTAGTGCTGAGTTGAACACGTTTTATCAAATGTTATGAAACTCATGAATTAAATGTATGTCTGCTAAGTAGAGGTACCATTATAACCTAAAATGAGCAAACTGTGTTGCTGAATTGTCGAATATTGATAGTTGAACCAAAATTCTTTGATCTGAGCAAATATTGCTAGTCTGAGCGAATATTGCTAATTTAAGTGAATATTGCCGGTTCGAGCAAATATTGCCAGTTTGAGAAAATATTGCTCGTTTGATGAATTTATTAGTAGCAAGACCGAATAAAATAATAATTTAATTTACTGACTGCTGAGTTGAGAAAAATAAATAAGAATGTTGATCATGGAATCAACATAAAATTATTAGAGTGCTTGAATCTGCTCAGAATCATGTTTCTGTGGAGATCTGGATTCAAAACCCTAATTTTACCGAGATGATGATTTATTGAAAATCAACATGGGACCGGCTACATGGGATGACGGATTCACCATATAACGCCCAGATGCTCGAATGAGCAAAAATACCAAAGTCTCTTGAGGACCAGTTGGTGATATAATGATTAAATGTTGGCTTAATCATTTACCGAAATAATGCTGGTGTGAGCGAAAAATAATAAAACTTGGTATTATGAAAACATAAAGGACCGACCAAGAGGTCATGAGACTGGCTCCTGATGCATGTGGGACCAGCGGATGGTAGTTTGAGCAAGCTTCCAATAGTTTGGAAAGAGTTTGAACCTAATATGAGCAGTTGAGCAAATAAGGTTAAAATAATTAAAACATGCGGGACCAGCTGTTTGCAAGCCTCAGGGTCACCCTTGGTCGGTTAAGGGGATATGATCGTGTCACCACAACGTCCATGTTTCAGTCCTGAGAATTTTGATATTTTCTGGTGCACGTTTGAGCAACATTTGGAGAAAATATGCAAAATCCATGGTTTTGCTGAAACTGGGAAAAATACATGAGATGAGGGAAAATAAATAAAACAAGGAATTACAAGTTGTGGGACTGGCCACGGCTAGGGCATGGCCGACCGGCTGACATGTGGTCCCACATGCTTTTCACACTTTTATGTGATTTTATGTATTTTTCTTTGATTTAAGGGAAATTCCATGAAACTAGAGAGTTTGGCGAAATTAGGGAACTCCCATAAGGAGAGACAAAATAAAATAAGACAAAATAAGGAATGGGAGTGTGGGACCGAAAAAGGCCAAGGCCTGGCCGGCCATCCATGGGAGCGGGTCCCAAGACACTCTCCCTAATTTTATGTAATTTTTATGATTTTAAGGAATTTTACATAAAATCAAAGGGATTTGTTGAAAACCAAGGTATTTTGTTAAAATCGGGGAGTTTTCATAAAATCATGAAACAAAACACCAAATAATAATAAAACAAGGGGTGTGTGGGACCATCTAGGGCATGGCCGGCCGGCTAGAGCCCGGTCCCACAAGTTTTTTCTAATTTTTAAATATTTTCTATGATTTTAGAGAAAATACATGAAATTAGGTAATTTTAGGGAAAATTCATGAAATCAAGAAATTTTCATAATTTTAGGAGGAATAATAAAATAATGGGGCAGTGAGGTGTGGGACCGGCCATGGCCAAGGCATGACCGGCCTGCCGGCGGTCCCATGTCACCTTTCCCTAATTTTATTATTTTTGATAAAATCATGTGATTTAGATAATTTCTTTGAAATAAAGAAAATTGCTCGAACGAGAGGATTTTCATGAGATCAGGAAAATAGCAAAAATATGATAAAATATAAAATTAGGCACGGGACTGGTCACGGCGTAACCAACCGGCTGGTGAACCCAGTCCCCTAGCGTTTTTGCTAATATTTTATTATTATTATTTTCCTTCCTATTTTGCATAGGTTCCTCGTTCGTTCATGCTGGTCTGTGCATTATTTACTAATTACACTTGCACCATTTTTGTCAGGGCTTATTCGATACTCAGATGCCTGTTTCGTCAGATATTTATCACTAACCCGTGGCATTCTGCTGGGAAGAACCACTAATTGAAGTGACGAAATTCGTAAAATATTGTTGGATATTTAGACGATTAAAGATGGCTCGTAGAATATTGCTGGATATTCAGACGATGATTCGTAGAATATTGCTGGATATTCATACGATGGGACATCCCTGACCTTATCTCCTACTGATGTTTCACCATGAAAACGCCACATTGTATACGTTGGGACAATACCATTCTTGAGCAAATGAAAATTAATTTCTTTAAGTGGAGGCTTTCCTTTACCATTCTTATAGCGTTTACAAGGGCAGGAGAACACCATACTATCACCACCATTTCTACGAACAAACTCTATAAAGAAACTTACACCTTGTATGTATTTACCATAATTCCGGGTACAACTCATCCACTCCTTATCAACAGTAGAAGACATATTTGATTACTCTATATTATGATTCCTAAAGACGACAATATACATGTAAAAAATTACACAACAGTTCATCCACACCATCCATATAAACAATAAACCGTAATCTATGCACAGAACATCTAAAAACTTACTTAGATAGTAACACTACAGATGATTATCAAATCCAATATTTGCTGAAACATATCATAACCCTAGTCTTAGCATACTCAACAACTTGAAAAGCACAATATTATACTTATAGATCTTATTGATTCATACTACCATAAATAATTTATCATTGTAAGTTCTGGTTCAAGTACAAGAATACTTCAATAACTGTATAATACTTCATCATGGAATAAAATGTTTCAATAAACTATAACAATGACCAGAACATAACTTTATTCATGGTATAAACACATAATATAAACTAAATTTCCATGAAATCAAACCCAAAACATAAAACTAGATAAAGAAGAGGACCATACTTGATTAGCAATAGAAGTTGTAGGAACTCCTTACGAAATCTCAGATCGAATCTTCCACCTGCAGAAATAGCATAAAGAAAACCATGAGCAAACATAAATACTGAATATTATAAAGAATATTACAATGCACATATATAGTTTAAATTCTAGGGGTCTAAACCTATAGCGCCCCATTTTCAGTAAACCGTAATAACATACTGTAACAACCCTATCTTTTCTATAAGATCTCGGTCGATAATATTCTAGAAAATATGTCGTCAAATGGAACATAACCTAAAAAAATCTATGAAAGCATTACTGTTATACATTAGTATAAATAAGGGGATCTAAATACATATTATACATCTTGATAACATAACTAAGTTCAACTGATTACATGCTTTCCCTTGAGAGTACAAATTTGAATTTAAGATTATTTAAAACTACCCAAAGTAAAATGTTCCCTCAATTCCTTACAACTATAGCCGAAAGCAATACAATAGAAGAAGAAAAACAAATATCAACCATCGGTTAAATATCCTCTGAAAATCCACCACAGTTACAAGCGAATTCCAGATTTCATAATAAACTCTAAAATTATCAAAACTTAATCAATTCAACTATAAATCATGCAGCAAAAGTCTTTAAAGTTTGGTTGTTCAATATACCTAAATCTCTACATAAGAACTAAGGCTAATTCAAGTTGTAAGTGTCAAATATTTTCAAAAGTAAAACTGCTAGGATTGCGGAAAGTATGGCACTCAAGCTGGCATAATCAAAACATATATCTGTATCAGGAACAAAACATACTATGATAAACTGTTGTTCGAAAACATCTATAACATATTAGTAGATGTTCTAGGCCAGGTAAAGTTGTATATGAATCAAACTTACTGGAAACAGAACTGGCGGGAGCGTTGAACAGCAGTTATTTAGTTAAATATAACTCAAGCAATATAGTTCATATAGGAATGCTTAAATTTAAAAAATATATGCCTTTCATAGAACCAATTTTCATGAAAAGAAGCCTTATTTCAGTTCACTATCCAAAGTGCCCTAAAATCGATCCGAAAGTCGCATGACAACATATGAAATTCCTTTATCATCGACACCACAAAAGACACATACAAAATTCACAGATTAGGTAAAATATTTTGTACACTCACTCAAGCCAAATGTAGTATTCACTTTCCGCTTCTTTGAGTTCGCTTTCAGCTGTAGATGTATCGCCTGGCACTAAAAGGAAAAATAATCAGCAAGGTCCAGTGGAAGCTTATAGTAAAAATTGTAATTACTGATAAAAGCAGAACACGAAAAGAACATATTATAACCCAGACGAAGGAATATCAATTTCATCATTAACTCACCAAATAGTCTATCCTCATGAAAACCCTCAAACCATGAGATTAGTATTATCGCAAACAGAAGAAGAAAATAAAAGAAAACAAAACAATCACATGGAGTATGCAAACGAATGGGTCTCCTAAATAAATTTATATATGTCTAATAGAAAATAAATGAAAACAGAACACCTAAACAATGCATACTACACACACCCATCGACACAATTAATATGCACACCAATCGAATGAAAATATCCAATAGTTCAAAATTGAGAACAACATAAAAAGCTGATGAAACCCATTGACATACTAAACGTCCAGCATAAAATTAGCTTAAATTCTCACCATGTAAAATCTTACATACATCTTCCCACTTCTACAATCCCGACCTCTTAAATCAGTACGAAACTAAATGAATTATCGAAGTTAGCCAATCCTATACTATAATTACTATTTCAGCTGAAGTTTCTATCTAGACAGTGATTACCAATACTCTATATCATTTCCAAATCCTTGTTAAACATTCCTAAATTTCTACTGGTTCAATCCAAAACTAAAAATTCCTAAGCGTAAACAACAGAACAAAAACGGTGTCTCAAAGATTGTCCTTTAGAAAATTAATACTAGCCTACTTTTTCAAATCTAATCACAACTTTAACCTTAGGTAACTCTAATAATTGAATACATACTTTGAAAGAAAACATTTAAGCATACCCTAATCTCACCTCAAACTAGATTAATACTCAACTTCTTTATTCTTCTTTCCCATTTAAACAAAATACATAAAACCCTAAGTATGAATCTACCAAAATACACAAAAAATACATTATTAATCAGTTTGAACAAAAATACAAAACCCTAACTATCAAACCCAATCTATCAAACCCTAACTATCAAACACTAACAGAAAAAGCAGCATCAATCGATTTAAACCTTATATAACAAACACTAATCATCATCCATACCTAGCTTCCTCAGATTTCAACGGGGGAAATATTCATGGCGGGAGATTTTTTTTCTTCAGGAGAAAGAGAGTGAGAGAGAGGACAAGTGTTGACTGATTGAACTGGGATATTTTCTCTAATGATAAGAGGAGTGCACACATGAAATTTGCACGCTCGGGGAAAAAATGGTAAAAATAAGTGTTTGCAGGTGTTTTTTTTTCACACGGGTACTTCGCATGCCTATAACAGGAACAATTGCGAATAACAACTTAGAAATGGCAGTTGCGAAATTAGCAACAACAGTTGACTGTTGCGAATTTTTAGCAACATAAATTCGCAACTGAAAATTAGCAACTGCTATATTTCCGTTGCTAATTTGAGTTGTTATCTGCCCAATATGGTGTAGTGTAATAACGCCTGGCGATTTCCTTTTCGGTTCACAACACATATCATGAACTTACTTCCTTAAAACACATGTAAAAATATTGTTTACTAGGATGAAATCCTCACCTCATACCCATACATAATCACAATAGCATTCATACGATTATGTTGATGTCTTATATACAAAGTTTAATGGTTAAGCAATAAACCTCATATTGTATTCCTTAATACGATGTCTATCTAGAGTGTTCATGCTTCACAGTTTTATGTTTTCAATATGCACGACTTGAAAGATACGTTAGGGAATGAAACAGTTCAAGTCAAATATCACTAACCTCAAGTGGAAGGACGATGTTATGGTTGTAGCTCCGAACTTCTTCACTTCTTCAAGTCTTCGCAATACTTGTAATGTCTCATCCTAATACTTTCAAGATAACCTATACGAAGTTGACTCTAGTACATTTAAATCAAGCGACTCTTAAATGAGTTTTGGTTCACTAAAATATGACAACCAAACTTGACATACCAACGGTTGGCAGGTTCAACCGAGTTATGCTTAAACCCATTATACACATTTGACATTTCAAGCCGAGTTTATCTTGCTTATCTGTTTCTCGAAATATGTGTTGGAAGATTTTAGCTTTTTCTAAGTTCATCGTATTCTTGACGAGTTTAGTTTGAGACAATTTATTTGTTGGAAACTAAATATTAAGTCAAAAGATGATCATGTGAAAATTACCTTGAAACATCTTATATGATTTGTGTGAGACAGTAATTTGATATCGACTAGGGAAGTTTCGTATTGATCGATTGATCACTTGAAAATAACTTGAAGCTAGTGGTATGTGAGAGATTACCATTGTTGTCTTCCAAGGATGTTTCAATGATTAAATGACAGTTTTAGAAACTATCATGTCTGTATATTATACATAATACATATTTAGTATGTTAATTGTGTAAGTCTAGTTCAGGTCCGGAACTATTGTTCGCGAACTCTGATTGCGAGCTGGTTTACCTGTGAAAGGGTCTGGAACTCTTGTTCGCGTACCATGTTTGCGAACGGACTATAATTAAGGCCAAGTACGGCGCCGATGTTCGCGTACACTATTTGTGAACTGCTGGTCCAAGCCAAAGTCCGGAACTCTTGTTCGCGTAATCAATGTGCGAACAAAGAGGTTAAGTTATAAAATCGGTAAAGTGTGACTTTCGAACTCATGAACTCAGGATTCGTTTGCGAACTAAAGTCCCCGAAACTTTAATGTATTAAGGTATGTGAACTAATTTTACAAACCACAGAATTATTCATGAATTGGTTCATGTATAAGTATATTGTACAATTACAAACCAAACTGATTTTGCTTCAAATGGTTCATATACATATTCCTGAGAAATGATGAACATTTGAACAACTCTCTTGAAACACATTTAGATACATTTGATTATCTATCATGATTAATTGATCAACATATTTTATCCAGAAGTGTTAGATGAATATGGCTAAGTTATAAGTGTTAATATGGCTAACTTTGGTTAAATATTATTGATCCAACAAGGTATACACGTTTGGGTATGGTTCATACATATCTAAATAAAGGAATATTTTGAAAATGCGGTGGTACAACAACCACACCCAACAATTCGTTTGGCAATCTGAGAGGACTTACTCCAATATACTTTCTAGAGAATCAACTAGATTGTCAGACTCAATCTAGAGAAAAGTATATACAAGAGTTTATATCTCTAACTCTTAATTCAATCTGCAATCAGCAAATATAAATTTGCGAGCCCGATTGAATATAAGAGAAGTAACTTGAACGGTAGCAAAGACCAATGTTCAAGGATCAATCAATTTCAATTAACAACCAAAGGTTGGATTTCCTAATTGATCGATACAACGTACAACCTGTGATATTTCAATTATATAACAAAATATAATACGAAAAATAAATAACACAGACACCAGAATTTTGTTAACGAGGAAAACTGCAAATGCAGAAAAACCCCGAGACCTAGTACAACTTTGAACACCACACTGCATTAATCCGCTACACACACTAGCCTACTACCAATGAACTTCAGATTGGACTATAGTTGAACCCTAATCAATCTCACACTGATTCAAGGTACAGTTGTGTTCCTTACGTATCTGATCCCATCCGGATACTACACACTTGATTCCCTTAGCAGATCTCACCCACAACCAAGATTTGCGATGACCCAAAGTCGAAGAATTGATAAACAAATCTGTCTCACACAGAAAAGTCTATTGTAATAGATAAATCAGTCTCCCACAGAAATACATATGAGTTTTTGTTCCGTATTTTGATAAGTCAAGGTGAACATGAACCAATTGATAAATCGGTCTTATATTCCCGAAGAACAGCCTAGTATTATCAATCACCTCACAATAATCTTAATCGATTAACGAAACAAGATATTATGGAATCACAAACGACGAGATGAAGGTGTTTGTGATTACTTCTCTATCTTGCCTATCAGAGATAAAAATATCTAGCCAATCTTACAATTGTACTTATTCATGATAGAAACAACAAGATCAGATCATGCAACTATAGAGAAAATAGTTGGGTGTGGCTTCACAATCCCAATGAAATCTTTAAGTCGTTAACCTACAGGGTCTCTTGATAAACCTAATAAGGTTAAAGGAGAATCGACTCTAGCTTTGAAACTAGTAACACATAGAAATGTGGGGATTTGGTTTCCAAGTTGCTAGATTTCTCCTTTATACAGTTTTCAAATCAGGGTTTGCAATCTATATTATCTTGGTAACAAAGCATTTAATATTCACCGTTAGATGAAAAACCTGATTCAACCAAGCTAATATCTTTCAACCGGTTGATCGAACTTATCTTGTTACACACAAATGAAATGTACCCTCATTTAGGTTTATGTAACCGTACCTAAACGTGTATACCATGTTCGTTTAATAATAGTTAACCGATGTTAGCCATATGATTACTCTCATATCAACCTTGTTCATCTTAACCATAACTAGTTCAAATGACTCAAATGAAACTAGTTAAAGAGTTGTTCAATTGTTATATTCTCATAGACGTATACAAGAACACAATTGAAGCAAAATAGGTTTGATTCACTCGAATCAATTCATGAAAATTATAGCCACAGTTTGCAAATATTGCATTCCTTATTTTATAAATGTTTAAGTTCATGTACACAACCGATTTTAGAACTTTAAACTTTAAGTATGCAAACGGGTACGTATACTTGAAATACCCGGACCAAGATTGGGTTTCGCCAGTACGCAAACGGGTAGTCATACTTCCAATCCAAACATAAATATTCGGACATGAACCTTACGCTAGGACGCAAATAGGTGCGCATACTTAGGTTCACGGATTTCTCAAGCCAACTGGTACACGTACGGGTACGCATACTATGGTTCCCGGACATGGATTACATATGTGCAAGAGTACACAACATGTCATATCCAATAATAGTTAAGTGTTCTAAACTCTTATTTCAATCATTGAAACTTTCTAAGAGTATGAAAATGGCCGTTTTCACACACTATTAGCATCAAAGCAATTTTCAAGTTATTGAAATAATCATAACGAAACATTCCAAGTCTACACCAAATGATTGTATCTCACAAACCATGTAAGATGTTACTCGGAAATTTTCACGTGATCATCTTTTGACTTGCATCAAGAATATAAGATGAACTTGGTCGAAGCGAAAGCTTGCCAATACATATTCCGAGAAATATGTAAGCGAGTTAAACTTAGCTCGAAATCTCAAATGTGTATAATAGAAAACTATATCGTAACACGACTTATGTCTCAATATATGAGATAGAGTAGAAATAGACTTTCCAAAAGATATATGAGTTTCAGTCTCCACATACCTTTTGTTGATGAAGTTCCACAAGCTCTCTTTAGTAGTTCTTCATCTTCAAATGATGAACGTCGTGAAGTCTAAGGCTCAACTACACAATCTTTGTCCTAGTCCGAGACATCTATAAGTAGACTAGAAATCAAGACTTATAGTTTTAATCACTAACATTGACAAACATGCTTGAGATAACAACGCATGCGATTTTGACCGAGCAGTTCACTAACAATCTCCCCTTTGTCAATTTTAGTGACAAAACTATCAATACATGTGGATTACAAAATAAATAAAACTTTGTAGCTTCTCATCCAAATGCTTAATCTTATTGGCATCTTCAACACAAATCGAAATCTTCGTCACTTCCAAGTACTCCATGATTTTAAACGTGTTCCACTCAGCATCATAGTTGTTGAAGATCCGTAGCGATAACAATGAGAAAACAAATGCTCTCAATCATTGTTATACAATATCATTACACATCATCAAAGTTCAATTGTATCACAACTTTGACAACAATACTATGGTGATATGTATCACTCCCTCTTAGTCAATACTTCATCTCGACATGAAAATCACTCCCCCTTACATAATGATCCGTAAACCATATGTATTTGTAGTATGAAACTACACATTAATTTTCCCCCTTTTTGTCAATATAAATTGGCAAAGGTACGAAAACTAGTGGGATCCTCATGAAATTTTCATAGAGATACTTCATGACCAAAAGAGAATAACATACCAACTTATTTAGATGCAACCATATAGCTGAAGCTAAATGCATTCATCAAGGAGTTTATAAAGATACAAGATAACCCCTATAATATTCCACATCCGCACTCCCCACAAAGATTTGGAAATTAAGCAAAAGTTCAAAAAGAACTCTCCCCCACATAAAATGTCATTCCCGAAAGAACAACAAGAGCGACCTTACTTTTACGAGAAAAGAATGATTTATTTGGACATAATCAAATCACATGAGAACATGAATTTGTATCCAAAAATCACAATTGAATTAGCCACAAAAATGATCAATTCAATTGGCCAGCTCAACATAAGAGAAGGAGCAACACAGTATATGTACAAAGATGTGGATCAGGGAAAGACCAATACTGCGAAATAAACAAAGATTCATTCTATTTTTCATCACTATTTGTACAATGACATATAATAGACTTAATCTTTGTAAAAAAAAATCATCCTTTCTTCCATCAATATTTGCATAATGATATAAAAGGCTTAACTTTTGTAATCAAAAGTTTATTATATCTTTTATCAATACTTTCATGCTGACGTTATAGAGATAACTTTTGAACAAGTATGGGACAGTCAAGGTTCACGGACGTAAACAACATATCCCATAATAATTTGCAATATATGAAACCATAAAGCCTAATATTGCAAAAATCATCTTCCAAATAATTAGAATTTAAATAAATAAATCTAAAAACATTGAAGATGAAAATGTTGGACATAGCTATGTGTACTCACAATAATGGATATTCCAAACCCTAGTTATCCTTCTTAAAAAAAAACACAGAATAAAATTCTCCTAAGAAGTTTCCTAGACATTGTAGAGCTTTCTCAGGGTATCCACAGAGAACTCCTTTTCATTATTAAAAAAACCATTGATAATGGGATCATTAAGTTCCTCCACATCTTCAAAAATATCAGTTAACTCACTAAGTTCTCTTTTCAGTTCACGCAGAGTGTTCTTTGTTAGAGATAACATTTGTTCATAGTAAGAGATATCTTTTAAAGATGAAATGATTCGATATTTTAAATCATTTCTTTTTCCGATGAAATCTTTCACCATAGCCCTAAAGTTATTATCAGAATGACAAACAGACAATAAACAATTGGAGGAAGAACCTGGATTATCGATGAGATCCTTCACCTTTATTTTCTTTGAGGACATAATCCCCTCACACAGATACACATTGACAGCTTCAACAACATCTCTTTTTGTGGTACCTCTTATTATAGGGGCCATGAGACTGTATCTTTTTAGAGAGAGAAAAGGTAAAGGAAAATATTGTTCACAAATGAACATAAATAGACTCTAGGATAGCAAAACCCTAAAGAAACTTGAAAAAGTCTCCGCGGTTCATGATCCATTATCTATCTCAATCAACAAAATATTTACTTGCTTAAAATAAAATAAAAGAAATCAACAAAAAATTACAAGACTTGAACAAGCTTGAAGTAATTCTTATTTCTCAAGTCCAAAATAAGGATACAATTCATTACTATAAATTAGATAGTAATGGAGTGAATAACATGTTCACTTCTTATGTCACAAGGTGACATCTCAAGGATTGTTGGATGAATAGACTTACCTCGCCTGACTCTTTCTTCTTATGCCCAGGCATCACAAACTGCTTCTCCATAGTCAGATTCATCATTTGCATGTCATTTTGAAGTTTGGAAATTATTTTGTTGTTTCTTTTGAATTTCCAGCACTTGCTCTGAACATGACTTGCATTTCCACAAAAAGAGCAAAATAGAGAAGAGAATTTTCTTTGTAGAGATGACTCATGTTTATCACGACAAGCAAGATCAATTGATCTTGAGCCGGCTGGCACAAATGAGTTAGTTGTGCTTGCAGTCTTACTTTTGAACCCTAAACCTTTTGTGTTTCCAAAAGCCTTTTCACCAAACAACATTGCTAAAATTTTGTCTGAGCTTCCGGACAACCTTTGCAGGTCACACTTGAGAGAATTAATCTCTTTTTATTTTATAAATAGGGTTATGGTGAATTCATCATTAAGACAGTCAATCTCAAGAATTTAAACCTGAAGTGATGATTCAAGTTTCTTCAACATATCTTTCAGTTGAATACTTTCCTGGTGAATTTCTTCACACTTGTCCACGAAATCTAGGATCTTAGTGTCAGACTCGCACTCAGATCATGAAATTGAGTTAATGGGAACTTTTGCCAAGAAGGCTGAAAAAACTTCAGCAATATGTAAGGCGTTAGGAAACTGAGATGTTTCTCTTTAACTGAATCATCCGAAGCAATAGAGAGAGAAGACAGTCTCTCGGATCTCTTGCTTTTCTTCACGATATCCTTGATCTTTTGTGTAATCAGTGATCTATTAGGATCAAAGTGATTAGAAAAACATTCATCATCCCATGAAAAGTTAGAAGCTTCACTTGTAATGGTCACGTCATTGAACGCACAGGTTATGACTATATTCTGATCATGATCAAGTATTTTAATCTTTCCAACATGAGTATTTTTGGAAAGATTATCAAGGTTATTTACCTCAACGATGGCATGCTTCTTAGATTCGTATCTAGATGGCAGCGATCTGAGAATTTTCATCGCAATGTCCTTTTCAGGAATAGTCTTACCCAAATGTAAAAGATGCATTAACAATTTCAGACACTTTATGATTAAACTCATCAAATGAATCTTCATCTGCCATACGAAGGTTTTCCCAATCGTAATTTAGGTTTTGAAGCCTAGCTTCCTTTTCACAGGTATTCCCTTCAAATACAGTTTCTAAGATTTTCCAAGTATCTTTAGACCGACTGCACGTAGTCACACGGTGCTGAAGATCAGGGGTAATGGCATGAATGATTGCATTCAAACTATCGAAATTTTTCTTTGCAATAAGACTCTCAGCAGCATCATATGCACCAATATCCTTTGGAACGGTCCCATCTCCCACTGCAACAACGGGAGTATCATAGCCATTAAATACATAACCCATGATTGAAAATCACGCGCTTGAAGAAAGGCACGCATAAAATTTTCCACCATACGTAATTGGAGCCATCGAAGACTGGTGGTACGTTTATAGAGATAACACTTCTGTCCATATCAAATCGCTACAAATACAGACTTGTAAGGTCTTTAATGTGTTTGCCTACTATGATACCAATTGAAAATGCTGGGGTATAATAAATAATTCGTTTGGAAATATGAGAGGTCTTACTTTAGTATACTTTCTAGAGAATCAACTAGACAGTCAGACTCAATCTAGAGAAAAGTATATACAAGAGTTTATATCCCTAACTCTTAATTCAATTTGCAATCAGAAAATATAGATTTTCAAGCCCGATTGAATATAAGAGAAGTAACTTGAACGATACCAAAGACCAATGTTCAGGGATCAATCAATTTCAATCAACAACCAAAGGTTGGATTTCCTAATTGATAGATACAATGCACAACCTGTGATATTTCAATTATATAACAAAATATAATGATGAAAAAAAATAACACAGACACCAGAATTTTATTAACGAGGAAAATCACATATGCAGAAAAACCTAGGGACCTAGTCCAGCTTTGAACACCACACTATATTAAGCCACTACAGATACTAGCCTACTACCAATGAACTTCAGACTGGATTGTAGTTGAACCCTAATCAATCTCATACTGATTCAAGGTACAGTTGCGTTCCCTACGTCTCTTATCCCATCAGGATACTACGAACTGATTCAAAGTCGAAGACTTGATAAACAAATTTGTCTCACACAGAAAAGTCTATTGGAATAGATAAATCTATCTCCCACAGAAATACCTATGAGTTTTTGTTCCGTCTTTTGATAAATCAAGGTGAACATGAACCAATTGATAAACCGGTGTTATATTCCCGAAGAACAACCTAGTATTATCAATCACTTCACAATAATCTTAATCGATTAACGAAATAAGATATTATGGAATCGCAAACGAAACTACAGAGAAAATAGTTAGGTCTAGCTTCACAATCCCAATGAAGACTTTAAGTCGTTAACCTACAGGGTCTCGTGAGAAACCTTAGGTTAAAGGAGAATCGACTCTAGCTTTGCAACTAGTAACACACATAAGTATGGGGATTAGGTTTCCCAGTTGATAGAGTTCTCCTTTATATGTTTTCAAATCAGGGTTTGCAATCTAAGTTACCTTGGTAACAAAGCATTCAATATTCACCGTTAGATGAAAAACCTGATTCAACCAAGATAATATCTTTCAACCGTTAGATCGAACTTAGCTTGTTATACACAAATGAAATGTACCCTCATTTAGGTTTATGTAAGCATGCCTAAACTTGTACACCATGTTGGCTCAACAATAGTTAACCGAGGTTAGCCATATGTTTACTCTCATATCAACCTTGTTCATCTTAACCATTACTAGTTCAAATGACTCAAATGAAACTAGTTAAAGAGTTGTTCAATTGATATATATTCTCATAGACTTATACAAGAACACAATTGAAGCAAAATCGGTTTGATTCACTCGAATCAATTCATGAACATTATAGCCACGGTTTGCAATGATTGCATTCCTTATTTTATAAATATTTAAGTTCATGTACACAACCGATTTTAGAACTTTAACCTTCAAGTATGCAAACGGGTATGCATACTTGAAATACCCGGACCAAGATTGGGTTTCTCCAGTACGCAAATGGGTACGTATACTTCTATTCCTAGCAGAAATATTCGTACATTAACCTTACGCCAGTACCCAAATGGGTGAACATACTTAGGTTCCCGGATTTCTCAATCCAACAGGTACGCGTACGAGTATGCATACTATGGTTCCCGGACATGGATTACATATGTTCAAGTGTACACAACATGTCAAATCTAATAATGGTTAAGTGATCTAAACTCTTATTTCAATCATTGAAACTTTCTTATAGGATGACAATGGCCGTTTTCACACACTATTAGCATCAAAGCAATTTTCAAGTTATTGAAATAATCATAACGAAACATTCCAAGTCTACACCAAATGATTGTATCACACAAACCATGTAAGATGTTACTCGGAAATTTTCACATGATCATCTTTGACCTGCGTCAAGAATATAAGATGAACTAGGTCGAAGCGAAAGCTTACCAAGTGATAGATGAGTTTTAGTCTCCACATACCTTTTGTTGATGAAGTTCCACAAGCTCTCCTTAGTAGTTATTCGTCTTCAAATGATTAACGCCGTGAAGTCTAAGGCTCAAATACACAATCTATGTCCAAGTCCGAGATATCTATAAGTAGACTAGAAATCAAGACTTATAATTTTGATCACTAACATTGACAAACATGCTTGAGATAGTAACGCACGCGAGTTCGACCGAGCAGTGCTCTAACATATTTCATTTATGTATATTAAGCTAATACAATCTAACGGTGGAGATTGATTTATTAGTGTTTAAGCATACTTAGCCTGAATCTTAAATCAGGCTTTCATCTAACGATGAATATTGAATGCTTTGTTACCAAGCTATCTTAGCTTTGATTGTAAGAAACCCTGATTTGAAAGAATATATAAGGGAGAACTCTAGCATCTGGGAAACCTAATACCGATACTTCCATGTGTCCTAGTTAAAAACTAGAGTCGATTCTCCTTTAACATAGGCTTTTCCAAAACCATTATTAGGTTAACGACTTGAAGACTTCATTTGGGATTCGTGAAGCCACATCCAACTATTTTCTCTGTAGGTTCGTATTTTGATCTTATTTTTTCTATCGTGTTGAGTTTTATGTTCTCTAAGATTTACTCGAGATTTATCTCTGATAGGTAATATATAAAAAATAATCACAACAATTCTTCGTCTAAGACTTTTGTGACTCTGCCATAACTTTTTATGTTAATCAGTTAGGTTATTGTGAGGTGACTGATATTTTTAGGATGCTCTTCGGGAGTATAAGTCCGAGGTATTAGTTGATTCCTGTTCACCTTGATCTTTGTATGAAAAGACGGAATAATAAAAATAAAAGATAAACATATTTGTGGGAGACAGTTTATTTATAAGTCTTCGACTTTGGGTCGTAGCAACTCTTAGTTGTGGGTTATATCAGCTAAGGGGATCAAGTGCGTAAAATCCGGCGTGGTTCTAGAGGCGTAAGGAACGCGACTGTATATTAATCGATGTGAGACTTGGTTAGGGATTAACTACATTCTAGTCCGAAGTTGACTTATAGTAGGCTAGAGTCTGTAACGGATTAATACATTGTGGTGTTCAAATATGGACTAGGTCCTGGGTTTTTTCTACATTTGCGGTTTCCTCGTTAACAAAATTTCTGGTGTCTGTGTTATTTCTTTTCCGTATTATATTTGTTTATATAATTAAAATATCACAAGTTGTTCGTAGTTTAATCACAGTTGATAAATCCGACCTTGTTTGTTGGATAAAACTTGATTGACACTTGGGCATTGGTCTTTGGTACCGTATAATTTATTCTCACATCAATCATCTCACGGATTTCTATTTGTTCGATTTGATAATTGTATTGAGAAAGAGATAAAGCTCTTTGATATATTTCTTGATTGAGTCTCACTTTTAAGCTGGTTCTCTCAGAATTATATTGGGGTTTTATTCCATACATATTATCAAATGAATTATTGGGTGTGGTTTTTATACCCCCGTTTTTTCAATTGGTATCAGAGAAGGCAAACGCGCTAAGACCTCATAAGTTTGTGTTTGTAGCAATCTGACTCTATGGACATAAGTGTTATCCCTGACAAACGCATCACCAGGAATAAAAGTTATGTTTCTACAAAATCTACTAAAGAGAAAGACTTGTTGATCTCGAATATAGGTGAACATTATGTTCCCATGAAACATATAAATGTTGATAATATTACCCTTATTATCTTATTGATGAGCCTGAATCTGAAGTAGAAAGGGAAGAATCCCAAGAAAGTGCAGCGATTCTAAGACAAGTTAGAATCCAGGCCGCTGAAATTAATAGGATGAAACACAGGGTCAATATGCTTATTGGTATGGTAAATGATCATGACTCTCAACTAAAGATTATTCGTGAAGAAAAATATGAAGTAAGTTTATCGAAAGATTTACTCGAGGCCAAACTTGAGGATAATGTGTTAGAAATTAAACGTCTATTCAGTAAATCCTTTATTCAATGTGAGATTTGTCCTAAAGAGTCCACTGTACCAATTTCCTCTGACACAACTGAGATATTAGAAAACGTGATTACTTGTAATCATGTTTCTCTGATGAAATCATCTTCAGAAGCTAAATTCCAAACCCTTCCTATTGATATAGATGTGCTTGTAACTTCCTATGATCAAGGAATCACCACATCTCACAGAAGGAAGAAATCTTCTAAATTTGTTGTTAAACCGATTCACTCTAATCACTCTGGTGATCAAAAAGTATGTCTCTTTTGTGATATATAGGGACGTGTTCGACAGAAGTGCAAATTAAGGTTGGATTACAATTATATTGGTCGACTCAAACACACCTTAGATTTAATTCTCAAAGGTGTAACTGACATTTGTATGTATAAACCAATCAGTTTTAAAGCTCATCATGTGAAGCCTTCTAGGAAAATCAGTTCAATTTGCTCTTCTAATGTTCGAACCTATAACAGTAGCTTTAACGCAAATTGGTCAAGGAGGTTTCAAAGAGACTTTTCTCAAACTAAGGTTGGAGATTTTTTTCAAGGTGTGAAAAAGATACCAGAAGGTGGAAACCACAATGGATCCATGAAAGACAACCTAAATCTGATAATTGAAGGATACAAATATCTTATGAACATGATGTCAAACTCCTCCAGACAAACTTCTTCAGGTAAGGACTTAAACTTAGTTTCATACTTTGATGATAGTAAGTTCTATGACGGCTTTTCACATCACAAAAGAAATCCTCCAAGAATAAGAGGTAAAAAAATGGTTTAAACAAGAGCATAATCCATATGACGAGTGTAATGCTCGTACTTGTGCTAATTAATCACAAGGTTTAGATTCCTACTCATGAAAAGAGTATGGAATACAAATAATCAGGTGTTCTATTTGCATCAAATAGTTCTTGTTTTTATGAGCTAGTTTTCACTTCTATTCCAGTTCTTGTGACTAGAGTGTTATAACACTTCATAAGTATTCTTTCCTTGAGAATCACTTCAAAGTCCAACTCAACTTGATGTATTGAGTAAATAATTATTGATTTGGTTCAATAATTTGTTATAAATGAGACTTGTGTTACTCTTGTGCTCTAAAATTTTCTTCAATAAAGATTTTTTGAGCTAAAATGTGTAAGTCTTTTTTTTACTTTTATGCCACAAGATTGGTTTTTCTAGTTTCTTAAATTATGCTCTTTAAAGTAATTTATAACCTTTTAATCTCACGGGTTAAGTTGGTGTTCGTACGAGAACCCGCTTGTTATATGTCACGAACCGACTCTAAAACCCTAAAATTATATTCCATGTGAAACCATTTATATATCTATCCTATTGAGTTGAGTTATCTCACTCTATTTTTTTTTTGTTTTTTTTATATCAAGAATGTCATCTCTTTCTCATACTTGTGATTTTACGAAAGTATTTCTTAATAAGGGTATTGGTTACGGATCCAAAGGGAAGAAGAAAATAACACTAGTAGAAGATGACTTTGTCGAATCTCAAAACTCTGAAGATTATCCTGAAGTCTCATGCTATTATGCATATACTCATCAAGATATAGAGCATGATGAGATGGTTTCTGCTGAAGTTGTTCATGATTTTATTAAATACTTTGAGAAAGCAAAACTATGGCTCGTTGATACAATGAAAGGTCTCGATGTGTTACGAACTGAGTTGAAAAAGGTTAATTCTGACCTTGTTCTCATGAAGATGCATGTTAAAGATCTTATCCATGAGGATATCTTCTCTGAAGACGCAGTGGATGCTGTCAATCACAAGCTCAAAGGTCTTAAAACTCGTGAGGGTTCCGAAAGTGTACTTTGATTTTAGTATGTTTTTTGTTTTAATTATGTCTAGGAAACTTCTTATGAGAATTTATTCTTGTGTTTAAGAAGGATAACTACGGTTTGTTATAGCAATTATTGTGATTACACATAGCTATTTCAAATGATTTTCATCTTGCAATGTTTTTAGATTTATTTATCTAAATTCTAAGTTATTTGGAAGATGATCTTGCAGTATTTAATCTCATTGGTTTTATATATTGCAAATATCTTATGAGATATACATGTGTTTACGTTCGTGAACTGTGCTTATCTCATATATGCTCAAAAGTTAATTTTATTATTATGTCTTTATGAAAAATTGATAAAAGATATAATGAACTTGTTGAGAAAATTCCGTAGTATTGATCTTTCCCTGATCTACTTTTATGTGAAAGTACTGTATGGCTCCGTAAGTTTTCTTATGTTGAGCGTTTCCGATTAAATTAATCAATAAAGTCTTTTTGTGGTTAAATTATTCGAGTTTTTTGGATACAAACCCATGTGATTTGTTAATGTCCAAAGCAATCCTTATTTTCTTGTAAAAGTAAGGTCTCTCTTGTTGTTCTCTTGCGAATAACATCAAATAGGGGAGAGTTCTTAAATGAACGTGTGCTCAATTTCCATATCTTTGTGGGGGGAGCGGTTGTGGAATTTTGTAGGAGTTATCTTGTATCTTTATAAACTCCTTGATGAATACACTAAGTTTCGATTATATGAAATTATTGGAACAAAAGTTGATATGTTCTCTTTTTAGTCATGAATTATCCTTTGTGAATTTCATTATGATCCCATAGTTTTCGTACCTTTTCCAATTTATATTGACAAAAAGGGGGAGAATTATTTGGTAGTTCACACTACATACATATGGTTTACGGATCATTATGTAAGGGGGAGTGGTGTTTTTATTATGAGATGGAAGTATTGACTAAGGGGGGAGTGATATATATCACCATAGTATTATTTCAAAGTTGTGATGCAATTGGACTTTGATTCTATATGATAATACTATGACATTGTATAAAAATATTTGAGAACTTTCGTTTTCATATTATTATGGCTACGGATCTTCAACAACAATGATGTTAAATTGTACACATTCATAATCGATGGAGAACTTGAAGTAACGAAGAATTCAAGGAAGTTGAAGAGCCAAGGAAATCAATCATGATGGATCATAAGCTACAAAGTTTATTTATTTTGTAATCCATATGTATTGATAGTTTTGTCACTAAAATTGCTCGGTCGAACTCGCAAGCGTTCCTATCTCAAGCTTGTTTGTCAAGTTTAGTTGATCAAAACTATATACTTGATTTTTAGTCTACTTATAGATATGTCTAGGATTATGATAGAAGTGTGTAGTTGAGCTTTAGAATTCACGACAATCACCAATTGAAGAAGAATATCTACTTAAGAGCTTGGAGGAACTTCAACAACAAAAGGTATGTGGAGATTAAAACTTATCTATCACTCTCAAGTCTATTCTATTATATCTTCTAATGAGACGAAGTCGTATAGCTATATAGACTTTTACATTATACACATTTGATATTTCGAGTCGAGTTTATCTTGTTTACCTATTTATCGAAATATGTGTTGGAAGCTGTTAGTTTTAACTAAGTTCATCGTATTCTTGACGAGTTTAGTTTGAGACAATTTATTTTTTGGAAACTAAATATTAAGTCAAAAGATGATCATGTGAAAATTACCTTGAAACATCTTATATGATTTGTGTGAGACAGTATTTTGATGTTGACTTGGGAAGTTTCATATTGATCGATTAATCACTTGAAAATAACTTGAAGCTAGTGGTATGTGAGAGATTACCTGTAAGAGCATTGCTCGGTAGAACTCGCATGCGTTGCTATCTCAAGCATGTTTGTCAATATTAGTGATCAAAACTATACGTCTTGATTTCTAGTTAACTTATAACTAAGTCCCAGTATAGGATAGTTAAGTATAGTTGAGCTCCAGACTCCATGGCGATTATCTTACGAAGACGAAGAACTACTCAAGGAACTAGTGGAACTTCATCCGACCAAAAAGTTATGTGGAGACTTGAACTTGTCTAACACTCAAAAGTCTATCTATCTCCTACTCTTGAGATAACAGTCGCATAAGTATGATAGTTTTCATACATACACATTTGATATTTCGAGCCAAGTTTACTCGCCTATATTTTTCTCGAAATATGTGTTGGTAAGCTTTCGATTTAACCACTTTTCATCTTTACTCGTGACGAAAGTCATGATGACGTTTCAATCTTGAAAATAGCTTTGATGACGATAGTCGATTCTTATGTCTAACGACTATTATAACTTTATAGAAGAATGTTTCAATGATTGAAATGTAGAGTTGAGATTACGTAACCACCTATGGATATAAGAATATATAGTTTGTTCGCACATTAGTGTATAAATCCATATACCGGAAACCAAGTGCGTGCATATGTGTGCATGCAGTATTGGTAAAGGAGATAGGTTGGGTATGCGTACTGGAGGAAGTTTTCGAACCGAGAATTTCTACTGAGTTTTTAGTTTGCAAACTAGTAAACCAGTCACCTTAGGTACGCGTACCCAAACGTGTACCCACGGAATTTTTCGAACCGAAAATTTCTGCTGAGTTTGTAAACTCAAATCCGGTAGCTAAGGTATGCATACCCATACGCGTACCCAAGCTGGTTATATTTATCAAATCGGTTAGCTCATGTACTTAAACAATAAATCAATAAGGAATGCAATATTTGCAAACTGTGGCTATATTTTTCATGAATTGATTTGAGTGAATCAAACCAATTTTATTTCAATTGTGTCTATGTATAAAGATCTAAGTAATTGAACAACTCTTTAACTAGTTCTTTTGAGTCATTTGAACTAGTTGTGAAGAAGATGAATATGGTTGATATGAAAGTACTGATATGTCTAACCATTGGTTAAATATTTGTGAACCAACCAAATGTACACTTTTAGGTACGGTTACTCAAACCTAAATGAAATACATTTCATTTGTGTGTGACAGGCTAAGTTTCGATCTAATGGTTGAAAGATATTAGCTTGGATAAATCAGGTTTTTCATCTAACGGTGAATATTGAATGCTTTGTTACCAAGGTAACTTAGATTGCGAACCATGATTTGAAAACTATATAAAGGAGACGTCTAGCAACTAGAAAAACTAATCCCCACACCTCATACGTGATACTAGTTGTTTTTGCTAGAGTCGATTCTCCTTTAACCGTAGGTTTCTTCTCGAGACCCTGTCGGTTAACGACTTAAAGACTTCATTGGGATTGTTAAGCCAAGAGAAACTACTTCTCTTATAGTTGAGTGATCTGATCTTGTCATTTTCTATCATACGAGTTGAATTGAATAATTAGCTTGAGATTATATCTCCGATAGGGCAAGATAAAAATAAATCACAAATATCTTCGTCTCATCGTTTGTGATTCCACAATATCTAGTTTCTCTACCATAAGATTTAGATTATTGTGAGGTGATCAATAATTCTAGGATGTTCTTCGGGAATATAAGTCCGAGTTATTGATTAGTTCTTGTTCACCTTGATTTTATGAAAAGATAGAACAAAACTCGTATGTTTATATGTGGAAGACAGATTTATCTATTATCGTAGACTTTTCCATGTGATACATATTTGTTTACTAAAGTCTTCGACTTTGGTTCGTAGCAACTCTTGGTTGTGGGTGAGATCATCTAAGGGAATCAATTACGTAGTATCCTGCTGGGATAAGAGACGTAAGGAGCGCAGCTGTACCTTAAATCAGTGTGATATTGATTAGGGTTCAACTACAGTCCAGATCGAAGTTATTTTGTAGTAGGCTAGTGTCTGTAGCGTCTTAATACAGTGTGGTGTTCAATTTGGACTAGGTCCCATGGTTTTTCTGCATTTGCGGTTTCCTCGTTAACAAAATTTCTGGTGTCTATGTTATTTCTATTCCGCATTATATTTTGTTATATAACTAGAAATAACATGTTCCGTAACGGCACGGCATGAGACGATACAATTTTTGGTCATAATGATTTAAATAAATACTATAAACTATGATAAGAATTATTTTGACCCATGAGAACTTGTAGTAATGAAAATCTTAGATATTTGTCATCCAAATAATTATAAATTCGGTATTGCCTTGAACTGATCTGTGATAAATGAATAGTATTTCTCACATTATCCAAGTCTCCTAAATTATTGGTGGTGCACTTTCAGAAAAAAAAAAAAAAAACTACTATCCTCCATTTGAAGACCCTAATTGTAGCATTGATAAAGAAATAATTTGTGTTTTATTTACTAAATATAATTTAAACAAAGTTTTATTCTCATCAATTGTGATTCTTTAAAACAGGTAAAAATATGGAACTTGGCAAGGTCTAAAATTTTAGACTAACAAAACTCTTTGGGTTTAATAAGAACCCATCTACTCTAGAATGCTTGCACGGTAATTATGACATCCAAAAGTTCCTCAAAAGTTTCCACTAAACATTGAATACATGAGTATTTCAAATAAAAATCGACACTGGAACAGAAAAAGGTAGTCAACTATAATCTTTATGCACCTTTATTTCAGAAGTACAGCTAGTTTACGCACTTGGTCAAAATTAGAACAATTAATTGGGGGATATGAATTAATTGGGGGATATGAATTACTTCCCCCAACCCATGGTATGTGTTAAGGGGTTATTTTTGGTTATGAAAATACTAAAATACCCTTCCCACAAAATTAAAATCAAAAACTTAAAATAAAAAAACAAAATCATATCCCCCATTTCCATCTCCACTTCTTATTAATCTTATTTAGGGGTAGAGCTTTGAAACCTAAATATTCCTCATTCCCTTTAAAATTATAAACTCTCCCCACTCTACATCAAATTCTCTTCTCTTCACTTTGGAAACGAATTTTTATTTTATTCGGAAATAATGAAGATCATGCTGAAAGTGATGATGACCATGCCGGAATTGATTCTCGAGCATGCCGGTATCATGTTCCGGCATATGGTCTTCATCAATTCCGGCATGGTTTTCATCACTTCCTTTTTGAATTTTTTCTGGTTTTAATCACTTCACTGACGGCATGGTCAGTTGATATGAAGACCATGCCGGTATTGCTTTCCGGCATAACATGTTGCTTTATTTTCTATGCCGGAAAACAATACCGGCATGGTCTTCATATCAACTGACCAAGCCGGAAGTGGAGTGACTAAAACCAGAAAAAATTCAAAACGGAAGTGATGAAGACCATGCCGGAATTGATGAAGACCATATGCTTGGGAACATGATACCTCGGATTCTCTAGAATTTCCTATCAATGCCGGTATTCAAGTGAAAAAAAAAATGAACATTCTGGATACTTTTCATCATGTTCCGGCATAGAAATTTAAGCAAAATACTATGCCGGAACATGATACCGGCATGCTCGATAATTTCTTGTCAATGCCGGTAGTCAAGTGAAGAAAAAAATCAACATTCTAGGTACTTTTCATCTTGTTCCGGCATAGTATTTTGCTTACATTTCTTCGCCCCCCCCGAACCCCCCCCTGGATAGTGGCAAACAATTTTTGAAAATTTCCGACAAATGCCGGCATGGTTTTTTGGTTGAATACCATGCCGGCACCGAGCTTTTTTCAGCTGCAACAATGGTGAATTCAAAGGAAACAAATCAAATTTTCAACCTCTTCGCAGCAATTCTCTCATCACAATCATCTTCCATTTTCAAAAAAAAAAAATTCCACTTATTTTTTTTTTCCTCTCCTTCTACTCCTCACTCACACAAATTAAAATCAAAACACACACTAAACTATCCCCAAATACTTAAGCATATACTAATTATTATTAACTACTAAACATGATTAGTGAGGGCTAGATTAGGAATTAAAAAAAATATTACATAGGGGGTCACCCAGAATTGCTATTGGGACACCGTTTTTGTCCTGTAGCTATATCCCCCAATTAGTTTCCATATCCCCCAATTAATTCTTCCAAAATTAGACTCTATTAGAAGTAAAACGCATACGCATTATTGTTCGAATTTTCTCTTGATCATATCTTATCATATTTAACTGGTTCCTGAATAATTTTTTTTTTTTCTATTTATGTTGATAAAATTTCTAATGTTGTTCTTTATCACATTATTGTTCGAATTTTCTCTTGATGGTATCTTATCATATTTAACTGGTTCCCGAATGAAAAATATTTTTTTTTCTATTTATGTTGATAAAGATTCTAATGTGAAAAAGGGCAATATCCAACGGGTTATAAATAGATGATTATTGTTTGTAGTATGTTTCACATGTTGATACTCTTAAACTAAAAATCACCAAAAAAATAAGTTGGGAATAAGGAAATCAATTGGAAATGAGTGAATGTGTGTGGTTGAAGAAATATACACATCTATTTATAATGGTCACCGATTGAATGCATGTGCCATTACATCTTAATCATAATGTGGTGCACCCGTTACAGATCTCTCTTAGGGACGTTTTTTTTCTTCTTTTGCATGTGAAATTACTCGATGGAGCCAAAAAATGGCAATATCCGATGGTGCGAAAATTGATTCCATAATTGCTCATAAGTTTCAGTCTTATGCAACGTGAAATAGGGCAATATCCGCTGCATTCTTCTTAATGTGAAAAAGGGAAATTGCCACAAACACAAAAAAAAAAAAAAAAACGTATCAAGAATTCCGGAAAAATATTGATCGCTGAATTGCAATATAGTTTACGCCGTTCAATATTTTTTTTTTTTTTTTTTTTGCAGATTTGATGGAAAGATAGCATGAGAGGTAGTTCGATTTTAATGTTAGCATAGGATGATAGAAACTATTTCTAACACTTGCCCATAAGTTTCATCCTTCCTTTTCCGGGAATAACCGTTGTTTGGGAAGCTCATAAGTTTCATATGGTAACATTGCTTTTTTTTTTTTTTTTTTGGGAGTTTGGCCTCCTTTTGTTTGTGCTGTTCAGGATTCTTTCCCCTTTTTTTTTGGTTTTTTCTTTCTTTGAGTTTAGCTTCTTTTTTTTTTTTTGCTTGAGCATCATCTTGCAAAAGGTAGCATTACAGGTAGTTCGATCTTAATGTTAGCAATCAGAAATCGATCTTAGTAAGGATGATAGTAAATGTTTCTAAAGTTCTATGTGCTTTGGGTTTTACATTGTAACTTTTTTTTTTATTTTTTTTTTGCAGGATGATGAAAATAAGCTACCTTTCCATGATGAAAATTTTCTGGTGAGTCATATTTGTTACTCATTGTTCCAAAATACATTGAGTATAATGAAAACCATTATTTGTATTTTTTGATTCTTCCCTTTTCACAATGGGTATGATTAAAATAAAATAATAATAATAATAATTGTTTGTATTTTGCAGGTTGGTAAATGATGGATAATTGTTTAAAGATATTTTCCCTTTACATTTAATATATTTGTAGTTTTTTATTCTTCCCTTTAATTTTTTTTTATTTTTTAGATAATAATGGCTTGTAATTTGTGTTTTTAAAGACATGGGATGACATCTATTTTTTTATTTTTTTTCTACATGGGTTAATTCAATAGTGTATGAATTCAAACATTAAATCAATTTTATGGAAATTCATTTGAGGATCCCACTAAATTTAATTTTAGGTTTATTAATATCTCTATAATGAATATCTCCATAATGAATGGAGGTTACAAACACCACAGCCGCCAGATGTCCTCGGATGGGATGAGACTGGGATGGTCGGATCACCTGTTTGTCTCTCCAAATGTTATCCGACTGTCCAAGGCTCAAAAACCTATGTTGTTTTGTATTATAGATTGATATATCACAGGTTGTACGTTGTATCAATCAATAGTGAAATCCAACCTTTGGTTCTTAATTAGAAATTGATTGATCCTTGGATATTGGTCTTTGGTACCATCCAAGTTTATGTCTCTTGTATTTGATAAAGACTCGCAGATTTCTATTTGCTTGAGTATATATCAAATCGAGAGATAGAGATATTAACTCCTCGATATACTTTTTATTAAGATTGAGTCTGACTGTCAAGTTAATTCTCTTAAAAGTATATTAGTGTTAGTCCATACAGATTGCTAATCGAAATATTGGGTGAGGTTGTTATACCCCGCTTTTTCATTACCATTGTTGTCTTCCAAGGATGTTCCAATGATTAAATGAGAGTTTTAGAACTATCATGTCTGGAAATTATACAGGATACATATTTCATATGTTAACTATGTAAGGCTAGTTCAGGTCCGGAACTATTGTTCGTGAACTCTGTTTGCGAATTGGTTTACCTGTGAAAGGGTTCGGAACTCTTGTTTGTGTTCCCTGTTTGCATACGGACTAGACAAGGCCAATTCTGGATACAATGTTCGCGTACACTGTTTGCGAACGGCTGGACCAAGCCAAAGTCCGGAACTCTTGCTCGCGTACTCAGTTTGCGAACATAGAGGTTAAGTTCTAAAATCGGTAAGTGTGACTTTCATACTCATGAACTCAGGATTCGTTTGCGAACTAAATTTCCCGGAACTTTAATGTATTAAGGTATGTGAACTAGTTTTACAAACCGTGGCATTATGTTCATGAGTTGGTTCTTGTATAAGTACTTTATACTGTTACAAATCAAACCGATTTTGCTTCAAATGGTTCATATACATATTCATGTGAAATGAAGAACATTTGAACAACTCTCTTGAAACACATTTAAATTCTTTTGATTGTCTATCATGATTGATTGATCATCATATTTGATCTAGAAGTAATGTTAGATGAATATGGATAAGTTATGAGTGTTAATATGGATAATTTCGGTTAACTATTATTGAGCCAACAAAGTATACATATTTGGGTACGGTTCATCCATATCTAAATATAGGTATTTCATTTGTGCGTATCAAGATAATACCATCTAACAATGGAGATTGATTTCTTAGTTTCTAAGCAGGCTTAGCTTGAATCTTAAATCAGGAGTTCATCTAACGGTGAATATCGAATGCTTTGGTACTAAGCTATCTTAGCTTTGATTGTAAGAAACCATAATTTGAAAGACTATATAAGGGAGAACTCTAGCATATGAAAAACCTAATCCCGGCACTTCCGTGTGTCCTAGTTGCAAACTAGAGTCAATTCTCCTTTAACATAGGGGTTTGTAGGAAATACCATATGGTCCTAGAAATAATATATTAGAGAGCGTCTAGTCCAATTGACCTAGTCAATTGTCTGCTTGGTCCTATTTGGTAATATAAATTATCATTTGGTCCTAAAAATTATAGTTCGGTCTTAGGATGATGTCATAGATGATGTAAATGTCATCTTGTAGTGACAAAAATACCCTTATATTATTGTTTGGTCCTAGAAAATAATGATTTGGTCCTAAGGTGATGTCACAGTACTTTTTTTCCCTCTCTCTTTATAAGAATAAATAAATAAAACTTAAAACTTAAATATCTTTTGAACCATATGTCTAAAAATGATAAATTTTATATATTCGGAAAGCTCTCGACGATAGCTTTCCAACGAGTACCATTGTCGCTATGTTCCGGAGCTTTTAATTTTTTCCTTATTTTTTAGCTATAAAATGAACTATTATACGAGTTCATTCTACAAAATGAACTACTTTGATTAACTATTATATTCTGGAATGAAGTCCATATAAAAACCTGAAAAAAAACAGACTTCATTCCAGAAATGAAGTCCATATAAACATATACAAACAGACTTCATTTCTGGAATGAAGTCCATATAAAAACCTGAAAAAAACAGACTTCATTCCAAAAATGAAGTCCATATAAAACATATACAAACAGACTTCATTTCTGGAATGAAGTCCATATAAAAACATGAAAAAAAACAGACTTCATTCCAGAAATGAAGTCCATATAAAAAGCCTAAAAAAACAGACTTCATTTCAGGAAATGTAGTCCATATAAAAACATGAAAAAAACAAACTTCATTCCAGAAATGAAGTCCATATAAAAATCCTAAAAAAACAGACTTCATTTCTGGAATGAAGTCCATATTAAAATTAAAAGCTCCGAAACATAGCGACAATGGTACTCGTTGGAAAGCTATCGTCGAGGGCTTTCCGAATATATAAAATTTATTAATTTTTGACATATATTTTGAGAAATATTTAATTTTTAAAACTTTTAAATATTAATGTAAGAATGAGAGAGAAATTAGTAGAGAAAATAAACAAGAGAGAGAAAAGTTACTTTAGATATTTTAATAATTATGGACCAAATGGAAAAGGTGATTTCTGAAAGGACCAAATAGACATGAGACCACTTAGAAAATGACCAAACCATATTTTTCCCGTTTCCAAAACCATTATTTGGTTAACGACTTGAAGACTTCATTTGGGATTCGTGAACCCAGATCCAACTATTTTCTCTGTAGTTGCGTATTCTGATCTTACTTTTTCTACCGTGTTGATTTTTATGTTCTCTAAGATTTGCCCGAGATTTATCTCCGATAGGTAAGATATAAAAAGTAATCACAACAGTTCTTCGTCTCAGACTCTTGTGACTCGACAATAATTTTTTCTGTTGATCAGTTGGGTTATTGTAAGGTGACTGATATTCTGGGCTGCTCTTCGGGAGTATAAATCTTGGGTATTAGTTGATTCATGTTCACCTTGATCTTTGTATCAAAAGACATAATAAAAAATAAATAAAGGATAAACATATATGTGGGAGACATATTTGTTTATAAGTCTTCGACTGTGGGTCGTAACAACTCTTAGTTGTTGGTTAGATCAGCTAAGGGAATCAAGTGCGCGAAATCCGATGTGGTTCTAGGGGCGTAAGGAACGCGACTGTACCTTAATCAGTGTGAGGCTTGGTTAGGTCTCAAATACATTCCAGTCTGAAGTTAACTTGTAGTAGGCCAGAGTTTGTAGCGGCTTAATACAATATGGTGTTCAAATATGGACTAGGTCCCGGGGTTTTTCTGCATTTGCGGTTTCCTCGTTAACAAAATTTCTGGTGTATGTGTTATTTATTTTCCACATTATATTTGTTTATATAATTAAAATATCATAGGTTGTGCGTAGCTCAATCACAATTGATAAATCCGACCTTGTTTGTTGGATAGAACTTGATAGACACTTGGGCATTGGTCTTTGGTACCGTCCAAGTTATTCTCACATCAATCAGGCTCACGGATTTCTATCTGTTCGATTTGCTGATTGTATTGAGAAAGAGATAAAGCTTTTAGATAAATTTCTTGATTGAGTCTCACTTTTAAGTTGGTGCTCTCAGAATTATATTAGGGTTCCATACAGATTGTCGGATGAATTATTTTTATACCCCTGTTTTTTCAGTTTGTCCCTGTGTTACATTTTTTGCAGCGTCTTTTTATTTCTTTCAGAAGTTCTTGCTGGGATTTCGTTGCTAGGATTCATGTTTTCCTCTCCTTATGCAGTTTAATTTTTGTTATAAGGAGGTTGTTCTATCCTTGGATTGATTTTTATTTGATCATGAGTTTTGGCTTATTTTTGGTTTAGTCCAATTTGATCCTAAATATATATTTTTTGAGCTTTTGACCTGAACAATCAAAGCAAATAGCATACTGAGTCGCTTTCTTTGACACTTTCACTCGTCTGCACCAATTTTTGTGGTACCCAGCCAAGGACCAAATTCAGATGGAATGACAGTTTATCTTTAGCTTTTCATTTGACATTTTTATCATATATTGCTATTCAACATCCTTGGTGCATTGGTGGTGCAACCATAAGCAAGCCGTAATCATTATAATCCTCACCTTGGTCAGCTATTAAAATTCTAGAATCAGCTGTTGTCTCGATCAAGGTGTTAGAAACACCACAGCTAGCAGCGTAATACTTATCTTCTCTGGTTGGATTTCACGGGTTCTGAAAACATAAAATATTCACAGCTTCAGCTTAACCCATGTCTCAACAGCAAGCAATATCATAATTAATATACGAATGGTCGGTGAACTCGACTCCTTTACTTCTCAGGATTTTTTACTTCTTGTTTTTTCTTTTTAACACTTCAAGCGAATTTGTACTTATATTTCTAGTTTTTTTTTTTTTTTTTTATCTAGTTCAGTGAGGTTAAGTTTGTATTTCATAGTATATCTTTATTTCAGTCTTTAGTAATCTTTGTAAGAATAGTATTAGGCTATTACCACTTTTAGCTTTAATCTTTCAAAGCCATAGATTGCAATTCACTACAAGACTTGATCAAAACTAAGGACTCAATTTCAAAGTTATGGATTAAACCGATAAGCGAAGAAGTATATAGATATCAATCAAGCAGGTCATCACAACGTCAAAATATAACGGCCAGACTAGCACCTTTAATCAATTGCATCGAAAACCTCTACCACCAACTAAACTCCCATGGGCACTATGGTGTTCATCAAAAGTACAGCTTTTCTTGTGGAAATCATTGACCGAAAGCCTTTCGACCTTCAATTCCAACATCCGCCTCTGATGCAATTCCAATTCAAATACTGCTTTAACATTCCAATATCATGTCGCTGCTGATTCTTGGCTTACCATTAAAATTGTATTTAATGAACCTTGGGATATTATATACCCTCATGTAATAATCTCCTAATAATAGTTTAATAAATTCATGCTTCAAAACAAAACAAAACAAAATCAACTACCTATCCAACTCCATTTGGATTGTAATCTAGATCAAGGTTTGAACCTTCTTCTTCTGTTCTCTTTGAAATGTAAGATTTAATGACCGAGTTTTTCATTTCCTATTCTAAGAATATCACGACCGTTAATCATTACAAAATCGAAGTCTTATTACTCCAGTATGGGAGTAGGAGTTTTTGTCAAACAGATGGCTTCTATCTTCATGCGGTCCAAATATTTGAGCAAAGGTGCCCATCACTTGCGTTACCTAGTGGCACAGCAAACCTGCACGATTATTTGCCAAATGAAAAGCGTTGACACTTGACATATAAAGGATAAAGGTGCAAAGTCTGACCGATTTGAAAGTCGACCCGAAGCAAAGCTGTTAAAAATCAGCTCTCAAATTGTGTATAGATTCATTCACTTGATAAGTCGATATCAGTTAACTGGCATATACTATTGACCGTATTATTGATTGATCAATCCTCCTTTAGATTCAGCTAAAACAATTAAGATCTTCTTATACTTATTTATATTCAATAATTTGTGCAAATAGTTCAAGCCAATTGAACAAGAATACAATTATAGAGCTTCTGGTCAACCATTTCCCAACCTAACTCAGCTTCCCAATTAAATTTTAGGAACACTATATTGCTTCAAAGAAAAGACCAGATATCTCCTCCTTCCTAGTTAACTTGCTTGATTGAAAGAAAAAACAATGAGGGAAGTGCTTGGGCATCCACTACCTCATTGGTGTTGCTTTCAGTTGTACGCACTCGTTCTGAGATTTTAGAACCGTGGGTGGGCTCTTCTCAGTCATCAACTTAATCCTCTCTCTTCTCGAGCTAATATATAACTAGATTTTCAATCTTCGGACAAACAGAAGTTTTGTAGAACCTATCCTTCCGAAGTAACACATTTTCTTCTTTTAACATCTTCTGAGAATCGTAGCTTACTTGTCAACAAAACCTTCTTTCATTTCCTTCTCGAGATGGGTCTGCTGCAGCCATTCATCTCTCTGAACATCATAATCTTTCTCGTTATTTGTTCGCTTTCCCAAACTTATGCCCAGCAACCTTATGATGGAAAAGCAGCGGCTGATTGCAATAAAATTAATAATTCAACTTCTGTTCTTGGGTATACCTGCAATGGTCAAAACCTGAGTTGCCAAGCTTACCTTATATTCAGGTCAACACCACCATATAACACTGTTTCTTCCATTTCTCGACTTTTGGCTACAGAACCGTTGCAGCTTTTTCGAATAAATTCAGTTCCAGAGACTGCAACTTTTGTGACAAACAAGGAGGTAATTGTTCCAATCAACTGTTCCTGTTCAGGTGAGTATTACCAAGTAAACTCATCTTATGTTATCCAAGACGGAGATACTTACCTTCCACTTGTAAATATCACATACCAAGCTTTGTCAACCTGCCAAGCTATTCAGGCTCAAAACAATGTTCCAGCTACAAAATTATTGCCTGGTACTAGGATCACAGTCCCTCTTTAAGTGTGCCTGTCCCACGAAAAAACAAACTGCAGAAAGTGTAAAATACTTATCGACTTACACAGTCCTCCAGGGTGATGATGTTCCGCATATAAGCAAAAAATTTGGTGTGGATCCCAGGAGAACACTCGAAGCTAATGAACTTTCTAAAGACGCTACAATTTATTACTCCAGCACACTTCTTGTTCCGCTGCAGAATCCACCGTCGAGTTCTCAGGCCAGAGTACCAGCACCACTGCCCACCTCTCTCCCCCAACCTGCTTCTTATGTTCTTCCATCAAATAAAAAGAAGAAATCATGGGTATATGTTGCCATCGGGGTAGCTGCAGCAAGTGTTCTTATGCTGGTTGTAATCGTTATTTTCTGTGTCCGCAAAGTTATTTATACTAAATGGGGAATATGCAATCATCAAAATAACACCACGGAAAGCTTTAACAGCTACAAACAACACAAAAAGAAGTCAGAGGAAGAATCAACAGAGTTTCTGAAAATTATTTCTGATATTGCACAACTGCTGAAAGTATATAACATTAAAGAATTGAAATCCGCCACAGAAAATTTCAACACCAATTGGCAGATCACGGGTACAGTTTATCGGGGCATCATAAGTGGGAACTTAGCTGCAATTAAAAAGATGAATGGAAACATAACCGAGGAATTAAATGTACTCACAAAAATCAACCATTCCAATCTGATCAAACTTTCAGGTGTTTGTTTTAACGAGGGTCATTGGTATCTTGTTTATGAATATGCCGTTAATGGATCTTTGGACGACTGGATATTCTACAGCCCACAGACTTTGAGCTGGACACAAAGAGTACAGATTGCTTTAGATGTGGCTAAGGGCCTTCACTACCTCCATAGCTGCATCAACCCCTCCTACGTTCACAATGATATAAAGAGCAGCAATATTCTTCTCAATGGTGATTTTAGGGCTAAGATTGCAAATTTTGGTCTAGCAAGGTCTGCAGAAGGGTATGAAAGCGAATTTGCATCAACAAGACACATTGTTGGGACAACAGGATACATGGCACCGGAATATATAGAAAATGGTTTGGTATCACCAAAACTTGATGTTTATTCTTTTGGTGTTGTGCTGCTGGAAATGATTAGCGGTAAAGAAGCTGTTTCTGAATCTGACAAAGACTTGCTCCCATCAAAGACTTTGGAAGCCATTCTTGCCAGGGAGAACCCTGGAGAAAATCTCAAGGTCTTAATAGACCCTTCTCTTCAGGAGAACTATTCAATGGATCTTGCTCTTTCTGTTGCCAAGCTGACAGAGAGCTGCCTACAAAGGAATCCAGATGGTCGGCCAAGCATGGATGGTATTGTCCATTCCCTTGCAAGACTTCTAGATATTTCCTTGAGTTGGGAGATGTCAACCGGCACCTCCGAGAAGTATAATTCTGCATCAAATTCTAGTGTAACCTCTACCTGGAAGAGTTAAGTTTTGTAAAGTACATGCAACAAGCTTTTCAATGTTATTTTACAGAAAATTTATTTCTTTTTTATTGGTTGAAGAGAGTTACACCACTTTGAGGTATCAAGTGGAGCCAGTAAGCATTTGTCTTCATTACAGCCTATACTAGAGTCCAATACAAATACCTAAACATAAGCCATTGAAGTTTTGTCCATGGGCATAACCTAATTCATTTTTAACAATTCATATTGTATCTTTAACTGCTATCATGGGTATCCACTGTATAAACTGGACATCAAAACCCGCATTTTAGTAACACAGCATTAATCGCAATAACAGAAACAGCATTTGTACATCCAAATCCTAGGCATGATTAAACAAGCAGTCACAAGTGGTAGCTACTATTATCACAAAGGCATAGAACAAATTTATGACGAATTATAGCTCCACATCAGCAGCCTATATAGCAGTTGTGCATGTAATTTTAAGCTGTAAAGCATCCAAAATGGCAGGTTCCAGGGATAAAATTTACCAGTGCTTCGCCAGTCTGCTGATAACTTCAATCTCCAATGGTTGTAAAACTGTTGGAATGTATATCATACAATCTGGTTAAATCAGTCCAAACATGCCTTGGCAATGCTAGCTGATGCATGCCATTGATTCTCTTGTACCTGTTCTGCAATAGCAGCCCCTTTCCGATTTATATGCATCTTTAGGTATCCATCTAATAATCTATGGAAAAATTGGAATGGGAAATAGTGACATCTAATAATCTATGGAAAAATTGGAATGGGAAATAGTGACCGAAGAAAAATACATTTTCAAAGCAGTTCAATCAATCAAATGTTGATTTGGAAAAATCAATCATTACCAACATCGGAACCAAACCTCGATATCTTCAGAATTAATCGCTGTTCACTCTGTTCAGAATTACCAAAAGTTTTTGCGGCAAAAAATAAATATATTTTGGCTACTCAAATTCTCTATAGTCTCTGCTTGCTAGGATATTTTTCCCTTCCATTTTAACTTCAGGAAGGAAGACCACTCACCACTGTCTGTTGTCATTTGTATGTTTCAGATCTACTCGGATTTACTGGGCTTTGGCTTGTTTTTCGATTTTGATTTGGGCCTATCAACTCTCTAACTCAACGAAAACACGATTTTGAAACCTGTTTTGAGGAGGGGTGTGCAATGGATGGACGGTTGCGGATTAGGGGTCACCCGCAACCAAACGTCAAAGTTGCGGATTTGAGAAATTCAACTGTGACCAGCCCAATCACCCGCGGATTCGATATCCGCGGATCAACGGGTGATAGGGTCGGTTGCGGATTAACCACGGATTTAGTCAAAATGGTCCCTTGCCTTCTTTCTTCCTGCTTTGGTTTAGAATTTTTCAGCTTTCTTCTAACCCTTACTTTGGATCTGCATAAGCACAGTTCGTGCTTCAACGTCGTTATACATTTATCATATTTCAAGTTGTGAAACCCATTTACCAAGATGCTCTGTGGCTTCAACTAATAATCTCAAGGTCCTTCAGAATGACGATGACACATCCATTTACTAAATGTCTTGGTTTCCAGGAACTGCAAGTACCTAAGTACATCATAACGTGCTAACTTGTTAATGATAGCAATGGTGTGGAAGGTGGGAGAGACATGATTAAGTTCTTAGTGGTGAACCTTAGTAATTGGGTGTGTGCTGTCATTAAGTCCCCTCACACCCGAAGGAGTAAAGACCCTAACAAAGAAAAGCATAAGCTCAGGTACACTTTTTAAGTCTTTCATTATCTGTTAGTCATCGGGCTCTCGTTAAAATACATCAGTGCTCGAGCTTATACTAGCTATTACTATTTATATTCATTTCTTTTATTACCCTGCGGTGCGGATAAATCCGCGGATTTACAAAACCAACCGCAACCAAACCGCTAAACCTTGCGGATTTAAGAATTCACCCGTAACCGGACCATAGACTCTTGCAGATTGGTTTTCACCCGCAATTTGCGGACGATTGCGGATTAAATCCGCGGTTCCGGATTGTATGCACGCCCCTAGTTTTGAGTCATACTCAAATTTTTTGAGGCATATAAGCTAATGAAAAAATATTGAGGCATATAAGCTAATGACAAAATAGAGTCATATGTGGTAAAATCAGTATCCCTCTATCAATCATATTTTTATCATGGCAATAATGCCTTACTTCATTAGTGTTACTGATAATAATTAGAATCTAATATTAATGATTAGTAGTTAATGATGATTAGTGGTTAATGTCAATGATTATATAGTCTTAGTTTCAAAGATTTTTTTTTTTTTTTTGAGAGAGATAGTTAGGTTAGCATTTGTTAAAGAAGAAGAATAAGAATAAGAAATTAGGCTTTTGAGATTTAATTGATAATTAAAGTTTGTTAATACAAAGGTAAACTTCTAAACGAGGTTTAATGTCCTTTTTATAAGTTGAATTTGTCAATAAATCGAATTTTTACAACCTAGATCTACTGACCAGATGAACGGTTCGGTTGATGACTTGTCAGCCGAACCTATGTTTCTGAAAATATATCTAAGTTCGGCTGAAAAGTTATCAGCCGAACCTATGTATAATTTCAAAAAACATAGGTTCGACTGACAATTATCAGCCGAACTTCACTTTGTAACTGACGAATTTAGGTTCGACTGATTTGAATAAAAAACTGAACAACCGAACTTAGTGTGTTTTTTAACTAAGTGAAGTTCGGCTATCATTTTCATATTTAATTATCAGCCGAACATTAAAAAAAACAAAAAATAATAATATGGGTTTCCAATATGCCGATCTGGGGATAAATTTATTTGTGCAATGCTTCACATGACTCATTTATACTTGTGGTTTTAATCAATGATCAAAGATTTATGAATCAACAATTAATCACTAACGAAAAATAAAATCCAAACGGTTTGAGTAATGATCAAATTAGGTTAGGAATGAAAATGATTTTGGATTTTGGTTAGTTTAGGTTTATGTTTTAATTTTAAGTGAAGGGTATATAAGTAGATAATAAAATAATTAATGATAACTTAGTAATCTACCAATTGCTAGGACGCCCCTTGTAAATCCATCATAGATAGGAAAATGATTTTGTATGCCTCAAAACAGGTTTCTTTTTGCTAAAAAGGTAGGGTGAGCAACTGAGCATTTGGCCTGAGATCCGCAAATTCGATCCGTCCCAATCGCATTTTTGAGGGTGATGTAACCTATGGACCGAATGAGGATGCAATTTTTGAGATCCAACGGATTTTGGATAAGGTGTGAGTACGGTCTTAAAAACCCGTTGAATATCTGCACCCGTTAGATTAAGGATGATTATGAATTTTTTATAAAACATAAGTTTACTTCGGTACTTTTAATAATCGGTATTGAAAGGTGAATTCGGTTCTAGTCCTACCCGTCCTAGCTATACCAAATGACCTCACTTTTCCAGGAATAGTAAGAGAGAGAGAGTTGGCTTTCCATTGTACCTTGTCCTTCCTTATATAGACCTTCCCAAAAGTCCCTCCTTTTATCACATCATGACACATGTCCTGAACCTCCTTCATTATTTCTAATTCCATTCCTTAATATAGTCCTCTCCTTATTTGTTAATACCTTCCTTGTCCTCCTTACCTTATGGGTACTTTCTCATTGGACTTGGCCAAGTCCCATGTCGCATACTAGGTTTGTCTCCCTTCTCAGGGGAACCCTGAACCTATTAGGGGGTATTATTATTCATGTATCAACAATCGGCTATATCATCTTATCTCCTCATCATTTTTTTTCCATCAAACTTGTAGGGCTTCATAGGCAAACACAAGTCATTTTCTTTTTCTTGATTCGTCATTATTGAAGTCATTTTTATTAATTTGTTTTTGTATTATAAGTTTTAAAAGAAATCCGTTAAATCAACCTTTGTTAAACAAAATCTTTTAATTATAAAGGAAATCAATTGGATCATTCATATTCAATCTGTTTATCTGTTCATTATTTGGGTAAATCGTTGGATCTTAGGTTGGATAAGATGCCAAAATTTGAAATCCGTTAATGTATTGAATTGGATACGCGTGAGATAGAAGCCAGATCAATTCGAACCATGCGCACCCTAAAAATAGGGAGTAAATTTAATCTTGGAAAGAGTAAAACTAGTTCTCGAGTCACTAACTATGATTAATTCTAAATATTTTTGTATATTAGTTCCAAACTAAAACCAAAAGAAATTGTGTAAATCAGAATAAAATAATAGCTTTACTAATACAATGACTATTTACACCTTTGTAATCATAAACTTTTGAGCTAAATTTGGTGTTCGTGTTTTCCATCGCTGCCACTACAGACGTTACTAATGGCGCGTTGACACAACCACCACCACCACCAATTGTGGTGGCTATGAGAGTGTTGAAACAAGAATGCTCTAAACTAGGTTCAAAATTATTTTGATTGTAAGCGTAAGTTTTTATGTTAATAAAACTAGCTAGGTTATTCCAACTAACGCATGTATTTGAATTAATTAGTTAAGAGTCAGACCATGATGTTTGGTCTCCTTAATTTCATTCGGTTACCCCTTAATGAAGATCAAAAAATCAAAGGCAATCATGTCATTAATCATAAAATTATAATATTAGGAACCAGAACCACAATGGCTGATATCATATCTCGGACTTATGTCATCTCTGTAGTAAAAAAAAAAACATATAATAAGATTTTCCTTTTGAGATTCGATATCTCGTGAAAAATGCTTTAAAGTTCACAAAATTCTCTAATAACTTCTTGTCCCCACAACAAAAAGTCTGAGATCAGGCGAGAAAATCAAGAATTACAGTTAGAATTAATGATAGTTTAATAACTCGTGTTTACCACAAAACTAATATATTAAATCGAATCTTTATTAAATAACTTAAAATTATGTAACACAACGATGTATGAGTTTTTCAAAGTAGTTAGAGGCCAAAATGAAATGAATCAGAAAATTACCGAAACAAATTTATCATTATGGACAACCATCAAGTGGACCGATGGTTCTCATGCTCCCTCCTTGGAGGAGATAGAGGTTCGGTCCCTGGACCTTGTAATCGCTAGTAGTATTTATGGGATACTAACTAACCACTACGCTAACCCATCTAAAAAAATCTATCATTATGACCCAATATATTATAAGTGTCCCAATATATACATCGTGAGTCCGTGATTATAAATAATTCCCTATAAACTAAATTATGTCGGATGGGCCAAGATTAACTAATCCAAAACTCATCAGTTTCTTAACCTATTATTTTTAGTGTCTTAACACTATCTGGTGGATGAAAATTTACAAATATAACCCATAATTTATCATCCTAACGCAAAATATTTCCTTGGTTAACAGTAATGTTGTACCTATATTTTGTAGGGGTTAACAGAATAAAATGTGTAACAATATACCTTAAACTAACACGGATATCTTTACTGCAACATTAAATTCACAGTTGGAAAGATTTTTGTAATTAAGCGTGATTCGATAAGGGTAATTAAGGATGACCTCCTGCGAAAGTGGTGTTGAATTTCTGCAGCAGTATCCATCAAAATCCCACATTGTTGGATGACCGCAGTGTCTAATAAATATGGTATTGGTTGAGTTTTGAGTCATCACAAATGCTATCGTAGACAAGCCGAAGATGGGTAACCTATTCAGGGTGGGAAAATATGCATGACGTGTTGGACCAGGTGCTTGTCTCCTGAGTGGAAGAGAACACTGGAAATCTGGGCTTGTATAATACGAAGCCGAGACGGCTCCAATATAAAGGGTGATATTGTAGCACCCCATACTCGTAAACGGTTGGCTAAGTGTAGTATATGTGATGCTAAGTGGAGTATATGTGATAATATACATTAACCTATCACCGAAGCCTTTTTGGCACAATTGATTTCAGAGTTTGTTAGAGCATTGCTCGGTTGAAGCTACCAAGCATTGGTATTCAAGGTTGGTTGTCATATTTTAGTGTCAAAACTCAATAAGAGTCGCTTGATTAAATGTACCAGAGACAACTTCATTTAGGTTAGACTAGAAAGTGTAGGAATGTTGATACATACAAGTATTACTCTGAAGACCTGAAGATCGTGAAGACGTATCTGACTAAAACGAAGACATCATCCTTCCACTTGTGGTATTATTATACTGAATTGACTTGTTTCCATTCCTATGGTTGCTTTCAAGTCGTATAAGATTGAAAACATAATATACGAGGTTATGTTTAATTCTTTAGTAGTAGACTTGGGTAGACTTGGTCATTTTATTATGATCAAAGTGTCAAGGAAGAATATGTGGTTACGAAGTATAACGTTTATATTTTGAACTTTGTAAACGTGACATCAGCATAATCTATGTAACTTGTTACTTGATCGTGTATTGGATTTAAGTGTGATTTCATCCTAGGAAACTATTGAAAATATGAGTGAACCCAAATACACCACAATATTTCGAATATCAACATATAAGTCTGATTCCAAGTGTGATCGTCTATGGACAAAGTCGAGACAACTATGTTATACACTTTGTGTGATCGTCTATGGATACGAGATCGAGAAAATACAACAACAAAATGTTCACTTGATAATGGGTACGGTATAAAACCGAAACACTATAGGATCAATATTAAGTGACTAGAATTAACATACAAGTGTAATTAACTTTATCATTAGTATAAAACAAGGTTTGGATAAGTTTGCCTTTGTTAGTGGTGGTCAGGATTTGTTTGCACAAAGATAAATCAAGGTTTGTGGTTTCTATGACCACCCCTTACATATCGCATGTGTGGCGTTGATTCCAATATTATGAATTTCAAAAATTATAACGGGGAGGTTCGAACTCATGACCTATTGTGTCATAGGAGTGGCCTCTAACCAGTGTTCCACTTTGGTTGGAATTGATAGAAAAGATAAATCAACAGTGGTGGTTTGTTCAACTTAAATACCATGATTGCTTTAATTATTAATTATTAGTGTTTCACTAATTGCACATAATAAATAATCTATTCATTATAAAGTGTTTTATTAATTAGTGTTTCACTAATTATTCATAATAAATGACTAATCATTTTTTAATTATAAATATTTTCTTAATTAATTATAATATTTATTTCTATTAATAAGTAATTTTGATAAATAATATCAATAGACATTTTCTGCGACAATGAGTAGTATAAGAGGTGGAGGCTGAAAGATTAGTGGTGGTTAAGGGCGGAGCCAAGCACAATTATATTTATTTTTGTTCTTTTATCGTAAAATGGGATATAAAGTCTATTTTTCACATGTATCCAACTTGCCAAGAGTTTTTTCTCCCTCTCTCCTCAAAATCCTGGCTCCGCCCCTTGTTTGTGGTGGAAGAAGTAGTGACGGTGAATGCTGGTGAGTAGTGATGGACAATATTAATTTTATGTTGTCGTTACAAAATCGATAACATCGTGGTGTGGAAGATGTGGTTGGTTGTTTTTAACACTTTTGATAAATGAAGGTACCATATATTTCAGAGATGATATCATACAAGACAATATTTTCATGATCGTAGTTGGATCACCCAAATGGTACCCCTGTTATCTTTGGTACTATTTCGTATAAATCATGATTTTTTAATGTTAAAATAAAATTGATTGCAAAACAAAAAAGAATATATACACGGAAAAAAATAATGAAACTAATCAATTGACGAAATTTTGTTCAATCTAAACCTCATACATGGCATTTGTGATTGAAAATTAGAATTGCGTCTAACAACCTACATGGGATGGGCGGCAGTGGTGGAGTCAAAAATTGACATTGAGGAGGCCTATTTAAAAAAAAAATGTAAACTTTGGTGGACTAAACCATAAATATATATGGACAAAGTACTATTTATAAAATAAACTAAAAAAATTATGTAGTTATTAAAAATTTAAGGGGTTAGAGCCAGGTTAGTCAACCCTTGGCTCCTCCACAAGGTGGGGGTGGATAAAAAAAAGTGGATTCATATGGTTTTATGGTGGTGGCGGGTATTGGTGAACAAAAACATATTATGCTAATTTCGTAACGCCACAAAATGTATAACATTATATTATAAAGTATTAAACGTGGTTGATCATTCTAATGTTAAAATAAACTCGATAAAACACATGTCCATTTTAAAGAATTGGTGCAATCAATTGCCATGTTATGTAATAACTAAACGAACGACACGAATCAAGATAAGAACATATGAAATAATTTATTATCGATTTGTTTATGTAAAGAGTGGTCAGGATTTGTCCTTGGCAAAGATAAATTTAATTTACCGCTGGGATTTGTTCAACATAACCATTTTTAAACATTTTAATAATTGGTGTCTCATTGATTGTTCATAATGATTAATTAAATTTCTATTATAAATGTCACTTTAATTATTATTTTTGAAGCAAAATGTCCCTTTAATAAGAACAATTAATTGGGGGATACTTAAACTAATTGGGGGATATTTTTACTGTTCATTCCGGCATCGTTAAGGGTTGATTCCGGCATGGTCGATGGAGTTCCGGTATGGTTTTTCAATGAATAACAAGCCAGAATGAACAGTAAAAATATCCCCCAATTAGTTTTAGTATCCCCCAATTGAATGTTCTTTAATAATCTAACATAAATACATAATTTTATTAATAAATAATTTTAATAAAAACTATATTAATTCTAATGGTGGTAGTGGAAGTAGGGTTAGTATAAGCAGTGGCGGGCGTTTGTGAATGGTGGAGGCGGTAACATTACTATTGGTGGAAGAAATAGTGGCGGTGGATGGTTTTTATGGTGGTGGGTGTTGGTAATAGTAGTGTATAATAATAGTTTTTCTTTTTAGTGAGTTTTATTGACCAAGTAATAAAATAATCTTCACAAAACATGCAGCATTGTATTGTGAAAGATGTAATTGGTTGTTTTTAGCACGATTGATAAGGACAATAACCAAATATTTCGTGGATGATATCGGAACGTATAAGAAAATATGATCATGACTGTTTGATCACCCGTATTATATAAAGGAAATTTGTGTACCCGCGTAAGAGAACATTATCGCTCTCTCAAGTACTATTACATTCTTTTTCCTGAAAGACCATCAATGTCGAGTTGTTTCGCAACAACTACCTACAAAGACAACAACTTTCACTCAATTCCCGATATAAAACATTATTGACCGGGAAAATATATTTGCATTCTAAAATATTTGTTTGAAAATTATGTTTGTTCATCAAAATCATCATAAAAAACACTAAATCATAAATCTAAATTTCGCCTCCGATGTTTATAGAATATTTTTTATATTTTATATTTTATATTCTCAAATCATGCGACCTCTTGATGAGAAATCAACAATATCAAATTACAGATCAATATGTATAGGTTTCATTCACTAGGTTAGAAGGTAGAGTAGACACGGATGAGTAGATCACACAAAGCAGAACATGACTGAGAATACTTCAATAATTTGGTCAAGAGATAAGGTCAAAAGTTTAAGATTAACTTTCTATATGACTAATTAGATCGGCTCCGATAGGAGCTGACTAAAATATGGATTAATAATAATTTTCACGTAAGACAATTGCAAAACATAGTTTGGATAACACTGCCTATGTAAATAGTGGTCAAGATTTGTCCTTCCTCAATTGCTATGTTATGTGAGAAGAATGTGATATCTAAGATTGAGGTATAATTCAAATCTATTATATTCATACCATTTACAACTGGATGCCTTGAAAAAAATTGACTTGTTGTTATTATTATTACAGGCAAGGGATACATTTACATTGACCACCACACTTGCGCAAATAGCTCACTTCGCAAATGATTGGTGTTGCATGTACTGTCTAGAATGCAACGAGGAATTTGAGGAAACAAGGCACCTGAAGCAGTGTCCGGAGTATTTTGGATATAGTAACTTAGACCCGATGTAATACTTATGTTTTTTTTTTTTTAGTTTTTCCACAATCTATTTATTTAAGAAAAATAAACATCGGTTAACAATAATGGCTACGTACTGATGGTCCGGAAACGGCAAAACAAAGGAATTGTTGGGATATACAACGGATTACTTGATACGAATGAAAAGGTATAATTATTTCGATTATGAAATCACATAAAGTTCACAGTAGAAGATGACATCAAGTTTAAAGTTTCTAACAAACATAATATGGGTAACTAAAATGTTAAAAACAAACAATATATATAAACTTAGAATGTCGTGGGACTTGAAGAGTCCAATTTTGAAAACTACAATCTTAGAAAGGAACGATCCACAATACCATATTTTTTTAAATAAATATCTAACGTAGAATATGTCAACTTTTTGTAAAGGATCTATTGACAACCTATTAATTTGAAATAGGATCAGGGAGTACAATATGTGTTCAAGGTTCTTTATGAGGTAATGTGTCGCCAGATTGTATTCCAAGTGAAGGTAGGAACATACGGAAGTGACAAAAAGTACAAGACTTTTGAAGTTACCAAACCCTTCGTTAAGACGAATTGCTGGGCACAATACTTTGTTGAAGATTTAATGGCATAGGTTCTCATATATACAATCCCTTCGAAATGGTAATGGGTACACATTTTAAACATTGTCATCTAATGGGTGTTGGAAAATTACAGGAAAATCATGTCACATTGGATAGTTTGTATCATTTATTCGATGTAAAAAAATACTATTATCTGCCTATTTGGAGGATCGACAACATGACCATGATAGATGAGTCAGCTAGAACGAAATAGGAGCATGTGGAGACTTTTATGGACGATATTGATCAATTGATTTCACTGAGATGAGCGCTGCTGACGACATATTTTCAAAAAATATGTAAACTTCCATGTTCATGTAGAGTATTATCTCATTATAAGCAATGAACTTAAATAAAAAAGTGTCTGGAAGTTAAGATTATATTTCTTTCGTTTGAGCAAATCTCCGGCGGTAAAATATTAAAGGAGAAAAAAAAGAAAAAAAAAAAAGGAAAATCCCAACTATTTTTATGACAAACACACATTAAATCATAAGGAGTTGATAAGTATTTGGGACACAAACTATACAATATATTAAAAATGAACCAACATCATGGCCCGTGCCGTTACGGCACGGGTTAAGGGCTAGTATTACAATTAAAAAAAGTATTATAAAAAAAATTTTGATGACACTATGTAACTTTTCTTCCGTCTATGTTACTTTTATTTATTTTTGTTTATTTTGTTAATAAAATATGTGGATCTTGTGTTTTTGAGTTTGTTTGGTGATAAAACGTTTTCGGTGAATGTTTGATAAGATCCTTATTTTATATTTTTGATCTTTTTGTCTGAATTTCTTTTTCATAAATATCATTCTGTTAAATTTTGTTAAATTTTTTTTCCTGTTATTTTGTTAAGAATATTTGTTGATGGTGTGTTATGACATTAAAACGTTTTTTTTATTATTTTTTTGGACCGAGAAGCACTTTTCATATATTCATTATGATTTTATTTGTTTAACCTATATTAGTTACTCACAAGGATTTGTTTGTTTCTTTAACTTAATGTTTTTTTAGTTATTGTTTTTTATCATTATGTCATAACACTTATTTCATTTTGGATCTATACTGAATAAAACGTCTGATCAGGCCTAAAGGAATTAAATGCATTTTCTATTTGGAGACTGAAATTTGCAGCGGTCTGTTACCTTTATTGGTATAACTTACTTTAACAACAAAAGAAGACACACCAAAAGAGGGGGTTTTGATTTTGACATTGGTCGTCATATTTGCATGCCAAAAAAAAAAAAAATCAACCGTCGGATCTAAATTTATTTTGGTGTGTGCACATGGGGGGCTAGGCGTCATACTATAAAAGTACCTCAAACGCGGGGACCTAATAATGAAACTAAAATAAAAACATTATCAAACCGTTTCACACCTGTCATGAATATAAGTAAACAACCATCACTTTCTTATTCTCTTTCTCTTTTTCTTTTGTAGAACCACCTGCACTTTCTTATTCACTCTCTCACTCTCTCTTGTTAGTCATGTCCTTCAATATTTTCGATGGATATATTCTCTAGTAAGGTTTCAAAGGTTACAAAGGGTTCGGTTGATGATATCTTCGCCTTTCTCAAATCACAAATCCTCACTCGGATAATAACTCGATGAATGAATGTCTAGAGCTTATTAAGTCAGGGTTAAGAATATCATGGAAAATTGTAAACTTCACAGATTCAAAATGGGAGGTTAAGACTAGTGATCTTGTTGGGATTCTTGAAAATTGCACAAAAGCAGTGGATGATTATAACTCTGTTTAGTATATGGCAAAACTTGATGAACTCAGAAGCAGAATTACCCAAATACTTAACAATATACAAAATATTGCCATTGATATCGTGTTAAGGATGGATCCAATTTCTAAAATTAAAATATTTACAGTCGCTGAGTGTGTTGAAATCATTGAAGCTATGCATGATGTATTAAAGGGTAATACTATTCTTCACGAGCACTTTTACAATGATCTATGGCCCGTGTTCCGTACTACAAAAATTTCTTCTTACAGTACTGTTATAACGGTTAAACCTCGACTTTCGATTAAAGATTCAAAAGCTACTCAGGCTATTCAATTTTTAAGACTGGTTTTGGTGCTGAAGAGTTAAAACGTGATAATCATTCTATACTCACTATTGATCAACAACGTCTAACTATCATTAGTTTCGAACTTCAGCTGAGATCTTTTGTTTTCGTGGTCTCAGACATCTCTGATGACACTTTGTAAGTTTTCTTATGTTTATGTTACTTTTATTTATTTTTGTTTATTTTGTAAATAAAATATGTGGATCTTGTGATTTTGAGTTTGTTTGGTGATAAAACGTTTTCTCTGAATGTTTGATAAGATCCTTATTTATTTATTTATTTATTTATTTTTGATCTTTTTGTCTGAATTTCTTTTACATAAATATCATTCTGTTAATTTTTGTTAAAAATATTTTTTCTGTTATTTTGTTAAGAATATTTGTTGATGGTGTGTTATGACATTAAAATGTTATTTTACTATTTTTTTGGACTGAGAAGCACTTTTCATATATCCACTACGATTTCATTTGTTTAACCTAGATTAGTTACTCAGAAGGATATGTTTGTTTCTTTAACTTAATGTTTTTTTAGTTTTTTTTTTTACTTATTTCATTTTGGATTTATACTGAATATAACGTCCGACCAGGCCTACCCTAACTAAATGCATTTTCTATAATGCGGAAGTAAAGTAAGTAACACAACAAGATTTTGTTAACGAGGAAACCGCAAATGCAGAAAAATCCCGGGACCTTGTCCAGTTTTGAATACTCTCATAATTAAGCCGCTATACAAAATCTAATATCAAATTCGTATAGTTGAGACCAAGTAGGCTACCCCTAGTTACTTAATTTCCTCAGTATCCCTGCGCCTTCAATTTCTAGGGTCACGCACGTGAATAACAAGTCCTTTGGATCGTATTCCAAACAACAAAAGAATAATCTATTAGATAACCACTTTAATCAATCTTTGCTAAAAGATATTATGAGCTGTTGGCAAAGGCTCTCCCGTTTAAACTAATAAACTTCTTTGATTTGTAAGATCAATTTAAACTTTGATTATCAAAATAACCAATTTCTAGATTCAAAATCAATCAATATAGAACCCAAAGAGTAACTATAAAGCGATGCCGATCTTACACAACTAGACAATCAAGTCTATCAAAGATAAACACGATTCTAATTGGATCCCAGCCGATCAAGGTATGTGCACTTAAATCACAAGATACGAAAACTAATAAGAAAATCTTTTTCGTTTTCAAGTCCTCAATAGTATTATTAATAACCTGCACAGTTTACTTAGTTATCCAAAACTACCTCATCAGTACAAAAATTACCATATGTCGCAAAAATTGCTCCAAGATCAAGATTTGAATTGTGAATCATGTATTTTTCTAGTGATCCATGCTCAAAATTTTTCCATAAATTCTGCCGACAGAACCTTAAATTATCATTGTAAACACGCAAATTTATGTCATAGTTTTAAATCAATCACAGTGATCAAAAAATTGCTACGTGGCCAAAAATATATCTCAAGGACGACAAGTATTTGTTTTGTTGACTAATATTTTGGGAAAAGTCGTAACGAAAGTTCCACCATTATAGCCCAAAACAGGTCATCGCGACACAAAATATATTTTGGGACTCAAAATTTTTCGACATACCCCAATTTTATTTTTATCTAAAATGTAGGGTTGTTATAAAACTTTGAATTCCTTAAAAAGCAAGATTGACTCATAAGAGCATCTCCAATATTGGGTTCTAAATTTTTTTTGCGGAATATTATTTAGACCTTTATTTATAAAAGTTTATATACATTTTGGAGAATTTATTATTTTTTGCTTAGTTTACCGTTTTAGCCCATCACCTAAGACCCGTAGTTTAGTATTTTACCCCATCACCTAAAAATTGCTTAGTAACTCAAAATATTCCACGTTGTTAATTTTTTCTTGGTGACCCATATAAAACCATGACGTATTAAGATTCTTCTAGAAACGAATAAACTATTATCACTCACGTATTAAGATTCATTTATGTTTTTTCTTGTTAAGTAACATCATCTATTTTGGTATAAACAATCTTATAAAAACTTCACATTATAACAAAATCACAATTCATATTATATGCATTGTCAGTGTTTGATAATATATTCTCATTTGAAATGATCGAGGGTGAACCGTATGCTTATAAATAATCACAAGTTTGATGTACATAAATTTTAGAAAACCTAGCTAGTTTAGGGCCTATACAAATTATTTGAGGCCTACGCAAATTTTGTTCCCAACTAGAAGAAGGATTAGAGGTGTCTAAACTGGATGAAACTACCAATTTATCCTCAATTAAATATTAGTACTATAAATTTACCCTCATTAAATCTTAGTACTAAAACCTAATTCTTTCCATCTCATTTCCTTTTTGTCTCTAACAACCGATTCTTCTACTTGTCTCCCTCTTTTTATCTTTCATTTGCAAACGAAAACATTGTAGACTATTGACGATCCAAAAAAACGATCAATTCTTCTATATAATGTAGAAACCAAAGCCAACAAGATTCAAACATCCCAGTAGATTTACTTATCCTAGTAAGAGTGATTCAGGAATTGGTAAAGTGATTCAAAACAAAGAATCAAAGAAGAAAATGATTGTTGAAGACGAAGCAACTCTGAGCGCAATACAAGCAGAATAAATGGCTCGAATTGCTTTTCTATCAACCCAATCCTCTAAATTAGGTTTCAACAACATGATCAATCAAAAATTTAAAATTTCGAAATCAAAGTTTTCAGAGTTTCCCAGAATCGATATGCGCTAATGTATTCATAAATCGATTTTTTCACGAATCGGTATACACTAATGTATTCATAAATTGATTTTTCCACAACTCGGTCTTTGTTCATGCCCACAAAAACTAATTTTCCTGGATGTGTTTTCTGGTCGACGAAAATTTAACCATAATCGGCTGAAGTTAACACCCACATAAATTGATTTCCTTGTAGAAGAGATAATCGGCTTTATATATATATTTTTGTTGTTGCTAGAATCGGATTATGTGAATGTCCAAATGATGTGCAGTTGATTACTGGCCTAAGCATAGCAGGTAAACCTATGAGGGGGCGTGACTAGTGAATGAGCTTGAATGGGATAAGATTTACAATTTCACCAAGGAGGTGTTCAGTTGGGATGATGAGAAAACTAAGTCGGAGATGCTAATTGGTCAAGCAAAGCAGAAGATATTCCTTCTCGCGAGCTTGAGGGACCAACTCATAGGTACAAAGAATCTTCGTACAGAAGAAAATTTGATTCCAGAACATATCGAAGTTATTTCCCATGCATATGTCCTTAACATATTGGGAGATATTATCTTCCCCGACGTTACCATTTCCCGTGTGAACGCAAACTATATTCCGATGTTGCAACCATTACACAAAGTTTTCGAATACTCTTGACAAAGGCTTCTAGGGATTGAAGAAACCAAATCGGAGGGGATACGTCTCTTCTGTAGATGAAGATATGTATGCACTTCCCAAAGTTTGCTAAAAGGGCTTTTGTGAATAAGGACTGGGATGGTTCTTGTTATGGAGACCGATTTATCTTCAATAGTAAGATGAAGTCCCAAAGGGAGGAATATCTGGAGTTGAGATACTAATTGGAAAACTTGAGGACGAAATATGTTGTCTTTAACCCTTACAAGGAAGTATTTTCTCAAAGAAAGATGGTTGGTTGCGAGGATCAATGTTATTTTGGGCCTCTATTTCACCCAAATTATATGTAATGTACAACTCGACGAGAGCGGGAATACAATGTATCGGTGTACAAGATATCACAATAACTATCAAGTTTAAATTGGACAAAAAAATTATAAATCTCATGATAACGATATTGAGGGTGTTCATGACCCTGTACCAACATTTGCAGATTAGGATAATAGAAGGTACAACATGCATGTGGTAGATGGCTACCCCAAAAAAGATGATGAACCAACTCTGGATTGCATGCCTTGGTACTTATGCGTTTCCCATACTCGCGTGATACGTGTAGAGGAGAGGCCCCTCATTAAGGACCGAAATAAAGCTCTCAAATTCCTTGTGCATATTTTACTCATTTATGGTTTTCATATGATTTGTTGAATGTTCGTTATTTAAAATAAAAAAAGTAAAGGCGAATCGGGCAATTAATAAACAAAGCAAGGGTATGTATAGGGCAAGGAGTAAAGTTTAAGGTGAATGAAGAAAAGTTTACAGAATTCAACGGTCTGAAAGATGAAAATGTGGGTGCAAAGTTTGGGGAAGTGGTGGAGAAGACAAAACAAAATAGGAAGAAATCCAATTTGAAAAAGAACACTCGGGGTGAATCGAGAGCCGCCCAACATGATATCGGAAAATAAATACCTCCTAAATGAGGGTGAGGTGGTCGTGGACGTGGTGGTCATGGTGGGGATGTTGTTGGTGATGAAGATGATAATGAAATTTTTTGTTTTCCAAACTTATGTGTTGTACTTATGGTCAAATTATGTTAGATTATGTTTGTTTTTATATGAAAGAATGAATTTGGTTGGCTTTGATAATTGTTGTGTTTGCCTAAGACCCGACAAAAGAACTACAATTTGGGCGAAAAAAATAGGATTCTGGCAGTTTATTTAGACACAATCAATTTAAGTGTACCTTCATAAAAACCGATTATAGCTTTTATACATGGTTATAATTTGAGAATCGGTCTTTACTGTTCATGTTTACCACATACACTGATTATAAAAAATTTATTCCTTTGTTTTGCCAGGGTTTAGAATATGTTTATATCGATATTATCAAAGGGCTATTCTGAGAAACAAAATAATCCATAAGTTTGACAACCTACCAGAATCAGCCTATGTGGTAAACCATATAATACGTTTCCTATAAGCAAAAGTGCCACTTTTTCTTTATGTTTTTTAACAGGAATCAGATTACGTGGGCTTCCCTATAGACCGATTGGATTGTGTCATGATAAATTTTATATGATTTTGTAAGGCCAAAATTGGTATGTGTGGACATTGTTAAAAGCCGATTATTTGAATTGATTTCAAAATAACTAGCCGTTGAGTATTAATCTATATATGGAAAACCTCTTTCCCAAGCATATTTTGTCCAAACTTGCAACTTTGAGCCACTCCTACTTCATAAACTACTCACATAGAGCTTGGAAATTAGAATTGGATCCTGAAAAAGATATGAAGCTTGTGAAATCGTTCATTCCCGTCTTCCGCAAATGTCCGAATGAATTATATTTAATATTCTGGAAGAGTCAAAGAGTTCTATTATGAGCTTACCGGAGATTGAGAGACTTAACATTCAAATTCGACTACATCAAAATAGATATGCGAGAGTTCCGTAAAATTAGAATAATGGTTACCGACAATCATCCCAAAACTTCTCATAGAGATAAAGTGAGTAATTTGAGATGTTTATCCCTTTTTCATATTTTGAATTTTGCATATTTTGAATACGTAATGGTGAATGATGGTTCATGCACGTGGGGAAATATAAAGTGATGAACAAACATGCTTGGAGGTTCACTAATGATGTATTTGTCATATGTAATGCACTAATTTCCTAGATTATGTAATGTGCTGATTTCCCAATACTATGAATAAATATTTTGTATATGAATGTATGACATGATCGATCAATGTATACATTCACATTCTCAATTTCTTATAATTGGTCTATATAGTAGTTTATGCAAAAGCGGGGGCATAACAACCACGCCCAATATTTTGCTTAGCAATCTGTATGGACTAACTCAAATATACTTTTAAGAGAATCAACTAGACAGTCAGACTCAATCTTAATAAAAGTATATCAAAGAGTTATATCTCAATATCTCGATTCAATCCACACTCAAACAAATAGGAATTTGCGATCCTGATTGAATACAAGAGAAATAACTTGAACGGTACCAAAGACCAATGTTCAAGGATCAATCAATTTCAATCAACAACCAAAGGTTGGATTTACCGATTGATCTATTCAATGCACAACCTGTGATACTTCAATTATATAACAAAATATAATGCAGAAAAGAAGTAACACAGACACCAGAAGTTTTGTTAATGAGGAAACCGCAAATGCAGAAAAACCCCGGGACCTAGTCCAGATTTGCACACTACACTGTATTAAGCCGCTAAAGACACTAGCCTAATGCAAAGCTAACTTCGGTATGGACTATAGTTGAACCCTAATCAATCTAACACTGATTCAAGGTACAATAATGTTCCTTATATCTCTGATCCTAGCAGGATACTACGCACTTGATTCCCTTAGCTGATCTCACCCACAACCAAGAGTTGTTACGACCCAAAGTCGGAAACTTGATAAACAAATCTGTCTCACACAGAAAAGTCTATTGAATAGATAAATTTGTCTCCCATAGATAAACCTACGAGTTTTGTTCGATCTTTTGATAAATCAAGGTAAACAGGAACCAATCGATAACCCAGACTTATATTCCCGGAGAACATCCTAGAATTATCAATCACCTCACAATAATCTTAATCGATTAACGAAACAAGATATTGTGGAATCACAAATGATGAGACGAAGATGTTTGTGACTATTTTTCTATCTTGCCTATCAGAGATATTAATCTCAAGACAATCTTACGATTATACTCAACACGATAGAAACAACAAAATCAGATCATGCAACTATAGAGAAAATAGTTGGGTCTGGCTTCACAATCCCAATGAAGTCTTTAAGTCGTTAACCTACATGATTTCGTGAAAACCTAAGGTTAAAGGAAAATCGACTCTAGTTTATGCAACTAGTATCACACATGAGGTGTAGGGATTAGGTTTCCCATTTACTAGAGTTCTCCTTTATATAGTCTCCAAATCAGGGTTTGCAATCTAAGTTACCTTGGTAACAAAGCATTCAGTATTCACCGTTAGATGAAAACCTAATTATTTTCAAGCTAATATCTTTCAATCGTTATATCGAACTTAGCTTGTTATACACAAATGAAATGCACTTTCATTTATGTTTGGGTAACCGTACCTAAACGTGTACACTTAGTTGGTTCAACAATAGTTAACCAATGGTTAGCCATATGAGAACTTTCATATCAACCTTATTCATCTTCACCATAACTAGTTCAAGTGACTCTAGTGAACTAGTTAGAGAGTTGTTCAATTGCTTAGATCTCATAGAAGTATACAAGACACAATTGAAGCAAAATCGATTTTGATTCAATCGAATCAATTCATGAACATTATAGTCACGGTTTGCAAAGATTGTATTCCTTATTATATAAATGTTTTAGTTCATAAACAAACCGATTTTAGAAAGTAACCTACCTAAGTACGCAAACAGGTACGCATACTTAAGTAACTGGATTGAGTTTGTTTGTCACTTTCAAACTCCAGCATAAATTCACGGACGTGAACTTTCCGCCAGTACTCACCCGGATTTCCAACAACCGCCAGTGCGCATACGGTACACATACTTCAGGTTCCAGGTTTTGAACTTTTACACAAATGTGAGAACATACTATGTTTATATCCAAAGATGGTTACATGTTCTAAACTCTAATTTCAATCCTTGATACTTTCTTAGAGGATGTTATATAGTTGTTATTCACAAACTATTTTTCATCAAAGCGATTTTCAAGTTATTGAAATAATCAACATGACTTTATTCACGAGTAAAGATGAACTTGGCCAAAGCGAAAGCTTACCAACACATATTTCGAGGCATAGATAAGTGAGTTAAACTCGGATTGAAATTGCACATGTGTATAATTGAAGTCTATATAGCAATACGACTTTTGTCTCAAAAAAATGAGATAGAGTAGATAAAATTTTGAGTGATAGATAAGTTCAAGTCTCCACATACCTTTTTGTTGATGAAGTTCCATAATTTTCCTTGAGTAGTTCTTCGTCTTCATTTGATGAATGTAGTGGAGTCTAAAGCTCAACTACACTTACTATCCTAATCCGAGACTTTGCTATAGACTAAAAATCAAGACTTATAGTTTTGGAAATTAAACTTAACAAACAAGCTTGAGATAGCAACGCTTGCGATTTCAACCAAGCAATGCTCTAACAGTTTAAATGAACCGATTCGAGGTGTTCTCCATGAATGGAAACATCAACCCACATCGGTCTACGAGTGCATGAACATCCAACGATTCTTGGTTGATTTTTTTCAGAAAAGATCAAATTTTTTCATGTGTTGGTGATGAATTAACACTAGTTAATTTCTAAGTTTACAAGATTAAACATCTTTTAATAAACAGAATCAACACTACTTAATCAAGGGTAAATTAGCCGTTAAGGAAAACAGTTGGTAACGGTTTTTCCATTTTTCTTCAAAATGTCTTTTTTTCTTCTTCTAGTGATAAGCCTCAAATAATTTGTATAGGTCTAAAACTAGCGAGGTTAGAAAACCTGCGAAATTATGAATATCGTTGAAATTCAATTTTTATAAAGATAACAAAATCTAATAAAATTATTGTTTTAACTGGGAGACTCAAACCTTATTCTTGTGCCTAAATTCAAGGCTTCTGAAGTTTTACAATGTTTTGTATAAAGTGGTCACCAAATTAATAGCTAGAAGGTTACATCCTTTCATGAATAATATGATTGCTCATAATCAATCGACCTTTATCCCAGACAGAAAAGTTATGGATAATATTATCACTGCAAAAGATCTTAACCATTCTATGAGAAATTCTAAATCTATTATGGGATCCTTTGGTTTTAAGCTCGACATCAACAAAGAATTCGATAGGGTTGACTAGACTTTCTTAAAACATAATGTTACGAGGATTGGTATAAATGGACCTCTTTTAGTTCTGATCATGAATTGTTTATGGACCGCCTCCTTTTTTATTCTTGTTAATAGATCTCCAGTGGGTCTGTTCTATGGGAAGAGGGGAATTAGATAGGTATGCCTTCTCTCGATCTACCTGCTTATTCCTATCTCTCAAGGCCTGTCATGGCATATTGAAAAAATGGAACATGTTAATCTTTACAACCGGAATTGACTAAACAAATATGCTCCTTTTGTTAGTCATTTAATGTTCGCGGATGATCTAATATTTTTTGGTTTCCTCAATGAGAATACTATCACCACGCTACAATAAAACCTTCACATCTACACCAACTGGTCGGGACAGAAAAACAACTTCTAAGAGTCTTCTATTCACTTCAGCAAATGTGTTTTTCCTACAAGATAGGTGGATATTTCTCGAAGATTAGGTATCCAAATTATGAAGCTCGACGAAAAATACTTGGGTGTCTACATCTTAAAACCAGATAAGGCGTGTGCTTCTTTCAAGTTCCTAGAATAAAATATGGAGTTGAAGATCGCTAATTGGAAGAGATATTTCCTCAATCATGCTGGGAGATCTTCTTTTATTCAAGGGGTTTTGGCACTACTCCCTCCTTTCTATATGGCCTTATACATTCTCCATAAACCAACTATAGCAAGACTCTTTAGAATTATTAGGTCTTTCTGTTGGGGGAATAACAAAGACCAAAGAAGAATGCACTTCAGAGCAGAGAGAAAATTAAATGATACCAAATCTAATGAGGGTCTGGGTCTTAGAAAGATGGAAGACATTAACAAGGCTCAAATATGAAAATTGATATGAAGATTCTTAAATGACCAGCGGAGTTTGTGCTTTGAGATATTGAGGGTTTAGTATGTGAAGGATAATAAATTTGGAGATGTAAACAAATTAGTAAATGTACCAGCACTCATGGAGCTATGTTAACTGTGAGAAATATTATGAATCAGGGTTGTTGCTGGCAAGTTGGAAATTGAGCTGCAATTGCTACATGGTGTGATCCCTATATTTCTAGTTTGCAAGGATCCAAACCTATCTCAAATATAGAAAAACCCAATGTAAACCACATGGTTCAAGACTCTCTACTAAATAATCGTTGAAGATGGGATTGTGATAAGCTTAATAATACCTTTACCCCCTGGGATGTATCTCAAATTCCGAAAGATCCTTGTCTCTGATGATTTAACGGAGGACAAGTTGATGTGAACGCTCACCAACAAAGGATATTTTACTTCTAAGTCCTTCCATATGCTTCTATCCATCCTTAGAGGTAATACATATAATCCCAATCACTCCTCCTTATATGGAAAAAGAGGATTAGAAAACTAGGCCACCTAAAGTTCATAATTTCACATAGAGAATTATTCACAATGGGATTGGGGTTCTATCAAATGTTGGTCGATTTATTAGAAATTACGACATGAAGTGTAAATTCTATAGGATGCATGAAGAGACTGTAAATCACTTATTCTTAGGTTGTAGCTCGACTCAGTCCATGCTATTTTCTTCTCACATATCTCTTAGAATGGATGACCATCCATATTTAACTATCAAAGGACTGCTCGCTTGTTTATTAACTGTCAAAGATGGTGGAGATGCTTTAGGATCGTTTGCATGTTTATTTTGGTATTGGTGTAAACCGCCAGACCAATACCCTGATGAACATCCCCAAATTGTGACATGTTTGATGTCTCGAGTATTTTTGGTAGAGAGTGGCTCTTAGTCGTGATTTGCATGACTAAGCAGGCGTGCCTATAAGGCTAAAGCCTACTTGCATAACTATGCCTACCTATATGATAAAGTCCATAAGATATGGAGCAAGTCGTATCACGACTAATAATGAAGAATGAAGCAAGTCATGTATGGTAGTTGCAGAGTGGGCCCACCACTATGACATACAAGAAGTGTTCATGAAGAGTGTAAGAATGAATACATGATTATTCCAGCAACTACCATATATCGTGGGTCTTGTTTTTAAAACTCCCATGTAAAGAATTATTTCGACAAATCACGCGCAAGCCAGGCAACAGGTGGTCATAAGTCACAAGTCAAGTCGTATAAATGGGACTTGCCGTGAGTAATACTAAAAAAATAGCATATGGTGCTTGTAATTAAAAAAATAATTAAATTATTTATGAAATCGATACCCTAATAATATCGTTTGTAAACGATGCATGTAAAGCATCGTTTCAAGCAAGCAACTCAAAAATATTCGATGTATGTTAAACATCGTTGTGTGGAACCTACTTCGCAAAATCCATAACTTTAAAGGTGACGTGACCGCCCCTCTTTGGCTGGCTATTTGTGGTTGTGCATATATCCCACGGACTACTTGATTGATCCATTAAGAAGAAGGACGACTGGTAGAAATAACGGCACCTCATTGGTCGCCTAAATTTGAATCTAGGCCGGATAAATTGGACGGCTGAGATTGAACTGCGACATTTAAGGGTTGTTGTTGACCTAATTGAGACGTTTCACAGCCGCCCGGCCAACCTACTTTGGTTGGTGATTCAGAGACGAGCAGGTAGGATGCGGGCCTTCTGATTGGATGAAATAGTAGGAGGGTGCTAGTTGATCACCATAGATCTTGCTTGATCATGCCAAGAAGGAGCCAAGCTTTTTAAATCTACCGGCCAAGTCGTGTGGTCGTGATCGTTTGGAGGCCGACTTGGATGGCATAGATTTAATTCTTTATATAAAAAAGTATCTCGACTAGCCTACTTTGGCCAATGATTTAGAACAGAGCAGGTAGGTTGGGAACGATGTGATTGGTCGCGGCAATAGATGGGTGGGTGGTCATCACAACAACACCCTATTTTTTCGAGCATGTAAGGGTTTAGGTTGGTTAATTGAGTCGGCCAGTTCATGTGTTCGTGATCAATTTGCGACTGAATTGGGCGGCCAGGATCTATTTCTTAAGAAATTAAACACTTCGACCTGCATACTTTCATTGACAATTTAAATCGGAGCTTGTAGCATAGAAGTAATGTGATTGGCCGATAGGAAAGAGGAGTGCGTGGATGCCAACATAGAGCAAGGCTGGTCGTCCATAAAAGGCGCGAGCTATGGAAAACCGGCCGGCCAAGTGGCGCGGTCGTGCTCCATCCGTGATTGACCTAATCAGTTACGGTTTCCTCTTTGTTTATTTTTCCCACTTCTATTAGGATTTCACTCATACTAGCTTTATGATGGGCTAATTCTTAGCTTGCCTAGGTTTAGTGTCGACCAATAGAGATCAATATATCGTGCATGCTCCAATTTTAGGGAAACAATCCAATTTTGTGAGTTGACACAAAATTAGGTCAAAAATTGAATTTTGTGTATTGACACAAAATTTATCAATTTAGGTGAATTTTGTATGTTAACACAAAATCACTAATTTTTCACTCTATCGAGTAATGTGGCGCTGGTCTTATTAACACATCTTGTGCGCTTCTGATCAAGTACCTTCATGCGTATCTTAGTTCAAACATGAATCCATGTTACTCAGCTAAGAATGAACATGAACGTCAAGTCAGTATTAAGAGTTCAACTAAGAACATAGCATTAGATAAATACTTAATTGGATCTATACTAGTGAGCAATTCATCTAGGAACTTGAGTTTTCACGACAAAATATTTGAACACCTGGGATTATTACAACATGCACCAATACTGTTCTGATTATTTTACATATGTATACTACTGAATTACTCAATGGATACAATAAATACTTTATATACATATATATATATATATGCACATATTTATTGAGTACATCTAGGTGAAACTTGCAAATACAGCCGCATATATATATATATAAGAAGAGGGGCATAGGCCCTCCACAGGCTTCCAGTATAATTCCTAAATTCCTTACGGAATGCAGATACATCAAAGTATAATACATTGAATACTGGAATAGTAATATCGATTTTACGGTTTTCTCCCTAAGCTATAACCACCATCAACAATCAGAATGGTTTTAAAAGATGCATCTTTACTCTTTACCTTTTACCGGGAAGCTACAACGCATAACGATACAAATAATCCAATAATTAGAGCTCCAGACGATCTACATCAGAATGCCAAGTGGTCTCCTCTTCTTGAAGATGAGATCAAGATCAATGTTGATGTTGACACAAAGGATAATGTCAGTGTTGTATGTATACTTGATAGGAATGTTTCTGACGTGTGTTGTAGTTGGCAAACTTACTTTCTGCAGGAAAGTACCCCTTTATGTGTTGAAACTCGTGGGTTCGATAAAAAAGATCTGATTGCGGTAATCTTTTTCAAAGAGTGAGGGTTCAATAAATGCCTTATAGCCCATAAACTAGATAACTATGCTAGAACCAACCAAATCTCTGAAACTTGGTTGCTCCACCCCCACCCCCGGTGTTGAAGCTGCTTTGGCAGCGGATATGTTAGTCGACTAATTGTGTTTCTTTCTTTTCTTTTTATTCCGTGGTTGTTGCTTCCAACCAGCAAAAAAATATTTTGACGATTATTAATTTGTTATAAAATTCATTGGCAATGTTAAATGGCACTATCTTCACATTTGAGTCCAACTTTGTGCACCCCTCTAAACCGGGGTGCACATTCCGGCTGCTTTTATTGGAAGATTTCTTCGATAGGAAAACCATAAAACAAGTTTCATTATTTTATTTCCATATAAAAAAATATTTTTCATTTAAAGTTTCAAGCTACGAAAATGCTATAATAAAACAAAAAAATATTTATCTATGTTCTTTCTCTATAATCAGATAGAGTTCCTATTTATGATGTTTAAAATTTAAAAGTTTTCTTAGAATGAAGAAGAAACAGAAGTGATTTATAAGAGAATAGAGAAGATGGAGATCGAGGTTTGGATCCAATTAAGAAACAAGTACAAGGCAGGAAGTGTTCTTGCTATAATCGAATAATAAACTAGGTTGCAAGATACTAGACCAAACAGGATTGGGAAGAAAAAATTATTTGGTGTTGGGTTATGGTATGATGTTTTGACAGTGGAATCAATTGTTGATCATTCACTAAATTTTTGAGAATCCATGAAGTGTTCATGTGGAGTAGTAGTCGAATAGATTAAGACCCTTAAAACAGACGCCTCTACAATGAGTGTATTCTAATTTTCGGAGAGTTGTTATAAATGTAGTCCTTTGATAATCACCCATCTTGTAGATTCAACTTTTTGAATAAATTTTCCGCGGGATTGATTTTGATGGGTTATTGTTGCTAGTCAAGATGAGTTTGTCAGTGATTATTTCTCTACTTCTAACCTGATTGATCCCTGGTATAAAAAAATCAATTGATAAAGAAGGATTACATAACACATGATCAAAAAAATATCATGACCATGAAGCAAACTTCAAAACAAAATTTGATGGTAATAGGATTCAATCTGTTAGTTTTAGGAGAAGTGGAAGAGAGAAGATGGAGAAATAAAAGGTAAGAAATTTTAACAGAAGTCGAAAATATGTCGCCCTTAATTTCGCATATTTTCGAGGTAAAATTTAGAATAATTTTTTTTAAAGAGAAACCAAAAACTCAAAACCAGTTGTTTTTATTTGGCCCAATGGGAACGGCAGGAATGTGCACCCCGGTTTTAGAGGGGTACACAAAGTAGGACTCTTGACATTTGAATGTACTTTTTCTGTAATGCTTAAATGAAAAGATATTAAAATCTTAATTTTGATAAAATGTACTCATCTGAGTATTTCAAAATAAGTAATTTCATTTTTTGCATGTTTGATATTCAGCCGCCCATAGATGTTAAGAGCTTGTTTGATATCATTTTCAAAAATAGTTTTCCAGTGTTTTAAAAACATACCCTTTTTTCCTTGTTTTCATTTTCTAAAAATTGTTTGGTGAACTGTTTTTGAAAACAAGGAAAATCAACTAAATCAGATCAAATGTAAAGATTCGTCAAGAGATAGTGATATTAGCCATGACTCACTTGCAGTCATTCCCCCGATCTCTTACTTTGTTTTGAAAATAAAAGAAGAACAAAAAAAAGAAAACACAAAAAACAATAATTCGTTGTTTTCATTTTTTCGTTTTCAAAAACAGAAAACAGATAGAAAACATTTTCTGAAAATGTCCCTACCAAACACGTTTTCTCTTGTTTTCTGTTTTATCTGTTTTTGTAAACAGAAAACTTTTTTTGAAAACTATACCCAACAGGACCTAATCTTTTGTCAAAATATTGTCAACCTCACATTATTAATAGACACATCCCTTATGATTTATCGAAGCTTTATGTAATGCTAATCTACTGTAATAAATTACTGGGCCGGGATCCTTGCATCCTCTCGTTTAGATGGAGTGAAAGGTACAAGGGTATTTTATCCTTTTTTTTTGTTAGCACAAGGGTCTTTTATCTGATTTCTCTTGTTCGTGTTCTTATTCTTTCAATGTACGTTCCCATCTTGACACATCCACAATCATGCTTCTAGTCTTGTAGACTGTCGCACAAGGAAGTAGAAAAAACAATATGGACATTGTAATAATTAAACAACTAATTATATTAGTTAAGTATTAATGCTAGATAATAAATTCAAGTATATAAGAGAGGAAGAGAGATTTTCTATTCACTTAGAAAATGGGATAACAAAAATGTAGCCTCAACAAGCCTATTTATACAAGTCTTGAGCTGGTGATTTCATAGCCACCACATGATAAGATATGTCACTATGCATGTAGTAAAAGCATGCTGTGAAAACAACCACTAGCTTTTGATGTTGGCTTCATGTAAAACTTTGCATGCCAAAGTACACCCAAGCAAGAAGGTGTTAAGCTTGCATGTGAGTCCTCATGAAAGTGGATATACACCAAATTAATAATTATATCACACTATCACAGATTACTAATTACGTATTACTCCCCCTTGGATATCCAGCCTTTCATACAGATTGCCTCATTAAAACCTTATCAGGAAAACCTAAACGAAGGAAAAAGAGTACAACTCTAGAAAATCAAATATGCGCACGTTGCCTCGTTAAAACCTAGACAGTGAAAAATCCCGAGAGAGACCAAAACCTTGACGAGGAAAAAGAGTACAACATTTCAAGTTCCAAAAATTAACTCCCCCTCATGAAAACTTTGCTGAGTTTACTGATTGTACAGATGCTGCATCCCGATTCCATAAACTAGCTTCCTGAAGATTGTTGTCGGTAAAGACTTGGTGAATAAATCTGCATAGTTTTCACACGACTGTATTTTCTGTATACATATCTCTTTATTCTTTTATAGGTGGTGTGAATAAAATAGCTTTGGTGAAATATGCTTTATTCGATCACCCTTGATGTAACCTTCTTTCATTTGTGAGATACATGTTGCATTATCTTCATAGATGATGGTTGGTACTTTCGTGACAGAAGGTAAATCACATGAACTTCAGAGATGGGTGATTAATGATCTTAGCCATACACATTCTCTGCTAGCTTCATGGAGGGTGATAATCTCGGAGTGGTTGGAGGAGGTAGCTGGAAATCTCTGCTTACACGATCTCTAGGAAATTGCAGTATCGCCACTTGTAAACACATATCCAGTTTGAGAAATGGCTTTGTGTGGATCAGAAAGATAACCTACATTTGTATATCCCATTAATTGTGAAGTATGGGATACATCCTTTGATTAAAACAATCCCAGTACCCTGAAGATATCGAAAGATATGTTTTACACCTGCCCAATGTCTCTTCGTTGGAGCAGAGCTAAATCTTGATAACAAATTAACTACAAAAGAAATATCAGGTCTAGTATATTAGGCAAGATACATTAGTGCACCAATTGCACTTAAATATGGTACTTTTGGACCAAGAAGAATTTCTTTTTCATCTTTCGGACTAAAAGGGTCATTTTTAGTGTCAAGGGATCTTACTACCATAGGAGTGCTAAGAGGATAAGCTTTATCCATATTGAAACGTTTTAAAAGTTTCTCAGTATACATCTTCTGGTAAACAAGTATGCCACTCGGATAGTGATCGATCTGCAAGCCGAGGAAAAAATTTGTTTTCCCAAGATCCTTTATCTCAAATTCTCCCTTTAAGCATTCAATCGCCTTTAGGAGTTCTTCAGGAGTTCTAACTAAGTTGATATCATCAACGTATACAGCTATAATAGAAAATCCTATTGTAGTCTTCTTTATAAAGACACATGGACAAATAGGATCATTTAAATATCCCTTAGTTATCAAATATTCACTTAGACGATTATACCACATTCGTCCAGATTGCTTTAATCATATAAATCTCTGTTAAGTTTAAGTGAATACATATGGCGTGGTTTGTTTTCAGAAAATGTAAATCCTTCCGGGATTTTCATATGTATATCTGTATCCAATTTCCATACAGATATGTTATAATCACATCCATTAAATGCATATCAAGTCCTTCAGAGACTGCCATACTAATCAAGTATCAGAACGTAATAGCATCCATAACAGGGGAATATGTTTCTTCGTAGTCAATCCCAGTTCTATGCGAGAAACCTTGTGCTACAAGTCTCACTTTATGGCGAACAACTTCATTTCTCTCATTACATTTTCTTACGAACACCCAATTGCAACCAACTAGGTTCACATTTTTAGGTGTTAGGACTGCAGGTCATAAAATATTGCGGTTAGCGAGAGTGACTAATTCTGCTTTAATGGTGCCTAATTCTTCTTTAATGGCGCCCTTCCATTTTAGCCAATCATGTCTTTCACAACATTCTTTTATGGATTGTGGCTCACAGTCATCTTTATCCATAGCAATATCAGTAGCTACTGTAAACGAAAATTTATCATCGATAAGAACCTTATTACAATCCCACATTTCTTTCTTGCATGCAAAATTTATGATTTTTTTTCATTTCCTGATACCAATTCCCTTTCAGGGGCATTTTTCTCGACTGGAGGTAATAAGTTTGGAAATGAGGATCATTCATCTATAGTCTCCTTATGAGCACTATCTTTTGTCGATTCATGTTGGATTTTCCTTTTTCTAGGAGCATAATCCTTTGAACCAATGGGGCGTCCACGCTTCAGGCGTACCTTAGATGACTTATTTGCTAGAACAGTCACGACCTGTCCAACTTTGACATTAGTACATGTCGGGACATTTTTAGCGGGTATGTATGATTTAGTTACTCTTGTCGTATCTACAAATGCATCTGGAATTTGATCGGCAATGTTCTGAAGATGGATAATCTTCTGCACTTCAATTTCTGATTGATTTGTGGGGGGGGGGGGATCAAGATGAGACAAAGTAGGTACATTCCAAGAAAGTTTACTCTGTTCTTCTGGCGGCTTAAATTCCCCCCCTAATGGTGGGAAAATTTTCTCATCAAAATGAAAATCAGCAAAACGGGCTATGAATATATCACCAGTTAAAGGCTCAATATATCTAATAATAGATGGTGAGTCAAAACCAACATATATACCTTTTCTACGTTGTGGGCCAAATTTAGTACGTTGTGGAGGTGCAACAGGCGCATATACACAACAACCAAAAACACGCAGATGAGAAACATCTAGTTGATGACCCAAAACAAGTTGTAAGGGAGAGTATTGATGATTTTCAGTGGGCCGAAGTCGAACTAAGGACGCAGCATGTAGAATAGTATGCCCCCATGCAGAAACGTGAAATTTCGTTCTCATTAACATGGGTCGAGATATTAACTGCAAATGTTTAATAAATGATTCAGCTAAACCATTTTGTGTATGAACATGAGCTACAAGATGTTCAACATCAATACCAACAGACAAGCAATATGCATCAAATGTTTGTGATGTAAATTCACCAGCTCCATCTAGCCGAATAGACTTTATAGGAAAATCTGGGAAATGTGCACGCAACCTAATTACTTAGGCAAGAAGCCGAGCAAATGCAACATTTCTTGTGGATAAGAGACAAACATGTGACAATCTAGCATATGCGTCAATTAGGACCATAAAATACTAAAAAGGTCCACACTGAGGGTGGATATGTCCACATATGTCTCCATGGATCCTCTTAAGAAAAGTTGGCGATTCAAGAATAACTTTTGTTAATGACGGTTTGAGGATCAATTTTCCCATAGAGCAAGCAATACAATTTATATCTGTGGTTAACAAAAGCGTCTGGTTTTGCAAAGGATGTCCTTGGGAGTTCTGTACAATTCTACCCATCATGGTAGATCCTGGGTTCCCTAGTGGGTCATGCCAAAGCTTGAACATTTTTGGATCATTAAACTTCTGTTTTATGACACTATACGATTCAATAGCTTTGATTGTTGTAAGATTAAACTCAGAAGAGATAGCTGCAAGCTTCTCTACAACACGTTTCTGGCATGTGTCAGATAGTGTGATAGACAAGTACTCAGTATCATCTTCACTTATTGTTTCTAAATGATATCCATTTCGGCGAATATCTTTGAAACTTAACTGATTTATCAAGGATCTCGGAGAATACAAGGCATCATTGATTCTCAGTTCTGTACCTCCTGGTAAGATAATATTGGCTCTTCCGGAACCATCTATTAAATTTGTTGAACCAGAGATAGTGTTTACTTTTGACTTATGTCCTTTTAAATCAGTAAAATATTTATTACTGCGCAATATTGTATTAGTCGTTCCTCAATCTACCAAACAAATATCTTCACCATCAAGATTAATTTTTGATAGATTACTTCTGGAATCCATACCCTTCTCAACAAATATAATACATGAACAACATAAATTTAATAAAACATACGTCGTATATTAAACATGTAATTATACTTACAAAAGATAGTACACAAGCCAAAATACAAACTTAGAACACATACAACTATGTTATAAAATTTACAAAATTCACAACTAGTATACAAAACTAGTTAAGTTCTTCATCATCTGACTTATTAAGAAAATCAGATATGTCCCACTTCCCTTCTTCTGACTTTTTAAGAAAATCAAAGTCTAAGTGGGGAGAACTAGTAGAAGCCTCATTGGTCTCTATAAGATTTGTCTCAATATCAACTGCGGTCCGCTTCAGGGATGCTTGATATAGACTAACAAGATGTTTGGAACTACGACAGGTACGTGACCAATGACCAGTCATACCACAATGGTAACAAACATCTTCCTTGTTCTTTATAGGTTTGTAAGACGAATCTTTTCATTTATCTGGCTTCTGCTCTTTCTTTGGGGTGCCATCTTTCCACTCCATGTTAAGGGTGGGACTTGGGTTGGGTCAACCCACCCAACCCATGCCCAACCCGAATGTTGGGTGGACATGGGAAACGTATTTCAAAACTTTGGGCAAGCTTGGGCATAAATTTTATGAACCCGAGTTAAATTTGGGCAAGCATGGGCATAAATATTTCTAACTCAAACAACCCGCCCAACCCAAAGAACTTTATATATGATATTTTTTATAATTAGTATTATCATCTATTTATAGAAATTTTAGATATTATCTTCAAATCTATTAATCAAAATATAAATTATATCTATCTCATTAATCATTCGATATGAAAAGAGTTTATATTATTGTAAATAATATTCAGTTATTTGGAAATTTAAAATAAATGGAGCAATTAAATCTTATTATTACTAAATTTATTATTATGATAGTAACAAACTTGTATGTCTAGTGGAACTTGGGCCAACCCGAGGAACCCGGGGAACCCGAGGAACATAACTTGGGCGGACTTGGGCAACACCTCAATGGGTTCCACGGGTTCGATGGGCAATCTGGGCAAAGAATTCCTAGCTCGGGTCTACCTTGGCTAATCCTTCTAACCCGCCCAACCAACCCAAGTCCCACCCCTACTCCTGGTGGTTTGGCTTGAATAGTGAATTTTTGTCTTGGTTCTTTTTATTACCACGACCACGTTTCCCTTTACCCTTATTATTACCCCGTCCATTACCATTGGTAGAACTCGTTTTCGCATGTGCTTCAGGCACAGAAACAGATCCCACAGAACGAGATTCATGATTTCTCAATAATAATTCATTATTTTGTTCTGCAACAAGCAAACATGGAATCAACTCTGAGTATTTCTTAAAACGACGCTCTATGTATTGTTGCTTCAAGATCGATAAAATCAGATAGAGTTCCTATCAGTGTTTGATATAATATTCTCATTTGAAATGATCGAGGGTGAACCGTATGCTTATAAATAATCACAAGTTTGATGTACATAAAGTTTAGAAAACCTAGCTAGTTTAGGGCCTATACAAATTATTTGAGGCCTACACAAATTTTGTTCCCAACTAGAAGAAGGATTAGAGGTGTCTAAACTGGATGAAACTACCAATTTATCCTCAATTAAATATTAGTACTATAAATTTACCCTCATTAAATCTTAGTACTAAAACCTAATTCTTTCCATCTCATTTCCTTTTTGTCTCTAACAACCGATTCGTCTACTAGTCTCCCTCTTTTTATCTTTCATTTGCAAACGAAAACATTGTAGACTATTGACGATCCAAAAAAAAACGATCAATTCTTTTATATAATGTAGAAACCAAAAACAACAAGATTCAAACATTCCAGTAGATTTACTTATCCTAGTGAGAGTGATTCAGGAATGATCCACAATGCCATATTTTTTTTTAATAAATATCTAACGTAGAATATGTCAACTTTTGGTAAAGGATCTATTGACAACCTATTAATTTGAAATAGGATCAGGGAGTACAATATGTGTTCAAGGTTCTTTATGAGGTAATGTGTCGCCAGATTGTATTCCAAGTGAAGGTAGGAACATACGGAAGTGACAAAAAGTCCAAGACTTTTGAAGTTACCAAACCCTTCGTTAAGACGAATTGCTGGGCACAATACTTTGTTGAAGATTTAATGGCAGAGGTTCTCATATATACAATCCCTTCGAAATGGTAATGGGTACACATTTTAAACATTGTCATCTAATGGGTGTTGGAAAATTACAGGAAAATCATGTCACATTGGATAGTTTGTATCATTTATTCGATGTAAAAAAATACTATTATCTGCCTATTTGGAGGATCGACAACATGACCATGATAGATGAGTCAGCTGGAACGAAATAGGAGCATGTGGAGACTTTTATGGACGATATTGATCAATTGATTTCACTGAGATGAGCGCTGCTGACGACATATTTTCAAAAAATATTTAAAATTCCATGTTCATGTAGAGTATTATCTCATTATAAGCAATGAACTTAAATAAAAAAGTGTCTGGAAGTTAAGATTATATTTCTTTCGTTTGAGCAAATCTCCGGCGGTAAAATATTAAAGGAGAAAAAAAGAAAAAAAAAAGAGGAAAATCCCAACTATTTTTATGACAAACACACATTAAATCATAAGGAGTTGATAAGTATTTGGGACACAAATTATACGATATATTAAAAATGAACCAACATCATGGCCCGTGCCGTTACGGCACGGGTTAAGGGCTAGTATTACAATAAAAAAAAGTATTATAAAAAAAAAAATTGATGACACTATGTAACTTTTCTTCCGTCTATGTTACTTTTATTTATTTTTGTTTATTTTGTAAATAAAATATGTGGATCTTGTGTTTTTGAGTTTGTTTGGTGATAAAACGTTTTCGGTGAATGTTTGATAAGATCCTTATTTTATATTTTTGATCTTTTTGTCTGAATTTCTTTTTCATAAATATCATTCTGTTAAATTTTGTTAAATTTTTTTTTCTGTTATTTTGTTAAGAATATTTGTTGATGGTGTGTTATGACATTAAAACGTTTTTTTTACTATTTTTTTGGACCGAGAAGCACTTTTCATATATTCATTATGATTTTATTTGTTTAACCTAGATTAGTTACTCACAAGGATTTGTTTGTTTCTTTAACTTAATGTTTTTTTAGTTATTGTTTTTTATCATTATGTCATAACACTTATTTCATTTTGGATCTATACTGAATAAAACGTCTGACCAGGCCTACAGGAATTAAATGCATTTTCTATTTGGAGACTGAAATTTGCAGCGGTATGTTACCTTTATTGGTATAACTTACTTTAACAACAAAAGAAGACACACCAAAGGAGGGGGTTTTGATTTTGACATTGGTCGTCATATTTGCATGCCAAAAAAAAAAAAAAAATCAACCGTCGGATCTAAATTTATTTTGGTGTGTGCACATGGGGGGCTAGGCGTCATACTATAAAAGTACCTCAAACGCGGGGACCTAATAATGAAACTAAAATAAAAACATTATCAAACCGTTTCACACCTGTCATGAATATAAGTAAACAACCATCACTTTCTTATTCTCTTTCTCTTTTTCTTTTGTAGAACCACCTGCACTTTCTTATTCACTCTCTCACTCTCTCTTGTTAGTCATGTCCTTCAATATTTTCGATGGATATATTATCTAGTAAGGTTTCAAAGGTTACAAAGGGTTCGGTTGATGATATCTTCGCCTTTCTCAAATCACAAATCCTCACTCGGATAATAACTCGATGAATGAATGTCTAGAGCTTATTAAGTCAGGGTTAAGAATATCATGGAAAATTGTAAACTTCACAGATTCAAAATGGGATGTTAAGACTAGTGATCTTGTTGGGATTCTTGAAAATTACACAAAAGTAGTGGATGATTATAACTCTGTTTAGTATATGGCAAAACTTGATGAACTCAGAAGCAGAATTACCCAAAGACTTAACAATATACAAAATATTGCCATTGATATCGTGTTAAGGATGGATCCAATTTCTAAAATTAAAATATTTACAGTCGCTGAGTGTGTTGAAATCATTGAAGCTATGCATGATGTATTAAAGGGTAATACTATTCTTCACGAGCACTTTTACAATGATCTATGGCCCGTGTTCCGTACTACAAAAATTTCTTCTTACAGTACTGTTATATCGGTTAAACCTCGACTTTCGATTAAAGATTCAAAATCTACTCATGCTATTCACTTTTTAAGACTGGTTTTGGTGCTGAAGAGTTGAAACGTGATAATCATTCTATACTCACTATTGATCAACAACGTCTAACTATCGTTAGTTTCGAACTTCAGCTGGGATCTTTTGTTTTTGTGGTCTCAGACATCTCTGATGACACTTTGTAAGTTTTCTTATGTCTATGTTAATTTTATTTATTTTTGTTTATTTTGTAAATAAAATATGTGGATCTTGTGATTTTTGAGTTTGTTTGGTGATAAAACGTTTTCTCTGAATGTTTGATAAGATCGTTATTTATTTATTTTTGATCTTTTTGTCTGAATTTCTTTTACATAAATATCATTCTGTTAATTTTTGTTAAAAATATTTTTTCTGTTATTTTGTTAAGAATATTTGTTGATGGTGTGTTATGACATTAAAATTTTATTTTACTATTTTTTTGGACTGGGAAGCACTTTTCATATATCCACTACGATTTCATTTGTTTAACCTAGATTAGTTACTCAGAAGGATATGTTTGTTTCTTTAACTTAATGTTTTTTTAGTTTTTTTTTTACTTATTTCATTTTGGATTTATACTGAATATAACGTCCGACCAGGCCTACCCGAACTAAATGCATTTTATATAATGCGGAAGTAAAGTAAGTAACACAACAAGATTTTGTTAACGAGGAAACCGTAAATGCAGAAAAATCCCGGGACCTTGTCCAGTTTTGAATACTCTCATAATTAAGCCGCTATACAAAATCTAATATCAAATTCGTATAGTTGAGACCAAGTAGGCTACCCATAGTTACTTAATTTCCTCAGTATCCATGCGCCTTCGATTTCTAGGGTCACGCATGTGAATAACAAGTCCTTTGGATCGTATTCCAAACAACAAAAGAATAATCTATTAGATAACCACTTTAATCAATCTTTGCAAAAAGATATTATGAGCTATTGGCATAGGCTCTCCCGTTTAAACTAATAAACTTCTTTGATTTGTAAGATCAACTTAAACTTTGATTATCAAAATAACCAATTTATAGATTCACAATCAATCAATATAGAACTCAAAGAGTAACTATAAAGCGATGCCGATCTTACACAACTAGACAATCAAGTCTATCAAAGATAAACACGATTCTAATTGGATCCCAGCCGATCAAGGTATGTGCACTTAAATCATAAGATACGAAAACTAATAAGAAAATCTTTTTCGTTTTCAAGTCCTCAATAGTATTATTAATAACCTGCACAATACAACTTGAATCCTCTTGTGATCAATCACACACAGAACGGAGTCTGTTAATAATAGATTATCTCAAGATGTCTTTAGATATGAGAATGGTTCTAAAGATCCCTCGATACTTTGATCTAGTTTGAGTGAGCCTTATATCAGAAGTGAAGGTTCTCAAGAATAAACAAACTAGGTGCAATCAAAGTTTCAACAACCGTTAGTCAATCAAATCAATAATCGAAAACTAAAATAATAATTGCAATTATCTAGTTTCCCACCAATAATATTTTTCAGGGGATATGCTTTAATTGATGGTAATTAAAACATATTGATGAAAATCATAATTAAATACTTTTCAATATTTCGGACCAGGATCACCTTGAGCATCAAAGAATATCTTTGAAAAATAAATAATAAGATTTATGTACATGTTCAAATATGTCGACATCTGGAAGCTTCTCATCTTGAAAAACCCAAAACCCTAATTCACAGACACCATAAAGAAATATGTGAACCATGGATATTGGTTTTTACATGGAACCGATTAAACCATCACTCCAATATATGTTGTGACCGGTTATAACATGATTCCCACTATAGGATGTAATCGGTTACACCTTGCTCCATAAAGTAGCTTGTGACCGGTTATATCTTGCTTTTCAAAGGTAGCTTGCGACCGATTACAACTAACTTCTCAATTCATCTTGTGACCGGTTATACCTTGGTTTCCAAAGTAACTTGTGATCGGTTACAACTTGCATTCCAATATAGCTTGTGATCAGTTACACCTTGAATTCCAAGTTACTTGTGACCAATTTCGACTAGCTATATGTCATAAGCTATGACCGGTTATACCTCAAGTCTCAACAAATTTAAGATAGGTTCTACCATAGTCATCTTCCATTGGTCATCCAAAAGATATTCAATGAATAATAAGACCAATCATGATATCCCTTTAGATTATGAAAACAAGTTCATACATATACTTCCTTAAATTAATGTAAAGATAGATAGTTTTCTAAAATCACACCTATATGATGCACACGTAATCAAATAACTATATACAATAGATTATGTAGATGTCTTATTTACAAAGTTCCAAAAGATAAGCGTTTATACTTCGTAATATGTTTCCTTGATACTTTGATTATACTATTATGATCAAGTCTCACCACTAGAGTATTATATACAATATATACATCTTGGAATGTTATGTTTTCAATATAGCACGACTTGAAAGATATGTTAGGAATGGGAAAAAAGATCAAGCCAATATTACTAACCTCAAGTGGAAGGATGATGTTGTCGTTACTTCTTCTCATTCTTCAGGTCTTCGGAGTAATACTTGTATGTATCAACTTTTCTAGACTTTCTAGTCTAACCTAAACGAAGTTGACACTAGTATTTAATCGAGCGACTCCAGATGGGTTTTGAAACTAAAATATGACAACCAAACTTGACATACCAACGCTTGGTGAGTTATCCGAGCTATGCTCTAACAAGTGTCTAGGGGACAATATCAGAAAAAGGTTGGTCATTACTAACACGAACTTCAATTAGGACTCAAATTTCACCACCTCACCCAACTTTTCCCGTCACCCTGATATCTTTAGTAACCCAAAACACGCAACATAACCTAAAATTTGCTTGTAGCCAAAACTTTACAATTTGACCCGAAATAATTTTATCACCAATATTTCGGATAATTAAAGGAGGCTCCGCATTCTAATTTGTTTAATTATTGAGAAAAGTATATCGTGATCCAAAATATGCTATGTTACCCCAGTTTACTTAGTTATCCAAAACTACCTCATCAGTACAAAAATTACCATGTGTCGCAAATATTGCTCCAAGATCAAGATTTTCATTGTGAATCATGCATTTTTCTAGTAATCCATGCTCAAAACCTTTCCATAAATTCTGCCGACAGAACCTTAAATTATCATTGTAAACACGCAAATCTATGTCATAGTTTTAAATCAATCACAGTGATCAAAAAATTGCTACGTGGCCAAAAATATATCTCAAGGACGACAAGTATTTGTTTTGTTGACTAATATTTTGGGCAAAGTCGTAACGAAAGTTCCACCATTATAGCCCAAAACAGGTCATCGCGACACAAAATATATTTTGGGACTCAAAATTTTTCGACATACCCCGATTTTATTTTTATCTAAAATGTAGGGTTGTTATAAAACTTTGAATTCCTTAAAAAGCAAGATTGACTCATAAGAGCATCTCCAATATTGGGTTCTAAATTTTTTTTGCGGAATATTATTTATACCTTTATTTATAAAAGTTTATATACATTTTGGAGAATTTATTATTTTTTGCTTAGTTTACCATTTTAGCCCATCACCTAAGACCCGTAGTTTAGTATTTTACCCCATCACCTAAAAATTGCTTAGTAACTCAAAATATTCCACGTTGTTAATTTTTTCTTGGTGACCCATATAAAACCATGACGTATTAAGATTCTTCTAGAAACGAATAAACTATTATCACTCACGTATTAAGATTCTTCTAGAAACGAATAAACTATTATCACTCACGTATTAAGATTCATTTATGTTTTTTCTTGTTAAGTAACATCATCTATTTTGGTATAAACAATCTTAAAAAAAAATCACATTATAGCAAAATCACAATTCATATTATATGCATTGTCAGTGTTTGATAAAATATTCTCATTTGAAATGATCGAGGGTGAACCGTATGCTTATAAATAATCACAAGTTTGATGTACATAAATTTTAGAAAACCTAGCTAGTTTAGGGCATATACAAATTATTTGAGGCCTACGCAAATTTTGTTCCCAACTAGAAGAAGGATTAGAGGTGTCTAAACTGGATGAAACTACCAATTTATCCTTAATTAAATATTAGTACTATAAATTTACCCTCATTAAATCTTAGTACTAAAACCTAATTATTTCCATCTCATTTCCTTTTTGTCTCTAACAACTGATTCTTCTACTTGTCTCCCTCTTTTTATCTTTCATTTGCAAACGAAAACATTGTAGACTATTGACGATCCAAAAAAATAATCAATTCTTCTATATAATGTAAAAACCAAAGCCAACAAGATTCAAACATCCCAGTAGATTTACTTATCCTAGTGAGAGTGATTCAGGAATTGGTAAAGTGATTCAAAACAAAGAATCAAAAAAGAAAATGATTATTGAAGACGAAGCAACTTTGAGCGCAATACAAGCAGAATAAATGGCTCGAATTACTTTTCTATCAACCCAATCCTATGAATTAGGTTTGAACAACATGATCAATCAAAAATTGAAAATTTCGAAATCAAAGTTTTCAGAGTTTCCCAGAATCGATATGCGCTAATGTATTCATAAATAGATTTTTTCACGACTAGTGAATGAGCTTGAATGATGTGCAGTTGATTACTGGCCTAAGCATAACAGGTAATGTCCAAATGATGTGCAGTTGATTATTGGCCTAAGCATAGCATGTAAACCTATGAGGGGGCGCGACTAGTGAATGAGCTTGAATGGGATAAGATTTACAATTTCACCAAGGAGGTGTTCAGTTGGGATGATGAGAAAACTAAGTCGGAGATGCTAATTGGTCAAGCAAAGCAGAAGATATTCCTTCTCGCGAGCTTGAGGGACCAATTCATGGGTACAAAGAAGCTTCGTACATAAGAAAATTTGATTCCGGAATGTATCGAAGTTATTGCCCATGCATATGTTCTTTACATCTTGGGAGATATTATCTTCCCCGACGTTACCATTTCCCGTGTGAACGCCAACTATATTACGATGTTGCAACCATTACACAAAGTTTTCGACTACTCTTGACAAAGGCTTCTAGGGATTGAAGAAACCAAATCGGAGGGGATACGTCTCTTCTGTAGGTGAAGATATGTATGCACTTCCCAAAGTTTGCTAAAAGGGCTTTTGTGAATAAGTACTGGGACGGTTCTTGTTATGGAGACCGATTTATCTTCAATAGTAATATGAAGTCCCAAAGGGAGGAATATCTAGAGTTGAGACACTAATTGGACAACTTGAGGACGAAATATGTTGTCTTTAATCCTTACAAGGAAGCATTTGCTCAAAGAAAGAAGGTTTGTTGCGAGGATCAATGTTATTTTGGGCCTCTATTTCACCCCAATGATATGTAGTGTACAACTCGACGAGAGCGGGAATACAATATGTCGGTGTACAAGATATCACAGTATCTGTCAAGTTTAAATTGGACAAATGTTTTTATAAATCTCATGATAACGATATTGAGGGTGTTCATGACCCTGTACCAACATTTGCAGATTAGGATAATAGAAGGTACAACATGCATGTGGTAGATGGCTACCCCAAAAAAGATGATGAACCAACTCTGGATTGCATGCCTTGGTACTTCTGCATTTCTCATACTCGCGTGATACGTGTAGAGGAAAGGCCCCTCATTAAGGACCGAAATAAAGCTCTCAAATTCCTTGTGCACATTTTACTCATTTATGGTTTTCAAATGATTTATTGAATGTTCGTTATTTAAAATAAAAAAAGTAAAGGCAAATCGGGAAATTAATAAACAAAGCAAGGGTATGTATAGGGAAAGGAGTAAAGGTTAAGGAGAATGAAGAAAAGTTTGCAGAATTCAACGGTCTGAAAGATGAAAATGTGGGTGCGAAGTTTGGGGAAGTGGTGGAGAAGACAAAACAAAATAGGAAGAAATCCATTTTGAAAAAGAATACTCGGGGTGAATCGAGTGCCGCCCAACATGATATCGGCAAATAAATACCTCCTAAATGAGGGTGAGGTGGTCGTGGACGTGGTGGTCATGGTGGAGATGTTGTTGGTGATGAAGATGATAATGAAATTTTTTGTTTTCCAAACTTATGTGTTGTACTTATGGTCAAATTATGTTAGATTATGTCTGTTTTTCTATGAAAGAATGAATTTGGTTGGCTTTGATAATTGTTGTGTTTTCCTAAGACCCGAAAAAAGAACTACAATTTGGGCGAAAAAATTAGGATTCTGGCAGTTTATTTAGACACAATCAATTTAAGTGTACCTTCATAAAAACCGATTATAGCTTTTATACATGGTTATAATTTGAGAATCGGTCTTTACTGTTCATGTTTACCACATACACTGATTATAAAAATTTTATTCCCTTGTTTTGCCAGGGTTTAGAATCTGTTTATATCGATATTATCAAAGGCCTATTCTGAGAAACAAAATAATCCATAAGTTTGACAACCTACCAGAATCATCCTATGTGGTAAACCATATAATACGTTTCCTATAAGCAAAAGTGCCACTTTTTCTTTATGTTTTTTAATAGGAATCAGATTACGTGGGCTTCCCTATAGACCGATTGGATTGTGTCACGATAAATTTTATATGATTTTGTAAGGCCAAAATTGGTATGTGTGTACATTGTTAAAATCCGATTATTTGAATTGATTTCAAAATAACTAGCCGTTGAGTACTAATCTATATATGGAAAACCTCTTTCCCAAGCATATTTTGTCCAAACTTGCAACTTTGAGCCACTCCTACTTCATAAACTACTCACATAGAGCTTGGAAAATGGAATGGGATCCTGAAAAAGATATGAAGCTTGTGAAATCGTTCATTCCAGTCTTCCGCAAATGTCTAAATGAATTATATTTAATATTCTGGAAGAGTCAAAGAGTTCTATTATGAGCTTACCGGAGATTGAGAGACTTAACATTCAAATTCGACTACATCAAAATAGATATGCGAGAGTTCCGTAAAATTAGAAGAATGGTTACCGACAATCATCCCAAAACTTCTCATAGAGATAAAGTGAGTAATTTGAGATGTTTATCCCTTTTTCATCTTTTGAATTTTGCATATTTTGAATACGTAATGGTGAATGATGGTTCATGCACGTGGGGAAATATAAAGTGATGAACAAACATGCTTGGAGGTTCACTAATGACGTATTTGTCATATGTAATGCACTAATTTCCTAGACTATGTAATGTGCTGATTTCCCAATACTATGAATAAATATTTTGTATGTGAAAGTATGACATGATCGATCAATGTGTACATTCACATTCTCAGTTTCTTACAATTGGTCTATATAGTAGTTTATGCAAAAGCGGGGGCATAACAACCATGCCCAATATTTTGCTTAGCAATCTGTATGGACTAACTCAAATATACTTTTAAGAGAATCAACTAGACAGTCAGACTCAATCTTAATAAAAGTATATCAAAGAGTCATATCTCAATATCTCGATTCAATCCACACTCAAACAAATAGGAATTTGCGATCCTGATTGAATACAAGAGAAATAACTTGAACGGTACCAAAGACCAATGTTCAAGGATCAATCAATTTCAATCAACAACCAAAGGTTGGATTTACCAATTGATCAATTCAACGCACAACCTGTGATACTTCAATTATATAACAAAATATAATGCGAAAAAGAAGTAACACATACATCAAAAGTTTTGTTAACGAGGAAACCGCAAATGCAGAAAACCCCGGGACCTAGTCCATATTTGCACACTACACTGTATTAAGCCGCTACAGACACTGGCCTACTGCAAAGCTAACTTCGGTATAGACTGTAGTTGAACCCTAATCAATCTCACACTGATTCAAGGTACAATAATGTTCCTTATATCTCTGATCCTAGCAGGATACTACGCACTTGATTCCCTTAGCTGATCTCACCCATATCCAATAGTTGTTACGACCCAAAGTCGGAGACTTGATAAACAAATCTGTCTCACACAGAAAAGTCTATTGAATAGATAAATCTGTCTCCCATAGATAAACCTACGAGTTTTGTTCGATCTTTTGATAAATCAAGGTGAACAAGAACCAATCGATAACCCAGACTTATATTCCCGGAGAACAACCTAGAATTATCAATCACCTCACAATAATCTTAATCGATTAACGAAACAAGATATTGTGGAATCACAAATGATGAGTCGAAGATGTTTGTGACTACTTTTCTATCTTGCCTATTAGAGATATTAATCTCTAGCCAATCTTACGATTGTACTCAACACGATAGAAACAACAAAATCAGATCATGCAACTATAGAGAAAATAGTTGGGTCTGGCTTCACAATCCAAATGAAGTATTTAAGTCGTTAACCTACATGATTTCGTGAAAACCTAAGGTTAAAGGAAAATCGACTCTAGTTTATGCAACTAGTATCACACATGAGGTGTAGGGATTAGGTTTCCCAGTTGCTAAAGTTCTCCTTTATGTAGTCTCCAAATCAGGGTTTGCAATCTAAGTTACCTTGGTAACAAAGTATTCAGTATTCACCGTTATATGAAAACCTAATTATTTTCAAGATAATATCTTTCAATCGTTATATCGAACTTAGCTTGTTATACACAAATGAAATGCACTTTCATTTATGTTTGGGTAACCGTACCTAAACGTGTACACTTAGTTGGTTCAACAATAGTTAACCAATGGTTAGCCATATGAGCACTTTCATATCAACCTTATTCATCTTCATCATAACTAGTTCAAGTGACTCTAATGAATTAGTTAGAGAGTTGTTCAATTGCTTAGATCTCATAGAAGTATACAAGACACAATTGAAGAAAAATCGATTTTGATTCACTCGAATCAATTCATGAACATTATAGCCACGGTTTGCAAAGATTGTATTCCTTATTATATAAATGTTTTAGTTCATAAACAAACCGATTTTAGAAAGTAACCTACCTAAGTACGCAAACAGCTACGCATACTTAAGTAACCGGATTAAGTTTGTTTGTCACTTTCAAACTCTAGCATAAATTCACGGACGTGAACTTTCCGCCAGTACTCACCCGGATTTCCAACAACCGCCAGTGCGCGTACGGTACACATACTTCAGGTTCCCATTTTTGAACTTTACACAAATGTGAGAACATACTATGTTTATATCCAAATATGGTTACATGTTCTAAACTCTAATTTCAATCCTTGATACTTTCTTAGAGGATGTTATATAGTTGTTATTCACAAACTATTTTTCATCAAAGCGATTTTCAAGTTATTGAAATAATCAACATGACTTTATTCACGAGTAAAGATGAACTTGGCCAAAGCGAAACCTTACCAACACATATTTCGAGGCATAGATAAGTGAGTTAAACTCGGATTGAAATTACACATGTGTATAATTGAAGTCTATATAGCAATACGACTTTTGTCTCAAAAAAAGGAGATAGAGTAGATAAAATTTTGAGTGATAGATAAGTTCAAGTATCCACATACCTTTTTGTTGATGAAGTTCCATAATTTTCCTTGAGTAGTTCTTCGTCTTCATTTGATGAATGTAGTGGAGTCTAAAGCTCAACTACACTTACTATCCTAATCCGAGACTTTGCTATAGACTAAAAATCAAGACTTATAGTTTTGGAAATTAAACTTAACAAACAAGCTTGAGATAGCAACGCTTGCGAGTTCAACCAAGCAATGCTCTAATAGTTTAAATGAACCGATTCGAGGTGTTCTCCATGAATGGAAACATCAACCCACACCGGTCTACGAGTATATGAACATCCAACGATTCTTGGTTGATTTTTTTCAGAAAAGATCAAATTTTTTCATGTGTTGGTGATGAATTAACACTAGTTAATTTCTAAGTTTACAAGATTAAACATCTTTTAATAAACAGAATCAACACTACTTAATCAGGGGTAAATTAGCCGTTAAGGAAAACAGTTGGTAACGGTTTTTCCATTTTTCTTCAAAATGTCTTTTTTTCTTCTTCTAGTGATAAGCCTCAAATAATTTGTATAGGTCTAAAACTAGCGAGGTTAGAAAACCTGCGAAATTATGAATATCGTTGAAATTCAATTTTTATAAAGATAACAAAATCTAATAAAATTATTGTTTTAACTGGGAGACTCAAACCTTATTCTTGTGCCTAAATGCAAGGCTTCTGAAGTTTTACAATGTTTTGTATAAAGTGGTCACCAAATTAATAACTATAAGGTTACATCCTTTCATGAATAATATGATTGCTCATAATCAATCGACCTTTATCCCAGACAGAAAAGTTATGGATAACATTATCACTGCAAAAGATCTTAACCATTCTATGAGAAATTCTAAATCTATTATGGGATCCTTTGCTTTTAAGCTCAACATCAACAAAGAATTCGATAGGGTTGACTAGACTTTCTTAAAACATAATGTTATGAGGATTGGTATAAATGGACCTCTTTTAGTTCTGATCATGAATTTTTTATGGACCGCCTCCTTTTTTATTCTTGTTAATAGATCTCCAGTGGGTTTGTTCTATGGGAAGAGAAGAATTAGATAGGTATGCCTTCTCTCGATCTACCTGCTTATTCTTATCTCTCAAGGCCTGTCATGGCTTATTGAAAAAATGGAACATGTTAATCTTTACAACCGGAATTGACTAAACAAATATGCTCCTTTTGTTAGTCATTTAATGTTCGCGGATGATCTAATATTTTTTGGTTTCCTCAATGAGAATACTATCACCACGCTACAAGACATCCTTCACATCTACACCAACTGGTCGGGACAGAAAAACAACTTCTAAGAGTCTTCTATTTACTTCAGCAAATGTGATTTTCCTACAAGATATGTGGATATTTCTCGAAGATTAGGTATCCAAATTATGAAGCTCGGCGAAAAATACTTGGGTGTCTACATCTTAAAAGAAGATAAGGCGTGTGCTTCTTTCAAGTTCCTAGAATAAAATATGGAGTTGAAGATCGCTAATTGAAAGAGATATTTCCTCAATCATGCTGGGAGATCTTCTTTTATTCAAGGGGTTTTGGCACTACTCCCTCCTTTCTATATGTCCTTATACATTCTCCCCAAACCAACTATAGGAAGACTCTTTAGAATTATTAGGTCTTTCTGGTGGGGGAATAACAAAGACCAAAGAAGAATGCACTTCAGAGCAGAGAGAAAATTAAATGATACCAAAGCTAATGAGGGTCTGGGTCTTAGAAAGATGGAAGACATTAACAAGTCTCAAATATGAAAATTGATATGAAGATTCTTAAATGACCAGCAGAGTTTGTGCTTTGAGATATTGAGGGTTCAGTATGCGAAGGATAATAAATTTGGAGATGTAAACAAATTAGTAAATATACCAGCACTCATGGAGCTATGTTAACTGTGAGAAACATTATGAATCATGGTTGTTGCTGGAAAGTTGGAAATTGAGCTGCAATTGCTACATGGTGTGATCCCTAGATTTCTAATTTGCAAGGATCCAAACCTATCTCAAATATAGAAAAACCCAATGTAAACCATATGGTTCAAGACTCTCTACTAAATAATCGTTGAAGATGGGATTGTGATAAGCTTAATAATACCTTCACCCCCTGGGATGTAGCTCAAATTCCGAAAGATCCTTGTCTCTGATGATTTAACAGAGGACAATTTGATGTGAACGCTCACCAACAAAGGAGATTTTACTTCTAAGTCCTTCCATATGCTTCTATCCAGCCTTAGAGGTAATACATATAATCCCACTCACTCCGCCTTTTATGGAAAAAGAGGATTAGAAAACTAGGCCAACTAAAGTTCATAATTTCATATAGAGAATTATTCACAATGGGATTGGGGTTCTATCAAATGTTGGTCGATTTATTAGAAATTACGACATGAAGTGTAAATTCTATGGGATGCATGAAGAGACTGTAAATCACTTATTCCTAGGTTGTAGCTCAACTCAGTCCTTGCTATTTTTTTCTCACATATCTCTTAGAATGGATGACCATCCATATTTATCTATCAAAGGACTGCTCGCTTGTTTATTAACTATCAAAGATGGTGGAGATGCTTTAGGATCGTTTGCATGTTTATTTTGGTATTGGTGTAAACCGCCAGACCAATACCCTGATGAACATACCCCAATTGTAACATGTTTGATATCTCGAGTATTTTTGGTAGAGAGTGGCTCTTAGTCGTGATTTGCATGACTAAGTAGGCGTGCCTATAAGGCTAAAGCCTACTTGCACAACTATTCCTACCTATATGATAAAGTCCATAAGATATGGAGCAAGTCGTATCACGACTAATAATGAAGAGTGAAGCAAGTAATGCATGGTAGTTGCAGAGTAGCCCACCACTATGACATACGAGAAGTGTTCATGAAGAGTGGAAGAATGAATACATGATTATTCCAGCAACTACCATATATCGTGAGTCTTGTTTTTAAAACTCCCATGTAAAGAATTATTTCGACAAATCACGCGCAAGCCAGGAAACAGGTGGTCATAAGTCACAAGTCAAGTCGTATAAATGGGACTTGCCGTGAGTAATACTAAAAAAATAGCATATGGTGCTTGTAATTAAAAAAATAATTAAATTATTTATGAAATCGATACCCTAATAATATCGTTTGTAAACGATGCATGTAAAGCATCGTTTCAAGCAAGCAACTCAAAAATATTCGATGTATGTTAAACATCGTTGTGTGGAACCTTCTTCGCAAAATACATAACTTTAAAGGTGGTGTGACCGCCCCTCTTTGGCTGGATATTTGTGGTTGTGCATATATCCCACGGACTACTTGATTGGTCCATTAAGAAGAAGGACGACTGGTAGAAATCACGGCACCTCATTGGTCGCCTAAATTTGAATCTAGTCCGGATAAATTGGACGGCTGAGATTGAACTGCGATATTTAAGGGTTGTTGTTGACCTAATTGAGACGTTTCACAACCGCCCGGCCAGCCTACTTTGGTTGGTGATTCAGAGATGAGCAGGTAGGCTGCATGCCTTCTGATTGGATGAAATAGTAGGAGGGTGCTAGTTGATCACCATAGAGCTTCCTTGATCATGCCAAGAAGGAGCCAAGCTTTTTAAATCTACCGGCCAAGTCGTGTGGTCGTGATCGTTTGGAGGCCGACTTGGATGGCCTAGATTTAATTCTTTGTATAAAAAAGTATCTCGACTAGCCTACTTTGGCCAATGATTTATAACATAGCAGGTAGGTTGGGAGCGATGTGATTGGTCGCGGCAATAGATGGGTGGGCGGTCATCACAACAACACCCTATTTTTTCGAGCATGTAAAGGTTTAGGTTAGTTAATTGAGCCGGCCAGTTCATGTGTTCGTGATCAATTTGCGACTGACTTGGGCGGCCAGGATCTATTTCTTAAGAAATTAAACACTTCGACCAGCATACTTTTATTGACAATTTAAATAGGAGCTTGTAGCATAGAAGTAATGTGATTGGCCGATAGGAAAGAGGAGCGCGTGGATGCCAACATAGAGAAAAGCTGGTCTGCCATAAAAGGCGCGAGCTATGGCAAACCGGCCGGCCAAGTGGCGCGATCGTGCTCCATCCGTGACTGACCTAATCAGTTACGGTTTCCTCTTTGTTTATTTTTCCCACTTCTATTAGGATTTCACTCATACTAGCTTTATGATGGGCCAATTCTTAGCTTGCCTAGGTTTAGTCTCGACCAATAGAGATCAAGATATCGTGCATGCTCCATTTTTAGGGCAACAATCCAATTTTGTGAGTTGACACAAAATTAGGTCAAAAATTGAATTTTGTGTATTGACACAAAATTTATCAACTTAGGTGAATTTTGTATGTTAACACAAAATTACTAATTTTTCACTCTATCGAGTAACGTGGCGCTGGTCTTATTAACACATCTTGTGCACTTCTGATCAAGTACCTTCATGCGTATCTTAGTTCAAACATGAATCCATGTTACTCAGCTAAGAATGAACATGAACGTCAAGTCAGTATTAAGAATTCAACTAAGAACATAGCATTAGATAAATACTCAATTGGCTCTATACTAGTGAGCAATTCATCTAGGAACTTGAGTTTTCACGACAAAATATTTGAACACCTGGGATTATTACAGCATGCACCAATACTGTTCTGATTATTTTACATATGTATACTACTGAATTACTCAATGGATACAATAAATACTTTATATACATACATATATATATATATATATGCGCATATTTATTGAGTACATCCAGGTGAAAATTTCAAATACAGCCGCATATATATATAAGAAGAGGGGCATATGCCCTCCACAGGCTTCCAATATATTTCCTAAATTCCTTACGGAATGCAGATACATCAAAGTATAATATATTGAATACTGGAATAGTAATATCGATTTTACGGTTTTCTCCCTAAGCTATAACCACTATCAACAATTAGAATGGTTTTAAAAGATGCATGTTTACTCTTTACCTTTTACCGGGAAGCCACAATGCACAACGATACAAATAATCCAATAATTAGAGATCCAGACAGTCTACATCAGAATTCCAAGTGGTCTCCTCTTCTTGAAGATGAGATCAAGATCAATGTTGATGTTGACACAAAGGATAATGTCAGTGTTGTATGTATACTTGCTAAGAATGTTTCTGACGTGTGTTGTAGTTGGAAAACTTACTTTCTGCAGGAAAGTACCCCTTTATGTGTTGAAGCTCGTGGGTTCGATAAAAAAGATCTGCTTGCGGTCATCTTTTTCAAAGAGTGAGGGTTCGATAAATGCCTTATAAAAGGTGATGTTCAGGTTGTAGTGAATCAGCTGAACTCCACTTTCAACAGATCTTCATAGGTGGAGAATACCGTATATTGATGAGATTTCTAGGCTTGAGAAACGCTTTACCGCTATTCATTTCAAGTTCATCAACGGAAACAGGAGTGAATTTGCCCATAAACTAGCTAACTATGCTAGAACCAACCAAATCTCTGAAACTTTGTTGATCCACCCCCACCCCCGGTGTTGAAGCTGCTTTGGCAGCGAATATGTTAGTCGACTAATTGTGTTTCTTTCTTTTCTTTTTCTTCCGTGGTTGTTGCTTCCAACCAGCAAAAAAATATTTTGACGTATATTAATTTGGTATAATATTCATTGGAAATGTTAAATGGCACTATCTTCTCATTTGAGTCCAACTTTGTGCACCCCTCTAAACCGGGGTGCACATTCCGGCTACTTTTATTGGAAGATTTATTCGATAGGAAAACCATAAAACCAGTTTCATTATTTTATTTCCATATAAAAAAATATTTTTCATTTAAATTTTCAAGCTACGGAAATGCTATAATAAAACAAAAAAAATATTTATCTATGTTCTTTCTCTATAATCAGATAGAGTTCCTATTTATGATGTTTAAAATTTAAAAGTTTTCTTAGAATGAAGAAGAAACAGAAGTGATTTATAAGAGAATATATAAGATGGATATCGAGGTTTGGATCCAATTAAGAAACAAGTACAAGGCAGGAAGTGTTCTTGCTATAATCGAATAATAAACTAGGTTGCAAGATACTAGAACAAACAGGATTGGGAAGAAAAAATTATTTGGTGTTGGGTTATGGTATGATGTTTTGACAGTGGAATCAATTTTTGATCATTCACTAAATTTTTGAGAATCCATGAAGTGTTCATGTGGAGTAGTAGTCGAATAGATTAAGACCCTTAAAACAGACGTCTCTACAATGAGTGTATTCTAATTTTCGGAGAGTTGTTATAAATGTAGTCCTTTGATAATCACCCATCTTGTAGATTCAACTTTTTGAATAAATTTTCCGCGAGATTGATTTTGATGGGTTATTGTTGCTAGTCAAGATGAGTTTGTCAGTGATTATTTCTCTACTTCTAACCTGAGTGATTATTTTAAAAACATACCCTTTTTTCCTTGTTTTCATTTTCTAAAAATTGTTTGGTGAACTGATTTTGAAAACAAGGAAAATCAACTAAATCGGATCAGATGTAAAGATTCGTCAAGAGATAGTGGTATGAGCCATGAGTCACTTGCAGTCATTCCCCCGATCTCTTACTTTGTTTTGAAAATAAAAGAAGAACAAAAAAAAGAAAACACAGAAAACAATAATTTGTTGTTTTCATTTTTTTGTTTTCAAAAAACAGAAAACAGATAGAAAACATTTTCTGAAAATGTCCCTACCAAACACGTTTTCTCTTGTTTTCTATTTTATTTGTTTTTGTAAATAGAAAACTGTTTTTGAAAACTATACCCAACAAGACCTAAGCTTTTGTCAAAATATTGTCAACCTCACATTATTAATAGACACATCCCTTATGATTTATCGAAGCTTTATGTAATGCTAATCAACAGTGATAAATTACTGGGTCAGGATCCTTGCATCCTCTCGTTAAGATGGTGTGAAAGGTACAAGGGTATTTTATCCTTTTTTTTTGTTAGCACAAGGGTCTTTTATCTGATTTCTCTTGTTCGTGTTCTTATTCTTTCAATGTACGTTCCCGTCTTGCTACTGACACAACCATAATCATGCTTCTAGTCTTGTAGACCGTCGCACAAGGAAGTAGAAAAAACAATATGGATATTGTAATAATAAAACAACTAATTATATTAGTTAAGTATTAATTCCAGATAATAAATTCAAGTGTATAAGAGAGGAAGAGAGATTTTCTATTCACTTAGAAGATGGGATAACAAAAACGTAGCCTCAACAAGCCTATTTATACAAGTCTTGAGCTGGTGATTTCATAGCCACCACATGATAAGATATGTCACTATGCATGTAGTAAAAGCATGCTGTGAAAACAACCACTAGCTTTTATTGTTGGCTTCATGTAAAACTTTGCATGCCAAAGTACACCCAAGCAGGAAGGTGTTAAGCTTGCATGTGAGTCCTCATGAAAGTGGATATACACCAAATTAATAATTGTATCATATATTACTAATTACGTATTACTCCCCCTTGGATATCCAGCCTTTCATACAGATTGCCTCATTAAAACCTTATCTAGAAAACCCGTTGGGAAAAACCTAAACAAAGGAAAAAGAGTACAACTCTAGAAAAGAAGATATGCGCATATTGCCTCGTTAAAACCTAGACAGTGAAAAATCCCGAGAGAGACAAAAAACTTGAAGACTGTTGTCGGTAAAGACTTGGTGAATAAATCTGCATAGTTTTCACACGACTGTATCTTTGGTATACATATCTCTTTATTCTTTTATAGGTGGTGTGAATAAAATAGCTTTGGTGAAATATGCCTTATTCGATCACCCTTGATGTAACCTTCTTTCATCTGTGAGATACATGTTGCATTATCTTCATAGATGATGGTTGGTACTTTCGTGACAGACGGTAAATCACATGAACTTCAGAGATGGGTGATTAATGATCTTAGCCATACACATTCTCTGCTAGCTTCATGGAGGGTGATAATCTCGGAGTGGTTGGAGGAGGTAGCTGGAAAGCTTTGCTTACACGATCTCTAGGAAATTGCAGTATCGCCACTTGTAAACACATATCCAGTTTGAGAAATGGCTTTGTGTGGATCAGAAAGATAACCTACATTTGTATATCCCATTAATTGTGAAGGATGGGATACATCCTTTGAGTAAAACAATCCCAGTACCCCGAAGATATCGAAAGATATGTTTTACACCTGCCCAATGTCTCTTCGTTGGAGCAGAGCTAAATCTTGATAACAAATTAACTGCAAAAGAAATGTCAGGTCTAGTATATTAGGCAAGATACAGTAATGCACCAATTGCACTTAAATATGGTACTTTTGGACCAAGAAGAATTTCTTTTTCTTCTTTCGGACGAAAAGGGTCATTTTTAGTGTCAAGAGATCATACTACCATAGGAGTGCTAAGAGGATAAGATTTATCCATATTGAAACGTTTTAAAAGTTTCTCAGTATACATCTTCTGGTGAACAAGTATGCCACTCGGATAGTGATCAATCTGCAAGCCGAGACAAAACTTTGTTTTTCCAAGATCCTTTATCTCAAATTCTCCCTTTAAGCATTCAATCGCCTTTAGGAGTTCTTCAGGATTTCCAACTTAGTTGATATCATCAACGTATACATCTATAATAGAAAATCCTATTGTAGTCTTCTTTATAAAGACACATGGACAAATAGGATCATTTAAATATCCCTTAGTTATCAAATATTCACTTAGACGATTATACCACGTTCGTCCAGATTGCTTTAATCCATATAAATCTCTATTAAGTTTAAGTGAATACATATGGCATGGTTTGTTTTCAGACAACGTAAATCCTTCCGGGATTTTCATATGTATATTTGTATCCAATTTCCATACAGATATGCAGTAATCACATCCATTAAATGCATATCAAGTCCTTCAGAGACTGCCATACTAATCAAGTATCGGAACGTAATAGCATTCATAACAGGGGAATATGTTTCTTCGTAGTCAATCCCAGGTCTCTGCGAGAAACCTTGTGCTACAAGTCTCGCTTTATGGCGAACAACTTCATTTCTCTCATTACGTTTTCTTACGAACACCCAATTGCAACCAACTGGGTTCACATTTTTAGGTGTTAGGACTGCGGGTCATAAAATATTGCGGTTAGCGAGAGTGACTAATTATGCTTTAATGGCGCCCTTCCATTTTAGCCAATCATGTCTTTCACAACATTCTTCTATGGATTGTGGCTCACAGTTATCTTTATCCATAACAAACTCAGTAGCTACTGTAAACGAAAATTTATCATCGATAAGAACCTTATTACGATCCCACATTTCTTTCTTGCATGCAAAATTTATGAAAATTTCTTCATTTCCTGGTACCAATTCCCTTTCAAGGGCATTTTTCTCGACTGGAGGTAATAAGTTTGGAAATGAGGATCGTTCATCTATAGTCTCCTTATGAGCACTATCTTTTGTCGATTCAGGTTGGCTTTTCCTTTTTCTAGGAGCATAATCCTTTGAACCAATGGGGCGTCCACGCTTCAGGCGTACCTTAGACGACTTATTTGCTAGAACAGTCACGACCTGTCCAACTGGGACATTAGTACGTGCCGAGACATTTTTAGCGGGTATCTATGATTTAGTTACTCTTGCCGTATCTACAAATGCATCTGCCATTTGATCGGCAATGTTCTGAAGATGGATAATCTTCTACACTTCAATTTCTAATTGATTTGTGTGTGTGTGTGTGTGTGTGGGGGGGGGGGGGGGGGTTCAAGATGAGACAGAGTAGGTACGTACCAATAAAGTTTACTCTGTTTTTCTGGCGGCTTAAATTCTCCCCCTAATGGTGGGAAAATTGTCTCATCAAAATGACAATCAGCAAAACGGACTATGAATATATCACCAGTTAAAGGCTCAATATATCTAATAATAGATGGTGAGTCAAAACCAACATATATACCTTTTCTACGTTGTGGGCCTAATTTAGTGCGTTGTGGAGGTGCAACAGGCACATATACACAACAACCAAAAACACGCAGATGAGAAACATCTGGTTGATGACCCAAAACAAGTTGTAAGGGAGAGTATTGATGATTTGCAGTGGGCCGAAGTCGAACTAAGGACGCAGCATGTAGAATAGTATGCCCCAATGCAGAAATGGGAAATTTCGTTCTCATTAAAATGGGTCGAGCTATTAACTGCAAATGTTTAATAAATGATTCAGCTAAACCATTTTGTGTATGAACATGAGATACAATATGTTCAACATCAATACCAGCAGACAAGAAATATGCATCAAATGTTTGTGATGTAAATTCACCAGTTCCTTCTAGCCGAATAGACTTTATAGGAAAATCTGTGAAATGTGCACGCAACCTAATTACTTGGGCGAGAAGCCGAGAAAATGCAACATTTCTTGTGGATAAGAGACAAACATGTGACAATCTAGCATATGCGTCAAATAGGACCATAAATGGCATAAAATACTAAAAAGGTCCACACTGAGGGTGGATATGTCCACATATGTCTCCATGGATCCTCTTTAAAAAAGTTGGCGATTCAAGAATAACTTTTGTTAATGACGGTTTGAGGATCAATTTTCCCATAGAGCAAGCAATACAATTTATATCTGTGGTTAACAAAAGCTTCTGGTTTTGCAAAGGATGTCCTTGGGAGTTCTGTACAGTTCTACCCATCATGGTAGATCCTGGGTGCCCTAGTGGGTCATGCCAAAGCTTGAACATTTTTGGATCATTAAACTTATTTTTTATGACACTATACGATTCAATAGCTTTGATTGTTGTAAGATACAACCCAGAAGAGATAGCTGCAAGCTTCTCTACAACACATTTCTAGTGTGTGTCAGATAGTGTGATAGACAAGTACTCAGTATCATCTTCACTTATTGTTTCTAAATGATATCCATTTCGGCGAATATATTTGAAACTTAACTGATTTCTCAAAGATCTCGGAGAATACAAGGCATCATTGATTCTCAGTTCTGTACCTCCTGGTAAGATAATATTGGCTCTTCCGGAACCATCTATTAAATTTGTTGAACCAGGGATAATGTTTACTTTTGCCTTATGTCCTTTTAAATCAGTAAAATATTTATTACTGCGCAATATTGCATTAGTCGTTCCGCTATCTACCAAACAAATATCTTCACCGTCAAGATTAATTTTTGATAGATTTCTTCTGGAATCCATACCCTTCACAACAAATATAATACATGAACAACATAAATTTAATAAAACATACGTCGTATATTAAACATGTAATTATACTTACAAAAGATAGTACACAAACCAAAATACAGCTAAGAACACATACAACTATGTTATAAAATTTATAAAATTCACAACTAGTATACAAAACTAGTTAAGTTCTTCATCATCTGACTTATTAAGAAAATCAGATATGTCCCACTTCTCTTCTTCTGACTTTTTAAGAAAATCAAAGTCCAAGTGGGGAGAACTAGTAGAAGCCTCATTGGTCTCTATAAGATTTGTCTCAATATCAACTGTGGTCCGCTTCAGGGATGCTTGATATAGACTAACAAGATGTTTGGCACTACGACAGGTGCGTGACCAATGACCAGTCATACCACAACGGTAACAAACATCTTCCTTGTTCTTTATAGGTTTGTCAGACAAATCTTTTCCTTTATCTGGCTTCTGCTCTTTCTTTGGGGTGCCATCTTTCCACTCCTGGTTAGGGGTGGGACTTGGGTTGGGTCAAACCACCCAACTCATGCCCAACCCGAACGTTGTGCGGACATGGGCAACGTATTTCAAAACTTTGGGCAAGCTTGGGCATAAATTTTATGAACCCGAGTTAAATTTGGGCAAGCATGGGCATAAATATTTCTAACTCAAACAACCCGCCCAACCCGGAGAACTATATATATATGATATTTTTTATAATTAGTATTATCATCTATTTATAGAAATTTTAGATATTATCTTCAAATCTATTAATCAAAATATAAATTATATCTATCTCATTAATCATTCGATATGAAAAGAGTTTATATTATTGTAAATAATATTCATATATTTGGAAATTTAAAATAAATGGAGCAATTAAATCTTATTATTACTAAATTTATTATTATGACAGTAACAAACTTGTATGTCTAGTGAAACTTGAGCCAACCCGAGGAACTTGGGGAACCCGAGGAACATAACTTGGGCGGACTTGGGCAACACCTCAATGGGTTTCACGGGTTCGATGGGCAATCTGGGCAAAGAATTCCTAGCCCGGGTCTACCTTGGCTAAGCCTTCTAACCCGCCCAACCAACCCAAGTCCCACCCCTACTCCTGGTGGTTTGGCTTGAACAGTGAATTTTTGTCTTGGTTCTTTTTATTACCACGACCACGTTTCCCTTTACCCTTATTATTACCCCATCCATTACCATTGGGAGAACTCGTTGTCGCATGTGCTTCAGGCACAGAAACAGAGCCCACGGGACGAGATTCATGATTTCTCAATAATAATTCATTATTTTGTTCTGCAACAAGCAAACATGGAATCAACTCTGAGTATTTCTTAAAACGACGCTCTCTATATTGTTGCTGCAAGACAACACTAGAGGTGTGGAAAGTGGTAAAAGTTTTCTCGAGTAATTGTTTATCGGTTATATTTTCACCACACAATTTCAGTTGTGAAGTGATTTTAAACAACGCAGAATTATACTCAGAAATAGATTTAAAATCTTGCAAACGTAAATTTAACTAGTCATTTTTGGCTTTAGGCAAAATAACCATCTTCAGGTGGTCATATCTATCTTTCAAGCAACTCCACAAAACCTCGGGGTCCTTAACGGTCAGATATTCATATCTCAACCCGTCGTGGATATGATAACGAAGAAAATTAAAGCCAATGCTCTATCCTGGTGGGATGCATCATTTCCCGCTTTAATGGTGTGGGCAAGATATTTAGCTTGGAGATGTAACTCCGCATCCAAAACCCATTAAATATAGTTGTTACCAGAAATATCTAAAGCTGCAAAGTCTAGCTTAGTTAAATTCGACGACATAACAATAATATAGTAATTAAAGTTACCTTTCGCTTCGGAAAATTTTGGCAACACCTATTTTACCAGAACCAGTAATAACCCAAAGCTCGAAGAAAGTAGAGCTAACTTGTTGATGATAACGTGTAATAATTAAACACTAATTATATTAGTTAAGTATTAATGCTAGATAATAAATTCAAGTATATAAGAGAGGAAGAGAGATTTTCTATTCGCTTGCAAATGGGATAACAAAAACGCAGCCTCACCAAACCTATTTATACAAGTCTTGAGCTGGTAATTTCATGACCACCACATGATATGATATGTCACTATGCATGTAGTAAAAGCATGCACTGAAACAACCACTAGCTTTTGATGTTGGCTTCATGTAAAACTTTGCATGCCAAAGTACACCCAAGTAGGAAGGTGTTAAGCTAGCATGTGAGTCATCATGAAAATGGATATACACCGAATTAATAATTGTACGACAGATTACTAATTACGTATTAGACATTTGGTTTGTCTCATTTTTTATTTTATTTTCCTGAACAAAGAAAGTTGGTTTGTCTCATTTGGTTTGATTGTTGCAAGCTTGAAAGGTCAGTTCGAGTAGGGTCCGCCCACAACACAGGACCCCCTATCTGATTCATCTGGAAGAATGTAGTCTGGCTGGATAGTCTGGATTCAGAAGGTATGGGGTTTTATGTTCAGCGTAGGGGTGAGCATTTTATCCGTAATCCGTGGATTTAACCTGGACCAACCGTATATTTGCGGATGGATGTCCGGACCGTTCGCTAATGGGTTGGATGCGGATGAAAATTTTGAAATCCAACGGATTACGGATTGGGCCCGGATGCGACCTTGAAAATCAGTGGGACATCAATATCCGTTAGATTAAGGGCATTTATATAGTTTCTAGAAAATATATAGATAGTTTTGGAATTTTTAATTTTTTTGCTTTGAGTGTTGTCCATGACACTTTCATATTTATACACATAAAAAATGTGTAGGTTCTAAGAAGTCATCCATATATGCTTTATTTTTTCATTACAAATTTTTAACTTACACAAATCCATTGGATTATCCGCGCCCAATCCATTCATCCGTGCATCCATTGGATATAAATATATTGGATGTTGGATTGGATGTGGATGCCAATTTTGAAATCCGTAGTGAATTGGATTGGATGAGGTAAAAACCGGTCCATACCGCCCATGCTCACCCCTAGTTCTTCGTGTGCTTATTCTATCAAAGAGAGCGGCGAAGAAGTCAAACAGGCAGTTTCTATCTTCATGGGGTCCAAAAATTTAAAAAACTGTAAAATTATTTGCCAAATGCAACGCGTTTGCGCAAAATTTGACCAGTTTAATAGTTGACCCTCAAAAGCGACGCTGTTAAAATCACCACTCAGATTGTATAAATTCATTCACGGAAGTCGATATCAGAGTTAAATAAAGCATGCGTCGGCATATGTTGACTGTATTATTGATATTTCACACATTTGATTCAGCTGAAACCTTATCATCTGATACTAGTTTATTCAATTTGTTATGCAAATAATTCAATCAAGTGAACACGAATACAAGATAAGAGATTCTGGTCAACGATTTCCCAACTTAACTCAACTCCTCAATGGAACATATTTTTCCTTCGAAACACAGACCAGACATCTTCTTCACCTTCTAGTAGACTTGCTTGCCTGAAAGAAGGAAGAAGAGAATGACGGAAGTGCTTGGGCACTACTACCTCATAGGTGTTGTTTTCAGTCAACTAAATCCTCCGATATAACTAGGTTTTCAATCTTTGAAGAAATATAAGTTTTTGCAGAACCTATCTTCGAGCAGAAACATATTTTCTTCTTATAACAATTTCTGAAAATTGTAGCTTACTCATCAATATAACCTTCTATCATTTCTTTCTTGAGATGGGTCTGCTTCAGTCGTTCATCTGTCTCAACATAATCTTTCTGGTTATTTGTTCGTCTTCTCAAATATATGCCCAGCAACCTTATGATGGAAACACAGCCGGTGATTGTACTAAAGTAGATAATTCAACTTCTGTTCTTGGGTATACCTGCAACGGTCAAAACCCGAGTTGCCAAGCTTACTTTATATTCAGGTCCATACCACCATACAACACTGTTTCTTCCATTTCTCGTCTTTTGGCTTCTAAACCATTGCAGCTTTCTCAAATAAATTCAGTTTCAGAGACTGCAACCTTTCAGACGAACAAGGAGGTGATTGTTCCAATCAACTGTTCTTGTTCGGGTCAATATTACCAAGTAAACTCATCTTACAATATCCAGGAACTAGATACTTACTTTTCAGTTGCAAATAGCACATATCAAGCTCTGTCAACTTGCCAAGCTCTTCAGGATCAAAACAGTGTTCCAGCTACGACATTATTGCCTGGGACTAGGATCACAGTGCCTCTTAAGTGTGCCTGTCCAACGAAAAAACAAACGGCTGAAGGTGTGAAATACTTACTGACTTACACAATCATTCCGGGTGATGATGTCCCGACTATAAGCGGAAAGTTTGGTGTGGATCCCAGCAGAACACGCGAAGCTAATGAGCTTTCTGAAGACGCTACAATTTATTTCTCTAGCCCACTTCTTCTTCCTCTGCAGATTCCACCTTCAAGTTCTCAGACCACAGCACCACCACCAACACCACCAATTTCCTCTCTCCCCCCACCTGCTTCTTCTGTTCCCCCATCAAATAAAAAGAACAAAACGTGGGTATATATTGTCATAGGGGTTGCTGCAGCAACTGTTCTGGCGCTGGTTGCATTCATCGTTATTTTCTGTGTATGCAAATCTAATAATACTAAAAGGAGCAAATATAATTATCAAAGTAGCATCACAGAAAGCTTTGATAGCTACGAGAAACCACAACAAAAAACGTCAGAGGAAGAATCGATGGAGTTTCTGAAAAGTATATCTGATATTGCACACGTCCTGAAAGTATACAGCATCAAGGAATTGAAATCCGCCACAGAAAATTTCAACCCCAATTGGCAGATAAAAGGTAAAGTTTATCGAGGTATCATAAGTGGGAACTTAGCCGCAATTAAGAAGATGAATGGAGATGTAACAAAGGAATTAAATGTGCTCAAGAAAATCAACCATTTCAATCTGATCAAACTTTCAGGTGTTTGTTTCGATGAGGGTCATTGGTATCTTGTTTATGAATATGCCGTGAATGGATCTCTGGACAACTGGATATTTTACAGCACACAGACACAGACTTTGAGCTGGACACAAAGAGTACAGATTGCTTTAGATGTGGCTAAAGGCCTTAATTACCTGCATAGCTACACCAATCCCTCCCATGTTCACAAGGATATAAAGAGCAGCAACATTCTTCTTGATGGTGATTTTAGGGCTAAAATTGCAAATTTTGGTCTGGCAAGGTCTGCAGAAGGGTATGAAAGTGAATTCGCATTGACAAGACACATTGTTGGGACAAAAGGATACATGGCTCCGGAATATCTGGATAATGGTGTGGTATCGCCAAAGCTTGATGTTTATTCTTTTGGTGTTGTGCTGCTGGAAATGATTAGCGGTAAAGAAGCTGTTTCTGAATCTGCCAAAGACTTGCTCTCATCCAAGACTTTGGTAGCCATTCTTGCCAAGGAGAACCCTGGAGAAAAGCTCAAGGACTTGATAGATCCTTCTCTTCAGGAGAACTATCCTCTGGATCTTGCTCTCTCTGTTGCCAAGCTGGCAGAGAGCTGCCTACAAAGGAATCCAGATGGTCGGCCAAGCATGGATGATATTGTTCATTCTCTTGATAGATTTTCAGATGTCTCCTTGAGTTGGGAGATATCAACTGGTAACTCGGACAGCTATAGCTTTGCATCAACTTCTAGTGAAAAGTCTACCTGGAAAAGAGATAGTTAAGTTTTGAAAGTAATATGTAAATGCAAAAACAATCTTTACAGTGTTATTTTACAAAAAATTTAATTATTTGTTTGTTGGTTGACAAAAATTACACTATTTATGAGGTATGAAGTGGAGCTGCATGCAATTGTCTTCAGTACAGTCTCTACTACCCTACTTGAAAAAAAATGCCTAGGCATAAGTTATTGAAGTTTAGTCCATGATTGTAACCTATTTCAGTTTGAATAATTTATATTGCCCGTGGTGATAAAATGGACATCAAGACCACAATTTTGGTATCACAGCAATACTCTCACCAACAGAAACAGCATTTCTACATCCAAGTTCTAGACTTCACCAGACAAAAGATTTGCAGGTTCAAAACACTACTTATGGAAATCAAACAGCTATAAAGGTGATAAAAGAAATACTCACAAGTGGGGGTATTTATTAGTAGCCAGTGAGGAAGCTGTACATGAATTGTTATATTAAGCTGCAAAGCTTTCAAAATGGCTGGGATGGAAACCTACCGGTGCTTCACAAGTCTGCCGAGAAGTCTGATTGCCATTGGTTGTAAAAGCACTGGAATATATATCGTATAATCTGATTAAATCAACCGCACTTACAGTCCAAACATGCCCTTCTAGCTGATGGATATCATTAATTTTCTCTTTTTTCTCTTGTACAATAGCAGCCTCTCTCCGCTTTCCTTCTTTCCAAAGACTTTTCACAAGTAAGGCCTTTGTTGCACGATCAAGAATTTTATTCATGCTCATCATGTCTTCAAAAACTCTCAAAGCCGAAGTTGCTGCCCCGTTCTTACAGTAAGCAAGGATAACAATTCTAAACATGTCAGTATCCGGGTCTAATCCACTCTGTCTTGCCATCCCAAACAGCTTCTGAACCGTTCTCAAATCCCCTTCTAACGCGAAGTGCTGGATCAATCCAGTAAAAGTCTGGATATCTGGCAGAATCCCCGATGAAATCATCTCTTCAAGTAAACCCATGGCCTCCAAACCCCTTTTACACTTAGTGAACGTCCTAAACAAAGATGAATACAGCAACATCAGATTGAATTTTGAAACTGGGCCAGTCAGCGATTCAATATCACCTAAAACCTGTAAAGCAGCATTAGATTTCTTCGAAATGCCATAGAAGTCGATCATTAATCTGACAGTGCCAAAGGAAAGACGCATTCCTTCTTGCTTGACCTTGAATACGAGTCCGTTAACCAAATCAACATGCCCATGGCGTGCTAAAATTGCAATCAGCCTTGATATAGTGTAAACATCATGAGTAAATTCACCTGGCTGGTCAGCAACCCACCAGAAGAATTTCCATGCTGTATCTGCTTTCTTAAAACTCCTAAGAAGCTTACAAACTAACCTTGTCGTCCACACGAATTTGGCATCTTCCAATGCAGACACCTCATCGGGATTCCAATCACTCAACGCACTTGCCAAAGCACTCGGATCCAACCACGGTTTCAATCTCACCCCATCTACACTTCCATCATTCTCCACATCAATTTCATCCCCAGCCTCATCTTCATCATCATCATCACTATTATCTAAGAAAAACCCAACATTTCCAATTCTCTCATCGGGTAACAATTCCTTAACAAACTCCTCTGTCTCCTCCAAAAACCCAGCTTCGCGCATACAATTCAATGACATTCTCATAGCATGACCAGGCAAAATTCCATCATTTTTCATCTCCTTAAGCAACCGCTTAATAACCTCAAATTGTTCAGTTTTTGTGAACCCTTCAGTCAAAATCAAATATTGCTTCAAAGTACGTTTAATTCTCATACGAGGCAATATATCAAACACTTCCAATGCAGCTTCTAATTTCCCAGAACTCACAAGATGGTCCATTACAACAGTATAAGTTCTTGTATTAGGGTTTATACCTTGAATAACCATCTTACGGAACATCTCCACAGCTTTCAAATCCATACCATTTTTCTTATAGAGACTCATAAGTAAATTATACGACTCTACACAAGGATGTTTCTTTGACTTTGAGAGGACGAGCTTGTAATCATTCCAGACTCGGAGAGCTGAGTCAAGATCACCAGCAACGGCGTTCAATCGAAGTTGATCCATAAACCTAACTCCACCAGCATCTCCAAATTCTCCATTATTAATGGCGTCAATAAGCTTCTGTAGTTCAGAAATCCGTTTTGATTTGGCGAGGATTTTGGTGATCGCGTGAAGAGTGCTTTGGGTATGTGAGAAACTGGGAATGGAATTTAGGGTTTCAACAAGAGAGAGTGCAGAATCTGGGGAAGGAGCAGAACGAAGGGAGTGAGTTACAACGAATGAATCAAGTTTTGGATCGTTTAAGAGTGGAAGAAGAAGCGATGGAGTTGGTGAAGGGGATCGTAATGCGAGCCTAATGGAATCAATAAGTTTAGCTCGTTGCAGGTAATGGGATACCCTGTTGGGAAATGCATTGTTGGTACAAAAATGGCGAGACGAGGTTGTCGTTGCTGCGAGGAAGATGAGCTTGAAAATCATTCTGCGCGTTTTTGGAGTGTTTCAGGGTTCAAGATTACAACTTATAAACAGTGCTGAGTTTTGTAATTCCAGTTCCAGCCCCAAATATGATTGACTTGACTTGGCAAAGCGAGATTTGCTACAGATTTTGCTCATTGGTAGGTTGTGTGACGCTGTAAGATCAAAATGCTCGACCAGTGGCGTTTAAAAAAAATGTAATGAACTTGTTGAACTCCAAAGGGTGGTTCAAAACTTGAAATATATTTCGATTTTAGATATCTCAAGGGAGAATCCAAAGTATAATATGTTTGTAGCAGTCCGGGCATGATTTTCATATGTGACATGTATTATATATAGAAAACAATAAAGGTTTTTAAATATGTTTATTTGTGGCTATTGATACCCTTTTCATGACATTTGCGACTCTTTTACAAAATGATAATTATGCTGTAGCCCTAACTTCTAATATGATAAGACCAAGCTTTATCGTCATCAATCAAATGGTGTTTCTCATCAAGTTTTTCTTTCAATATGGAAATGTCCCGGTCAATTTCATATGATCCAAGGTCCGGCGCAATCCGTACTTGAGTACAGCACTGTTACCCATTCTGAAACCATCTCCATATGCCGGTGATGTATCAGATTCAATCTGGTGTTTGAAAAAGTCTCCGAGTTTCTTCTCAAACGGGGATCTGTTTCCCTTCTTTGGTAATGTCACGGAAGAGGAAGAGGAAGAGGAGGAGGAAGTTGATGCTACATTGCTACCAGAGCCTGATATGATCTCTGATTCGAGCCACATGTGAGCAAGCACTTGGCAGATACCTTCTTCAACCTCAGGACTAAGAGTGCGATAACCTGTTATCAAACAAACAAACACAGGAACAAAATCCTTAGCATCCATCTAAAAAATTGGATGTATTCAAAACGTCTGTAGGCAAATAGTTAGTTGCAAGAGATACGAGGGGAAGAACCTTGAAGGCGCAACCATGCATGCATCAACTCATGAGCTAGAATCGACCCAGTCAGCAACCTGTAAGCAAGAAAATATTGAATTCAATCATGAATCATCTTAAAAAATTGCTCGAGCAAAAAAGTTTGGAGGAAAAGAATACCTTGGGAGCCCATACAATATGAGAATGGCCGTGACCTCACACCGGCGGGTCAGCCTATATGGTTCTGTTATCATGTCGAGGATTTTTCCAGCTCCTATTTTCGGTCTCCTTAGAATCTGGTAATAGGAGGGGAAAACAATAACATGTTACACTTATTCTTCTGGCCAGAATTAGAATGAGACTAAGAATGCAGCAGAAGATTTCTTACAGTGCTGACTGTTTGTTCTTCTGATAGACAGAGCCCTCTTGTCTCAGGCATGTGATGGTGGCCCTGTCAAAGAAAGGGAAAATCAGCAGAGGATCGAATAACCAAGATTTTTGGTTTAACACATAAAGAAACCCTTGGTTTTGACTGAAATAGTATAGGAGTTTGAGTACTTACACTCTTTTCACCCTCCATGGCCTCATTTAAAGCTGATCTCTCAACCAAGAGTAAAGGGACTTGTTGCTCGACTTTCATATTTAAGCCTTCATAAAACTCCTTGATATCGAGGTAAAGGGGTTGGCATTCATTAGTATCCATGATTGAAGAATCCAAACACTCCAAACAGAGCCTCCGACCATCATCCAAGGAGATGTATTTTATGTCTCTTGGCTTCAAAAAATTAAGGGAAATGATTTTCAGTATTTAACATATGAAAGCAATTTTTGTTTCTCGACCAAATGTTTTAGTAGGAAAAGCACTTCTGCACTTACTTCCATTCGTTCACAGCTGCAACACCGTGGAGTCCCATCATGCTCATGGGCGGGACAGTACTTCTGAATCCAGAATGGATGGGCTCTATATTCAATAAGACCAGCAGCATTTGTTGGAATCTGTAAGAAAGACAATGGACATTAAGCACCACAAAAGGAACATCACCGAGTACAGAGAGTTGCACCTTAGTGGAAGTCATAGTATACTTTATCATAGTACATGCTCGAATATATTGGCAAACTAACCAATAAGAATTGTATCTAATCAAAGAGAAGTTTCTCTACAAAATACAAGAATTCATAAAACGAAAAGAAACAGCAAGGAGAAAAACTTGTATTCATCAGGACTTCCATAACGACAAATGGAACAGGAATCGATCTTATCAAAAGGAAAATCAAAAGAGCATCGCCTTGACACAGGTATACATACAAAGGTCTTGCAGACATCACACTTCGGGTGATAATGCTCCTTATAGCAAGCTTTATGATAAGGGTAATTCCCAGACATTGAGAACTGCGTACGAAAGATAAGACGCAAGAATTAGTAAGTCCAGAATGCATAGCAAAAAGCTGATGATTCTGTATACTCAAACTGTGAAAGTACCAACAACAACAGAATAACACCAATTAGATAACAACACAATCAAAAAGTTGTGTTGAGGGCATACTGAATCAACTGGAAAACAGATGGAAACTAGTTTCTATTCTCATACCTCGTAATCAGAAATTGGCTGATTGCAGGCGTGGCAACGAAAACATTCAGGATGCCAAACTGCACCCATGCAACTCAAAAACCGTCCATGACCAATCTCGGTATTACAGCCAGCACAAATCCTACACATGATTTGGTTTGATAACCAAGTCAGATTTTAACATGAAAATACCTAAACGCATGAGATCAGATGCACCGAGAAACAATCAAGTACAAAAGAAACAGACCTGAATCCTGTTAAAAAGGGGAATGGTATGGGTTGATGATATGTATTGCCATTTGGCACATTTCCACTATTTCCACTACGGGGAGCTGGAGGAGGGGATCCCAAGTTCATACTTTCTTGAAGAGCCCGAGCAAGTTGTTCATCTTCCTCCAAATGAGACACAGTTTCTATGTACACAAACAACAAGACAAACATAAGCAACATAAATTGAAATCTTATATTATTTTAACTAGAATTTCTGGAATTTTAGTTCATAGATTTAACATCATCATCTAGGTAGCATGGATACGAGAAAAGCTATAGGACAGGACACTGTAATGTAGTGCAGAAAAAATATTTTCATATATGTAAAATCATCTGGAGTATATATATAACATTAATCATCATGTTACTCATTGCATTAATCATTTCACGTTCTGAGACAAGTTTTGGCATATACTTCTGGAATTTCTCAGCATTATCTTATCCCGTAACATATGAAATAACCAAAAGGACTTTATTATTGGAGACACTCAATGAACACTCTTATTTACAATAAGGTTGAGAAATGAGTGCTTAAAAGACATAGGAAATGAAGCATTTCCAAGAGTATTCGCAGTTACAATCAGATAGTCAAAGCTACTCACCAACCACATTTTTCCCTTTCTCTTCTTCTTCTAGAAGGGAAAGTGCAATGGCTCTATCGATATCTTCAGTCTCAAACTCAGACCATGCATCCTGAAATCAAGTGCCGTCACACGAAAACGTTAGCTAAGAAGTAAGATGAAAGAGGAAAACTTTCATAAGAAGTGCAACAGATTCCTCCATCCACCAATACTAAATGGGATCATGAGATTAACATAAAAGACAAAGACTACATACAATGAAACACATAAACCCATCTATACAATTTGAGAGCATCAACTAATTACTTGTTAATTGAAACACAAATAACATCAGCACTCAACTTACAGGGGCTCCGGCCTTATGATAGTAGTGAAATCTAACAAACAATAAAAAGAACCGAAATTACCGCTGAATTAGTAGCAGGCTCATTCCAAACTTGCTCCTCCTCATGTTTCCCTTGATATTGCCCTTCAGATATTTTGTGGCTGGAACCTTTAAATATTTTGTTCAGCCAACCCATAATGCGGGATGCTATCTGCTCATGTTCTGACACAATTTGCCTTCAAGAGTTATTATATGTCAATTACAAGGTTAAGTACAATCACCCGAAATTGCAGACAGAGATGATAAAGAAGAAGTTACATATCGAGAAACAATCAGCACTTGATTAGAAAATAGAAGAAATTGCAAAAGTTACAACGATCAGCATATCTCAATTTGAATTGTGAGTATTACTAAAAATCAATTCTGGTTAAGCATGAAATCATCAAAACATATGAACCTGATCCTAATCAAGCAACAGCTTCTTCAAAATGAAAAAAAAAAAATCAAGCAACAGCATATAAAGAAATTACAAACAAGAGAATTGAAACCCACCAGACATAGAATTTCCACTCTATGATTTACCCAAAACATAAAATTTGCTTGAACAAGGAATCCATTAAACTTTCTTATTGGTAAAAAAAAGTGATGATTCTTCCAGCTCAGACAAAGTAAATCAAAAATTCAGAACATGGGATTAACATAAAAGATGAAATTTTTATATGCTAAAAAAGAAGATTAAAACCATAGGATCTGCAGCTAACCTCGAAGAAATTGAGAATCTGCAAAGATGGTGGAAACAGACGAAACCCAAATCAGAAAAAGTTCTGTACACCCACAAAAAGCATCATTTTTCCGTCAGACAAAAAGATATTCCTTATCTCCAATCAATCCCATTGTTTTTATCTATCAATCACTCGAAGATCTATGATTTTAGATACACAAAAAAAAAAAAAAGCCCCTTTGGTCTGATTTCCTTGAATAAACGATGAAGACAATGAAATCAAAACTTGAATTGTACGCGAAAGGGGCTCAAAAAAGGAAGAAAAAGAAACCTAACACACATTAATAAATAAAAGAGAGAAAAAACCCTTACATTAAATTTTTTAGGATATTTCCTTAAAACCCCAAAAAAGGCATCAAATCCATTATAGAGGCTTCAAAAATCTTCTTCTCCTAGAGGGGTTGCTGTTGTTTTTCTGCATGTGGGGTCCTTTAACTTTTTCACCTTCTTTGTAAAAAGAAATGAATAAATTTGTACTCTTTTTAATCTTCTTCAGATGTATTATGGGTTTCTGTAGTTTATCTTTTTCTTTCATGGAAGGATGAATTTTTTTTTACTTTGAAGTAATCTTTCCTTCTTTTTTCTGAACTGCTAGTAGCTATAAAAGGGAAGTTACCCCCATTGGAGAGATTTGAAGTGTAAAGAATCAAAAGAACAACTGTTTTTTCAAGGAATAGGATTCTTTATTCATCTATCCACCAACCAGGAAATTTTTAAAAAATGGAAAAAAGAAAGAGTAACCCATTTTTAGATTCCTTCTCGGATGAGTCTCTGAGTATTACTGTAAATGACTTTTCTTCACACACACTCTTTTAATTGGGTAAAAAAAATCTTTGAAGTACAGATACTATATCTTGAATACTATACAGCAACTTGTGTTAAATACAGTTGTTAGCCGCCAATTGTGCTATCGCGCCCCCCATAGATAATTTGCCTGGTTTAATTGGGGCCAAGGATTTTACTTAGGGGTCATCACTAGATGGCAAAATAGGTCTCCCAATAGCAATTTAGGTCACCCCTTATAAAAATATTTTTCTAAATGGCTAAAATATCCCTAATTGATTAGAGTTAAAATTTAATTAATTAATGATAATCTTACTTAATTAGAGTTTAACTTCTTTTTTTCCGGATTGTTTGTCTGTAATTTTTAGTCCAATTTTTTTTTCCCAGATCAGTATGAAAAGTCATCAAGGTATTGAATTTTTTCATTGACGACCCTAAACAGTCGTTAATTTTAACACTGTAAACAGTGACGACTCTTAACTGTTGACGATTTATTAATGGCGGAAATGTACGACACTTTAGAGTCGTTAAGAAAAAATAAATTCCCTGACGACCCTTTGAAAGGGTCGTTACTGTTTTATTACTTAAAGGACGACTGTAAACAGTCGTTAACGTTTTTGTAGTGTCGTTATAAATAGTCGTTAGGCTTTAAAAAGTGTCGTTAGTGTACGACAGTTTAGAGTCGTCATATACATACTCAATTCCTTGACGGCTCTAAACTATCGTTAATGTCGTACGAAGGGTCGTTCATTAGGGTCGTTAGTTGAAAAAAAAAATTGTCAAGGGTAAAACAATATATTCACAGTCGGATTAATACACCCCGGAAAAAATTTGGTGTGTAAATGGCCCCCAATTAAACTAGGATAATTTGAAGTCTTCAAATTGGGTTTGTTGTCCTGAAGTGCGAAATTGATGTGATCTGGATTCTGGCCTTCAATGATGGCATGCACAGCCCCAAGGGCATTCACCTGCGGAATAGTGAAGGTATCAATCTAGTGACTTAGCGCAACACTGGAGAATATACAGGAGTTAATCTGTTAATGCATGTGCATTGGAATTTGCGTAATGTGTGTTGTAGGCTTAGTGTATGTGCTGTGAAGAGTAACACGTCCCTCAAATTCTCACACACGTGATGAGTCTGTCACATGCAAATCTATACGGCAACAGCACAACTCCACATTTACGTAACAGTATTTTGCACTCAACATCTCACTTTGCAACTTGGCAAATGAGCTCCGGGAAGATGTTTCCAAAACTAAGTCGAGATCCTCTGAAATATGATGGACAACAAATTTGGAAAGATTGAACTTCCTAAACTAAGGACTTGCTCTAACTCTAATCAAAATTAATCAAAATTTATAATAATTGTTAGAAAACAAAATGATTGTAGCTTTCAAACTTTTCATTAGGTAGATAATCTCTCTCCCAAAATAAACTTGGTTTATTCTCCACCGTTCTTTTATCACTGTGGATAATGTAAGTGATAATAACAAAGATATTGTGTATCATAGAAAGACCCGAGCACTTAACCCACCATTAAGCATGACAAGGTTGCCTTGTTGGGAAGTGTTTGTACAGGTAAGGATCCAACGACATGATTACACTGATATGTTCGTGTTATTTTTTTTTATGGAACTCAAACGGTAACGAATTTAGAGCCAATTTTTTTATCACATAATCCTCTTATAAAGATCTATCTTCCTACGACAAATGAGTGCTTTTCGAGACGTATAAGATCTACCATTTCTAAGTTCAATCGTTGAAAATTAACGGTTGAATTAAAATTTATAGACGGTGAGATTTCGTATCTCAATACGTTCATTTTTTTTTGTAGGGAGGTAAATCTTTATAAGGGGAATACGTCAATAAAAATTTAGCTTCAAATTCATTATTGTTTTAAGTTTTATAAGAAAAGAAAATCCGATTATTTTTATACGAACGCACTAACATAATTACATAACCAATTATTTGAAAGAAATGTTTGTAAAAATTTATTATACAAATGATTATATCAAGATCATTGTCAAATTTTACTAAACAGAGCCGTAGTTATCAAAAATAAAATAAAATCCCTAAACTATATAGTTCGCGTCGAGCTATAATAGCCTGGCGAATTTAGTGGCCAAAAAAACGGATTTAGGGGCCACACTAAAAGACAAAAAAGGTCACCCAAGCGTAAAAAGGGGTCATCCCTTAACCGATTAAGCCGTATTAGCGAAACTACCCTTACACATTCGGAAGTTAAGGACCAAAATTATCTTCCGAATGTAGTGGTTCAATCCTCGACATGCCAAGGCTCGATGATGGTTCGGTGGTGGTTCCATGGTGGTCAGTGCATATGGTTTGGAGTTTTTGGCCACTTTACATTCGGAGGTTATATCCTTAACTTATCTTCCGAATATAAAAATTCAAAAAAATACAAATTATGAGTTTTTTCGAAAATCCGAATTTCGGGCCACTTTACATTCGGGAGTAAGAGTTTTTACTTATCTTCCGATTGTAACAATCGGGATATTTTTGGCTTGACAAACTCTCGAATGTATATTGGCCCAAAATTTTGAATTTCAAAAAACACTAATCTTTGGAGATTTTGTAATTGTTACATTCGGAAGATAAGTAAAAGCTTTTACTCCCGAATGTGTGTTGGCTAACCTTCTACAATGGCCCTTGGAACTTCCTAGAGCCATGGCGTGGTTGGTTTTGAACCTGTCATATTCGGAGGATAAGTCATTTGCATAAACCTCCGAATATACGATGGCCCCAAAATTAGAATTTGGGGAAAATGAAGAGTTTTCTGGTTTTGAACGTGCAATAATCGGAAGATATTTCATAAACCTAGACCTCTGAATGTGTGTTGGCTAACCTTCAAAATGACTGTTTTGAACGTGCTCGAAAATTGGGTTACTGTGCCGGAAGTGGACTGATTAGAACAAAAAAAATAGGTTTTGAAGATAATTTTGGTCCCGAACCCCCCCGGATAGTGGCAGCAATATGCTCCCGAATACACAACATTCGGAAAATAATTTTGGTCCTTAACTTCCGAATGTGTAAGGCTAATTTCGCCAATACGGCTTAATCGGTTAAGGGATGACCCCTTTTTACGTTTGGGTGACCTTTTTTATCTTTTAGTATGGCCCTTAAATCCGTTTTGTTGGCCCATAAATTCCCCAGGTATAATAGTTCAAGGCCACCGTGAAAACTTATTTTAAGCAAAATATTTTCAAGGAACCCAGGCCTAAGACTATATTCTACTTCAAGAAAGTGTAATATGCAGGATTTCCGTCATTGTCAGGCGACATTGTAAGCTGACACTATTACAAACTCCTTATAAAGGGAAAACTCTAGAACTAGGACAACCATTATTGTCCAGATACGGGACAATGAATCTGAACCTTTAATCATTTCCCTCTTCACCCCACTATTAATCCCGATGCTAGAATCATTCCCCTCTCAACCATTAAGATTGTGCCACCTCATGTCCAAGTTTTGGACTATCCCTGTTGTCCCAGCTGTAGACTCTCCCCTTATAAAGTTACCAGAGGAGAACGTTTTTGTGGTGTGGCAGGAGAAACTAAAGCCATATGCCAAATGTTGTATTGGCTGTCTTTAATCTTGAATTGGTTTTATTTCTCGCCTGATATTTTTTTGCTAAGTTGGTGGTCCAAGGTATTAAAAGCGTGAAGCGTTTTTTATTTTTAGGAAGCAATGCGTATATCGAAGCATGAAGCGTCGTTTCATGGTTGATGTTTGAAGCGGATGTTTCCTTATAAATAAATTAGTCGTAATTAGTAATTATAATTTTATTAGGAAGATAATGTCATATAAATTTTATATAAGTCTAATTTTTATCAATAACAAATCGTGTGTACATCAATTCAACACGATTTTAAAAACCATGTGGTGGTCCCTCCGACCTAACAACTTCACTTGTCTGGCTGTCTGCTTCCCTCATCGCGATCCCACTCCATTGTTTAAAATTAGAAAATGTGTTCATCATCATACTGTAAGCGTCAAACGAGATGACATGGATGATGTAGGCACGTAGAAATTAGTTTGCATAGATAAGGGTTAAGGGATATTACCTGTGATCGGTAGGTGTGTGCTTTATTAGAAACCTACAAATAAGATGCCATAATTTGAGATTAAATTCTTCACAAACATTTTTCATTATATTTTATTAGAAAAAAAAAATTCTTTGGGATATTTAGTGTGTGACATAAGAATTGTCTCTCTTCGAATTATGGAGGCTCATCATACCAATCCAATCACATTGTGCATGAACTCCGCCATATTTAGCTAGGATATCTGCTTACCTTGCATCTCTTTTAACGGATTTACATAACCAACTTGAAAAAAATTGTAACAAAACTAAATATTATTGGAGAGCAGAATTTGTTGTCCAGTTAATACACCTAGTATTCCCATTTATAGCAGCAATAATATTTTTATTATTTCCTTCTGGATAAAGGACATCGATCGCTTTGTTTTAGCCCTTCTAGTACCTTCCAGAGCAGCCATCGTTCTTCTTGCTCCTTATCTAATGCAGTTGTGATTTTCCCTTTTGTTTCGTTGAAATTGTCTGCATCATTACGCAAATTAATCAAATTTCTATTGGTAAGTTTTCTTCGATGAAAGAAACATCAAAGTTGATTTTCATAGTGTCTTAGCCGGTGGATTCCTTATCTGAATATGCGCAATATTTTGATTAGGCTGAGTACCATTGATTGTACTCTCCCATTCAGTTTTGAATTGATTGAGAGAATATATATAATTCTGACGGTCTAAATTGGGCATTATAAAATATGATTGAGCATCTAAGTTTCGAAATAAACCAAAGTACACAACTAATAATTATTTCCTGCATAAGTATATTGTTGAAATAACTTTTCGTAAACAAGTCAGACAACCAAGTATAAACATCAACATGTAATATTTGTAGATATATCATCTTCCATGGAAAACCATATATGTCAAAACACGGTGCATTGAATAATGCATGCTTTTATCGCAATTACCGCAAAGAGGATAGACTGTATCTATGTCTTGGAAAATATGTGTATTCTGTCTCTAGTTAGAATGCACTTGTGCGAATATATTTTTGAGATTTAAATGTAAGGGCAAAGTAACGGGAAAAAATGAAAAGAAAAAAGTTAATTTTGGAGTAATTATCACAGGAAAGCACAAAGAGACAGAGAGTTTCTTATTGATAAGAGAGAGGGGTTACGTGGATACAATATTATATATATACATGGAAAGGCAAACCCTATGTATCTAGTTGGGTCGCACATCTATGGGTCGTATGCCCTACAATACCCCCCTTGTACGGTTCAATAGAACTTCGTATGCATTGCTTCATATATAGTGCTTCAAATGTAGTTCTCAAATGTCGTCCTCTCCTTGATGATTTGTGCGGAAATTAATTGCCTCATCAAAACTTTGACAAGGAAAAACCCAGTGGGATAAAATCTTGGTACAACGCTTTACATGTAGTACTTCACATGTTGTCTCGTAATTTATATGTAGTTCATCACATGCAATACTATCATCAAAGACCGATGTGTATAAGTTGATTTCCTAGTCAAAACTTCGTCAAGAAAAACCCAGAGGGACAAAACCTGAACTAAAGAAACATAGTACAATATTAAGCAAACTTAGACCATAGTTGGACTCAAATATGTTGCCTCATTAAAACCTTGAAAAATAGAAAAGAGTACAACATGACAGATGCAAGTAAAGGTGATCCGTTGCAGATGATCACTTTGATCCGTTGAAGTTGACTCGTTGCTTCACAACTCCTAAGGCATAAAATCCTTGTGGGAAAGACAAATAGATTTAGCTGGGAAATTACATTCCCGGTGTTTATTGTTATCTCATTAAAAACCTTGCCGAGTAACAAAACCATGTGGGAAAAAGCAACCTCGGTGAAGGAAAATAGTTCAACACACCATTAGATGCCCCCCATGATGTCAGACAGTTTTCATTAGTCTAATGCAGTCAAAAGGAGTTTATCACACTTTACTTTGGTGACTTGAATGTTTATAAGACCCTATTGTTGATTCTGGAAGTTACGTTGCTTAACAGGCTATCACGTTTCATTTCTTTGATTCAGATATTTTCAGTAATATCAGCGCGGTATTTGTATCTTCAATGTCAACATACTTGATGTTTTTAGTGTTGTCTTGCTAAAAACCTTGTGGAGTAACAAAACCCTTTGGGAAAAACTATTCTCGATCGAAGGGAAAAGAGTACAACACAACTTCAATTTTGAAGTAAAATATGTCGGCATCATATCCTTGGATCCTCCCCTGATGTCGGAATATCCCCCTGATTACTTTCAGAGTTGTTCAAGACAGTTCCTTTAGTAATGTACTTTTCAAAACCTTTATATCGGTAATGACTTAGAAAATAGTCTACCATATCTCCCCTGATTACTTTCGTTGGAGAAGAGATTATCGTTCCTTCATAATCAACAACCTTTGGATTGCAGTTCCTTTAACATTCCTTTTTTTTTTGTCTTTGTAGGGATAAAAAAAAATTTATGTCAATGGTTACTTTTAATTACATGATTGCATTCACTATACCATTCCAATGACTCTGCATTGGCGCTGAGCTATATCTAGCTAACAAGTTCCCTGAGGATGCAAAATTGGATCGAGTACATTATTATGCTAAGTACAAAAATGCGTCTATTGTACTTAAATACGAGAATTTCATCTCCCAACACATCTTCGTCATCTTCCTTTAGACGAAATGGTCACTTACTTACATTTCAACCTCGACTAATCATGGGAGTGTTATCAAGATGTATGTCTTTGTTAAATTGCCTGACAACTTTAGACTTATGCAAACTAGTGGAATAATATACCACAAGCTCAATTTTCGATCGAGCTTTCCCTATATTTCTCATCTAAAATTTGGATTGCAAATAGCTTTTAAGGTCTCTTATTACATCAAGAGTACCCATCATGTCCATACCAATGACATAGATAGCTACATTTCCAAATTAGGAACTTTCTTGTGAATACGCAAGGAAAAATAACTTACTTATCTATCCCCTCCAAATCAAATAGTCACTTAGACGGATATACCAAATCCGTCAGATTATTTTAATCCTTAAATGAGCGTTCCACTATAATTTGAAACGTACTCTGTGGTTTAGAGTCTTTTTATTTGGATAACAAAAAGGTTGTTATGCACTTTTGTAAACATCTTTATCCCTTAATCCTTATAGAGATACGTAGTAACCACATAAAAATGATGCATTTCAAGTCCTTTTGAAACTACCAAGCTATCTAAGTAACAGAACGCTATAACGTTCATTACAACATAGTAAACAATTCCAGGGCTTTGTGAGATACCTCGCACCACGAGGAGAGTCTTTTTACTTTAAGACTGCTTTCTTCTCATTATGCTTTGTGACAAATTAATCATGTATGTCCAATAGGATTTACACTTGGTTGATTAGCACTATCACACCAAATACATGTATATTTGTCAAAGAACCAAGTTTTACATGGATTATATAGGACAAATATGCTCTTCGTTGACATTAAGCAACAAGGAGCTTGGTTCGATCTCATATTGATCTATTTCCTTAAGCAAGTGTGTATGAAATTAATCATTAATATGCTCGCATGATCTTTCCATTAACTCTCACGCATTCTCATAATCCATTGGGATGTCATTGTTCTCATGAATCATTAAACTTTGGAGCGTCCTCCAGTTTGATTTATAGACATATTCAGAGACAATCTTATGAGATGATTTCTGATGATATAAAAAAGTTGTGCCTTACTCACCTACTTCCTTCCTAGGTGAGGATTGATCGAACCAAGTGGTCTTTCCAACTTCCTTTATGGAGCCACGGCCTCAACCACACTTCCACTAAGTGTAGTTGCAACACCTTAGTCTATGATGTATATCCCTTATTAAGGATTTGTAACCTTACAGGTAGGTTTGCAGCTGGTATGTGTGATCTCATCACTTTAGCAACATCAGTGTACATTCTGAAAATCGATTATTCTTTGTCACTTCACATTTACACTTTTGGAGTATAAGAATTAGTATGAGCCACAGTGGGAACACACCACGACAATTCTTGTTGTTCCTTTAAAAAATATTTTTTCTTATCCCCCCTAACAATGGGAAGATTGTCTCATTATAATGACAACGCGCAAATATAACGGTAAGAGATCTCCTGCCAAAGGTTTTAAAACGCATATAATTTTTGGGAGTAAATATCCAACATAACTACTTAATCGTTTTCGTGCCAATTATAGTACGATGTGGACTCGTAATGGCACGGATATAGTGCAACCAAAAATTTGTAAGAACATGAATGTCAGGCTTATGTCCAGTTACCAACTAGTACGCAGAAAAGGTTGACTAATATTAGGTACTAAAACGAATTAAGCAAAGATGCGTGTAATATTGCATATCCCCAAAGTAATAAAAGGTAGGTTGGTACGCATAATGTATTCCTTAGACACCATCTGTAACCTTTGATGGTAGCCTTTGCGGGACCATTGGGTATAAGATGTTCTATGTTGATCTTATTAAACATGCAATATTCATCAAGTCCTTTTGATGCACACTCTCTAGCATTTACAAGGGGTGGTGAGCCATTACATGTATAATATACGCTAGTAGTTTTCCAAACGCAAAACTTCTTTAGAACTATAACTAGTCCAAAGTGTCAAAACATCCACCAGAGCCATAAGTACTTTAATAATCCGCATTCTGCATGGATATGTTTCTAAAAATCACCTTGTTTTATTTATAAAAATGGGTTGTCTACCATTTGCATCTTAGGATGGTCTCAATCCTGTTTGACTTTGTAAAATAAACGATATGCTTTCTTACTTTAAAATCTTAATAGGAAGGGGGTGGTTCATTGGTACATTAGGAAACACTTATTACGAGATATGCGACACTTCGCATTATGTCAATTTTTTTCCATTGTATCGTTCCGTCAAATAAAATGATGTTTGTGTGAGTCCTTTCAAAACAAAACATAATGCCACAACCAAAGTGCCTTTATGGTCATGTCAAAGTCTGTATGAATAAATTCCAACATTTCATTGTCGGGGTCAATATGGATTCCATAATCCAAATATTAGTGATTTATAGCTCACCAAATTGACTCATTATTTTCTCTAAAATGTGATTCCTTTCACATTCATTAGAGGCAATTTATATATGCATTCTCATGCTCACAATGAATTTTCATACGAAAACCGTTCGCACAGATTTCGTAAGAACTTGACAAAGTGTGATTATCCCTTAGTTCTTACAGAGCTCATGTAACTTTTAATCTTTATACCCATTAGGCAACAAAGATTGATCATTTCTTCGCTCGGCTATTACCTATAATGATCCAATCATCAGATGGTATTATATAAGGAAACAATTCAACAAGCAGTTTAATATATTTCGTTAAGAGCTTCGTGTAATAAGTGGTGTGGCCTTATTACGTAATAAAAGAAAATTTATCTTATTTACTTTAGAGTGTTACACTTCATGAAGATGATATACTTTCATCATAATGTACGGATGATCCTTTTAACTTAAGTAATTTTGAGTATATCTCAAGTGCTTTAGAGTATTTCAGTCTCATAGAAATGATATACTTTTCATTTCATAAGCACGGACAATGAATTTAGTTCTTCGCAAAAAAAAAAAAAAATCTTAATTTTAGTTTTTTAGTTTTTTTTTAAATGTTTATTAAACTACCATACAATCAATAGTCTAGGATCAAATCATACAAAATTCAGTAGAATAAAGATAATTAATAAACTTATCAAAATGTAAGTGTATTAATTGGGCAAGTTTCTTATTTCCACTGAAGTTGACAAGCGGGGGTATGACCTTCTTTTAACATATAGTGAGTTCGTTGTCATTTAAACTCTCTCTATATGTTGTAGTTGGCTGCTACTATATGATACATGCATTCCATCACTTGTACCATACTCACTAAAATTTTATACCAAGTGTCCAACTCTCTTTCAAATGAGTCAGAATTACATCTCTGTCTCATGCTCAGTAAATACATTTACTTTGTATTGTTACTACTTGAGACAATATTACAAGTGTATTAAATTCCAATGAACATATTCAAATTTTCGGGGAAAAATTTCAAGAATGTTTCAAAAAACCTCCTTCAGAGCATTTCAGCGTCTGAAATCAATATATCGCCTTAAAACGTAGAAGTAATGCCTTCATCATTTGAACAATGCATCATCACTAGTTGAAGATTTTCATGATAGAAGTAAATCCCTTGTAGACACAATTGACTTCTGTATCAGAGGTTCTTTAATGAAGCTCAAGTAATTCTGAGTCCAAAAGGTCAAATTTTTAATCGAGTTGGTTTAGTCAAAACCCGGTCAACGTATTGGTCAAGGCCCGATCCATTGAGTTGACTAGGTCATGGTTAACAAAAGTCCACATATATGGTCCATTATATATGAAGTACTCAGGCCCATCGATAATAAACTTGAAACTATTCGCATATAGGCCCAAACTTATTGTTAACCTTAAGATTGAAAATTTCATTATCCAACTTCAGTGCTCGAAAACAAATGTAACCATATCCGATGATGATGAAAATTTTACAGAAGATTTAAAAATATATTTCTCAAAAAATAACAAAATTTCAAGGTAATCCATCGGCTAGATAAAATGATATACATGACACCGTATGACCGTTCCAATTCACATTTCAATGAACACATATGGAAATATCACATACTTTGGAATATTTCCCATGGTTGGATCTTTATAAATTTTATACAGTAGCTACATAAATCCAATATACAAAAAACAAAGCATAATAAAACGGTTGAAATTCTCAAAACATACCAAGAATTTTCACATAACAAATATTCCAAAACTGTTCCATAACATAAAATATTTTTCTCAAAAATGATGTAGCAAGGTGTATTTTTCAGGGTAAAATTTTTATTGCCAAAAAAAAAAAAAAAATCTAAGGCCCAAGGTCTCGGCAGTAATATTAGACCTAATACTTAATTAAAAATTCAATACTTCATCTCATTCAGTACTCAATTCCAAGTAAGTTGTTGAGGAGAACCAGTTGAGAACTCAACCCTATTGGTAGACGAATCTTTTTACCTCTTTGATGATATCATTTTTGTTTTTCAGTCTTTTATTCGAAATTTCCTTGTGCTTTCTTTCAAACTAAAGTGCCCACAGTCGCTGAAAATATTAGGTAAACACTCCTTCCCATCATTTTCCTTTGTTGTCAAACCAATCTTTGAGATGTTCTTTTGCATTCGGTTTTATGATACTAATAAATCCTTTAAAAAAAGGCATATATCCATATCAGTTCCTTTAAGTTATATTTAGCACACACTAAGGCCACATACATTCTGAAAAAGCGGGGGTCTAACAACCTCACCCAATATTTCGATTAGCAATTTGTATGGACAACTCCGAGTTGTTTTTCTAGAGAATCAACTAGACTCAATCAATAGAAAATACTCAAGGAGTTATTATCTCAATATCTCGATTTTATTTACTCAAGCAAATATGATTCACGAGTCTAATCAAAGAGAGATAACTTGGATGGTACCAAAGACCAATATCCAAGTGTCAATCAATTTAAATCAACAACCAATAAGCTCGGATATTCTAATTGATTGAACAACGCACAACCTGTATTATTTCAATTATATAAAAAAATATAATGCGGAAAAAAAATAACACAGACACCAGAATTTTGTTAACGAGGAAATCGCAAATGCTAAAAAAACCCCGGGACCTAGTCCAGATTAAATATACAATGTATTAAGCCGCTACAGACACTCGCCTACTCCAAATTAACTTCGGTCTGGACTTTAGTTGAACCCCAATCAATCTCACACTGATCCAAGGTACAGTTATGCTCCTACACCTATGATACCAGCAGGATAGTGTGCACTTGATTCCCTTAGATGATCTCACCCACAACCAAGAGTTGCTACGACCCAAAGTCGAAGATTTTATCAAACAAATTTGTCTCACACAAAAAGTCTACAAGATAGATAAATCTGTCTCCCACGAATAAACCTATGAGTTTTGATCCGTCTTTTGATAAATTAAGGTGAACAGGAACCAATCAATAAAACCAGACTTATATTCCCGAAGAATAGCTCAGTTTTACCAATCACCTCATAATAGTCTTAATTGACACAGCGAAAAAAGATATTGTGGAATCACAAACGATGAGACGAAGATGTTTGTGATTACTTTTATATCTTGCCTATCAGAGATAGAAATCTCAATCCAATTATTACAGTTATACTCGTACGATAGAAACAACAAGATCAGATCACACAACTACAAGAAAAATAGTATCGGTCTGGCTTCACAATCCCAATGAATTCTTTAAGTCGTTAACCTGGTTTTAGAAGAAGAAAACCAAAGGTTAAAGGAGAATCGACTCTAGATTAGCAAACTAGTATCACACAGAATGTGTGGGGATTGGGTTTCCCAGTTGCTAGAGTTCTCCCTTATATAGTTTTTCAAATCAGGGTTTGCAATCAATGTTAGCTTAGTAACAAAGCATTCAATATTCACCGTTAGATGAAAACCTGATTAGATACAAGCTAATATATCTCAACCGTTAGATCAAAAACTTAGCTTGCCATACACATATGTACTTGACGATTTTGGGTTTGTGTAACCATACCCAAACGTGTACAATAGTTGGTTCAATATTAGTCAACCAAATGGTTAGCCAAATGATAACTTTCATATCAACCATATTCTTCTTCACCATAACTAGTCAAAATGACTCAAATGAACTAGTTAGAGAGTTATTCAATTGTTATGAGATCTTATGTACTACACAAGACATAATTGAAGCAAAAAAGATGTGATTCACTCGAATTAATTCATGAACTATAAAGCAACGGTTTGCAATAGCATTCCTTAGATGATTTAGATAAGTTCACGAACATCTTTTTTAGACATAACCACTCAAGTTCGCGGACTCGGTTCGCGGACTCAAGTAACCTGTAGTTGCAGGAATTCCTACACTACACCCCTCACAAGAATTCATAATTATCAACACATATTTGAAGATTAAGAGCAACAATTTATTGATTAATTCTCATAAATGTTACAAGAAATGGAAGAAATCAAGAATACAATCGCTCACAAGAACTTTCTCTCTCCTCAAAACTTTCTCCAGACTCCAAAAATGATCTCTTTTTTTCGAGTCTATTAATTCTCTTTATATAGGATGGTTACATAGTGGATGACATCTACGTTATCCCTTATTTTATGATCTGACTCGCGACACTCTCGCAGTAGTTGTAATGCTTATTCTCGCAGATGCTGTAATCTTCGCAGGATCGTCATGCTCTCCCCGTTTTTCTTCCACCGTCATCCGTTACGTCATTCTTTGAGTTAGTCTACGATGCTCGCAGAGTGTTGTTGAAGAACTCGCAGAAACATTGTTTATAATTTTCGCAAGAGCACTGTTGTGGCGATATTCTGATCATACATCTTGCCTCTTCTCATGTCTTTTCTGCGAAGGGGAAAAGATCATGAGAAATTGAAATCTTTTGAAATGCCACAACTGTCTATCTATTCACGTTCTTTTGTTCTGACACGTATCTGCATCCCTCGCCATATTTATTACACGTATCTTTTTATCCATTCAACTTCTGACACGTCTTTTTCAACCGTTGCATTCCAACCGTTCACGTATTTCCTTTGCATTAATTGCACTTATCTTCTCGAGAATTTTTACCTTCTATATATATCTTCTTCACTCTTCACTTTTTTTCTTTTTACTTTCTTCTTCCTTCTCTCTGCAATCTCTCTGCAAATTCACTGTTCTTCCGTAAATTCCGCATCCGCCGCTGTTGCAATCTTTCTTTTGATCTTCTACTCTTTTCTTCATTCCCATACTTACTAATAATGGCTCCAGCTGGTTGTAAAAACCTCATCGCCTTTGAGCAACTGCAAAAGAAACTTAAGGACGAAGGTTTTGCTTTATCTATCATTCCTGATCAAAACCCTAAAACCGAAATTTCCATTAAATTATTTTCTGATCATCCATGTTCTCACGAGAAGATTATAGTCTCTCTAGGTCAGCTTGAAGTTGTTCTTCCCATTCCTCTTTATGATCCTGAGCTCCCATTATTCTATGAAATAATTTCTCATGCGAGATTCTCACATGCCATATATCAGTTTAGTGGGGATTGCATTCGTCTGATGCTGGAGTATGCTACTCGCGGTGCTGGTAAGAAATCTCTTTATCCTGATAAAGCGAAGAATCCTAAATTCGCTGATGTTCCAATTATTCCTGCGAAGTATACTGTAGAGAATTTCTTCGCAAATTATGATATAATTCCCATGAGGAAAGATAGCACTTGTTGGGGCGTCCGCTTACAAAAGAAGGATGACATTGATGAAGAATAAATTCTCATGTTGGATATTGAATGGCATCCGAGTAATAATCAAGGTCCGCGCCATTCTAGTGATGATAAATGGTGTATATTCCCATTATTTCTAGAGGGTCCCTACATCTGTGTCCTCATGCTTTACCTGCGAATCTCGCAGAGTACCAGCCATGGGTGTTCAACTGGCCTGAAAGGAATAAAGAGGTATGTTCTCTCAATTTTTTGCATAAATTATCATTATCATCTTCCTCATGCTTTTATACTCTTGCTGACTACTCCAATTTTTTCCAGATCAACAGGCTAAAAACTAGCTACCAGAAGTTTAGGAAGCCCAGTACTTTTTTAGCTCTTAAGTCGCTCACAGATGAAGTAAGAAATATTCCTTTATGATTCTTAATAATATATTTTTGCCTCTATTTCTTATCTTTATATGTGTTCGCAGGTTATTGAAGAAAGAGAACTTGTTAGGGCTGCGAGAACTAAAGGGAAAGGAAAAAGTGTTTCCCGCAAGGAGAAATCTGATGCTCCTCGCAAGGAGAAGTTTGGTGCTCCTCCTTTAAAGAAAAGAAAAGATCAATCTCCTTCTCCTTCAACTCCTCAATCTACTGAAAGTTCAAGTGACAATACTGATAATGACGATGATGATATCTTTTCCGCTAAGGAATCCTCCCATCCTGAGTCTTCTATGGCTCATCTATCCGGTATTTTTGCTAATACCATGCAAGTAATTGGTGATACCCCTCTGACTAATGATTGTGAGTCTATAGCTGCCATCTGCGATGCCTCTCTCCTAGATAATAATGAATCTCTTCGCGGGGTATCAAGATCTATATCTTCAAATTTCCTGCATTCACTTAACAACTTGGTAAATTTCCATACTTACATTTTCCTTCTCTTTATTTTCATTTTGACTTTATAATTAATTATTAAAGCTCGCTGTATTATTTCGCAGGCTGGGAAAGCTTCTTTTGATGTTGTCTCGGACTTGGAAAAGAGGCGTGCGGTCCTCGCAAAGAAGAATCTTAAACTTCTCACCAAAAATAAATAATTGGAGACTGAAGTTGCCGGTCTTCGCGAGAAGAATAAACAAAATGAAGAATTAGAGATCGAAGCTGTTAATCTTCGCGAGAAAATCAAACAATTGGAATCAGACAATTCTCTTCAGAAGGAAAAAGTATCTAGTCTTCAAGATGACAATAAGTAACTCTATGGTATCAGACTCTCTTTCTTTCCCTTATATTTTATCATCTTTATCCGAAAAATTTCTTCTTATCGAGTTTTCCATTTCGCATACGTCTATGGTCTTACTGATGAAGCTATTTTTCTTCATACATTTCCCAAGATTATGGATGATGATACCCTTCTTAATCATCTAAATACTTCTCTAAATATTTTTTCCAATGATAAGGTTGAATCTCTTCCCATAAATGAGCTTAGATCCAAGCTTCGTCTTTTAGAAATTGAACGTAGATCTGTCTTGGGTATGGAAAATAAATTTTGACAATTCTTTCACAACTCTAAATAAGAAACACGTAAGTTTAATGCCAAATATAGTGATCTGATAGATGAAAAGGATCGTATTTCTCTCCAAGGTGCTCAAGCTTTAGCAGATTTCCATAAGACTCTTCCCGATGTTCAAATTAAAAGAGATCGACTTATCTGCGAGAATAGTACTCTTGTTGAAAGAGAAACCCAAATTTGTTCCCTTCTTCTCATTAATAATGACGATGAGTTTGCTTGGGCTGCGAAAATTCTTGTTAATGCCAGAAACAATTTAGTTGTAGATGTTAGTCTTCAAGATGATTATTCTGCCCTGATTAAGGATATGATCTTGCAAAGAGAAGGTTGTTATTCTTGTTTTTCCACTAATCCATTTTTTAGCTGTATCTCCACTATTTTATTAATATGTTTTCATTTGTTCGCAGTATCCGAAGAAAACTTTTGCCAAAGAGTTAAAGAGTTGGAAGAAGAAAAAGGAAATCTCGCAAGACTTCTGTCTTCTCGCAACGAGAAATGTTCCAAACTCAAAAAGCAACTTCAGATTTCTCTGGCGAATTTCAGCAATGTTCTTGTTGGTGTTCGCAATGATTTCATTAAGATGGTCTGTGATGATCATAAAATTCCTCATTCTACTTACCATTATCTCGCGAACGAAATTCCAAAGAATACTCCTGACCTTGTCATCTCCGATATCGAAGCTTAAGAGTCTAAAGAAGATGAAGATGAAATTGAAGAAGAAGAAAAATCTGGTGAAGATAATGATGGATCTAAATAGTTTTATCTTCCTTTTTAATCTTTTTGTAATATTTGTACTCTTATCCCTTTCTCCTTGTAAAATATTGCTGCGAATTTCTCCAGCTTCTATTGTTCTTTGGTGTATAGATCTGCATACATTAGAAAACAATTTCTTTTTGCAATATAGTTAATCAATATGCTTATTAATTTTTTAATTATCTGCGTAAATCTGTCATATAAAGATGAATAATAATTTTATCATTCTGTTCATTCCCATACTTGCCTCTGTTATTCATCTGCAATATGAAAGATTGAGCTGATTAGTTACGAATAAGATCTGTTTGGAAATTTTGCCTCAATATCTGCGTAAATACCGCAAGTCATATCTACTTACTCTCATGATCTCTGCATAAATATCACAGTCATTCAATCTTGATCTCTTGTGGTCTTATTTTTCCTTCCTATTTAAAGGTCTTACTTAGCCACATTTTGTTTTGGCGACAAAATCGCAGGACGTCTTTACACTCGCATGTAAAGACCCATTGATCTTGCCTTATCCTTATTTTGTCAATTTTTTGCGACAATATGATAGGCATAAGTTTTCTTGTGAGAACAAAGCCCCATGACATTGTCGTCTTGCGATGAAATCGCAGGACGTCTTTACACTTTCATGTAAAAACCCATTGATCTCATCTTATATTTTTCTCTTGGATTTTTGCCTCTGTATGATTGTTGCACAAATATGACAAGCCTAAACATTCTTGAGAATATAAAGCCTCATGACATTTGCATCTTAAGACACTTATCATCTCCCTAATGGAGGGTGCCGCCCTTATCTTCCCCCTGGTTTCCCCTTCAAGGATGCGTACATTGGTCATACAAGACTAGCTCCTCCCATCCGGTCCTGACAACAACCAGTTGTTTTCGCAGCCTCTTATCCTTTTTGCCTATATGGATTATAGTTACGAGACTGCACCCTAGGTGGGGTTTTCTTTGGGACGAGTGCATCATAGCCAAGACTTGCCAAGAATGGCCATGGTAGTTTCATACGCCCCGGGCACCCTTGGCTCAATCGTGTACCTCGGCACCTTGGTCATACTTTGCACTCCTTAGAAGAGACCTTCGGTTGTCCAACTTTTAATATATATATAGTTGTAAATCCAAAGTATCTCTCCTGGATAGGTTTTCTTGAACCCAAACATCTTCATGACTCAGGTTCCAGCGGCGGTATAACCTTATCCCTGATCCATGCATACATATACCCCCTTATATTACGTACTTTAGGTCTTACATTTGCCTCTTGCGAAACTTTTGTTCGCGAACTAGGGTGTATGCCATAAAGGTTCGTCCCATTCTAATGTCTCTGCGAAATTTTCGTGTTTCTTCAGTCTTTGATTTTCTCTTTTTGCATTTCAGCTCTTGTATAATTTTTCAATTTCATCTTTTTTATTGAATCGAAACATATTTTTGTAAAATTCTCTTCAACAAATCATTTATACATTTATCATACTTCACGATCTAATGTGTCTTGTGTTTTCTAAGCTAGAGTCGATTCTCCTTTAACCTTTGGTTTTCTTCTTCTAAAACCAGGTTAACGACTTAAAGACTTCATTGGGATTGTGAAGCCAGACTGATACTACTTTTCTTGTAGTTGTGTGATCTGATCTTGTTGTTTCTATCATACGAGTACAATTATAATAATTAGCTTTAGATTTCTATCTCCGATAGGCAAGATATAAAAGTAATCACAAACATCTTCATCTCATCGTTTGTGATTCCACAATATCTTTTTTCGCTGCGTCGATTAAGACTATTATGAGGTGATTTATACAACTGAGATGTTCTTCAAGAATATAAGTCTGGTTTTATTGATTGGTTCCTGTTCACCTTTATTTATCAAAGGACGGAACAAAACTCATAGGTTTATTCGTGGGAGACGAATTTATCTATCTTGTATACTTTTTTGTGTGAGACAGATTTGTTTGCTAATGTCTTCGACTTTGGGTCGTAGCAACTCTTGGTTGTGGGTGAGATCAGCTAAGGGAATCAACTGCATAGTATCCTGCTGGGATCAGAGATGTAGGAGCATAATTGTACCTTGGATCAGTGTGAGATTGATTGGGTTTCAACTACAGTCCAGACCGAAGTTAATTTGGAGTAGGCTAGTGTATGTAACGGCTTAATACAATGTATGTTTAATCTGGTCTAGGTCCCGGGGTTTTTCTGTATTTGCGGTTTCCTCGTTAACAAAATTCTGGTGTCTGTGTTATTTCTTTTCCGCATTATATTTTTATATAATTGAAATAATACAGGTTGTGCGTTGTTCAATCAATTAGAATATCCGACCTTATTGGTTGTTGATTTAAATTGATTGATACTTGGATATTGGTCTTTGGTACCATCCAAGTTATCTCTCTTTGATTAGACTCGCGAATCATATTTGCTTGAGTAAATCGAATTGAGAGATTGAGATAATAACTCCTTGAGTATTGTCTATTGATTGAGTCTAGTTGATTCTCTAGAAAACAACTCGGGGTTGTCCATACAGATTTCTAATCGAAATATTGGGTGAGGTTGTTAGACCCTCGCTTTTTCATAATCTAATTGTCATACTCAACCAAACTAATTACAAGAGTAATCAATTTAATTGGCCACACTCGACATAAGAGAATCTATGGAGCAATGACTAAGTTAATCAAGAAAAACCAACCCAGTCAAAAGAGATGCTCAACATAAGAAATTTATGGAGTGCTAACTAAATAACCATACTATATGATTGATTTAGTTCATTTGGGCTCAACATAAGAGATTATGGAACCCCGACTAAGATTATCATAAGACATGACAACCTTAACCGTACATGTACTCAACATAAGAAAACTTATGGAATACAAACTAAATAACCACACAAGTTGATTAATTTAGTTCTTAATGCTCAACATATAGCATCTCATGGAACAACCAACCATGCCAATAAGGAATCGACTTAGTCGTATCGTGCTCAACATAAGATACACAATGGATCCTTCACAGGAATAATAATATGGATCAATAAAGATCTATACTGTGGATAACACAAGGATTAATTCTATGTTTCCATCACCATTTGCACAATGACATACAGTAGACATAATCCTTGAATGACAAAAGATTTTAACCTATCTTACATCAATAATTGACAATATAGGCTTAACTTTTGTGTTTGTCAAAATTCTATTCATCCTTTTATCAATATTCAATTCATGAATGACTTTACTTTTGACAAAATATGGGATAATCAAGTTCACGGACGTAAACACACATATCCCATCAAAATATTGCAATATATAAAACCATAAAGATTAATACTGCAACCATCATCTTCCAAACAAGTTTAGAATTTAAACCAATAAATCTAAAAACAAGAAGATGAAAAACATTGGATATAGCTATGTGTAATCACAATAATGGCTATTCAAAAACACTAGTTATTCTTCTAAACAAAAGAGAAATAATAGAAGATTTACTAGACATTAAGACCTTTAAAGAATTCATTATCGTCCCCGAACTCCTTGTCATCAACAACCATGGGAACATAAGGTTCATTAAGAAAGGAGTTTATATCAATGAACCTTCTTGGTTGTTGTTGTCGAACCAGGGCCTTCTGAATCTCATGAGTCTTATACACAAAAGCCTTTATTTGTTGAATCTTCTTTCGCAGCTCCTTCAACACTTCAAGATCATCAGAAAACTTCTGATAATTTGAAGGAACAGCTCTTGGCTTCCTCATATTCCTTTTATTTTTATTTTCAAGGTTGGAGGCAATGGAGATTTTTATTATTCCTTCATGATTGATGGCTTAACAATCATATTACCTTCTTTTTCATCAGAAGACATCATTCTTTGAGCGTCCATAAGTGTATGGGTTTGTGAGAGAAATTCACAATTAGCTCAACAAGTAGTCTTAAGATGAAGAGAGGTTTTAGAGAAGGAAAAGGAATTTAGGGTTCGAAACCTAAAACAGGTTCGTGGACGATCAACTCTTATCCCTATAAAGAGTATAATTGTCGATAATACCCTTTCTTCTTGTTTGATAGACAAAAGGAATATACTTCTAAGAAAAGAGAGAAAAAAAACTTTTCCTAAAGCATGAGAGGTACACAATCATTGTCTCTTTTTATCAGGCACATGCGACAAGATTTTAAGAACAACACAATCAAGTTGCGTTGTGGTGAACTACAATTTGTACACCAATTTCCTCTTGTGGAAAATCCACATACTTAAAACAGTTTGACCATATTTTCTTCTCAAATGGTCTTGGTTTTTCCTTGGAAACTAACTTCTTAGATGAAGATAAAATCTTATATACATCAGCGGTCTTCTGAGCAAGTTTAAGCTTTCTTGCTAGATGATTTGCTCTTCGTTGAAGTTTGTTGACGTGTCTTTGATTGTGTTTGAACTTGTAACACTTTGAGAGTTCATGACCTTTTAATGAACAATACGAGCACATCACACTTGGATAGTAATCAGGCTTCTAAAATGTGCAAGCATCTAGGCACATAGTGGATCATGAAACATTATAAACATAGTTCCAAGAAAAGGGTCAACTTTTTCTTTTAGAATGGTTGGATTATCTTCTGAAAGAATATCAAAATTGATATGTGTATTGCTACAATTATAAAAATCAATACTTTCACCAAGAAGTGCAACACTTGATTTCCCATCTTCATTAGAGTCATAGATGTCAGACATTTCATCAAGAGTTGTTGCAAGACCTTTGTTCCTAGTGTATTTTCTACGATTTGGACACTCGTATGCAAAATGACTGAATCCCTTACACTTGAAGCACTGAGGCATATCATCATCATCAGTTTCATCAATATCCCTATTTTTAGGAGGAACACAATTATGAGGTTTGACTGATGCCTTAGGCATATCTCTGGAGAACTGTTTACTTCTCTTCAATAGAAGATCCCTAAACTGTCTTGTGATCATCGAGACTGATTTATCAAGATCTTAATCTGATGAGTCTGTCTCAGAGTGATCAACTTCAGATATACACTTTTTTTACTTTTATCAAGTAATTTAGTGTCCTTTAGTACTTTGAACGCAACATCCTTAGATTTGGATGAATGTTCATGATCAAAGATCTTAAGCTTTCCAACCAGCGTATTTCTGGAGAGATTATCTAGGTTATTTCCCTCAACGATGGCATGCTTCTTAGCATCGTATATAGATGGCAATGATCTAAGAATTTTCATCACAATGTCCTTTTCAGGAATAGTCTTACCCAATGCAAAAGATGCATTAACAATTTCATACACTTTGTGATTAAACTCATCAAATGTTTCTTCACGTGCCATACGAAGGTTTTCCCAATCAGAACTAAGGTTTTGAATCCTAGCTTCCTTTTCACTGGTGTTTCCTTCAAATATGGTTTCTAAGATATCCCAAGCTTCTTACGACTTAGTGCAATTAGACACATGGTGCTAAAGATTTGGGGTAATGTCATATATGATTGCATTCAAACCGTCGGAGTTTTTCTTTGCAACAAGAATATCTGCAGGAGTGTATTCAGCAATATTCTTTGGAACATTTACACCTCCAACTGCCTCAATGGGAGCATCATAGACATTAAAAACATATACCCATGATTGGAAATCACGTGCTTGAAGAAAAGCGCGCATAGCAATTTTTCACCATAAGTAATTAGAGCCATCGAAGACTAGTGGTACATTTATTGAGATAGCACCTCTGTCCATAGAGTCCGATCGCTTACAAACACAGACTTATGAGGTCTTGAATGTGTTTGCCTGCTCTGATACCAATTGAAAAAGCGGGGGTCTAACAACCTCACCCAATATTTCGATTAGCAATCTGTATGGACAACTCCGAGTTGTTTTTCTAGAGAATAAACTAGACTCAATCAATAGAAAACACTCAAGGATTTATTATCTCAATCTCTCGATTTGATTTACTCAAGCAAATATGATTCGCGAGTTTAATCAAAGAGAGATAACTTGGATGGTACCAAAGACCAATATCCAAGTGTCAATCAATTTAAATCAATAACCAATAAGGTCGGATATTCTAATTGATTGAACAATGCACAACCTGTATTATTTCAATTATATAACAAAATATAATGCGGAAAAGAAATAATACAGACATAAGAATTTTGTTAACGAGGAAACCGCAAATGCAGAAAAACCCCGGGACCTAGTCCAGATTAAACATACACTGTATTAAGCCGCTACATACACTATCCTACTCCAAATTAACTTATGTTTGGACTGTAGTTGAACCCAAATCAATCTCACACTGATCCAAGGTACAATTATTCTCCTACGCCTATGATACTAGCAGGATACTGCGCACTGATTCCCTTAGCTGATCTCACCCATAACCAAGAGTTGCTACGACCCAAAGTCGAAGACTTTAGCAAACAAATCTGTCTCACACAAATTAGTCTACAAGATAGATAAATCTGTCTCCCACGAATAAACCTATGAGTTTTGTTCCATATTTTGATAAATCAAGGTGAACGCTCAAAGGTATGGACTCTCACAAGAATTACTCTTAATCTCTTTAAGGAATACTATCATAAAGGATCAATTGACAAGGATCTGTTTAAAGCGTTTGAAAATGTTTTAAAGTTCTTAGAAAAGCTTGAGAGACTGAATCATTTTCATAAAAGTTTTGTACCAGTCAAATCATGCTCAAATGATGTACAAATTACCAATTCACTTGAAATTAATAAAAAGATTTCTTGTGGGATTGGTAAAGGAACCATTTATTAGAAAAAGTCACTTCCTTGTCTTAAGAAAAGGATCCCAAAGGATTCTGAGTTTTATCATTATGGTTTTACTCTTGATTCTGGCCACAAATGTCAACCAAAGATGTTGCATGAGAAATTTTCTGCATTCCACACCACCTAATTTCAGGATTGGCTTCACCCCATTTTTATATAACTTGAAATGGGGCAAGTAACAAGTTGACTTTGTTCATGTATTCTTTTTCTTTTGTGATAAAAGCTTTTCAAAAAGATGTTGCAGGTATTCCTTCCTAAATACTGGTTTCCCCCAATATGTGTACCTCTAAAAATCCTACTTTCCTTTTGTGGGTCACGGTTCATGTACGAGTCCAAGCCCATCTATGGGTATAAAAAAAGTACGGGTACGCATACCCTTCTTCCTCCCTCATCAGTCCGTGTACGTGAACTTTTAGGGTTCATGTATTTTTTTCCTTTAAAGCTTGTTGGAGAACAATTTGTGAAGGTATTTCTGAAGATAAAAGTTAAGTAAGTAATCTCTTGCCCACTCCCTTATTTCCTTCTAGAATCATGAAGAATGTTAAGGGTTCAAAAGGTTTTTCAAATAACCTAGGTTCTTCATCCTCTTCTATAGATCTTCCTATTGAACAAAATTTTATTAGGATTAGATTTGTGAATGAATCCTGTGGAAAAGTTTTTGAAAAGATTTCTTCCACTGGGTTTATTCTTGAAAATAAATTGGATGATGTTAGTGGGTATAAGGAGGATTCATCTTGCTTTGAAAAATTCAAGCTTGGAAATATCTTTGATGGTTTTGGTGAAGGTTTTGATACTCTTACTAGAATTTTCTATGCCAATATTCATGATGTTGTTCTTGAAGACATGGAATTCAAGACCATGGTCAATAGATAAAGGATTCTAGTTAAAAGAGAACTGATTTCGAAGATTACTAAAATCCCTTTAGGTAACTTTCGCATTCCTAGACCAAGCGATGAAAGACCTTCACGTGTGTTGATGGTGGTTTTTAGTTTAGGGTTAAAATCGTAAAACCCTAGTCAAACAGTGACGTCACAGAACTTGAGTAATAATGTCCAAACCAAGCACATTTATTGAACCATTTAATTTTTCTACGAGAAAATTACCAGGGTACCTTTTTTTAAAATTAATTACTAATTAGGGTTTCGATGGGCCAAAACCCTAATTCCCGCACCACTGTGCCAATGGCAAACCATGCCAGCCACACCCACCGTGCTGAAGCATGCCAGCCGCACACATGTGTCGATAGCAAACCATGCCATCCACACCTACCGCGCCAAGGCATGCCAACCATGCTAGCCGCACCCATGTGCCAATGGAAAACCATGCCAGCCAAACCTACCGCGCCGAGGCATGCCACCCATGCTAGCCGCACCACTGTGCCAATGGCAAACCATGCCAGACACATCTCCACGCTAAATCATGCCAACCATGCTTGCCGTCCAAACACGCCATGCACAACGCTGGCTTCCAAAACAAAGGCCTGCAATAATCAACGACCACCTTTCCATCTAAGACACAAATCTTAGCCGTCCAAGGTTACCAGACAACACATGGTAACCTTTGACCCAAAAACCTAGCTTGGCCATGATCTTAGCTTGACCCCACCTAGCCAAGCCAAACCATACCTTGCCTTGGCCCTATCCATGCTAGCCGTACCATATGCCAACGGCATGCCAAACCCTTGGCCCCACCATGCCAATCCAAACTGCGCCTTGCCTTGGCCCTAGCCATGCTAGACGCACCATGCGCCAACGACATTCCAATCCCTTGGCACCACCATGCCAAGCCAAACCGCAACTTTCCTTGGCCCTAACCATGCTAGCCGCACCATATGCCAACGACATGCCAAACCCTTTGCCCCACCATGACAAGCCATACCGCGTTTTTCCTTGGCGCTATCCATGCTAGCCGCACCATGTGCCAACGACATTCCAAGCCCTTGGCCCCACCATGCTGGCCTTCCATACGCGGCTACCAAAACGAATGTGTGCGACAATCAATGGTCCCCCTTCAATCCCAGGAGAAAATCCTAGCCATCCAAGGTTACCAGACGACGCATGGTAACCTTTGGCCCGAAAACCTAAGTTTGGCCACGCCAAACCATGCCATGCCAACGGCATGCCAACCTAGCCGCACCACCATGCTGGCCTTTCCAATGCGGTTACCAAAACGAAGGCGTGCGACAATCAATGGCCCCCCTTCAATCCCAGGAGAAAATCCTAGCTATCTAAGGTTACCAGACGACGCAAGGTAACCTTTGGCCCGAAAACCTAAGTTTGGCCACACCAAACCATGCCATGCCAACGACATGCCAACCTAGCCGCACCACCATGCTGGCCTTTCCAACGCGGCTACCCAAACGAAGGTGTGCGACAATCAACAGTCCCCCTTCAATCCCAGGAGAAAATCCTAGCAATCCAAGGTTACCAGACGACGCATGGTGACCTTTGGCCAGAAAACCTAAGTTTAGCCACGCCACGCCAAACCATGCCATGCCAACGGAATGCCAACCTAGCCGCGCCACCATACTGGCCTTCCCTACGCGGCAACCAAAACGAAAGCGTGCGACAATCGACGGTCGCCCTTCAATCCCATGAGCAAATCCTAGCCGTCCAAGATTACCACACAACACATGGTAACCTTTGACCCAAAACCCTAGTTTGGTCACGCCAATGGCATGCCAACCTAGACGTACCACCATGCTGGCCTTCCCTATGCGGCCACCAACAAACGAAAGCGTGGGACGATCAACGGTTACCTAACCTCTTAAGATGCAAAATCTCGACCGTCGAAAGTCACCAAGCTAACAAGTCTCCCAATATCGACTTGCCAGGCAACAACAACATGCTACATGTTTTCCACAAAAACATTCGAGACATCAACACATATCACAAACTGGGGGATCCTCTTTGGGTATTGGTTTGGCGGTTTATAGCATGCGGCGTACACTACGCCCGTCATAAGGAAGTGTCATAAGGGTGAGGCGGTTGGTAAATACAGGGAGTTAATGGTGAAACGCTCTTTTATGGGACATCAATTCCATGCGTTAACGGTTTCATGGAACATAAATTCCATGCGTTAACGGTTTTATGGAACATCAATTCCATGCGTTACCACCTCCTCCCATTTACTTACCCATTTTTCCACTCCTTAATGAGACCATAGTACATTTCACTTCGACTTGTATAAATAGGTCTTACCTATTTCCACCGAACAACAAGTTCAGTGAGGAGCATACAATACTCAAAAATTATTTACTAGCTTTCCATTTGTTAGCTTCCCACTTTCATACAAGTCGTAGAAAAACAACTACTCTTCCAGAAATTAACTATTCTGGTCTCATCATTTTCCTTGCTTCCCTCTCCAAAACCAACCCATTCTCCTCCACTTTGTGACCGAAGCAAGTATGAAATAACCATTTCTTGGTTTAGGCCGGACTTGTACAGATTAATCTCTCGAATCTAAAGTACTCCCTTGCAGTACATTATTTAGGGTTTAAATTTGTTTCTCATCCACACACCTGAAATTACCGAAATCAGCAGAAACCATTTTCACCCTCAAATAATTGGCGACCACAGTGGGAGATTGATCTTTCGATTACAATGTCAATTTTCAACCATCGATCTCATGCTTCGGATCAGACATCAAGATGGTAGAAGCAGGCGATCCGCTCAGGGATCGACGACTCAGTTACCAGACGACCCGATTATCAGTCATGACATGGTAACGGATGGCTGGGGACTTCCTACCCTCACTGGAAGTCCCCAGTTAGCTCTTGTTGTATCGCGACTGAAAACTGGGTTGTTGATCTCTGATCGGATCAATTGTTGCTAAATCGAACGATGAGTTCGAGAGTTGACAGCGTAACCGAAAGATCAATCCTCCCACCGTGATCACCAATTATTTGAGGGTGAAAACGATTTCTGCTTATTTTGGTAATTTCGGGTGTGTGGGTGAGAAACAAATTTAAACCCTAAACAATGTATTGCAAGGGAGTACTTTAGATTCGAGAGATCAATCTGTACAAATCCAGACTAAACCAATAAATGGCCGTTCCAGACTTGCTTCGGTCACAAAGTGAAGGAGAAGGGTTGGTTTTGGGGAAGGAAGCGAAGAGAGTGTTGAGACCAGAATAGTTGATTCCGGAAAAGTAGTAGTTTTACGACTTGTATCAGAAAATGGGAAGCTAACATATGGGAAATCTAGCAAATTGTTTTCTAAGTGTTGTATGCTCCTGATGAGAACTTGTTGTTCTGATGAAACAAGTAAGACGTATTTATACAAGTCGTAACCCAAACGTACTCTGGTCTCGTAAGAAATAGAAATGACTGAGTAAAGTGGAAGGAGGTGGTAACGGGTAACTTCTGGAATTGATATTCCATAATGAAAGAAATGTTTCACCATTACTCCTTGTATTTACTAACCAACTCATTCTTATGGTACTTTCTTGTAATGGGTGTACCCCGCACGATGTAAACTGCCAAACCAAAACCCTAATGAGCATCCTCCAGTTTGTGACATGTGTTGTGTTTTTCATGGGAAAACATGTATCATGGCGTTATGTGTGGCATGGTGGCATGCCAGTATCCATGGTACAGTCGGTGTATCTTTTCCATAGAATAGGCGTGGCCAAATTAGGTTTCAGATGCAAACCGTGGTGTGTTTGGCCTTGGACCGGAAGCTTGCCATGCGTTTTGGTGGCAAACTTGGAGAGCCGAGATCTGTATCTTAGGTGTTAGGGTGTTCGTTGACCGTTGTAACCCTTCTGGTAGCCAGTGGAATAGTTTAGGCTGGCATGGCTTTAACATAGAATGGGCGTGGCCAAATTGGGGTTTAGGTGCAAACCGTGTTATTTTGTCCTGAGGCTTGAAGTTTTCCATGCGTTTTTGGTGGTAAACTTGGAGGGCCAAGATATGCATCTCAGGTGGAAGGGTGGCCATTGATCGTTGCAACCATTCTGGTAGCCAACGACATAGTTTAGGCCGACATGGATTTGGTATTGAGTAGATGCGGCCAAATTAGGGTTTAGGTGCAAACCGTGTTATTTGACCTTGGGCTGGAAGTTTGCCATGCGTTTTGGTGGCAAACTCAGAGGGATGAGATCTTCATCTCAGGTGGAAGGGTGGTCGTTGATCGTTGCAACCCTTCTGGTAGCCAGTGGAATAATTTAGGCCGGTATGACTTTGGTATAGAGTGAGCGCGGCCAAACTAGGGTTTAGGTGCAAACCGTGTTATTTGACCTTGGGACGGAAGTTTGCCATGCGTTTTGGTGGCAAACTTGGAGGGACGAAATCTGAATCTCAGGTGGAAGGGTGGTTGTTGATCGTTGCAACCCTTATGGTTGCCAGAAGCATAGTTTAGGTCGGCATGGCTTTGGTATTGACACGATGGTGCGGCATGCATGGTTGGCATGCCTTGGCGCAGAGATGTGGCTGGAATGGTTTGCCATTGGCACGGTGGTGCAGCTGGCGGGGTGGACATGCCTTGGCGCAGGGACGTGGCTGGCACGATTTTCCATTGGCATAGTGGTGCGTCTAGCAAGGATGGCATTCCCTGGCGCATGGATGTGGATGGAATGGTTTGTCATTGGCACGGTGGTGCGGCTGTCATGGTTGGCATGCCTTTGCGCAAGGACGTGGCTGGCATGGTTTTCCATTGGCACGGTAGTGCAGCTGGCATGGTTGGCATGCCTTGGCGCATGGATGTGGCTAGCATGGTTTTCCATTGGCACGGTGGTGCAGATGGCATGGTGAGAGAATTAGGGTTATGCATATACACAGGTGATGTCAGTTAATACTAAGGGTTCTTCCGTGGAATATGACGCATGTATATAAAAAAAAAGGTACCCTGGTAATTCTTACGCAAGCAAGTTGATTAGTTCAATAAAAGCTTTATTGTTCATAGTGACGTCATATCAGATATGCGGTTTTACAATTTTATCCCTAAGCTAAAAACCACCATCAACACTTGAAAATCGCTTTGATGAAGTTTGTGAATAACATCCTCTAAGAAAGTTTTAATGATTGAAATGAGAGTTTAGAACATGTAACCATCTTTGGATATAAACATAGTGTGTTCTCACATTTATCTAAAAGTCCAAAACCAGGAACCAGAAGTATGCGTACCTGTACGCGTATTGGCGGTTGTTAGAAATCCAGGTGAGTATGCGTACCTGTACGCATACTAGCGGAAAGTTCACGTCCGTGAATTTCTGATGGAGTTTGAAAGAGAAAAACAAACTCAATCCGGTTACTTAAGTACGCGTACCTGTTCGCATACTTAGGTAGGTTACTTTCTAAAATCGGTTTATTCATGAACTAAAACATTTATATAATAAGGAATGCAATCTTTGCAAACCATAGATATAATGTTCATGAATTGATTCGAGTGAATCAAAATCGATTTTGCTTCAATTGTGTATTATATACTTCTATAAGATCTAAGCAATTGAACAACTCTATAACTAGTTCATTAGAGTCACTTGAACTAGTTATGGTGAAGATGAATAAGGTTGATATGAAAGTGCTCATATGGCTAACCATTGGTTAACTATTGTTGAACCAACTAAGTGTACACGTTTAGGTACGATTACCCAAACCTAAATGAAAGTGCATTTCATTTGTGTATAACAAGATAAGTTCGATCTAACGGTTGAAAGATATTATCTTGAATCTACTCAGGTTTTCATCTAATGGTGAATATTGATTGCTTTGTTTCCAAGGTAACATTGATTGCAAATCCTGATTTGAAGACTATATAAAGAAGAACACTAGCAACTGGGAAACCTAATCCCCACACTTCATGTGTGATAGTAGTTGTGACTAAAGTCGATTCTCCTTTAACCTTAGGTTTTTCACGAAACCATGTAGGTTAACGACTTGAAGACTTCATTGGGATTGTAAATCTAGACCCAACTATTTTCTCTGTAGTTGCGTGTTCTGACCTTGAAGTTTTTTATCGTGATTGAGTACTATCTTCTCTAAGATTTGCTCGATATTTAATCTCCGATAGGCAAGATAAAAAGTAGTCACAAACATCTTCGTGATTCCACAATATCTTGTTTCGCTACTGTTAGAGAAATGCTCGGTCGAACTCGCATACGTTGCTATCTCAAGCATGTTTGTCAATGTTACTAATCAAAACTATTAGTCTTGATTTCTAGTCTACTTATAAATGTCTCGGACTAGGACATAGATTATGTAGTTGAACCTTAGACGTCACTGCGTTCATCATTTGAAGACGAAGAACTACTAAGAAGAGCTTGTGGAACTTCATCAACAAAAGGTATGTGGAGACTGAAACTCATCCATCACTTAGAAAGTATATTTTTACTCTATATCCTATATTGAGACATAAGTCGAGTTACGATATAGTTTTATATTATACATATTTGAGATTTCAAGATGAGTTTATCTCACTTACATATTTCTCGGAATATGTGTTGGAAAGCTTTTGCTTCGACCAAGTTCATCTTATATTCTTGTCGCAATTCAAAAGATGATCATGTGAAATTTTTTGAGTAACATCTTACATGGTTTGTGTGATACAATCATTTGGTGTAGACTTGGAATGTTTCTTTATGATTATTTTAATAACTTGAAAATTGCTTTGATGCGGCTAGTGTGTGAAAACAGCTATTGTCATCCTCTAACTTGTTCATTTGAGTCACTTGAACTAGTTATGGTTAAGATGAACAAGGTTGATATGAGAGTGTTCATATGGGTAACTTCGGTTAACTATTGTTGATCCAACATGGTGTACACGTTTAAATATGGTTACATAAGCCTAGATGAGGGTACATTTCATTTGTGTGTAACAATCTAAGTTCGATCTAACGGTTGAAAGATATTAACTTGTTTGAATCAGGTTTTTCATCTAACGGTGAATATTAAATGCTTTGTTACCAAAGTAACTTAGATTGCAAACTCTGGTTTTAAAACTATATAAAGGAGAACTCTAGAAACTGGGAAACATAATCCACACACTTCTGTGTGTTACTAGTTGCACAAGCTAGAGTCGATTCTCCTTTAACCTTAGGTTTCTCACGAGACCCCGTAGGTTAACAACTTAAAGACTTCATTGGGATTATAAAGCCAGACCCAACTATTTTCTATGTAGTTGCGTGATCTGATCTTGCTGTTTCTATCGTGTGTGAGTGAAATCATAAGCTTGGCTTGAGATTTATATCTCCGATAGGCAAGATAGAAAACTAATCACAAACACCTTCGTCTCATCTTTTGAAATTCCACAATATCTTGTTTCGTTAATCTATTAAGATTATTGTGAGGTGATTGATAATACTAGGCTATTCTTCGGGAATATAAGACTTGTTTATCATTTGGTTCTTATTTACCTTGATTTATCAAAAGAAGGAACAAAACTCATAGGTATTTCTGTGGGAGACATATTTATCTATTCCAATAGACTTTTCTGTGTGAGACAAACTCATCTATTACAATAGAATTTTCTATGTGAGACAGATTTGTTTATCAAGTATTCGAATTTGGGTCGTAGCAACTCTTGGTTGTGGGTGAGATCAGCTAAGGAAATCAAGTGTGTAGTATCCTGCTGGGATCAAAGATGTAAGGAACGCAACTGTACCTTGAATCAGTGTGAGATTTATTAGGGTTCAACTATGGTCTAGTCCGAAGTTCATTGGAAGTAGGCTAGTGTGTATAGCGGCTTAATACAGTGTGGTGTTCAAAGCTGGCTTAATACGGGGTTTTTCTGCATTTGCGGTTTTTCTCGTTAACAAAATTCTGGTGTCTGTGTTATTTATTTTCCACATTGTATTTTGTTATATTTGAAGTATCACATGTTGTGCGTTGTATCGATCAATTAGAAATCCAACCTTTGGTTGTTGATTGAAATTGATTGATCCTTGAACATTGGTCTTTGGTATCGTTCAAGTTACTTCTCTTATATTCAATCAGGCTCACAAATTTTTATTTACTGATTGCAGATTGAATTAAGAGTTAGAGATAGAAACTCTTGTATATACTTTTCTCTAGATTGAGTCTGACTGTCTTGTTGATTCTCTAGAAATTATATTGGAGTAAGTCCCCTCAGATTTCCAAACGAATTGTTGGGTGTGGTTGTTAGACCCCGCATTTTCAATTGGTATCAGAGTAGGCAAACACATTAAAGACCTTATAAGTCTGTGTTTGTAGCAATCTGTGTTCTAAGGACCTAAAAAGTATCTCACAAGATAACGCATATTGATATGTCTTCCAAAGTTTCTGATCAGGTCAAAAATCTTGGGTTTTCCTCAAAGGATAACTCATTAGCAGATTCTTCAGAATCCCGAGGGAAAAGCAAGAGATTTGACAATGTGTCAGATTCAGAAATGGAACTCACCAGATCGATAATTTTTTTGCTGATATCATTGCGTTGAAGCAGCTCTTAGTTGGTGGGACATCATATAAGGGAATTAATTGCACGAAGTCTTGCTGGGATTCAAGAGGCGTAAGGAGCACAACGGTACCTAAATCAGTGAAAGACAGAGTTCGGGCTCAACTACATTCCAGACCAATGCAACTAATCCATTTTCTTACACATTTGTTTCGGAACTGATTGATGAGAACACTAAAAGTTGGAAGATCAGTTTAATTAATAATATCTTTGAGCAAGACATTGTTCAAAAAATCCTGACAACGAGAATTACGCAACTCTCTAAAGACAAATTGTGCTGGTCTCTGACTAAGAACGGGAAGTTCACGGTTAAGTCGGCATATTATGCGCTCTACAATCTGAAGTATCATAATGGCATGGCTACTTATAAACCTTCTCCATCAAACACCTGGAGGAAAATTTGGAAAATTGATGTAATTCCAAGAGTGAAACTCTTCATTTGGAAATGCATCAAAGATATAATTCCTTCTAAAGAGAGATTAATCAGAAGAATCTGGCAAGAAAATACCCTATGCAGTAGATGTGGATCAACCACTGAATCTACAATTCATATTTTATCTGAATGTGTTTATGCACGAGCAGTTTGGTTCGCGGATGGATACAGGCTAGATGGTATTCAATGGGAAAATCAAAAGGATTGGATACTTTCTTGGTTCTCTGAACATGACTCTCCAACAATAAGTAAGATGGCTACTATATGCTGGTTCTTATGGAAGGACATATGCAGTCTGCTATTTGAAAATAAAAATCAAACGCCACAACAGTTAACCCATTCCATTGACAGGTTTCTTATCAGTACAGATTCAATTTGAGAAAAGACTACTGCTTCTGCAAAAAGTTACACATTCCGTAAATGGATACCACCTCATAATAATTTCATTAAATTAAACACTGATGCATCTTATTGTGAGAGAACTAAAACAGGTGGATATGGCACACATGTATCTTTGAAATGCAGCAGTTTCAGAGGGGATCTGGATGCTAATTATCTTGAGACCTTAGCTATTATGGAAGGAGTTAAATGGGGATTGTAGTTAGGCCTAAAGAAGATCATCATAGAGAGTGACTACAAGAGTCTCATACAAGCGATTAGAGGGGAAGGATCGGATATCTCATGGGAACTGCGAGGCATCATCGAAGATACTTGTATTCAGCTAAAACGTTTTGAATTTTATTCTTATAAGCACATAAACAGATTGGCTAATAAATGTGCGGACAAACTAGCTAAGCATGCCCGTAAAAAGGGAACTTGTAATAGTTGGGAAGGGGTAGCTCCATATTTCCTGTCAAACTCTATTATGTACGACTCGGTTTAATCAAATGAATTTTTCTTTGTAGCAAAAAAAAAACATTCCATATCGAAGTTAATTGGTAGTAGGCTAATGTCTGTAGCGGCTTAATACATTTTGGTGTTCAATGTGGACTAGGTCCCGAGGTTTTTCTACATTTGCGGTTTTCTCATCATCTAAGGGAATGAAAGACCTAATGATATAGTTAACAAGAGATTAGATGAGCACGAGGCACGCAACCCCTTCTGGCACGACAGTTTTTGGGTTATGTTTCTTCCTTCTTGTTATGAGATGGTCTTCCGTAATAGTTTGAAGTAGTCAATATCATTGCATTATAAGTGTAAAAGTTTTTTACATGTCCAAATACGCCACACTGAAAGAAGACATTATTAGTGTCAGGATATCGTACGGATTTAACCTTTCTCAAAATCAATCCAAGATGTTCCAAGATTTTAAAAGTTTTTTCAAAAGTTATATAGATATCTTTGTCTAAATCCCTTTTCGTCACATTCCTTAAAAAGACTAATTACCAATCTTTTAAGACAACGTAGCTTATTACTTTTAACATGACATTTCTTGAGTTTAACATTGTTGAAAGATCCTTTATTTTTTATTAAAGATTCTTTACTTCCTACCCAGACATTGGATAAACTGAGAGTTTTCTGTGGGAAGGAAGACCCTGAAGAAAACAGACTCTGACAAATGTTTAAGAATTTATGGTGTACATAAGTTGAGATTTTACTCATGTCCATACAGCCATACCACTTCAAACACATATTTATTAGGTCTTAATGTGTTTGCCTGATCTGATGCAAATTGAAAACACTGGAGGGTACCAAAATACACCACCAAATTTTTCGTAGGAAATATGTATGGACAAACTCAACACAAGTCCAAGAGTTAAAACTCAATCAAGGAAAGTGTCTAGAGTTATATCTCTATCTCTCTTGGAATAGAACTTTCACATAATTGAATCCATGAACCTAATCATAAAGAGAGTTCTTGGACGGTACCAAAGACCAATGTCCAAGCAACAAACTAGGTCAGACGTATCTACTTTGATTGTTCAACGCATAATCTGTGATATTTCAATTATAAATATAAACAGTATAATGCGGAAAAAGAAATAACACATACACTAGAAATTTGGTTAATGAGGAAACCGAAAATGCATAAAAACCCTGGGACCTAGTTCAGATTAAACACGAAAATGTATTAATCCGCTACAGACACTAGCGTACTACCAATTAATTTTGGTATGGAATGTAGTTGATCCCGAACTCAGTCTCCCACTAATTCAGGTATAGTTGCGCTCCTTATGCCTCTTGAATCCCAGTAGGACTCCGCATAATTGATTCCCTTAGATGACGTCACACCAACAAAGGATTGCTTCAACTCAATTAAAAACCTTAAACCAAAGCTACCTCCCACAGATAAAGATTATATAATTGATTTCCTGATTTACGATCAAAACAGATGATCAGATCAAACGTAGAATCAAGGTGATGGAAAAATCGCTAGCAATTTAACAAAAGTCTAGCTATCCTCACAATACGAACTTATGCAACTCGAAGTGCAGCCTAGATTATCATTCACCTCACAAGTATAAAATTTGTGGAATCACAAAGTTCAGACGAAGAGAACTTTGTGATTTCTATATATCTTGTTCATGTGATATATCAATAATCGAACAAGATCAGGATACTCAAGTTATCAAGATAAAAGATAACTGGACCTGGCTTCACGAATTCCAATAAATTCTTTGATAGTTGCTAAACCCTTTAAGGGTTTATGGAGAGTACGACTCTATATACAACTAGGACACACCAAAAAGTAGTGTCAGGATTCAAAGATCCCAGTTTCCAAGAGTTCCCCTTATATAGACTTCAAAGCGTAAGTTGATTTAGGTTTAAGCAAAGATAAATTTGGAACCAAGCAAATAATATTTACCGTTAGATGAAAACTTTGAATCTTATTCACATAAACAAGATATACACTCTGATTAGGTAAACCATAACCGAACCGTGTACAAAGAATATGTTTAACATGCTTAGCCGAAACTAGCCTTTATGAACTTAAAAGCTTAACACTCATTTTGAAAAAAAAGACATTGATGTTGAGTTACAATCATGTGATCAAATTAGTCTAGTGTTTTGTAGAATTGATCAAATGTAAATCATCTCTTATAAATAATTTAATCGCATTTGAACATAATCGACGTAATTTGTAAATGCACAATGTAAAAATACATGATTCGTTCATGAATCAGCTGAGTCATGGTACGCGGACCAATTTGCAAACTTATAAGAAAAATTGAGTTTTGGAGTGGACATGACTTTTTCAATTCACGTACCGGTTTGCAAACTTATGTGCAAAACTGAGTTCCGGAGTTGACGAAACTTTTTCAGTTTATGAACCGGTTTGGAAACTTTAAGACTTTACCGGTTCTGGAGTTGACAAAACCTTTTCAGTTTGCGTACCGGTTTGGGTACTAAATTGGTTTAGGAACATGGAATTGTATTGGTTAGCATACCAGTTTGAATACTTAACCCGGTTCCCTTACCAAAATTCCAAAATGGTTTGTATACATATATACATACCTATCCGGATCAGGAAACAAATTTTTCCCACGATGTGCATACGAATATGTGTTTCACACAAATATGTAAGTCAATATATAACTACTCCGCTACGTGTACGAGTACATGTAATACAGATTCAGACTTATAACAGTTTTGTCAATTTGTAAGACTGATAACATTGTCTTATATTTTGAATATAGAAGTTATATATTTCTCTAAATCAATTTGAAATATTCCCGAATAACATCAATGACACATATCACTGTTCTAGGTTATTTTTGGATGATAAACTTGAATCATGATTTTGTTCCTAACAATAAATTGTTCTCCACCGAAATTGATCACGTATGAACAAATGTTCATTAAGCTTGGTCATTATATTTCGAGAAATATGTAAACTAAATAATTAGTTCTCGACTCGAAATTCTTGTCTATGCAAGCTAGTTTAATTAGTTATGCGAAAAACGTCTCAAGGATTGAAAAGTGAATATAACTTGAGAAATTGGCGGTTTAGTCTTCACTTACCTTTTGTTGATGAAGTTCTCCAAAATCTTCTGTAATACCAGAATATCGCCACAATTATGTTCACGAGAGATTAACGACACTTCTGCGAGCGTTACTGAAAAATCTTCAACAACATTTCACGAGCGTCACAAAATAATTCAAAGAATGACGAAGTTGATGATTGAAGAGGCATATTAGAAGAGTGTTGTTTCACGAGGATTACAAAAGTTGGCGAATATTAACATTGTAATTACCGCGATGAGATCGCAAAATAGATCCAAAAGAAGGAGAAAACTTAGCTGTCACCCACTATGTAATTTCCTATATAAAGGGTTCAAGTAAGTCCAGAAGATGATGATGTATTTTTTAGAGTTGAGAGAATCTTGAGGAGAGAGAAAGTTTTAGGAGAGAGAGATATTTTTCAGAGAGACTTTTAGAGAGAGAAAATGTATTTTTCTTTATCATCTTCTTCCCCAAAACTAGATTTAGGACTCCATTAATGGAGATTATCAAATGTAAACTTTAACCATCATAGTAGAGAATCATGGATGTAGATCAAATTGATCGAACCATGTAAAAATTCGTGTGTCTATTTACAATTTTTAGAATTTTAAATATCAAATTAGTTTAGATTAAAAGATTATTATCAAGATATTACAAGGGGTGTGTTGTGGGAAATCCTGCAACTACATTTTGGCGCCAACTAAGGGGACTCGCTTGTTAGATTGAAGAAGATCAAGAGAAATTAACAATTGTTAATGATGAATTTAATTTGATCTAGGAGATACATGGGAAAATATGGAAATTTTGGGAAAAGAACGATGAAGAACAGCCAACACAATTTATGAGAAATGAAGCATGAAATATTACGAAGGTGAGGAGAGCGATTCGAAGAAACCTTTAAATGAAATGGAACGGCATCAATTAACTGTTCAAACAGGACAAATTCTTTCTTATCTTTTTAAATTATGTGTTAATAATCTAGATCTAGAGAATTTTGAGTTTTAAACGACCAAACTTTGTTTTCACAAAAGTTGATTTTTGATTGATATTTTGAATCAAAACGAGTCTTGAGCATAAATTTACACCCGTAAATCTTGATTTCAATCGAAATTTTGATCGTTATCTCTTTCAAATTAATTTGCGAAGTAAAAATTTACGATTCTTATTTTAATTTTGTGAGTAGCAATGATGTCTTAAAGATTAAATAGATTACTAATTAAATTAATTGATTGTCTGCAGCGAAGGTAAAGAACAAACGTATGGGATTTCCTTAATTAAATCTCGTAAAATATATAGACGTAAAGAAATTTATCCTTCTTCAAAAATTAAAAGAGGGCAATAGTGGCAGCAGAAAGGAAAGTATGGTGGGACTCGTAGAAATGTATGGAATAGAACCAATGTAAAATTTCGCGATGATCAACAAAAATCTACGAGGACATCATACATTCAAAACAAGAAATTAACTTTATCAAAAATTGCACCAGAGACAAATTATTATTTTCAGCATTTATGTTGTTAAGGTCATAAGCCATCAGCAAAGAAGACTGTCGCGAGGTGCTCGCTATTATTTCGGTAAATAACAAAAGGGAAAAACAAAAAGGAGTACACGGCTGTTTACAACAAAAAGAAGAATGGTAAGATGGGCGTAAATGGCAGAGGAACTACAAGAAACATAGGACCAAAATATTATATTTGGTCAGTTACATTTGGTCAAAGGTTACATTTGCTCGCTACACTTGGTCGTTACATTTCTTCACGAAGATCCTAATACAGAAATGTCCCTCTCATTTCACCTGTTACATTTTGACGATATTCTCGTCAACTACATTTTAATATATCAAGATAAGAAAATAATAGAGGCAAATGTGAAGGATTATTAATCCTTACTTACATTTCGAAAATGTGGGGTATAGTAGCAGGATAAATAAGTTGACATCTCGTCAACTACATCTTGTCAACTTCGTCAATTTGACTCAATTTCGTCAAACTAAAGGAATTATTTTCGCGAATGGGAAAAGGAAGAAGTTTGCTAAAGGGGTCTTTCATAGTACTTAATTACGTACTTAGTACTTACAAACTCAAGTTGGAGATAGATATCAGGACTTTTGAAATGAAAGTTGCGAAAATTGAGAGGAACTTGGATTTACGTACTCAAGTACGTACTTGAATGCACTTTATTACTAGGCCGAGAGTGGTGTGACTTGCTATTTTTCTAGCGAAAGGAAACAGGGATGTTTCACGAGGGTAGCTGAACTCAGATTTTCGTGAGCTGGCAACGAATTCTTTTTCCTCATCTTCACTTCTTCATGATGTAGGACACCAAGAACATGATATGTGCATCAGACCCACAAGACAAGACAAGGAAGTAATGAAGAAGATAAGTAATACTCAAAAGTTTCATTTCGTCACCAACTTTGATGAACAAGACACGGTCAGCAGCAGAAAAATAAGCATAGCCCTAGGCTCTTAACGAAGAACAAAATAACGAGCAAGCAAAGAACAAAGGAGCAGAAGTCACGAGCAGCTCGTGGGATATTAAGGGATAACTATCGCAGTAAAAATATATGAGACATCAAATCTAATAGAGATATTGGTGGTGTTCGTCAATAAATTCAAGATTTCAGATGAGAGGGACCTACTAGAAACATTAAATCTAGTTTTGGCGATATGATACTAATTTAGGGACAAAAGCCAGCTCTTTATCCAACAAATGACGAAAAACCAAATGATGAGATTAAGACCAAGGATTTCACAAATGACGATATTTAGAAGATTTGGGTTCGAATCTTCCCCCTCGCATAATTTTTTTACGAGACAAAGAAAAGAGTTGATGATTATCTCGCCAAAAATGAAGACAGTTCACGAAAATTTCGCCAGTTAATTTCACAAGAGAGGATTAGAACAATTGGTACGGTACAAGAGGAAAGTCAAGATAATTTCGTAAGAGCTCCTTTCTCATTTCTTCTCATTTCACGAGAAAATCAAATACTTCGCGAGAATTGGCAGCAACAACAAATCGCCAAAAAGCTAAGTACCACTTCCTTGAATACTTTACTTACAGAAAATGAAAATTTTTGATTTATATTATCGCCGGATTTTAAAGAACATTTCTAAGATTTTTAATACTTCAAAAGATTTCAAAAACTTTTGATTCAATTTACCAAAAGTGGTATAATCGCAAGATTTCTAAAATTTCTAAGATTTCAAAACATTTCAAAGAATTTTGATTTGATTGATCAGGGCGATATATTTGCAAAAATTTAGATTTCCAAAAATTTCTAAGATTTTTTATTTGACTTACCAAAAAAGAGATACAATCGCCAGATTTCAAAAATTTCAAAAGGTTATAAAAAATGAGATCATCGCAAAAAAATTAAAGATCGCAAATTTTTTCAAAGATTTCAATAAATGAGACTATCGCAAAGATTTCTAAGATTTCAAAAAAAATTGATTTCATTTCCAAAACAACGATATCCTCGTAAGATTTCAAAAGACTACAGAAAATGGAATTATCGCAAAAAAAAAAAAAAAAAATTCCAGATTTCTAAGGTTACAGAAAAAGAAATTATAGCCAAAATTTCTAAAATTTCAAATTTCCAAAATACGCGATACAATCGCAAGATTTCAAAGATTTCTCTAGAATATTTCTTTTACAGAAAGAGATTTTTGGTTTAACAAATACGATAAAATCACAAGATTTCAAAGAATATTTCTAAGATTTCAAAAGATTTTAAAGAATATTTCAACTCACAGAAATGAGCAAAACAAATTTTTATCAGAGCTGCGAGTGTAATCGCGAGATTATTCAAGATTATATAAAGAATTGACAGAAATGAAAGAATGAAGAAACGTTAAAATATCGCGAGAAACGCGAATAAAATTTCGCAGAGATTAAGAGAATGGGACAAACCTTTATGGCGTGCACCTTAGTTCGCGAATATAATTTCGTAAGAGGCAAATGTAAGACCTGCAAGCACGTTATAAGGGGGGTATCTCTTTATATGATTCAGGGATAAGGTTATACCTCTACTGGAACCTGAATCATACAGATGTTGGGGTTAAAGAAAACCTATCCGGGAGAGAGATCTTGGATTTCCAGCTTTATAAGGTTATACCCTGGTTGGACGACTGAGAATCTCTTCCAAGAAGTGCCGAGTATGACAAAGGCGTCGAGGTACACGGTTTAGCCAAGGGTGCCCGGGACGGACGAACCTACCCTGGCCATCTTTGTTAAGTCTTGGCTACAATGCACTTGGCCTGAAGAAAACCCCACTTAGGGTGCAGTCTTGTAACTATAAGCCATATAGGCATAAAGGACAAGAGGCTGCGAAAACAACTGGTTGTTGGTAAATCTGGATGGGAGGAGCTAGTCTTGTATGGCCGATGTGCCCTCCTTGAAGGGGAAACCAGGGGGAAGATAAGGGCGGCACCCTCCATTAGGGAGCTGATAAGTGTCTTAAGACGGCAATGTCATGGGGCTTTAGGATCGCAAGATCATTTAGGCCTGTCATATTTTCGCGTGACGTAAATTATACAGAGGCAAAAATCCAAATGAGAAAAAGTTAAGATGAGATCAATGGGTTTTTACATGAAAGTGTAAAGACGTCCTGCGATTTCATCACAAGACGGCAATGTCATGAGACTTTGACCTCGCGAGAGAGATTAGACTTGTCATATTGTCGCATAACATGCCAAAAAGCCTCAAGAGAAAAGATAAGGAAAGATCAATGGGTCAATACATGCAAATGTAAAGACGTCCTGCGATTTTGTCGCAGAAAGAAAAATTGGCAAAATAAGACCTTTAACTAGGAAGGCAAAATAAGACCAATAGAATAATCTCAAACATTAATTATTTTCTTGTAAGAATGCAGGAAAGATTTGCTCATCGCAAGAGAGAAAGCAAGTACTATTTAAAATCTCTCAGAAATACTATTCAGAGTTTCTCAGAAGTATTATTCAAAATCTATCAAGAGGAATGTCTACAATCTCGTAGCATTATTCACAATATCGCCACTATTCATCGCCACTATTTCAGAATCTCGCAGAAATATTCAGAAATTCGCAGAAACATTGATAATTTCGCAGAAAAAATCAGCAACTCGCAGAAATTCGCAGAAACATTCATAGATTTTCAGATTAATTCAGCATATTGCAGACTATTTCATAATTTCGCAGGGGAAATGATTATTTCGCAGAATATGATCATTTTATCAAATAAGGCAGAGGAAATTCGTTCATTTAGCATTTTCTCAGGGATTCTTCCTTCATAGATAAAGAACAGAGGCAACTGTGGATTACCAAGAAAACATTTTATGTTCTTTATCTTCTCGCAAGAATCATTTCCAAAATGGACTAGGATTTTCACCAAAAATCCAGTAATAATTTCACGAGAACAGAGGCAATACTTATAACTTTCATTCAAAAATGGATACTTCTTATATTTAGAGGATTGAGTACTTCTTATACTTCTTCAAGGATACTTCATACTTCACGTACTTCAAGGGATGATGCTTCTTATTTACTTCGCAAAACTTCAGAACTTCGCAAAAGAATAGAGGCAAGTATATACTTTTCAAATCCAGTATTCTTTCGCTCATTCCTTCATCAACAAAAATCAAAGACTATTACAACAACATATTTTTTCTTAAAGATTCCTTTTCAAGCAATATTCAAGAAAAAAGAGGCAAGATGTAATACCAGAATATCGCCACAATTATGTTCACGAGAGATTAACGACACTTCTGCGAGCGTTACTGAAAAATCTTCAACAACATTTCACGAGCGTCACAAAATAATTCAAAGAATGACGAAGTTGACGATTGAAGGGGCATATTAGAAGAGTGTTGTTTCACGAGGATTACAAAAGTTGGCGAATATTAACATTGTAATTACCGCGATGAGATCGAAAAATAGATCCGAAAGAAGGGGAAAACTTAGTTGTCACCCACTATGTAATTTCCTATATAAAGGGTTCAAGTAAGTCCAGAAGATGATGATGTATTTTTTAGAGTTGAGAGAATCTTGAGGAGAGAGAAAGTTTTAGGAGAGAGAGATATTTTTCAGAGAGACTTTTAGAGAGAGAAAATGTATTTTTCTTTATCATCTTCTTCCCCAAAACTAGATTTAGGACTCCATTAATGGAGATTATCAAATGTAAACTTTAACCATCATAGTAGAGAATCATGGATGTAGATCAAATTGATCGAACCATGTAAAAATTCGTGTATCTATTTACAATTTTTAGAATTTTAAATATCAAATTAGTTTAGATTAAAAGATTATTATCAAGATATTACAAGGGGTGTGTTGTGGGAAATCCTGCAACTACAGCTTCGGTTGATCTTCGCCTTCAAACGATAGAACGCAAATGATGACTGGTTCGTTTCTCTCTACTAACTCTATCCTATATCGAGACTTAACAAATTGTAGACTATAAATCAAGATGTAGTTTTGACAACTAAATTTGACAACAAGCTTGAGATAGCAACACTTGTGTGTTCGACCGAGCAATGCTTTAACAGATATTTCTGACCTAGTTTGTTGGATGCAACTTGATTGATCCTTGGACATTGGTCTTTTGTACCATCCACGAACTCTCTTTGTGATTAGGTTCACGAATTCAATATGTAAATGTTTTAATCGCAAGAGAGATAGAGATATAACTCTAGACACTTTCCTTGATTGAGTTTTAACTCTCGGAGTTGTGTTGAGTTTGTCCATACAGATTTCCTACGAAAAAGTTGGTGGTGTATTTTGGTACCCCTGGTGTTTTTATAAGGTACGCGTGAAAAGGAGAAGGTACCAAGTGAACCACTAACTTTTTCGTTCGGCAACCTGTATTGAAAAAACCTAATACAATTGCAAGTAGACCAACTTAATGATCCTTGACAATATGTATGTAAAGTTTATATCTCTACCCCTTCTCAAACAGAAAGTCTAGACAATGGAGTCTGTAAACCTGATTGATAAGAACAAAACTTGGAAGATATGAAAAATAAATATCCAAGATCAATCTAGTCGTATCCAATATATTCAGACCCAAATTATGCCAAATATGAAACTTGTTATCTATCTTTCAAGATACAAATTCTACAAGAAACGAGTCTCGTAATTGATATTAATTATATGGGCGTACCTATTTTAATTGAATATGTACTACTTGTGTAAATCCTATTATAAAGATAAATAATATAATATGGAAAAAGAAAACGCAAGACACCAGAAGTTTTGTTAGCAAGGAAACCGCAACTATAGAATACCCCGAGACCTCGTTCATATTTGAAGACCAATCTGTATTAAGCCTCTACAGATGTTATCTTACTATTAGACTTCGGATTGGAATGTAGTTGAACATTTGTTGAATCTCTCAAGGCTCTACGCAATTGATTCCCTTAGATGACGTCATTTACATCCTAAGATTGATTCAGCCAAAGTGAAGACTTTTTATACCAATCTGTCTCTAATAGATAATCCTATTTGATTTCCTTTTAGATCAAAGATCGAAGCTTGGAAATCTGTTTGCAATAGACAAAGTTATCAAACCTTATAAATCCGGAACACTTACACTCAGTTAGCTGAGAAGCCTGGATTCTTAACCACATATCAAAAATAATCGTGAACTAATCAATTATGAATAGTTTTCATATATCTATCTTGAGGAAACATAAAGTGTGAAACGAAGAGAACTTTGCGATTTCTATCTGTCTTGCCTAAAAGAGATTACAAGAACCTCAATAATAGAAACAACACGATCAGGATACACAGACTATTAAGTTAAAGATAGTCGGACCTGGCTTCACGAATCCTTAAGTAAAAATTTCGTTGACATAACTATGTTTCTCAAAGCAAACCTAATTGTGCACTGTTTTCTTGGACAATTTCCAAATGATCAACTTGAAACAAATATAGTTTGTGAACAATAAATTGTTCTTACTAAGATTGCTAAGGATTAATACACATCCATTGCTTGAATCATATTTAGATAGTTTAACCAAGAAAAGCTTGAACTCAAAATTTCTTCTTTGCAGTATTAAATCTATTTAAATCATACAACATAGTCTCAAGATGGAATGATATATCTCATAAGTAAATATGATATGTTATTCTTCATGTACCTCTTTGTTGATGAAGTTCTCCAAAATATCTTTGTTTGTTCTTCGATCTTTAATTTTCGAGGGTTATTCTGGGAGGTCTGATATTCAACTACCATGCACTAATCATAGTCCGAGACCTGACTTTAGTAAACTAGAAATCAAGATATAGTTTATGAAAAAGCAGGGGTCTAACAACCTCACCTAATATTTCGCTTAGCAATATGTATGGACTAACTCTAATATACTTACAAGAGAAACAACTAGACAGTTAGACTCAATCTTATAAAAAGTATATCAAAGAGTTATATCTCAATCTCTCAATTAAATACACAATCAAGCAAATAATAATTTGTGATACCGATTGAATATAAGAGAGATAACTTGAACGGTACCAAAGACCAATGTTCAAGGATCAATCAATTTCAATCAACAACCAAAGGTTGCATTTACCAATTGATCGATTCAATGCACAACTTGTGATATTTCAATTATATAACAAAATATAATGCGGAAAATAAATAACACAAACACCAGAAGTTTTGTTAATGATAAAATCGCAAATTCAGAAAACCCTGGGACCTAGTCCAGATTGAACACCACACTGTATTAAGCCGCTACAAACACTAGCCTACTACAAACTAACTTCGGCCTGAACTGTAGTTGAACCCCAATCAATCTCACACTGATTCAAGGTACAGTTGTGCTTCTTACGTCTCTGATCCCAATAGGATACTACACACTTGATTCCCTTGGCTGATCTCACCCACAACTAAGAGTTGCTACGACCCGAATTCGAAGACTTGATAAACAAATCTGTATCACGCAGAAAAGTCTATAGGAATAGATAAATTTGTCTCCCACAGAAATACCTATGAGTATTGTTCCGTATTTTGATAAATCAAGGTGAACATGAACTAGTTGATATACCAGACTTATATTCCCAAAGAACAGCCTAGAAATATCAATCACCTCACAATAATATTAATCGAATAGCGAAACAAGATATTGTAGAATCACAAACGATGAGACGAAGGTGTTTGTGACTACTTTTCTATCTTGACTATTGGAGATATAAATCTCAAGCTAATCTTACAATTGTACTCAATAACGATAGAAACAGCAAGATCAGATCACGCAACTATAGAGAAAATAGTTGGGTCTGGCTTCACAATCCCAATGAAGTCTTTAAGTCGTTAACCTACAGGGTTTCGTGAAAAACCTAAAATTAAAGGAGAATTGACTCTAGCTTATACAACTAGTATCACACAAGATGTATGGGTATTAGGTTTCCCAGTTGCTAGAGTTCTCCTTTATATAGTCTCCAAATCAGGGTTTGAAATCTAAGTTACCTTGGTAACAAAGCATTCAATATTCACCGTTAGATGAAAACCTGATTAGATTCAAGCTAATATCTTCCAAATGTTAGATCGAACTTAGCTTTTTATACACAAATAAAATGTAACTCATTTATATTTGAGTAACCATGCCTAAACGTTTACACTTAGTTGGTTCAACAATAGTTAACCAGTGGTTAGCCATATGAGCACTTTCATATCAATCTTATTCATCTTCACCACAACTAGTTCAAATGAACTAGTTAGAGAGTTTTTCAATTGCTTAGATCTTATAGAAGTATACAAGACACAATCGAAACAAAATCGGTTTTGATTCACTCGAATCGATTCATGAACATTATAGACACGGTTTGCAAAGATTGCATTCCTTATTAAATTAATATTTTAGTACATGAACAAACCGATTTTAGAAAGTAACCTACTTAGTATGCAAATGGGTACGGGTAATTAAGTAACCGGATTAAGTTTTTTTTTCATTTTCAAACTCCAGCTGAAATTCACGGACGTGAACTTTCCTCCAGTATGCGTACGGGTACGCATACTTACCCGAATTTCCAACAACCGCCAGTACGCGTACGGGTACGCATACTTTGGGTTCCCGGTTTTGGAATTTTACACAAATGTGAGAACACACCATGTTTATATCCAAAGATGGTTACATGTTCTAAACTCTCATTTCAATCATTGAAACTTTCTTAGAGGATGTTATATAGTTGTTATTCACAAACTATTTTTCATCAAAGCGATTTTCAAGTTATTGAAATAATCAAAATGAATTTCGTCACGATTAAAGATGAACTTGGCCAAAGCGAAAGCTTACCAACACATATTTTGAGAAATAGATAAGCGAGATAAACTTGGCTCGAAATATCAAATGTGTATAATCGAAGTCTATATAGCAATACGACTTTTGTCTCAAGATAGGAGATAGAATAGATAGACTTTTGAGTGATAGATAAGTTCAAATATCCATATACCTTTTTGTCGATGAAGTTCCACAAGTTCATTGAGTAGTTATTTTTCTTTGCATAATGAACGACGTGGAGTCTAGAGCTCAACTACACTTACTATCCTAGTCCGAAACTTAGCTATAAGTATACTAGAAATCAAGACTTATAGTTTTGGCAACTAAACTTGACAAACAAGCTTGAGATAGCAATGCTTGCTAGTTCGACCAAGCAGCGCTCTAACAGTTTATGTATCGAACATTGAAAACAATCTTAAGATAACAAAACTTTCTAATTCAATGGAGCGATGCTCTAACATCTTTGGTTTATGTTTGGAGATTTGTACGAGGACCACCAATAGGCAAGTACGGGAAAATTTGATATGTACGTAATTTACATATTTTTTAAGTGTCAACTCCATAATTATTTTAGGGGTTATTTAGCGTTTGGTACCCAGAAAATGTCTAACACCTATCTTTGGTACCCAATATTTGAAATATTAAGGGTTGGTACCTTGACCCGTCAGAGACTGTCAAGTCAAACTGTTGACTTAACCTCCTGTTATTTAAATATTATAATTATTAATAAATATTAATTACTTCACAGTGCATTAACACCGTTAGCAGGTGATGTTAACAAAAACGTAATTTAATTTTATCACTACAAATAGATTGACCAAACTATTACATGCCTTGAATCGGAGTGTTCTGCTCATTCAAGACTTTCGTCGAACACCTATTGTGCTTCTGCTGGTGATGAAAAAGTGAGTTCCTGGCTATATTCGTAACCCCTTTTATATCTTCCTCCACCTACACATTTGAGTTCTAAAAAGAACCCAAGTTTCATAATCATACCATGAATCTAAAATACTCTACAATCATACATATTCATCCATAAAAACTAATGGCAATGCCTAGTTCAACTGTTTTTCAATTATTTCATCATCTTCTTATTCGGTTGCTCAATCAAAATCTTAAACTCTTCAATACCAATTTCATCAAATTTCCATTCAATTAATCATTATCCTAATCATCCTTATAAAAATCATCTTCTTTATATTATCCTGTTCATGCATACTAGTTTTCATGGAGTTTGTAACGCACTTGGAGATTGTATAGATACAGACCCAAAAAATTTGTCATATCAAAAACCGTGGAATACAAAAAAAAATATTTGTTCATCTACTTTAATTGGTTTAAAGTCATACAAATATCCAATCAAATCTTCATTGCTACGAGTTTTAGTGTAAACCCATTTCCAAAAACCCACTCCTCATTCACCTTCTAATTATCTCCATTGATCACCATAAATTGGTGGGAGCAACAACAATTCTAGTCCCATCTTTCGATAAGAAACCCAAGTTTACTAAACCCAACAGAACTATCAAAATTAACCCCTTTTGCACAACCACTAACCCAAAATCACTTTCAGTCCACATTTACGGCAGCAACATCAATTTCACTCCCTTTCAATTCGTTACATACACTAAATCGTAATCTAGCGAAAACTGCAATACACCCAAATTCGAGAAGAATATGAAAATAAAATGATTTAACATACCTCTGTAGTCAATGATTTGACGTGATTTTGATCGAAAATGTTCTTCTCAACTGGAAATAGTAGCGGTGATGGTTATACTTCTTGTTGCTTGTTAAAAAATAAGAAGAGAAGGAAGAAAATGAAAATAATACAATAAGAAGAAAAGAAAATTGCGGTGGTTGGTAGTTTCGATTGGTGGTGGGTTCTGCTCGGGGCTATGGGGGAAGGAGGAGGAGGAGGAGGAGGAAATACACGACAGCAGTTCGAGAAGATGGTGGTGGTTGATAGTTCATATCACATGTAAAATTTCATCCTGGCCGTTAATATAAACATATGGAGATAAAGACACATATATGTCTCTAACCAGGCATTAGGACAGTTTTAGTCATTCTTATCATTCATATGGCAAATAGGTAATAACATAAGTTCGGTAACGAAACATTTAACTAAGTCAGGTCCACGACTTGACTTGACAGTCTTTGACGGGCCAAGGTACCAACCCTTAATATTTCAATTATTGGGTACCAAAGCTAGGTGTTGGACATTTGCTGGGTACCAAACGTTAAATAACCCTTATTTTAGTTATATTTCTTGTATTACTATTTTATTTCTTATGTTAGGATGAATCAACCAAAATAAGTGCAAATTGCTTTCAATTTTTATGAAATAAACTGCTACAAGTGGAGATGGATTAAATATCAAATGGAACTAATTCAAATCAAATAATTTCTATCATTATCTTATAGGGAATGGAAATAAGAAGCCAATACAAAAATAATGAGGTCATTCTGACATCCGTTGAAGAAGTTATGAGCAAAACACAGAAACCAACTTGAATTTGGTTTTTGTTCATTGTTGAGCCTTATTGGGCTTTCAGGGGAAGGAAAGAACAAGTTGCGTTTTGGGGTTTCCTTGGACTTGAACAGGTTTTTGTTTGAGGAGGTTAAGTCTCTTAGTTGGATAAGAATTAAGAATAAGTGTAAGTATTCGAAGAGGTAAGATTTCCTAGTTGGATAAACACTAAGAGAAGGTTACAAAAATCTATATAAAGGGGAACCTAGATATAATTTTCTACCCAACTTCTCCATGGGAAAAAGAGCAGATTTTGGTTTCCCCCTTTAAAGGGGAAAACTATGATATTTTCTCTTTTTCTACTCATTCTTTTCTTTTCTAGTGTATTTTTCGTGGGTTTTAATAAACCCATGAGCACGTGATTATTCTATTGGCTTGACAGTGAGGGGTGGAGCGCGCATACAGGTGGTGGAAATGTACTTTTTTTTTTCTTTTTGAAAGATAGGCATAAGTTTTTCCAAACTGTTGGTTTCCCTTATATGAGGAATGTGATCTAAGATGTTTGAGATGTAACCGGAAGATCCTAAGCTTGGGAATCCACCTGGCTGGTTAGTTTTAATTTTCATTATCTCTTTTCATCATTCATACTGAGTATAACAATTATCTGATTGTATTCATGTAATATGATTGGTTGTTGGTATGTTTAATAACTAATCTATAACCGATAAAGAGTCTTAGGTAATTTTATCAGGAACCCTAATAAAAAGTAGAAATTTGTGATCAATAGTGATGCGAATCTTTTAGGAAGTCACAAGTAAATCTTGGCCTAGGTTGAACATTACGCGATTATACGATGTATGACCTATGAACAACTCGTCTCAAAGATCTAAATGTTTTACTCACGTCGAAACTTCTAACTAGTATTTTCTATTTTTTTGATAGAAAAAAGAATTTTATTAATGAGGGTTAGGCATTATATGCCTTCAAATAACAACATCAATCCAAGGAGAAAAATCTTTGTGCTCCTCTAAAGTTAACTTATCTAGTCTAACTTTCTTAGAAATATTGTCTGCTAAATTGTTGTTATCTCTTTTAACATGAGAGATTTTCCAAACATTAAAACTAGAAAGAGCATGTTTGATCTCTTGCAAGAGTTTGTTATTTTCCCATCTGATTTGAATATTATCAGAGATAATTGAATTGACTACTGCTTCTGAATCTGCAATCAGGTGAAATTTGTCCAACTTTAAGCTTTTGCACCATCTCAAAGCTTCCAGTATGGCCATGCTTTCCCCTGCCCCATCATCTATTACTCCACTTGCATAGGAGCCCTTGACTCTTTCACAATCACCTGAAATAGAGAAGAGCACAATGCCCGTACCAGATTCATTAGTGAGATGATTAAAGGAGGCATCTACAAACAAAGTATGCTGAAAATTTATTTCCTACAATCCAGTGTTAGTAACAATAGAGTCCTTAATCACAGGGTGTGCATAGCTAAACTGAAGTTATTCAAATGGTAATTAATTCTAGAGACAGTGGATATAGGGTTTATAAATTTGTCATGGAATATGTGTTCACATCTCTCTTTCCATATTACCCAGTAGCCCACCATGAGTGTGTTCCTCTACTTAATCAAGTCCTCAGCTCCAACATTGTTAGTATTATAAAACCAAGAGAGGATCCATTCTTGAACTGAAGTGAAATTATTCTTAATATGATCAATGTCAATATTGACCATTCTCCAAACAGCTCTGGCATGAGGACAAGTAATAAGGAGATGAAAGAGAGATTCATCTTCATTATTGCAGATACTGCAAACTGTGTCTCTGTCTTTGTTGTACTGAGATAACCTAAATTTAGTAGGAATAATGAATCTCAAACACTTCCAAGCAAATAACTTGACTCTATGTGGCAATTTCATATTCCAGACCTCCTTCCAGGTCTTCTTGGGCACTATGTTCACTCCACCTTGATTATTGATTCTAGTTTCAGCTATCTTGTTGTAAGCACTTTCGACAGTAAAGCTTCTATCCTTAGTATGCTTCCATTTCACCTCATCTTCTCTATTAGGGGATATCAACATACATTTCACTCTGTCTGTAATTTCAGAAGAAAAAAAGTGTGTCTAGTAAAGGAATATTCCAGGCTGTAGAATCAGGTATCATTAGTCCACTAACCATTGTGAAGCAAAGGTGAGCAGGATCTTTAGGGGTTGGTTTAGTGTATAATCCAATTATCCATCCAAATTCTAGTGCCCTTTCCATTGTTGATTTCCATACAATAATTTTCTTGAAGAACATGTAAACCAATCTCAAAACTTCTCCAGACCCAATAGGTATTATGTTTCTTGGTATGAATGTGTAAGAAATCTTCTTGTTTGAAATACTTGGCCTTGAGAACCTGAGAAACAAGTTAATCTTTCTAAGTACTTATTCTCCATGCCAGTTTGGTTAACAATGCATGATTCAACATTTCAAAATCCCTAAAAGCTAAAACACCTAAATCCTTAGGAATACATAAGCTTTGCCAAGAGATGAATTTGGTACCTTTGTTATTCTTATGACCCCACCAAAACTTCCTTTATTGAGTCTAAAGTTTTTTAATCAAGGTTTTTGGCATTTTGAAAGTGCTCATCTGGTAACTGGAACTGAGTTAAGAACGGCTTTAACCATTGTAGACCTCCCATCTTGACATAAGTCGATTTCATTCCAATTTGACAACCTTATTTCAAAAGCAGAATTGACTTCATTAAAGGACTGAACTTTAGACTTGCCAATAAGAAAATGTGAACCTAGGTATTTCTCATTGTTATCCATATATTTAACACCAAGGATGTTCTTGATAATGTCACATCCAGCAGGATCTATATTGTTACTGAACAATATGGAAGACTTGTCATAATTAATGACCTGACCAGATTGTGAGCTAAAATCTTGCAGAATTTGCTTGAGATTGTTCACACTGGTTAAATTTGCTTGGGTAAATATAAGGCAATCACATGCAAATAGTAGATGATTAACGAGAGGTGCACCTCTGGCAGCTTTGATACCCTTGACTTCTTTAGAATGATGTGCTCCAGATAGAGTTCTTGAGAACCATTCCATGGATAAAATAAACAAGTAGGTAGAAAGAGGATCTCCTTGCCTTATGCCTATAGTAGGTTTGAATTCATCACAGGGAGAACCATTGAGAAGTACAAATAAAAAAGTAGTACTAATGCATTGATGAATAAGATGAATCCATTCTCTTGAGAATCCAAAACTCTCTAACACTTTTAAAATGAAACTCTATTCCAATCTGTCAAAAGCTTTACTCATATCTACTTTTAAAGCCTGCCAACCACTTTCACCTTCTTTTTTCTTCATTGAATGAATAAGTTCATGTGCAATTATAGTATTGTCATTGATGAGTCTCCCGGAGACATATGTTGCTTGATAAGGATAAACAATCTTAGAAATAATTGGATTCATTCTTCAAACCAAGATTTTAGATATAATCTTGTAAGAAGTGTTACACAAACCTATAGGTCTAAAATCAAAAGGAGTAGAAGGTTTCCTTGTCTTGGGAATTAAGGAGATGTAGGTCTTGTTCAAAGACTTGAGCATAAATCCAGAAGAGAAGAATTTTTTTATCATATCACAAACTTCAGGTCCAACAGTATTCCATTGAGTCTTATAAAATCCTGCTTGAAAACCTTCAGGCCCTGGAGCTGACCAGTTTTCCATACTCTTGACAGTATGAAGGATTTCTTCATCTAATGGAGGAATAAGTAGCATTCTATTATCATCCTCGGTGACTAAAGTAGGCAAATGATTATAAAACTGTTCTTGAATTAGTGGATAAGAAGAAGTACTTATATCTTCGAAGTGATTGGTCAACAACTTAAACAAGTATTCTCTTGAATGCAACCAAGTACCCGTAGAATCTCTTAAGGAATTGATGTTATTCCTTGCTCTTTTCCTTTTTGTTAAAGTATGAAAGTATTTGGTGTTGTTATCCATTTCCTTCAAGAAATTATCTTTTCACTTCTGTTTATGAAAGTCATGTTGAATTTTATGACACTTTTTAAGTTCTTATCTAATGATCAAAGCCTTAGAATTATTGTCTGGAGAATAAGGTAACTGTTGAACCTCATTTCGTTGAACTTGCAGCATATTAACTTTTTGATTTATATCTCCGAAATGATTTTTATTCCATCTGGAAAGAGTTATTCTTGTAAACTAAAGTTTCTTGATTAGTTTAAATCCAGCAGATCCTTGTACCTCTTTTTCCCAAGCCTTTGCAATCTCAACAGCACATGTTTTATCATGTAACCAGGTAAGATTTTTTTTGAAAAGTTTCCATAGTTTAGGTTGGTTATAGTCAGTAACCAACATAATGGGACAATGGTCACTTCCAGCTTGAACAAGATGAAGTAATTTAGAATCAGGAAAGTTGGTGTTCCATTCTCCATTCCCTAAAGCCATGTCTATTCTGGATCTCTTTCTACCTGTACTAAGATTGTTACTAGTCTATGTATGCTCTTTACCAATGAAACCAAAATCTTCTAAGCCAATATATTGAAGCATATAATTAATCCAACCATATCTTGAAGAAGAAGAAGTACTTGAAGAAGTAAGATGAATATTTAAATCACCCAGAAGTATCCAAGGTTGAGCAATATTATTACCAACTTCCTCAATGAATCTCCACTATCTTTTCTTCTTGTCAGATGCACAATAACCATAAACACAAGAAATGAGCCATTCTGGTTGACTGGGGTCATCTTGAATAAGAGCACGAATCATGTTATCTTCACAACTAAAACCATTTTTCCACATGAGGACTAAACCTCCTGAAAGACCTACTGGTTCTAAGTATTGAATATTTGGGAAGTGAAAATACTTTAGTAAAGGGCTGAGTTTGTTCTCCTCAAGTTTGGTTTCACATAAAAAGATCATATCAGGATTTTGGGACCTAACTTGTATTTTCTATTTCACAACCTTTATTTACTTTTCTTTTACTTTAATTTAGAAACTCAATGTCTCATACTAGTTACCTAAATAGTAGAATGCAAATAAAAATTCCCTGCTCCCGGGAACGAATTCCTACTTGTTAATCTAATCGTTATTGCAAAAAGTATAAGAAATATTTTGGTCGGCCGATAACCCATCAACTTTAACAAAAAAGAGAAACAAAATCTTTAATATATGAGATAATATCTTATCGAGAATATGAGGTAACTAGTAAAATCTTATTGGTTTCTTCCGACCTAATTTAACAGCTCACAAACTTAGTACAATTTTGATGTCAAACATACAATATACTAAGTAATCATGAACATAAGGATTCAGTTAAAGCACTCAACTATTTTGGTTTCTGTTGTTGCAAATACAAGACATTTAATCAATAACCACTGTACTTTTTCTGCTTATCATGGAAATTGTATTTCCTTTTAGTATAATAAGTGGATAGGAGGTAACTCTCTATCAATATCTTTTCCTGACATTTATAAGCTTAAGAAATATAGATTTTCTTCAATTGCTAATCATATTAATTCAAAGGGGAACTAGTATTTTGATTTTGGAAAGAGATTAACGAAAAACGAAGCTTATCAAATTGCAAGTCTACTTTATTTAATTGGGGGTGTTCCTCCAGTGCTTGATGACACAAATGACATAATGTGATAGTCCCTTTCTACTGATGGTTTATTTTTTGTCAAATCCCTTTATAATAATTTAAATGAAGGTGCATGCGTGGATAATTTTCCTCATATGTTTATCTGGAAATCCAATATACCCGAATACAATTGATATGATAGCTAGAAAATGGATTCTGTTATAGGATTGTTGTTTCCTTCTTGGAAATTTAAATAAATCTACGGATCATATGTTATTGCATTATATGATTGCTAATAGTGTTTGGGCTATGTTAACTCCTTCTTTTTTTGGCTTGGTCCTCCCCTAATTAATGTATGATCTAGCACATTGTTGGCACTAAGAAAAATAGTAAGTTGTTAATGTTTGACATTGACAATCAACATCAATGTAGGAGTTTGTGGAAGAATATTGTCAACATGGTTCCTACGGTATAGAACGTGGTCATTTTTTTGTGGGAAATGGCAAAGGAATTCGATTCTGGAAGGATACATGGCTTGATAGAGGGAGGTTACAACACTTGTTTCCAGTTATGTTTAAAGCAACTAAGGCGAAGAATGCTACAATTACGGACATGATCGTGAATAGTAACCGGAATTGTGTCTTTAGAAGACCATTAGATGGGAATGAGCAACTTGAATGAGAACTTCTCAGATGTGATATCCCACACATCCATGAGTTAGTGGAAGCAGATGACGAGTTGGTGGTGTTTGAGGGTGAAAACGGTTTCTGCTGATTTCGCTAATTTCACGTGAGTGGGTGAGAAACGAGTCTAAACCCTAAACAATGTACTGCAAGGGAGTACTTTAGATTCGAGAGATTAATCTGTACAAATCCGGCCTAAACCAAGAAATGGCTGTTCCATACTTGCTTCGATCACAAAGTGAAGGAGAAGGGTTGGTTTTGGGGAGGGAAGCAAAGAGAGTGTTGAGACCAGAATAGTTGGTTCTGGAAGAGTAGTTGTTTGACTTGTATCAGAAAGTGAAATATAATAGATGGGAAAACTAACAAGTAATTTCTGAGTGTTGTATTCCCCTGAACAAAACTCATCCTTTGGTGGAAATAGGTGAGACCTATTTATACAAGTCGAAGTGAAACGTACCCTGGTCTCATAAGAAATATAAACGGATGAGTAAATGGGAGGAGGTGGTAACCGGTAACGCCTAGAATTGATGTTCCATAATGAAGGAAAGCGTTTCACCATTACTCCCTATATTTACTAACCTCCTCATCCTTATGACATTGTCTTGTAACGGGCGTAGTGTACGCCGCTCGCTGTAAACCGCCAAACCAATACCCTAATGAGCAACCCCCAGTTTGTGACATGTGTTGATGTCTCGAGTGTTTACGTGGAAAGCATGTAGCATGTTATTGCTGTTTGGTAAGTTTATCTTGGAAGACTTGACAGATCGGTGGTGACTCTCGACGGTCGAGATTTTGCATCTTGAGAGGAAGGGTAGTCGTTGATTATTGTAACCCTTCGCTTGGTATCCAACGACATGAAAGCATGGCTATCATGGCTTTAATGTGGTTAGGCATGTCCAAGCTAGGATTTTGGCGTTGGGCCGAAGGTGGCCATGCGTTAGTTGGTGACCTTGGACGGCTAAGATCTGCATCTTAGATGGAAAGGTGGCCGTTGATTGTTGCAACCCTTCGTTTGGTAGCCAACGGCATGAAATCATGACCGTCATGGCTTTAACGTGATTAGGCGTGGCTAAGGTAGGATTTTGGCGTTGGGCCAAAGGTGGCCATGCGTTAGCTGGCAACCTCGGACGGCTGAGATCTTTATCTCAGATGGAAGGGTGAACGTTAATTATTGCAACCCTTTGTTTGGAAGCCAGCGGCATGATAGGATCCGGAGATGCCTATATGTGATAACTGCAATCGCACGGTGTCTACAATGCAGACAACGGCAAGTACGGGTGGTTCCCACGAGGAGCGATGGAAATACTGTAATCAATAATTCTGATCGACTAACCAGAGATGTTGTTTTTGGATTTTTGAAAGAATTAAGGAATTAAAAGAATGAAAACAAAAACTCAACTAAACGAAAATAAATACGATAAGAGAGAGCGCCGGTAACCAGGGTCAATGGATTCCACTACTATTTCTAATTGAGTACCGAAAAGAATTCGAACTCCAAATATGAGTCTAAATCTTTGTTCAATTGCAACACCTATTATTGGTATAACTTTCTATAATATGACTTTTATCTCCTAAGTATAACCCATCAAAGTATTCCAAGCATGGGATATCAAATTATAATGACAAGAAAATTATTGAAAATATAATTAGTAGGTTCACAATTGTTATTTTCCTCGTCTAAGCATAACTCATCAAATGATTTAACCTAAGCATGGATTATCAAATACTATAACAAATTGAATTGTAAAACTATCACATTTATGCATTTAGGCTTTTGTATCGTACAAAGCTGATGAGACAACAACACATATTCTCTATAAAATCAATAAACCATGATTATTAGATTTCGAAATTCAGTTCACATAGCCTAATACCAAATTAATTCGAATTTATTTCATAATAGTCTATGCTTAAAAGTAGTTTTGTCCATAAAACCTTAGTTACAAAGAAATCTAGCAAAACATGACCATGGGTTTCTTAAAACCCATCAAAAATAATAATAAGAGAGAAAAGATTAAACCAATGGTGTCGTCTTCCTCCCTATTTATGCTTGAATGGCCTTCATGGCAGCTTGTTCTCCTTCTCTCGCTGTAGCCGCCTCTGAAAACTCAAAAAATGACCGAGATAATTCCCTGAACTGGCCTCCTCCTCTTCGGTTTCTGTCCGATTGAAATATATATATCTGTTGACTAATCCCAATAAGACCTAAATAATAACGCCCAAGGATCGGTCCAATAACCACCATTTCGCAACACCAGGCAAATACCAAAATCCGGGTACTGCCTATTTCAGTTTTTCTGGCCGTGTACGCATTCTTCTCTTCTAAATCTCTTCTCAAGTCCAGCCAAACATCAGCTCCACCAATTACTCTCTTTGTCCCTTGATTTCGCACACACATCACTTGCCTTCCAAAACTTGCGTCTCAAGTCTTTGTTTGCTGCCAATTCGATCACCATCCAAACTACAACACCAACCTCCATTCCCGGCTCATCTGCATATTCACCACTACTAGCAAACACGTGCCTGCACTTCAACTCATTCCTTACAATCCATAGCTTAGTAACGTCTCAGTATCAGAACCCATTCGTCAACACCAGCTTTTAACCATCCAACTATCGCCATCCATCACCAACAACACCATTTACTGCCATTAATCCGGCAGCAACTTCTTATTTTTCATTATCGAGAACACATCTGTTGCATCGACTATATCCTCCAACTCGAGCCAAAGTTCTACAACTTGATCTCTGTAAATTTAGAGCATCCATCACCTGCACTTCTTCACGGAAGCAGATTGTTAACAGCTTCAACTCATATCCACTCTTTGCCTTTAATAATTCATCACCTACCCATCAGTTCTTCGCAACTGCATCTTCACTTTGGCTGACCATCCCTAAACAAATCCAGTCCAGCAAACAATACATCCAAGCTATTTCCATCTGTTTTAGACCATACCCATTTGACTGAATCACTGTGCAAATACGAGAGACGAATTTCGTCATCACTGCATGCATTACTCGAACCATATCTTCACGCAACTACTGCAGCTGTTGATATCGATCCTTGAGCACCATTTCACTGATCCACTAATCAAACCATCCATCCAACATGCATCCTTCCAATCATCACCGGCAAAACCAACTATCCATATCAATATAAAACCACTGAAATCCATTGATTTGTTTCTGTGAACCAACACCACTGCCTACACCATCTCATTCTCGCCAGAACGGCCAACAATGCATCTTTTCTTTGTTTGATTCCATCTTCGTCTGTCTAATGCAAACTTCAAGTCTCTATTCGTCCAACACAGCTCAGGCCACAGCACTTCCGACCATCTAAGCTCATTATTGCATATTCTTTCCCACCTGTAACAATCAAGTCTATCCACTTCCAATCTTTCCCAGCCGAGAACTAGGAGCTATGAAACTCCTTTCCAGACCATTTCCAGGCTCCATCACCAACTGTATCTATCTCAGCCAGCAAACAACTCCACCAGATGTAATTTTTTCTCGACTGGAAGCAACAGCTTCACGACTGAACCCTCAATTCAGACCAAAAACGAACCCCAAAGAATCCGTGTAGTTCTTAGCTCAACTTGTACCGAACCCATGACTTCCATTCGCTTCTCAATCATCAGCTGCAATCGATTCATGCCTTTACCATCACCAAATACTATCACGAGCTCAAAGTTCTTCCATTAGAGTACCGACAGTTCATAATGAGAACCAACCACATAAACTCAACCTGAACGACATCAACTACTCCCAGAAATCTCCATTTCGTGCCATGAATGAAGAGTAATGGCAACTGACTCAAGGCTTGCTTCTGTTTGATAAGAACATGACATGATGTGGGTGGAGAGTAGGCGACATCCCCCATTACATGCTTTATGTGGCACTGATATATAGAGATACCAGGCCAGCCACATCCATGGTTCTTTGACCTTCAGTAACAATGAGCACTCTTTGTCAGCAAACACCAATAAGCTTCTCATTTCGCCGTTTGTCTTGTCGGTGGTCATATTCCTTGTACTTTCTATAAAAGCACTAAAAATGATGTTATTAGCCAAAATATCGAGTCCTAGCTAATATAAATATGGGTATAAAATGTAGCACTAATGTGCTTATCAACACCCCCACACTTATATTTTGCTAGTCCTCGAGCAAAACAGAAAATTGACCCGCTACACAGCTGGTCATAAAATAAGAGAGAGACCCGCTACACAGCTGGTCATAACTCTAACATTTTTTTAGACCCGCTACACAGCTGGTCATATAGAGGGATGTCCGCTAAACAGCAAGACGGAACCACTAAATAGTGGTTTAGAGAAGTCTGCTAAACAGCGATACGAATCCACTAAACAGTGGATAGAGATGTCTGCTAACCATCTAGACAGAAAGACACACTAAAAAGCTGGTCATATAGTAAGATAAAGAGAAAGAGACCCGCTACATAGCTGGTCATAAATTGCAAAAAAAAAAAAAAAAAACCTGAAAAAAATAAAAGTTAACCACTCCCCCACACTTAAACATTACATTGTCCTCAATATAATTGAGTCATCCAACGTAAAATTTAAGATGGGAAATACAAAATATAATATGCGAAAATAAACAGATTAAATAAAATTACCTACTGGAATATACAAATAAGAATCTCCATATATCAATAACCTGAATAATTGGGGATCAATCCAAAGCACAATATATACAATTACTGACAACCTCAAATCCTCGTTCAAGCAATGTATAGATATAAAGATTATCAAAAGGAAAGGACCACCCTCAAACTTAGTTTTTGCAAAAAAATTATCATCAGTACAAAGAATTACCGACTCAAGTGATTCACTGGGGATGGGAACTGCAACAATCTGGGAGTCATGCACATGCAAATAGAAATCACGAGATGCAAAATAATCTAGTAATACTGGAGAAGCACACAGTTCTAATCCAAAATTAGGAATCTTCTGAAAAGTTGTGCTAACAATTCTAGGTATATTAACTTCTCCACTGGGTTTGTGATCCTGTACTAAATCATCATCATAATCATCATCAACCAAGGAACCAATAGGAATATCACAATAAATATGATTAAAAGAAACCTTATAGATAGAGTGTAATGTCTCTAAGTCGTTAGACTTAGCTACACTGTCCTCTGAATTAACAAATTCTTTATAAGCATCATTGTTATTTCACTGATATGTCACACCGTCTAAAAGAATGGTGTCCTCAATCCTAAACTCTTCATTTTGAATAGGCGAGTGATCATTAACACAATCAGGAGTTGGACTAAATACACCACCTTCACTTGGTATGACAATGTCTCTATTCCTATGATCACAACTATCAAGTTCATAATCATTATCCATACACATTGATTCATTAGTTAAAGCGGATTCATCATTAATATCCAGAGTATTAGAAAAATTTAAACTTGTATCCTCAGTAAGACCACGATATTTTACCGAATGCATTAGTTTAGCAATCGATAAATCAGTTTGTTCAGAAAGTTGATCAATATAAGCTTGGGTTTTACTCAGCTCAGCAAAAAATAACTCATTAGCTTTGGTCTGTTCGACAATGTCAATGTTGAGGCGTTCTAACAAAGATAGTTGTGATGCCAATGGGTCACAGTAAGATTGATCATCTCTCTCATATTGTTATGGAGAAATGTGTGAATAATAATTGGAATCAACAAATTGTGGCTCATAACCAGGGTAAGGTTGGTAATGATCATAACCTTCACAAGGTCCGGAATGATCATACCTATGAGAATAATTCCAATCATTATTTACACACTCAGCAGGTTCTTGATAATGAGAAGGTGCGTATGCATACTCCTCGGGTAAAATATCATATGACTCCCTTGTCTCAGCTCTTTTTGTAAGATTCCAAAACGCTATAAAAGAAGTCAACTCACTAGAAACCATTATACAAAGTAAAAATTTCCCAATAACTCACCTTGCAAAAGCTTTGTGAGAATATCAAGTACTTACTTTAGGCCTATTGTTGACCCCAATCGCCGCTCTTCAGACTAAGGTACCTAAGAAAAATTAAATAAGCTACGTAAAAAGAACCAAAAAAAAAAAAAAAGCTATGTACAGAAAGATAAAAAGAAATATGTACAAAATACCAATTACAATATTCCACAACCGCTCCACGGCAGCGGCGCCAAGAATTGATAGGATCCGGAGATGCCTATATATGATAACCGCAATCGCACGGTGTCTACAATGCAGACAACGACAATTACGGGTGGTTCCCACGAGGAGCGGTGGAAATACTATAATCAATAATTTTGATCGACTAATTAGAGATGTTGTTTTTGGATTTTTGAAAGAATTAAGTAATTAAAAGTGAAAACAAAAACTCAACTAAACTAAAATAAATACGATAAGAGAGAGCGCCGGTAACCGGGGTCAATGGATTCCACTACTATTTCTAATTGAGTACCGAAAAGAATTTTAACTCCAAATATGAGTCTAAATCTTTGTTCAATTGCAACACCTATTATTAGTATAACTTTCTCTAATATGACTTGCATCTCCTAAGTATAACCCATCAAAGTATTCCAAGCATGGGATATCAAATTATAATGACAAGAAAATTATTGAAAAGATAATTAGTAGGTTCACAATTGTTATTTTCCTCGTCTAAGCATAACCCATAAAATGATTTAACCTAAGCATGGATTATAAAATACTATAACAAATTGAATTGTAAAACTGTAACGATCCTCAAGCTCGTCAACGCTATTAGACTAGTCAAGTGACGAATTAACCGATAATAACTCGATTAGTTTAACACAAACATTAATTAATAGAAATTAATTTAACAATTATCTAGCTACGAAACTAGTACCGTTGAATAGGTCTCGGAAAATTAGGTGGAATGGACTAATCGCACGCCTCATTCGGATACCAGGCGAAGAAGATATCATTGGTTTATGCTTTTAACCGCATGTCTGCCTTTAACAATTTCTCGGGTGCCTTTAAAAATCCGGCTCGGCCTTATCCCCAATCGACCAAGATGATTCTCTCATTTCTATTATCTTCTTCTTCGTTCTTCTTCTCGTTTCTTCCTATTTCCCCTGTTCTTCATCTGTTGAGAGTTTGAGAATCAAAAGTGAGGATTTTGAGATCAAATCAAGAGTAGAAAGATCAAGAAAGGAGTTTTAGTGGTGAAGATCGTTATGTGGTTGATTTGGGTTAAGCAGAAAAAGGGGATTTCAGAGAATCCGAATTAGGGTATATAGATTTGTGAGTTCAATCGGAATTCATTAGTATTTTGAGTTGGTAATAAACGAAGAATAAGGGGTTGTTATTGATTTCATGCTTGAAGCTATTCTGATGAAGAGTCGATAAAAAGGTAATTAGATTTTTTTAAAATCGAAGATTAAATTGTATAACTTTGATTGAGTAGTTGAGTAATTCGAGATGGGTTTTGATTAGATATGAAGTAGAATTGTTTGTTTGGGTTCAATTTCAATTTCAGAGAAAATTAGGGTTTTCTGTTCTTCCCCAAATAAGAAATTAGGGTTTGTGGATTTAATAAAAATGTTTGTTGAATCGTGTTAGAGAAGATGAATTTCAAATTGTAATAGCGATGTTATAAGGTTGTTGTGAATGTTGGTGTTTTCTGGAATTGGAGCCACAGATGATGAAAATGAAGGAGTTGAAGATATTGTTGAGTTGTACAGTTGAGTTGAGACAATTTGGTATTGATGTTGTGAGAGTTGTACATAATTGGAGTTCGGTTGTTGTTTAGGTTTTGTGTTAAGTTGCAGGGAATGGATGCTATGAGCAATGGTTGCTTGATTTCAAGGGAGGTTGTAGTCAGTTATCAAAAAGACTTAAGAGTTCAATTGTTGCTGGCAGTAGTGGTGTATGGATTGAAGATGGTTGTAAATGAGTAGCGTTGGAGTTGAAGTTTGGTGGCGTAGATATGTGTGAATGGTGTTATTGTTGAATATGCTGAATCTAAGGGAAGTGAATGAGATGTTACAGATTTAGTGGTTTGAATTATGAGGAGTTGATGAATCGATTCAGGTGAAGAAGAACTTGAATCAATTGCCTGAGCAACACATATTGAAGGTAAATATTGTTTTAAGATAACTTTGTAAAGCTGTTTATTTTGGTTGTGTTTCGGTTTGAGTATATGAAGTTGATTGACAGGGATATGAGATGTATGGACTAAATCCCTAGGTAAATACTTCAGGTGATTGTGATATTTTGAATGTTGGTGTTGTTATGATATCTTTGGTTAGAGTTTCTATGAATCTAAGACCTGAGATGGATTTGAATTGGTGAATGAGTTTGGAATAGAATTGTAGTTGTAGATGGAACAGTCATGGAGCTGTTGGTGGTGGAGATGTAATTTGGAAATTGGGGATTTCAGTAATGTTATATGCAATTGCAGGTTTAAATGAATGGATTAATGGTAGGTTGTTTGTGAATGGCGTAGATGTTGTATTGCTGATGGTATAGGGTGCAATTCATGAGAATGGTGTACTGAGTTACAGATTTTGAAGGAAAGAACTGAGATGGGGGTGTTGGATTGAGCTGCAGTTGTGAGTATTGGATTTAATTTGGTGGTGAACTGAATATGAACTGCATGTGGAATGAGATGGTGTTGTTGTTTGTGTTTATGATGATTGCAGGTGTTGTGAATTAGTTAAGATAAATGTGTTGAATTGAACCTCTCTAGTGAAAGCTTAAAGCTGCAATTGCAGGTAGACAATGTTGTTGTTACTTGTAATTGAAATTCAAAGTTGTTTGTATTTGATTTGAAGTTGAAATGTTAAACCAGAACATAAAAATGTAAGAAATAGAATTAGAATTAAGCTATTAGTCATCCCAGTCAGATGTCTGACTAATTTAGTTTATCTGACTCAGTTTTCTGACTGAGTTGAATCGTGGTGACTCAGTGAGTTCCCTAGCTTGACCTGAGTCGGACCGTTGACCGATTCAAAGATGACTCGTTGACCACTTGACCTTGGACATTGACTTGACTTGTACGTTGACTGTTAGTTGACTATTGACTGTTAGTTCAACCGTTAGTGACCGTTATATTGACCCAGTTGGGCCAGGTCCTTATTAATGGGTTTGTTTAAGTGGCCTTGGGCTTTAGACTAGTTATCTTATATTGATGTTTTGGACCACTTATGGTCCGAATTGACCTTTGTTCTTCTACAAAGTTGTAGATATTCTTAAGACTTAGCTAACGGACTATAATACTAATCTAATTGAATTAATAAACCTTAGATTTGCTAAAGATAGATAAATAAAAGGTGTAGAACCTTAAATAGGCTTAGAACCATTAGATAAACTTGTATAATTCTTGTATGAGCCACTTTGTCTAGACTCTTAGAATACTTCTTTGATTAACAATTAATTATTAACAACGATCGATTCAAAGGATGAACCAGTGGATCTCGAGGCAGGCGTGGCTTATCTTCAAAAGGTGTGGGAATGCATTTGACTCTTTGTATTCATTATTGTTGCTTTCACAAAAGTTTATGCTTAACAAACTCATGCATTGTTTGTCCGTGCATTTCATGCTTTGTTTAAAATGTATTATGATAATCCTGTTATTTCTGTGAATCTTTCCACGATGTGGAAAGGACTTGTATTGTGTTGTCAATATGAATTGTTATGGGAAATGAGAATTTCCACTTGTGGTATATAGGATACGCTCCTTCACATTTAAATATAATTTAATTCAACTTTTATTGTTTAGATTTGGTCACCATGGTCTTGGTGGCATCCATATCTAAATAGGTGTGAATTGCCGGTTAGGAATTTACAACCATATTAGTACATTGTTTGACGAAGGAGTTTGTTCCATATACATGTATGATTATTTCAGTGACTTAGTCACTGTTTAATATTTCGGAAAAACATGTATTGTTTTCCAAATCTTGCCTATGATTACTTAGAAGGTTAAATGTTAATTATTCCCACTTCAGTTTCTGTGACAGATCAGGGTTGCACAACGAAAGCTTCACGGGTTGACTTCGCTAGTTGATTTATCTTCTGTTATATTTATTGTGTTGTATATTTTATTTGAAAACCAAATGACTATTATATGTATCAGTTGAGAGAAGATTTTGTATATATATTTCTGAGAGGGGTTAGCTTTGGGTTAAGTTCTGTATCGCATTTCTTAATTGAATGCTTAAGATTATGATCTAGATTTTTTAGTACCTCTCATTTAGCTAATCTCTCGGATTAGTCAACTGCTAGCTTAGGGGGCGCTACAAAAGTTGGTATCAGAGCTCATTACTAGATCTTATATGGGAGATAATAGGAATAGCCAGTGCCAGTTAGTGAAATAGATTAGTTTAGAACTGGGTTGGGTTGTGAGATAAATCTTAATCACTAAAAGCTATCAATAAATAAAATATTTATTTGAATGATTGAATTGTTTTGTTTGATTGTTTGTCTGTGTAATGGAGTAAAAAAATTGTAGGGTACACCAATAATTTTAGCGAATAAGGATTTGAGAATAACTAATCTAAAAAGTATGAACACGTAAACAATCTAATACTATATAATAATAGTGAGATTAATATTATTGATAAAACTTGTAAGTCACATGTAAATTTACTAAACACATAGACTTATGAAGAGTAAACAAATTATAATTACATAAATATTAATAATATTTTTGGGTCATAATAATAATTGTAAGAATAGTTTTAAATAATAGTTAAACCATCAGAGTTAATTATAAAAATATTATAATAGTAACTATAGATGATAATAAAAATATTATAAGGTGTTGGCACCCAGCTTGTAGCTCGGTTGCCCACCATCTCGTGTAATGTTGACTTTGATTCGTAATAATAAAAATGCCTTTGTGGCGCCTTTTTAATAGATGATAATAAAAGTAATAATAATAATTTAATAAAGTATTGTTAACATTTATCAATTAGTATCGTATTTAACTTAATTTAACTAAAATTTCAACAAGGATATATAATGATAAAAATAATAATTAAAATTAATTAAATAGTTATGGAAAATTAGTAACACTTGTGTATAGTTAAGTTTTGCAAATTAAACTAATTACAAATTAGAAATGTAAGTTTTGTGTTTAAATTAGACATTTAAAATAATACTTATTAGATGTTAGACGTAAAAGGTGAAGATATAGTGTATATAATTAAAAGACTCAACTTGTTAATAACCATGTAATGAACTTTTCTTTAGGCTAACAAATGATCCAGTAAATCTTTTAAAATGAAACAAATAGACATGAAGTAATAATAATAATATTCAAATGCTTAGTGTAATATTATAATTAAAAGAAAATAAACTCGTATATTAATAGGATTCTTCTTCGTAAATAAATTCAACCATCTTTTGAAATGGAAAATTTGTATGACAAACTTCAACTATTAGAATTTAAATTAGTATTATATTGAGCATAACTTAAATTAACATTTCATTTATAAATATATAGCAATAAAATAATGATTATGATTAAATAGCAATGAAAAATTATTAGTGCTTATCTATAATTAAGGTTTGCAAAGTAAAAATAATAATAATAACAAATTTGAATTTTGTGTTTTGCGTTTAAACCAGATAGATAAATAGGACTTCTTCTGTAGGATTAAGAATATGAGGTCATATAAGGCATAAAATAAAGACTAAAACTTGTTAGCGATCTTATACCTAGATTATCTTTAGTTCAATAAATGATTCACTAAATCACTAAATTATACACATGAATTGATATTTATAATACTTGAATGCTTAGAACAAAATTAAACTTAAAGGAGAATAAAGTTGCATGTGAAATAGATACTTATTATTAATACCCCATAATTTGAAGGCTATTGAGACATATTGAAATTTATGCGGACTCAAAGTTTAAATCATATTAAATTACCAACGCCAATATTTAACAAGACGTAGTATACGCATTCAATCTGAATAAATAAAGTCTGTTATATCAATCTTTTCGTGAAAGTAAAATTATATTTACAAGATTAGGGCTTAATAAAATTAAACTAAGTATCATTACTAAATAATAATTTTAATTGTATTCTAGTTACGCTGGTAATCAAATAGGAAAATATGATAAAACAATAAGGAAACTGATAATGCTATTAAGAAAATAACGTTTGATAAGATAAGCAAAGAATAATAATATATAATGCTAATTACTATAAAATTTAGGGTCGTTGTAAATATCAATTGGAAAATAATTATGGGATAGAAATTGAAAAATGTAATTTTAGTAATATAGTACAACATAAGGATTACTTAACAATAATATAAATGTAAGGAAATGAAGTTAGATCAAATCAAAACTAGTATTAATAATGAAATTTAAACTTGGCATTACGATTAACTTTTATCGGTCTAAGAAATAAGAAATAAATGTGATAATAATAATAAAATATTAATACCAAACAACTATGAAATACTATTAGCGGTTATTTACTTATATCAAGTCACATAATGAAATAAACAAATAGATACATTGAAAATAATATGTAAAAATAAAATAATAATGGTAATATTTGGTTAATGAGTAAGACATTAAATTATTATTTTTAAATAGTACATGAATTTAAAAATTGTTTAGTTATAATAATGTAATTACATTTGGAATTAAAATCGATTTCATTAAAATAAATAAATCAAATCAAATAAATGTTGATGATTAAATTGCTAAAAATGATGTAACCTATTTATATAATTTATGAAGTAGAAATTTTAAGCTAAATTAGTTACAATGAATTTAGAGATTGATTAGTCATAATAAGTTAGTATTTAATTAATCAAATTTTGATAAATAAATTACTTAAAATGATGTAAATTACTTATATATATTTTATGAAGTAAATTTATCAGAGTTACACAAGTTAAGATAAAAATTAAGGATTAATTAGAATTAATACTTAGTTAATCCAACACTGGGGAATAGTGAGGTTGGTAATTCTGATATGTTCGGGTGATACTTGTTAGGTAGTAGGCATTGTCGGGCATCGCGAACCTAGACAGGGCAACTGCATTCTTGTATCACTAGGCATTAAAGGGAGACTTGCTTCTATTAGTGAACTAATATATCCCAAATTTTAATGAGAAACTTTATTATTGAATATCTTCAAAGTACTTAGAACCAGTAAATTATGGACATAGAAATTAGTGTAGAGAATTCAAATCTAAAAGTCATAGTTTCCATTATAGAGCTTCATGTAAGAAACTTAGACTTCCCTATTGAATAGAACTTAAATCAGCGTAATTGAACCTAGAGCCACAAATTTTAGTTGTAGAAAGCCATATAGGTTGTGATTTGTTTTATGTTGTTTGCGCTTAGACAAGAGATGGGATTATTCTATAAGGTGGGGAGTTTTTGAAGACCAGAAGGATGGTTTGATTTTCGAGGACGAAAATGTTATAAGGTGGGGAGAATGTAACGATCCTCAAGCTCGTCAACGCTATTAGACTAGTCAAGTGACGAATTAACCGATAATAACTTGATTAGTTTAACACAAACATTAATTAATAGAAATTAATTTAACAATTATCTAGCTACGAAACTAGTACCGTTGAATAGGTCTCGGAAAATTAGGTGGAATGGACAACTCGCACGCCTCATTCGGATACCAGGCGAAGAAGATATCATTGGTTTATGCTTTTAACCGCCTGTCTGCTTTTAACAATTTCTCGGGTGCCTTTAACAATCCGGCTCGGCCTTATCCCCAATCGACCGAGATGATTCTCTTATTTCTATTCTCTTCTTCTTCGTTCTTCTTCTCGTTTCTTTTTATTTCCACTGTTCTTCATCTGTTGAGAGTTTGAGAATCAAAAGTGAGGATTTTGAGATCGAATCAAGAGTAGAAAGATCAAGAAAGGATTTTTAGTGGTGAAGATCGTTATGTGGTTGATTTGGGTTAAGCAGAAAAAGGGGATTTCATAGAATCCGAATTAGGGTATATAGATTTGTGAGTTCAATCGGAATTCATCAATATTTTGAGTTGGTAATAAACGAAGAATAAGGGGTTGTTATTGATTTCATGCTTGAAGCTATTCTGATGAAGAGTCAATAAAAAGGTAATTAGAGTTATTTTGAATCGAAGATTAAATTGTATAACTTTGATTGAGTAGTTGAGTAATTCGAGATGGGTTTTGATTAGATATGAAGTAGAATTGTTTGTTTGGGTTCAATTTCAATTTCAGAGAAAATTAGGGTTTTCTGTTCTTCCCCAAATAAGAAATTAGGGTTTGTGGATTTAATAGAAATGTTTGTTGAATCGTGTTAGAGAAGATGAATTTCAAATTGTAATAGCGATGTTATAAGGTTGTTGTGAATGTTGTTGTTTTCTGGAATTGGAGCCACAGATGATGAAAATGAAGGAGTAGAAGATATTGTTGAGTTGTACAGTTGAGCTGAGACAATTTGGTATTGATGTTGTGAGAGTTGTACATAATTGGAGTTTGGTTGTTGTTTAGGTTTTGTGTTGAGTTGCAGGGAATGGATGCTATGAGAAATGGTTGCTTGATTTCAAGGGAGGTTGTAGTCAGTTATCAAAAAGACTTAAGAGTTCAATTGTTGCTGGCAGTAGTGGTGTATGGATTGAAGATGGTTGTAAATGAGTATCGTTGGAGTTGAAGTTTGGTGGCGTAGATGTGTGTGAATGGTGTTATTGTTGATTATGCTGAATCTAAGGGAAGTGAATGAGATGTTACAGATTTAGTGGTTTTAATTATGAGGAGTTGATGAATAGATTCAGGTGAAGAATAACTTGAATCAATTGCCTGAGCAACACATATTGAAGGTAAATATTGTTTTAAGATAACTTTGTAAAGATGTTTATTTTGGTTGTGTTTCGGTTTGAGTATATGAAGTTGATTGACAGGGATATGAGATGTATGGACTAAGGTGATTGTGATATTTTGAATGTTGGTGTTGTTATGATATCTTTGGTTAGAGTTTCTATGAATCTAAGACCTGAGATGGATTTGAATTGGTGAATGAGTTTGGAATAGAATTGTAGTTGTAGATGGAACAGTCATGGAGCTGTTGGTGGTGGAGATGTAATTTGGAAATTGGGGATTTCAGTAATGCTATATGCAATTGCAGGTTTAAATGAATGGGTTAATGGTAGGTTGTTTGTGAATGGCGTAGATGTTGTATTTCTGATGGCATAGGGTGCAATTCATGAGAATGGTGTACTGAGTTACAAATTTTGAAGGCAATAACTAAGATGGGGGTGTTGGATTGAGCTGCAGTTGTAAGTATTGGATTTAATTTGGTGGTGAACTGAATATGAACTGCATGTGGAATGAGATGGTGTTGTTGTGTGTGTTTATGATGATTGCAGGTGTTGTGAATTAGTTAAGATGAATGTGTTGAATTGAACCTCTCTAGTGAAAGCTTAAAGCTGCAATTGCAGGTAGACAATGTTGTTGTTACTTGTAATTGAAATTCAAAGTTGTTTGTATTTGATTTGAAGTTGAAATGTTAAACCAGAACATAAGAATGTAAGAAATAGAATTAGAATTAGAATTAAGCTATTAGTTATCTCAGTCAGATGTCTGACTAATTTAGTTTATCTGACTCAGTTTTCTGACTGAGTTGAATCGTGGTGACTCAGTGAGTTCCCTAGCTTGAACTGAGTCGGACCGTTGACCGATTCAAAGATGACTCGTTGACCACTTGAACTTTGACATTGACTTGACTTGTACGTTGACTGTTAGTTGACTCTTGACTGTTAGTTCAACCGTTAGTGACCGTTAGATTGACCCAGTTAGGCCAGGCCCTTATTAATGGGTTTGTTTAAGTGGGCTTGGGCTTTAGACTAGTTATCTTATATTGATGTTTTGGACCACTTATGGTCCGAATTGACCTTTGACTTCTTCTACAAAGTTGTAGATATTCTTAAGACTTAGCAAACAGACTATAATACTAATCTAATTGAATTAATAAACCTTAGATTTGCTAAAGATAGATAAATAAAAGGTGTAAAACCTTAAATGGGCTTAGAACCATTAGATAAACTTGTATAATTCTTGTATGAGCCACTTTGTCTAGACTCTTAGAATACTTCTTTGATTAACATTTAATTATTAACAACGATCGATTCAAAGGATGAACCAGTGGATCTCGAGGCAGGCGTGGCTTATCTTCAAAAGGTGTGGGAATGCATTTGACTCTTTGTATTCATTATTGTTGCTTTCACAAAAGTTTATGCTTAACAAACTCATGCATTTTCTGTCCGTGCATTTCATGCTTTGTTTAAAATGTATTATGATAATCCTGTTATTTCTGTGAATCTTTCCACGATGTGGAAAGGACTAGTATTGTGTTGTTAATATGAATTCTTATGGGAAATGAGAATTTCCACTTGTGGTATATAGGATACGCTCCTTCACATTTATATCTACTTTAATTCAGCTTTTATTGTATAGAGTTGGTCACCATGGTCTTGGTGGCATCCATATCTAAATATGTGTGAATTGCCGGTTAGGAATTTACAACCATATTAGTACATTGTTTGACGAAGGAGTTTGTTCCATATACATGTATGATTATTTCAGAGGACTTAGTCACTGTTTAATGTTTTCGGAAAAACATGTATTGTTTTCCAAATCTTGCCTATGATTACTTAGAAGGTTAAATGTTAATTATTCCCACTTCAGTTTCTGTGACAGATCAGGGTTGCACAACGAAATCTTCACGGGTTGACTTCGCTAGTTGATTTAACTTCTGTTATATTTATTGTGTTGTATATTTTATTTGAAAACCAAATGACTATTATATGTATCAGTTGAGAGAAGATTTTGTATATATATTTCTGAGAGGGGTTAGCTTTGGGTTAAGTTCTGTATCACATTTCTTAATTGAATGCTTAAGATTATGATCTAGATTTTTAGTACCTCTCATTTAGCTAATCTCTCGGATTAGTCAACTGCTAGCTTAGGGGGCGCTACAAAAACTATCACATTTATGCATTTAGGTTTTTGTTTCGTACAAAGCCAGTGAGAAAACAACACATATTCTCTATAAAATCAATAAACCATGATTATTAGATTTCGAAATTCAGTTCACATAGCCTAATACCAAATTAATTCGAATTTATTTCATAATGGTCTATGCTTAAAAGTAGTTTTGTCCATAAAACCCTAATTACAAAGAAATCTAGCAAAACATGACCATGGGTTTCTTAAAACCCATCAAAAATAATAATAAGAGAGAAAAGATTAAACCAATGGTGTCATCTTCCTCCATATTTATGCTTGAATGGCCTTCACGGGAGCTTCTTCTCCTTCTATCGATGTAGCCGCCTCTGAAAACTCAAAAATGACCGAGATAATTCCCTGAACTGGCCTCCTCCTCTTCGATTTCTGTCTGATTGAAATATATATCTCTACTGACTAATCCCAATAAGACCTAAATAATAATGCCTAAGGCCCGGTCCAATAACCACCATTTCGCAACACCAGGCAAATACCAAAATCCGGGTACTGCCTATTTCAGTTTTTCTGGCCGTGTAGGCATTCTTCTCTTATAAATCTCTTCTCAAGTCCAGCCAAACATCAGCTCCACCAATTACTCTCTTTGTCCCTTGATTTCGCACACACATCACTTGCCTTCCAAAACTTGCATCTCAAGTCTTTGTTTGCTGCCAATTCGATCACCATCCAAACTACAACACCAACCTCCATTCCCAGCTCATATGTATATTCACCACTGCTAGCAAACACGCGCCTGCACATCAACTCATTCCTTCTAATCCATAGCTCAGTAACGTCTCAGTATCAGAACCCATTCATCAACACCAGCTTTTAACCATCCAACTATCGCCATCCATCACCAACAACACCATTTACTGCCATTAATCACGACAGCAACTGCTTAGTTTTCAACATCGAGAACACATCTGTTGCATCAACTATATCCTCCAACTCGAGACAAAGTTCTACAACCCGATCTCTGTAAATTTAGAGCAGCCATCACCTGCACTTCTTCACGGAAGCAGATTGTTAACAGCTTCAACTCATATTCACTCGTTGCCTTCAATAATTCATCACCTACCCATCAGTTCTTCACAACTGCATCTTCACTTTGGCTGACCATCCCTAAACAAAGCCAGTCCAACAAACAATACATCCAAGCTATTTCATCTGTTTTAAACCATACCTATTTGACTGAATCACTGTGAAAATACGAGAGACGAATTTCGTCATCACTGCATGTATTACTCGAACCATATCTTCACGCAACTACTGCAGCTGTTGATCTCGATCCTTGAGCACCATTTCACTGATCCACTAATCAAACCATCCAGCCAACATGCATCCTTCCAATCATCACCGACAAAACCAACTATCCAGATCAATATAAAACCACTGAAATCCATTGATTTGTTTCTGTGAACCAACACCACTGCCTACTGTTAATGGGTAAAAATCGTTTCCGCTGATTTTGGTAAATTCGGTAGGTGAGTGAGAAACTGGTTTAAACCCTAAACAAATATGTTGCAGGTGAGCACTTTATAGATTCGAGAGATCAATTTGTACAAGTCCGGCCTAAACCAAGAAATGGCCGTTCCAGACTTGCTTTGGTCATAAAGTGGAGGAGAAGGGTTGATTTGGGGAGGGAAGCAAAGAAAGGTGTTGAGACCAGAATAATTCTGGGAGAGTAGTGTCTCGACTTGTATCAAAAAGTGAAAGCTTAGGAAGCTTGCAAGAGATAAAAGCTTTTTGGAGAGCTTGCAAAGTTTCCTTTTCTGAAAGTGTTGTATTTTTCTCCTGACCGAGACTTGTTGTCTGGTGGAAATAGGTAAGACCAATTTATACAAGTCGAGATTGAAACGTACCCTGGCCTCATGAAGGAAGAGAGTAAATGGTGAAATAATGGGAGGAGGTGGTAACCGCAAGGTGTTTATGGGTGAAAACGTTTTCACCATTATTTCCTCATTTATTTGACCGCTTTATTCCTATTCACGCTTTTTTAATGTGAGTGTAGTGTACGCTACAAGCTGTGACCGCCAAACCAAGACCCTGGAAAGCATACCCCAGTTTGTGTTGATGTATCGAGTATTGGTTGCACCTTGAGAGCAAGTGGTGCTGCTAGGGGCGCGTGTGGCATGTGCCAATAGCATGTGCGAAATGCCTTTGTTGCGGGTTGCACCTCGAGCGCAAGTGGCAGTGCCAGAGCTGCTAGTGGCATGTATGGCATGTGCCAATGGCATGTGTGAAATGCCTTGGTGGTAGGTTGTACGTTAAGAGCAAGTGGCAGTTCCAGAGCTGCTAGTGGCGTGTGTGGCATGTGCCAATGGCATGTGTGGAATGCCTTGGTGGTAGGTTGCATGGTTTGCAAGTTAGGCTACCAGCGTGGGTTTTGGCATATGCCAATGGCATGCGTGTCCATTAGGACCACGGCTTGGTAAGAAAATCTACCAGCGATCGTGTTGGCATGTGCCAATGGCATGCTCCGCCATTAGGGCCACGGCTTGGTAAAAAAAGCTACCAACGAGCGTGTTGTCATGTGCCAATGGCATGCTCGGCCATTAGGGCCACGACTTGGTAAGAAAAGCTACCAACGAGCGTGTTGGCATGTGCCAATGGCATGCTCGGCCATTAGGGCCACGACTTGGTAAGAATAGCTACCAACGAGCGTGTTGGCATGTGCCAATGGCATGCTTGGACATTAGGGCCACGACTTGGTAAGAAAAGATACCAGCGAGCGTGTTGGCATGTGCCAATGGCATGCCCGACCATTAGGGCCACGGCTTGGTAAGAAAAGCTACCAGCGATGCGTGTTGGCATGTGACAATGGCATGCTCGGCCATTAGGGCCACGACCTGGTAAGAAAATCTACCAGCGAGCATGTTGGCATGTGCCAATGGCATGCATGACCAAATTGTCCTAGGTTGCATGGTTTGCAAGCCTAGGTGCGGGCCAAGGTAAGGGTGTTTGGCTTAGCTTGGCGTGACCAGTGTAGCTAGGGCTAAGGCAGAGTGTGTTTGGCATGGCGCGGCTATCTTGAGCTAGGTGTGGCTGGCATGATTTTCCATTGGCACAGAGGTGTGGCTAGCATGGTTGGCATGCTTTGGCGCATTTGGTGTGACTAGCATAGCTAGGGCCAAGGCAGAGTGTGTTTGGCATGGCGCGACTAGCTTGAGCTAGGTGTGGCTGGCAGGATTTTCCATTGGCACGAAGGTGTGGATAGCATGGTTCGCATGCTTTGGAGCGTTTGGTGTGGCTGGCATGATTTTCCATTGGAATGGAGGTGCGGCTATCTTGGGATAAGTGTGGCTGGCATGGTTTGCCATTGGCATAGAGGTGCGACTAGCATGGTTGGCATGCTTTGGCGCGTTTGGTATGACTAGCATAGCTAGGGCCAAGGCAGAGTGTGTTTGGCATGGCGCGGCTAGCTTGAGCTAGGTGTGGATGGCAGGATTTTCCATTGGCACGTAGGTGCGGCTAGCATGGTTCGCATGCTTTGGCGCATTTGGTGTGGCTGGCATGATTTTCCATTGGCACAGAGGTGCGGCTAGCATGGTTGGCATGCTTTGGCGCGTTTGGTGTGGCTGGCATGATTTTCCATTGGCACAAAGGTGCGGCTAGCATGGTTGGCATGCTTTGGCGCGGTTGGTGTGACTAGCATAGCTAGGGCCAAGGCAGATTGGCATGGTGCGGCTAGCTTGGTCTAGGTGTGGCTGGCATGACTTTCCATTGGCACGGAGGGGAATTAGGGTTTTGCTCGTTGTAACCCTAATTTGAAAAAAAATACCCCCCATTAATTACTGACTACATGTATTAAATGTTCTAATAAATAGGTCACCGGTGACATTAGGTTATTCGGGGTTTTAAAATTTTACCCTTTGTCTAAAAACCACCATCAACATTAAGTCCCCTGCTTAGCTCGGAACATGAGCTTTGTTGCGAGGTAAGCATAAGATGGTGACAAACTATCAACAGTAAATCGTAAAGAGAATTGAGGAGGCTTGTCTGACCTTTTTTCTGAGATATAAATAGGATTGGGAATCCTTTCCTCTGGCAGTTTTGCACAAGTCGGGAGGCTGGCACAATTGAGAAGTCGGCGTCATTGAGAAACGGGAAGTTGGGAGGTATTGGGAACTAGGCCCAAGTTGGGAAGCTGGCGGCATTGGGAATTGGCACGAGTTGGGAAGATGGGTGGCATTGGGAAACAGGAAGTTGGGCGTCCTTGGGAGTTTGCGCAAGTTGCATGCTAGCTTGGTGGGACCGGATTAAGATGGGAAGCTGGTGCAAGTTGGGAGACTGACCAGGATCGAGAAGCTTGCACGTTGGGAGGCTGTCCGGGATTGGGAAGCTTGCACGTATTGGGAAGATGGCGCCGGTTGGGAAGATGACGCTGGTTGGGAAGTTGGCGCGGATTGGGAAGCTCTTGCAAGGGAGACGCTTGCGGTTTAGGGTTTGACACGCCGAAACCCTAATTGGCGCCCTTCACTAAAGTTGCTGTAGAATCCTCGTTTGGAGTCGGATTTTTGATGTCCGCATATGTATCTTCAAACCCAGAAAATTCCCAAGCTTTAGTGAAGAAGCTTTTTGAATTTTGAGCATGTTTAAGGGATGAAAAACGCGAAACAGTAAACTTCCAGGAGGTTTTCAGAACTTTTCAAGGTTGCGTGTTGTCTGATGTTCTGGTCAGCTCTCCTTGCTCGTTCATTCGATTTCCATAAAATGTTGACATGTTGTAGGTAACTTCCATGTGAAGAGAATGGTATATAAGCCAACACTAGATCCCACACCAATTTCTCCCAGTTCGTAATTGAACACAGGGTACTGTAAATTTCCCTCAACTGAGTTTGTTTGGAAAACGTATTTCATAACTTCGGTACTTCTTGCACATGTTGTAGAAGCATAATAAGGAACTTGAATGATGTTAGTTCACTTACTTTCTTAATTTTATGATCGTATTGCTTTTCCACGCTTGATCCATCCTAATCCCATGTAATCTTCGTATTAGGTGCTTAACAACGAAGTTTGGAATCATGGGTCCACTAGTAAGAGAAACCCTGAAGTCGTTGACCATGAACCACTTGCGCCTACAGGTTTATGAAGTATTGATTTCCATTGCAGTGGAAGTGGCAGAAATCCCAATTAAGCCTCAGATGGTGGAACCCAAATCGAGAATAGAAGAAACTGCTTCGTCGGAGGTTGCCCCCATGCGCAGCCTACTCTCATTACATCTTCTTGAATTCCCCGTCCACATGATTCAACATGATCCTATTGTACTCTTCTGGATGTGATAGTAGGATGCTCAGAAATTACTTAATAAAATATTCTGATAGTGCAGGCTTGGGACCCTCCATGACCCCGTAAAGTGTTGAAAGCGTCTTCTAGACAGAGAGATGATGATATTCTTACGATGTACCCTTGAAGAGTAGATGACCTTGTTGTGAGTACGTATTTTTGGTTGATTGTGTCTTCTGAGCTTTGGCGGCAAAGTGATTTCATGCATATCCTCAGTCCTCCAGTATGGTTTACATGTTTCCCTCTTTGTAGTAATTGCTGATGTGGCGAAGCTCTGGTTGGTATCGACGAATGAGCGGCAACACTTCATGGTAGGAGATGTGATCAGAAGAGACTACAATGTTATGGTAACAAAGCAGGTTGTCTGGGATTGTATGGGCTTCCGTGGAAGTAAAAGAATTGGCTGGCTGTGACCATGATCCTTGACACGAGAGCGTGGTGATACGGATCTTTGCAGGAAGAAGCGGCTTTGAAGTAGCTTCGGATCTTGGAGAGGATGTTGAAGCTTAGGAAGCTAAACGCTAAAGTTTCGGCTTCGGATCCTGAAGCAGCTTATGGAGAGAAAGCTGTAGCAGAGCGTCTGCGTTAATCGGTGTGTTGTCAAATCGGACACCCTTCAAGTGAAAAATGGTTAGGAATCCCGGGTTCCTTTATCAACCGTGCTTTGGTTTGGGATCGACTTCTCTGGTTGGAAACAGATGTTTCCTTAATGCAGTGCGGTTGAGGGCTACAGATATGTCTCGACGTTGTGCCTTAGGGAAACATAGAATCTCACGTAAATGTTTCATCATGGACCGCACAATTTTATGGGCGAAGTCCCCAGAAATCATGCGTCTCTTGACAGGAAAAGAGTCTTCGTGAACCCAGGGGGCTCGATGATTTGCTCCGATTTTGGAGAAGTCGTTCCTGATCTTTACGTGTGATGAAATCAGACTGATGATTCCCCACAGGGGTTTCAAGTGCAACGCTAGAAGGACGCAAGTTTCTAGCACTGGGTAGATGCAATTTGTTGTTAAGATGCAAGCTGGAAGCGCAAGCGTGACGTCGGGAGGACGCAAGTTGTCAGTGTTGGAAAATATGCACGCTAGCGGCGCTGGAAAGGATGCAGGATGTTGTTCTGGAAAAGATGCAAGTTGTCAGCGCTGGAAAGATGTAAGGTGTCGGCGCTGGAAAGATGCAAGTTTCCGGTGCTAGATATTGAGCAGAGAAGATAGCACTGGAGAGACACTATCTGTTGGTGCTGAACAGGGTGTGGTAATGTGGCCGGCATGTGCGTGCTACATGTGTGCCTGACATGTGCGTCCGGTAAGCGCGTCTGGTGTTGTCTTGGACACGAATTGTTGGTGCTGGAACTTTGGATATCAAGCTGTGAAGATAACGCGGGAGGCTTCCTTCCGTGGGACGGTGGAAACGATACTTGGAAGGCGTGTAGGGTGGATCATGGAATGCTGGTGTTAGCGGTAGCGTGGTAGCAACAAAGTGGGCAAGCATATTCTGGCTATGCACTCTAGCGTTCCTCCTTTAGTTTGTTCTCCTCTTTTTTTGTTGGTGCAAACCTTAGCCATAGGTATTCCTTCCATAACTCTGTAGGAATATAGTTCCTCTCTTCGAATATTACTGTAGTAGCGTCAGCTACTTCATGAATAGTAACTGGTAACCCTTATGATGCAAAAGTCGGTACGCATGATGATGCAACAAAGAGTTGGAGCTGAAACAGGCGGTCCTCCAAATGACGAATGACGTCTTCTTCGAGAAAAGTAAACCACTGTTGAATGGCTTCCTTTGCACTTCTGTCTTCTGAAATTCTTATGTGTTATTTTTTTTTGAAAGGAAAATGAAACACCTGGCTTATGATTTTGATTTTCTGGATTTCTGAGTTGATAGAAAAGTTTTTTTTTTTTTTGGGGTTTCTGGGTTGATAGGCAAGTGTTTCTTGATTTTCTGTATTCTGGGTTGATAGGAAAGTGTTACCTATGAGGGTTTTGGGTTAATATTCGGGATGAAGTTGGATATGGAAGATATGAAAAGGTGAATATGTGGTTCCTTTTTTTTTTAGGGATTATGCCGCTTTTTGGTTATGATTGTAAGTGATACGAACATCCCAGGGAAGATATGGAATCGTGAACATTGTGTGTTGGTAGATAACATGGGACATGAGATAACATGGCTATTGGTTTTATCATTCCCGTGAAAACTTGAAATGGTAAACCATATATATTCTGTCTAGGCAAGACTCACTCGGTTTCCCGGATCTCCTGATGATAAGGGATCCTCGTGTGTAAGATCGGATTTCGCGAAAATCACCACTGTGATTGTGGAAATTCCTTGGTCGTTTTAAGTTACTTGATGACTGGATAGTTTGCTTTTTATTTCTTTGAAGTCCCCAGACGTTTCATGTAGCTTCACGACTAGTAACCAGACTGTCTTTCGGTTCTTGTGAAGTCCCCAACCGTTTCATGTAGCTTCACGACTGGTAACCAGGTTGTCTTTCGGTTCTTGTGAAGTCCCTAGCCATTTCATGTAGCTTCACGTCTGGTAACCAGGTTGTCTGGTAGTTGAGTTGTAAATCCCCAAATATATTGCTTGCTTATGTCGTCCTGATGCCTGGATTGAAGTATGAGATCGATTTATGAAAGCTGATATGTAACCGAAAGATCAATCCTCCCGCTGTGGTCGCCAATTGTTTATGGGTAAAAATCGTTTCCGCCGATTTTGGTAAATTCGGTAGGTGAGTGAGAAACTGGTTTAAACCCTAAACAAATGTGCTGCAGTGAGCACATTATATATTTGAGAGATCAATCTGTACAAGTCCGGCCTAAACCAAGAAATGGCCGTTACAGACTTGCTTCGGTCACAAAGTGGAGGAGAAGGGTTGATTTTGGGAGGGAAGCAAAGAAAGGTGTTGAAACCAGAATAATTCTGGGAGAGTAGTGTCTCGACTTGTATCAGAAAGTGAAAGCTTAGGAAGCTTGCAAGAGATGAAAGCTTTTTGGAGAGCTTGCAAAGTTGCCTTTTTTGAGAGTGTTGTATTTTTCTCCTGACCGAGACTTGTTGTCTGGTGGAAATAGGTAAGACCTATTTATACAAGTCGAGATTTAAACGTACCCTGGCCTCATGAAGGAAGAGAGTAAAGGGTGAAATAATGGGAGGAGGTGGTAACCGCAAGGTGTTTATGGGTGAAAACGTTTTCACCATTATTTCCTCATTTATTTGACCGCTTTATTCCTATTCACGCTTTCTTAATGTGAGTGTAGTGTATGCTGCAAGCTGTGACCGCCAAACCAAGACCCTGGAAAGCTTCCCCCAGTTTGTGTTGATGTCTCGAGTGTTGGTTGCACCTTGAGTGCAAGTAGCGCTGCTAGAGGTGCGTGTGGCATGTGCGGAATGCCTTTGTTGCGGGTTGCACCTCGAGCGCAAGTGGCAGTGCCAGAGCTGCTAGTGGCGTGTGTGGCATGTGTGGAATTCCTTGGTGGTAGGTTGTACGTTGAGTGCAAGTGGCAGTGCCAGAGCTGCTAGTGGCGTGTGTGGCATGTGTGGAATGCCTTGGTGGTAGGTTGCACGGTTTGCAAGTTAGGCTACCAGCGTGGGTTTTGGCATGTGCCAATGGCATGCGTGGCCATTAGGACCACAGCTTGGTAATAAAAGCTACCAGCGAGCGTGTTGGCATGTGCCAATGGCATGCTCTGCCATTAGGGCCACGGCTTGGTAAGAAAAGCTACCAGCGAGCGTGTTGGCATGTGCCAATGGCATGCTCGGCCATTAGGGCCACGACTTGGTAAGAAAATCTACCAGCGAGCGTCTTGGCATGTGCCAATGGCATGCTCGGCCATTAGGGCCACGACTTGGTAAGAAAATCTACCAGCGAGCGTGTTGGCATGTGCCAATGGTATGCTTGGCCATTAGGGCCACAACTTGGTAAGAAAAGCTACCAGCAAGCGTGTTGGCATGTGCCAATAGCATGCCCGACCATTAGGGCCACATCTTGGTAAGAAAAACTACCAGCGATGCGTGTTGGCATGTGCCAATGGCATGCCCGGCCATTAGGGCCACGGCATGGTAAGAAAAGCTACTAGCGAGCGTGTTGGCATGTGCCAATGGCATGTGTGACCAATTTGGCCTAGGTTGCATGGTTTGCAAGCCTAGGTGCGGGCGCTACTATGGCATGGCGTGGCTAGGGCCAAGGTAAGGGTGTTTGGCTTGGTGTGGCGTGACCAACGTAGCTAGGTCCAAGGCAGAGTGTGTTTGGCATGGCACGGCTAGCTTGAGCTAGGTGTGGCTGACATGATTTTCCATTGGCACGGAGGTGCGGCTAGCATGGTTGGCATGCTTTGGCGCGTTTGGTGTGACTAGCGTAGCTAGGGCCAAGGCAGAGTGTATTTGGCATGGAGCGGCTAGCTTGAGCTAGGTGTGGCTAGCAGGATTTGCCATTGGCACGGAGGTGCGGCTAGCATGGTTCGCATGCTTTTGCGCGTTTGGTGTGGCTGGCATGATTTGCCATTGGCACGGAGGTGGGGCTAGCTTGGGCTAGGTGTGGATGGCATGGTTTTCCATTGGCATGGAGGTGCGGCTAGCATGGTTGGCATGCTTTGGCGTGTTTGGTGTGACTATCATAGCTAGGGCCAAGGCAGAGTGTGTTTGGCATAGCGCGGCTAGCTTGAGCTAGGTGTGGCTGGCAGGATTTGCCATTGGCATGGAGATGCGGCTAGCATGGTTCGCATACTTTGGCGCATTTGGTGTGGCTGGCATGATTTGCCATTGGCACAGAGGTGCGGCTAGCATGGTTGGCATGCTTTGGCGCGTTTAGTGTGGCTGGCATGATTTGCCATTGGCACAAAGGTGCGGCTAGCATGGTTGGCATGCTTTGGCGCGGTTGGTGTGACTAGCATAGCTAGGGCCAATGCAGATTGTCATGGTGCGGCTAGCTTGGGCTAGGTGTGGCTGGCATGACTTGCCATTGGCACCACTGCAAAAATGTTGACTTTTAGCCACAAGCTTCTTGCCACAGGTTCATATAAGTCGTGGCTATTAGTGACATATTGCCACGACTAACCCTAAGGTGTGGCAGTATGTCACTCATTTGCCACGACATGTAAAATATTTGCTACGGGCTTCTAGTACACACATGTTTTATATGTGACGGACTTGATAATACCTTCTAGTCACGACTTAATTTGCCGTAACAACTGATGGGCTTTTCCCACGTCAATCCTATCCTAGCCGTAGCTAATTTAGAACGTTATTTTGGGGACCCTTGTTTTTTTTTGGGGGACCATTGTCTCATTTTGGGTAGGGGTGCCCTTATCTAAGATTTATTATATTACCTAAACTACCCTTTTAATTAGTTTTTGGTTTTGATTAGTGAAATCATTATTGAAATGATTAAGAAAAAACTGATTAGTGAGATTAGATTGAAAGATGAGTTATTAAAAAAGAATTTGAATTTTGTAGAGAATAAAGTTAAAGAAGAAGAAGGAGAAAACCATGGAAAATAAATTTTTTTTCCAATTCACTAACTTTGGTAATTCAAGTGACGAAAGCTCATCAGATTCTTCATCTCCATCATCTCCTAGAGTATTTTTTAATGTTAACAATGATCCGATATGAATTATTTGTTAGATGGTGAATGTATTCTTCCCCAAACTCAATCTCAAGATGAAAATGATGGATTTTATCAACCACAACCGGAGGAAGAGCATTTGGGTATCCAGGTATGCTCCAAACTTAGCTAATGTTGGTAGAATTGCTCCAAATTTTCAAACCAAATGTAAATTTTTGAAGAAGTTCGGTTAGGAATGGTGAAGAACAGCTTACCTAACTCATCTGGAAGAGTAGTTCGGTTAATTTAGACAAACACGCAGGAAACCGAACTCTGTATTGATGGAAGTTTAATGGATTCCAGAGTAATGTTCGGTTGTTTCGCAACCAATGAACTAACCGAACTTAACGTAAATTTAAGATTTAACTTAATGTACAAAGTTCGGTTGCTTTGCAACTATTAACCAACCGAACTTGACGTAAAACTAAGATTAAACTTAGCATACAAAGTTCGGTTTTTTCGCACACTTCATGTAAAGCCACTATCTAACCGAACTGTACAAAATATAAGAGTATACTAAGTTTAACAGGTTTGGTTATTTCGCAAACTTGATCCCAAGAGCATAACTAACCGAACTTATCAAACCCAAAAAATGAATAGTTCCAGAGTGTTATTCGGTGACCCAGGTGAAATAAATTGTAACCGAACTGCATATACTTTATATGTTCGGTTATATGTCATGTTGCTTTGTTCACCGAATTCGGAGTTCGGTAAACGCGATTAAATTATTATCTTACCAAACTCGTTTGTGATTGCAATTGATGTTGTTCCATTTCTTGTAGATTGAATGCCAAGCTATACCAATGGATGATCAACCTTCTCCAATTGGTATGTTGTACGAAGATACATCCCATCACTATGCCAATGATTTGGTATTTGATCAACCTATTGATGCGAAGAATTGGGCTAGAGAGCATGCCAAGAGAGCCATGTGCATATTAGATTTGAATGGAAAAGAAAGCAAAACTCGTCTTTAAATGGTTTGCGAGAGAAGTGGAGATCCGGATGCTAGCCATAAGAGGAAGGGGTATGTGTATAAAGGAAAGACGACGAGGAATCACACAACGTGCTCAAAGAAAATAAAATGTCCGTTTAGTTACTCAAAACTAAGGAAAGGATGGGTTCTATCGATGGATAAGGTGGTAGGTAATCACAACCACCCTCGTCCGGAGCATCTTGAAGAACATGCATCCCCGTCCACCATTTACAATGCAATTGAGTCAATTAAAAGGAATGAATGGAAGGATAGAAAAGTCATGCAATAATTGTTTATGTTGGCTAAAGAGAAAGGCTACGCGGTTCAAAAGAAGGTAGGTCCGGGTGAAGAAATAACTCATCTCTTCATTGCTCATCCGAAGAGTGTTCAACTGGCTCAATCCTTCCATGAAGTTCTTATAATGGATTGCACTTACAAGACAAACAAATACGAGATGCCATTGTTGAACATTGTTGGTCGTACGCCGACGAAGTCACCTTTTACCATTGCTTTTTATTTTCTAAAGGATGAGCAAAAACCAAGTTATAGGTGGGCGCTACAACAATTGAAGGCGATCTACCGAGATGATGATATACCGGGGGTTATAGTGATGGACAATCAAGTATCATTGATGAATGCAATAGAGAGAGTCTTCCCATTGGCACATAATATACTTTGTACATTTCATATATGGTGCAATGTGATGAATAGGTGCAAGCCTCAACTTTGTCCACCTAAGAGGAAAGCATTCGAAGAGATTAGTAAGCTACCGGAAGATGAACAAGCTGATGCAAAAAAGGCATTCAATGAACAATACACCATAAATTATGCTAAATGGGTTGCTTTCTCCGGGGAATGGGAGGCTTTGACTTGATCTCTCACCGAAGAAGAGTATAATCTAAATCTTGCCGAATTTATTGAGCATTGGGGTAGCCCCGAATATCCTGATGATATTGTAACGTATGTGGTCGAGCAATGGTTGGAACCGCACAAAGAGTGGTTTGTTTATGCTTTTACCAACCACCATAAACACTTTGGGACTTAAGCGACAAGTTTGGTAGAATCGGCTCACCACCGGTTGAAGAAAAATCTCTTTGGATGTATTGATAATTTTGTGGTTGTGTTTAACGCTATGGAGGTTTACTTCAACCGCGAGATTGATAGAATTAAAGATAAGTTTCAAAAAAGTCGCATCATGAAGTACAAAAATATTGTAGACAAAGGTGGTAACATTGTGAAAATGGAGGACCTTCGGTTTTTCAAGGGACTCCACTATAATGTTTCGCATGCTTGCATTAATAGGTTATTGGTTGAGGTGAATTTGATCCGCATATGGGGAACCAATCCGGAAGAGGTGTGTGTTTGCAACATGATTAAGTCTATGGGGCTCCCTTGTCGCCACATGATAGCTAAGTATAAACATGGCATAATCCCTTTAAGCGATATAGATCCACATTGGCAACACTTAAGTTTTGTTCCTCCTCCCAAGGGCGATGTCGGAGAAGAGTTTGGTGATAATGAAATGGGAAGAGTCGCTATCGAGAGGTACCGGAACATGAACAATCTTGAAAGGCAAATCTTTTGGGATGACATGCGGCCAATCGTTTATCCGCAGACTTCGAAAAATGTGCAAGAACCGAATAAAGGCAAGGCCAAAGGTAGTCCACCAACCAAAGAAACCAAAAAACAAGTCAGAGAATATGAAAAGGTTTTGGGCAAGAGGAACAGTAAAATGACCCCTTTTACTAGAGATCCTTCGCAGCATGAGCATACCGCGGCTAAGTACCAAGAAGATTGTAAGAAAAGGGATAGGAATATTATTGAAAAGGGCGAGAAAAGTGAACGGGATATGAAGAAAAAAGGACCTATGTTACACTCTCAACCTAGTCCAATTGATCCGCAATTACCTCCTGTTGAGAAAAGGTTCCTGGAAGAGCTACCTCCTTACATTAGAGATTACGACATAACCACCAATGAAATCCCTGCGGATGGTAATTGCGGTATCCACGTTGTCGTGGCCTTTCACTCAAGGTGCCAATCTATATAATGATAATCAAATCACTTATGTCCGTCAAAGGTTGTTGATGAAGCTAAGGGAGAAACCGGAATTTTACAAGACAATGTTGTCCGATGGGGATGCTAGTCTCAATGTGCAGTTTGTTAGATATCAAAGCCGTCTCCACGGGGGCAATCCAATCACAAGGTATCATTGGATGAGCATGCCGATATGTGGGCACTTAATAGCCGAAGCATTCAATTGCGTGGTTCACTTGTTCTCAAAATGTGGTAGTTTCACATACACTTCGGAAAAAACCATATGTGTCGAGCAACTAAGACGTAGGAGAGTGGTGATTACGTTGATTAACTACAACCATTTTATAGGCCTCCGGTTAGAAGACAATTGTCCATTGCCTCCGATATGCCCATACTCTTATTGGAATGAATTTAACCCCGACAATATGTTGGGTTGGTGCGTTATGTATGAACATAACATGGAGATGTGGAAAGCTTTGAAGGAATCGGAACCGATTATACACCAAGGTTGTATTTCCCTTGCGGATAATTAATTGTACCTTTAGTTTGATGGTGTTTTTTGGTTGTAAGTACGCTTTGAAAATGAACACAACAATGAAAGATTGTGTTTTTTGGTATTTGGTTTTTATTAGGAGTCATTTGGTATTGGTCCACTGTTGTTTGCAATTCAAAATATATAAGTTCGGTTAAGAAATAACATTAAATGACATTACCGAACTATTACATTACAACATTAGTTCGATTTGGAAATGAAATTATAGGACATTGCCGAAATGAAATTACAAAAGACTTAATATCCAAAACGCATTATGAAAAAGTCTCTAAGGATGCGGAATGATCTTCATATTTGAAATACTTTACTTTCCATCGTCGCCATTCATTCTTTGATATTAAAACGATTTCCTCGTATGTTTCACCCCTCAGTCGATTACTCGCAACTATCCGATACAAAATCAAAAATTCCACAACTCTTTTTTGAATTTTTTCAAAGCAAATGAACAAAGATAGCTCTTCAAGATTAAGAGGGTTACCCGTGTCATCGCATAATTTCTCATGTATTTTCCCCTAAAACTATTACTAATCCGACCATGCCTTAACTGTTCTTCACCCCTCTTTGGAAACCACAGTACGAAGTTTCTACAAATAGAAAGATCTTCTTCTAAAGTAAATTTATGACTAGAAAATGCCATTTTTATGAAATGGTATACAAAAAAAATGAAGCATCAGACCCATATATATAGCATTGGGGTGTATAACAGACTTAAAAATAGCCGTTACTTGTGTCATATCAAGTACAAGTTCTGGTCAAAAATTATGTTCAGTTAGTTAAGTTTTTCTATCTAACCGAACTGATCACTACCAAATTTTTTAAAATTTACAGAGTTACATTCACCTGGTTAAAAACAACAGGTAACCGAACAACAGTTTTATTTTCGAACCCATGAGTTCGGTTGGGAAGTTAATTTTTTTCAAGTAACCGAACAACAAAGTTCGGTAACCTGCTGTTTTTAACCAGGTAACCGAACGTCACTCTGTAACTTTTCATTTTTTTGGTAGTGATCGGTTCGGTTGTATTTTGTAATTGTGATCAAACCGAACTACAAAACATAAATAGTTCGGTCTCATACGATCTTTATACTATGTAACCGAACTTAGACACAAATTAGAAACAAAAACATGAAATTCGTTTACTAAAACACATAACTAAGAAAACAAACTACCAAATCCACAATAAAGAGGTATTCCAAACATAAGAGAACAAAGTACCAAATCCAGAATAAAAAGGTCTTCCAAACATAAAAAGCAAAATTACTAATTCTTGCAATCACTTATTCACGACGACCACTACGTGAGACTTTTCTACCCTTGCGTTTAGGAGCTTTAGCTGGTCCTTAGTCACTAGGAGTGTCATCTCCACTGCTTTGTTGTTCAACCATCCGACTTGAACCTTCCCCTTCTCGTCGACCCCTCTTCATCGGCATGCTCTAGCTTTGATCAGCGGTGTTGGGTGAAAAAATATTTGTCCATTGGTTGTAGAGTTCTATTTGTTCAGCAGTGTTCATCGGCTCTCCACTACGGATTTTTGACATCATTTTCTTCAACAATTTAGAACTTGACTTCACCTTTTTTCAATGAAAATCATAAACAAGTATAAATTTCATATATTTGTATGCTTAATCAGTTTATAACATTATAAAAAGGAAAAATAAGAGTATATATCTTACCGCCAAATTCCATAAGATCAATGCCTCATCACCACAGGTTGGGGTATGCTTCATAATTTTCTGGGCCTCTTTATCCACTACCTTCGATTTAGCTTTCTCAGCACGGGCTTGTTGATGTGTGTTTATTACACGAGGATGAGAAAAATTTTCATACCATTCCAGATACCCCTCTTCAGCAGCATTTGTCTCACCATAACAATCTTCTAACTCTTCAACTGGAATATAATAATCCTCAGACTTGTTCCATTGGTCCACTAATGGAGCAGGATCGTATTTTGAAACAAAATTCTTTTCGGTGTTCTTAGTTCCCCGCTTCATCACCTTGAATTTGAATTTTTCCTCTGCTGGGACACTTTGGACACAAGATAATTGTCTCATTACTCTTCGAGGATTATACATTGTACAACCGCCAGGATAAAACAACGGGCCATTATAATCCAAAATAGGTGAGAAATCAACAGGCTCAACATCTTCCTCTTCGTCATCTGATTGAAGCTTGTATGGATGGAAAACCACATCTTCAAGCGTTGCATTATCCAATTTCTCTCTCAACCTCAACAACTTCTTTTTCTTACCCTTCAATTGCGAGTCCAAAAATTCATATTTACCAGCTGTAGGTTCCCATAAGGCCAAGGAGTGTGAGCATAAGACAATTTCAGTTTTGGGAAGTGGTCGTACACCCAAACCTATGATAATAAACCACAAATGTGATTAGTAAATATGTATTCATTAGTACAAATATACATTTATTCGCTTAGCAAACATATATTGGAAATCACAAAGGATAATTTAATGGGGTACCTGAACAAGGGTGTATAAGCCTCCAAAATATAAACACTTAAGCCTCGAAGCTTTTCTGAGCTCCGCTTGGACGAACGATAGAACCGCAATTCCCCAAGAATAGTTGTTCACCTCATGAAGGGGGTCCAATAGCTGGAGGTAATGGGCATTTACCACGTGACCTGAAGTGTCGGGGAATAAAATGGTTCCTAGTTGATATAACAAATAAGCAGTCACATGGTGTTTAATATTCTCCTCTGTCATGACCAACTTTCCCTTGGAAACCAAATCTTTCGTCCCTCCGAACTCCTTTAACAAGACTTTCAACTTGATCTTTTTCAACTTCTTCTTGGAAAACCGGTCTGGGTTTAACTCATTATACTCATCACCTTCATCAGGCTCTTTTGCAGCTCGTCTAAACTCACAATTTGCCTTCTTAGCGCTCCATCCTAGACACCTCTCCACCAACTTTTCAAGAAGCTCATAACTTATGGAGGGATCGTACCCATCTCGAACACTTGTTCCGGTAATTGGTAGGCATGTGATTCGAAAACAATCATCCGGAGTAATTGTCATCTCGCCAAACGATAGATGAAAGGTTTCTGTCTCAGGATAAACCCTCTCGGCAAATGAGGAAACAGTGACAACATCAAATTTTTGGTGCGCATGTTGTATCGCGTACCGTAGCACACAATCAAATACGGCCAACCTGACCTCATCACACTCATTCCCTATATCCCATTTCTTGTTATTTTGACGTTTCAAAACACGAATATCATTATTATGATCCTACAAATACAACATCATATCTTATTTACTAATATATACCGAAAAATATATGACAAAGAAATATTCATGTATAAGATTCAATACCTTTGTAGTATAAATCTTGGAAGACCATGAGTTTTTGTAGCCAATCAATACCTCCCCTCCATCTCTTGGAGTACCATAAGTTGGGTTCTTTGGGGGCAAACACAAAGTATCATCAGGAATGTATGCATATCTAGCACAAGGCTTTTTCATGGTCTTTTTAGGTTTTTTTTACTATTTCTACTTGTTCGTCTTCCTCTTCATCCTCTTCCTCCTCTGATTCATCATCTTCATTATCTCCATCTTCTTCACTGTCATCATTGTCATCTCCTTGTTCATCTCCATTTCCTCCTTCTTCGGGTGGTTCCTCTTCTCCACCTTGATTATGTTCTTGAGTACCCATCTCTTCCACAATCTCTTGATTAACTTGCTGTATAACATTGTCAACATTATCTCTATTGACATCATCTTGGATGACAACACCCGTTGTTGAACCACCTCCATGCTTAACATATTTGGTTCCACGCTTATTGAAACCTAAGTGTTTTTGGCCTCGAGGAGTGGGAGTTCTAAGTTCTTCCAGTGAAGGTTGGTTTTATTTTGGCGCTCTGCCCCTAATAAAGAAAACAAAAGATATTAGCTTCACTGATAAATGATTGACTAAATCATATTTCTGTTACAGGGTAGAGTTCGGTTGGTACAGCTGTTTTGCTAAACAACCGAACTATAAATTATATGAATTAGGGAAGAGTGCGGTTTGGAAAATTTCTTGCGAACAAACCGAACTCAACATGTATGCAATTAGCAATGACTTCGGTTAGTAGATGGATAAACAAAATATTGTGAACCAACCGAACAAAATTCATAAAGTTCGGTTAAATGAACATTCAACATTGTGGGAAAATAAGAGCAGTTAGGTTACATAGTTTTTTTTGTTTTCTTTGTAATGTTTTGAGTTCGGTGGAGAAAGAGTTTTAAAACATTGTGTGAACTAACCGAAAATATTTGACAAAGTTCGGTTAACTTAGAACTCAAAATAGTGAGTAAATTAGTTGAGTTCGGTTGCAAAGTGAAATTATTTTTATTTGGTAAAATGCGAAGAGTTCGGTTAGGATATGCTTTTCAAAAAATATGCGAAATAACCGAACTGAGGAGTTCGGTTACATAGTGTTCAATCCTATTCAACCGAATTGTTCTTCGTATTCTTCCTTTCAGGAAGTTCAATTACCAAACTATGGTTTTTGTGTTACGACTCCTAACCGAACCAAGCACTGATACTTACATTCAAACCCTATTTGGATGATTTCTATTCAATTAAACGAACCAAAATCAAATTAAAACTAATGGGTTTGGTTAAAAATACCTGCGGATCTTTCCCATGGCCACTTCGGGTTGAATCTCCAATTCACCTTCCGGTTCCACTTCTTTGTGAATCTCCAATGAACTTTTCTGATTTGCTAGATGTCCAAATGGGGTACCTTTTCCTGCGACTCGTTTAGTTTGCTTTCAAAGCACCATTCTTATACTCGATTGATTAATCGACGATGAAAATTTTATGAGTCGACGATTAATCGATGAAAACGACGTTGAAATGGGGAAGAAGAGGAGAACATGAGGTAGGAGTGGAGAAAAAATTGTTCTTCTTTTTGTTTTTGGGTGCATCTAGAGTAGAAATCTTTTATGTATTAGATAAAGTTTATTACGGTTATTAGGTTAGGGTTATTGCAATTAGGGTAAAGGGAAAATTAGTAATCTAATAGTATTTAGGACAGCCCTTAACAATATTATCGTCGGGTGCCTAAAACACCATGGTCCCCCCAAAAAAAGAAGGGTCCCCAAAATAACGTTCCTAATTTAGGAAGAAACTGCCCATTATATGGCTAGCACATTTAGGGGCGACTCAATCGCAATTAGGGGCGACACTAAAAGACAAAAAGGTCATCCAAACGTAAAACTGAGCTACCCCTTATCCGCGATTTTTCAAAATGGCAACTATGCCCTTATATAATCGGTAGCCAAAACCACAATCGGTAGGTTACAAACAATCGGTAGTTTAAAATGAATCATTAGCTACCGATCAATGTATGGATATTTCGGCTAATGTTCCCTTTTATAATCGGTAGTTAATTGGACCTGTAAAACTACCGATTATAATAATCGAAAGGTTAACTGGTTACATTACCTTCCGATTATAGGTTGCCCCAAAATGAGTTTTTTTTATAAAATCCATTTTCTCCAAAATTTTGAAATCTTCCATAATCGGTAGGATATTTGGCTACCGATTATAAGTAGCCCCACATCGGACCTTTGCCAAATTTCCACTTGGCTCAGGGTGTAGAGCCACCCCTAACCATTTGGTTCGTGTTTGAGGCGTAGCCATAATCGGAAGTTTAACTGGTTACATTACCTTCCGATTATAGGTTGCCCCAAAATGAGTTTTTTTCTAAAATCCATTTTCTCCAAAATTTTGAAATCTTCCATAATCGGTAGGATATTTGTCTACCGATTATAAGTTGCCCCACATCAGACCTTTGCCAAATTTCCACTTGGCTCAGGGTGCAGAGCCAAACCTAACCATTTGGTTCGTGTTTGAGATGTAGCCATAATCGGAAGTTTAACTGGTTACATTACCTTCAGATTATAGGTTACCCCAAAATGAGTTTTTTTCTAAAATTCATTTTCTACAAAATTTTGAAATCTTCCATAATCGGTAGGATATTTGGTTACCGATTATAAGTTGACCCACATCGGACCTTTGCCAAATTTCCACTTGGCTCAGGGTGCAGAGCCACCCCTAACCATTTGGTTCGTGTTTGAGACGTAACCATAATCGGAAGTTTAACTGGTTACATTACCTTCTGATTATAATATTCGGAAGGTTAACTGGTTACATTACCTTCCGATTATAGGTTGCTCCAAAATGAGTTTTTTTCTAAAATCTATTTTCTCCAAAATTTTGAAATCTTCTATAATCGGTAGGATATTTGGCTACCGATTATAAGTAGCTCCACATCAGACCATTTCCAAATTTCCACTTGGCTCTGGGTGCAGAGCCGCCCCTAACCATTTGGTTCGTGTTTGAGACGTAGCCATAATCATAAGTTTAACTGGTTACATTACCTTCCGATTATAATAATCGGAAGGTTAACTGGTTACATTACCTTCCGATTATAGGTTGCCCAAAAATGAGTTTTTTTCTAAAATCCTTTTTAATCGGTAAGCAAAGGTGTTACAAAGCTTCGATTAGGTTTTAACAATCGGGCACAAAATATCTCCCGATTATGAAGGGGCATATAAGTATTTTCAACATATTTTGTCCTTTATTGTCTCCCCTAATTGCGATTGAGTCGGCCCCAACCATTTGTGGGATATGGATTTTAATTGGGGGATATGGATTTTAATTGGGGGATATGAATTACTTCCCCCAACCATTTGTGGCTGATAAGGGGTGTCTTTTGGGTGCGAAAATACCAGAATATCCCTTCATTAATTAAAAAACATTATGAAATTACTGTAATGCCCTTTCCCTAAAACAATAAAATCTAAATACCAAATTCATATATCCCCCAATTCAATTTGTACCGGCATAGGGTTAGGTTTAGATTTTTTTTTTCTTCATCGTCTTCCTCATCGTTCATTCTTCATCGACGATTAATCGTTGAATCAAAAATTTCTTCGTTGACTAACCTACCATAACCATGCCTCCACGAAAGAAATCAAAAGCAAAACGGAACACTAAATCGATTGCTCAACAAACACATGAGTGCAAGAACTAAAAGAGGAAGAAGCCAACTCGGATGATCAACCAATCATGAAATCAAATTGTTTTAATCGATTTTTAGCCATGGGTTTAAGAATCGGAACACTAAAAACCGGCATTCAATCTTAGTTTGAACACCAAGCGGTTGCTCAACAAACACAATACCGATACGATAGTAGTTGAACACCAAACCGAGTTCCGAAAATTAGATTTTAGGACGAGAACATTGCAACTAAAAACAAGAACTAAAAGAGGAAGAAGCATCATTCAACTCTCAAAAACCGGATGATCAACCAATTACATTAGTTGTTTTAAGAATTTCACGTCTTAGGTTTACAAGCGAGAAGGTAATAGTGTTTTTTCAAACAAGCTCATTTATGATTGTTTTAATCGTCATTTTAAAGGTTGTCAGATGACATGATACATGGGTTTATACAAGAACTCTTGGGCTTAGTAATTTTTTATTTTGTGCATGTGCATTGTTTTATTTTTTACATTATCTCTTAATCGTATTATGTCTTATTTGTAGGATCATACTAAGGCTGTGCGTGTTTGGAAACCAAGTAGAGTGGAAATTGTCGTTGGAACATGAAGATGTCCAAACATTAGTAAGGAACTCGGGTTTGTATTCTTTGGTTGAAAATTACTTGAATCCGATACTCATCCGCATTGCTTTGTCGAAATCTTAGTTTCCCGTTCGGGGAACACTGATTCAAGATGCTTATGCCATTCTAGGCTTTGTTATCGGAAAATCAATTTCAGAAGGAGTTGAGTCTCGGGACCTAGATTGGCCGAAGTTGCACGATTTGACCGAAAAGTTGTTTGGTTGGGACTTCAAAACTTCTTCGGATAGCTTTTATGTAGCATCGAACGGAAGTAAGACGAAGAATTCAAGCCGACGATGCTTAAGAAGATGTTTGAAAATACAAAGGCTAGAAGCTTGGAGGCTGGATGAGACCCGCACGATTCTCTATACCGACGTGTACACGTTATACCTCTTGGGCACTAGGGCATTCCACGACGATTTAATGGAAACCGGGTAAGTGCAAACTTTCTCCAGTACCTTGACCTGTTGGAAGGTGTGTGTGGCTATTCTTGGGGCACCGCGGTCATGCACATTTGATGGCGGAGATGAGAAGGGCTTCATTGGCTAAAACAAACCAATTTGTCGGGAATTTCACTATACTCCGGTGTACAATTTTTTTAATCTATGTTCACATGTATTTATTTAACTTTTGTTCACATGTATATTGTTCACATTGGATTAGGTGTGGTGTTATGAACACTTCCCAACCTTGTTCAAGGACTGCCTATTCTTGAAGATCAAAGACCTTCCTGAACCCGATATCCCTAGAGCTCAGAGGTTCGAGTTTCACAGTAATCCGAAGCCCGGTAACAAAGGTCGAGTCATCGATATGAGATTGGCTCTGGATGCTATGAGGAAGGAAGACGTTGTGTTCGACACTTATAAGGAGATTAGACGATACCGTCAAATCCCAAGAGATGTTGAATTGTACCATGGGCCTTTGTACCACCCAAGAGGATACATCATGGCCGACCCATGCCGTGTGATGCGCCAACATGGATTTAAACAATTATCCCGTTTTTGGTCGACCTCTGATGATAATTATCTTCTTTACTTTTCTCGGTGCAATTCAACTCCCAACAAGTTTCATGTAGTGTATGATCCAGAACCGGAACCAACACATTGGAGGGAAAGAGACCCACGTCGTTTGGTAGATATTAGTAAGTGGGAGCTTGCGGAAAATGGTTATGAAGTTGATGACAGCTATATGAGGGATTACCTGGAATGGTCACATCCTTATGTCGTGCGCCCTCCCTCCGTGGAATCTCCACACCAAGAAAACCCTCCTGTTGAAATTCCCCCACCTCCACCACCTACGATGGCCCAACTTCTCAAGACTTTCGGAATGGTGGTAAGTTTTCTTAATTGGTTATAGTTATTAAATGTAAACATAATCATATATTAATATATATATCCTGATTATGTATTTGATGTATTAAATTAGCGACGTTGACTTGGCAAGGTTACGAAGATTTTAGGTTGCTAATTACACGTAACGGTAAGAAACGCAAACCGAATACGCTGATCAAATAGTACGCATTCAACAACTGCAGTCATCAAATCATGTCTCAAATACAACTAATTCCTATCAAGATACGGTGGTGATAGGTATAAAGCTCGGGATGCATATACGAAGTGGAGACAAGAGCCTTTTAGGCATTTCCTAACAACTTGGTTGACGGTTAGAATTTCATTCAACTTTTTTACGGTTACAATTTCATTCAATTTGTTTGACGGTTTCCAAATATTTAATGAGTCATTGGAAGGTTACAAAATCATAACCATGCCTTGTTATTCTATTATTTACACGTGATCAATTTAATAAAGTTCGTGATGATTTTATAGGACCACAGGTAAGCCTGGTGTGTTAGCCGCCATCAACAATCGGATGTCTGGCTTCTGGAGGATGAGTGTCCGGCTGTTCAAGAAATAGTCAAAGCATCTGGGTTGTATCTTTGGATAGAAAATTATGTGGCCACTGATACCGTCACGGCAAACTACTTTTTGGAGAGGTTTTATGGTGAAACTGACACCATGCATTTTCATTTTGGCGAGATGACCATTATCCCTGAAGATGTCCAAAGGATAATAGGACTAGAGGTTCTTGGGAAACCGGTTAAGGTAGAAGACAAGTCGAAGGACCTAGGGTGGGAAAAGATCTATGAGCTAACTGAAAATTTGTTTGGATGGAACAAGGAAACCACGATGGCAAATTTGTACAAGAAACAAACTTCTCAGACAAAGACTATAACATTCGTCCAACTCACTCAATTGTTTGGGAATACAAAGAACAAGGAATTGACTCGCACAAGCTCAAAAAATCGCCGCAAAGATATATGTTGTTCATTTTGGGAACCGCTATATTCCCCGACTCTAATGGTAACAGGGTGCATTTGAACAACCTACAGCTTTTGGATCCGTTGGAAGACGTTCATAAGTATTCATGGGGCACCGCTTTCTTGGCACATTTTTGGCGTAAATGCGTCGAGCTTCTAAGGTGAAAGGCCGTCAATTTAATGGGAATTTCACTGTGATTCGGGAAATCATATGAGAGCCATGCTGATGCTACGACCCTTTCTTGCACATTGATCGAAAGGGAAGAAGAAGAACTTGTGCTGGATAGGGATGATTGGGAATTGGCTGAGAACGGTGTTGATAGTGAACCCACATTCCAAAGCGGGCATCTACAGTACTCACATCCTTATGTTATACGCGGATACGGTAGCGGTCCCGCCACCACCACCACGTCCATCCACAACTCCATATACTTGACCCGCACTTATACATCTCTGCTACATTGTTGGTGCAAAGGTTCTTTAAGAAGAAGACCAAGAAAGGAGAGTTGCGACCCGTAAAGAAAATGGAGAACGTCGTCCAAAAAGTTAGACCAAATAGAAGATACCGAGGCAAAAAGAAAAAGAGGGTATACAAGAGGCCAAGAACCAAGTGATCGGTGGCCTTGATAGTACTGTTGTTGTTTATGTTTGTTTGTGTGGATTGTTAACACTAAATCGTGTTATGCATTTTTTTCCAATGATTGCTCACATATGGTTTAATGATTACAATTCAAACTTCCAAAACAACAAAAAAGGGGGCGTAAAGTAAACCACTTATATCCAAATTACTCATCATCACTTCCACACGTATGAAGTTGCAAGTCAAAATGCCAAAGCATCCCATAATTGGTGATTCTCCTCATTCAATGCCATCCATCCCTTCCATATGTTTTTAACCATCCCACAAACAGGTGGAAATGGACAATTGTCCTTGAGTTTTAGAATAACGAAATGATTTCCGTTTTTGCCATTTTGGTGTAAATGTGGAGACTATGGGGAAAAATAATGAACAACATAATTAAATGTATCCGCTACTAGATGCCCACAAAGCGTCATACTCATCCAATATTGAGAAGGAAGAAATGTCATTTCTGCCGGGTCCTAACACTTGAGAACACATATCATCAAACACCTCTCATCGTGACCAAGCAATTGCTCATAAAAGCTCTTCTTCTTCACAAGTTGATCGGCCATTCTCATTCTAGCATATCGGCATGATTCCTTTACTAATGAATGATATCCACAATTTCCATTGCTCAAGAACTAGAAGAGGTAAGAAGCATCCAAATGTTGGTACGGATGATCAACCAATCATGGACTATTGGTGTAAGTTCGAATGTTGACCTTGTTGTCCTTCGTAGCTTAATGACCTTCGAACCTCGGTAAGTGTTTTTTTTGTTGTCCTTCGTAGCTCATTTATGATTGTTTTAATCGATTTTTAGCCATGGGTTTATCTTCCTTTGTTAGAATCGCCAAAATTGGTGGACCGGAGTTTCCGGATTTGCAGAAAAATCCATGGCCGTGTAATTAGTCTTAGTTGACTCAACAATACTTGTCGGCTACCGGCATTCAATCTTAGTTTGAACACCAAGCCCATTGCCTCGGTGGTTTTAAATCTCCCATGTGAGCTTATAACGATTTGTCCACGCACGCACAAATTTTTCTTGAACTTATCCAACAATTTATCCCGACAATAGAAACGCACTTGGATACACTTCAGATGACCTTCAAAATCTTTCTCCCAATCCTTTTTAGGATCGTGGGGTGGTTGTGACGGCCAAACCACACATTTTCACCTATATGAAATGTACATTCCCATTCTTTTTCTTCTTTACTTTCTCCTCTTAGATAGAATACAAGCTTAAAATGGGGCACTCATCCTTGTGCGCTATAAATTGTACTTAGTGAAGAAACGTTCATCTTATCCTTTGCCTTGAAGGTTCGAGAATCACTCTTGGTTTGATACATGCTTTTTCATCATTTTGTATACCATTCTCTTAGTCTTCTTTTCATATACATAACCCTTTCTCTTATGGCTATTCTCCTTGTATTTTCCGCTTCTCTCACAAACCATCTCAAAACGAACATCTGAATGTTGACTATTCCTCACTAAGACACACATGTTCTTAAGAGCCGTCTCTTTTGCCCAAGCAATTACTTCCTTTTCATCTTTTATTCCCTACATAATAATGAGAGATTACAAGAAAATCCCAACATTAAATTGTAAAAACTAGGTGGAAGACTTGTTTGGTAACATACCCGAGGTATTTTATAGTGTTCCGACGTATCCCGATGGAGCGGTTTGGAGTTTGGTTGATCGTTGTACAAAATTATCTAAATGAAAATAAAATTGGATTAGTTAAAACCCAAGCGGTGTCGATAAGTAAATTAAAGTGCTTAGGTTTTCAAAACCATTTTAAGAATGCCGGTATTTTTTAATTATCTCCTAAGATACAAGGTAATTGTCATTCTATGCCGGTATTAAAACCGCATTTTTACAAATTCGGTTACTATGCTTTCAATCATCAACCACGACCAACTCCATTGGGATATAGTAACAAAGATTGAACGTCTAGGCATACATAGATCAAAAAAGGAATGCGGTTTTTAAGTTCAAAATATAATTTGTTTTCATCTATGTTTTCCTATTAATTCCATACAATATTCTATGCACCATCAATCTTGACATGTTCTTGAACTTGGATCTATGTATGAATACAATGGTATCACAAACCGGCATGGTGTGTCATGTTGGGGATGCTTGGTTAGTGAGTTGGTTCTTCACATAACTCCTCATGGTTTGAGTATTCCATACAATATTCTGGTTGGTAAAAAGTAAAATTCATTCAAACCGGATTTTACATACAATCTTGGTTTGAATGGATATTCGGATCCCTATTTTGTCCTCTAGTGATATCCCCCGATTAAAATCCATGTCCCCAATTAATTGTTCTAAAAGTACTAGGATTATAAGAGCGCCAAAAATTAAAAGAAATTCCCGAAATCGTATTAATCCCTAAATACCATTACATTTCACCAATCAAACAACTGACTTTAACCTATAGTCGTCAATCACAAAAGGGTCGATCATATGAATAGTCAGAGAATGTATTTGGGGGTCCGATCAGGTTTTTTCATTCTCCTAACAAAAACAAGATGTAATACTTTTTATTTCTCTCGAGATGTCTAAATGGCTACTGGATAGTTTCATATCCATGACATCAAAATCGATTGACGCAATGTAAACTCAGAAGTTTAAAATCCTATGCCCATGAAAACTTGAATTATTTTTTTATTGTTGTTCTTTTTTATTATGTAATTTATGTTAATGATTTTGTGTGTTTTTGTTTTTGTTTGTAGCTTCTTTCGATGAGAAGGGAGTTGGGAAATGCAATGCTAGAAAAATTACTGGTGTTGAAACTAATGATCAATGGTGAAAATCTTATTGGTGAAAGGTGAAGCTCTTTTCTGTTTGAATGAGAATATGAATCAATAATTGCTTTTCAAGTCTTTCTTAGGGTGAGAAAATTGAAATTCCTAGTGGTTTGATTGAATTAATCGCGGAAATATTAGTTTTTAGAGGAATTTGTTTTTTGGGATCTTGATTTATACTGATTTTGTTGAATTTTCAATTCAATTGATTGCTTAGGTTGTAGTCACCTAAGCTTTGTCTTTAATTTACAGTTAGATAATAATTTGGTACAAGTATATGATTAGGTAGCAATTGAGATCTGGGGATTCTAATCTAATATTGGTAGGTATGTCGATCGATGTTTATTGCAAAGGAACTAAAATCGACTAATCTTCATTCATTAGGTGTATTTGAAAATGCAAGCCCTTACAAAGTACTAGAGCGGGTGTTGATGGTGCAAATAACTCATCCACCTTTCTCTAGGCTGCTATGAGGAAAATATTCTAAAAGTTACCTTACGTTGCTCATATCAACAGTTACCTCGGAGAAGGTATATTTCTAAGGAAATCCCTTCCTGTAGATCCTTTGACTAATCATCTCTTCGAAGTTGTAAAGGATGGAGTTCTTTTATGGTAATTTTTCTATCTAACCATTTTCATATGTTAAAATTAAAGATATTTGTATACATTTTGGTGCGGTTAACTTATCAATGTGGTAGTCCCTGAGATTATCGACGAACGGGCAATGAAACTGAAAACGTACTCAACCATTGGGAAAGAAATAATAATCTATACTCTGTTTAAATTCTGCTAAAGTTATTGGATGTATAGTAGATTGTTTACCCAATATTCTATTTAAAACTCTACATGCATTTGAGTTTCTCGTCAATAGTGTATTTGGTTGTCTTAAATTTCCTGTCACTTTACTAATGATTAATTCTTGTTATTTAGGCAGCGGCATCGCTTATCTCCATGTGGATTTCTGTTTTCAGCATCATCTGGCGCGGGGTGTGCTTTCTCAAATTATTAAGGTATGTTGTGGAGGACTTCGTGGATGCAAATACTACTCATGTATTTATTTTATGGATCCATGTTTAAATCAATCAAATATGTATATTCAGTGGTAATTATGGGATTAAAGTTATACAATCTCTGTTGCGACACAGAAAGGGTCTTCCTAAGAGTTGCAGGATGTGAATTTGATGAAACTGAATATGTTTCACATAAAAAAGCTTTTGTTTTAGCTGGACCCGTGCCTACCTAAAGTGTCATATACCCTGACTGGAGATTCAATTCCGGTATTACTTTGTAGGTACTAATCTTTTTAATGATCTTTGTTTGTATGTCCTTTTTTCTATATGACAGGGATAATGCTCTATTAATTAACTGACAGAAGAGTGGTATCGATTTTATTATAGCTAATAGATTGTGTGGCTGAATCTGTTTGGATTTAACAATTTAAGTATCATAACCTGTAGCAATAATTTAAAACTAATAAACAATATTTTGGTACAAATAGATCAAATGGCTCTGCTTTGATTCTAAATTAGAGGGAAACTATGGAAATTTGTAGAGAAACAAGCCATTTAAGTTGAGTATACATATAGAGTTATTCTAGGAAAGGCCCACATTTGGACATACATTTTTTCATCTGCCAGAAGCCTAGAACTCTTGGTTCCAACTCCGGACAATATATTTTAACCCAAAACCGCTCATATCAATAGGCACAATTCCTGTGAAGTCTGTACTGATGATTATGTAGAACCTTCGAATGTGTACCATTTATGTTTGCAGTGGTGCTAAGGAATGACTTTGGATTCTTGGTTCAGGATTTTAGCATTTTTCGCAAGGCAAACTTTTACTTGGTTTTTATCTTATTGAATGTTGTGGTTATTTGATTCTTAAATTGTTATCACAATAGTTAAACATACCTTTGTAGCTGTTATTTATCTAATTAAACCATTTTTATAAAACTTTAGACGTGATTGTCTATGAGGTGAACTTCGTATGTATATCAATCTGTGCTTGGTTTCTTGAGAGTGTTTAACAGATATGGTTTATTTATGTGGATACTGATGTGTAACTGTATGTATTTTATGCTCCAGGCTTCACTAAGTGGCATTGGAAGCGAATTCTGGGTCGGAAGATACTTGTTGAATAACATCAGAACTTAAGGAACGTTACATCATCCTCTGCTTTACCCATTTTAATTTTACTTGTAATGTTAAATTAAATTGTTCGGTGGAACTCAACATTAGAATTGAAATATTTTTCATTTAGCTTTTCTTTGCGATATTTAATGTAATCAATTATGACCTTGTAATGTTTGCTTGAATGAATGAATGATGTTGTTTAAAATTTTGGTAGTATAAATAAATCTGTTATTCAGCTCCATTTGAAACTAATAAGTAAGTACCAAGAGTCCTAAAACCAGAATGGCCTTTTGTCAAAGCAGTATCGGCTCAATTAGTTGAGCCAATAGCCACGACTGGTAAATTTCCGTGGTTAATTGATACATACGTGTGAATCTAGTCTCTTAATTACCCACCACTACATGCGTGGTAACTGAACTTGAACCAATAGTGACGGTGGAAAAAGCGTGGCTACCATCGTGGCAAAAACTATTAGCCAATGAAGTATTTGTTACGGCTGAGCAGCCGTGGCTATTTATCATTTGCCACGGATTTCTGATTTGTAGCCACGGACTCTTGTCGTGACTAAAGCTGATTATTTTCGTAGTGCACGGAGGGGAATTAGGGTTTTGCTCGTTGTAACCCTAATTTGAAAAAAAAATACCCCCATTAATTACTGACTACATGCATTAAATGTTCTAATAAATGTGTCACCGGTGACATTAGGTTATTCTGGGTTTTACAATTTTACCCTTTGTCTAAAAACCACCATCAACACCTACACCATCTCATTCTCGTTAGAACAGCCAACAATGCATCTTTGCTTTGTTTGATTCCATCTTCACCTGGCTAATCCAAACTTCAAGTCTCTATTCGTCCAACATAGCTCAGGCCACATCACTCCCGACCATCTAAGCTTGTTCTTGCACATTCTTTCCCACCTGTAACAATCAAGTCTCTCCACTGCCAATCTTTCCCAGCCGAGAACTAGGAGATGCGAAACTCCTTTCCAGACCATTGCCAGGCTCCATCACCAACTGCATCTATCTCAGCCAGCAAACAACTCCACTAGCTGCAATTTTTTCTCGACTGGAAGCAACAGCTTCACGACTGAACCCTCAATTCAGACCAAAAACGAACCCCACAGAATCCGTGTAGTTCTTATCTCAACTTGTACCGAACCCATGACTTCCATTCTCTTCTCAATCATCAGCTGCAATCGATTCATGCCTTTACCATCACCAAATACTATCACGAGCTCAAAGTTCTTCCATTAGAGTACCGACAATTCATAATGAGAACCAACCACATAAACTCAATCTAAATGGCATCAACCAGGGACGGAGCTATGTAGATCTCAGGGGTGTCCCCCGCCTCCCCTGTTTTTGTTTAATTCCTTAGTGATCCTTTAAATTTTTTACTAATTAAAATAGAAATATCCTAATAAGCCCCCCCTAAATAATATATTTTGTCTATTAGCCTCCCATGTATGAAATTTCTAGCTTCGTCCCTGGCATCAACTACTCCCATAAATCTCCATTTCGTGCCATGAATGAAAAGTTATGGCAGTTGACTCAAGGCTTGTTTCTGTTTGATAAGAACAGGACATGCTGTGGGTGGAGAGTAGGCGACATCCCCCATTACATGCTTCATGTGGTGCTGATATATAGAGATACTAGGCCAGCCACATCCATGGTTCTTTGGCCGTCAGTAACAATGAGCACTCTTTGTCAGCAAACACCAATAAGATTCTCATTTCGCCGTTTGTCTTGCCGGTGGTCATATTCCTTGTACTTTCTATAAAAGCACTAAAAATGATGTTATTAGCCAAAATATTGAGTCCTAGCTAATATAAATATGGGTATAAAATGTAGCACTAATGTGCTTATCACTGCATGACTTGGCATAGTTTAGGAGTGGCCAAAATTAGGGTTTTAGTACAAACCGTGATGTTTGACCTTGGGCCGGAAGTTTCCATGCGTTAGGTGGAAAACTTGAACGGTTGAGAACTGCATCTCATATGGAAGGGCAGCCGTTGATTATTGCAACCCTTCGTTTGGTCGCCAGCGGCATGAAAGCATAGCCGACATGGATTTAACGTGTTTAAGCGTGGCCAAGCTAAGAATTTTGCATTGGGCCAAAGGTGGTCATGCGTTAGCTGGTGACCTTGGACGGCTAAGATCTACATCTTAGATGGAAGGGTGGACGTTGATTATTGCAACCCTTCGTTTAGTAGCCAGCGGCATGAAAGCATGGACGACATGGATTTAACGTGGTTAGGCGTGGTCAAGCTAGGATTTTTGGCATTGGGCCAAAGGTGGCCATGCGTTAGCTGGTGACCTTGGACGGCTAAGATCTGCATCTTAGACGAAAGTGTGGCCGTTGATCATTGCAACCCTTCGTTTGGTAGACATCGACATGAAAGCATGGCCGACATGGATTTAACATGGAGTGGAGCCACTGGAAGTGTGCGGCTTGGAATGGAAACGCTCGCAGCTTGGAAGGGAAGCGCTTGCGGCTTTGTCTTAATTAGGGTTTGTATGCTGAAACCCTAATTAGCGCCATTTATTAGAATCGATGTAGAATTCTCATATAGACTCGGATTTTGATGGTCCTCCCCTCTATTATATACGGAAAAGAATTTCCTATCTCCCTAGGCGAGAATATTTAAGTTTTTAGCTCGTTTTGGAGGTGAAAACAGCCTGAAAGTAAAACTTAGGAAGAATTCAAGAGGGATGTTGGTAGCCAGCGGCATGGCCGGCATGGCTTTGGCGTGGGTACAAACCGTGTAGTTTTGGAATTGGGGAAGAAGTTTCCACGCGTTTGGTGGCGAACTTCTACGGGGAAGGGTAGCCGTCGATTGTCGCAACCCTTCGTTTTGCAGCCAGCGGTATGGTCGACATGATCGTGATACTGTCTTGGCTTACTATGGACCAATTTGGTATCCTAACGGCTACACAATATATAATCCAAGGAGAGTACTAAGACAACTTTCTTATGTCCAAATGGATCCCGACATGGAGAATGAAAATTTTAATTTGCTGGTGTTGGTGCAAAATTAATTACCCCAACAACCTTTGAGATATGTGTAAGATGATGTAATCTCCGTCGTTGCTTTATTTCTCCAGAATTGTAGACGAAAAATGAGGGGGGGGGTACATGCAAAGATACTCCGATGCTTAAGTCAGAGAGAGTTCTAGACAGGTTTTTTTAGATGAGAAAAATAATTGTGATTGTCTACCTTTTGAGTTGGTTTTCAGCCTCTATTTATAGGAAAAAACCAAATCTAGTTGTTATGATTTGTGGTTATCTCAAATAACCACCAAGATTTACCTTTATCTTATGAGATTTGTAGTTATCTTAAATAACCACTTAGATTTGTACTTATCTCCACAATATTTGTGTATATCTTGGAAGATTCATGTTAATCTTTATCATATTTGTGCATATCTTGAAATATCCATGCCTATCTTGTCAAGATTTACATTTATCCAAGAAGATCTATGTTTATCTTTATAGATCTGCATTTATCTTGAGAGATTCTAGGCTATCTTCTCCAGCTTCATAATTATCTCAATATAACCATATTTATCTCTTGAGATTCGTATTTATCTTTAATGGTTTCCATAATAAACCACTGGGCTACCTTGATAACCCAGTCGGGCTTCATAAGCCATTTTTTGTTTCCTTAGTAAACCACTGGGTTGCCTTGATAACCCAGCCGGGCTTTATAAGCAATTTTTGGTTTCTTTAGTAAACCACTGGGTTACCTTGATAACCCAGTCGGGCTTCATAAGCCATTTTTGGTTTCCTTAATAAACCATTGGGTTACCTTGATAACCCAACCGGGCTTCATAAGCCATTTTTGGTTTCCTTAGTAAACCACTGGGTTACCTTGATAACCCAGTCGGGATTTATAAGCCATTTTTGGTTTTGAGGCGCATGTGTGCCCCATACGTACACCATTTTATGATGGTACAAATAGCTGGTTCAAGGAATAAAGAACACCGAGAAATATTTTGTTCCAAAACATAAACCAACTCCTACGGTAGGACATTAGAATGCACTTAGTAAATACTACTTACCTTTAGGTGATTGTGTACCTTGTGGTGAATATGTAAATGCATGTGATGAAGATTATATGAAGTTTTATTAAGAAATTATTCCTACTGTGATAAGTAGAGAACAACAAGCTAAGACTGACAAGGCGAAGGCAAAGGAGACGAAGTCTAAGAGAGCTCAGAAGGAGATGCCTATTTGTGGATAAGAAGCTCTTAAGTTATGGGATAATGTGGTAAGTACCCTTCTTCCCCTTATACTTTAAGTTGTTACAAAGTGTTGAAAATATATTTACTTGTGGTTAAAATTGGAATCAGGTTACCAAGGGTAAGATATTGTTGAAGAAATGGATGACTAAAATCTGTAGTGAAGAGTCAATGTCGACAAAGGACCAAACCGACTACTACGGCCAGTGGGAGCAGATTATATCTCAAAGAATGGTAGAGCCAAGTCAGTCTAAGCAAATGAAGAGGGGCCGAAAACAAGGAAAAGGTTCAAGTCGCGACGCTATTACCACGGTGGAAGAAACCAGTCGAGGAGATGAAACCCCAAGTGATGAGGAAGTTCAACCTAAAACTCATGGTAAACAAGGAAGTAAAAGGGTTTGTCGTAGTGGTCGTTAGTGATTTCGTGTGATTCTAATTTCAAAAAACATCTTAGTTATGGATTTCGTATTATTTTATTTCGTATGTTTGTGTGTTTTAAACAATTAGTTAAAGGATTTGGTAGTTTGGTATGTATAACACTTTTATATTTGTTTTACAACCTTGTTTGTGTTTTCAATTTTATGTTTGTTTTAGAACCTTGTTTTATAAGGATGAAATTTTGGCTACATGATGTATTTCGGCAACCTGAAATTTTAGTCAGATAACCAAACTTTAAGTTCGGCAACCTGTGACAAATTCCAGGTCACCGAACTATGTTTTTGGCTACCTGTTAAATCCTACCAGGTTGCCGAAGTTAGGTTTCGGTTACCTTGCAACATTTTCACAGGTTGCCGAATTTGTATGTAGGCTGAAGCACAAATCCTTCATCCATAAAGGCTAAAGATATTAGTTCGGTTAGCAAGGTATATTTTGTGAGGTTGCCGAACTATCTAGAGACTCAAAAATTGGGTTTTCTGTAAGTTGGAAAATTCATTCTCTTGATGCGAAAATCATAGAACTGCACTCTTAGGTTTGTTTTAGAGTGGTTTGTGTATCATATATATATTCAGTTTGTGTTTCGGCCTTCAAAGCAAAGTTCGGTTACCTCATTATTTTACCTCGTAACCGAACATCAGAGTTCGGTTAGCTAGCTATAATTTGTTAGGTTGCCGAACTATTCTCTAGAAACTCAAAATTTTGTTTTTCCACAAGTTGGATAAATCATTCTCTTGATGCAGAAATCACAAAACTACACTCTTAGGTTTGTTTTAGAGTGGTTTGTGTATCATATATATATGTTCGATTTGTGTTTCGACCTTCAAAGCAAAGTTCGGTTACCTCATTATTTTACCTCGTCACTGAACATCGGAGTTCGGTTTGGTCGCAAATATTTTTTGGTAACCGAACTTGTAATTTTGAAATTAATATGTACTTTATCTGACACAAATATCAAGTAACGACTTTTTTTGTTGTTGAAAATATAGTCATTATACACCTCAGTGGTATATATATATATATGTGTGTGTGTGTCTCATAGTTAACATTTTGTTTCACAATCTCCTAAAAATGAAAGCTACTAGTCCTAAATTTACTCTAGATGAAGATATTTCTCTTTGCAGAAACTACATATTATACTATCCAAAGAGGGTTAAAGAACGAAGAATGAATGGTATTATGAGTCAAAGTTATTGGGGAAAAATTCATGAGAAATTCTGATCCGACACAACAAACCTTCATTACCGTGACCATATAGCTTTGTTCATTCGATTTGGAAAGATTAAAGATAGAGTTGTGGAATTTATGGCTTTATTTCGGATTGTAAGGCAGTATCGACTTAGGGGTGAAACATTCGACGAAATAATTTTAACATCAAAAAATGAATGGTGAAGATGGAAGAGAAAGAATTTCAAATATGAAGATCATTTCCGCATCCTTAAAGACTTTTTCAGAACGCATTTTGGATATTAAATGTCATGTAATTTTATTTCGGCAATGTCCTGTAATAGTTCGTCAATGTCCTGTAATCAAAAATTAATGATGTTAGGGTTTTCAATCAAAAAATTCGGCAACCAGGATTTATTTTTGCCCTAACCGAACACTGTGTTCGGTTACTTGGTGAATTTTTTCAGGTTGCCGAATTGTACTGAAAAAACATAAGTGGCCACAAAAAGTGAAGTTCGGCAACCTAAAATATTTGCGCAGGTAACCGAACACTATATTCGGCATGCTCTGTAATAATACGTTCTAACTGAACTATTATCTGTCAACTCGATAAAATACAAACATTAACTCAATAATTAATACCACACTTCAAAAAACATAGTATTTGATTGATAAGCATACTTAGTTCCATTACATGTGTCATTTAATCATCCTCAAGTGAAATTTGACCTTCATGTACAATTTCGTCCGACTGCTTCAAAGCTTTCCACATCTCCATGTTATGATCATACATAATACACCAACCCAATATTATATCGGGGTTAAATGTAGGGCAATAAGAGTTTCCAGATATTGGAGGCAATGGACAATCGGGTTTTAACCGGAGGCCTATAAAGTGGTTGTTGTTAATCAATGCCACCATACATCTCCTTCGTTTGAGTTTCTCGACACATACGGTTGTTTTCGGGGTGAAGGTGAAACTAGCATATTTTGAGAAATAATGAACCACGCAATTGAATGCCTCGACGATTAAGTGTCCACATATCCCCATGCTCATCCAATAATTGATACCTAACAAATTTCTCATTGAGACTACCCTCCCCATCGCACAATATTGTCTTGTAAAAGGCCGGATTCTCCTTTATTTTGGACAACAATCTTTGCCTTATATGAGTGATTACACACCCGCCATTTTGCTTGACACGTTCGATGAAAGGCTTAACTTGTTGATTGACAACACGAAAACCACAATTACCATCCGGAGGAACGTCGTCGGTGGATATAATGTATTCTCTAATATATAGAGGTATCTCATTCAAATAGTATTTATTTGGAGCCTCAAGCTTCACGTCCAGGGAAAATGGTTGGATGGGGCACATTGGAGACTTAAGCTTCACGTCGCTGGAAGATGGTTGGCTTGGTTGTGATGGACACATCAGACCTTTTTTCTTCAAATCTTGCTCACTTGTTTCGCCTTTCTCCTCAATACTCCTACCCCATTTCTTGGTTTGCTCCAAGTACATTGCCTCGGTATACTCATGGGTTGAAGGATCTTTAGTAAATAGGTTTTGCTCACTTTTCTTCTTACGTAACACATTTGCATATTCTCTTAGTTGTTTTTTAGTTTTTTTTTTGCTTGATCTACCTTTGCATTTGCCTTTTGCCGGTTCATAAGCATTCTCTAAAGTTTGTGGATATATGATTTTCCTCATGTGATCTCAAAATATTTGTTTTTGGAGCTTGTTCATGCCACGATACATCTCTAGTACGGTTCTACCCATTTCGTTATCACCTAACTCTTCTCTGGCTTCTTCTCCCTTTGGAGGAGGGATGCAACTTAGATGCTTCCAAAATAAATCAATGTCGCTTAAAGAGATTATGCCATGCTCGTAGTTGAATATCATTTGGCAACAAGGGAGTCCCATTGACTTCTTCATGTTACATACACACACCTCATCCACCTTGGTTTCCCACTTATCAATCAACTCGACTTCTATAATCAACAACTTCATAAATTGCCAAGATACGTTGTAATAGATTCCCTTGAATAATGGGTGGTCGGCATATTTTCCAGTCATTTTGAATATACGTTTTTTTTTTGGAACTTCTCTTTAATTCTATAAATGTCGCATTTGGAGTAATTTTCCATAGAATTCCACACGGTTACAAAATTATCAATACATCCAAAGAGATTTTTCTTCAACCGATGGTGAGCCCACTCTACTAAACTTGTCGCTTGATTTCCCAAGTGTTTATATTGGTTGGTATAGGCATAAACAAACCTCTCTTTGTGCGGTTCCAACCATTGGCAAAGAACATACGATACTACATCGGGGTAATCGGGAGTATGCCAATGGGCGATAAACTCCGCAAGATTTAGATGATACTATTCCTCAGTATGAGACCAACACAATGACTCCTATTCTCCATTGAAAGCAACCCATTTAGCGTAATTTAGATCGAATTGTTTTTCAACTTTGCATCCGCTCATTCATGTTCCGGTAGCTTCTTAATCTCTTCATATCTTTTTTTCCTGGGTGGAAAAATTATTGGCTTGCACTTATTTATTAAATTACACCATATATGGAACGCGCAAAGCATATTGTGCGCTAATGGGAACACTACCTCTATTGCATTCATCAATGCGACTTCATTATCGGTCACTATAAACCCGGGAATATCATCACCCCGGAAGATTGCCTTAACTTGTTGTAGTGCCCAAATGTAACTAGGTTCTTGCTCGTCCCTTAAGAAACAAAATGCCACGGTAAACGGTGACTTCGTCGAAGTACGATCAACAATATTCAACAATGGCATCTCGTACTTGTTCATCTTATAAATACAATCCATTATTATAACTTCATGAAAGTATTGAGCCAATTGAGCACTCGTTATATGCGCAATGAATAGTTGTGTTATCTCTCCGTCCGAATCCACATCCTTTTAAACCGCGTAATCTTTCTCTTTGGAAAAAAAGAAGAAGCAATTATTGCATCACTTGTCTATCTCTCTATTCCTCCTTTCTAATTGTCTTAATTGCATTGTAAATGGTGGACAAAGATGAGTGGTTATCCTTGTTATCCTCCTTTAGCATTTGGAGCATTTGAATCAGTGAAAGATCCATTTTCCTCATTTTAGCTACCTTGTCCATCTCTTGAGGAGTTAGCTTGGACGCCATGAAATTTCCTTCAAGATGCTCCGGACGAGGGTGGTTATGACAACCTTCCATAACCTTATAGAGAACCCATCCTTCCAATTCTTAGTTGTAATTAAATGCAAGCTTCAATGGGCATTTAATCTTCTTTGAGAAAGTTTTGTTCTTCCTATTTGTCTTTCCTTTATAAACATAACCCTTCCTCTTGTGGATTTTATCGGGATCAACGCTTCTCTCACAAACCATTTCAAAGTGGGTTTTGCTTTCTCTCCCATTCAATACTAATACACACATGTCTTTTAGTGCTTGTTGTCTAGCCCAACTCTTTTCCTCTAAAGGACTTTTGAATACCAAGTCATTCATGTAGTGATGAGATGTGTCATCGTACAAAATATCAACAGGGGTAGGTTGATTTTCCATTGGTTCTATTGGATCAGATGCAACCTACGAGTAATAACACAACGTCAATACCAACCAAAAATAAGAAATACTTAAATTTTCGGCAATGTAAAAATAATATACGATCCTGCCGAACAGAAAGTTCGGTTATGAAAAAAAAATGCGATCTTGCCGAACTTGTTCAGTGGAATTTTTTATGGTATAGTTCGGCAACATAATTACTATACCCGACTAAACCGAACTACAAAGTTTGGTTAGCTATTCAATGAACATGATTTGCGATCTTGCCGAACAAAAAGTTCGGTAACAAACAGACTCAACTCAACTAAACCGAACTATTAACTGTATACTCTATAAAATTAGTTCGGCAAAGTTTTCTGGAAAAAGATAACTGAACTCTCAAAATCCTCCATTAAAACAAAGTTCGGTTACCTGCGTATGCTGAAATGAGTAACCGAACTGCACAAACAGGAGAGTTCGGCTACCTGTTCTGCATAATTGCTAACCGAACTACTTTGACCTAGCCGAAATTTCTTCTTGAAATTTTCGATTTGGCCAATTTTTTGCACAATTCAAGCTACATTAACTAAATTTGATCCATACCTGAGTACCTATAACTTCATCTTCTGGTTGTGGCTGATAAAATTCATCATTTGGGTCGTTAGGTTTAGTTTGGGGTAAATAGCTTTCATCATCTAACAAATAATTCATATCCGGATCATTAGAAATATTGACAATTATATTAGGAATAAAGGAGGTTCTGATTCTGATTCTGATTCTGAGGAGGAGGTATCATCACATGAATCACTTATATCATATTTACCAAACTCAAAATAAGATTTTTTGGGTTCTTCCCTCTTTTTCTTCATCTTTTCTTCTTCTTCTTCTTCTTCTCTCTCAATAATTCTGATTCTAACAAAACTATCCTATTAATAACTCACTAATCACTAACTAATCAGTAATTAATCATTACACTAACACTAACTAATATAATTACCAAGGGTAAATTTGGTGTTAAAAAAGAAATTAGATAAGGGGTGACCCAAAATTACTTCAAATATCCTACAAAAAATGGAAGAGTAGTCCCCCACCTTTTTTGAGTTGTCCCAAAAAAATCGTTCTAAAATTTTGATCTAAGATTACGATTGCTAGTAGGCTTTAATAAGAATCATTTTTTGGGGACCACGGTTTTATTTTCCTAGCGACGTGTTCGGTTGGGAAATATTTTTTGCGAAGTAACCGAACTAAGGTTCTGTTGAGAAATATTTTTTGCGACGTAACCGAACTATTGTTCGGTTGGGAAAAGTTTTTTGCAACTAAACCGAACTATTGTTCGGTTGGGAAATGTTTTTTTGTAACATAACCGAACTATTGTTCGGTTGGGAAATGTCTGCGAGGTAACCAAACTGACCAGTTCTGTTGGGAAATGTTTTTTGCAACTAACCGAACTTATGTTCGGTTGGGAGTTAAATTTACGAAATAGCCAAACTGTTTCGGTTGGGAAATATTTTTTGCAACATAACCGAACTATTGTTCAGTTGGGAAATATTTTTGTGACCTATCCAAACTGGGAACTAAAAAATCATGGTCCAAAAAAAAAAAAAAACCATGGTCCCAAAAACGTTTCTTTAATAATCATATATATAATGTAGCTCTTGTAGAAGAAAAGCAAAACGGAGTTTGCTTGAGATGAGAACAGACGAAAGAGATGAGAAAACTGATGAAAGTAAACTAGGTTTGCTGAGAAAAGATAATAGATTATTCAACTGAGTTATATTCAATGACTTGATAGTAAAATAATTGTGTTATCAAGGAACGAAGTAGCCTGCTTATATAGGCACTAATAAGAGTTCTAAAAAAAGTAAAACACTAAAAGAAGAAAGTAATAACATCCTAAACTAGGAAAGCTAAACTTGGCTAGCAAGAATAGGAGATTCTAGAAAGATACGTAGAGATGTTCTACATCAGTCCACCCTCCTAGAAAAAAAACTTGTCCACAAGTTGAATAATGAATCGAGCGAAATCATTCTCTCCATAGAAGCTGGAAATTTCCTACACATTGAATATGTTAGAAATGTTCCAATCATATGGAAGATCCACAACATAAGCATTGTCACTTATCTTCTTTAAAATATTGAAAGGTCCATACTTCTTCATTTTGGTTTTATTGTAAGTACCAACTGGAAACCTTTCTTTTCTAAGATGTATCATTACCAACTCTCCTTCTTGGAAAGTTTTAAGTCTCCTGTGTTGATCATCATCTGCTTTGTACTTAGCATTTGAATCCTCCAATTTGGTTTTAACTTCGTGATGAATTTGAGAGGCTTTGTCAACCAATTGATCAGCCTTAGCATGTGACTTGGAAGGTTTAGGTAACATAACCAAATCCAAAATATGATTTGGTACCTTTGAATAAACAATTGCGAATGGAGATTTACCTGTATAACGGTTCACAGAAGTGTTGAATGAAAATTCCATATGAGGAAGAAAAGTTTCCCATTACTTCTCTTGAGATTCATAAATCTTAGCACGGATTAAATTCCCCAATGATCTGTTGACAACTTCAGTTTGTCCATCAGTCTGTGGATGTGCAGTAGTATTGTATTGTAGTTTAGTTCCAAATCTCATCCATAAGGATTTCCAAAAATAGCTAAGGAATTTGGTATCTCGGTCTGAAGTGATAGACTTTGGTACTCCATGCAAACATACTATCTCCTTGAAGAATAAATAAGCTACATTGGAAGCATCAGTAGTCTTCTTATAGGAAACAAAATGTGCCATTTTTGAATATCTATCCACAACCACCATAACTGAATCATTCCCTTTAACAGTACGGGGAAAACCAAGTATAAAATCCATACTTATATCAACCCAAGGAGCTTCAGGTACTGGTAATGGAGTATATAAACCAGTATTTTGAATGGTACATTTTGAGCGTTGGCATACCATGCATTTCTGAACAAACTTTTGCACATCTCTTTTTAAAGAAGGCTAAAAAACCCGTTCTTCAACTAATGCAATTGTTTTATCTCGTCCAAAATGACCACCAAGCCCACTGCCATGTAGTTCATGAATTAAATGAAGCCTTAAAGAACCTTGTGGAATACAAAGATGAACACCCTTGAAGAGAAATCCATCTTGAATAAGAAAATCATCTATCCCCGAAGACATAGTTCCACAGTGCTCCCATATTGTTTTAAAATCTTCATCATCACCATACAAGTCTTTGATGTAATCAAAAGCAACACTCTCACTGCGAATAGTGATCAGAAGGTGAGCTCTTCTACTCAATGCATCAGCGACTTGATTCAATTTACCACTCTTGTACTTAATAGAAAAGGTATACTGATTTATGGTAGATAACCATCTATCATGCATTCGATTAATTTTAGCCGAAGTTTGTAAAAACTTCAAATATTGATTGTCAGTGTTGACAATAAATTCATTATAAACAAGATAAGGATGCCAGTGTTTTAAATCTTGAACCAGAGCATATAATTCAAGTTCATAAGTCGACCATTTCTTCTTAGCATCTGAATTTTTTTCACTATGAAAAGCAACTGGGTGATTATCTTGAGAGAGTACTTCTCCAATCCCCACTATAGATGCATCACAATCAACTTCAAAAGGTTCGGAAAAATCTGGCATTGCAAGTACTGGTGCACTACACAACTTTTCTTTAAGAAGATTAAAGCTCTTATCTGCCTCCTCCGTCCGTAGAAATTTCTCTTGCTTCAAACAATTAGTCACTCCAACAGCTATAGAGCTAAAATTACGAATAAAACGCCTATAAAAAGATGCCAAACCGTGAAAACTTCGAACATCCTTAATGCATGTTGGAGTAGGCCATTCAGAGATAGATTTAATTTTAGAGTCATCAACTAAAATTTCTTAGTCAGAAATAACATATCCCAAAAAGTTTACTGACTTGGATAAAAAAGTACACTTTTTGAGATTGATGTAAAGTGCATTTTCAGTAAGAGCTTGAAATACCTGAGATAAATGAGATAGGTGATATTATTCATCACAGCTATAGATTAAGATATCATCAAAATACACAATGATGAACTTACCAAGAAAAGGTTGTAATACTTGATTCATTAGTCTCATGAAGGTACTGGGTGCATTGGATAGTCCAAATGGCATTACTAACCACTCGTATAACCCTTCCCGAGTCTAAAAGTTTTTTTCCATTCGTCTCCTATTCGTAGAGGTGTCAAAAATGCCAGGCCGGCCCAAGCCTGGTCTGGACTGTATAAGCAGGATAAATCCTGGCCCGTCCCGTAAGTAACCAGATCTAGGCCAGGCCCTAAGCAGGTTCAGGCTGGACTCAACTTTTCAGTCTGTTGGTTTGTCATGGCCAGGCCTGTTTTAGCTTGGGCCTGTATTGGCCTGCCAGACTGGGCCTGCTATGGCCTGTTCATATATAGTCGCTACGCAAATGTATGCACTGTATAGATGGTTTTGCTCGAAAAATATATGGGAAAGGAGGCACCTTCTACCACCAAACCATGAAAGCTTTCATGTGTATGGGTTGCATTCAAATGGATTTAGTAGGTCAAAGCTGTTTAAAACTTGAACATAGCTACTAGCAACTATTTAGGGATTATCTTTAGCCTTTTTTTTTTCCCCTTGAAACATTTATCTTTGGGTAACGTAAGTTTAGGAAATAAAATCTTTCTAGAACATAATTAATAAAATCTTTCTAGAACATAATTAATATCATAAATGGTATAAATTTTATGTTCATTATTACTTTTCCATTTTACATTTTTATAATCACAACTAATTAAATGTACCTAAATAGTAATTTTCTCCATTACCTTAAATAGAAATTTGGAAATAAAATATTCTCATGAGTTTAGTAAATATGACAGCAGATGTTTCCCAATTAATGAATAAAATCAATGAGTTTAGGTCTCTCATGAGTTTAGTAAATATTCATCAATTAATGAGTTTAGGTCTCTCATGAGTTTAGTAAATATTCTTCAATTAATGGGGTTGAACAGTTACTTTTTATAAGTTAGGATATAGGGTGCATAGATAGGTATTTTGAAGCAAAGAAATAACGGTGGGCCAACTGGTTGCATGATAAGGTAGCATACATGCGGACTTGTGTTTGAGTCTCGCTGGCCGTTTATTTACAACATTTTTTACAATTTAAAAAAAAAACTAACATAGCAGGTTAGCCCGGCCTGGCCAGGTAAGGCCCAGTTTAAAGCAGGCCTGGATCATGCCCAGGCAGACCTCACACAAATGCTTTCCAGGCCAGGCCAGTCTGGCCAGCTTCACTAACAGGCTAACCCTGGCCAGGCCAACAAAAATCTGGCCGGGCCGGCCTGTTTGACACCTCTACCTATTCGAATACGAATCTGATGATAGCCACTACGAAGATCAATTTTAGAAAATACTTTAGAACCAACAAGCATATCAATTAAATCATCAAGTCTTGGTATTGGAAACCTATACAGAATAGTAATCTTGTTGAGAGCCCTACAATCAATACACATTCTCTATCCTCCATCTTTTTTGTCGACAAGAAATGCTGGGCTTGCACAAGGACTCTTACTCAACCTGATCAAACCTTTTGCTAATAAATCATTCACCTGACCTTGTAGAATCTCATGCTCTTTAGGGCTTAATCTGTAATGAGCATAATTAGGAAGGGATGCACCTGGAACAAAGTCTATATGGTGTTGTAAATCTCTTAATGGAGGCAAAGATTTTGGTAGCTCATCTGGAAATAAACCAAGGAATTTATTGATCAAAGGTTTCACCTTTTCTGGTATGACTATCATCGGTTTAGACTCTTCATGTGAACTAAGAGAATGTGCATGTAACTGCTTAACAATGTTTGCGACTAGCGCACTTGTCTTTCCATCACTATGCTCCCTATAAATAGCTTCAGATTTAGAAGGAACTAAAGTTTTCTTCTTGCCATTCTTAAAAAAGGTATATGTATTTTCGTAAAAATTATGAACAACACGTACATCGTATTGCCAAGGTCTTCCAAGAAGTAAATGTGCTGCATTCATATTGATAACATCACATAAAACTTCATCTTCATATCCAATGAATGAGAACTTAACAAGACATTGATGTGTAATATCTTGAGAAGAAGAACTATTCACCCAACCAACAGAATAAGGTTAAGGATGTGAAGTCACTGGTAAACCTAAATTCTTAACTACATCAGCTGCAATGTAATTATCCATACTTCTACTGTCGATGATCATATCAATGATTTTCCCACCAAGAGAACATTTGGTTATGAAAATACTGTTACGCTGAGAATGAGAAGGTTGAGAAAGTATTAATGGCCATATCACTCCAATGTAATGATCACCATACATCTGACCAACTTCGTCTGCTTCAATAATTTCATCAACATCAGATTCTTCCGACTCTCTTATAGTATTATTAACTAAACTATTATACTTGTGTAAATCCTCTTGATCACCTTGTACCAAATCATGAATTCGACGACATTATGATGAATTATGACCTGGTAATTGGCACTTGTTACATTTTTATCCTCTGAATTTAACATAAGGATTCAAGTTCTTTTGTGGAGGAGGAAAAGTTTTTTAGTTTTTATTTGAGAATCGGGTATTCAAAGTATTACTTGGCACATAAGTCTGAGAAGGCTGTACGGATTGATATTCAACTGGAATAGGAAGAATAGGTGAAGAATTCCGTGGTGTAGGAGAATTTGTAAAATTGGTAGCTCTAAACTATGGTCGACTAGAGTTATCACCTTGATACAAAGGGTTTTCACTGTAATTACTGTATGATAAGGAAGTTTTGAAGTTACCTGGATACTTGGAATTACTCTGTCTAGGAAGAAATTTTGGAGAACGAAGAACACGTCGTTCAATTTTAATGGCTTGTTGAATAGCTTCATCCATAGTATAAACTGTCTGTGTCATTCCTTCTTGAATTACCCGATTCAAGCCTTCGATAAACCTAGCTACCAGTTGCTCATCAGTTTCTTTAAGCTCATTATGTGCTATTAAGTTGTAAAACTCAGAGACGTACTCTTCTACCAACCTAACACCTTGTTGACAAGTTTGAAGCTTTATAAAAAGTTGTTGTTTATAGTCTCTCGGAAAAAACTTATCTTTTATGAGGCTTTTCATTCTTCTCCATGATCTCACTGGTAGTTTACTAAAATTCCTTCGATCTTCACCAACCTTAGACCACCAAGCAGCAGATCCTCCCTTGAGTTTGTAGGCTACTAGCTTTACTTAAACACGTTCCGGTACATCCATGAAGTCAAAAAAGGATTCAACTTCATAGAACCAATCTAGTAGTTCTTCAATTTTGAACCTACCACTGAATGTAGGAATGTCAGCCTTTAGTTTGTAATTAAGAAGAGATCCAGAAGAGTTTTGATTTGTACGTATACGCCTTTCGCTAGACCAATTTCTTTCTAAGTATTCTTCAGCATCATCCTCACTACTGCTATACTGATGGTCTAGAAACTTCTTGTGATAGTTTTCTCTTTCATATTGTCTATTATTTTTAACTCCTTCTGGAGTATAAGTATTACAGAAATCATTATACTTCTTTTCTTCTCGTGAAATATATCTAGACCTAGAATGTTGTCATTCTTCCCGTGACTTGTTCTCGTCATCAGAGTTTTCTTCACCTTCTGTTTTTTTTCCACCATCAGACTTATCTGTAATGTTCAACTTTTTTTGTATATCTTCTAAGATGCTCTGAATACTTGCAACGTTCTTGTCGATTTGATCCAACCTGCCTGTACTCTCACGCTGGGTCTGGATCTCCTTTTTGCCTCCTTCGCTTGCTGTTGGAGACTTCTAAGGTGCCATCAGACGCAGTCTCACGATCGGGCATGAGTGTAATAATCCAGAAGTTGTCATTGTATACTCGGAAGACGGCGGGAGAAAGAAGGGATGATCGGGGCTTTCACTATGAGTAGTCAACATCGAAATCTTGGTTCAAAGCTGACCTCTTGTTTGGAAAGGCACATCCAGATGGATACAAATCGAATTCACATACGAAAGAAAGATACGAACTTGGTAAATGGAAATTGAAGAAAGATCTTTCCATTTTATCAAAATGAGAAGATTTTTCTATATCCACATGATCTACTAAATAAATCAGGAGAAATCTCTTTGGGCCAAAGTATACTGTGGTACCGCCCGCAAAATCAAGTAGCTGATGATCTATCCTTGTATTGATTTCGTCTGTAGATGTTCTTCCTCCTACCTGACGAAGATTGACCAACAAATTGGACTTGGGCCTCTCACCTTAGTTCGGCTATTGATGAATGACTTGTTCAACTGATATCTAAAGTGCCTAGTTTTTTGAGGCTTCAAGCTTAACCGATAAAAGGGTGAAATTTAGATATTTGCACCCTGCCGAAGTAAGGAACCATGGCATATATATTTGTAACAGATTCCATTTTGAGAGATTTGAAAAAGCATTGTTCATTGGGAATTGAAGAGAGAAGAACGAGCAGACATCGAATGATTGATTTATATTTCTCGTTATCGTGGAATTCGTATAGCCCTTTTAATGTGTTGATGGAACATGGTAGCACATTCATATTGTCCTCTGGCAGAAATAGAACTTAAAAAGGAAGAAAGCATTTATCGGGGGAAACAAATATTGATTCTAAAGACTCTCCGTATTCTTCGAGTGCCTACAACAGTGAAAAACTTGAGGTCGGTGGCTTCCGTTGACCAAGGCAAGCAACTCTTCCAACAAGCTATGCTAAGGCAGGCGGCCCTGGTAGAAAGGGATGTCATATTAATTTTTTATTTCAATAGTAGATTCGGTCCCATCTTTCCGCGGGAAAAGAGCTACTAGTGATGTCGCCCCTTCCCTGTATTCCCTGTATTCCCTGTATCACTTACCAATAGCCATTACGAAGAATCTAAAATTCTCTTTCCAGTTCAGACCCTGAATTCCATACCTTGCTGAAGGCGATTCACTAGAGAATCGCGTACAGTTCCGTTTGACTAAAATGTGAATGCCCGTGATCTGATCGATATAGTGATGGATTTAATAGATGCACACTCCTCCATGTGAAATATGAATCTTCATTCTCCGCACCCGCTCACGCTTCACTGACCTATCGCGTGGTAAAGAGAAGAGAGTACGAAAGAATAGTAAACAGATCACACCGCAGAACGATTCTAAATATGACAAGTCACAAACATATGAGTTGAACTATAACAAAAACGGATAGATAGGCTTAAGCATACGTTAACTATATTGGCTAATAACAGACTCTATCTTGACTGGAGAACTCTAAGACTATATGGAAATTGGGCAATCTTGCCTCTATACTATCTAAGAAAGGGGATTGGAGCAACCCCAGAGTATAATAAGCTGGGATGGGAATGCTACAGCTACATCCTGCTAAGCGGAGCGAAAAGGGTTTTCCATGAGATGGGAAATGAAAACTATTAGCCCCACACGAGGTTTGTGAATAAGTGATTGTCTGATAATGAGCAAGGAATATCCGTCTGCTAAACAGGATCTATTGAACTCATAATTAATTAGTTATTTTTTATGAATGTCAACTAAGTATCGTAAGTAAATTGATCCCGGTTGTTCAACCAGGATTTCTTGCCTTGACCTTTCGCGGTTGGGAGCTCTTTGTTCAACACGGACTTGGATACTTAGCTTATCTTAGTTTATTTAATCTCTGGATTTTCTTTTTGTATGCCGCCACTGCTGCCTAATGATTAATCGAGTCATTCTAGTATGAGCCGCTGGGCGCTTCGAGAACTATTCCAAAGTCACCGGTTGAAGCCTTATTAATGGATGAATGAGTCGACTGTCCAAGAATGTCCTTTAGGGAAGAAGTTTACTTGCTTTCGACTTAGAAGGATTTTTTGGCGCTCAGTTAGTTATATTCATTTGTTTATAGCAGATTGGTCCGTTTTTCTTCTCTACCATGACGAATGAGTAGGCATCGCTCTTTCCTTTGTCCTTCCCATTGAGCCCTCTCACTAGTGTAGTGACGATGTTCATTCTAGTTCCTACTGCTTTTTTACTTATCATCTACGTAAAAACAGTCAGTCAAAATAATTGATTCGAATTAAGCTTGACTTCTTTTTTCGACTCGTTCAGCCATTAATAAGGCTTCAACCGGTGACTTTGGAATAGTTCTCGAAGCGCCCATCGGCTCATACTGCAAGTAGGAAGTGGAATTAATACAATGGATTCAGAAGCATCAAACCTCTCTTTTTCGGAAGAATCAAAACACATTTATAAGTTCCCCCCGCCTCCCTTTGCCAAATAGAGACTCGATTCTAATCGAATGGACATCTCTCATAAGGAATCGAAGGAAGATACGACGATTTATTCCAGGAAATCCCCAACGAAAAATACAGATTTTACAAACTCTTCTCTTGTGATATGGTCACCTATTGAAACTAATTTTTTTTTTACTAGGGTTTATGTAGCGGAAGCGATTAAAGACCTGTTTTGAGATAAAAATCTCAAAACGCTGGCTCTGATACCACTTAATGTAGCTCTTGTATAAGAAAAGAAAAACGGAGTTTGCTTGAGATGAGAACAGACGAAAGAGATGAGAAAACAAATGAAAGTAAACTAGGTTTGCTGAGAAAAGATAATAGATTACTCAACTGAGTTATATTCAATGAATTGATAGTAAAATAATTGTGTTCTCAAGAAACGAAGTAGCCTGTTTATATAGGCACTAATAAGAGTTCTAAATAAAGTAAAATACTAAAAGAAGAAAGTAATAACATCTTAAACTAGGAAAGCTAAACTTGGCTAGCAAGAATAGGAGATTCTAGAAAGATACGTAGAGATGTTCTACATCAATATACGAGTTAGGGGTGTGCAAAAAAACCGGAACCGCGGTTTTCACCCGCAACCGTCCGCAAAATTGCGGGTGAAAACCAATCCGCAAGAGGCTACGGACCGGACACGGTTGAGTTTTCAAATCCGAAAGGTTTAGTGGTTTGGTTGCGGATGGATTCGTAGAACCGCGGTTTAAACCGCACCGTAGGGTAGTAAAAGCCTTAACTTCCCTATCTAGTTCCGTGGGCTTGTGTAGCCGCAATTTTGGGTTTTATATATAAAGTTAACTGTAAGAAATTAAACAGGTGGTGGGGGTAAGTCTAAGAGAAGCCAAAACCCAACGCAGTCATCTGAATCTAAATTCTCTTGTATTGCAAGAAAATGCAATCCTCCACATTCCTTTGCAGCTTCCCAAGCTTCAGATTCTTGTGTCATTTCTTTAGTTTTCTTGTAGGTAGCATATACGTAGCGGGTAGAAATTCCGACGGATAAAATCAAACAGGCACGTGCGATGTCGCTTCAATCGAACAAACCTCCATTCCATTCATCCAAGTTGTTCACAGTAGTAATGCTTTTGGGTTAGCATACACAGACTCTTGTCGATTATCTATTGCACATGTATTTTTACAACTATGGCGTACAGAACTTGCAGCTTGAGAAATCGAGTATAATATAAATATCCAAAGAGAATGAACATAAACAATTAAAGAATCTTGAGCAATCCAGGTATCTCGTTGCCTCTTCTTGTTTTAATGATAGGAAATATAGTTTTTTTTTTTCCTAAGTAAATCCGCGGTTGATCCGCAACCGGACCGTATTATCCGCTGATCCGCGGATGAAAAAACCGCGGGTGATTGGACCGGACACGGTTTGATTTTTCAAAACCGCAACTTTTACGGTTTGGTTGCGGGTGACCCCTAATCCGCAACCGTCCAACCGTTGCACACCCCTAATACGAGTCTCCTTAGAGCATTTTCAGGCCCATATTACATACAGTTCTCATTTTATAGCCCAAAGAAGGATTGGTTGGTTCCATATTGGTACCTCGTTAATCATCATCATCTACTGCACCTAATCATTACCGAGTCGAGAAACTATCTTTCTCCTTTTTGAGACCGACTTCCTGTATCGTGAGATCAAATAGGGAGTTCTTCGGTATCTGACCGCATGCAGCTAGCATTAAGTGCATTGTTTCCAACTCCAAGCTCAACTGTTAGTACGTGGCACCATTTTGAATAAGTAACTACTAACTAATGCTTGGCGAATCGCAAGATTAGGAGCTTGATTCCATTTTTCTACTTCGTCCGATGCCTCTAGGTTCATTTCTTTTCTTTTTTTGTACAGGTGTTAACACTTGACAGAATTAGCGTAAAAATGTCAATGAAAACTATGGAAAATCATCTCCCTGGCTCTATCAATCTACAGTTAAATTAATTCGACAAAGAAATTACTTTCGAAATTGGTTTATAAAGTCAAGCTCGCGTGCAATCAAGATGAGATGAGATGAGAAAAGTAGTAATCTAGTGAAAGAAAACAATGACGGCAGACAAAGATTGACAATCAAAGATGGAAAATCATCTCCTGGCTCTATCAATCTGAAATTAATTCGACAAAGTACCCAAAATTGTTAATTAATGATCAAATGAGGATGAAAAAGGAAAGTGAAAGAAAACAATGAAGAAATCAAAGAGAAGGCTGAAGTTGACCCAAACCCATAATAGGCCCATCAAAAATACCTTTATCTACTGTACTCACTCCATTTATCATCCGCAAAATCCCACGAAACACAGCTTGCTATGTCTATCTGGACCACAAATGTTCACGTGGCCATAAGCAAGGACCACCTCATCATGTAAATTCTGACACGTCATCTACTGTCCCATACTTCAAAAGTGTTATTCTCCCATTAGTCATTTTATGTCCTCTGCACCATGTAAATAGCAAGCCATTTTTTTTTTAACATATTGATCGAAAAAATAATGAAAAAAAAAATCAAATAAATGGTTTTTTATGTTGTCCATCGTTATCCCAGAGGAGACTCATGAACCCTACCTACATTTTCTTTCTCTTTAGTAATATATCTCAAATTGGAGTCATAGGACTACTGGTACTCAAAATTTGTTGAGAAAATTTATGTAAATAAAGGCACTGTTGTTTTTTTCATCAAAACCATGATCAACAGAAATAGTAACAATTTACAGTGTCTTGCATATTTTATTAACCGGTCATTAGTACTCTCTCCGTTTATTAGAAAAAATGTACTTTTATTTCTTCAATTTGGCATTTTTTTCTCAAAAAAGTACTTTAATTTTTTTAATTTGGCATTTTTTTCCTCCAAAAACGGAGAGAGTATTAATCATAGCCATTAGGTGTAGTGTATTTATTATTGCGAGTTTAAAGTTCATGTGCTCCTTAATCCATCAACTGCTGATAACAAATGAAGAGAAGCAGAAAGGTTGGTAATGTTTTTGAATGTAATGGGAAATATGGTTTAGATGTCAGATGCGTGTAAGTTGCGGTGGTTGTTTGCAGATTTGGTGTCTGCTGGGACTAACAGCTATGATATATTATAAGTAAGCATGAAAGACAATATTGAGGGCATGCAAGCTTCCCTGTTGACGAGGGAAGTAATAGGAATCTTGAAATGTAGTTGTTTCCCCAGTGTCTTTGTCTGTCTGATTATAGACATAATCAAATAGATCATCATCTATCTCCTTCACCATAAATCACATATGCAGTTCATCTATAAGAACCGAACACGAAACACCGGTTAAATGAAAATAAAAAGAAGAAGGCCATCGAGAACTGGTAAGTATAGGGAGAGAAGGGAAAGCTAGAGTTGAATATCTGAAGGCAGCAAGGGCACCCTCCATCACTACTGCAAAAAGACAAGGACCATCCCATCTCCATTTATATGGTCCTTTTCAATCACTTGGCTTATTTTTTTCCTTCTCCTGGGTCCTGACCGTTACGTACGAATGTGCTGTTCATATTAGTCATTTTCAGCAGGTAGGGTCTAGGAGGTCCGGACTTACTATTATTCATCTGCCCTAGTTACTGTTCATCCTATCGGCATCATCAACTTCTCCTTCTTCTTCTTCCTTCTAAGGTGATAATGGTGACATTTCCTTGTTCGACAAATTTCTGTACCTAATTGTTCTTTTTACTCTTCTATAATTGTGTAGAGTTTGGTGGAAAAGAGGCCTTCTATTTTTACCCAGTACTTTTTCACTCTCAATATAACTTTGTCATATCCTAGTATTGGTACTGATTTTTAATAACGGTTCTCCTTCTCAATAAAAAAAAATTACACATAAGAGGTAGATTATAATAAGTGGGAATATTATAAATACTCTCAATTTTTATTGACTTTGCACAATTACTTCCGAAGGGTAAAGAATATTTTTTTCTGGAATCAACTTGCGAAAGTTGCTTCCACTTTTGGAGCCAACTTGAGATAGTTGCTTTCACTTTTTGAAAGCACCTTGTGCTGAGAGGTATTTTTTAAGTTGAATAAGGGTATATTTCAAAGGGTGCGTTTTGAAGGATATTTAAATAATGTTCCCTTCTTATAATAGCAATTAGCAAAGGACCTGTGCTATTTACTATTGTATTTCTCAGTTTGGTAATTCATACTGCGGATGATAATTTACACAATCGATCACCTAAATACAATTTTTTTGTTTGAGGAAATATCAGTTTACAAGTTGATGAAATTTGAAATTACGCCAATGTTACTGTGGTACAATGGTAAAGTCATCATGTGATCCAAAACTTACAGTATCATGTAGACGACGAACTTGCAACCTGTCTTGCATACTGATCGGAGAAGATTGTATGTAAGGACAGTCAATAGCCCATTAGTTAATTAATAATATGGCTTCAGGTGAATTTCCTCTGCCGTGGTTAAAAGCTGAATCAAGCTCTCTTCCTAGAGCTTCTGGCCCCACCGAAAAATATTTCAACCAATAGGAACATCCTATTCCTATTTTTCACACCTCCCATAATTCATCCACGAACACCACCATCTATTAACCATGTATAGTTTCCACCCGATATCAGACCTAAAAAAAAAACACAAATAAAAATACACACTAATTTATCCCCCAAATACTTAACATTTTACTAATTATACTTAATCACTAATCCTAATTAGACGGTTTAAAAAAATAATTACGTCTCTTTCACCGACAAAAAGAAATCGATTGAGGAAGAAAACCTAAATCTCTTCGAGAAACCATGGTAGCCGCTGGAAGAGGAAGAAAACGTAATTCAATTGTAAAGCCTACACCGTATGTAATGAAAGAACAAGCCAGCACGTTGTAATCAATATTTAGTTATTTTCGATTAATTCACCTAAGTTATCTACCGCTTTGTATGTTCTCTTTCGCTGTCTTCCTTCGATTTCAATTGCATCCTCTCAAGCTTTAATTTTTTTTCTAACTGTTCATTCTTTGCTGCAGAGATTAATCGATTCATGGGGTGGTCTTCATCCAAGCAGAAGCACAGTTATTCCTTGACTTATGAGAAGAGCGATATATACATTATGGAGTATGGAGTAGTACTAATGGAGATGCGATTGGTACAAAATCAGTAGAGCCGCGATTCTCTTCCATTATATTTTTGTTTCCAGTCTCCCAGCATGTGCGTAGCAGTTCCTTGATTTCTATGCCTTTGATGTAGATTTACTCTATATCGTTAAGAACAGTAAAAATTGACAATTTTTTTGTTTCGAATTTTTTGTGGGTTTCTGATTTTCTCTACTAATTTTTGTTCCAACATGTGCATATTGTTCCTTACTTTCATCGCTTTCCCAACGATGTGGTAATACGATGAAGTTTTTGATTCTTTTGTGTCAATTAATTTAGTATTTTTTGGTTCTATATATTCAACAAAATTGGTTAAAAAGACCAAAATCAAAATTACCTGGGTGAAAAGGACAGTTAGATTTAAATACTGTTTAAATGGACAAAAATTTAAAAATAGGCAGGATGTAACCAGTTTCATCCTGCCCATTTTCAAATATTTTTTTTTATTTTTATTTTACATATGATGATCCAGGTTTACATCCTTGCTATTTTTTAAGTTTAAGTCAGGATGAATCCAGTTTCATCCTTACTAAAATTTTTTTGTCCATTTCAACCATAAATTTTTTTCCTCGTCCATTTGAACCGTGTTTTAATTTTTTTTTGGACAAATGACCAATTTTCCGTATATTCTGATCTTTCATTGACTTTTACATTTTCAATTATGTTGCGGTTAGGTTTTTACTGTAAAACGTTTACTCCCTCTCTTCCCGAGCTGAGTTGATTATTTTATATTCAGTCGGTTAAATTGGGTCATTAACAGTTCTTAGTTGTGTATCAGTACCCTTTCTCACATCCTCTAAAGTTTTGCGAAGCATCATCTGTAACTTTAGATGCCAAATTAAAATGATGTCGATCGAAGTTCTAAGAGTTGAATCAAACAAAGAGTTTCATTGAATGAGTTTTCATTTAGATAACATTAATACAATATTTTTGGGACAAATGAAAAAATGCCTATTTATAGGCTTACAAAGACTAAAGGACAACAACTATTAGTAACAACTATGCCTTTGAAAATCAATTATATTCTTTGTTTCTAGAATAATCTACATGTTTAGAACATGTTTATAATTCTAACACTCCCCCTCAAAACCATATATTTGGTTTTAGTTGGAGATCCCATTATCCAACTTCTCTTTAATGAAGAACCTATCTATATCCACATGTTTTGTGCGAAAAACGATCAAATTTGGTTTCTAGGAGGATACACCCCACATAACTTCGCACTAAAACTAAATATAGTCCACGAAGTATATTTGACCCACCATAGTCAATCGTATGCCTCCATACTTTTGAAGTCTTGACCTTTCTTATCCCTTTTCCTGGAGCAGACTTCAGCTTAGGATAAACATGAAATGTATCGCCCTACATTAGTCTAACCAGCTTGGTTGCCATCCGTAATTTCAAACTGCCAAAAGTCCATACTGCTCCACAAATCACAACAAGAATATTCCTTGTTGATCGAGATACTTCAATTCAGTATTTTAAAGCATATGAAATTCAAAGTCTATCATGTCATCTACATATATGTAACCAAGAAATGTGAACAAATTTAACTACAGCTTAAGAGTCTTGCCTTAAAGCGTTGATTTCTGCCTTGTATCCTAACTTTCATCTCATCGCACCTTCCCTCCAACTCCAAAAGTTTATTAAACGTTGATCCCCATGGGGCGACTTTTGTGAGTTCCCCTATTCCGCATTCTTTTTTTTCAGCGAACGGTTGGATTTTATTTTTTTTCTTTGGGGTGATTAAAGTTCGCCCCCATGATATTTTTTTAATTTTTTTCTTTCATCTCAAGTAACTTGATAGATAATTTGTGAGAACTAACATCTCCTCGTAATGTCACTAAATTTTTTGAGTTTGGTAAATCTTCCAAACCACGCTCTCGAGATTGTTTCGACACAATGACTTGTTTAACCCTGCTTGTTTTGAAAACACAAATTGGCCAACCCAAATATAAAACCTTGCCTTAAAGCCTCAAAAAAATATAGTTTTTCGATTCTGACTTATATAATTACTCAATATTTAGCTTTTGATGAAATATCAGGTTCATTTTGGTTTTAAGATAGTCCATGATTGTGGACGCTCTAAGGAGTACATCAGTTCTTGATAGGTTTTTATGTTGTCGATTCGTTGAAGGGTTTAGTAGCTGCAAAAAGATCAATTTAAAATGATGTCTGATCGAAGTACATTTACTGCAATAAACATTTGTGCTAAGAAAAATTAAATCTTTTTCACTCTGATCTCTCATGTTAGTTAGGTTTGAGCACCATCGTTTAATTTACAATGTGGATCTGTAAAGGATTGATCATTTGTGTGATATTCTAAATGTCACTTCAATGCATATATCTTATACAAACTTTTGTTATAACCACGAGATGCATACCGTGGGGAAGGAAAATTTCGGAAATTGCATAAGCACCAAACCTAAGTTAAATTTGAAATGTCGATGTCCTATGTGCGTACATAATAAGTTTATGGTTATATTAAATAACTTTTTGGAAAGGTAATATAGATGTGATTCGATACATTATGCTTGACTGTACCTTCATGCTTGGCTGCTATCTTAGCTCAATTGGTAGAGCACATGGCCTTTCACCATATAGTTGTGGGTTCGACTCCTCGGGATGGTATATATAAGTTAAGTCTATGTGTTTTTGCAATGACTATCAATCTGATATTGCTGATACATGCAAATCTGTACGTGTTTAAACATTTTTGGGTACTGATTCCTATGTTATTGCAGGTGTTTGCAGGCAGAATCACAAAGTATATTACCACATGCTTATGTTTGATAGAATGTCAATAAGTCGGCTTAGTATCAACCAGTATTTCACCCAAGTGTCTATAGTTTAATTTCCATGAAATAGCGCTATAAGCTATACGATAGCTTCGTAACAATGTTGGGGTCCCGTCTATATATCAAGCCTAATGATAAGTCTGCATAAACAGTGAAGGATGCCAAAGCAGTATTTATTGCAACAACTTTTTTTTTTTTGCTCCAATTTATTGCAACAGCTAGATCAGCTGAAAATATCATTGGAATGAACAGAAGGAATGTGATGGAACTCCTAAATAGAGTAATGAAAAGGAATATATCCCGGCTTGGTATATCTGTTAATGAAAAGTGTTGTGTAACCATATATAGTTGAAACTATTCAACAATGGTGCCCAAAATGTTGGTACAACATAACGAATTACCAAGAAAATCCGGGGTTATGTATAATCCATATGGTCCTTATGGAGATTCAGAAACAAACATGGTGAAAATATTACCCAAAACCTTGAAAGTAAATGAAGTCCGGCCGGTTCAAACATCTTGAGAAAATAAGTTACCCGGACCTAATTCTGATTACAAAGTATTATGTGATATCTAAGCGCAAAAATTAGATGAACGCATTTTGTGGTGGTTCAATTATTATTATTTTTTTGCTTCCGTATAACATTGTTAATTTGTAAGTTTTGTGCGGAATCTATAAGCATACTAAAGAATTCAGCGAATTTAATTCGAAATGTTTTCTGAAATGACGAATTTGAGCCCGTGCAGAGCACGGGCACACCACCTAGTCCTAGATGAAAACATAACGCAACAATGTCCCATATAATATCACTATCGTCCTGTGATTTATATGATATCAATAATACTCACTAAATATGCTGCCGGGGATAATCTAAATATGGACCACCAAAGAGGTGGTCCAAGAAGGCCTTACAGAAAATGCCTCTCAACACTCTCTTATCCAAGCCCTCCACCAACTACTCTTCCCTCTTGTTGTTGGCCCAAATCAATAAACAACTTGCACCATTAGTTATCAGTAGAAGGTTTTTGAAGGATATAAATTCTAGTTTACAGGGTTGGTGCAATAGGGAAAGCTCGAGTGTTGAAGATTTAGTGATCTGACAAAGCCAATTTGATCAAAAGTACTTGCCTGGCAGAGATTTATTTCTGACGATGCATACAAAACGTACAATTAGTCAAAAAATAGGAAATGTTGAAGTCGACATTGAAATTGAAACAAAGAACGTACTGTATATAATAGTATTGATATTGATGCAAGTAAAAGTGATGATTTGATTTGATATTTTAAATTGTGATGGGTCATTCAGGGGCGCAGAATACACCGGTACATAAACAGTTCACCCCGAGCTACCTTTGCTGTTTGGTGATGATTTGAATTAGTACCAAACAGTTGTTATTATGTTTAGGCCTCTGTACTAACCCAGGTCACTTCTTTGGTCCTATTAATAATAATTAAGCTTTTATTGGTGACGAAGACTATCGACGTTTCAAACAATTTAGCTAGGCACACTATTAGTAACACTTATTACTTTTATTTATTTATTTTTGAAGCAAAAGAAAATTCTATTGAAGATTAAAAGAGAATATGGTTTCTTTCTTCCTCCGGTTCAAGTCTGATACAACTAGGAGGAGTACTGATCCAAACATTATCTAAACTCTCAAGTCTAGCCTTTTTAGACAGAGTGTCTGCTATCTTATTACTTGTTCATCCATTAATTAGAGAGGAGGGATCCCTCACACTTTTATTATCACACTATCTCACACGTTCGACATCATTTTTGCGAATAAAAATCAAACCGTAACAAATTTGAATCTAATATTTTGGGGATATATTATCATTACATAGCTATATGTTCCTACCGAAAATGAGTGTATCCCGAAACGTATAACACCACCGTCTACTACTTTGAAAATGAACCCGTTAAAAATCAATGGATTTCTGACCGTCAAAATTAAAACCGGTAGATTGTGAGGTTTTATATTTCGGAATGTGCTCATTTTTGTAGGTATCTAACTTTTGTAAGAGAATATAAGCGCCGAAATATTAAACTTTAAATCCATTACGGTTTAGTTTTTATTCGCAAAAATGACGCCGAACGTATAGTAATAAAAGTACGAAGGTATCCTTCCTCTTAGTTAGAAGCTACTCGCTATTTTGTTTCTGCACCAAAATTCTTCATCTACAGTATCGGCCTTTTGGTCTTGGACCACGTAAAACGATGTTCTTTAGGACCACCAAGTGCCTGTCTCAATGTCATTTAAGTGGGTCTAGCTAGATATATATTTTAACCAAGTGGCCGTTTCTTTGGCTATTGATGCTAATACATACATATATGCATGGTGCGCATTATTTTGATGCTAAAATTCTCTATATATTGTCGATGATGACCGACTGATAATTATCTCCACTCTAAGTGCCGAGAAAAACGGGATAAAGCACGTGACGGTGTTAGCAGAAGAGAGAAGTGGGAAAACGATCAGAGGATGCCATGGATGGAGAGTATTAATTGTGGTCCTCAATCCCCATCAAACCAAACTTCTAGTATTTCCGTCTCATCTCATCTTCTTTTGGGAGTTTGGAGTTTGTATGAAGGAGGGAGGAGAAGTGATGGTTCACGTGACATGAACAGAAAGGCTATAGCTAAGACATAGCAGTAGTAGGGGTACATCAAAAGACAACTAATAAGGTTGGTTTCTTGTCAACTATCAATCTCTTTTGCGGTTAAGAGTTGAGCTACCTATTTAATTTCCCAAAATTACACACCACAAAATCACCATTTCTTTTTGTAAGTGTTAATAACATATTTTCATCTAAGAACAACAGGAGGGAATGGTAATCAAAACAGTTATGCGTTACCGTCTATCTGCTTTAGACGGAGGGGGGGACCTTTCTTTGCCCAAAAGAGTGCCTTGTGAAACCACCTTTAAAACTGTCTAATTAGTGTGTTCTATGCAGTACGTATGCCGTTCCAAAATATCTACTGCTATGTGTAGTGACAAAATGTGAGATGTTTGCTTCAGTTTTATGATTGAAAAACAGAACAATTATCAACAAGGTGACTAAGTTTTGGAAGGACCGTATCAAAGATATCAATTACATCAAGAATAGTAGATGTGTAAAAATATCTAAATTTCCTATCGCCAAAGACAAATAACCTCATCACTCAGAAACCAGCATAGACGGGAAGAAATGTGAATACATATAATTACGTGACAAATGAACACAAAGTCATTAACAAAACGCATGCATGTGCGGTTAACGTCCCCTAAATAGCTAGGACCTAGGAAAGCAAATTAATTAACGAATCTTTGATCCATTAATTAATCATATATATGGCTTAATTTATTTTCAGGTCAACAAAAGTCTTTTATTTTAATACTTGAAAGTCTTATTTTCAGATATGACCTCATAATTATCTCGAACAAGAGCAAGGGGGGGTGGTATAAACTGAAAAAGATTAGGTAACAGTGGAGCTGCAGCAATAGAAGAAAAGAGGCTTTCTTTGTGGGGATGGAAATGAAATAACATTTTGTTTTGTGTTTCCCTCCATCATAATTTCATTTCCTTCCCTTCTCTTCTTCTCTCTCTTGTTATCGTTTTCTCAGACTCAGAGAAAGAGATAGAGAGAAAGAAGAACATTCAGTCGCCGAATTCTCTCCATTTCTTATTTTTCTTTTCTTTTCTTTCTCTCCCTTTCAAAGAAAGACAGGCTATATCGTAGAGAGAGCGAAGGAAAAAGAGAAGAAGTGCAAGACAGAAACAAGTTATTAGAGAGAAAGGGAAGAACTTTTGAATCTCTCTCTTGATTGCAGATGGAAAACGATGGATGATCAGTAAGAGTTTTCGCTTACTACTCTTTCAAACTCTTCTGTTGCGCTACTTGTAGCTATAGGTAAGGTTAACATGAACAAAACACCACGCTTTCTTTGCTATATATTATATTTCCTCTCGCTTTCTCTCTAGAATAATATTCCTTAATTATTTAGTAGTTGTTTTTTATAATGAAATTTTTTGTTATCTTAATTAATTTTGCAAATTTGGTGATGGGATTTCTCCCAACTAGGTTAGACTGGCTAGTTCATGATCTACAATTGATGTTTACAGATGAACAACATACAGCGAGAGTGGAGATGATGAGGAAAAAGTGACACGAGAGTTTACATAAAATAGCAAGCGTATCTTCAAAACAAGATATATAGCTAAGAGTATTACAGCCAGAAAATAATTAATCTATGTCCCAAGGCTTTCATCAAGCTGGGATTCTCAATACTTCACCTTCGTCATCATCCTCATCGAATAATAATGGGTTTCTGACATCATCGACAACTTCCTTATTACAAGAAGATAGGATCAATAATCATGGTGGTCATCATCAGCAACATATAGCTCAGCAGAACCGAAGGGATAAACTTAGGGGACAAGGTTTTGAACCACCAGCAGTACCGTTAGTTTCCATAGAAGAGGAGCCGGGCGGCTTGTCATCCGTGTTCGAGACAGGTACCGGTATGTGGTCAGAGTTGTACAATTTCCCAACAGGAGGTGGTAGTAGTGGTGGAGGTGAAGTTACGACGTCTCAAATTCCACCGGAATATCATCATCGTTTAGTATTGCAACCGACACCACCACAACCCCCGTCGGAAGGGACCACTACAACCATAACCAATGAGTGGTACAGAAACAGAAATGGATTGATGGTTGGTGGGTCGGGTCATCATCAATTAGAAGATCCAATTCTGAAACACAACCATGGCGTTGATGAGGGTGCTGCTGGTCAGATATCTGATCAACAGTCTCATCATCAGATATCAAGTATAAATGCGGAGTCTGCAGCAGCCATGCAGCTTTTCCTTATGAAACCACAACAACCAAGATCACCTCCTTCTCCTCCATCTTCATCTCATACACAACATCAAACTCTTAATCTTCAAGGGTTTCATTCATCATCATCTGGTGGTTCAGGGTATGGTATGGCAAATAATAATCCCACAATTACGACACCGTCTCAGTATATGACATGGGCTTCGGCCACGGGTAACGTAGAAGATAACACCGGTGTAAATCTATTCAACGGCAGTGGTCCTAAAATCGGAGTGGGTTCTAATAATATGGAAACCAACCAAGCTCTTTCTTTGTCACTATCCTCTTCACTAAGACAATTTGAAGTCGCCGCGAAAGCCGAAGAATTACGGATGATGGGAGACGATGGGGTTCTTTATTTTGATCAGGGTATTGGTGTCGGAGGGGGAATTGGTTCTTCTTCTAATTCAAAAGCAGCTTCATATCATCAACAACAACAAATGAAGAATTTTGGGAGTCAAACACAACAGTTACATTTGCAAGGAACTGTAGTGAGTCAAAATCAGCAGCAACAATATCATGATCATATTGGTAACATGAGGTCATCATCAAGTTTGGGTGTAGTGAGTCTTTTGAGGAGTTCAAAATATGTCAAGGCAACGCAAGAATTGCTCGAAGAATTTTGTAGTGTTGGGAGAGTAGGACAGTCTTTCAAGAGTAGTAAAAGGTCTGGAAATCATAAGAGTGTCGCAAACCCTACTACTACTGATCCTAATCAACAAGGTAGTAGTGGTGCTATTGGAGCTGACCATGGTGGGTCTTCATCTTCTTCAAAAGATATTCTTCCTCCATTATCTGCTACAGATAGGATTGAACATCAAAGAAGAAAGTCTAAGCTAATATCTATGCTTGATGAGGTATGTACTCTTTAATTTTCTCCCTCTCTCTCTCTATATAGATAGATAGATAGATAGACAGAGACACTGGGAACATGAACATCAAATCAAAAAAAAAAACACTATAGTATTTATTTGTACATATCTGTTACCATTTTGCAAGCATGATTATTTAAGCTCAATCATAATCTACATATATTTTAGTGCTTAATTTTATCATGGAAAACAAAACTTGTCTACTAACCAACATTCCCGAACCTGAAACTCTGAAGCAATCTCTCCTCATTAATGATCAGATATTAAGTATCAGATATTAATTAAACAGTTGGCCGTTAGCAAAGAAAATGAACCCTAGCAGTTGGCTGTAATCACTAGTGTTCTTAATTGATTTGACTCGGAGAAAAATCAACTATGAATCTGGATACTAATAGGTTTCTGGTTAATGTTATAACTACAGGTGGAGCGAAGATATAGTCATTACAGTGAGCAAATGCGAACAATAGTGCATTCATTCGATTCAGTAATGGGTTTCGGAGCAGCAAATCCATATACAACTTTAGCTCAAAAGGCAATGTCGCGACATTTTCGATGTTTGAAAGATGCAATAACATCAGAATTGAAACAAAGTTGTGAACTTCTTGGTGATAAAGAAAGTGGTGCTGGAGCTAATACCACTTCATCAGGAGTCACAAAAGGTGAAACCCCAAGATTAAAATTACTAGAACAAAGTTTGAGGCAACAAAGGGCCTTTAATCAAATGGCTGGAATGTTAGACCAAGAAGCTTGGAGACCTCAAAGAGGTTTACCCGAACGTTCTGTCAACATTTTAAGAGCTTGGCTTTTCGAGCATTTTCTTCATCCGTAAGTGGTTTCCCTTCATACCAAATATTTTCTTCTTCTCTGTTATCATTGTTATCTTATGTTTTACCTCCCATAGAGCTGCTTTAGTACTCATATCAAAGAAAAATGTTATGCTGATCATGCGTTTCAAACAGGAAAATTAAATGAGAAGTAGCTTGAATGACCTAGAGTTACTATATATTGGGTTAGCCAAGCGGTCTCCCATGTAGAACGTGGCTAGTTTGACCAGAGATGATTAATTAGTGTTTTCATTAATTTCGTCAAAGTGATTGATTGATTCTTAATCTGGCACATCATCATGATTCAGTTCATCTTTTTCTGCTGTCTGTCTGAGTCATTATTATATATAGAGATAATGATCAGTGGGTGCAGTTGTGTCTTTCTTTGCTGCCGCTACTGTATAGCTAGCTGCTGTTTACTGCCATTGCTGCTATTTTTTTCTATTTCTGTTGCTTTGATTTTCACGCCGTTCAATCCCATCCATCGGTACATGCATAAAGCTCCTGGCTTTTCTCTTTTCTCAGTTTTATTGTCATTTTATGATCTTTGTTTTCTTTTTCTCAGGTACCCTAGTGATGCAGATAAACATTTGTTGTCTAGACAGACTGGTTTATCAAGAAATCAGGTATTACCTCTTTTTATCTTTACATGAAAATAAATAGTGAAACGAAGAATATTTCATTGAGAGGATAAAAGGGATAAAAGAAAAGACCCTGAGACTCTTTGAGAGCATGTATATTTAGGTTATTGTAGTCGTGTACATGAGCTTAGGTTTTAGTGGTTCTTGTGACTACTGCTTTTTTGCTTTGTTAGAGAAAGTGTACATTTTTCGTTTCTCCATCATTCATTGATTCATTGATGATGGAAAAAGAAAAAAATGTGCAGAGATTAAAACTCAAGTGGTACTCATACTTTTTTTCTGAAAGGTATAATACAATATATTTACCAAAAGCTGAATATATCATGAAAAAGTAATAAACCCATTAAAATCTGATTTATCATAATTGGAATTTTATTTTCTTTTTTTGCATTAGATAGATAGATACGACAAGGAAAAATGAACCTTGATGCATCTCCTTTCTACATGCAATGCAATAAATAATACTGGGGTATGTTTTGTAGGTATCGAACTGGTTTATTAATGCCAGGGTTAGATTGTGGAAACCAATGGTGGAAGAGATGTACCAACAAGAAGCCAGAGAAGAAGAAGAAGATGCAGCAACAACAGAAGAGAGAGACAACAACTGCTCTGCTGCACAAACACCAATGCCTTCATCCACAGCATCTCCAACAACTACAACAACAGCAGCAGGGAAAAGATCTGAAATTTATACACCCGAAAAAGACCCATCATTCCATGGAACAGCAACAGCATCAATAATCAATAGGCAAAGTTATTCAGAAAACCAAGCACAAAATTTAGCTCCACCCATACCAATCTCTTCTTCTGTAATGCCCAGCACAGCCATTGCCACGCCACTTGATGATGTGTCGCCACAACCTCCTCCGTTATCGTACTATTCGGCAACCAATGGTTCCGACATAAATCCGTCGGATATTGACATGGATGATATGTGTCATCGTGGTGGCATTGCCGCTGTCAATTACGGGACCACTGATAATAATAATAATAATCATAATATGAGGTCCTCATCAATGGTTAGGTTTGGGACCACAATGGGCGATGTGTCGCTAACTCTAGGTTTACGGCATGCAGGGAATAGCTTACCGGAGAAGAGTCGGTTTTCAGTGAGAGATTTTGGCGGTTGTTGAGTTACTCTATAAGAATGTTTTGATTAATAGGTACGTTCTTAAAAAGTGTATAGAATTCATATATTTTTTTCTTTTTGCATCATCTGCTGTTCATAGTATAAACTACGTGTTTTGTTTGTTTGTTTGTTTGATCAAACAAAGGTAAAGCTACGTTAAATATGTTGAATATTCAACACCAACTTAGTCAAGTGTTCACATCTATCTAAATTAACCTAGAAATATCTAGGATGTCTAGAGTCAATGTTAGACAATTAACATGTGTAAAATGAGTGTTCTAGGGTTAGACAAATCAAACAAGAATACTAGATTGTCTAGTAGTTGGTTTGGTAAGCCTCCATAGGCATAGTTGTTAGCCTCAAAAGGCATAGTTGTTAGCCTCAAAAGGCATAGTTGTTAGCCTCAAAAGGCATAGTTGTTAGCCTCCATAGGCATAGTTCTCTTCTTCTTTTGTAGCCTATAAATAGGCATGTTGTATTCATTTGTAAGTAAGTAAGGTAGCAAGAATCAATCAATACAAAGTTCAAGTTACAAAGTCCTTGCTTCCACCCTTTACTACTAGAGCTCTAGGAGCTCTATACGAGCAACACCACGATGCTCGTATATCTCCGAAAAATATTATCAAGGTTTCTAAGTTCTTGATAAGAGTATAAATTTTAACTTGGTATCAGAGCTCGTTCGATCCGAAATGGGCGTAAAAGTTTCCGCTACGAATTGATGGGTTTCAAAGCTTTTCGAGTTGAGAAGATATGAAGTTTAAGAAGGAGAAGATGCAAACACCAATAAGAAGATTTCAACCATTCCAACTGTCAAAAAAAAAAAAAAAAAAAAAAAAAAAAAAAAAAAAAAACCTTCACAGGAGCAAAACGCCTCCATGTGGAAAAAGAAAAGTAGAGAAGAAAAAAGAAATCACTTTTTGATAAGTGACCGAGTAAGACAAGTTTGAGGGAAGAGAGCAATAATTTTCCTCCTCAAATTGTTTACAAAATTCTAAAGACAATTGTGGGAAGAGTGCACCAAGGATTGCCTCCACAATCGTTCAAGAGTTTTAGAAGCCGATATCATGAAAACGTCAACAACGAATGCCTCCATATATTGAGGGAAGAGAGCTTCAAATGATCGCCTCCTCATATTGTGGGAAGAGAGCCTCAATGAGACGACCTACTCAGTTTTGAGAGAAAAAAATGGCAAGAAAGCCATGTTTGTCACGACAACATCAAGTTTCTACTTGTGACACGAAGCCTAAGTGGACATGTATCCACCGGAAGAAGAAAAAACTACTCGCTACTACAAGACAAAGCTTTTGTAATATCGACATTTCAAAAATGTTGAATTTGTAGAGGCTTGCACGCGAAGTTAGGAGACATACTAAATGAGCAAGAAATACTAAAAGAGAAAATGGGGTCTCCATGAAAAAAAAAAAAAAAGGGGTCTCCATGAAAAAAAAAAATACAAGATAAAAGAGAAGAAGAAAGGGTCACTTCCTAATAAGTGATCAGAGAAGGGTTCGAGGGTAAGAACAAGAAGTGGTTGTTTCCTCAAATCGGAAGAAAAAAAAAAAAAAAAGAATATTGAGGGTAAGAGCAACAGATTGCTTCCTCAATTGTCGAAGAAAAGCATGGCATGTTTGTCACGAGATACTAAATCATACTCGTGATAAGAAGAAGAACAAAAAAAAAAAAAACTATGATACGTGGCGGCAAAACATAAAGAGTTTATCATGAGCGAAGCAAGCATGAGGAGATAAGAGCAAAGAAACGGAGATTGGGTGAATATCAAAAAAAAAAAAAAACAGCCATTACAAATTACGGGGGAGTGTTGGAATTACCTAATTTGTAATGTCCAAATGAAGTCTAAATGGGTTTACAGGTGTTTTTTAAATACGTACAAACCAAAGTGTGACAATTATGTCATAGCGTGGCAAATCATTACGAATTCAAATGTGGCAAATCTGGATAAAGTGGCAAATTTGTAACATCAAATAACAAGAAGAAAAATAGTTAGAGCTTGTGGCGAAGCTTGACGAAATGAAAGATTGTGAGAGAATCGATAACCAAAGAAGTGTTACAGTTTTCGAAAAAAAGCGTGACTGGAACAAAGATGAATAGAAGAAGAAACAACAAAAAATGTTGTGAAGAAACGGAAGAAATCACCAAGTGGTGATGAGATAGAGAACAACAAAAGTGGGTGAAAATCCTATGAGTTGTCTAAAGAGTACAAGAAGTATTTTACTGAAACGAAGAAGGACCGCAATGTCCCTAAACTACGATGGAACCCGTATGTTCTAAAACTACGAAGAGAACCGCAATGTCCCTAAACTACGATGGAACCCGTATGTTCTAAAACTACGAAGAGGACCGTAATGTCCCTAAACTACGAAGAGGACCATAATGTCCTTAAACTTCCGAAGAGGACCGAAACGTCCTTAAACTATGAAGAGGACCGAAACATCCTTAAACTATGAAGGGGACCGAAATGTCTACGATAAAGAGAAGTTGGAAAGTCGGTGTTGAGGGGGAGTGTTGAATATTCAACACCAACTTAGTCAAGTGTTCACATCTATCTAAATTAACCTAGAAATATCTAGGATGTCTAGAGTCAATGTTAGACAATTAACATGTGTAAAATGAGTGTTCTAGGGTTAGACAAATCAAACAAGAATACTAGATTGTCTAGTAGTTGGTTTGGTAAGCCTCCATAGGCATAGTTGTTAGCCTCAAAAGGCATAGTTGTTAGCCTCCAAAGGCATAGTTGTTAGCCTCCATAGGCATAGTTCTCTTCTTCTTTTGTAGCCTATAAATAGGCATGTTGTATTCATTTGTAAGTAAGTAAGGTAGCAAGAATCAATCAATACAAAGTTCAAGTTACAAAGTCCTTGCTTCCACCCTTCACTACTAGAGCTCTAGAGCTCTATACGAGCAACACCACGATGCTCGTATATCTCCGAAAAATATTATCAAGTTTCTAAATTCTTGATAAGAGTATAAATTTTAACTAAATACGCCAATTTTTGTTATTGGGATTGGAAATTTTAAACAGGTTTAGTTTGAACTGAGCTAACCAGTGTGGCAGTGTCTCATTTGATCTTGAAAAGACGAAGTTCACGTACTAAGACTCGACTAGATCTAAATCATATTTTCAACCACTCTGATAAGTCATAAGTGGCAAAGCTGGCCTTGAAGGATGAGCAATGAAGTCCCATGGAAAGCACAATAAACCACTAAGCCTAATTATTATTTTTTAGCAAAACCAGATTTGTTGATACTACTTCTGTAGACTTCCATCTGATTGTTGGTGACAAAAGATGATTTTCATTTAATATGCAATTTATCTTTACAAAAACTCAACAACAACCCATCAAAGCTGTATTAAGGGGTGCATGAACATACAAATAGTAACCTTAGGCAGTGGCATATCCAAATTCCATATATTTCTTCTTCAAATGGTTTCTTTGTCTCACTCTATACTGATAACAACCGGGCAAGAACTCATATCGTACCATTAACAACGGGCTTAAATATAGATTGTCGTAAATGCTGGACCCACTAATTTTCCCATGAAATTATTGTCAAAGTAAAGATTGGACGTATCAATATGTAGGGTTCCACTTGTGTTTCGACCAGATCTTCTACCGTAAAGTCCGTAACCTGTTTTTCTGTGCCAAATAAATATGGCCACAGTATAAACTCAGTGGAACCGTATTCAAAATGAACCGATTTTCTGGTACAGTGTTTATACTTTCATGACAAAGAAGAAAAAATAACAAAAGGAAAAACATTTAGATGTGACCGTTTATACTGCTTGATTTTGGTTGGGTCTATTTTGTATAGAGGTTTCAAAAAATTAAGATGATTTTATCTGTAAATTGTTGTTAACTTCCTTTAAGCACAAATGAGCTCTCACAGGCTTATGATCAGAACTATGTATACTATCCATCGACTCGTAAGCATGTAATGTTGCTTCGATGTTGCCGTACTTTTCGATCTTGAACAAAATCCTATCAGTCCAAGACGGTGTTCTTTCCTGACCAAATAAATATAAACATATATTAGAAGAAGTAATTCATATATGTTCGTATGCATTTCAAGAGAAGTAAAATGATCACATGGAAAAATTTACCTTGTGGCTTGTATCATAATTATTAGTTCCTACATTGTATTTGTATGTAGGCTTGAATGCTAGAGTTCCTTCACTGTATCCTTTAAATATGTTCCCTCTTTCAGCTTCTCGTAATAGTTGATCTTTGCTTGTGAGTAGCTACATGATGTCAAAAAGAAATCAAAAAAAAAAAAAAAAGTGTTAGTATAAATTACGGAAAATGAGTTATTTGTTCAAAAAAAATTAAAACACGGTTCAAATGGACGAGTAAAAAAAATTATGGATGAAATGGACAAAAAAAGATAGCAATGATGAAATTGGATTCATCCTAACTTAAACTTAAAAAATAACAAGGATGAAACTGGATGCATCCTGTGTAAATTAAAAATAAGAAAAAATATTTGAAAATTGGCAGGATTAAACTAGTTACATCCTGCCTATTTTTATAATTTTGTCCATTTAAACAGTATCAAAATCTAACTGTCCATTTCACCCAGGAAATTTTGATTTTGGTCTTTTTAACCAATTTTGTGTATAAATTAGTGAGCATAGACAATCAATGGAAATAACACTCAATCAAATGAATATTGAAAATGTTCGTACTGCATGAAGGTTTCTCTGGATGATGTTTCGGACGGGGAAAGTGTCGAGACCTTGAATTCTATAGTTGAGATCCCCCAGCCATACTGTAATTTGCGTAGGTCTAGCGTACAGGTTTTTGTTCTTGGAGAAGAGAGATTTTGAAATGCGTTGTAGTTCTGAATTTCTTTCCTCCACATTTCCTTCGTGAGCTGCACATACAATTTTCATTAACCATGTAGAAACGACTAAGTCTCGGCAAGCATTACAATTTACACCCAAAAATGATCAGTTAAAGTGTGCTTCAGTGCAAGGAAAGGAATACATAGAACTAGATGACCGCTTCCACGGTGGGAGGGCCGACCGAAGAAAAAAAGAAACCCTATTGCAATTGGAATCTAAAAGAAAATTTGTGCCTAAAGTGAAAGTATCACTTTTCTTGAAACTGGGAGAGTACATCCTTTAATTAGTTGCAAAGAAAAATTAGTTGATGAATAAACCAAAATATGGTTACATAAAGTATTATGTATCCTTTGTGCATAATTGATATACATGTATTTTCAAAATTGTGTCTAAAATGATAAATACCTCCGATTTTTTCGTAAAAATTCTAAATTTGATATTGTTGTTTGTTCTCGTTGGATATGTTTTTTTATTAGCTTTCCAACGAGATAAAATTTGTAAAATCCAAGGCACGGGTTTTTAGATATGTTATTTTAAAGTTTGGTTGTCAATTATACTTCTAAAGAAATAAGATATATAATGAATTTTAATAAAATTTGGCTCTTATATCTAGTTGCTCTTTTTTTTTGGTTTATTTACGAAAATGTCTAATATCTTACTGCCCTTCCTCTTTGATTTATTTACAAAAATATCTAATACCTTACTGCCCTTCCTCTTGGGTTTATTTACGAAAATATCTAAGGAAAAGAAGAAATTTTTTATTTAGAGGGGTAGTGAGGTCTTTTCATCATTGAACCAAATGCAATCTTTTTTGTGAAATTGGAAAAAAAAGTCATGTCCCATTTGACACAAAGTCACCATATATAGAGTCCTCCCTCGCTTCGCTCGGTCGGCCTAACTAGCCACATGGGCTTTTCTTTTTACGTTTGGGCCTTCATATTTGTGCTGAAAGACCCAGAAAGTGTGAACATATGAAATTTAGGTCAACAAATCATGTACGGTCAACGAAGTGCAGATATTAGACGGTTAAGATCATTAAGTAGAAAATTTCGAAAGTCAACTCAGCAATAATCTACTATTGGTCGGAAGCAGTTTTTAGCACTCGATCCGGTCCATTCAGCAATTAAATTAGCTGACTAATTAGTTAAATAATAAATAACCAGTACTGATTGCTAAATGGATTGTACCTGAGAGATGGCAGGAAATGAAAAGCAAGTGGATTCCTTTGAATTTTAAACTGATGGCAACAGCTCCCTTTTTGGTTCTCACTAATGTCCCTCCGAATCCTCCAACACTAAGCTTATCCACATGTACTTCTAAACCAAGGAAAGGCCGAAAGGGCACATATTAGCAACTTACAAAATTTAAGCAAGATGCTTCTGGGCATAACAAATGGATTGAAAAGTTGAATAAGCCATTAGATACTGTAACATCTCGGCTCTCCCCACAAACCAACGTGTTCAGGATGGTTTGTCCAAAAAAGAGCGGTTGGTAACTGAGAGCAATGTTTCACAAAAAAAATAAAAAATCACCTGTAATGAAGAGCTGATAATCTTTCGGGGCAAAGACATATAGCTGTAGAGATTGCATGATGGATTTCTGTACAAGGATGTGGGTTTCAGCAAGAGCTTCCTTCAAAATTCGAGTCATGTTGCATCTTGGAACTTCTTGCAAACCAAGTACAATTAAATCCAATTTCCTATCTCCATCACTCCCCATTAATAGTTTCGCTAAATCTTGCACAGAAGAGGCCTAGCTAATACATAAATTCAAAAGGAAGAAAATCCAGTTATTTTAAAGATGGCAAGAGTAACAAGATCTTGAAGTCTGACAATGACAGACTCATATATATACCTTGCCGTTCATATTCCAAGTAAAAATGGACATGCAGAGAACGGATGAACCAGCAGTACTTGTACTGGATAAATTGCAATACTCCTCCATATCAACTGTTGTTATTCCTTCATGACTACGAACATGGTCAATATTGGTTTCATGATTATCGACAGTATCCATGACTTCGTTGCTGCCACTGCGCAACCTCTGCTGCCGCTTCTGTTTGGATTTTCTTCTACCAAAAAGCAAAAAAAACCAAACGATTCAATAAAATGAAAGCATATAATGGCAAGACGAATATCAAGATATGTTACGCATACCTTGTACAGAAAGAATGAAGAATTCTGATGAACTTTCTCATTTCCATGCGCGTACGTAACTGTATAGCTCTTAATTCCTTAAGTTGGAGATAAAATATGGATCTCTAGCCAAGCAAAACTACAAGTCCTCGGAAAAAGAAGATAAGATATATAGAGAGGAAAACTCAAGCTTGAGATAATGAAACTGGTAGCAATTAATGGATGAAAAGTCAAATACTCTTACTTTCTTTCTCATTATTACACACTCATTCCAAATTACACACACATAAACACATGTATATTTGATTTAATTTTCAGGATATTAATATTTCGTTTCCTTGTTAGGTGAATCTATTGACGATTCCTACAAAGAGCATTGCTTGAAAATGACCAATTCTATAAGTTTTTGTTCAATTGGTTATAATCCTGTTCAATAAACGAATTATTCAAAATAGATCGGCTTGGTTCAGCTACATCATTTCACAAAGTCACCGTGGATTGGTACAGAATCAACTAGTGGTATGGGAAGCGTGGTCCCTGACCCTATCGACTAGCCATTCAAATTCTAGCTTATTTAGCATTCTAGCTTAAATTTATTTAAGACACTTGATTAAAAGAAGAACAACGTGTTGTGCACCTGGAACAGAGGCTAGATGAAGAACAGGTCATGTACTCAAGTTAATTACATCTCATTTTAGTGAGATGACTTGCTAATTGGAACAGGAAATTAACCGGAAAATTCAACTTTTGGAGCTGGAGAGTCCCAATTATGTTCTTCCAGTTGACGTGATATGTTTTCTAAAAAGTTAGAACTGCTGGTTGGCATCTTGTGTTCGAATATCTGAATTAGAAAGATCTAGCTAGTTGATAATTTCACGTATTTAAGACAAGGAAAATTAAAGGCAAGTCTTGGAGGTTTCTGGATTGGGACTACCTTCATCATCCTGTCCAATAGATCTCGAACGCGTTGCATATTATTCGTCTTCTACTTGTGAATAATACATTTTCGTCTGCTACCTGTATATACATTGCTGCTTGACTGCGTTTAATTTTCTTGTTCATGGTCAAGGTTCAAACACCGACTCCAAATCAAAACGGATGTCGTGTCGATGTAAACATGCCAATATGCTATCATCTGCTAGTCACGAGATATAATCAGCTGGTGACGATTTCTATGATGTAATTGTACAAGGCATCATAGATTCATGAATCCGTACATATAGTTAAGTTGTCTTTTTCTCGTTCCTTGTCTAAACATGATTTAGGTTCGTAACCAGCCTGCAACGTTTAGTAGTACCATGAGAATCATGATGTGGTTTCTGTTGGGGTTCAGAGCCATCTACATGCTAATACTGTGGAAACAAAATAGCCAACAAGAAATACTTGATCTCTCGGATTGCTCCATGAACCTCACTACGATCTAGGATAAGAAGAAGAGAAAGAGAACCACACAGATGCAAGCCATAAACAAAAGCAACAAGAAGTAAAGTACTCACAGATTTAACGTGGTTCAACAATATACACGATGTGTGAATATTGTCTACATCCACCAAACGGATACGACCTCTTTCTTTATTATAGAACCAATTGAGAATTACATAAGAATTGAATAATCAATTATCGACTCACCACAATGTGACCGAACAACTCCCACAAACGCCCTATAAATCCAAAGTAGTGTCTTCACCCATATGAGATAATATTTACCGTATTATCTACCACAACGAGATGATCTTCTCTGCACACCCCGACATAGATTACCATGGACGCCTTCAGCTCAACACCAATAATCTAATCCAGCACCACCAAGATGATCTTCTCCTTAACAAGATGTCTTACCAACATCTCCACACGAATACTCCATAACGACATATCTTCCAACATCGATAAGTATCCCATAAGCACCATAATGATGTACTCCTTACACCATTGATGATCTCTCACATCCACCCCAAGAGGTGGGATGAATTCCTCACATCTCTAATAAGAATTTTCTTGAGAACTCATCGCAAAAACTCATAGCCTATGCCTCCTTATATAGTAGACATATTACTTATCCTATAAGTTTAGGGTTTCCTAACTTAGCTATTAAGTTCCTAAACTTTAGGATCAATTAAACCATTAACACTAATCCTATCACCGACTGAATATGGTTTGCGTTATGCCAAACCCAAAATCAGCCGGGCATAATAAGTTTGAGTTTAACTTAAACTCAAATTCATCACCGACCAATCAAGTTTGAGTTATCTCAAACTCCTCACCGACCTTTAGAACTAGCCCCACAATTCTCCACCTCGGATCATGCATTCATGCATGAGACGATCAACTTGTTATCCCTCCATCTTCTGAACATCGATTGCACCATCACTGGTTGCCTACATATCCTCAATAGGAATCAAACTGAAATGTAGTTCACCTGAATTGTTCCGTAGAACCTCCACCAGAAGAGAGCAAACCAAATTTGAACGTCACCAATTCAAACTTAACAATCCAACCTATCGGTGATTGTACAAATCTCCACCTCAGCGAAAAACTTCTTAAGACCATCTCATCAACCATCGTCATATGATCACCCGTTATGCAACATCTTGAGAAAATACACCTTACTCCTTTATGTTCATAACTTCACATTGATTGGCATCATTATAGGTGTGTTGCATGCCAACTCAATCACATCATACACGATCGTTGTCCATATGCTACCTTCGAACTTAGTTACAGTCATTATGCGCCATTGAGCCTTTACACCTTCGAACTTGTTCCATACTATGAACACAACTTCGTTTTGGTCTTCCTTGCTCCACCTGAGTTAATATTCCACTTCACTTAAGACATTAACTCCAAGTTGCGCACCACATCCATTAGGGTTGACATCCATAACTAATCGATCACCAATCGGGAAACTGCCATAGTAGCCTCCATGCGTCTGACTAAGCATTACCTTACCAGAACCATATTCTGCATCTTCATTTCTAAACTCCAACCTAGTTAATTGCTTCTTCAAACAACTAATCACACACTTGCTCCTTTCCACGATCATGTCCACGAAAGCGAGTTAACGAGATACCTTGTGTTAGTTTATAATAAACCATCCTCCATGTTAGCTTCCAAGAAACTAACCATCTTGTATGTACCAAAGTATATCGAGCATGACTTTAATTGCGCACCAAATACAATCAATCTATAAACCATTTCCATTGCGTGCCAATCTCGAGCTCATCTCTATGAATCTTGCTTTATGAGCCTATCTCCGATTGGATCATGATTCTACGACCATATATCGCAAATTGAGTTCTACTCATCCATGAAAGCTCATCATATCTTTGACCAATGCATACATACAACAAACGTGATCATCTTCACACTGTCATCGATAGCTGACACACCAATCTTCTATACCACTTCAGCAACCTCAACGGGCTTTGACAACAATGTCCTTTATACGGGCTTTAACATAATTGTCAAGATAGTCTTTTATCAATTTCTTAGCAAGCATGTAGTTTCGACTTCATGACAAATCAAACCACAACATAATCGGACTCGGATAGCACTGTGACTAACTTCGAAGAATTCACTATTACCCTCGTAACAATGCATAAAGTCACACATTTTGTGTTGTGCATATCCTTTCCCCAATCTTGCTCCAAAACGTATACCAACGTTTGAAATATGATAATCCGTCATTCACACAAAGACCCAATCACACCCAGCCATAATCTGAAACCTTTGGTAACTTCCTCAAGCTTCAAGAAATTCAAGACGTTGTTTTGTTTATCTTCTCATGCTATATAGAGAAAATTACTTGACGAAAACTATATCATTGTTGAACCAAAAAAATTTCAATAAAAAATCTTTACCTTCATCTCTACAGGATCTGTCACTATTGAAATCAATTTCAATAACTGTAGCAGACTAGCAAGCCTCCAAATATTATCATTGGTATAACATAGCTCTCTCCAACAGAAAATATCACGCCGATCTTCAGGAAATAAAATAGCCAATGGATAATAAAGGTTGACGGAAAAACACGCCGAAATTGTATCCCTACTCAAATTCATGCACCATGTTTTCTCCTAAATAGTATGCGCTAGCCTCCATAGACACACTACCACATATATTCTGTAGTATTGTATCTTTATTCTTTAAACTCTTGAAGTGTCCAAGAGATACCTTTTTAATTCCTCACAATGGGTCTTTACCAAAATAGGAACGTATCCGCAACACAAATAGACCAAACTGTTTCTTCAAACGGTCTTTCACTTCAACCAGATTTGATTGACTTCAAATGGTGTACAACCAAAAACAACTCTTTGACTGAACGTCATCGACAAGAATCAAAAGATCACAAACTATATAGCTTCTCCATCGGAAACAGTACGAGAGAAACTCCAAAAACATTATTCTTCAATGACACAATGTCAAACTCAACACAGACAAACAAACCCTACTAACTGTGTCAACAAATTTCTTCTTATACAATAATAAGAATCCATATCTCCACCACAACTAATATCACATCTCATCCAATGATCAAGTCTTGCAACTATTTGTAGCCACGTGCTTCAAATACTAAGACTGAATAACAAACTCTTCACTTATGGAACATATCAAACCCTGGCCAACGATCAATACTTCCAAAACGAAACCTACGACGAGATGTCTCAAAATCCTTATTGTAATAAACAAATAAGGCAGAATGAGTATGAATTCATCTTCACATTCTTCATCTTCAGGTTAAAGATAACTCAGCAACATGATCCAACTGATGGCGATTGATAACCATAATTATTGTTTCCCATGTTTTGGAACAATAATAAGACTTTGACATGCTTATATTTCATCTTTACTTCCACAAACATACAAAACAATATTTGTATCCCAACTACTATATTCTTTCCTTCTTGTGTCTTGCCAAGCAAACACTAATTAATTGAAAACCAATCTACGCAGATATTTCAAACAGTTCACAAGAATATGGTACGAAGTATAGAGAATAAATAAACTTACTTGAAGCCATGCATATGGTTTACGCTCCAATAAGTATCAATGTCAAATCTCCAATGTAGAGCACCATAAACATCAAGACCATACATCTTGACCATACCAAATGCAGATCACCTGATATAATCCCATTCCTTTAGAAGTACGCTTTACTTTCCTTTGTTACCGAAACTAATGAAATCAAATCCTACACATACTTGACAACATCAAACTCTGCATCTTCGGAAGCTATAACATCAAATCCTCACATACTTGATGAAACTAAATCCTTTGTCTTGGAAATTTTCTACCACTGGAAAACTCAAAACTTCTCTCTTCAAATCTTCTATCCAACCTAGGGCTCTGATACCAATTGTTGGGGTTCAGAGCCATCTACATGCTAATACTGCGGAAATAAAATAGCCAACAAGAAATACTTGATCTCTCGGATTGCTCCATGAACCTCACTATGATCTAGGATAAGAAAAAGAGAAAGATAACCACACAGATGCAAGCCATAAACAAAAGCAACAAGAACTAAAGTACTCACAGATTTAACGTGGTTCAACAATATACAAGATGTGTGAATATTGTCTACATCCACCAAACGTCTACGACCTCTTTCTTTATTATAGAACCAATTGAGAATTACATAAGAATTGAATAATCAATTATCGAATCACCACAATGTGACCGAACAACTCCCACAAATGCCCTATAAATCCAAAGCAGTGTCTTCACCCATATGAGATAATATTTACCGTATTATCTACCACAACAAGATGATCTTGTCTGCACACCCCGACATAGATTACCATGGACGCCTTTAGCTCAACACCAATAATCTAATCCAGCACCACCAAGATGATCTTCTCCTTAACAAGATGTCTTACCAACATCTCCACACGAATACTCCATAAAGACATATCTTCCAACATCGATTAGTATCCCATAAGCACCATAATGATGTACTCCTTACACCATTGATGATCTCTCACATCCACCCCAAGAGGTGGGATGAATTCCTCACATCTCTAATAATAATTTTCTTGAGAACTCATCGCAAAAACTCATAGCCTATGCCTCCTTATATAGTAGACATATTACTTATCCTATAAGTTTAGGGTTTCCTAACTTAGCTATTAAGTTCCTAAATTTAGGATCAATTAAACCATTAAGACTAATACTATCACCGACTGAATATGGTTTGCGTTATGCCAAACCCAAAATCAGACGGGCATAATAAGTTTGAGTTTAACTTAAACTCAAATTCATCACCGACCAATCAAGTTTGAGTTATCTCAAACTCCTCACCGACCTTTAGAACTGGACCCATAGTTTCTTCTTAAGATATTCCAAAAGGCATGTAGGCTAAATATGGAGTCTGATAACCCAAAGCATTAAATTAAACGCCAACTTAATTAAGACATTAAAACAAAAACTGTTGGGAAAATTGGCACCCCGATCGCAGCGGAATCACAGGATCACAAAGGGCAATTGGTGATTTAAACCAAACATGGGAGAAATAATAAGAGAGACGGAAGATAAACAAGCACACAAGCACACAACACAAGATATGCGTGGTTCACCTTTACAGGCTACGTCCACGGCCAACACCACCAGAAAAACTTCCATTAATCAAAGACCATTACATGCTCTTTCCGCAACCCAAGACAAGACCCAATGAGTTAACAAGACATACCCGAGAACACCATTAGAGAAACCATAGAAATCAACTCACTAAAATTCGCCAAACCAGCCTCGTGTCTCCTCTTCTACACCGTTTTCATAGCTTTTTCTTTTTTTGACACAATCCGCGGGCTCAAGGCCCAAAAGAAAGAAACAGAGCAACAAAACAAAAACAAAGAAAGAGAAAACACAAACTAGCTACTCTTCTTATTCACCCTCTGATACACTTTTTGTATCTTATCTGCCGCCAAGATCTCTCTAAAATCCACAGTGAACTCTTCATGACGAATTTTTATCCAAGGAGTACCCAAATGTAGACCATCTAAATAATCAGCAGCACGATTGGCTTCTTTATAACAAAAAGTAACTCTCCACCTAGCAAATTTCTTCTTCAAAACCATAATTCTTCTCCAAAGTTGGATAACAGTCCATGGAGGCTCATGCTTTGTACTAGTAAGCAGATTATAGGTATCCATGGAGTCGATATAGAGATGAATATTCAATTTATGATTCTGCAAGGCCAGAGTTAAACCAAGTTCAACACCCTATAATTCATGGGAAAGAACAGACCTTACAGGCCCTACTCCACTAGCAACCCCAATCATTACAACTACATGATACCTAATTATGGCACTAAAGCCTCCAGATATGTCAGTTTTTGACCCATCAGTATCAATCATCACTTCATCATTCTGAGGGTATAACCAAGTGAAGTAAATAATCTCAGGGAGAGCAAAAGTATAGTCTATATTCCATCTTCTCATGAAATATCTAGCATGTAATGTATCCATCTTCTTATACTTCTTGACTAGCATTTTAAACCTCACATCTTGTATGATAAGTAAACTGACTTGGTCTTGAGAGCCATTTTGAGCTCTAAATATTCTATTATTACGCTCTTTCCAAATATGATATATGAAGTTGTTTAACACCAGTCTCTTAATCATTGCAACACTGCTAGAGCCTTTAAAAGCTTGAATACACCAGTTGATTTCTTCATCCCAAGAATTCTCAAAACTCTTAATAATACCCATTTTAAGGAGAAGACCCCTCCAAATAACAACAGAGAACTGGCACTCATGAAATAAGTGATTTTCATTTTCCTCAGCATAACTGCATAGAATACAAGAAGGATCTGAATTAGTTCCCCATTTACATAACCTACTTCTAGTTTTCAGTCTTTTTAAAAGAGCTAACCAAGTTATGAAAGAGTATCTTGGAATGTGATTTTTAAACCAAACTAGGTGTTTCCATATAGGACTAAGCAGATGATCAATTAAAGCATTATAAGTAGCCTTCATAGAGAAATTACCTGTAGTACTAAATTTCCAAAAAATTTGGTCATGTTCAGCAATGTTGAACTCAGTTAATGAAATAGCCTTCACAACTTCTTGAGTTTCCTCCTCCATAAAGTCTTGAAAATCCCAACCTGCTGGTGAGATGAAATCTGCAAATTTTGAAGTATCAGTAGCACCAATAGATTCCAGAATATTTGGTTCCACCCAATCAACTAGAGTTCCTTTTGAATGTCAGTTCTCTCATGTAAAAAGTTGGTGTAATCTCCATTACCTAGAAGAACTCCTATATGTTTCTTATAAAGCTCTCTATGATCTAATATTATTCTCCAAAACCAAGATGAATCTTGAGGAATCTTTATAGACAAGAAGTCATTATCTTTAATGAGGTTGCTTTTAACCCAGGAAGTCCATATGGTGTCTTTACCAAAAACTAAGTCCCAGATATGTCTGACATTTGATGCAACATTAGTATACTCAAGATCTTTAATACCCAATCCTCCTTCTTCATAAGAATGGCAAGCAAAGCTCCATTTAATAGGATTGTATCATTTCTTTAGAGCAGGGCCAGCCCATAAAAATCTCTTGAATTTGGTATTCAACTCCTTTATAACTCTTTTTGGCAGAACAAAACAAGAGAACCAGAAGAACAACATTCCACAAAGAACTGCTTTTATTAGTAAATCTCTACCAGGGTAAGCCAAGAATAAGGACTTCCAAGAATGAATCCTCTCATCAACTCTTTCAAGCATGGGAAGACAATCTTCATAAAAGGGGAACACCTAAATATTTAGCAGGCAATTCTCCTACCGTGCAGTATAGAATCTGAATAATTTGGTGATGTATAGTATCATCCACAGCAGAGCAGAATAAAGAAGTTTTCTGATTATTTATTTCTAACCCTGAATAGGTACTAAAATCATCAAGAGCAACTTTTAGACTATTGGAAGCAGCAGTAGTACCTTTAAAGAAAATCAACACATCATCAGCAAAGCATAAGTGAGTTAGGCTAGTTAACTTACATCTTGGGTGAAAACCAAACTTATGAATTTGAACTTGCTTAAGCAGAGTAGCACTCAACATCTCCATTGCCAGCACAAAAAAGTATGGATAAATGGGGAATCCTTGTCTTAAACCTCTTGTAGCTCCAAAAAATCCAAAAAGAGAACCATTTATAAGTATAGAGAATTTTGCTGATTGAATACATAGCGCAATCCAATTAATAAAAATTGTAGGGAAACCTAGTTGTTGAAGCATAAAGAAAATAACCTTCCATTTAACAGTGTCATAAACCTTCATGATATCAATTTTGAGAGCACATCTTGGGGTACCTTTAAATCTGTGATAATTCCTCACTAATTCATGAGCCACCATAATGTTATCTTGAATAGATCTTCCAGAAATGAAAGCAGATTGATTCATGCTAATTAGACCTCCTAGAATTTTCCAGATAAAATCTTAGTTATATACTTATAAGTGACATTACAACAAGAAATAGGTCTATAATCTAAAACAGTAGAAGGATTTTTCTTCTTAGCAATCAAGGTAATAAAAGTACTATTCACTTCTCTTAAGAACTTTGACTTATGGATTTTTTTTTGAGTAGAAGCAACAAAGTCATCTCCCACCAAAGACCAACAAGATTTCAAGAAGTGGCTAGTGAAGCCATCTGGCCCAAGAGCCTTACTAGAACCAATAGAGTACAATGCCTCCACTACTTCTTCTCTTGTGACTAGTTTAATCAAATCATCCACATCATATCTTGTTGAATACATGCATTAATGCTAAAATTGAATATAGGTTGTGTGGAGCCTTCTTCAGGTAAATCACTACCAAATAAATCAGAATAAAAAGAAATACATTCTTTAGAAATCTCCTCATCTTCAACCAACTTAACATTCTCTTTGTCATGTAAGGATAAAATATTGTTCCTAGATTTTCTCTCTTTAAGGGAATTATGAAAAAATGAAGTATTTGAGTCTCCCAAATATAACCATTTAATTCTAGATTGTTGTTTAGCAGTTGCTTCTTCATACTTAGCCATTTTAACATATTCTGCAGCATAATCTCTTTCTCTACTTGCCAATTCATGATCAAGAGGATGAGATTGAAGAAGGAGTTGAGCAGACTCCATTTTACCTTTAGCTTGTAGCACTTGCTCATACATATGCTTAAACCTTAATTTTTTCCATTGAATAATATCATGTTTAACTCTTTTCATTTTATTAACAAGTTTAATCATAGGGTTACCTTTAACATCAATATTCCAAGCTTTCCTTACAACTTCTATGAAATCTTTTCTTCAGAAAGAAAATTATAGAATCTAAATGGGGGAGGGCCATGTTTCCGATTCTCAACAACAGTAACAATACTAGGAGAATGATCTGATATACCTGGAAGAAGAAACTCTGCTTTTGATATTTGAAATTGAAGAATCCACTCCATGTTTACCATAACTTTGTCCACCTTTGATCTGATAATAGTTCCATCCTGATGGCAGTTAGTCCAAGTGTAGAAACAACCTGAGTACTTTAGATCCATAATCTTAGCTTGTTGAACACAATTTGAGAAATCATGATAGTGAGAAGGAAGAACAGGAGCACCCCCCCCCCCCCACCACCACCACCACACACACACTTTGTCAGAAGGATATATCATAGAATTAAAATCACCCATTAAAGACCAATGTTTAGTATTAAAAGAAGCAAATTAATAATAGAATCCCAGAGAGAAGATCTTGTAACATAATAATTTTCTCCATAAACAATGGTAGCCACAAAGGTTATCATAGAAGAAAAGGAAATATCTAGGAAAATAGCTTGTGAAGAAGTACTCAAAACAGAAACTTGGACCTCTTTTGGATCCCAATCTATCCAAATTCTGCCAAAACAATCAATACTATCATTATCTAAAAAGCTCAAAGAAGGATTAATGTTGTTTCTTATTCTAGTTTTATTTTCAATTAAACCAATCAAGGAAAGATTATTCATTCTAATTAAATTTTTGACTTCCAACTGTTTCAGAGGGTCATTTAGCCCTCTGATGTTCCAACATCCCATGTTGAAATTCATTTTAGTTTTGGCAGATAAATAATACCTCTAGCAGACCTCTTCAAGTCTGCAACCTTGGGAAATAAATTAATTGCTGGTGGTAGTAAACCCCCCCTCTTCTGAAAATGATCTCTTGAGTTGGAACTTGTGGCTGCAGATTCTTTGGATTTTAGCCGTGCTGCTTGTATCAGAGCTTGGAAATTTTCTTTATTATGCTCAGCTGGTGATTCAAGATGATTATCCATACATTTGTCCAGAATGTATAAAGGATTGGAGGTAATAACTTCATTCACATTTAAATCTGGTCTGACACTAATCTCCTATAGGACTGTAGTAATAGCTTGGTCTGAAACCATATGATCAGTATCCATTGCTATGTGTGAATCTTCTATATCAGTGATTTCAGTAACCATGTCATTATTCTGTACCCCGGTTTTAGATTTTAAAAACCACCCTTCCTGATCCATAGTTGTATTACTCTTCTTCTGCACCCATCTTTGTACTACTTTTGGTGAAGACTTAACCTGCTTAGGACAGTTTAATGATCCATGACCAAAAACTGCACATTCATTGCATTTAGGAGGTTTCCAAGAATATTCCACTTTAATTTCAACTTTATCCTTTCCTCCTAAAGTAAAGATGAAGGAATCAGGAAATTCACAGTTGATATCTACTTCAACACATATTCTGGCGTAGCTCATTCTAGTCTTATTCAAAGTTGGAGTATCCATCATCAGAGGTTTTCCTAAAAAGCTAGCAATCATACTCAGTCCCTTCTTATTCCACATAAACAATGGAACATTCCTAAAATTCATCCACACTGGGATTGATTTCAATTCTGCAATTTCTTGTTCAACAGTTCTTGACCAAGGTTTAATAATGAAAAATATGTTAGATATAAACATAGAACCCATCTCTAAGGCACGAACCATATCTTCAGGACAATGGAACTCAAAGATAAACATACTCTCACCATGGATAGTCATTTGGATGTTACCTTTAGGCTTCCAGGTTCGATTAACAGCATTACGAACCCAATTGAAAGGTAAACGTCATCCCACCAAAGCTCCGATGACTTTGTCTTCACACAATCGAATGTCTTCATCAAAAATTTCATAAGGAATATCCATAGCTTTCTTACCATCAAACACAGGGTACGAGTAAAACTCCATATTAGCAGATATTGCCGACTCCTTTTGTCTATCAAACAAAGAAGACCATGCAGATCTAGAAACAATTGGACCAGTAGGAGGAGCATTTTCAAACCCAGGAGGAAGAACATGATCTGAAATTAAAGTATTCCCAACCCCAACACTTTCTTTAGATCCCTCCAAGCAAGTATCCTTTATATGTAAGGAGCAAACCACTAGATGAATCGAAGACGGAGAAGATATTGCATCTCTCCAGAGGAGATGCATCGACGAGACGATAAAACCCTGACTGAAAATCACTCTCCAAATCGCCTTTGACTTTGGCCGTCTAATTTTGACTTTTCAACTATGTGAAGTGTGTTGCTAATATTTTGACTTTGACGATAAAACCCTAACTGAAAATTGCTCTCCAAGTCTTCATAATTGCTACTAACAGAGGAGAAACATGGAAACTAGAAACTTGGTTTAGGGCAAAGCCCTAAACCCGACACACTAGAATACCAAAATCCTCTCTCTACAAGTTTTTCACTAACACCGATATTGACCTTCACGGTAGCACTTGATCCTCTCTAACAAAGAGACCAAAAACCTAAGCACAAGGTTTTACCACTCTTCTAGGTTGGATTTACACCTACTCTACAATTCTAGCACTATATATAGAGAACACAAACTTAGCCCTTAAGAAATCTTAGCTTTAGGAACAAGCTATTTTTTCTAATTTGGCTATTAAGTTAATTCCTAAACTTTAGGAACAAGTTGGCATCAATACAGTTTGACCAAAACTCAAACTTATAATCACCGAAAAATACCACAATTCTCCACCTCGGATCATGCTTTCAAGCATGAGACGATCACAGGAAAATCACCTTCGTCTTCCACCAAAGTTATTCACCATCTCTATATGCCCGTAGAATTACTTTTGAAGCTCAAACCCGAAGTTCCATCTTCACAGAACCATCTCTTCGATCAAAAACACCAAGATGTTAATAAAAGTCTTCAAATCACCTTCTTCATGAAGAACACTTATGAAACTGGCCACGTCTCACAAAAAACCATGAAAATCTTCTACCACCATCAACGAATCCTTGCACAGACTCCACCATTGATCACCAAGAGAACCATCCAGAAGAATCACCGCTAGCTCTACCTAACCAGTAAGCTAACTGCATATTGAACTCTAATCCAAAAAGGAAGAATTAACTTCAATATCATACTCCAGCACATGTCATGATTACCGTGTATCTGAAACAAACCATCAGACATCTCCACTATGATTAACATGCTTAATCCTTTGAGCGATTCCCAAATCCATCACCCATCTGACATACTTTTTTACCACCATCACACCCAACTTACTCACTCAGAATATATATCGTGTGAATGCCCATATTACCGTGGTACATGCTTCCGAGATCGGAAACATTCTTGATATTACGTGCAAGACATCAATAATACTTTAACATAGACTAAAGAAAATAAATATATAACATCTCGTGCATAACTTCGAAGCGTTGCTGGACTTGCTTCTACATGAGACTTCACATCCTCATCCTTTCTTCAAACTTTGTAACCCATACTTTATAGTGTATGATTATTAACACTCTTCAAGAAGTATATATGTATTCCACATCATTCGACCTTATTCTGCATCCTATACTACATCATAAAACCAGAACAAATAACATAAACTTCTACGAAGTTGAACCTCCGATTTGTAAATCACATCACAAATCCGTCTTTGTGTAAGCACCAGTTGAAACATTATCTTCAAAATATATTTCTCCACCCGAACAATAAACCATCGTTCAATTCCAGGGTCAATCACACCATCTCATCCTTGCTCTGATACCAATTGTTGGGAAAATTGGCACCTCGAGCTCAGCGGAATCACAGGATCACAAAGGGCAATTGGTGATTTAAACCAAACATGGGAGAAATAATAAGAGAGACAGAAGATAAACAAGCACACAACCACACAACACAAGATATACGTGGTTCACCTTTACAGGCTACGTCCACGGCCAACACCACCAGAAAAACTTCCATTAATCAAAGACCATTACATGCTCTTTCCGCAACCCAAGACAAGACCCAAAGAGTTAACAAGACATACCCGAGAACACCATTAGAGAAACCATAGAAATCAACTCTCTAACATTCGCCAAACCAGCCTCGTGTCTTCTCTTCTACACCGTCTTCATAGCTGCTACTAACAGAGGAGAAACATGGAAACTAGAAACTTGGTTTAGGGAAAATACCTAAACCCGACACACTAGAACACCAAAATCCTCTCTCTACAAGTTTTTCTCTAACACCGATATTGACCTTCACGGTAGCACTCGATCCTCTCTAACAAAGAGACCAAAAACCTAAGCACAAGGTTTTACCACTCTTGTAGGTTGGATTTACACCTACTCTACAATTCTAGCACTATATATAGAGAACACAAACTTAACCATTAAGAAACCTTAGCTTTAGGAACAAGCTTTTTTTCCTAAGTTAATTCCTAAACTTTAGGAACAAGTTGGCATCAATACAGTTTGACCAAAACTCAAACTTATAATCACCGAAAAATACCACAAAAACATACTGGGAAAACCACTCCCCCGGTGTGTGGCAGGGGGTTCATTCCCGTGTTCCACTAGAACGCTCCTATCCACACTCATTTTCACTGATTATCTTCTACTGGAGCTCGACATTTCAGTGGAAAGGCAAGCAAGCGACAGAGGATTTTGCATTGGTGAAGGTGTAGGCTACTCGACTAGAGTTGGCAGCCTTCCACTTCAATTTGGCAGTAGTGTCTCCAGAGTTCATAGAAAAACATTTAAGACACCTGGGGCTGCAACGGTGAAAAGGCCAAGTTAGTTACATCTCAATTTTAGTAGGATGACAGACTTGCTAATTTAGACAGGAAACCATTAAATCCAACTTCTGGAGCAGAAGGGCTCATTGTCCACGTGGTTTTACAGTTTAGTGGGTAGTACGTTCGGTTGGTACTTACTTGTACATGAATTAGAAAGATCTTGAAGCTCATAATTCAGTATTTATGAATGAAAAGGCAACTGTTGGAGGGTTGTGTGTTGAGATTACCTTCATTATCCTCTCCACTAGATCTTGAACACATGGTATGTTGTTTGCCCTCTGCTTGTACACTGATTTCTACTTCCAGATGTATACAGATTGCTACTAGGACTGCAAGCATTTTCTTCTTCATGGTCAAGGTTCAGAGTTCAAACATCGACCCCAATCTAAATATGCAATAATCAGCCGCTGACGAGTCGTCTAACTCATCATAAAGGTAATGCGCTCAGTTGAAACACATTGATTTAGCTTTGTAATGACAGACGATGAAGCAACGAAATCCCACACCATTAGTCCACACAATTACACAATTACACAATACATATTTATATATATCCAAGCAGTTCTGTTGTTTTACATTCAAAGAAACTACTTGGAAAAACTGTTACAAACTCTCTCTCTTTGTTTTTCACAAATTTGGATCTCCCAAGCAAACTCTTAATCGCTGATATAAGAATGCACTTTTACAACATTATCAATGGCTACTGTCGCTATTGTCAGTAGACTCGTTACTGATGTGTAATGAGTTCATGTTCTACAAGCTTGCTAAATTGATGGCATAGTCGACGAGGCCTCACCTACCTGCGGTAGATCTTCTTCCTGCTGTTCCACGTAAGACCTTAGGAAAGTTCTTCTCCACCAGACTTCAAAGGCTTTTTGAAGATTTGGACAGTTATCACCGGCCTTCAAGAAACATCCTAACCATGCCATCAAAATACTTTGTTGATCTTCTAGCGGAAGTGTTAGTATTGTCCTCCCAATACCTTCTTCCACCACTTTACGATCAAATGATCTACAGCTATGTTGTAACCAAAAGTAGTCATCGATCAATGGCTGAAACCATGTCTGTAACAATAGCTGCCGTGTGTCTTTTGATGGAAGCATTTCCCCCTTTCCTATACCAACAAACAGTCGCGCTGTTATGCAGCCAATGAGATGGCGAGATACTGTTGGTAACTTTGAATGAAGGGTTGCCAGTTCTACTTGGGTAGCCCACATCAGTGCAAACTCTTCTGCCGCTTGCCTATCAGCCAAAATGTCAAGCAACCATAGAAGGTTATCGGCTTCTAGAGATATCTGCTTCGCCACTGGACCTTTGCTTTCCATGGATGTATCAACAAAACCTGGTTCTGCAGCTTGCTTAAATAGATTCAGCAGTGAATTTAAGCAGCTTTGACATGAGTTGTATATATTTTTGTTGCAAATTTCTGCGGAATTCACATCACTAAGAAGATTGTTGTTTTCTCTTAGAAGTCTCAAGACTAAGGTTTTCATCTCACGTCGACCTTTCTCTTCATTGCTTTTAAGAACCAGCTCCATTATGTGGGTAAGTGTGTCGTTAGGGGGACGTGATGCATCAGAGGCTACTCGCTTTAACACTGGATTCACTCTCAAATTATCACTTTTGAGATGTCTGACTGAAGAAACCACTTTTTCTTCTTCCTCTTCTCCAACCCAGGGGACAGCCTCCAAATACTCTAAACATGAATGAATGCATGTCTGGAAACCAAGCAATTCAGCAACCTGCAAGTCATTGCAACTAATGTAAGGGGAAGTCGAAGGAATTCACTTGGTGTTGAAACTTGTCAAGAGGGTGATCCTGTCAAGAGTCTTAAAACTTGTTTCCACATGCTTTTGAAATAAATGTATAGATTACATAAATGTGGTTAATACTAAAACATTGGCCAGAGATCCATCTACTAATACAAAACTTGGTCTGATAGAGCACCTAGTTTTATAGTTAATCAATTACTAGAGGACTGAATAAATGCAGCAGTTGCCTTTTAACTAAAATTTCTCTCTGTATCGGAAAAACCAAAGGCCATAGACCCATCTACTAGAAACTTACATAACTCAGCAAATAAAGCAAAATAGAACAGTGTTTGAATGAAGATAGCTATTAACTGGTTTTAAAAGGAAACTCCGCTATAGGTTGGAAAACAAATGGTTTGTCCTTGGTTGCAGAAGTACATTTCAGATCTATAAATATCATATTGCATTGTCCTAATACATTCTAAACCAGCACATAGCAATTACGGTAACAATCCTAACTTGTATAAACTACCAGAATCAACTTTGGCATAAAAAAGGAAGGATAAATAGAATTGTCAGGCTCATGACTTAATAAATACAGAAAAATAAGGAAAGAAAACAATGATGGTCCTAAAAATACCTTGAGGAGGCGTAATACTCGCGCAACATTTTGCTTGATCAGGCGCTGCTTCATTTCTTTGCAATACATCAATCCAACAGTCTCTACATAAATCTCAACATCATCACAGTCACCAATTTCAAGACAAGATAAAGGAGACTGATTCCGCGAGAGTTGTTCTGCAAAGAAACTGCTACTTTCCACAAGCACACTCCTATGTACACTCATCTTTACAGAGAATCCCTGCTTCCCAAACAAAACAACCTTCAAATCACTTGTTCCAGGATCACCAAACTCAATAGCAACTTTTCGCCGTGAATTATCATTGTTGGGTTTCGCTGGTCTCTCGACAACCATAGTTGTATTCAGACTGACAGCATCAGAGCTTAAAGCTTTTTGGTCGTCGGAAAGAACCCTTGCTCTAGACGGTGTCGGAGCTGTTCTTTTATCATTTTGCGGGCTTTGCTTCTTCGGAGTAGAAGTATTCTGTGGTGATGCTGGAGGTTTGGGTTTGTTTTGAAGATTATGAGATTTGAGGGTCTTTTGAAATATAACAGGAGATGGACAACACCAAAACCCTTCTGGGGTTACAGCAATAGGAACACTTCTGATCTTAGCATGTCCTTGCTCCACTTTTGGAACTCTAAATTCAGCCATTATCTAATTTGATAATATACCAATCAAGAAGAAATTTTTTACTTCAATCTATAAAATTACTTCAAAAATTCTTAACACCTGGGAAATAGATCTATAACTGAACTACAAACCAAATACTCAGAACATAAGCAAGAGTGGAGACATTTAAGTGTTTCTCTAGCAAACTAAAACATCTGTATGTCATGAATACAACAACAATGTTGATTAACACGCCATCAAACCAATGATTCTCTCTTATTTTCCTTCATTCTTCACTTAAAAATTGGGTTTTACAGAAGAAAGTCCCCAAATGAATCAGAAACTGAAACAAACCCAGACTTTGAAATACTACACAACAGTGCAAATGGATCTTTTAAATACTACTCAGAAAAAAATTACTTACTTGCTTCAAAATGAAACTTCTGAATCATGATTGAAAACCCATTTCTCATTTTTTGCACATGAAGCTGTACTAATGATTTAGTGAGCTAAGCTGATAAGTATCAAGGGAACCAAGAATCAAGATTAGAACAAGAATGAAATGATGAATGCCTCTCTCTCTCTCTATTTGAGTAAAAATCTCATGTACAGAGAAAAAATGGTCCAAGGAAGAAGGTTTTTATTTTCTTTTTTGCTTTAACTTTACCAGCTTGGAATGTTTGTGCTTTACGAGATTTCTCACAGAGGCATGTCTTTAGTTTCTCTTCTCACACTCGCTTCAAAGATTCTCTCTGTACTCTCTGCGGCACTTCTGCTTATTTATCAGTTTTTTTTTCTTCAAATGACCAAAATACCGTCAGCAGCATGCTAAATTAGGAGATAAGAATTGCTGCAGCCTGCAAGTATATGGTTACTGGTGGGAGAATTTAGTAAGCGAAATAGTTATTTTAGCATGTGTAACTATGAGTTGAAAATTGTCTTTTAATGTTGTATTTATGTCAACAGACTATCAGAATATAACTACTCAATAATAAATACGGATTTGCCGTGACGATCTATTTACGCATTCTTTTGCACATGGAGGGGCAAACCGAAGCACTTCAACGCCACTCTCGTTTACAGAATCCAAAGTTTTAAATAAGCTCAAGCACATGATATTGGCACACTTCCTGCCTTTGACTTTGCTCTAGGTGAATATATAGTTAGATACAAAGTCTTATAGCGTCCACAGTCATGGACTAAAAAATGGACTAAATGACATATAGTCCAGAAAATCAATCGCAGTGGGCTTGTACTAAAACCATATATTTGGTTTTAGTTGGAAAGAGAGTGAAAACTGGACCAAATTTGGTCTCGACCCTCAACTAAAACTAAATATAGTCAGGCGTAATTTCAAGTAGCGCCCATGACAAAGCGTAAACCAAATGTACGCGCTAACCAAGCGTAACCTAAAAGTCCGCGTCATAACCAAAGGTGAACGAAATGTACGCTTTCAACCAAAGCGTAACCCAAAAGTTTATTAAACGTTAGCCCCATGGGACGCACTTTGTGAGTTCGCCCCATGCATTCTTTTTTTATATTATTTTTTTTTTTTGGGCGATCTACGTGAGTTCGCCCATGCATTTTTTTTTTTTTTTTTTTTTTTCAAAGTAGCCTGTGATACCGCCTGACTAAATTTTTTAGTTTCTACCCGTTGTTTTGAAACACGACTAAAACCAAAAAAATATAGTTTTTGGTATAGTTTTTAGTTTTAGGATAGTCCATGATTGTGGACGCTCTTAGAGGCTTCCTAAAATTCTACGGAACAGATAATATTACCTCCCTTCATTAATAAAAAAAATAAAAAATTATTGATACTTTCGATTTTTCATTTTTACTTATTTTTTTTTAGAATCTTCTCCTTTAAAGCCTAAACAAATAAAACTTTCATATTAAACGGTGATGAAACCCTCGCTTCCTATTTGTCTAGAAAGGCCTTTTCTAATGCAGAAGCTATGGTGAGGACACTTGACATAATTCTATTGGTTGTAATAATTAATATTTGGTTACAATTTGGATACATCAAATACTTAACTGTTCGTTAGTAACGGTGTTAAAAAAAAGTAGGTAGACAATACTTATGTTAGAATTTAAACTTGAATTATTTAGTTACACCGTGTTTACACCTAAATTTAACTGTACTTTAGTAAGGGTGGACAAAACTCATGTCCAAACCGTTAAAAAAAACGTTTAACTCTTGAAAAGGAATTCTTTTAAAAAAAAAAATCCTTAACACACACACAAAAAAAAAAAAAACCGTTCAAAAAATGAAAAAATAAACGTGAAATCCAAACCCAAAAAAAAAAAACGTGATGACCCATTTTCCGTATATTCTTCTATCTCAGGAAGAAATTCATTCCAAAGGATTTGGGTTATTCTCATTGAAGTCATGGTTCATTACAATCTACTTATCTCTGCCTAAAACGATTTTGTACCTATAATCACTTATGGTCGTCATTCTACGTTTTGTTGGCAGAAACCCTACCTAAAACGATTTTGTGCCTATAATCACTTATGGTCGTCATTTTACGTTTTGTTGGCAGAAACCCTAAGGCTATGGTTTAACTATGGTTGGCTAGCTCACAGGAAATGGAAATGTCTTCCTTCGACCAACCCAATGGAGACATAGGCTGAGAAGCTGGTGGACGAGTTGTACTATGGGATTTACTTTGCTCATTACGGAGAGGTGTCGGAAGTGGTACAAAGTTATGGGGTGAATGGTGGTTTGATGTTGAGCCGGTGAAGCGAGGGGTAAATATTTGGTTGTAATGCTGGTACTGGTGCGTATGCTTATACGTAATGTGATTCTTTTATGTTGTAATTTTTGTTGCATCACCATTTTGGTATTTTGTACATTACATTGCTCATTAGTGATTCATTAAATATAACTGATTTTTTATGTTCTTAAAGAATGACTAGTGCCAAAGGGCACACCAAATCAAAAATGCATCGCCACGGGCCGGGGCGGGGCGAAGTCCCGCGCACACCATATTAAAAATACTTCGCCACAGAGAGGGGCAGAGTCTCGCGCACACAAAGCTAAAAAAAAAAAAATGAATGCCTGGTGCGTAGCACGGGCACAACTCTAGTAGAGTTAATATTAGATGAGCAGAGTATAGCGAGAAGTATCATGCTTGCCATTACTTGCAGAATGATGGACCCTAGTTAGCAATTCGAGGTACGGGTAGTAGTTCGGGACGGCATACGTACGAGAATTATATAGATTCGGATAAGTCGGATTCGGTCAAAAATCCGGTCAATGGTTCGTTGTTCGGACAGTAGTTCGGAACGGCATACGTACGTGTATATTCGTTTTATAAATGTGAGTTCGGCACTTAAAATTCGGATTACATAAATGATAAATTGATAAGTATTATGATCTTATTACGAGACTAATTTTATTTGTATATGATTTATAAGATGAAAAAAACATTTTAGCGTGATTATTTAACAAGAAGTAAACAGTTTAATCGCATAAATGTATTATAAAACGAATTTATAGATTTTTAAACAAAAATTAACACATAAAACATCAAGTTAAACAACTATCAATAAAAAATTTAATCAATAATTGTATTTAAATATAAAGTATATTCAAAATCAAACAAAAACAAGCAACAAAACTTTGATTAAAGAATTACTTATGGGAGAGCGAGGTTGGAGTGCGAAACTAGGTTCGAAGTTCTAGTTCGGAAATATCATTCGGATTCGGTTAGTTCGGATACGTTCGCGAATCATTCGTGAGGTCCATATAATCCGGGAACTAGGTTCGGTGTTCAAATAATTCGGAAATATCATTCGGATTCGGTTAGTTCGGATATGTTCGGGAATGATCCGGAGAATTACTAACTAGGTGATGGACGGGTTAAAGCAGTTTAAGTTGTGGGTCATGGCTGTAATCCCATCCAAACGTTAACTTTATCACATGATATTATTCTTTGAGGTACTAGATTATGATTGACATTTGCATAATTATAATTAACTTCTTGTTTCTTATATCGAATAAAGCTAATCAATGATGACCGTTCTTGTAAACCAAAACCAAACAATTAAAAATTTGGAGTCCCACTTAATTGATTATTCTGTTCATTCATGATTTAATTTTGCAACAGTACATGAGCTGTTTAGCGTTCCTTTCATCTTTAAAAGGATAATGGCATTTGAGAGCATTTGATGCTTTCCTACTACTTTTGTGGCATGGCTTTTAAAGTTTCAATGGACCATTTTTCTAGAATGGGGTCACAGTACCTCAGGGAAAAGAATCAAAGGTAGTATTCGACAACCCAGAAAGAAAAAAGAAAAATCTTAGACGCATCGTCTATGGAGAATAGAGAATTAGTACTCTTCCAATGTAGGGTTTCTCTATTCATAGGACTTATGGCATGCCTTGTATTGCCTTCTCTTTTCTCTATGTGCAATAGTTATGATTTATGGCTTTGAAATTGTTCTTGAGTCTTGATTTCACTCGTCTTCTTTTTTGAACTTTAGTTCAGCATGTCGATCAGAGATCTCAATAATAGAGCTTGGAAATGATACTTGGTATGGAGAAAAGATAAAAAGGATAGAACAGTTTCGTGAATAATTGTGTTGAAACAAGAAGTGCAGGTGACAAAGTAGGTAAACTGTCTCGTAGTCTGTCTTCAAACTGTCCACTACTTGCGAGTACATGACAAATTTTAGCACGAGCTTCATTCACTCACCTTCCTGAAAAAAAATGCCAAAAATTCAAAATTCAAATATTGTATCCTCCTATCAGCCGAACATAACTTTTACACATCACTTTTTTTTTTCTATCGTTGTCATTTTATATTGTGTATTTGTCTGCCGTGATGCTATTTACCTCTTCCTTTAATTAGTATAATTTTTATTTTCCATAATTAAAATTTTACTAAAGTTAAAAATTGTTAGTTAATATATTAAAGTCAATCCAATTAATTAAAAGCTGACTAGGATGGTAGACAATGTCAAGGGGAATGTCTAAAAATTGACATTATCCTTGACATTGTCTACCCAAAGTCATATATACATTGGTTTAAGACATCATGGTTGGAGAATGATTTTAGAGAAAATAGATGTGTATCCTAGGTGGATTTTGACATTTATCTCCACACACATGCCATTGGAGAGACTCTAAACTTGAATGTGAATCAAATCTCAGATGTATGGTTTAGATTGGAGGGAACAAAGTGGGGAGGTGAATAGCATTTCTGGTTTACCTGTGATATCAACTGCAAAATAATTAGTCTGTGTTGGCTGATTTGAGGCCTATTACTAGAAGATAAAATAGGGTCATTTTGAAGTAAAATTTAAAAATCCCTCAACCAACTTCGCTAATGGCTAATTTATCCAGATTAATTAGTGTTGGTCATGTCGATTAATTGATATTTAATCTTGTGAGTACATGAGAAAATCATGGACCCTTATTCAACAAATTATGGACTCATTCACGGCTAGCAAGATCCAAGAAACACCTATAAATTCTGCAGATTCAGAAAGGCTAATTTAGAGACTCACACCTTATGGTGAGTTTACTTCTTTGAAACTGCTTCACGAGAACCAATGTGAATCATCTAGCCATAGTGAGACCAACTTCCCGTGGAAGAAGTTCTGGAAGGTTGACAAAGTAGCACCAAAAATTAAGACTTTCATATGGAGAGCTCTACATAACAACATTGTTGTAGCGCAGAAGATTGGGAGACTTATAGACAGGGTCTCGATGGACTGCAACATTTGTAATGATGCAGTTGAAACGATAGATCATCTCCTTTTCCAGTGTGAGTTAGCTCAAGCTAACTGGTTTGCTTTCCCTTTGGGGTTAAGATTTCAAGGTAATAATATGATTACTCTCTCATCTCTACTGCAATTTTAGTTACAGAGGAGTGACAACTACTATTCTGCTTCTCGTGGGATGGCCATCTGTTGGGATATATGTAAAATGAGGAATGAGAAAGTATTTGAAAACAAGAACATTATGGTTCAATCTTTATTACAACCCATCTGTCACTAGTGAAATTGAGGTTGCAGACAACATTATTCCGGTTGCAAATAGAGATGATCAAAGCTGGAAAGCACCGGATATGCCTTTCATAAAAATCAATGCGGATGTGGCTTGTTAAGAATGGTTCTTATGCATGTGCAGCTGTCGTAAGAATTCATAATAATTTTTGCCGAGGAGCCGGTACTCGTCTTGGTACTTCTGGCAGTCCTATTGTCGGGCAGAAGAAGATGTTTTTATTTTTTTCGCAACTGAACTGTCAGTCTGGATAGACCTTTAGGAGATAAACATTGAATGAGATTTTCAAGTGGTTGTAAAATGTTTAACAAGAGCACTGACAAGACCACCTTGGAGGATATGGAAGATAAAAGATGGTATTAAAGAGCTCATGACCAACTTTACTAATTGTAGATGCATTTTACTACAAACTACATCCAAATGATAGAAATGTACGACTCTTCTCAAACGAAAGTAAACACTCAACCATGAACACAAGATATACGTGGTTCGGTATGATTACCTACGTCCAAGAGCACTGACAAGACCACCTTGGAGGATGAAATGATGAATCTTATTACTTTACACATCCAAATGATAGTTACAAAGGTGTTGCTCTTAGTGGGATTTCCTTACAAGATGAACTTACTTTCTCATTCACTTCTTTCTAATGCTAACTCGGGTTTCTCTCTCCTTTCTCTCCCAAAAATTACAACCGCCTCTCTAGAATACAAGTCCCGCTATTTATAGGAGAAAGTTTATACAACGGTTAGAATGTTGACCCCGTTACATCTAATTAGTTGTTCGTGATCTGTAGACTCACGTCGTCTTGTCTTGATCGATGCATCTTGGCTCCTCGCCCGTATTTCGTTCAAGCCAATCTCTTATGGTCCTCTGTTGACGCGATGTCGGCTGTCTCGATAGTCGCCCTTATGATCAGCCGATGTGTTCCACACTTTCTTTCTTGTTTGACTGTAGCTCCTCGTGTGTCCCGTCTCGCCTTATCTTGTCAGCTTTATCAAAAGTCTGGGTCAAGTCTTGTCCGACATTATTACGCCCGATCCACGTGGCTTCCTTAAATCTCGCGCTCTTTAATCTTTGCTCTATACTTCGCGTTTCTTTGTATTTGGGTGCACTGGGTCTAGGATGTTGCCACCTGGATCTGTAGATAATTTACACCTACATTTATGCCCCTTCTTCCACCTGTGTGGGAGGCACGAGTGGAAGAACATCGTCTTAACCGCCCATGTCTTCGCTCATGCCGATAATCCCGCCATGCAGCGCCCCACTAGTTTCCACTTTATGACTGGTAACCGTCAGCGTCGGTTACAAAGTTTCTTCTTTAAATAGCCCGCTCCTTTCTTCCTTCTTCTTCTCGCCCTTCCTTACGTTACTCGCGGCTGTGGTTTTCTTCCAATTTTCTTCATATCTTATGCTTCTCAAAAAACCCTAGCTTTCTTGATTTTCTTTCGTCCTTTTCTCCTCATCGATCGTTACAGTAGCTGCTGTCGCCTCATCTTTCTTTGTTGAAAGTCGAGTTATGCATTATCTTCGTTAATGGCTTCTTCTCCTTCCATGGCTGAAAAGAGGTCTGTTGATGAGATCTATTTTTGTTGATAGCTCTTCTTCTATTTCGTGCAGGTCCGAGAAAAGGGTGAAAGATCTTTCCGATGAAGAGTTCATTGAGCAGTTGAAGGAGACGTACGATCTTCAAAATTACGAAGTGACCCTTCTCTCGGGCCGGAACGGTAGTTTGAAGAAAACCGATATGAATAAGCACGAGCAATCGGCTAATTGTGTGGTCATCACCTTGGGTCAGCTGGATCTAGGCCTTCATCTTCCCTTATACAACCCTGATAGCCCATTTTATTACGAGATTTTGTCCCAGATTCGGCCTTCTCGTGCTTTAGCTCAATGGACTGGCAATACTTTCCGAATTATGAACGAGTGGAGGGATCGCCGCGATGGTCATGGTTCTACTGCCGAGTGGTCGACCTACAATCCCGAGGACGCTCCTGAGTATACCATTTCCAATTTCCTTGTCAACTATCGAGCTGGTACTTCGACCTTGGGTGATCTGGCTGGGTTTGCTGCAAGTCCTCATCGGGTCAAAACTATGCCCGAGGGTGTCGAAAGAATGATGCTGGATGCCGATCCTATCGGCCATGGTTCCAACAGGCAAGCCCGACATTCTAATGATCCGACCTATCCCCGAGTTCCGCTTCTTGTCCGAGGTCCTATCCTTCATGGTGACTTCCCGTCGCCTACTTTTCCCGCCGAGCCCTATTATTTCTGGGTGGTTAATGATGACAAGGCCGATAAGGTACGCGCTTTTCTTGATTTCTATCTTGTTAGCTTCGGGCATCAGTTAGTCATTTGTTGTTGTTTGAAAATCTCAGGTCAGTTCCACAAAAACTATCGGGTCTAGGAAAAGAGGTGCTGGCACAAGGGTTGAGGAAGACCAGGGGAAGGTAACAAACATAATGATTCCCTTATAAGTACATGTACTTGCCCCTGTTTTTTTCCTTCACATGTTCTGACGAGACACTTGTGCAGAAACACCCGAGGCGCGATGATGATGACGTTGACGATGTCGACCCTACTACGCTTAGGCGTAATCCTGGTAGAGGTAAAGAAATTGCTAAACCACCGCCGAAAACGAGCCCCCTCATTGATCTTTCCGATGAGGATGAGTTGTTTGGAGAGATTGTGCCGGTTGACAAAGTCGGTGAACAAGGTGTGGGCGACCAGCAGGAGCCCTCGGAGACGCCCGCCGTAGAGAAGGTTGTTACTAGTGTTCCAGTAGAGCTTCCCTGTGTGCCCCGGTTTACTGAGGGATCGTCTTCTAGCGCCGAGACTTGCTTCACTGTTTCTGGCCCGATCATGAATTCCTTGGGTGCGCTTACTTCCTCCGACTTTGGGAAGTATACTGGTGAAGAAATGTTGAATGATGTACCCTGTTATGGCGACATTGCCTTGACACTTGACACCGTGGTGAGCGACTCGATTCTGTATAGTAATGCCCCACTTCTGATTTATGTCCTTAGTGTCGCTTATGATGCAAAATCGTTTGTTTGTGTTAGATCATGAACCGTGTACGCTTGGATGCCGCCAATCGCCTTCGAGATAAACAGTTGATAGAGTCTCTCCAACTTCAACTTCAGAATGAGAAGGGTCGCGAACGAGCTGGAGATCAAACTTGATGATGCTCAAGGTATATGATTCTTCTTGACTTGTGTTGATTGAGTTTATCGTGCCAGTATCCTGAGTCGGGTATCCTTCTTCTTAGCCGAGGTATCTAGTATAGGTATAGACGCTACTTCGGAGTTTAGGATTCTGAAGAGAAAATGGGATATTGAGAAAGACCTTGTGGAAAATCTTCACAACGAATGGCAAACAAAGACGACAAAATAGACCCGTCAAACCGAGGAGATTGCAAGTCTTGAGGACGAGTTAGAACGACATCGCCGGTTTGATTATGATCCTTCCGAGATGGACAATTTATGGGCTCATTTGGGATCTTCTCAGCGTCTTGCTGCCGAAAAAACTGCTTTAGCCACGAGTTTGGAGCAAAGGGTAAACGCTCTTCAATTACGAATCGAGATCTTCACGAGGACCGCCGATGAATATTGAGAGATAAGGATGTGGTGGATCGAGCTAACAACGATTTACTGGGCCGAGTGCGTGAATTTGATAAAGTTATGGGCGATTTAGAGTGGAGTAGATCGCAGCTTGTGGTTCTCCAAGCGTTGCGTAATCGGTTAATGAACGATTGGGCCGAGCATAAGAAGTATTGCCCTAGTAACGAGTTCAACGAGCAACATTATAAAAAATTAACCATGAAGTTGTCCAGGACCGAGGATGAGTTGTCCAAGTCGGTAGAGTCGATTCAGTCGGTGTTACCCGCCCTGTCAGGTCTCTTAGCCGATGTGTTGAGGCCATTTTTTTTTTTTTAGATCCAGATCCTGCTTTATTCTCGCAAAAATGTTAAGTTGTATCCGATGAATAACATCCTATATTTGTGATTTTGTAGCCGCGCAAAAACGTTCGCAGGAGCTTGATCTGGAGGTTCGCCGATTGAAACAGGTCGAGGTCGATTTGGTCTTCAAGTTAGCTGAGGCTGAGGAAAACGCTTCCCAGATTACCCAACAACTCGAGGATGAACGGGTCGCCCATGCGGAGGAGTTAGATCAGAAAGTTCAGGCTGGCATTATGGACTGGGTGGAGAAGAAGCGGCTCGAGGTCGCGCAGAGGAAGGCCGGCGCGGCTCCTCCCAAGGTTTAAGCTTTCTTTTTGTGGTGCTGCGTCACTATGTTTCCCCTTCCATCGGGTTGTAAATAGCTCTAAACACTTCTCCCCTTTTTAATTTCCGCTACCTCGCTTATTCGTTTTAATGGGGGTGCTGCGTCACTGATGAGTGCCGAAAAGTGCATATTTCTATACCCTTTTTATTGGCATTTAACTTATCTTTTGCGCTTTAAAATCATATATTATCCCAGATTCCGTGTTTTCTTTGTTTTCAAGAATAAATTCATATACTAATTAAATTTGTGTTTTTAAGTACTAAATAAAGCTTGGAAGAATTGAGGAGCCAAAAGAGCAGAAAATTGGACCGTTCGATCAATTCTAGGAGCTGCATCCAAATTAGAAGCATCCGCCTCACACCACAGTTTGTCTACCACCTTCATACATTTGACCTAGCCAAACACTCCCTTCCATGTTCTATCCCCGACCATTTGCAGAACCCATACTCCACACTCGACAGTCCCACCTCACCCACTCATTCTCGTTTAAACATCATCTAGTGGGAGTCATCTCCCATACTTATTTTGTTTATTTGAAGTTCAAAACATCACCACGTGGGAGGAAGAAAGAATAAAAGGACAAAAGAAAGTGTAAAGAAAGAGAAGACGTGGGAGTGAGAAGAGAGTCGTTGGGTAGAAAAGAAGAAGAGAGTCGTTGGGTAGAAAAGAAGAAGAGAGAAAGTGGAAAGAAGAAAAGGACAGCAAGACGACAAGAGAGAAAGAAGGTGGGCGGAGAAGAAAAGTAGTGGGAGGAAAGAGACGTGCGTGGGGAGAAGCACGTGGAGTCGTTGGAGGAGAAAGAGAGAAAGTGGGACGAAGAGACACATGGTGGGAGACCTACCAAGCAGCAGAGCATGGGCGTGATAAGAAGAAAACATCAGTCGTGAGGAGAACATGCACAGGGACCGAGTAGCGTGGGAACGTGAGGCTGTTGGAACACACGTGAAGGAGATGATGGCTGAGGTTTGCCGTTGGAGTACGGTTTGTTGGTAGGGAATGATGAAGCTCGAAGAGATGAGGCGCACGTGAAGGAGAAGAAGCAGACAGCAGCACGTGGAAGCGTGGGATGTGAAGGGACACAAGTAAATGGGTGAGGAAACATCTTGGGAGGCGAATAACCATTAGTTAATGGGAAGAGACAGCTCGTGGTAGAAACTATGGTAGGAGCTGACAACAAAACGAGCGTGGGAGGAAGAGACACGTGGTGGGAGAAGAAAGAAGACAGCAGCGTGGGAAGAAATAGCATGGGTCAGAAGAGATATCCAGCTCATTATCATGCATGAACGGGTGTTTTCTACTCTATAAATATGCTCGAACTCATTTACCACAAAGAGGGCCGGAGTAGCCGGACACTTCACTGCTAGTTTTAATTTCTGTTTTAATTCCATTTTCATCATGTTCTAAATTTATTAGCTAGGGTTTAGATGAAGCCCTAGTCTGCTTCTATGTTATTTATACTTTGTGTGTTGTTCTTGAATGTTTAAATTGATTTAGAGATCGAATTTAATCCAAGTTTATCAACATTTTGCTCTCACAATGTATGCCATGTATCCATTGTAGTTAGAATACCACTGTGTTGATTATGCTGTAACTCATGCTTAAAAATATTATTGATCCTTAGATTAGTTGTGCTTTAATTAGACAGTTAATGCTTTGGAGAAATACTTTAGTTGTGATTAAATTATCCATTGGAGAAACTCCTTAGATATACGGTAGACTTGAATCTGCTATAAGGACAAGAATAATATTACTAGTTGAATATATAGTGTAGACTAGTGGTGGATTTGAAGGCCCTAGTTCTCTTTAATTACTTGTTATAAATTGTTTTTGCATATCTACTTGTTCAAAAACTATATCTCGTCGTTTCGACACCAAAACCAAACCTTTGTGTTACATTAGAATAGAAATCAGTTAGTCTTCTTTAGAAGCAACTATCACTACCCAAGTCTATGTGGTTCGACCTGTGCTTGCCCTGTGTTGCTTGCCGACACTGTGCATTTGCAGTTTATACATAGAAGTAGGTATCTTTCCGATCCTACCAGTCACCGATGTTGTTTGTTTCATTTCCGCTAAACTTTTCATTTCGTATGTCCTCGCGATGCTTTACGTACTTTGTTATCAGACGCTTGGTGTTATCGATTTAGCTTTTGTTTCTTATGTTATTCTGGCGATTGTTGATTGATGTACCATGCGATCGATGTGGTTTTCGTTTTGTATGCTACTCCTCTGGGTGTTGGTTGTTGGACGACACGATCGATTTGTTTCTTGTTCCGCATGTTGCCCCGACCGTTTGTTTATTAACGCACGACTTTATTTGTTTCGCTTTTGTTCCTGGTGTTATGCCCTGCAATTGTTGCTTTTATATGTTAGAACTCTAACCATTTCTGTCGAACACACCCAACAAGGAGGGTCATCGGGCCCTATGCCATGTCCTGATCGGGGTATCTCATCACTATCTCTTTGGATTTATTGCTTTATTTTCTTATGTTATTTTATTTATTTATTGTTGATTGATGTAGGATTTCGATCGAATTTGGTTTTCTTTTGCATTCTATCTTTTTGGACTTTGGGTGTTGGACATTACGATCGATTTTTTCTTGTTAAACCCTATGTTGCCTCCGTTTGTTGTTGATTAAATATCAAATTTATTTGTTTCGCTTTGTTCCTGGTGTTATAATATCACCTTGGCTTTTATATGTTAGAACATAACCAGTCATCGAACAGTCACAACAAGGAGGGTCATCGGGCCCTATGCCATGTCCTGATCTGGGTATCTCATCACTATCTCTTTAGCGAGTTACTGTATTCCTTCGTTCGCATATATGTTGAGGACTTGAATACGAATGCTTTTATTTTCCTAGTAAAGGGCAAGGACTGGCCATATAAGATAAGGGTGCGGATTTCATCACCGTTCTCTTCTTGCCCGCCTTAGGAAAACGATACCTAAACGCGAACCTAAGCTTTAAAATTTGAAATAGAACAAGACCTATAAGGTAACGAGCTTAGTAGGAAAGTCGTTCGGAAAATATTGGTTACTCTTTAAGCATACTTCGAAGTTCATGATAGTTTCTGTAAATTGAATGCGTGACTGCGCCGCCTTGGAATGCGGTGAGGCCTTGGGTATCAAAGCTCCAGCAGCTTCCCTCGCCTCTATTCAATTCACTTAAACTCAGATTGATTCCAGAGGGGTTTGCTCAGATTGTAACGAATTCCCTTTCAAGGATTAGAAGATGGTCTAGAAAACAATCTAAGTGGAGCCATCATGATTTTTGTTTGCTAGAAATCAATAGGTTTACTGTGGTGGAGTCAGACTTGTTTGCGATTGAATAGAACTTCCCTTCCGTTTAGGATTTTTCTTCTTTTATTTTGTTTTTCTAGTGTATGCTTAAAAAAAAAATGTTTTTCTAGACAGTCTTCATCAAGACTGCCCATCTGGAATCCCATCACATCCTGACCAAGTTGAGACCATGAGTGATATCATAAACTGTCCCCGTACTCTCCAGGAGTACATGTATCCCAACATATTGAATCTGTCATCATGTATTGTCTTACCTCAGACCAATAACCTTTTTTAAATAAATGCAAGCATGATACAAATACTTCCTATATTTCGAGGGTTCGATTCTAAGAACCCCTATAATCATGTAAAAGAGTTTGAACAAATTTGTCGGACTATGCAACCTGACCATATGTCCGAAGACTCTCTAAAATTGCGATTGTTTACATTTTCTTTAAGGGAAAGGGCCAAAACATGGTTTTACGGTTTGAGATCCGCGATCAATCACCAACTGGAACCAACTTACAAGTCAATTTTCCAGAGAATTTTTTCCACATCATAGAACAATTTCTATTCGTCAAAATATTAATTCTTTTGTACAGTTAGATGGGGAGACTCTTTTTCATTATTTTGAACGGTTTCATGATTTATTAAGTGAATGCCCTCACCACGGCTTTGAGAAGTGGAGACTGGTCGTCATCCTCTATGAGGGACTAGACTCTAATTATCGATACATGGTTGATTCGATGTGTAATGGTGAATTTATTGATAAGAATGTGAATGATGCATGGTCATTGTTAGCTGAACTTGCAGAGAAAAACCATCAATGGGAATCCATTAGGGAAGCTAGGACAATGTCTTTTGATATGGGTAATCACCATCTAGAAATTGGTACAAATGAAAATGCTTTTGTCCTTAACTCATGTACCCAGACTGAAATACATATTTGTACCTTGTGTGGTAGCTTAGGCCATCTTATAGAGAACTGCCCTGTTTTGCATGACTTTAGGCAGTCAAGAACACAACATGTTGCTGGCCATCCCTACCCATGAGACTTGCAATATAAATCCTGTTACAAATGATACTAATAATAACTCAAATGAGGTGCATACTAATATTGAATATGCACCTCATCTAGAGGAACATGAGTTGACTGAGAACACCACAACTATAAATAGGGACGAGTATGCATATTACTCGGATGATGATATGATGTTAGAAGATCTAGTTCTTCTTTAAGAGTCAAGTTCGGAGTCATGTGACTCTGAAATTCCAGACCACCGTATAGAGACATACACTGAAAATGTTTCTTCTAATATTCATACTCATTGCAATTCAGATGATTTTGGTAATGATTTGGGATTTGTTCAATTGTTCTGTGAAAGTGAGCATGTTACACAACTTGATAGTGACTTAGAAAATGCTGAATCTTCTGTAGACACCAATGATACTATGCATGAAAATAACTTTGATGTGTCTAATTCTCGACCTAAGTCACAGTGTGAAGGTTCTTGTGATATTCTTATGCATGAAACTGAAGTTGTAGGTGATGATTGTGAACTGGGGCTTATTGATTTGTTTTATGAGCATGAGTATGATGTTGTACTTGTTTCTGACTTAGGGAGAGTTGAATCATATAGTAACACAGATAAAAATAACTTGGAGAGTTATGATTCGATGCTTAAGTCACATCATGACTCTCTTAATGTCAGCCGAGAGGTTGTCAAACCCATTCTGTGGACAACTCTAAGCTTTGGATTAGAACTGTGTGCTTCCAAAGTCCTCTTGGACTATTTTGCTGCTAAATATAATAACTTTTATGAGCCACGGTTAGAATACATTTCTATGCTTGTTCCTAAGAGTGTCCATTTTGAGCTTGATCTTGTACATGACATACCTCTGAAAGTGCAAAATTTTGTGCTAAAAAATGCTTTGGTTGCCACCTTCAGGTTTGGGGGTAACTCTTTCACACATGCAGCCTTACTTGCATTGTTGTCCTGTTATAATTGTGTAAGGCTGTTGATGTTTCTGCATATCTTCTTTTGGTTTGATCCTCAACTTTTTAGATTGTTGGTGTATGGTGAGTCATCATTGTATAATATAGTAGGTAAATTTTGAATCATCTTGATATTTTTGTGTGCTAACCAAACTTTTTGTCTTGCGCTCATATTGTTTGCTTTCAAAGCATTCATTCAATTATGGTTAGCACCACCCTTTCTTCATCGGGTAATCTCTTTCCTTTAAATCTGCTCTGCCTTGTTCTCTTGATATGTGTTCTTATCATCTTTTGAAACATTGAGGACAATGTTAGATTTAGGTTTGGGGGTGTGTTTTGTATTTATTAAAAAAAAAATAAAAAAAAATTCAATTTTTTGTAAATATTTGCATAAAACCTCCAACTTTTAGAGATCTTAGAGTCACTAGCATACTTCTAGCTATGTTTACATAGAGAGTCTGACCGAAATAGCTGAACTTGGAAATCTTGGAGAACACAATCGGGTTTCTTAGGTTATTAGAGCGTTAAAGTTGGATTTAGCCATGCTTGGATGGAGAATTAGGTGCTGTAAAGAAATTCGGTAGTAGAATTGTGATCACCCATAGTGGAGACTACCCATTTTTACATCAAGCGAGGCACCGACCTTCAATTTGTGACTTTCTAAAAAATCTTTTAGAGAGTGTGTCACGGTACGTCAATTCCGGGTAGGAATGGTGAGCTACCCAACTTCGCACCACTTTCAGCACTATTTTTGATCTCTTGAGTGCTAATTTTGTCAATCATGAGGGTGACGTCTAAAGATGAAAACTCCTTCTTGTAGTTCGATGAGCAATTAGCATCACTCTATCTCTCTCAACAACATCAACAGATTCATAGAAACACATCATCAACGAGCAGAGCAACATCAAAAATTAGTCCAAGGTTTACATGCAACAATACAGTACAAAGAGCAGAATATTATACACATTTGAAGAGGTATTTTACAAGATCAAAGAAAAGAAAATAAGATGAGAATTAGTGAAGTTTATGAAATCAAGACAATTCAAGTTGTGAAGAATTGAGTAATAAAGTCCTTCATCCATGGAGTTAGTAGTTTCATTGTTTTTGTTGTTATTTTCATTTCATGTTTAATTAAAAAAAAAAAAAATTGATGTTTATTTTCTTAGTTTAGTTTTGATACCACCATGGTAAAGAAGAAGAATTCAAGAAGAAAATTCCAAGCAATAAGGAAATTGAGGATAAAAGTTACAAATTGTCAAGTTTTTGTAGTTCAAGAAGTTCACCATCAACAGTTGAAGACCGGAGATTGAAGACATTTCTATGGATCTTTGTGAGAGTGGTGTTGATTGCCGATCGGATGTGAAGGTAAGTGAGTACTCCCATCCTTGCTAATGATTGATTTCCTTTCTTAGAGATCATCGAGAAAAGATTCTTTTTGTCCACAATTAATGGAGTCTCCAGAAATTATTTCGGAAGGTTCTCCTTCCCACCATCAACGTGTGCAGGATTTCTCTCTTTATTCCTGTCTGCACACATGAGAGACTTAAAAAGCGGTCTTTTTGAGTGCAAATATCATAAAACCCTATTGGTGAGGCAGGAGTCGAGGCTTGTGATTATTCTCGAACCCGAATTCTTTCATATGGTATGGTTATTTCTCGCTCAACTCTTAAGGATGAGAATGTGTTCTTTGGTAGTTCTAACTTCATGTTACTAGCATGCAGAAACTCTATGTCCTCATAGCTCTTTGGATGCTTGAGACTCTTTTACGCTCTGAAGTTGGAGAGGGTTTTGTGGGTACATCTCTGTTAGGCCCTCACGAGACTACAACTCGTCCACTAGAGACACCTAGGGGTTTAAAGGCTTAGTGTATACGCTAAATGCATTCGAGAGACCAGCGACAGTGGTATAGTTAGGATTTCTTAATTTATGTTTCACTTGAGGACAAGTAAAATTCAGGTTTGGGGGTATTTGATGAGTGCCGAAAAGTGCATATTTCTATACCCTTTTTATTGGCATTTAACTTATCTTTTGCGCTTTAAAATCATATATTATCCCAGATTCCGTGTTTTCTTTGTTTTCAAGAATAAATTCATATACTAATTAAATTTGTGTTTTTAAGTACTAAATAAAGCTTGGAAGAATTGAGGAGCCAAAAGAGCAGAAAATTGGACCGTTCGATCGATTCTAGGAGCTGCATCCAAATTAGAAGCGTCCGCCTCACACCACAGTTTGTCTACCACCTTCATACATTTGACCTAGCCAAACACTCCCTTCCATGTTCTATCCCCGACCATTTGCAGAACCCATACTCCACACTCGACAGTCCCACCTCACCCACTCATTCTCGTTTAAACATCATCTAGTGGGAGTCATCTCCCATACTTATTTTGTTTATTTGAAGTTCAAAACATCACCACGTGGGAGGAAGAAAGAAGAAAAGGACAAAATAAAGTGTAAAGAAAGAGAATACGTGGGAGTGAGAAGAGAGTCGTTGGGTAGAAAAGAAGAAGAGAGTCGTTGGGTAGAAAAGAAGATGGGAGAAAGTGGAAAGAATAAAAGGACAGCAAGACGACAAGAGAAAAATAAGGTGGGCGGAGAAGAAAAGTAGTGGGAGGAAAGAGACGTGCGTAGGGAGAAGCACGTGGAGTCGTTGGAGGAGAAAGAGAGAAAGTGGGACGAAGAGACACATGGTGGGAGACCTACCAAGCAGCAGAGCATGGGCGTGATAAGAAGAAAACATCAGTCGTGAGGAGAACATGCACAGGGACCGAGTAGCGTGGGAACGTGAGGCTGTTGGAACACACGTGAAGGAGATGATGGCTGAGGTTTGCCGTTGGAGTACGGTTTGTTGGTAGGGAATGATGAAGCTCGAAGAGATGAGGCGCACGTGAAGGAGAAAAAGCGGAACGACACACGTGGAAGCGTGGGATGTGAAGGGACACAAGTGAATGGGCGAGGAAACATCTTGGGAGGCGAATAACCATTAGTTAATGGGAAGAGACAGCTCTTGGTAGAAACTATGGTAGGAGCTGACAACAAAACGAGCGTGGGAGGAAGAGACACGTGGTAGGATAAGAAAGAAGACAGCAGCGTGGGAAGAAATAACATGGGCTGTAAAGAGATATCCAGCTCATTATCATGCGCAACGGGTGTTTTCTACTCTATAAATATGCTCGAACTCATTTACCAAAAAGAGGGCCGGAGTAGCCGGACACTTCACTGCTAGTTTTAATTTCTGTTTTAATTCCATTTTCATCATGTTCTAAATTTATTAGCTAGGGTTTAGATGAAGCCCTAGTCTGCTTCTATGTTATTTATACTTTGTGTGTTGTTCTTGAATGTTTAAATTGATTTAGAGATCGAATTTAATCCAAGTTTATCAACATTTTGCTCTCACAATGTATGCCATGTATCCATTGTAGTTAGAATACCACTTTGTGTTGATTATCTTTATAACTCATGCTTAAAAATATTATTGATCCTTAGATTAGTTGTGCTTTAATTAGACAGTTAATGCTTTGGAGAAATACTTTAGTTGTGATTAAATTATCCATTGGAGAAACTCCTTAGATATACGGTAGACTTGAATCTGCTATAAGGACAAGAATAATATTACTAGTTGAATATATAGTGTAGACTAGTGGTGGATTTGAAGGCCCTAGTTCTCTTTAATTACTTGTTATAAATTGTTTTTGCATATCTACTTGTTCAAAAACTATATCTCGTCGTTTCGACACCAAAACCAAACCTTTGTGTTACATTAGAATAGAAATCAGTTAGTCTTCTTTAGAAGCAACTATCACTACCCAAGTCTCTGTGGTTCGACCTGTGCTTGCCCTGTGTTGCTTTCCGACAATGTGCACTTGCAGTTTATACATAGAAGTAGGTATCTTTCCGAGCCTACCAGTCACCGATGTTGTTTGTTTCATTTCCGCTAAACTTTTCATTTCGTATGTCCTCGCGATGCTTTACGTACTTTGTTATCAGACGCTTGGTGTTATCGATTTAGCTTTTGTTTCTTATGTTATTCTGGCGATTGTTGATTGATGTACCATGCGATCGATGTGGTTTTCATTTTGTATCCTGCTCCTCTGGGTGTTGGTTGTTGGACGACACGATCGATTTGTTTCTTGTTCCGCATGTTGCCCCGACCGTTTGTTGATTAACGCACGACTTTATTTGTTTCGCTTTTGTTCCTGGTGTTATGCCCTGCAATTGTTGCTTTTATATGTTAGAACTCTAACCATTTCTGTCGAACACACCCAACAAGGAGGGTCATCGGGCCCTATGCCATGTCCTGATCGGGGTATCTCATCACTATCTCTTTGGATTGTATTGGATTGTATTTTACAAAAAAAAAAAAGAGAGAGTTTATTTTATTTATTTATTTTTAGATTGTATTAGGATTTCTCTATTCTTGTAATTTTCTATTTCTTTTGCATTCTATCTTTTTGGACTTTGGAATTGGACATTACATTATTTTTATTTTTAAACCCTACGGAAGGGTAGTATTAAATATCAAATTGTTTGCAGAGAAGGACGGTGATTATAATATCACCTCGGCCCCTCGAATTCGTTCATGACATAGGAGTCATGGCCTGAGTCGACAACAACGGTTCATCCCCCGTCTGGTACGGGAGGTAAATTTGTCGAAACACTCGCGAATCCCATGTTAGAGAGTTACTGTATTCCTTCGTTCGCATATATGTTGAGGACTTGAATACGGCTGCTTTTATTTTCCTAGTAAAGGGCAAGGACTGGCCATATAAGATAAGGGTGCGGATTTCATCACCGTTCTCTTCTTGCCCGCCTTAGGAAAACGATACCTAAACGCGAACCTAATCTTTAAAATTTGAAATAGAACAAGACCTATAAGGTAACGAGCATAGTAGGAAAGTCGTTCGGAAAATATTGGTTACTCTTTAAGCATACTTCGAAGTTCATGATAGTTTCTGTAAATTGAATGCGTGACTGCGCCGCCTTGGAATGCGGTGAGGCCTTGGGTATCAAAGCTCCAGCAGCTTCCCTCGCCTCTATTCAATTCACTTAAACTCAGATTGATTCCAGAGGGGTTTGCTCAGATTGTAACGAATTCCCTTTCAAGGATTAGAAGCTGGTCTAGAAAACAATCTAAGTGGAGCCATCATGATTTTTGTTTGCTAGAAATCAATAGGTTTACTGTGGTGGAGTCAGACTTGTTTGCGATTGAATATAACTTCCCTTCCGTTTAGGATTTTTTCTTCTTTTATTTTGTTTTTCTAGTGTATGCTTAAAAAAAAATATGTTTTTCTAGAACGGTCTTCATCAAGACTGCCCATCAGGAATCCCATCACATCGACCAAGTTGAGACCATGAGTGATATCATAAACGTCCCCGTACTCTCCAGGAGTACATGTATCCCAACGATTGAATCTGTCATCATGTATTGTCTTACCTCGGACCAATAACCTTTTTGAAATAAATGCAAGCATGATACAAATACTTCCTATATTTGAGGGTTCGATTAGAACCCCTATAATCATGTAAAAGAGTTTGAACAAATTTGTCGGACTATGCAACCTGACCATATGTCCGAAGACTCTCTAAAATTGCGATTGTTTACATTTTCTTTAAGGGAAAGGGCCAAAACATGGTTTTTTACGGTTTGAGATCACGGTCAATCACCAACTGGAACCAACTTACAAGTCAATTTTCAGAGAATTTTTCCACATCATAGAACAATTTCTATTCGTCAAAATATTAATTCTTTTGTACAGTTAGATGGGGAGACTCTTTTTCATTTTTTTGAACGGTTTCATGATTTATTAAGTGAATGCCCTCACCACGGCTTTGAGAAGTGGAGACTGGTCGTCATCCTCTATGAGGGACTAGACTCTAATTATCGATACATGGTTGATTCGATGTGTAATGGTGAATTTATTGATAAGAATTTGAATGATGCATGGTCATTGTTAGTTGAACTTGCAGAGAAAAACCATCAATGGTAATCCATTAGGGAAGCTAGGACAATGTCTTTTGATATGGGTAATCACCATCTAGAAATTGGTACAAATGAAAATGCTTTTGTCCTTAACTCATGTACCCAGACTGAAATACATATTTGTACATTGTGTGGTAGCTTAGGCCATCTTATAGAGAACTGCCCTGTTTTGCATGACTTTAGGCAGTCAAGAACACAACATGTTGCTGGCCATCCCTACCCGCAGACTTGCAATATAAATCCCTGTTACAATGATACTAATAATAACTCAAATGAGGTGCATACTAATATTGAATATGCACCTCATCTAGAGGAACATGAGTTGACTGAGAACACCACAACTATAAATAGGGACGAGTATGCATATTACTCGGATGATGATATGATGTTAGAAGATCTAGTTCTTCTTTAAGAGTCAAGTTGGTCATGTGACTCGAAATTCCAGACCACCGTATAGAGACATACACTGAAAATGTTTCTTCTAATATTCATACTCATTGCAATTCAGATGATTTTGGTAATGATTTGGGATTTGTTCAATTGTTCTGTGAAAGTGAGCATGTTACACAACTTGATAGTGACTTAGAAAATGTTGAATCTTCTGTAGACACCAATGATACTATGCATGAAAATAACTTTGATGTGTCTGATTCTCGACCTAAGTCACAGTGTGAAGGTTCTTGTGATATTCCTATGCATGAAACTGAAGTTGTAGGTGATGATTGTGAACTGGGGATTATTAATTTGTTTTATGAGCATGAGTATGATATTGTACTTTTTTCTGACTTAGGGAGAGTTGAATCATATAGTAACACAGATAAAAATAACTTGGAGAGTTATGATTCGATGCTTAAGTCACATCATGACTCTCTTAATGTCAGCCGAGAGGTTGTCAAACCCATTCTGTGGACAACTCCAAGCTTTGGATTAGAACTGTGTGCTTCCAAAGTCCTCTTGGACTATTTTGCTGCTAAATATAATAACTTTGATGAGCCACGGTTAGAATACATTTCTATGCTTGTTCCTAAGAGTGTCTATTTTGAGCTTGATCTTGTACATGACATACCTCACGAAAGTGCAAAATTTTGTGCTAAAAAGCTGCTTTGGTTGCCACCTTCGGGTTTGGGGGTAACTCTTTCACACATGCGACCTTACTTGCATTGTTGTCTGTTATAATTGTGTAAGGCTGTTGATGTTTAATGCATATCTTCTTTTGGTTTGATCCTCAACTTTTTAGATTGTTGGTGTATGGTGAGTCATCATTGTATAATCTAGTAGGTAAATTTTGAATCATCTTGATATTTTTGTGTGCTAACCAAACTTTTTGTCTTGCGCTCATATTGTTTGCTTTCAAAGCATTCATTCAATTATGGTTAGCACCACCCTTTCTTCATCGGGTAATCTCTTTCCTTTAAATCTGCTCTGCCTTGTTCTCTTGATATGTGTTCTTATCATCTTTTGAAACATTGAGGACAATGTTAGATTTAGGTTTGGGGGTGTGTTTTGTATTTATTAAAAAAAAATTAAAAAAAAAATTTCAAATTTTTGTAAATATTTGCATAAAACCTCCAACTTTTAGAGATCTTAGAGTCACTAGCATACTTCTAGCTATGTTTACATAGAGAGTCTGACCGAAATAGCTGAACTTGGAAGTACTGGAGAACACAATCGGGTTTCTTAGGTTATTAGAGCGTTAAAGTTGGATTTAGCCATGCCGGAGGGCGAATTAGGTGTTGTAAAGAAATTCGGTAGTAGAATTGTGATCACCCATAGTGGAGACTACCCATTTTTACATCAAGCGAGGCACCGACCTTCAATTTGTGACTTTCTAAAAAATCTTTTAGAGAGTGTGTCACCGTACGTCAATTCCGGGTAGGAATGGTGAGCTACCCAACTTCGCACCACTTTCAGCACTATTTTTGATCTCTTGAGTGCTAATTTTGTCAATCATGAGGGTGACGTCTAAAGATGAAAACTCCTTCTTGTAGTTCGATGAGCAATTAGCATCACTCTATCTCTCTCAACAACATCAACAGATTCATAGAAACACATCATCAACGAGCAGAGCAACATCAAAAATTAGTCCAAGGTTTACATGCAACAATACAGTACAAAGAGCAGAATATTATACACATTTGAAGAGGTATTTTACAAGATCAAAGAAAAGAAAATAAGATGAGAATTAGTGAAGTTTATGAAATCAAGACAATACAAGTTGTGAAGAATTGAGTAATAAAGTCCTTCATCCATGGAGTTAGTAGTTTCATTGTTTTTGTTGTTATTTTCATTTCATGTTTAATTAAAAAAAAAATAAAAAAAATATTGAAGTTTATTTTCTTAGTTTAGTTTTGATACCACCATGGTAAAGAAGAAGAATTCAAGAAGAAAATTCCAAGCAATAAGGAAATTGAGGAGAAAAGTTACAAATTGTCAAGTTTTTGTAGTTCAAGAAGTTCACCATCAACAGTTGAAGACCGGAGATTGAAGACATTTCTATGGATGTTGTGAGAGTGGTGTTGATTGCCGATCGGATGTGAAGGTAAGTGAGTACTCCCATCCTTGCTAATGATTGATTTCCTTTCTTAGAGATCATCAGAAAAAGATTCTTTTTGTCCACAATTCTGTGGAGTCTCCAGAAATTATTTCGGAAGGTTCTCCTTCCCACCATCAACGTGTGCAGGATTTCTCTCTTTAAGATAAGGGTGCGGATTTCATCACCGTTCTCTTCTTGCCCGCCTTAGGAAAACGATACCTAAACGCGAACCTAATCTTTAAAATTTGAAATAGAACAAGACTTATAAGGTAACGAGCATAGTAGGAAAGTCGTTCGGAAAATATTGGTTACTCTTTAAGCATACTTCGAAGTTCATGATAGTTTCTGTAAATTGAATGCGTGACTGCGCCGCCTTGGAATGCGGTGAGGCCTTGGGTATCAAAGCTCCAGCAGCTTCCCTCGCCTCTATTCAATTCACTTAAACTCAGATTGATTCCAGAGGGGTTTGCTCAGATTGTAACGAATTCCCTTTCAAGGATTAGAAGCTGGTCTAGAAAACAATCTAAGTGGAGCCATCATGATTTTTGTTTGCTAGAAATCAATAGGTTTACTGTGGTGGAGTCAGACTTGTTTGCGATTGAATATAACTTCCCTTCCGTTTAGGATTTTTCTTCTTTTATTTTGTTTTTCTAGTGTATGCTTAAAAAAAAAAAATGTTTTTCTAGACAGTCTTCATCAAGACTGCCCATCTGGAATCCCATCACATCCTGACCAAGTTGAGACCATGAGTGATATCATAAAGCATCCCGTACTCTCCAGGAGTACATGTATCCCAACAGATTGAATCTGTCATCATGTATTGTCTTACCTCAGACCAATAACCTTTTTGAAATAAATGCAAGCATGATACAAATACTTCATATATTTCGAGGGTTCGATTCTGAGAACCCCTATAATCATGTAAAAGAGTTTGAACAAATTTGTCGGACTATGCAACCTGACCATATGTCCGAAGACTCTCTAAAATTGCGATTGTTTACATTTTCTTTAAGGGAAAGGGCCAAAACATGGTTTTACGGTTTGAGATCACAGTCAATCACCAACTGGAACCAACTTACAAGTCAATTTTCCAGAGAATTTTTTCCACATCATAGAACAATTTCTATTCGTCAAAATATTAATTCTTTTGTACAGTTAGATGGGGAGACTCTTTTTCATTTTTTTGAACGGTTTCATGATTTATTAAGTGAATGCCCTCACCACGGCTTTGAGAAGTGGAGACTGGTCGTCATCCTCTATGAGGGACTAGACTCTAATTATCGATACATGGTTGATTCGATGTGTAATGGTGAATTTATTGATAAGAATTTGAATGATGAATTGTCATTGTTAGTTGAACTTGCAGAGAAAAACCATCAATGGGAATCCATTAGGGAAGCTAGGACAATGTCTTTTGATATGGGTAATCACCATCTAGAAATTGGTACAAATGAAAATGCTTTTGTCCTTAACTCATGTACCCAGACTGAAATACATATTTGTACCTTGTGTGGTAGCTTAGGCCATCTTATAGAAGGCCGCCCTGTTTTGCATGACTTTAGGCAGTCAAGAACACAACATGTTGCTGGCCATCCCTACCCGCAGACTTGCAATATAAATCCCTGTTACAATGACACTAATAATAACTCAAATGAGGTGCATACTAATATTGAATATGCACCTCATCTAGAGGACATGAGTTGACTGAGAACACCACAACTATAAATAGGGACAGTATGCATATTACTCGGATGATGATATGATGTTAGAAGATCTAGTTCTTCTTGAAGAGTCAAGTTCGAGTCATGTGACTACGAAATTCCAGACCACCGTATAGAGACATACAAAATGAAAATGTTTCTTCTAATATTCATACTCATTGCAATTAGATAATTTTGGTAATGATTTGGGATTTGTTCAATTGTTCTGTGAAAGTGAGCATGTTACACAACTTGATAGTGACTTAGAAAATGCTGAATCTTCTGTAGACACCAATGATACTATGCATGAAAATAACTTTGATGTGTCTGATTCTTGACCTAAGTCACAGTGTGAAGGTTCTTGTGATATTCATATGCATGAAACTGAAGTTGTAGGTGATGATTGTGAACTGGGGATTATTGATTTGTTTTATGAGCATGAGTATGATATTGTACTTGTTTCTGACTTAGGGAGAGTTGAATCATATAGTAACACAGATAAAAATAACTTGGAGAGTTATGATTCGATGCTTAAGTCACATCATGACTCTCTTAATGTCAGCCAAGAGGTTGTCAAACCCATTCTGTGGACAACTCCAAGCTTTGGATTAGAACTGTGTGCTTCCAAAGTCCTCTTGGACTATTTTGCTGCTAAATATAATAACTTTGATGAGCCACGGTTAGAATACATTTCTATGCTTGTTCCTAAGAGTGTCTATTTTGAGCTTGATCTTGTACATGACATACCTCTGAAAGTGCAAAATTTTGTGCTAAAAACTGCTTTGGTTGCCACCTTCAGGTTTGGGGGTAACTCTTTCACACATGCAGCCTTACTTGCATTGTTGTCCTGTTATAATTGTGTAAGGCTGTTGATGTTTCTGCATATCTTCTTTTGGTTTGATCCTCAACTTTTTAGATTGTTGGTGTATGGTGAGTCATCATTGTATAATCTAGTAGGTAAATTTTGAATCATCTTGATATTTTTGTGTGCTAACCAAACTTTTTGTCTTGCGCTCATATTGTTTGCTTTCAAAGCATTCATTCAATTATGGTTAGCACCACCCTTTCTTCATCGGGTAATCTCTTTCCTTTAAATCTGCTCTGCCTTGTTCTCTTGATATGTGTTCTTATCATCTTTTGAAACATTGAGGACAATGTTAGATTTAGGTTTGGGGGTGTGTTTTGTATTTATTAAAAAAAAAAAAAAAAAATTTTTTCAATTTTTTGTAAATATTTGCATAAAACCTCCAACTTTTAGAGATCTTAGAGTCACTAGCATACTTCTAGCTATGTTTACATAGAGAGTCGGCAAAAATAGCTGAACTTGGAAATCTTGGAGAACACAATCGGGTTTCTTAGGTTATTAGAGCGTTAAAGTTGGATTTAGCCATCTTTGGAGGCGAATTAGGTGTTGTAAAGAAATTAGGTAGTAGAATTGTGATCACCCATAGTGGAGACTACCCATTTTTACATCAAGCGAGGCACAAACCTTCAATTTGTGACTTTCTAAAAATCTTTTAGAGTGTGTCACCATCTGCGTCAATTCGGGTAGGAATGGTGAGCTACCAAACTTAGCACCACTTTGACACTATTTTTGATCTCTTGAGTGCTAATTTTGTCAATCATGAGGGTGACGTCTAAAGATGAAAACTCCTTCTTGTAGTTCGATGAGCAATTAGCATCACTCTATCTCTCTCAACAACATCAGCGATTCATAGAAACACATCATCAATCAAGCGAGCAACATCAAAAATTAGTCAAGGTTTACATGCAACAATCTGATGCAAAAAGCGAGAATATTATACACATTTGAAGAGTATTTTACAAGATCAAAGAAAAGAAAATAAGATGAGAATTAGTGAAGTTTATGAAATCAAGACAATACAAGTTGTGAAGAATTGAGTAATAAAGTCCTTCATCCATGGAGTTAGTAGTTTCATTGTTTTTGTTGTTATTTTCATTTCATGTTTAATTAAAAAAAAAATAAAAAAAATATTGAAGTTTATTTTCTTAGTTTAGTTTTGATACCACCATGGTAAAGAAGAAGAATTCAAGAAGAAAATTCCAAGCAATAAGGAAATTGAGGAGAAAAGTTACAAATTGTCAAGTTTTGTAGTTCAAAGTTCACCATCAAACGATTGAAGATAGGAGATTGAAGACATTTCTATGGATCTTGTGAGAGTGGTGTTGATTGCCGATCGGATGTGAAGGTAAGTGAGTACTCCCATCCTTGCTAATGATTGATTTCCTTTCTTAGAGATCATCGAGAAAAAGATTCTTTTTTGTCCACAATTAATGGAGTCTCCGAAATATTTCGGAAGGTTCTCTTTCCCACCATCAACGTGTGCGGGATTTCTCTCTTTAAGATAAGGGTGCGGATTTCATCACCGTTCTCTTCTTGCCGCCTTAGGAAAACGATACCTAAACGCGAACCTAATCTTTAAAATTTGAAATAGAACAAGACCTATAAGGTAACGAGCATAGTAGGAAAGTCGTTCGGAAAATATTGGTTACTCTTTAAGCATACTTCGAAGTTCATGATAGTTTCTGTAAATTGAATGCGTGACTGCGCCGCCTTGGAATGCGGTGAGGCCTTGGGTATCAAAGCTCCAATGACTTCCTCGCCTCTATTCAATTCACTTAAACTCAGATTGATTCCAGAGGGGTTTGCTCAGATTGTAACGAATTCCCTTTCAAGGATTAGAAGCTGGTCTAGAAAACAATCTAAGTGGAGCCATCATGATTTTTGTTTGCTAGAAATCAATAGGTTTACTGTGGTGGAGTCAGACTTGTTTGCGATTGAATATAACTTCCCTTCCGTTTAGGATTTTTTCTTCTTTTATTTTGTTTTTCTAGTGTATGCTTAAAAAAAAAAAAATGTTTTTCTAGACAGTCTTCATCAAGACTGCCCATTTGGAATCCCATCACATCCTGACCAAGTTGAGACCATGAGTGATATCATAAACTGTCCCCGTACTCTCCAGGAGTACATGTATCCCAACAGATTGAATCATCATCATGTATTGTCTTACCTCAGACCAATAACCTTTTTGAAATAAATGCAAGCATGATACAAATACTTCCTATATTTCGAGGGTTCGATTCTGAGAACCCCTATAATCATGTAAAAGAGTTTGAACAAATTTGTCGGACTATGCAACCTGACCATATGTCCGAAGACTCTCTAAAATTGCGATTGTTTACATTTTCTTTAAGGGAAAGGGCCAAAACATGGTTTTACGGTTTGAGATCACAGTCAATCACCAACTGGAACCAACTTACAAGTCAATTTTCCAGAGAATTTTTTCCACATCATAGAACAATTTCTATTCGTCAAAATATTAATTCTTTTGTACAGTTAGATGGGGAGACTCTTTTTCATTTTTTTGAACGGTTTCATGATTTATTAAGTGAATGCCCTCACCACGGCTTTGAGAAGTGGAGACTGGTCGTCATCCTCTATGAGGGACTAGACTCTAATTATCGATACATGGTTGATTCGATGTGTAATGGTGAATTTATTGATAAGAATTTGAATGATGCATGGTCATTGTTAGTTGAACTTGCAGAGAAAAACCATCAATGGGAATCCATTAGGGAAGCTAGGACAATGTCTTTTGATATGGGTAATCACCATCTAGAAATTGGTACAAATGAAAATGCTTTTGTCCTTAACTCATGTACCCAGACTGAAATACATATTTGTACCTTGTGTGGTAGCTTAGGCCATCTTATAGAGAACTGCCCTGTTTTGCATGACTTTAGGCAGTCAAGAACACAACATGTTGCTTTGCCATCCCTACCCGCAGACTTGCAATATAAATCCCTATTACAATGATACTAATAATAACTCAAATGAGGTGCATACTAATATTGAATATGCACCTCATCTAGAGGAACATGAGTTGACTGAGAACACCACAACTATAAATAGGGACGAGTATGCATATTACTCGGATGATGATATTATGTTAGAAGATCTAGTTCTTCTTGAAGAGTCAAGTTCGGAGTCATGTGACTCTGAAATTCCAGACCACCGTATAGAGACATACACTGAAAATGTTTCTTCTAATATTCATACTCATTGCAATTCAGATGATTTTGGTAATGATTTGGGATTTGTTCAATTGTTCTGTGAAAGTGAGCATGTTACACAACTTGATAGTGACTTAGAAAATGCTGAATCTTCTGTAGACACCAATGATACTATGCATGAAAATAACTTTGATGTGTCTGATTCTTGACCTAAGTCACAGTGTGAAGGTTCTTGTGATATTCATATGCATGAAACTGAAGTTGTAGGTGATGATTGTGAACTGGGGATTATTGATTTGTTTTATGAGCATGAGTATGATATTGTACTTGTTTCTGACTTAGGGAGAGTTGAATCATATAGTAACACAGATAAAAATAACTTGGAGAGTTATGATTCGATGCTTAAGTCACATCATGACTCTCTTAATGTCAGCCGAGAGGTTGTCAAACCCATTCTGTGGACAACTCCAAGCTTTGGATTAGAAATGTGTGCTTCCAAAGTCCTCTTGGACTATTTTGCTGCTAAATATAATAACTTTGATGAGCCACGGTTAGAATACATTTCTATGCTTGTTCCTAAGAGTGTCTATTTTGAGCTTGATCTTGTACATGACATACCTCTGAAAGTGCAAAATTTTGTGCTAAAAACTGCTTTGGTTGCCACCTTCAGGTTTGGGGGTAACTCTTTCACACATGCGACCTTACTTGCATTGTTGTCCTGTTATAATTGTGTAAGGTCATTGATGTTTCGCATATCTTCTTTTGGTTTGATCCTCAACTTTTTAGATTGTTGGTGTATGGTGAGTCATCATTGTATAATCTAGTAGGTAAATTTTGAATCATCTTGATATTTTTGTGTGCTAACCAAACTTTTTGTCTTGCGCTCATATTGTTTGCTTTCAAAGCATTCATTCAATTATGGTTAGCACCACCCTTTCTTCATCGGGTAATCTCTTTCCTTTAAATCTGCTCTGCCTTGTTCTCTTGATATGTGTTCTTATCATCTTTTGAAACATTGAGGACAATGTTAGATTTAGGTTTGGGGGTGTGTTTTGTATTTATTAAAAAAAAAAAAAAAAAAAAAAATTCAATTTTTTGTAAATATTTGCATAAAACCTCCAACTTTTAGAGATCTTAGAGTCACTAGCATACTTCTAGCTATGTTTACATAGAGAGTCTGACCGAAATAGCTGAACTTGGAAGTACTGGAGAACACAATCGGGTTTCTTAGGTTATTAGAGCGTTAAAGTTGGATTTAGCCATGCCGGAGGGCGAATTAGGTGTTGTAAAGAAATTCGGTAGTAGAATTGTGATCACCCATAGTGGAGACTACCCATTTTTACATCAAGCGAGGCACCGACCTTCAATTTGTGACTTTCTAAAAATCTTTTAGAGAGTGTGTCACCGTACGTCAATTCCGGTAGGAATGGTGAGCTACCCAACTTCGCACCACTTTCCAGACTATTTTTGATCTCTTGAGTGCTAATTTTGTCAATCATGAGGGTGACGTCTAAAGATGAAAACTCCTTCTTGTAGTTCGATGAGCAATTAGCATCACTCTATCTCTCTCAACAACATCAACAGATTCATAGAAACACATCATCAACGAGCAGAGCAACATCAAAAATTAGTCCAAGGTTTACATGCAACAATACAGTACAAAGAGTAGAATATTATACACATTTGAAGAGGTATTTTACAAGATCAAAGAAAAGAAAATAAGATGAGAATTAGTGAAGTTTATGAAATCAAGACAATACAAGTTGTGAAGAATTGAGTAATAAAGTCCTTCATCCATGGAGTTAGTAGTTTCATTGTTTTTGTTGTTATTTTCATTTCATGTTTAATTAAAAAAAAAAAAATATTGAAGTTTATTTTCTTAGTTTAGTTTTGATACCACCATGGTAAAGAAGAAGAATTCAAGAAGAAAATTCCAAGCAATAAGGAAATTGAGGAGAAAAGTTACAAATTGTCAAGTTTTTGTAGTTCAAGAAGTTCACCATCAACAGTTGAAGACCGGAGATTGAAGACATTTCTATGGATCTTTGTGAGAGTGGTGTTGATTGCCGATCGGATGTGAAGGTAAGTGAGTACTCCCATCCTTGCTAATGATTGATTTCCTTTCTTAGAGATCATCGAGAAAAGATTCTTTTTGTCCACAATTCAATGGAGTCTCCAGAAATTATTTCGGAAGGTTCTCCTTCCCACCATCAACGTGTGCAGGATTTCTCTCTTTATTCCTGTCTGCACACATGAGAGACTTAAAAAAGCGGTCTTTTTGAGTGCAAATATCATAAAACCCTATTGGTGAGGCAGGAGTCGAGGCTTGTGATTATTCTCGAACCCGAATTCTTTCATATGGTATGGTTATTTCTCGCTCAACTCTTAAGGATGAGAATGTGTTCTTTGGTAGTTCTAACTTCATGTTACTAGCATGCAGAAACTCTATGTCCTCATAGCTCTTTGGATGCTTGAGACTCTTTTACGCTCTGAAGTTGGAGAGGGTTTTGTGGGTACATCTCTGTTAGGCCCTCACGAGACTACAACTCGTCCACTAGAGACACCTAGGGGTTTAAAAGCTTAGTGTATACGCTAAATGCATTCGAGAGACCAGCGACAGTGGTATAGTTAGGATTTCTTAATTTATGTTTCACTTGAGGACAAGTAAAATTCAGGTTTGAGGGTATTTGATGAGTGCCGAAAAGTGCATATTTCTATACCCTTTTATTGGCATTTAACTTATCTTTTGCGCTTTAAAATCATATATTATCCCAGATTCCGTGTTTTCTTTGTTTTCAAGAATAAATTCATATACTAATTAAATTTGTGTTTTTAAGTACTAAATAAATCTTGGAAGAATTGAGGAGCCAAAAGAGCAGAAAATTGGACCGTTCGATCGATTCTAGGAGCTGCATCCAAATTAGAAGCGTCCGCCTCACACCACAGTTTGTCTACCACCTTCATACATTTGACCTAGCCAAACACTCCCTTCCATGTTCTATCCCCGACCATTTGCAGAACCCATACTCCACACTCGACAGTCCCACCTCACCCACTCATTCTCGTTTAAACATCATCTAGTGGGAGTCATCTCCCATACTTATTTTGTTTATTTGAAGTTCAAAACATCACCACGTGGGAGGAAGAAATAAGAAAAGGACAAAAGAAAGTGTAAAGAAAGAGAAGACGTGGGAGTGAGAAGAGAGTCGTTGGGTAGAAAAGAAGAAGAGAGTCGTTGGGTAGAAAAGAAGAAGAGAGAAAGTGGAAAGAAGAAAAGGACAGCAAGACGACAAGAGAGAAAGAAGGTGGGCGGAGAAGAAAAGTAGTGGGAGGAAAGAGACGTGCGTGGGGAGAAGCACGTGGAGTCGTTGGAGGAGAAAGAGAGAAAGTGGGACAAAGAGACACATGGTGGGAGACCTACCAAGAAGCAGAGCATGGGCGTGATAAGAAGAAAACATCAGTCGTGAGGAGAACATGCACAGGGACCGAGTAGCGTGGGAACGTGAGGCTGTTGGAACACACGTGAAGGAGATGATGGCTGAGGTTTGCCGTTGGAGTACGGTTTGTTGGTAGGGAATGATGAAGCTCGAAGAGATGAGGTGCACGTGAAGGAGAAGAAGCAGACAGCATCACGTGGAAGCGTGGGATGTGAAGGGACACAAGTGAATGGGCGAGGAAACATCTTGGGAGGCGAATAACCATTAGTTAATGGGAAGAGACAGCTCGTGGTAGAAACTATGGTAGGAGCTGACAACAAAACGAGCGTGGGAGGAAGAGACACGTGGTGGGAGAAGAAAGAAGACAGCAGCGTGGGAAGAAATAGCATGGGCTGTAAAGAGATATCCAGCTCATTATCATGCGCAACGGGTGTTTTCTACTCTATAAATATGCTCGAACTCATTTACCAAAAAGAGGGCCGGAGTAGCCGGACACTTCACTGCTAGTTTTAATTTCTGTTTTAATTCCATTTTCATCATGTTCTAAATTTATTAGCTAGGGTTTAGATGAAGCCCTAGTCTGCTTCTATGTTATTTATACTTTGTGTGTTGTTCTTGAATGTTTAAATTGATTTAGAGATCGAATTTAATCCAAGTTTATCAACATTTTGCTCTCACAATGTATGCCATGTATCCATTGTAGTTAGAATACCACTGTGTTGATTATGTTGTAACTCATGCTTAAAAATATTATTGATCCTTAGATTAGTTGTGCTTTAATTAGACAGTTAATGCTTTGGAGAAATACTTTAGTTGTGATTAAATTATCCATTGGAGAAACTCCTTAGATATACGGTAGACTTGAATCTGCTATAAGGACAAGAATAATATTACTAGTTGAATATATAGTGTAGACTAGTGGTGGATTTGAAGGCCCTAGTTCTCTTTAATTACTTGTTATAAATTGTTTTTGCATATCTACTTGTTCAACAACTATATCTCGTCGTTTCGACACCAAAACCAAACCTTTGTGTTACATTAGAATAGAAATCAGTTAGTCTTCTTTAGAAGCAACTATCACTACCCAAGTCTCTGTGGTTCGACCTGTGCTTGCCCTGTGTTGCTTTCCGACACTGTGCACTTGCAGTTTATACATAGAAGTAGGTATCTTTCCGAGCCTACCAGTCACCGATGTTGTTTGTTTCATTTCCGCTAAACTTTTCATTTCGTATGTCCTCGCGATGCTTTACGTACTTTGTTATCAGACGCTTGGTGTTATCGATTTAGCTTTTGTTTCTTATGTTATTCTGGAGATTGTTGATTGATGTACCATGCGATCGATGTGGTTTTCGTTTTGTATGTTGCTCCTCTGGGTGTTGGTTGTTGGACGACACGATCGATTTGTTTCTTGTTCCGCATGTTGCCCCGACCGTTTGTTGATTAACGCACGACTTTATTTGTTTCGCTTTTGTTCCTGGTGTTATGCCCTGCAATTGTTGCTTTTATATGTTAGAACTCTAACCATTTCTGTCGAACACACCCAACAAGGAGGGTCATCGGGACCTATGCCATGTCCTGATCGGGGTATCTCATCACTATCTCTTTGGATTCAGTGGAAGGGTATCAGTCATCCTAGTTCTAGGCCCGATGGTCCCGAGTGGTTATCGATCAACCGATCTCGGGCAAGTGGACATGCCCACTTACGATGGTGGTGACATTTCAGATGTAAGTAGGCCACCTAGCTGAGTAGACCTCGCGTCTAAACAACCTTTGGAACTGGTTTCCAACCACCAGAACCCTTAGGATACCTCGGCACTTGCACACTGCCACTGCCCCGAGTACGAATATCCAGGCGACTGTAAGGCACCTCGGCACTTCCACACTGGCATTGCCCCGAGTACGAATGCCCATTCGAGTGTAAGTCACCTCGACACTTCCACACTAGATTTGCCCCGAGTACGAATGACCATTCGAGTGTAAGTCACCTCGGCACTTCCACACTGGCATTTCCCCGAGTACGAATGACCATTAGTCGCTTTTGCCCTATCCCATACCCCTCACGGTTTCACAGAGATAGAAGACACGTTTGCTTACCGTTTTTTTTTTCGCATTGCCCGTCAAGGATGATAGAGTTTCAGGAATCGGATGTTCCATGGTTTGAGCTCTCTTGTTCCGTTGAGTCGCAGTAGTCGATACGATCCCTCGCCCGCCTTAGATTCGATTATATATGGCCCGCCCCATTTTGGTGCTAGTTTTTCGCCTTTTTTTTCGCTCTCCCATTCAGCTAGAAATTTCAATACCTGCTGCCCGGGATTAAACTCTCTTGGTCGAACGCGCTTGTTGTACTCCCGTTGTAACCTCCTTTGATAATTTTCCATTTTTTGTAGCGCCATTTCTCTTGTTTCTTCCAAGTCGTCGAGTTTAGCCAAGATCAGATCGGACGACACGTTTCGCCTCCACGCTTCAGTTCTTGTGGTAGGTATCATTGCTTCTGTTGGTAGAATCGCCTCGGTTCCGTAGGTAAGCATAAAGGGGAGAACCCGTAGCTTCCCTCCGTGTGGTTCTGTATGCCCATAGGACGTTATATAATTCCTCGCACCGCCTGCCATATTCCCCGTCCAGTTTCTTCTTCATGTTATCGCGATGGTCTTATTAGTGATCTCGGCCTCCCCATTGCACCGGGGTAAATCGGGGTAGCTTTGCTCTTCCGATGTTGTAAGTGTTAAATAGAAGATCAATGTTTTCGCCCGTAGTTGTTTTCCATTATCGGAGATGATGGCAGCCGGGACCCCAAAGCGACAAATGATATGTTCCCAAATGAACTTAAAAACATCTTTGTCTCGAATATGCCTCGGTGGTGCCGCCGACCCACTTGGTAAAATAATCCGTAGCCACGATCAAATACTTCCTTTGCCCCGTTCCTACATGTAACGGCCCGAAAATGTCCACTCCCCATTTAGCAAAAGGCCACGGACTTATGATCGAGTTTAACGGTACGCGGGGAGCATGGATTTTCTTCCCGAAACGCTGACATTCTTCACAAGATCTAGCCATTTGCTTTGCGTCCTCGTTCATATATATCCAAAAGTAGCCCATTGTTTTTTCCTTAGCCGACAAGCTTCTTCCCGAGCTTTGATTTCCAGCCGCCCCATAGTGTAGCTCATGTAGGATTATATGGCCTTCTTCCCTGCTTAAGCATCGTAGGAGTGGCCCTAGGTAGGAATTCCGATATAAGATCCCCCCCCCTTAACTCGTAGGCACCCGATTTACTTTTGATCTTGTTCATCTCGGGTCGACTCTTAGGTAGCTCACCCGTCTCTAAGTATTGATGTATCGGCTTTCTCCAGTCGCCTTCTTTGTATCTCTCGGCTGTGTTAACGGCCACCTCGATCCGTGCTTCTGGTGTTTCAGGGATAGACGGGTTAAGTAGCCTCATAGCGCGTATCCCTTCAATGCTCGGGTCTACTAATTGTGAGGCGATGTATGATAGAGCATCCGAGTGTCTGTTATCCTTTCGGCAGATTTGGCGGAATTTAATATATGGGATTTGCTTGATGTAAAATTGGGCGATCTCCCAATATTTTTGCAGCACCGGATCGTGTGTAGCGTATTGGCCCGTAATTTTCCGGATCACTAGTTGAGAGTCACTAGTCAGTCGAACCTCATACAACCCCATTTCCACAATTATCCGTAAGGCATGGATCACCGCCTCATATTCGGTGACGTTGTTCGTTGCCTTGAATTCTAACCTGAACGAATGCACAATCTTCCTCCCCTTTGGCGTGGTGAACACCAACCCGAGACCCGATCCGTCTTTGTTAGATGCCCCATCAACAAATACTTCCCATCGTGTTGGGCTACTAGCGGCTAGCAGGTCCGCCGACCCCTCTTGTTCTTCTGTCATTCCCGGTATATCTTCTACCTCATCCTCATCACTGAGGGGGAAGTCTGCCAAGAAATCGGCCACTACTTGTCCTTTGATCGCGGTTCTTGTCTCGTATATCACATCATATTGTTTGATTATGGCTCCCCACTTGGAGATTCTCCCCGATCGCCCATCACTATCCAAGACCACTTCGATAGGCGATTTGGTGAGCACCCGTATTCGATGAGCTTGAAAATATGTTCGTAGTTTAGAGGCAGCAAAGGCTAAGCGAGCACCATCTCGCTCCATTCTAGTGTAGTTCTTCTCGGCGGGACTTAAAGTTTCTTTGGCGAAGTATACCGGCTTTTCCACGCCCATCTCTGTTTTAACCAATACCGCACTTATGGCATAGGGTGTCGCGCCTAAGTATAAAGTGAGAATTTCTGACATCTCAGGCCTTTGAAGGACCGGGAGGCTAGCTAGATGTAGCTTGATACTTTGAAAAGCTTCTTCGCTTGCGTCCGTCCATCGAATTTTTTTTCCTTTCTTCAAGATGTCGTAAAAAGCCTTGCATTTGTCCTATGATCGTGACACAAATCGTCCCAATGCGGCTATGCAACCGTTTAGTTTCTGCACGTATTTCACCGTCGCGGGAAATGGAATGTCAAGGACGGCTCGTACCTTCTCGGGATCCGCTTCTATTCCCCTGGGAGTGATGATGTAGCCTAAGAATTTCCCCGATGTGACCCAGAAGTCACACTTGGTAGGATTAATCTTCATCTTGTGTTTCCTCATTGTTTGAAAGATCTCTCGAAGGTCTCGGACGTGGTTTTTTTTATTTCCGACTCTTAACTAACATGTCGTCCACGTAAACTTCTATGGTATCGTGAATCTTGTCTTCGAACATATCGCCTACCAATCTCTGGTATGTAGCCCCAGCATTCCTAAGTCCGAATGGAATCTTGGTGTAACAATACAATCCTCTTGGCGTGAAGAAGGAGGTGTGTTCCTGGTCCTCGGGCGCCAGTGGTATTTGGTTGTATCCCATGTATCCATCCATTAAATTCATCGCCTCGTATCCCACTATTGATTCTACTAATTGATCTATACTGGGAAGGGGGAAGTTGTCCTTCGGGCGAGCCTTGTTCAAGTCGCTGAAATCAATACATATTCGGACTCCCCCTTTCTTTTTGGTACCACGACCATGTTAGATATCCACTTTGGGGTAGTGGGACTTCCTTATTATTCCGATTCTTGTAACTTCTTCACTCGACCTCGACCGACCGCTTGCAATTATGGCGCGATACGCCTCATTTTTTGTCTAACCGGTTTGAACTTCGGATCAATTTTTAAGTGATGACAGCAGACCTTTGGGTCAATACCCTCCAAATCATGCACTTCCCAAAGCGAATGCCTCCGGGTTTTCTTTTAATAGCGTCGTGAGTTTACTGGTTTCTTCGTCCGATAGTAATGCCCCGATCCTCACTACTTTAGGTTCCTCTATCGTTCCCAAGTTTACTTCTTTAGTCGGCTCGACTGTCGAGAAGTTTGATTTGGTCTCCCTGACTGGGGATGCTTCCTTTAATTGCTATAAAGGGTCTTGTTCTCGCGTTTCGTGTGCTAGGACCGCTTGAGAAATCGCCTCCTCCAATTCTTTTGTTGCCTTCACTTCCTTTTCTTTGTTCTTTTCTTGCCTTTGCCGAGCTCGCCGTCGCTCATTTATTTCTATATCAACTTTCATGCATTGTCGTGCCGCCTGGGAGTCGCCCATAACTTCCGCTATTCCCTTGCAAGTCGGGAACCTTAACCTTTGATGGAAAGCCGATGCTACGCCATTTATCCCCGCAACCCATGGGCGCCCGATAATGGCCTCATAAGGTGAAGCGACGTCGACTACACAGAAAGTGGTTAGTGTGTCGAGGTAGCCACCACCATCTGAAACTCTTAAAGTTACTTCGCCCTTCGGGATGGTTCTTGTCGTTGAAGCCGTAGATACGGATGTGGATGGGACGAGCATATCGTCTGAGAGTTTCATTCTTCTCGAACGTGTCGTAGAAACAGCACCTCGACTGAACTTCCGATATCCACAAGAATCCTTCTTACTCCCCACTTTTCAATCAACAGTGTGATGACCAAAGGGATCGCCGTGTGCATGTCCGTTTCTTCGGGACATCCTTAGCCGAGAACGATATGGGCACCGTCATCCAGGGTTCCATGGGAAGAGACTTGGCTACGCCCGAATATCTCTTTACCGTCACGATCCCTTTTATGGATCCTAGTGGTGATTATTTGGGCCGAGAGTGTAGTTTTGCATAGCCGAATGTGAAATGGTGTTTACGAATTGGTTCGCCCTATCGATGCGGACTTGATGAACTGGCGCATCGGGTGTTGTTTCCGGCCGAAGGGGGTGGCAGACATACTTCCTCAAATATCCATCGCGGATGAGGTGTTGAACAATATCTTTCACCTCTCGACAGTTATTGGTGTAATGTCCCCTATACTGATGGTAGTGACAGTATGCGGGATGATCTCGGGTCTCTTGAACCGTACCCCCTCGATCTTTGGGTAGTTGATGTCGCTCCTCTTCTCCACTTCCTTGAACACCTCTTCCAAAGAAGTGTTTAGTGGGGTATACGATCGGGCTTCCTGCTTTGGCTTCTTTCATTTGGCCATCCATTCCCTCTTCTCACTGTTCCTCGGGGGAGGGTCCGATATTTTTTCTGATCGCCTGATATGGTCGTCCGTGACCGTTTTAGTTTCAAGACTTCAGCACTGGCTTCTTGTACCCCTCTATCTCTTGATTCGGCCTGAATTTCTTCCAAGGCGATGTAGTGTTCTTGCATTCTTCTCATCTCCTTTAATGTTTTAGGTTTTTCAGAAAACATGGCAATCCAAATGGGGTCCGATCTCCCCAACGCGTTTTCAAACCCAAAGATGGCTTGGTCCACCGGTACCTTCCCAATTTCATTACACAGTTTCCTCCATCTGTCGGTCAAGGTTCTCAATGGCTCTCTGAATCTTCGGGCGAGGGTAAACAGCTTGTTCATTCTTGGCCGAGGTCGACTGTTATGCATATAGGTCTCAAGGAAGGCCTCGACTAGCGCATCGTACCCGTTGATCGAACCAAGTGCGAGCGAATAAAACCAATCTCGCGCCTCGCCCTCCAAACTAGCTGGAAAGAATTTACACATAACTACTGGGTTACTTCTTCATTGGATCAGTGACATGGTATACATCTTAAGGTGTTCGGTCACATCGCCAGTTCCATCAAATCTAGAGGGGAATGAAGGTAAAGTACACTTAGGTGGGAACGGCATTTGTTCCGATTCTTGAGTGAAAGGCGTTTTCTCGGCTTCACTCATAATCTCGGCCATCTTATCCTCTTCACTTCCACCCGAAAGTTCCTTGATTTTTGCTTCCAACTCCTTAAGCTTGGCTTTAGTTGTCTGATCTTGTCGCCCGTCCCTTCCTCGCCTTTCTTCATCGGTGGACGAGTCCTCGGGTGGTCCATATCTCTGCGTTGGGGGAACCGGAGGTAATGGTGGCTGACCGGACTGATTGGGCTGATTAATGTTACTCTGCCCCATCATGGGTTGCAAGTGATCGGATCAGTCACGATAACCCGATGTTCCTCGGCTTGACGACCCTCTTGATCTGGTCCGTTGGTTCCTCAGTTGGTAGTTCTCATACTCCAAGGCTAAATTCATTCTTTGGAGTCCCCTCAGTGCCGCTTCTTATCTCCTCTGACTCTCCAAAATGGCCAACAACGTCGGGTCCATACTCTCATGACTGGAATGTCCATTGGGTTGGTGTGGCCGAGGTTGTAATGGTGCTGATGTGGGTGGTGGGGGAGGTATTGGATTGGTTATATGATTGACAGATTGAACGGTTGTCGGGCCGATGTCACTTGCTATTGCTCGCCCCAACTGAATCTTCCTAAGACGCTCTTGTTCCCTTCCCAAAGCTTCCTGGTGTTCAATTTGTCGCCTCGTCGATTGCCTCTGAGCTCGCGCTGCAAGTGCTTCCTCATCGTCATCGGTGTCTGAAGCCGTGAGTCCATCGACTTGATCGACTCTTCTCTGAGTTAGTATAATCTGGTGCAGAGGTAAGGTGTTATCATCCCGCCCCAAATCTACTTCATCGTCTACAACAGGCATCCCTCGCGCACCGCATGAGATTCCTCGGGCGGTGGTTGTCGATTGTTCCCTTGTCTCGGCCCCGTTATCCCCGCTGCATCTTCTCGTGCTAGTGACCGTGGGATTCCTCGACATCCTTATCGTCCCTGAAGTGCTAGCCATTAGTTACGTCGCGTGATAAGCCGAGTATCGCCCGTCCCTACGTCGCAAATACGAAAAAGAACCCCTTACTTCGACTCGATTTTTCTAACAAAATGCACGGACAAAAAGGCGAAAACGTTCGACTCTACGACTCTTGTCACTATATGCGGTCAACTTTAGTTATCGGTGGGTTCCGTTTATCTACCCTATTTTGGTCTTATCTCAATCTGGGTTGTACTCACTTCCCGTCACTATCACTCCGTACGACGTCGCTCTCTGTACTCGACCTATGCATTTAAGTTGGTTTGTCCTTTGTTCTACATGCTCCAAATCATTGATCTTATGCACGTGATGCTTAGAAAGTACGGCAAGTAACCCCTAGAATTAATTTGAACTTGTACCAACTCCACTTTCTCGAGATTTAATTATGACCTTTCCGACGACTTACGCTACACCGTCAGCTAAAAATTATACAAGGTCGACAGTTCATTACACGATGAAACATCTAAAAAGCTAACTTTTGGTAACTCCGAGCACCCAACTTCTTACCGCAGCTAAAAACAACTCGCCTAACGCTAACAAACACACAATTATCAAGAACAAATAGTCGTCCCTTCAACAGATTCTTCACGTAGCTTCTAACCCGAATCTAGTCGCTGGTGAGCTCGTGAAGTTTATCTGTCGATCAAACTGTTGAAGACGCTAAGAAGACGCTGCTACTACTATGACTTTAAATGCTCAATAAATGACTCAAAACAACCATTACTTCGACCAACAGAGTTCATCGTAGCTTCTACTCCAACACATTAACGTGTATTGAGGAGCCGTTGATCGTCTCTGAAGACTTTAATGGCAAGGTATCCGGAGATCTTAGTCGTTTCCCCTTAGTCGGCGCCAGAATGTAGATGCATTTTACTACAAACTACATCCAAAGGATAGAAATGTACGACTCTTCTCAAACGAAAGTAAACACTCAACCATGAACACAAGATATACGTGGTTCGGTATGATTACCTACGTCCACGAGGGTGAAATGATGAATCTTATTACTTCACGGTGTTACAAAGGTGTTGCTCTTAGTGGGATTTCCTTACAAGATGAACTTACTTCTCATTCACTTCTTTCTAATGCTAACTCGGGTTTCTCTCTCCTTTCTCTCCCAAAAATTACAACCTGCCTCTCTAGAATACAAGTCCCGCTATTTATAGGAGAAAGTTTATACAACGAAGTTAGAATGTTGACCTGTTGCATCTAATTAGCTGTTCTGTGATCGGGATGACTCACGTCGTCTTGTGCGGTCGATGCATCTTGGCTCCTCGCCCGTATTTCGTTCGAGCCAATCTCTTATGGTCCTCTGTTGACGCGATGTCGGCTGTCTCGATAGTCGCCCTTATGATCAGCCAATGTGTTCCACACTTTCTTGCTTGTTTGACTGTAGCTCCTCGTTTGTCCCGTCCCGCCTTATCTTGTCAGCTTTATCAGAAGTCTGGGTCAAGTCTTGTCCGACATTATTACGCCCGATCCACGTGGCTTCCTTAAATCTCGCACTCTTTAATCTTTGCTCTATACTTCGCGTTTCTTTGTATTTGGGTGCACTGGGTCTAGGATGTTGCCACATGGATCTGTAGATAATTTACACCTACACTAATGGTGAATTCCGATTTGTCCCAGAATCTTTCTCACAAAGTCCAAGCTAAGTGGACAAACCAACAAATTCCCGCCAACATTGTTTCTCTCTTGTTACCAAAAAAAAAAAAAATTGATATTTAATCTTGTTAACCCATAATTTAATTATGTTAATTGATCACAAAAAAAAAAAATTAATTAATTTTTTTTTAAGAACACCAGCCAAGAATCGTTGGATGTTCATGCGCTCGTAGACCAATTCTGGGTTAATGTTCTTCATTCACGAAGGGCACATAAAATTGGCGGATATTATTACTTACTAAATAGACCGTTTGTGAGAATCGAGGGTTGTATATATATATATGAAAAAATTGATATTTTTTTTGAAGATTTGAATTTCGGTGGAATCATGTAAGAACATCAAACAAGAATCGATAGATACAAGTAAACACCTATATCGATTCTTGATTGGTGTTCTTCATTCACCAAAAACACAAAGAGTCGATGGATATTGGTGCTCACATATGCCGATTGTGTTATAAAAGAAGAATACCCGGCCAAATTATATAAAAAAAACTAGATAATTGCACAAATAACATAATAAACATTTTTGTGTCCGGCCATATTATATTAACAAAACAACCGGACATTTTCTTGGTTAAAAGTGTATTTTCCATTCATATAATTAACAAAACGACATGATATATTTTTGGACCGATTCTATATTCAGTGGACATGGGAATCCACGTGGATCGATTTTACTGAAAAAAATCAACAATCTTTTTTTACGTTTCCTCTGGCGAAAAATCGGGTTTATGTGAATGTCTATATCGACCGATTTTGGTTTGCGTTGAATCGGTCGACGCTAATATGATCATTGACCGATTATGATGGTATGGTCATATGGACATACACTTCAATTACAGCTGGGTAAAAACAAAAAACCTAGATCTCTAGATATTTTTAGATGATTGAATCAATCAAAAACCTCATTAAGAGGAACGGGTTAATAAAATTACATCGATTTATTGTTGCACCAATGATTTTTAATTTAAGAAAAAAGTTTAAAATCAAACGAGGGTTGAATTAATTTGACAGATGTTGTTAGCTTTAGGATAGATGTTGTCAGTTTTAGGTTTGATTGTTGAGAGAAATGATTTTGGTATGGCTATAGTTAAATATGCCTCATTGTTTGAAAAAAATTATATTTAGAATTTGATATTAATGATGAGGGTATGTGAGTACTTTTGCCTAGTTTAGACACCCGTTATCTTTCTTTATTGGATGGGTGAAGTAAATCCTGGTATTCATAATTTTTTATTAATTTTACATAAATATATATTACAATTTAACTAGCAAAAGTGTAGTAAATTATTTTATTATTATTATATGATTATTGGAACAAATATTCTTTTTAAAACGAAGAATTTACATAAAATATTATTGTTATATTTTAGTTATAATTTGTGATGTGATCCAAAAAAATATATATTTCGTTGAACCAGACCGCACTAGAATTTAGGAGTCCAATTTTGTGCACACTCCTTTAAAGAATGCGCACACCAATTATATTGGTTGTTCAAAACAAACTGTTAACTCCTAAATAAAATTAGTTTTTTTCTTCTTTTAAATTTAATTGTAATAATCTGTAAAAGGAAAGATGCATATAATTCATGCCTAATATAGCCTAAAATATAATATTTATGTTTCTAGAAAATAGATACTATCACTTTTTTCATTTTAACCTATGTTTAGATCAAAATAAAAAGTTATATTTTTTCCAGAAACGGCGAAAGTAGTATTTAAATAAAGAAATGGATAATTAGTTTTAAATTTTAATAAAATTAGTTAAATTAACTTAATAAAAACTAGAAATCAAATAGCATTATGACAATATTGCTATCAATTTCAGCTGAATAATTACTTCGTACATTTTGTTTAAACAAAATTTGTAATTGAAAAGGAGATGAAACCAAGTACATCACCAACTTTTTCGTTCGACAACCTGTATGGAGAAACCTAATACAAACGCAAGTATACCAACTTAATTATCCTTGACAATATCATTAGTACAAAACAAAGCTAGGCTAAGTTTGCCTGTGTTAGTTTAAGGATTTGTCTTGGCAAAAATAAATCAAGGGTTGTGGTTCTCCAACTTGAAAATTAATTCCAATATTATGAATGAAAAATGAATACTCAAGTCAAGATATGGAATTTCAAAATTATAACCAACTCATGACCTATTGTGTCATAAGAGTAGCTCTAACCACATATTAATAAAACGATATAACGGCAGCTTTGAGCTATCCATGCTAAGAGCATGCCTAACAAAGTAAGGCGGATCAGGCCAACGAAGCTCCATGCTTTGCCAGTGCATCCGCGATATTTCCTTCATATGACAATATTGCTATCAATTTTAAATTGAATAATTACTTATAATATGGCTAGGATTAGCGTTCGCATTAGCCATCCCTGATTGAAAGAAAGACCGCACAGAATTGATGACATTCTAGACCCACAATATCCCAAAAGGAGGTAAAGAATAACTCACTAAGCCATCGTACATTTTGTTTAAACAAAATTTGTAATTGAAAAGGAGATGAAACCAAGTACATCACCAACTTTTTCGTTCGACAACCTGTATGGAAAAACCTAATACAAACGCAAGTATACCAACTTAATTATCCTTGACAATATCATTAGTACAAAACAAAGCTAGGCTAAGTTTGCCTGTGTTAGTGGTGGTAAGGATTTGTCTTGGCAAAAATAAATCAAGGGTTGTGGTTCTCCTGACCACCCCCTACAACTCGCATGCGTGGCATTAATTCCAATATTATGAATGAAAAATGAATACTCAAGTCAAGATATGGAATTTCAAAATTATAACGGGGAGGTTCGAACTCATGACCTATTGTGTCATAAGAGTAGCCTCTAACCAGTGTTCCACCTTGGTTGGAATTGATAGAAAAGATAAATCAACAGTGGTGGTTTGTTCAACTTAAATACCTGTTGATGGTGGTTTTTAGACAAAGGGTAAAATTGTAAAACCCCGAATAACCTAATGTCACCGGTGACACATTTATTAGAACATTTAATGCATGTAGTCGGTAATTAATGGGGGGTATTTTTTCAAATTAGGGTTACAACGAACGAAACCCTAATTCCCTTATGTGCCAATGGAAAGTCATGACAGCCACACCTAGCCCAAGCTAGTCGCGCCATGCCAAACGCACTCTGCCTTGGCCCTAGATATGCTAGTCACACCAACTACGCCAAAGCATGCCAACCATGCTAGCCGCACCCATGTGCCAATGGCAAATCATGCCATCCACCCCAAACGCGCCAAAGCATGCCAACCATGCTAGCCTCACCTATGTGCCAATGGCAAATCATGCCAGCCACACCTAGCCAAAGCTATCCGCGCCATGCCAAACACACTCTGCCTTGGCCCTAGCTATGCTAATCACACCAACTGCGCCAAAGCATGCCAACCATGCCAGCCGCACCTACGTGCCAATGGAAAATCATGTCAGCCACACTAAACGCGCCAAAGCATGCCAACCATGCTAGCCGCACCTCCGTGCCAATGGAAAATCATGCCAGCTACACCAAGGCATGCCAACCATGCCATCCGCACCTCTGTTCCAATGGAAAATCATGCCACCCACACCAATCCCAAGCTAGCCACGCCATGCCAAACACAGTTTGCCTTGGCCCTAGCTATGCTAGCCACTTTCCTTACCAAGCCGCTATGCCATTGGCATATGCCAAAGTAGCGCCCGCGCCCTAGGCTTACAAACCGTGCAACCTAGGAAAATATGGCCGTGTGTGCCATTAGGACATGCCAACACGCACCGCTAGCCACTTTCCAAGCCGCTATGCCATTGGCACATGCCACAGTAGCGCTCACGCCCTAGGCTTGAAAACCGTGCAACCTAGGCCAATATGGCCGTGCGTGCCATTGGCACATGCCAACACGCACCGCTAGCCACTTTCCAAGCCGCTATGCCATTAGCATATGCCAAAGTAGCACCCGCGCCCTAGCCTTGCAAACCGTGCAACCTAGGCCAATATGGCCGTGCGTGCCATTGGCACATGCCAACACGCACCGCTAGCCACTTTCCAAGCCGTTATGCCATTGGCATATGCCAAAGTAGTGCACGCGCCCTAGGCTTTCAAATCGTGCAACCTAGGCTCAAGTGGCCGTGCGTGCCATTGGCACATGCCAACACGCACCACTAGCAGCTTTCCTTACCAAGCCGCTATGCCATTGGCACATGCCACATGATCCCCTAACAGCTTTGGCATTGCCACTTGCACTCAAAGTGCAACCCGCGACCAAGGCATTCTGCACATGCCACACGCTCCCCTAGCAGCTTTGGCATTGCCACTTACACTCAAAGTGTAACTTGCGGTCAAGGCATTCCGCACATGCCATTGACACATGCCACACGCTCCCCTAGCATCTTGGCATTGCCACTTGAACCCAAAGTGCAACCAACTCTCGAGACATCAACAAAAACTGGGGGATGCTTTCTCAGGGTTTTAGTTTGGCGGTCACATCATGCAGCGTACACTACACTCGTATTAATAAAGCGTGAAAAGCAATAAAAGAGGGAAATAAAGGTGAAAACGTTTTCACTCTTAAACACGCCGGTTACCACCTCCTCCCATTTTAACTACCCTTTATTTCCTTCCGTAATGAGGCCAGGGTAAGTTTCAATCTCAACTTGTATAAATAGGTTTCACCTATTTCTACCAGACACAAGTCTCGGTCAGGAGAAAAATACAATACTCTCAGAAAAATCAACTTTGCAAGCTCTCCAAAAAGCTTTCATCTCTTGCAAGCTTCCGAAGCTTTCACTTTCTAATACAAGTCGAGAAACTACTCTCCTAGAATTATTCTGGCCTCAACACCTTTCTTTGCTTCCTTCCCCAAATCAACCCTTCTCCTCCACTTTGTGACCGAAGCAAGTCTGGAACGGCCATTTCTTGGTTTAGGCCGGACTTGTACAGATTGATCTCTCAAATCTAGAAAGTTCTCACGTGCAGCACATTTGTTTATCTATTTAACCAGTTTCTCACTCACCTACTGAATTTACCAAAATCTGCAGAAACGATTTTTACCCATAAACAATACCATAATTTCTTTGTTAATTAGTGTTTCACTAATTGCACATAATAAATAATATATTCATTATATAGTGTTTTATTAATCAGTGTTTCACTAATTGCTCATAATAAATGACTAATCATTTTTTAATTATAAATGCCTAATATTTTTGATCAAACACAGCTTTTGGTTGGTATCCGAGCAACAAGCTGAGCTCCAACCCCTCTCTGAATAGTAATTCCTAATCTATGAAAAATGAAACTACCAAAACCACTACTAGCATCATTATTAACTGGGAAACTCTTCGGACGCTTAAAGAAACGCAAAGTGTCATCGCCAAGCTCCCCTAAAGTAGAGAAGTCCAAAACGCCCAAACCAAAACCCAAAGCAGAACACTTGTCCATTAGAGATATTTAGTGTGCTTCCTTGAAACTTCATTAGAGATAGCCTTCCTTGGGACAATGAGTAGTAGAAGAGGTGGATGCCGAAAGATTAGTGGTGGTTAAGGGCGGAGCCAAGCACAATTATATTTATTTATGTTCTTTTATCGTAAAATAGGATACAAAGTCCATTTTTCACATGTATCCAACTTGCCAAGAATTTTTTCTCCCTCTCTCCTCAAAATCCTGTCTTCGCCTCTGGTTTATGGTGGAAGAAGTAGTGACGGTGAATGCTAGTGAGTAGTGATGGACAATATTAATTTTATGTTGTCGTTACAACATCGATAACATTGTAGTGTGGAAGATGTGGTTGGTTGTTTTTAACACTTTTGATAAAGGAAGGTACCATATATTTCAGGGATGATATCATACAAGACAATATTTTCATTATCGTAGTTGGATCACCCAAATGGTACCCCTGTTATCTTTGGTACTATATCGTATAAATCATGATTTTTTAATGCTAAATAAAATTGATTGCAATACAAAAAAAGAATATATACACGGGAAAAAAAATAGTGAAACTAATCAATTGACGAATTTTTTTTCAATCTAAACCTCATACATGGCATTTGTGATTGAAAATTAGAATTGTGTCCAACAACCTACATGGGATGGGCGGCAGTGGTGGAGTCAAAATTTGACATTGAGGAGGCCTATTTTTTTTTTTTTTTTTTTAAAAAAACATGTAAACTTTGGTGGACTAAACCATAAATATATATGGACAAAGTACTATTTATAAAATAAACTAAAAAAATTATGTAGTTATTAAAAATTTAAGGGGTTAGATCCAGGTTAGTCAACCCTTGGCTCCGCCACTAGGTGGTGGTGGATAAAAAAAGTGGATTCATATGGATTTATGGTGGTAGCGGGTATTGGTGAACAAAACCATATTATGTTAATTTCGTAACGCCACAAAATGTGTAACGTTATATTATAAAGTATAAAATGTGGTTGATCATTCTAATGTTAAAATTAACTCGATAAAACACATGTCCATTTTAAAAAATTGGTGCAATCAATTGCCATGTTATGTAATAAATAAACGAACGACACGAATCACGATCAGAACATATGAAATTATTTATTATTGATTTGTTTATGCAAAGAGTGGTCAGGATTTGTCCTTAGCAAAGATAAATTTACCGCTGGAGTTTGTTCAACTTAACCATTTTTAAATGTTTTATTAATTAGTGTCTCATTGATTGTTCATAATGATTAATTAAATTTCTATTATAAATGTCCCTTTAATAATCTAACATAAATACATAATTTTATTAATAAATAATTTTACTAAAAACAATATTAATTCTAATGGTGGTAGTGGAAGTAGGGTTAGTATAAGCGGTGGCGGGTGTTTGTGAATGGTGGAGGCGGTAACATTACTATTGGTGGAAGAAATAGTGGCGGTGGATGGTTTTTATGGTGGTGGTTGTTGGTAATAATAGTGTATAATAATAGCTTTTGCTTTTTAGTGAGTTTTATTGACCAAGTAGAAAAATAATCTTCACAAAACATGTAACATTGTTATTTGAAAGATGTAATTGGTTGTTTTTAGCACGATCGATAAGGACAAAAACCAAATATTTCGAGGATGATACCGGAACGTATAAGACAATATGATCATGACTGCTCGATCACCCGTATTATATAAAGGCAATTGATGTACCCGCGTAAGAAAACATTATCGCTCTCTCAAGTACTATTACATTCTTTTTCCTGAAAGACCATCAATGTCGAGTTGTTTAGCGACAACTACCTACAAAGACAACAACTTTCACTCTATTCCCGATATAAAACCTTATTTACCGGGAAAATGTATTTGCATTACAAAATATTTATTTGAAAATTATGTTTGTTCATCAAAATCATCATAAAAAACGCTAAATCATAAATCTAAATTTCTCCTCCGATATTTATAGAATATTTTTTATATTTTACATTCTCAAATCATGCGATCTCTTGATGACAAATCAACAATATAAAATTACGGATCAATATGTATAGGTTTCATTCACTGGGTTAGAAGGTAGAGTAGACACAGATGGGTAGATCATACAAAGAAGAACATGACTGAGAATACTTCAATAATTTGGTCAAGAGATAAGGTCAAAAATTTAAGATTAACTTTCTATAGGACTAATTAGATCGGCTCGATAGGAGCTGACTAAAATATGGATTAATAATAATTTTCACGTAAGACAATTGCAAAACATAGTTTGGCTAACTCTGCCTATATAAAGAGTGGTCAAGATTTGTCCTTCCTCAATTTCTATGTTATGTGAGAATAAGGTGATATCTAAGATTGAGGTATAATTCAAATCTATTAGATTCATACCATTTACAACTGGATGCCTTAAAAAAAATTGACGTGTTGTTATTATTATTACAGGCAAGGGATACATTGACCACACTTGCGCAAATGATTGTTGTTGCATGTACTGTCTAGAATGCAACGAGAAATTTGAGGAAACAAGGCACCATATGCGATTGTCCGTCAGAGTATTTTGGATATAGTAACTTAGACCCGATGTAATACTTATGTTTTTTTTTTTTAGTTTTTCCACAATCTATTTATTTAAGAAAAATGAACATTGAAAATACATAACATTAACAAAAATTAGACAGATTCCGTTTGACAATAATGGCTACTGATGGTCCGGAAATGGCAAAAGAAAGGAATCTTTGTAGAAGAATTGTTGGGATATACAACGGATTACTTGATAAGAATGAAAGAGGTATAACTATTTCGATTCTGAAATCACATAAAGTTCACAGTATAAGATGACATCAAGTTTAAAGTTAGTAACAAACATAATATGGCTAACTAAAATGTTAAAAACAAACAAGATATATAAACTTAGAAAGCCATGGGACTTGAAGAGGCTAATTTTCAAAACTACAATCTTAGAAAGCAACGATCCACAATACTATAATTTTATTTTATAAATATTCAACGTAGAATATGTCAACTTTTGGTAAAGGATCTATTGACAACCTATTAATTTGAAATAGGATCAGGGAGTATAATATGTGTTCAAGGTTCTTTATGAGGTAATGTATCGCCAGATTGTATTCCAAGTGAAGGTAGGAACATCCGGAAGTGACAAAATTTCCAAGACTTTCGAAGTTACCAAAGCCTTCGTTAAGACGAATTGCTGGGCACAATACTTTGTTGAAGATTTAGTAGCAGAGGTTCGCATATATACAATCCCTTCGAAAAGGTAATGGGTACACATTTTAAACATTGTCATCTAACGGGTGTTGAAAAATTACAGGAAAATCATGTCACATTGGATAGTTTGTATCATTCGTTCGATGAAAAAAATAATATTCTCTGCCTATTTAGAGGATCGACAACATGACCATGATAGATGAGTCAGCTGGAGCGAAATAGGAGCATGTGGAGACTTTTATGAACGATATTGATTAGTTGATTTCACTGAGATGAGCTGATCTGACGACATATTACCAAAAAATATTTAAACTTCCATGTTCAGGTAGAGCATTATCTCATTATAAGCAATGAACCTAAATAAAAAAGTGTCTGGAAGTTAAGATTATATTTCGTTCGTTTGAGCAAATCCCCGGCGGTAAAATATTAAAGGAAAAAAAAAAAAAAAAAGGCAAATCCCAACTATTTTTATGACAAACACATATTAAATCATAAGGAGTTGATAAATATTTTTATGACAAACACATATTTAAAGTCTTTGATCATCTGTTAAAATCTATAGGGACCGTTAGTGAAATGGTTCACGAGTCAGGGTGTTGCGGTTCATGAACCGGGTCTGCCAACCCTAATCGGCTCGAGAACTTATATGGATTCAGTTCGGTTCACCAACTGCTAGCCTTTTACACCAATAACTTGGAAAATTCAGATCACCGCAGTTCATGAACCAGAACTGTTCCCTACTGAAATTATGGTTTATGAACTGGTTCTCCAACCTTCCTTGTATTTCCGAAACTCATATATCTATGGTTTGCGAAGTCGTTTTCCGACCAACCATAAGTAATTTTCAATTGATTCACAAATTAATTCTCGAACAATACATTGGTTTGAATTGATATTGTTAAGAACCTTTGAACATCTATGCTTGAGTCATATTTTAATATGTTTAACAAGACAAGCTTGAGTCAAAATTTCTTATTTGCGATAAATCTACGGTAAGTCATACGAGATAGTCTCATACGATAGAATGGTAAGATAGCGTGTAAACTAGAATGGTTCAATCTTTACATACCTGAATAATGAAGTTCTCCAAATGTCTTCATCGATCTTCAGTCTTCGAGGGTGATGTCTGATACTCAACTACCAAATTCTAACCTAGTCCGAGACTTGACTTAGTAGACTAAAAATCAAGATACAGTTTTGATTAACTAACATTGACAACAAGCTTGAGATAGAAAAACTTGTGGGTTCAACCGAGCATTGCTCTGACAATCTCTCCATTTATCAATTTTAATGACAAAACTATTCAATACATATGGATTCAAAATAAATAAACTTTTAGCTGAAAATCCAGTATGCTTGATTTCCTTAGTTATTCAACAATCGTCTTGAATTCTTCGTACTTCAAGTTTTTCTAGGTTATGCATGTGTTCGTTCAACACCTTTTTTATTGAAGATCCATAGCGATAATAACTTATGAGAATACTCAAAAAGAGCTTTAATAGAATGAGAAATCACTCAACTCAATAGTTGTTATACAGAAGCATAGTATTGTTATCTTCTTCAAAGTTTACTTGCACCACAATTTTAAATTAATTCTACGGTGATATGTTCCTCCCCTTAGTCAATAATTACATCTTTTGCACAATAGGTATAACCTAAAGAACATAATCTGCTCCCCCTAACATAGTGCTTCAAAAAGCCATATGTTGTAGTAAGATACTACTTACTAATTCTCCCCCTTTTTGTCAACAAAATTGGCAAAGGAGAAAAACATGAATCATAATGAATTAAACAAAAAAAAGTGTCAAGACTAGAGAACACATACCAGCTTTTAGTTTAGATGATTTCACCAAGAAGACTCGGTGTTCTCATCAAGGAGATATATAGGTACAAGTATCTCCTACTATATTCCACATCCACTTTCCACACAAAGCAGGGACGGGCCTAGCAAGGGGCTAACCCAGGCTATAGCTCGTCCCTTAATTTGGTTTGAAAAAAATTCAGCATATACATTCGGTGGAATTTCATTATTAGCCCCATAGGTAAATAGAAATTAACCCAACCATATTAAGTCCATACCAAATTTGTGTTGTCATTATCAGTGAATAAGCCCATAAATGGAAAATATTTGTTTGGATTCCTTGAGAAAGATGTAACTGATGCATAACTTAAACGTTGATGGTCCTACTGATTTTTAATTTTTGTTTTAGCTTGTTAATATAAAATTTAATGTTGCTGGTGAGATTGGGAAATAGTTCTTTCCACTTTCATAGACATGATGCCAAAAAAAAATATTTGGCGGCCTTCGGCCGCCTTGCGGGAACTTATATACAGCCTTACTCAATGAAATTTTCTGGGTCCGTCCCTGCCACAAAGATATGACGTTTAAGCACAAGTTCAAAAGAACTCTCCCCCATTTGATGTCATTCCAAAAATAACAACATGAGTGATATTTACTCTAATCACAAGAGAAGAATTTTCTTGGACATTAATAAATGGGTTGGGATCCTGTAACAAAAGGATTTGACAAAATCTTTTGACAAATCACAATATCCATTGGATGTTTAATATCTGAAGCTCCAACTGATTATCGATGTGGCAGTGAAAATAACTTTTTCGCTTGTTTGGTTTACCACTTTACCTTACTTAAGTTATGCTTAAATTAAAGTTCATGTACTGCCTAAGTTAAAGTTCATGTAACCGATCATCAATTTAGTTCATTAACCCTAATGTATGATTACCAAAATTTAAGTTCATATATTGTATTGTCCATTAACCCTAATGTATGATTACCTAAACTAAAGTTCATATATTTTACTGTTCATTAACCCCTAATGCATGATTATCAACTTAATCCATGAACCCTAATGTATAATTATCAATTTAATCCCTGCTGTTAAGATGCAAACTTTTTTTTTTTTTTTTTGTCATCCATGAATAAAAATCCTATGCGTTTGAAAAAAAAATTGGTCCAGAATCTTGTTAGAGACGATCAATCTTTAGTTTACAGATAATCATTACATGTCAAAAAATTTGATGAAACTATCATCAATTTTGGGACAACATCTCCAGCATACACAATGGGAAGATCCTATTTAAGAATCAATGATAGATTAACACATATAATTCAAACCAAGAACGTAAGGGTAAGATAGAGAAATGGATGAAGAGAAAACATCATGTACGTAATTCATTTTTAAGTTTTTATTTGCATGCACCTTAATTAGTACAAGCCAAACGGGCAATAGAATTAGTTTGCCTGCCACGTAATTTTTGTTTTGATCCGTTGAATATACAAAATCAAACGGTTATTGAGATTTGTCAAATCCTTTTGTCAGGCGATCCTGACCCTTAACAAATTTATTCTCCAGTTACGAACAAAGTAGATTTTTATCCGAATACTTTTCTCCCTTCTCTCCAGTTACGAACAAAGAAGTTAAAAATAACGATCTTAATGTTAGAGGCACTAAGATACAATATTTTCGTGAGAAAAATAATCATCGAAAAAAAAATCATTCTCTAGGCTAGTTGCGAAAAAAGAGAGCAATAAGTGTGATATGACTCAACATAAGAATTATATCTTACCTAGTTATGTAAGGACGTAGAGATTAAAGTTCACCACTTGTTCCCTAACGGTTATGCAACTATGGAGGAAAACATATTCCTAAAGAACATCTTACAGAATTCTGTAGCAGTATATTCAGAAAAGTGTAACCGTGGAGAGATCAATACTGCAATTCTCAAAATAGCTTACTCCCCTTTTTCAAGAGTTAAGAGCTTAACCTATGAGAAAATATGATATATATGTTCTAATCACCAGAAATATAATAGCAAAGAACAAATCTCACACAATTAGCAATACATATATATAATCCATGAAGATTAGGTATTGCAAGTCATCTTCCAAATAAAATTTAATTAGATAAACTTTAAACTTTAAACATGCAAGATGATGGCATTTGGAATAGATAACATAACACATAAAAACTACTTCAAAAGCTAGTGTTCCTCCTTAAACAATAAGAATAAAAATTCCTACAAGGAGTTAACTAGTAAAAATACGGAGAAAATAACTAATTAGATATAGTCATTCACCAAAGATTTTAGGGAAGCAAGATCGTAAGAAACCTTTTCCAAGCCAAATTTCAGGAGATCAATATTCTTCTTAGTAGTAGATTGTTGATCAATATTGTTAAGGACCTTTCAACATCTATGCTTGCGTCATATTTCGAGATGTTTAATATGACAAGCTTGACTCGAAATTTCTTCTTTTCAATAAACCTATTGTTAATCATACGACATACTATCATACAATGGAATGGTAAGATAGTGAGTAAAATAGAATGGTTCAGTCTTCACATACCTGAATAATGAAGTTCTCCAAATGTCTTCGTCGATCTTCGGTATTCGAGGGTGATATTTGATACTCAACTAACATTAACAATAAGCTTGGGATACCAAAACTTGTGGGATCAATCGAGCATTGCTAACAATGATGATCACCAATGTATAAGAATTGTTATCAAATGAATCTCAACAAATTAAGAAAACTCATTTGTATTATTTTTTCTATTTTTGTTTGGCATTTACTTTGAAGCTTGAAGCGATTGTTTTAAATTTTGCCGTTATCTCCCATCAAAGGATGGGAAGATTGTCTCTTATAAATTTTGTACGGTTTTTTATGCATTAAATCTGATAAACAACCCCGTAGAGAAATTAAACATTCTCAGTAAAAGATCACACCAAAGTATGACTCTACAAAATACATGATAAATTTTGTTGTTATCTTCACATTACCAATATGTACATACTGTATATGAGCAACATCTGAAAGTATGCTATTATTACATCTTCAAGCGTTTTTCTTCATTGTCTCCCTTTTGATTCACTAATCAGTCTCCTTTCCCTTACTTAGTAACTTATATGGATTACTATATTTCTAGAAGTTTTTATATACGGTATGATCATGTATGTAGTTTTCTAACAACTAAATATCAATATACATATCGGGAAAAAAGAAGAAGATCTCAATATAATCTAATGTAAATGCGAACATCAATTATAACTAATTGGTTTTAATTTAATTTTTTTAACCAGTTATCTATTTTCACTTTAAAAAATACTATATTTAGGTTAAACTATATATGACATGTATTAAAAAATCTTGCTTTATCTAAATTACAATTAGATTAAAATAAAAATAAAATAATTTTGTCAGGTAGTTTACTGCTTATTTTGAACAACCAATAAGGTTTATTTGTTATGTGCACACTCATTAAAGGAGTGTACACAAAATTAGACTCATACCCAAAATCTGCTAATACAAATCAAAATTGATATGTGATTGTGGTTGTACATGATACGTTCGGTTCGGTTTTTAAGCAAACCAAAACCATGACACTCATTTTTTGGTTTCGAAAACCAAAACCAACCCATTTGTAAATCACTTCAATCTTGACCCGAATGGACTCGGATCCGGTTTTAGCCAGTCGGGTTTGGTAAAATGAACAACTCTGAGAATTTTATTTTGAACAATCATTATACCAAAAATTGTTGTAACATTCAAGTCTGTAATTTTTCAATGTCCAAAAAAAAAAATTGTATCCAACAAATACATTATACATTAAATCAAGCATTCAAACACTGAGTTTAGTTTATCTTTAAGAACATCCCCGGAAAATGTAGCTTTTGAACATGAAAGAAGAAAAATAAAGAGATAACCTTATGTTCCCACTTCCTACTGTTTAACTTGGGTTACCGGAATAGCCAACTGCATTCAACGAAAGCCACCACACATTAGATCTCTGTAAAACTAAAACCTCATTAATTCCATAATGAAACAAATACTGATTTACAATCAGTCTACCTTGTCTAAGAGTTTTCTCGGTCATGGATCTGGAACCTATCCTAGAATCAAGTCATGGTTGTGAAATTAGCCAGGTTAGGGATGACAAGGTGATTATTATTTCTCTAAATCAAATATATTTTTATCTTACTTCACCTACTAAGATAATAGGCATAATCCAGACAAGTAGTATATGATTAATCTGTCAATAACAATATACATACAATATTAGCTAGCAGTAGGGGTGAGAAATTTTGGCGCCACAAATCCTTTCAATTTCACTCTATCTCTTTATTTGGTGTGGATTCTGTAACAACAAAATACTGGAAAATAATGCTAAACAGAATTTTCGGAAAATAAAATGAACCACTAAATTGAAAACAACATATAGAGGATTTGTGGTGACCAAAAGCTTGTACTTTAACTCAAAATCTTTCATTGTAACCCAAATTTTTTATGGTAACCCTTAACCTGGATCATGACTTAAAAATTTCCATAGTACCAATGAATATTTTTTATCAAAACATAGGACGTGACCATATATCTACCACTAAGAGCTAAAATATTCCACGTGAATCAAACCTCCTTATTTACAAACTAAAATGTATCCCTTGCCGGAAAAAAAGTGTATTATTATCCAAAATTTGCAAGTGATCATGCATATCGTTTATCAAAATTTGCATCATGATCCAACATTTAAGCTGCACCAATATCTTCCATATAACTCAACACAGACTATTTGGACATACAATATACATTCATAGGCTTTTGGATCTCAAAAAAAATATTTTTTTTTTGTGTTAATTCAATCATTTTTTGTTGTTGAAACTAATGGAATATTGAGGGTGTAAATGAAAAATAGTCTTAGAATCATTCCTTTTTCGAGTTCTCTAAGTTTAAATTCATCACTTTTCTGCTTTGACCATATCACTATCTCTAGATCCACCCATTGAAAGAAACGATAATATGGCTCAAATTAGGTTATGCGGTTATCCCTTATCTACTATAGCCAAGATATTGAAGACAATGTTTAGAGAAGGAGACGTGACCTATATTTGCGGTGGAAGGAATTCTTTGTAAACCAAACTTTAAACTTTTGTTTGATTTTATTCGAACTTGCAATAATGATACTTGATAACTAGGTCAGTGGAATACTTAGTTCGGTTAAATTCAACTAGGATTAATCGATGTCCTTACTTTTACTAGGATCAATAGAAAATAAGAAGAAAACAAGATACAATCTAAGTTAGATAATGAACTATCAAATGTTGATTGGTTGACCATACTCTAGAAGTAGGTTCTAACCATTCACTTATTTTCTTAGAGCAACTCCATTGGGGTGGGAAAATGAACATTTGATGATAAAAGCTAGGGGAGTAGAACTATATAATCGCTTCATGGGTTTGTTCTTTTTACCAATCTAATCAACCAACCGATGATGATCTTGAATTAGGTTTAGCTTAGCAAGTGAATAAGAAAAAGCTTGAATTATATATTGTTGCAAAATCTATTGATGCTAGTTTGATTGATCTTGAATCTAATAAAATCTATTATTACGTTGATAAGAATAAAATTAAACTTATTATTTTGGATCCTAATTTTGTTAAGTGACGGTTCCAGTAAGGTGAGAAATGGGGGTATTTAAGTCTTGGAAAGTGTATAAAATGGCATGCGTGAAATACATATGCACCATGTAACTCTGATTTGGATGGGAAAAGATAGTTTTGGACCGAAAATTAATTTTATTTTATATATGGGATTAGGTTGAATTTGAATTATGCTTTGGGGGGAACATGAAAAAAAAAAAGGCCATAAAAATTCCGGTGAAAATATGGGACTTACAGTGTAAAATAGTCAAAGTAGTAGTTTGAAGAAAATATAACAGAGAAGAGGGAAGGGATTTTTCTCATTTTAAAATAGTAGTGTCGGATTACAAGAGCAAAGAGATAGAATTTCTTCTTCACTAACCTAACGGGAGAAAAATTATTCAAAAAGTTCTCTAAACACAAGAAAATTAGAGCCCTAAAATAGATACAAACGGATATGTCTATATATTTATAAAGACCACTACTACGCAGGTCAAAACCACTATTCTGAATTTGTGTTGTTCTTGTTTTCTTTTAATTATTTCTGGATATACAACTTTTAGAATAATTTAACAACAATTGTTAGTGATTTATACACAAAACTTCATCATTAAATTAATTTACACAAAACAAAACAAAAATCATGACTATTAACATATGATTAAAAATGAAATCAATATAAAATCTAATGCTAAAATAGATTTCGATTTTGATATTATGTAGAAACCCCTTACCTATTTAACAAATCTCAAACTCTTGAGTCAATCCAAATCCAAACAAGGCATGCACAATTTCCAAGAACAACAATGATTAATAGGTTAGGTTTCCTTTTTACACATTTTTTTTTTTTGGATTTAAGAAAAGTATAATGATGAATATATATAATAACCCTATAATAAAAATGAGAGAGAGAAAATATCTTTCTTAGTTTTCTATCATAAATCATGTCAAAGAGACCCGGAGAAAACAACACTCCACACGTGAATCGACCATTTGCTAATGAAGAGTTATGCAAATTATGTCGGGAAATGACATCAATGAACCACGGGCGGTTTGAGTTGCGACCCTCGGGATAGATAATGGCATTATAATCACCACCGACACACCGCATAACTTTAGAAACCCCATCGACCTCGTGTCGAAAAAGACGTTTCATAGGCACTTTTGCGGGACAATATAAATTAGTCATAGTAAACATATGACGGTGGCGAACTGTTCTAAATCTCACTGACAATAAGTTTGTTATTGTGTGATATACATACTGCAAATGATTCGAATCCCAAATAACCAGCCAGCCCCCAGAATGGTTTGTTCTCCAATTCTTAGCTGACAACGGGACCCACCTGCGCTGATAACCAAGAAGAAGCCAACCACTTAAATGAAAAATATAGGCTTAGTATAATGAATTATTACACGATGCACAGACAAGCCCGAGTCCAACCCAATTAACTGCTCAACTTTTCTGGGTTTGCCAAGCCCACATGCATTCTAAGACATGAACTTAAAAGGTGTAGTGACAGGTTCCATCAATCGGCCAAGTTCACTAATAAGTTCTTCTACATGTCCACCAACATCTAAGTTCAACACTCGACAGACTTCCTGAATTGACCTCACCAATGAATGTCTCTCTGTAAGTCCTAACTGGGCATACTTCCATATAATACTCTATATTTTTAGTTACCGTTTCAGGTCGAGTTTTAACCGAGTTAGTTTAGATTTTTGTTTCTTGTCCTTAGTCTATGTGGGTTGCTTGAAACTAGGAAAGCTAGGTGAAAATAGATTCACTTAATTAGTTTTAATAATTAAATAACTATGAGAGAAGAATGAAAAGACATATATATAAAATAAATAAATAGATATATAGATAGATAGATATATAATTATGTGTATTTGTGTTAATATTAATATATAGGTTTGTATTAATATGAAGAGAAACAAGTTTAGATGTTAGCAAATAAAAGTTTAGGGAGAAGGAGATGGAGCCATAGTTTTTAGATGAGAAGACTATGGAAAAATCACCAAAGGATCATTGGAATTAAAGGTAGAATGCTAGACCCTTTCTCTTTTGGTGTTTTTCTTTGTGTGTTTTCTTGTATGATTTTCTATTGTTTGGTTTCATAAATTTATTCACATAACTATGTATTGATAATCAGGCTTGTTCTTTTTTATATATAACATGATTGAGTATTACTGGTTAAAATTTGAGAATAATCCACCTTAAATTCACCGTTGAATGTTTCTTAAAATTTGGATTATGATTTCTGATAATTCTATGTAGTTTCATTTTATCATGTTTTTGCCTGATTTAGGTAATATTAATAATGTTCGAATGAGCTCTGATCTTAATGAAAGTTATATATGTGTATGTTATTTATTTATTATGAGTTGGATTTGCTCAATTTGAGGTTACTATGAATTTAACATGAATTGTTTAGTAAAAATATGTATTATGCCCAGTTTTTAGGATGCTATTGTAAATTCAATATCTTTTGTTTCAACCGTTGGTTTACTATGAAATTTGATATCATGGTTTCTTGGTGAAAATATTAATTTGTCAATTGATGTGTTAAATTCAAATGGATGAATTATTGAAAACATAATTGGATTATTTGTATTGAAAATGATGTATTGAATCGTAAATTGGATTATTTGTCTGAAATATTATTGATATTGTGAGCTTGTTAATTGAACATATAATTGAATCCTCAAAGTTGTGCAAAATATCTTGTTGTATGTTCTCTTCGATTGATTGATATTTTTGCATCTTTAGAGAATGGGGGTGCATTCTATTGAGCTGTCATCTCATCCCAATTGACATTCCTTGCAGATTTCACGGAAGTTAGAAGTGGAACTAAGAAGTTTGCTTATTATTTATTGTCTTGCTTGAAATGTAATTTGAAGTAATATGTTTGGTTGAGATGATTAGTGGATTTATATGCTTCAGTTCATGTTATATAAAGTTTCAACTATGTTTTGTGTAAAAGTAAATTAGCAAAAATATACATGCATAAGTCTCTTCCCGACCCGTAACGCTTCAAGTTCGGATATCCATATGGGTTTGACCATGGTCCGGAACTCGGGGTGTTACATTCCAATTATCTACAATATGTTGCCTTAAAATTTTCTCTAGGGTGTGAATAGTAGTATTCCGTCTTCTTCGATGAACTTTACAATCTAGGGATAAAACCCGAAAACATAAATATTATGAAGGAAAAAAAAAACCATTGTTACGTTGGATTATCAAAATTATCCTAATAACAATAAAACTTGATTTTCTTTCGGTATCCACATTAGACTTTTCCTTTACAAGCTTCCTTTTGGATACAACTTCGAACACAATGGGAAGATCATTGACCAACTTCCTTTAATGCATGCAAATGAACTTTATTCATAACCATCTTGGTCACCTTGGTGGCTATCATACACCTTATATGTATAATACCCTCCTCAAGTTGGACACGAAGATGATCAAATTGTTCAATTTGAACTGTTGCAGAAGAATACAACTGCAAAAAAAATCTATATTATATTTTTACCTTCCTCTCAATTAATATTCCCCATTGTCAATTCAAACTTTAATCTTCGATTACTTAATCGTTGATCCCATCGACACTTCACTTGAAAAAAAGTAAAATATAGTAACGGAAAGAAAAAACTTCGCAACCATATGAATATATAGTTTGGTGTTGAAATATTGATTTGATTTGAGAATTGGATTAGTGAAATAAACTTAAAGGTATTGGTTTGAAATTTACTAACCAAGACATATTAACAAGGCAACAACCTGTAAAAGAATTATTATCCATTTTGAAAAACAATGATGGACATCTAAGAGAGTTTTCGTGAATGAAAACTAATTTCAGAAATAAAATTGGAAAAGATGATGATCTTTCAGAATGATGAGAAACTTATTTTGATTTTGATGAAGAAACCCTTATTCAGATACAATATAAAGCCTGGGCTAGAAAGAAAATACATCTTTAATAAAGAATGATAAAGATGCAACGAACAAGGGCTGCTTCAACATTTTAATTTTCTCTTTGAAGAATATAAGGACCCCATAACTAGAAATCAGTCATAAAGAAGATTCATAAGACTAAAACTTGGTAGATCTTTATGTTATTTACTATCATTAGACCAGTGATTATTTTGCAACTGCAATGACTCAATATGGTTGAAATGTTTTCTTATATAGGCATGGGCATGATAAAAACTTGTATTTCTAACATAAGACTTGATAAAGACTACTTTTAACTTCTGAGCATAAAAGACCTCTTGTACTTTCCGGCTATGGTCTATCTCTAGCTCAATATGTTTGGTACTTTCTACATTCTGGTTTACATTGTTTTGGATATTCAGAGTATATAATTGTTCACCTAAATCCTTAAGTATTTGATCAATATTGACAAACTTAGTAAAGTTCCATTTTCTATGTTCACGCTTAACGTTTATAAGCTTATTAATGATCTAAAATGCTGAAGAACCTTGCATAATACAATTATAATAAGCATCAATAGTTATATATTTAAAAGATGGATCTCTACTCCAAAACTCAAAATATGTGTAAGGATTTTTTCATCGATGAGTTTGCGGATCAGTAACTAAGAAAATATAAACATGGAATGATCCTATAGAGTTAATAAGGAAAACCTTGTTATTTCCACAGTGATTCAGCCATAAATTATTACCCATAACCATATACAATCTATCTTTGGTAATATTATCATTGGATTTTCTGTCAGTCCACGTATATGGATTACCAAAGTAACCTAAATAATTAAGACTAGAGCTATGAATAATATTTTTTATATCAATAATTTCACGGTTTTGGGACATAGTTAGTTGATATTTCATATATGTACGTTGTGATGTTAAGATCACCCATTAAGATTCAAGGGGTGCTAACTCTTTTACCAATTTCTTTAATATAGTTCCATTATTGCATTCTTTTATTAAAGTACGTGGAAACATAAAGAAAGGTATCCAAAACTCAAGTTTGCTAGGGGTCAGGAGATACAATGACATTCATTATTCTATGTGTATTCTGGACTACTTCATATTAGAAGCTTCCAAAGTAAAGCAATCACGCCCGACAAACCCATATATAGGTGACACCAACTGTTCAAAAAAATTATATTTTTTGAGACACTGAGTCATTTTTGTATTATCATTTTAGTTTCATGAAGGAAAACAATGTCAGGGTTTTGGGACCTAATTAAGTTATACACAGAGGATTGGTGGTGGGATTTCCAATACCTGGATATTTCAAAGATATCATTCTTATTCTCAGGTAATACAAGTAATCTAGATACCAGGTATAGTATAAAAACTAGTGCAATTAAAAAAAATGTTGGATAATGCAATGCATGTTTAAACGTAGCAAAATCCTATCCTATAACTACAGTGAGCCAGGATTGCAGTACAATCGACACGCATGAAACCAACCAAAAAGTAAGTGCAATTGAGCAAATAATTTAATTAGAAGATAAGGTGAAAATTAAGATAACTAGTATTAGGAATTAAAGAACCCGGTTGGGTTTGAGTGTTCTTCTGTTACAACTTCATATTTTTTTCTATTCTTGATCGATTGTCATTTGAGGATATTATCATGTTTAGATAAAGTATTAAAAATAAATCCATTGAATCATCCATATCTACCCGAATTTCTTTACATTCAATAGATGGAAATTTGTTGGGTGTTGGAGTGGATGTAGATGTAGAACTAAATATTCGTCATGTATATGGGATGCCGATGAAGTTAAAGAGGGATTTTTTTTGGCATACCAAAAAATTATCGGGCATACATTTTGTCTAGGTTCTGCTCACAACTTGTGAGCCGAACCTAACAAACCTAGGCAAAAAAATAGTTGTGAGCCGAACCTTGAGTATGCCCGGTAATGTTTTGGTATGCTCAAAAACATATCTCAAGTTAAAACCGGTTGGACAATGCTCACCCGTGTAAATGTCCTAAATCATAACTGGGCTTGAGCTCAAACCTGAGCTAGCCCAATATTCGACGACCCTTGGAAGAGAAACATAAGGATGACACCAGTGGTCAAAATTGATTCAAAATCTAACTCCGTAATTGTGGGTCCTATCATATCTTCACCAAGAGGAGGTGGAGTTCCAGAATCTGAAAAAGTACGAATTTAATTATCTCTAATTTTGTTTTTCTCGCTTTCATGATTTCTTCTACAAACACTCGGTTAGTTCGAATTCAGTTCTGAAAATAAGCAAAATTCAAAATCACCAAATAAATCGATGGAGCTTTTTGCTTTGTCTTCTCCTCGTATAACCAGTACATTACCATCATCATCGAGAAAGTTTTTAACGGGTAAAAGTTCATTCATTTCCTCTCTTAACAACCATTTGAAGAAAAACCCAGATGCCAGAAATTTCAAATTTGATGATGTCAGAGCTCAATTTTCAGGTATGATAGTTTTCCATCCTAGAATATTTGAACATACTCTTATTACTCCACTGTTTGACATAAATTCTGTTGTTGATATTTTCATGATTTAGTGAAAGGAAGTAGAAAATGCAATGTTGGGATTGTAAAGGCAGTTGTTAAACAGGAAATTCAATCAAATGATGATGTTGTCTTTGTTGCTGGTGCTACTGGTAAAGTTGGTTCAAGAACTGTAAGGTTAGTACTATCTAAAGAGCTATTCTCTCCACATTTTTAAATTAACTGATGTTTTTCAGTTATCGAAGGGAAATTTGATTGCAAACTTTGGAATTTATAACAGGGAGCTGTTGAAGCTAGGGTTTCAAGTAAGAGCAGGTGTGAGAAGTGCTCAGAAAGCAGATAAACTTGTTCAGAGTGTCCAAGAAATGAAGCTTGATGAAGGTGTTGCAGGTAATGGTAGTCAACATTTTGTTGGATAGATTTCCCTTTTTCTTTCATGTATAAAATGTTAGTAGGTTAGATATAGTCAGATTGCAAATGACAGATATTGTTTGGTTTTTAGCCCAGCCGTAGAAAAGCTTATAATTGTGGAATGTGATTTGGAGAAAGATGGGATTAAAGAGGCAATAGGAAATGCATCTGTTGTAATTTGTTGTATTGGTGCCAGTGAAAAAGAGGTTTTCGATGTCACTGGACCATGTCGCATTGACTATCGAGCTACGAAAAGCCTCATTGATGCAGGTAATTTGTCACATTTGCTCATTTGTTTTCTTTTTCATGTTTTTGATTAATGGATTGTACCGATTGGCCATTGATGTTCATTTTTGGAATCTGATATTGTTTTGGAAATGCTAGTGAAGAAAGTTATGGAAGTAATTAGTTTTATCGTCTGCAGCAACATCTGCACGAGTTGATCACTTTATTTTGGTTACCTCTTTGGGGACAAACAAGATTGGATTTCCTGCAGCTATTCTGAAGTAAGTATAAGATTGAATTACACAACCATGATTCTTGGATGTTCGTATTATCAATTTACTTTTGTTCCTGCAGTTTGTTTTGGGGAGTCCTTATATGGAAAAGGAAAGCAGAAGAAGCACTTATAGCAAGTGGCCTTCCATACACTGTGAGTGTTTATTTCGTTATTCATGCATAATTGTGGTGGATTTAAGAACTTGGTGATGTAAGAAGTATAATAGGAAGGGACTTCGCTTACCAATTTAATGGCGGTTTTCAGATAGTGAGGCCAGGAGGAATGGAGAGACCTACTGATGCATATAAGGAAACTCATAATATTACCCTTGCAGAGGCAGATACTTTATTTGGTGGCCAAGTATCTAATCTTCAGGTATTTGAGACATTCTATCCATCAGCCATCAGGTACAGTGTACATATTTTCTTAAAATCGGTTGATGTATTGCAGATTGCAGAATTAATGGCGTTCATGGCCAAGAACAGAAGCTTATCTTACTGTAAAGTGGTGGAAGTAGTTGCCGAGACAACTGCTCCATTGACTCCCATGGGAGATCTTCTTGCTAAATTACCATCTGATAGAGTGGATACTTCTGCGAATAAGGTAGCTGCACAACTTCCTCAAGTTTGAAGCATTTGTCTTTCAGTTAGCAACCTTTGTTGGTTTCAAGAATACCGTACAATTACTTCACTAACGTTTCCTTGCTACTCTGAAATTTTGTTTAGTTAACAAATACTCCTGGTAGTATTAATGAATAATGTTTATTTAATTCAAGCAACTTGTGAGTATGCAAACCAAAATATTTCTGATAGGTGCTCTATTTTTTTCGGTTGATTATGTAGTGGAACCTTTACCTATTTTTACTCGATTTGGTGCCTTCTAAATTTACAGTATCTGCAGAGAGTGAAGCTTTACCTATTTTTTTCTCAGGAAAAATTGCAAGATACACGTCTGCCAGATCCAGTGCTTTCTCAGATTATTGCCCCTGAAGCAAGCATTCCTGTCGTTGAGAAGGAGCCCACCCAAAAGAAAGTACAGATAGCAAGGCCTCTCTCTCCTTATTTCAAGTAATCCCACCAAAGAAGCTAATTTTTCTATTATATATATAGGTTGGGTACTTCTATTGAACATACTGAAATGTTAATTCTAACCTAACAAACGTATTTTATTTACAATAGATACGAAGATTTGAAACCCCCAACGTCTCCTACGCCAACACCTCCGCCATCTTCCAGACCAACCCCCAGCACCACACTTGGTTCAACTAAAGCAGCAGAAGTAGATACTTTGGAGGCAACATTGGAAGTAGATGATCCGGAATCGCCAACGTCTCCTACTCCTACTTCACCTGGTGATGTTACTGTTCAAGTAAATGCCGCTCAAGTGGAAACAGGTACTACCTCTGCAGCCGCCGAAGTTAGTGCTGAAGTGCCAAAAACAAGGCCTCTCTCTCCTTACGCTGTGTAAGTTTCACCCTATGTAAATTACTCGTTAGTAAAGAATTCTATTGAGACTATTTCTTAAATCTTAGTTGTTGTTTTTTTGACAGATATGAAGATTTGAAACCACCCACGTCTCCAAGCCCATTTCAGGCAACCGCTAATGGAAGAGTTACCAGTGCTTCTCTTCCAGTGGAGGCTGCACCACCCTCTACTGAAACAAGTTCTACGGTGGAGACGACACCTGCAGAGGTCACTGAAACAGAAGTCCCACCAATTAAGACCAAGGAAACAAGTCATCTTTCACCTTATTATGTGTACGTTTTTGTTACTCCTGATATCGACCAAAATAGATTAACTTGACATTCTGTTTGCCATAGTATACATCTCACTTCTTATAACCTCTTTTTTTCCTAGTATTCTGCTAACTTTTGACATTCTTGGTTTCAGCTACGATGACTTGAAACCTGTGACTTCACCATCTCCAAGTGCACCAGTATCATTGTCTTCACAACCCAAAATATCCGACGTGCCAGACACCAGCGCAGCTGAAAATCCAAAATTGGACGAACCAGTGGTGGAAACAAGTACCAATGAACCAAAACCAAGACCTCTTTCGCCTTTCACTATGTAAGATTACAAGTTTTTCAATTTTATTTGTCCAATGTTGTCATTAATCCTTTGACGGTGTGAGATGTTATCATCAAATAGTGGCCAGAATCAGACTTACTTACCATTTCTGATTGTCACTCTTAAAACCTCTTTTTGCCTAGTATTCTGCTAACTTTGACATTCTTGGTTTCAGCTACGATGACTTGAAGCCTCCAACTTCACCATCTCCAAGTTCACCAGTATCACTCACTTCACAATCTAAAATACCCGATGTGCCAGACACCAGTGCAGCTGAAACTCCAAAATCAGATGAACTAGCTACAGTGGAGGAAATATGTACCAGTGAACCAAAACCAAGACCACTTTCGCCTTTCACTATGTAAGATTACAAGTTTTTCAATTTTATAATTTGTCCAATTTTGTCATTATTCTTTCGACCGTGTGAGATGAAATCTTCAAATAGTAGTCGGAATCAAACTTACTTATCATTTCTGATGATTTTCCCCTGATTAACAGGTATGAGGATTTAAAGCCCCCAACTTCCCCCACAATCGTATTCAAATGAGCATCAGCTTACACACAACAATGAATAACGGGTTTATGAGGTATATCATTTGTGACGGGAGAAAGAAGCAAGCACTTTGAAACAGTGGAGTGCGTCTACATGAGTTTTTTTCTTTACCAGTATTTCGTACTATCTATAAGCTGTTCATTGTATCCACTTGGTTGTTTCACTTCTGCTTTTCTTACTATTCAAACATTGTCGTTACATTGGAGTTTTATGGTAAAATTTGATTTATTGGCTGAAAGATGTAAGTCACTTTATATTGGTTGAACTGCGTTGTTATTTGTTTGTCTCTTTATGCCTACCGAACAAAGCAGTCCAAAGCTGATCAAAGTGGCCGGAGTTGGCGTTTATAACCCCAAAGGTGTCACTATCCATGTACAAAAACCCCAACAAAACAAATTGTTCACAAAAACCTCATTTAACATAAACTGTCTATATTACCCTTCTAGTTTAAATCACCCCAACAAAATAAAAACAACATCACATTTAATTTTAAATCACCCCAACAAAAATAAAAATCAACCCCACCATTAATTTCTATTATATTATCACCACCACAAAATAACACCACCAGCAGAACCACCAACGTGCCGCCGCCGCGCTACCACCGTCGCCGCACCACCACCTCCTCCGCCGCCGAGCCACCACCGCCGACCACCGCCAACCCACCGCCTCCGCCGCCGACCACCTCTGCCACCATCACCACCACCACCACTGCCAACCGCCACCACCACCGTCAAAAACCGCCACCACCGTCGCCAACTACCACCGCAGCCACCTACCACCACCACTGAAATGATGCAACCAAACTGAAATGAGAAAAAATGATGAAACCAAACTGAAATGAGAAAAAATGATGAAATGAGAAAAATGATGCAACCAAACTGAAATGAGAAAAAATGATGAAACCAAACTGAAAAAATGATGGAACCAAACTTGGTTTCACCAAAAATAGATGAAACCGAAATTGGTTTCATTATTTTTCCACATATTGTCATTTCACCAATAACCACCGCGACCAACACCACCGCCAACCACTGTGACCAACTACCACAACCACCGCGCCACCACCATCACCACAGTCGGCCACAACGTCATTTCAGCACCACCACTACCAAAGAACCTCCACCATCCAAGACCGCCACCAAAGACTACAATCGTTGTCCGCAATCACCAACCACCAAGACCACTTGTGGTTTCATGTCGCCATTGAAATCATCCCACAAACCACTAGCACCAACACTACATACCACCTCCATCTTCAACTACAAATGGCACCAATCATCACGCCACCATCACCGCCGACGATCAATAATCAATCGTTACCACCGTAGCCACCGCGCTCACCGCCATCATAATAACCACCAAACCAAAACCAGCAAAAAACGCCAACACCCGCTGACGACCACCCCCACCACTGACCAAAAATACGATGAAACCGATTTTGGTTTCATCAAAAATACGATGATACCGGTTTTGGTTTCATCATAAATATGATGAAACCACAAGCTTTCAAAACTCAGTGTCTTCCCCTAAACATCAACCACCGCTGTGTCTTCACCTAGGCATACATATAAGCTTTCACAACTCAGTGTCTTTACCTAAACATCAACAGTGTCTTCACCGTGTTTCATGCATTCACACTACGCCAATTCAACCACCGCAAACTCCATTAATAACACAAAACTCCAAATGGTGAACCGTACTACTACCATCTCAGTAATATCAAGTACCACCATTTCAAGTTCAACAACACTACTACTTCCAGTGCACTAAACAACATCAATCCACTCTCTGCTTCTTCCATTCATATCATAACCTGTACCTTCATTGTAGCCCCATCAGCTCTTTTACACTTCATTGCATTCTTCTTCTTGTATTCACTGAAAAAAATGATGGAACCAATTTTTGTTTCATCATAAATAAGATGGAACCATAATTGGTTTCATCATAATTCAACTACAAGAAAATTATAAACCATCATTGATTACACACATAACTCTTGCAACAACTCCTTACCCATTGTCTAAGTTTCTCCAAAGCGAGAATCACTTAGCACATTTTCTCTTCCTCGCATCGACTCGAGCTGACCTCCAACTACTAGCCAACTCTCCACCCCGAAATACCCCATCACCAAGACCATTATCCTCAAGATATGCCTTCAACTCACCAAGCAACCAAACAATTACATTGCAACTTTCGGACTCCATATTTGTAACTCATGTACCATCTCGATCACCCACAACTCCATTGCAATGATACTCGCCGCAATCACCAACACTAAAAACTAAAGTTCTAATGACAACAACCATTCACTATTTTAGTCACAGTTTCACAACCAACACCATTGACATCTCGCAGCACCACCTCAAGCTCGGTTCCTAACCTTGGGCCCATTTCAATCTTCTTCTCAAAATATGCATGGATTCACACTAGATCTTGATTGAATAAGTGTTGCTACGTTGACCTTGTTTTGGTAAGCATCAATACCCAATTCAACCGCATTTCATGAACCTAAACTCACAACAAATTTGGGTAATGTATGATAAAATAAAACACCAAATTGCCATTCCAACATCCTCGAGGTTATTTCTCATCAATAAATAATAAACTAGGAAAAAATCATTTCACCAAAATTGGTTTAAATGAAAAATAGGATTTACCCGTTGGTATGCATGGAAGCAGAGGCCGACAAAGAGAGCTCTCGAAATACATCCTTAACATTCAAGCCCTATCATTCGGGGAAAATTATGTCTTTGAGAATTAAGTAAAGTATAACTACAAGAAACCTACAATATGGACGATCCCTCCACGGATGACAAACACAAGAAAATCTCCTCCACATACAACATTTGTGACTTCTGAAACTTGACTAGAAACTAGTGACTGATGAAATTCTGCAGAAATTAAGAAGAGATATGTGAGTAATCAACATCAAATCATTAAAGAAAAAAATCGATGCGAGTAAAATTGATTAACCAACAAATGATTATAAACATACAAAAAATCAAGAGTAGTTTATCAACACCCAAATAAACAAATAGATGCAGGCACCAGCTTTCGCAGGGAAGCATCACTATGAGTTACCAGTTTGCAACAGTAAGTGACATCAAGACATGTTTATTAAAAAAAAAAAAAAAAAAAAGTGACATCAAGATTTTTAAATTACTTTAACTAGTTAACATCCAAATGATGCGAGGATGTACTTCCACAGTTTACTGAAGTGGCTTTTTCTGACCATTGCTAGTAGATAATTGCAGCATGATTGGCCACTCACGTTAATGGTATATAAGTTGATGCACTTGCACATAAAGTTTGAAACAACTACGTAGTAGCAGTATGAGATAGACATCTACACTTGTAACCTCATAAGCACAGTTTCCTCCACATCCTTACTGAACCTGTTCCACATTGTCCATGCTTATTCCAGCAAAATGCAAAGGACTTTCCATCATTAGTCACCACCACTGTATGAGTTCCACTAGGTTTAACTCAACTTTGGTTTGCTGCCACTGTCTATTGAACACCTTCAAAAACATACAAACAAAAATCCATACTCAAAATCAGATTGTAGTCCTATAGTTTCGACTAATCCACAAAACACCAATTGAAACTATAGAAAACGAAACCCTTTGTATAATCAATGAAAACCCCCTCAGCTAATACACTCCCCATAACAATTACCTGGTACAACTATAAAAAGAAAATGTAGCAAACAAATTAACACATGAAGAGTAAGAAAATGAAACAGTTACCTGCACCAACAATGATAAAAGTCAAATTGAGAAGTAGTGAAGGAAGATGAAGAGTAATCAGCTTCTAAGTAATTAACCATTTGGGTCCTGGGTAATCCATACATGTAACCTAATAAATGAAACCGTCAATTCATCATTCACAATCATAATTTTCACTTGAATTAAAAATAAAAAAAACCCTGCAAATTAGGTCGACAATTCAAGATTAATACATAACGATCGTGAATCGTCAATTTGATATTCAGATGAGAATAAAGATTGAGAGATAGATCGAATTGCAGAGATTAACTGCAAAAAAAAATTGCGAAAAATTAGTTACATTTTTTTTTCTTCAAATTTTTAATTCAAAGCAAAGATGACGATTAGATTAGTATAGATATGAGATCTAATTATGAATCACAAAATATACTCGAATTGAAATGAAAAAAAAAAGGTTTCTTTGAATCGTAATTATTTCTTCTGAGATTAGATTTCAAAACTGAGAAATCAAAAATTAAAACGATAAGAGCATATCACGTTGATCTTTTAGATACCTCTGAATGATCGATGTAATCTTCAAATTGATTAGTTAATGGAGAAGAGAGATCGCTCCTTCTGGGTTGAACTGCGGAGTGAAACGAAGAAAAAGAAAATTGGGGAGGAAACGCTAAAAGGGTACGGTTGGGATTTTTTAAAATAAAAAAAAACTAAATTTGATCATTATTATTTGACCTGGGGTTTTTGTGCCAATTTCTTTTGAAACGGTTTTTATTTGTTAAAAATAATATGACTGGTTTTTTCTTATCACTAGTGTGTTCACCTAGGGGTTTTGTCACTAGTTTTGTAAAATTAAATCCCAATCATATAACAAATCCATTGTAGTCCAGCCCGGTTAGGATACCTGGCTTTCACCCAGGCGACCCGGGTTCAAATTCCGGCAATGGAATTCTTTTATTTTTATTGTTTTTGGTTCATCATGTGAATCTTCGTAAAAATCAAGGACATCTCCGTCAATTACACTAACATTATCTAATCCATTCCCTCCTCTTTCTCTCTTCCTCCTGGAGCTCCTCCCCAATTCTCACAAAAAAGGGTTTCATCCTGTAAAAAAACTCAAAACCCATTTCTATACACACAGTGAAGAGCTCGGTTTATTGTTACAAACCAAATGGCGCTCTCAATCTCTTCTCTTACTTCATCTTTTTCATCTCTCTCATTCTCATCTCAAATTTCCCCTAAATCTCAAACCTTAACATTATCTTCACCCACAAAATCAAAATCATTTTCTTCTCAAATTCGTCACAAAACCACCCCATCACTCTTAGTTGTTGCATCTTCTGCAACTGTAGCTACTCCACTCGAAGTTGAGCGTAAAAGCATTGAGAAATTAGTCAAATCTAGACTTCCAGGAGGTTTTGCTGCTCAAACTATAATTGGAACTGGGCGTAGGAAGTGTGCAATTGCCAGAGTAGTTCTTCAAGAAGGAACTGGAAAGGTTATTATCAATTACCGTGATGCTAAGGTAATATAGATATTTCATTTTACTTTGCAATTTGAATTCGTGCTTCAGTGATTTTTTTTTCTGTTGTTGGGTGTGTTCTTAGTTAGTCTTGTTTAGGGTTTGTATGATATAGAGTAGTCTGGTTTTACATACATTATTATGTGCTTGATTATTCGTAATTTGTAACACTATTGACTTGAATTAACTCAGTAATGACATTATGTAGCCTAGATTCCGTGGTATAGAGTGTAGGATGACTCTCGAGTTGGTAGTCCTCTTGACATATTGTAGAGTTAAGAATGAGTATAGCAGGTGTATTAGGACCGAGAAAAGGGGAAGTGAAGTGAGTTGTTGGATTTTCATTTATGTTGGTGAGTGGGGCGTGTGTCCCCTCGCCCTGTCAGTCACCCTTCCTCGGAAGTCTATAGTCTTTCTGAAAAAATGAGAAGGAAGAATGTGGGCTAACATTGAAGAATTACTTAAGATGAATTGGACGAAGATAAAAAGGATGTGGAAGAATTGTTTTAGCAAATTCATTAATTTAATAAAGTATTGTCATACAAAAGATTCTCCTACATTGTTAGAGTGAGCATATTTAGCTAGGCTATCAGCAGCAGTTCTTCCTACATAGTTTGCATTAAAAAAAAAAGACTTAAATACTTGCTCTGATTAGGACTTCAGAATAACTACAGTGTCTCCCATGAGACTCTGTTTAATCCAGTTGACTAGGTAAATATGACCTTGATTTAGATATCCATAACTATCCTACTGCTGCCTTTAATTGCATTGGCACCCTAAAATGAGGATCACACTATCACAGACAAATTGATTTAGATTTTTAGATATGTTATGTCGTTGCGCCCAATTATACCCCCTGTTGTTTTGCCCAATTGATATTCATTAATAATTTCATATAATTATGTATGATGAATTAAAAAAAAAAGACTTAAATACTTGCTCTGATTAGGACTTCAGAATAACTACAGTGTCTCCCATGAGACTCTGTTTAATCCAGTTGACTAGGTAAATATGACCTTGATTGCCACTACCTACTGCTGCCTTTAATTGCATTGGCACAGCCACTATCACAGACAAATTGATTTAGATCGAGTTGTTTTGCCCAATTGATAGTATGATGAAGAGCAAGGGCCTTATGACGGATCTTCGACTCTGTTTATAAAGAGATGCGTTTTGGTTGATCTTGATTCATCCATTTGGAGGATACCAAGTGTTTCCTGTAGATGGGGAGTGGGTGCGATGGAGTTGTGAGTTTAATCTTTGAGCCTTGTGGATATGCATGTGTGTATTGGTTAATGTGTTAAATAGTGTCTGTTGGGGTCTGGGGTACTGTTGTTAAAAAACATTATCACATCTAGTGCCAAGGAAATTGCCAGTTTGGTTGAGGTTGCTTTATTCTGCATTCCTCTTGTATAACATTTTGTGTACTCATTTTTCTGTAAAACGACCATTTCTGGTTAAAGTCCACTTTAGTTGATCACATCCACCTGGAATTCTGATTGCATAGTTTTCTGCACAGTTTCTGTTTTAAAAAGCGAATTGAACAGAGTGACATTCCATGGTCTGATTTGCTGGTTATTTAGTTGACCAACTTACTATATTTTGGGTACCAGTAAGTCACTATAATGTGGAACTCACTGTTGTGCCATGTTGAGATTTGGATACTAACCATTTGCAACCTTTCATATAAGCCTTCCAAGACCATGAAACCAACCCTCTGTGTGACTATAGGAGTGAAGGAGATGAAATTTTTAGGTTTAATGACTATAACTCCAAAATTCTGTTCGAGCTAAAAATCTCCAAGCAAACTTTGAGATTGACTGCTTATACCACTATCAATTCCAATTATTGAAAAATACTTACTGTTGAATCTGGTTACATCTCTTTAGTATCCGTATTATTATATCCGATTATCAGACAAGAATTTTCATGTTGTACAGGAATACCTCCAAGGAAATCCTTTGTGGCTACAGTACATCAAAGTCCCACTAGTTACGCTAGGTTATGAAACGAGCTACGATGTATTCATTAAAGCTCATGGAGGTGGTCTGTCCGGTCAAGCTCAGGCTATTTCACTTGGCATTGCTCGAGCTTTGCTCAAGGTGAGTGAGAACTACAGGACTGCTTTGAGAAAGGAAGGCCTTCTGACCAGAGATTCAAGAATTGTGGAGAGGAAGAAAGTTGGTCTTAAGAAGGCTCGCAAAGCTCCTCAATTTTCAAAGCGTTAATGCCTCGAGCTTGTTTTCTGTCCGTGTTAAATATCTTCATTGTGATAGTTCTAACATTGAGTTTTCTAGGGAAGTGATGATTCCTAATTCCTTCCCAATCCTTGTCAAATAGTTGTAAAACGCTTAATGTGTTAAAATTTGCTAAATTACAGTTTTTATGCACCTCTTATGTCGGTGCGCTCTAGTTCTGTTAAAATTGGAATGTGCTAGATTCCCCTCAGTTTCAAAGTATTTCTTGAATGTGTGGTAAATATGAGACTCGCTAAAGATAAGAGATTACAAAAGATGTACTACATAAATCCTTAGAGAAATAAACTAGCTGGGCGAGGCATGTAATGTTTCTAGTTTATAAATCATAGCCTTCTCTGTTGAATGAATACCAGAACTACCATTGATAACCATTTGAAAGAAAATTCTCTTCTTGGTATGGAGTTATCATCGTGGATACCTTAACTTCAAATTCTCCTTCCTCTTCTCATCTTCCCATTTTATCTTCTGAGAGTTAAAAGTAAACCCAAAGATCCAGACAGACTCAAGTTTCCACCAAGCCCTTCTAAGCTTCCCATCATTGGTAATTTTCATCAACTTGGTGAGACGCCTCACCGTTCTTTATGGGAACTCTCTAAAAAGCATGGTCCGGTCATGCTTCTGCATCTAGGCAGTGTACCGACTCTTGTTATTGTTAAACTTAAGGTTCAACTCAAAAATAATTGTTATTCTTTATCTCCAAAATGGGAGGTATTTATAACCAACATTACATGAATTAAATAATTACATTAATTAAATAGTGGAGTAGGTAAATGAAGAAAACAAGGAAGTCCATGTTAGGTGAAGGTTGGTGGAGTAGGTGTAGAATACAAGGAAGTCCATGTTAGGTAAAGGTTGGTGGTGTAATTGGAGGAGTGATTGGTGGAATTGGTGGAAGGTTGATTCAACACTCTCCCTCAAGGTGGTGCATATATGTCACAGATGCCCAACTTGACAAGTGAATCGTTAAATATATTATTTGATACTACCTTAGTCGAAATCTCGCTAGTCATTTGTTGTGTTGTTCGGACATATGGTACTTCAATAATTTTTTCTTCAAGTTTCTCATAAATGAAGTTCCTATCAATTTCCACGTGCTTCGTTCTATCATGTTGCACCGATTCTCTCGCAATTTTGATTGTTGATTTATCACAAAACAACTTCATAGGTTTTTCGATGGGAAACCAAGCTCTCCCATAAGCCTTTTCAACCATAAAAATTCACAAATGCCTTTTACCATTGCTCTATATTCGCTTGAGATTTGATAAGGAAACAACATGTTGTTTCTTAGACTTCCATGTCACTAAATTTCCTCCAACAAAGGTAACATACCCGATGTTGATCTTCTCCTGTCACCTTTACCTCCCCATCCGAGTCAGTGTAACCTGATACATCAAGATGTCCATGTTTTGAAAACATCAAACCTCTGCATGGTGCGGACTTCAAATATCTTAGTATCCCGGTGATCAGATCCATGTGTTGTCACCGGATTATGCATAAATCGCTTACAACACTTACAAAAGATAAGCAATATCTGGCCTTGTATGAGAAATATAAATCAAGCGACCAATTAACCTCTGATATTGTCCTTTGTCTGCTGGTATTTGATCAGAACATTCTTCAAGACCATGATTTTGTTCCATAGGAGACCCGATTTGCGTACAACCAATCATACTAGTTTCCTTCAACAAATCAATCACATATTTTCGCTGACACAAGAAAATTCCCTTCTCGGATCGATTAACTTCAATACCCAAAAAGTACTTAAGTCCACCCAAATCTTTCATATCAAACTCAGAATACAAGCAATTTTTCAAATTACTCATCTCTTCAGGGTCATTTCCTGTTACCACCATATCATCTACATAGATAATAAGAGCAGTTATCTTGTCACCTACTCTTTTAAGGAACAAGGTATGATCAGCATTACTATGTATATATCCAAACTTCTTCATTGCAATGCGAAATAAGCCTTCTTTAACTTACACACAACATTAGCATTGTTTGGAGCATTATAACCTGGAGGTAGTGTCATGTAGACTTCTTCTTGCAAGTCACCATGTAAAAAAACATTTTTTACATCATACTGTTGTAGAGGCCAGCCTAGATTTGCTGCCAAAGATAATAATACTCGAATAGTATTGATTTTTGCAACATGAGCAAACGTCTCGATAATCAATACCATAAGTCCTGGTAAACCATTTAGCCACAAGTCTTGCTTTATACCCGCCAATAGAGCCATCTCGATTATGCTTGATAGTATATACCCACCGACCAACTGGTTTCTTTCCTTCCTAGTAGTGAGACTATATCCCATGTACCATTTTCTTCATGTGCCACCATCTCCTCTTTCATAGGACCAGCCCATTTCGGATTAGATAGTGCTTCTTCTACTGCTCGGGAATAGTAACATCTGCCATTTGACTGACAAACGCTTTTCCCTCTTTTGATAATCTATGAGTTGACACGTAATTAGCAATAGGGTATTTCACCTTCCTTATTGCTTCAGGTGAAAAACGATCCGTGGAACTCCACGATTACTCCTTGGTGGCAACTCGTACCGTCGGTGTCGTAGTTCACAAGTATCATTAGTATTAATCGAACAATCTATGCTTACCTCGGGACATCGGCACCTACTGGAGGACAATTAGATTTAGGTATTGTTGGTGAAGAGAGATGGATCTTCAAGATCAGGGTGTCGATTTCTTCTAAACAAGAATATCGAACTCTTGAACCGCCCGTGACTTGTATATCATCAATTCTTGAACTACCGATGTTGGATGTGTACTTATGATTGATTCATTTGTTTGTCATATTTATTTCACTATTAGTCGGAAACAAATCCATCCAATTCAACTCTTCAATAACACTCTCTCCTCAAGAGGAGAATCGGATACATCGATGAGTAAAACATTTCTTGCTCGTAAAAGGTGACATCCATAGTAACATAAAATTTATGACTTTGAGGATGATAGCACCTATAACCCTTTTGGAATGGATGATAACCAATAAAAACACATTTGATAGCACAAGGATCTAGCTTTGTACGTAGATGTTTCTGCAGATGTACAAAAACAACACAACCGAATTCCCGTGGAGGAAGCTTAAGATGAGAAGGTATTGTTACAAACGAAGCCAATTTGTCCAAAGGTGTCTGAAATTTTAAAACACTTGTTGGTACTCGATTAAGAAGATATACTGCACTAGTAATGGCTTCTTCCCAGAATTTTGGCTTCATATTTGACCCAATCAAGCATGCCCTCGTAATTTCAAGTAACTGGCGATTTTTTATTTCCTCCACACCATTTTGCTGTGGCGTAGACGGGCAACTAGTTTCATGAATAATTCCATGTTCTCCAAAGTATCCTTGTAATACTTCATTAACATACTCACCACCATTATCAGAACGAAGGACCTTTAAGTTAGCCGAAAATTGTATCTGAAACATTTTATGAAATGCGCGAAAACAATCAACCACATCACTTTTATTCTTCATTAAATAGAGCCAAGTCATACGAGTACAATCATCGATGAAGATAACAAACCACCGAAATCCAGAAGTATTGGTAATACGAGAAGGTCCCCAGACATCAGAATGAACTAAATCGAATGGGACGTATCTTCTACCGAAACTATCCGGGTAAGTAGTACGATGACTCTTCGCAAGAATGCAAGTATCACATTTAAAGTCCGACAGTTTGCAAGACTTAAACAAATCAGAAACAAGTGCTCCAAATATCCAAAAGAAGCATGTCCTAACCGGCGGTGCCACAAAGAAGATCTGATTTTTAGATGCACAAGAAGGCCTTTTAACTGAAAGAGATCTCCCTTCACAAACATCGTCGATGTAATATAAACCATATCTGTTAGTACCTCGCTCAATTATCTCCCCGTTTCCGAGATCCTGAAGAAGACAGAAAGTGGGGTAGATTAGTACTAAACAATTTAAATGTGTGGTTACTTGTGCCGCAGACAAGAGATTATTTGAAAGAGAAGGAACCAATAATGTGTGTTCTAGGGACAAGGAAGGTGTTAAATCAACTCTCCCAGCTCCGGTAACCGGATATGGTACACCGTTGGCGTTGGAAATAGTTGTATACGCAGGTAGCAACAGATCTTTCAAAATAGAGGCATCGAACGTCATATGACCCGTAGCACCAGAATCGAGAATCCAACCATGATCTTTTCCAGAATCAAGAGCAAGTAAAGCGACGTCAACCTTACTTGATTGTTTTGAAAAGGTTCGAGTTTACCAAAGAATGAGATTCCACCACGGAAGAATGAGTATCGGTTGTCGTAGTCATCATTGAAGTACATGTATCTACCCCTCTTTGGTCGATCTTTATTTGTATTTTATAGGCGTCCCACCAATCGGGATAGCCAATTTTCTTGAAACATTTCTCCACGAAGTGTGAATTGCTTCCACAGTAAACACAACGCCTAACGGAAGACATTATCACGATTAAAGAAGAAATTATATGAAGTATGAATACAGTCGCAAGCGACTTGCGAAAAACTTGGCAAGCGTTTTTTTTAACAAATGACTAAAAAAAAGGTACAAATGAACTGATTGTGTACACAACTATTTCTGGGGGGTGAAAAACAAACTGGCTAGATTCTACCTAGCAGCTAAAAATTATATGAGTAGTTGAATAAGAGGAACAAGTCCTATAACGGTAAGAGTTTAAATTCAAATCAAGTTTTCTCTCTTGCACAGAGAAATTAAGTTTGACAAATCAACCAAACATATGAAAACAAACTTAACAGGGGTTTGCTTATAAGAAAAACAAACTCAATAAAAAAATCTTGATCAAAGATGATAACTGTTTGTACTGAAACAAAAACAAGCAAGACAACTTACTTAGTCCAAGATAAATGGATTAACAAGTTTAAGTAGGATTTAAAAAGGACAATCATAAACTCAACATAACAAGTTTATCATAAAATCGGTAGTACAACTTACTTGTTTCAATAAGTGTATAAAGAAAAAACAAGAACCTTAAGCCAGCGGAAGAAGGATCAATCGAAGTAACGAAGAACTCACTATTACTAAGAAGCACTCAACTCACCATGGAGCTCTGATACCATGTTAAACTTAAGGTTCAACTCAAAAATAATTGTTATTCTTTATCTCCAAAATGGGAGGTATTTATAACCAACATTACATGAATTAAATAATTACATTAATTAAATAGTGGAGTAGGTAAATGAAGAAAACAAGGAAGTCCATGTTAGGTGAAGGTTGGTGGAGTAGGTGTAGTATATAAGGAAGTCCATGTTAGGTAAATGTTGGTGGTGTAATTGGAGGAGTGATTGGTGGAATTGGTGGAAGGTTGATTCAACAGTTATCTCATCAGCAGAAGCTGCAGAAGAAGTCCTGAGAACAAATGACCTTGAGTTTTGCAGTAGACCACGTTCATTTGGTCCAAAACGCCTTTCTTACAACTTCTTAGATATTGCTTTTGCGCCTTATGGCGAGTACTGGAGAGAAATTCGAAAAGTATGTGTTCATGAACTTTTTAGTGCCAAGAGAGTTCAATCTTTTGCAGCTTTGAGAGCAGAAGAAGTTGCATCCATGATTCACTGTATATCTAAATCCACTATTTCTGTTACTCCAGTTGATATTGTTCAGAAGACATTATCTCTTACTGATCAAATTATATGTAAAGTTGCTTTTGGCACGAGTTATGAGTTTGAAAGTGGTAGATTTCAAGATATCGTTTATGAAGCTATCGATATGTTGGGAAGTTTCACTGCAACAGATTTTTTCCCTGGAGTGGGTTGGATTATTGACAGGCTGACTGGAATGCATGGAAGACTTGAGAAGAGCTTCTATGATTTAGATACTTTTTATCAGAAAATCATTGACGAGCATCTCGATCTGCAAAGAATAATATCAGGCCATGAGGATATCATAGATGTTCTGCTCAAACTAGAGAAGGACCGACGCAGCTCAATCCGTCTAACCAAAGACCATATCAAGGCAGTTCTGATGGTAATTATTCCCTCAACCAGCCATGATCTTTTATGCCCAAGCGCTTTCAACTCATGTGTCATTGTGTTTTTTTGTATGATTTTTTCTTTTTCTTTTCAGAATTTATTTCTTGCTGGAGTGGAGACAACTGCAGTTACCATAGGTTGGGCAATGGCAGAGCTGATTAGAAACCCGGCATCGATGAAGAAAGTGCAAGAGGAAATTAGAAGTTACGCAGGAAATAAAGGGAAGGTAGAAGAAGTAGATCTTGATCACCTTCAGTACCACAAAATGGTAGTCAAAGAAACACTAAGACTTCACCCACCACTGCCATTACTGATTCCTCGAGAGAGTATACAACAGAGTAAGATCAACGGATACGACGTATTACCGGAAACCAGGGTCTATGTAAACGTGTTTGCAATAGGAAGGAATCCGAAGTATTGGGAGAAACCAGATGAATTTTTTCCAGAGAGATTCATAGACAGCTCTATTGATATTAGAAGCCAATCTTTTGATTTTTTTACCTTTTGGAGCAGGTCGAAGAGTGTGTTGCGACGGTGGAACTCGCACTGGCAAATCTATTATACTGTTTTGATTGGGAATTGCCAAATGGAATAAGTAAAGAAGACGTCAAGATGGATGAATCATCTGGACTTACAGTTCACAAGACATCTGCTCCCCTCCTTGTGCCTATCAAACATATATAATTGCTCCCAATTAGCTAGACAAGACGCATGATGAACAAAATTACTCAAATGGGTGATTGGATTATATTTGCTCTTCTTGTAATGGGTGTTTCGCCAATCAAATGAAATAATGCTGCTATGAACTCGTGAAGACCAAATGTTGCTTCATTACAAAAGCGACAAACCTACTGAGAAACTTCCATGAGAGCTTTCCAGTTTCACATGATCACACATTCTTAAAAAGAAAAAAACAGTAAAATAAAATTAAAATTAATCAAAATATGGTATCCATGTCATCACGAAATATTAAGAAATCCTAGTCTATCATGAAGCCCGATACTCTGGAATTGAGGAGGGAATCCCACAAAGTTTAATCTCTGTGAAAATCTTGTTTTTCCAATTGTAAGAATAAAGAGAAGCATACTCTATTCGTCTATCTAAACAATCTCTATAGGTTTCAAAAATTATTTTGTCTGTTCCTGCCACTTCCTGGGACACTATGAATATATACACATTGTCCATCACCAGCCCAACAGAAAGGTAACATGATAGTCGCTTCACTCCAGCATTTGTCCCTAGTCTTTCCTGTGTTCTCCTCATTAAATATCCACAACTCGGCGGTGTAATCGCTCATTCTGCGGAATACAGTTACATGCCCGCCCATTTCAACTAATCCAACTTCTCGACTCTCATAAACAGACATTCTACGTAATAGATCTGCACGTCCATCCACTTGATCATCATCTAACAATTCAACATTTTGACCACAGTCCCGAGGCTGATCACTGATGCAATTAGGGACTGGGATCACTCTAAACTTCTCATTTCCGACATGAAATACAGTTAGACACTCATAAACTATCCAACAGATGCAACCATTTGCATAAACAATAGATGCAACCATTTGCATAAACAGAATTCCCATCGTAAAAGTTGTTTGAAGGGATTTCGTCTCTGACCCTTCTCCACTTAGTTTGGCCTACAGTTAAGACCTCACAAACCTCTTTACAACTTGTACTCCACACACAAAGCACTTTGTACTCCTTGGTGGCAGGATCAAACCCAAATTGATAGGTCGGAAACATATCAACGTCAAAACGGTCTCCTTCTTGCTCATTCATTAATAATGTTGATTTGATCCATGGTGTGATTTCTCGGGTGCTGGGATTGTATATCCGAACGCGATAGTGGACCTTGCTATCAACCATACATACTAAACCATTTATGGGTGGCAAGATTTCATTGTATTCAGATAACGACTTTGTTTGCATTACGTCGCTAATGGCAGCTCTAACTTGGTGTGGTCCTCCAAGTAACTGAGCTCTCAAGTACAACTCCTGATCGGCCACTTTTTTGCATCTTCCACCCTTCGTATATCCTTGTAAGCCACATATCATGCCCGCCTTTAGACACGCCTCTAATGGAATGCCAATAAATAGTCCAGGTCGTGTTTTCAATCGTTTAAGGTGTAAATCAATAAAGTAGGGATCCTCCTGGATTAAATTACGCCAATGTTTATGTTATGACCAATGGCTTTTCCAAGCACAATCAATCAAGAATTGAATTAGAAATGAAATCAAAAGTAAAACAGGCACACACAACACAAGGATTTATAGTGGTTCGATCAAGATGATCTACATCCACTTTGGAAGACGACGATAACGGTTTCACTATGATTTAAACAAGATTACAAGAGTATAAACTCCTCTCAAGAACAAGACCTTCTCTGCCTCTTACTCTCTCTATTTGCATACATGAGTTTCTCTCATTTCTCTGATGCTATATAATGGAAACTAGGCAAGGCCTTATATGGGATGAACGAGATTAATTATGTCGACATAGAGCACAGATGAGGGCGACATAATGAGAGCTCCATAAGTAGTGGTTGTCATCATGAGAGATCCACCTAGCTAGTGATCGACATCTTGAGAGGTCACCACAATGAGAGAGGTCCACTTAGTGGTAGTCATGATTAAAGTATACTTTAATCATTCAAGACACATACACTACAAATCTCCACCTTGACTTGAATACCATCACCACTTATCATCATCGTCTTCGCTCAGCCCCTCAAGGGCTCTCAACACCTGTTGACACCAACCAAGTCCAAGCAATGCTTGAACTTGATACTTGGAACTGGCTTCGTCAACATGTCCGCATGATTATCCGTTGTAGGAACCTTTAGCATCGCTATCCTACCTTCCCCAACTGCATCCTTGATAAAATGATACCTGACATCGATGTGCTTCGTTCTCTCATGATACATCTGGTTCTTGGTCAAGTGAATGGCACTTTGACTGTCACTGAACAAAGTTGCATTCTCTTGCTTGAAACCCAAATCACCAACCAAACCCATCAACCATATACCTTCCTTTACTGCTTCTGCGGCTGTCATGTACTCTGCCTCAGTTGTTGCAAAACCGACCTCCAACTGATAGTACTACCACACAATGTAAAAGTATAACCTGTCAATGACCTTCTTCTATCAAGATCACCTGCATAATCAGAATCAACATAACCCACAACATTCTTCGAATCACCATAGTGTTTATCAAACACTAAACCAACATCTGTACTTCCTCTTAGATACTTCAAAATCCACTTTACAACTTTCCAATGAGCCTTCCCGGGACTTCCCATGTATCTACTTACCACACTCACAGCTTGTGCGATATCCGGCCTTGTATAAACCATAGCATACATGATGCTACCAACTGCGCTTTCATATGGAACTTGAGACATATACTCTGCCTCATCTGCAGTTTGAGGTGATTGCTTTTTAGAAAGTTTAAAATGAGCTGCCAAATGAGTACTTACTGGTTTTGCATCTTTCATATCGAACCGCTCCAACACCTTCTCGATGTAAGCCTTCTGGGACAAATACAACTTGCCTTTAACTCGGTTTCTATGAATCTCCATGCCCAATATCTTCTTTACTACGCCCAAATCCTTCATTTCAAACTCACTACTCAACTGCACCTTCAGCTTCTGTATCTCTGACATGTCTTTGCAAGCAATCAACATATCATCAACATACAAGAGTAAATACACAAATGAACCATCTTGGAGTTTCCTGTGATATACAAAACAATCATACTTACTCCTGTCATAGCCATTTGCTACCATAAACGTATCAAAATGTTTATACCACTGCCTTGGAGATTGCTTCAAACCATACAAAGATTTCTACAACAAACATACATGGTCTTTTTTTCCATGAACTTCAAACCCCCTTGGTTGTTGCATATAAATACGCTCTTCCAAATCACCATGAAGGAAAGCTGTCTTAACATCTAGTTGTTCCAATTCTAGATCTTTTAAAGCAACTATATCAAGCAATGTTCTAATAGAACTATGTTTAACAACAGGAGAAAATACCTCATTGTAGTCAATGCCTTCTCTTTGTGTAAACCCATTTGCCACAAGCCTTGCCTTGTACCTTGTTCCTTCACCATCTGAAGTACCTTGTTTCTTCTTGAAAGCCCATTTGCTTCCAACAATCTTCTGTCCTTTTGGTCTTTCAACTATCTCCCAAGTGCCATTCTTTTCAAGAGACTCAATTTCTTCAATTGCAGATGCTCCCCATTCTGCTGATTCTTCACCACCGATTGTTTCTTCATAGGTTCTTGGATCATCCCTATCTATGCTCTCACCCACTGCGAGTGCATACGCAACCAAGTCAGCATGTCCATATCTCTAAGGTGGTCTAACTTGCCTTCTCTCTCTGTCTCTTACAAGATTGTACTGATGATCTTGTGCTTCTTATTCCTGGGCAGGTTCTTGCACAATATCTTGATCATCATCATCATCATCAGAAACAACAGTCTCATTGTTTCCTTGAACTTGCACCTCAAGTTCCACCTGGTCACCAAGCTCCACCTTATCACTAACACCCTCTTCAGCTCTTCCATCTAGTTCTTCATTCTTTGGCTTCAGCATCGATTGCTCATCAAATTTCACATCTCTGCTGAAAAGAAACTTGTTTGATCTTTCTGCAGGACACCATAACCTATAGCCCTTTACACCCTTTGCATACCCAAGGAATATACACTTTTTTGCTCTAGGCTCTAGCTTCCCCTCATTCACATGAGCATAGGATGGACATCCAAAAATCTTCAAGTCTTCATATATAGTTAGCATGCGAACCTGTCCAAACTTCATTTGGAGTCTTGCACTCAATGGCAGTCGATGAAGATCTGTTCACTAAATAAGCTGATGTGTTTGCTGCTTCTGCCCAAAATTGCTTTGGTAACCCGGCATTGGAGAGCATGCACCGTGCCTTCTCTATTATGGTTCTGTTCATCCTTTCTGCAACACTATTTTGTTGTGGTATTTTTCTGACTGTGCGGTGTCTCACAATCCCTTGCTCCTTGAAGAACTCATTGAACTCACCCCCACAAAATTCCAAACCATTGTCTGTCCTCAAGCACTTGATTTGTCTTCCGGTTTGCTTCTCAACCATAGTCTTCAATTGCTTGAACTTGACAAAAGTTTTATCTTTGTGTTTAAGTATGAATACCCATACTTTCCTTGAGGCATCATTAATGAATGTCAACATATATCTACCACCAACATGTGATCAATCCGAGAAGGACCCCAAAGATCAGAATGAATATAATCCAGAATACCTTTGGTGTTATGAATAGATGTACTAAACTTGACTCTACACTGCTTTCCAAAGACACAATGTTCACAGAAATCAAGCTTGCATGTTTTATGACCACAAAGCAATCCATGCTTGCTCAAAACAGCCAATCCCCTCTCGCTCAAATGCCCCTAGCCGCATATGCCACAACTTGGTAGTATCATCATCAGAACTTGAAGAACATACAGCTGCATCACCCGTCATAGTAGTACTTTGCAGCGTATAAAGACCATTAATTCTTTCGCCCTTCATAATTGTAAGACTTCCTCTTAAGACACGAATAACTCCACCTTCACCTTGATACTTGTAGCCATTTAAATCAAGCGAACCCAAAGAAATCAGATTTCTTCTCAAGTCTGGAACATGCCTAACATTAGTTAAATTCATCACCATACCGTCATACATCTTAATTTTAATTGCACCTACACCCACCACTTTACAAGTGACATTGTTTCCCATAAGAACTTTACCACCTTCTCTAGCTTGATAAGTAGTAAACTACTCTCTATGAGGACACGTGTGAAAAGTACACCCCGAATCAAGAATCCACCCATACTCCGAGCTTTCGGTATGAACCGTGAGAACCGTTCCATCATCACTTTCTACTTCAACATTTGCTGCGGTGCCTTGGTTAGTATTCTTCTCAACATTCTTCAATTTTGGACAGTCCTTCTTGAAATGCCCTTTTTCCTTACAATGAAAATAATAGAATTTACCGGATTTTGATTTAGACCTTGACTTTGATCTACTCCTATCAAATCCGCCCTTTTGGTTTCCTCTTCCTCTAACAAACAACCCATCTCCCGAATTATCTTTACCATCAATACCCGTCTTCTTTAACTCCTTAGAGTTCAAAGCCGCTTTAACGTCTTCCATGGAAATTGTGGTTTTTCCATACATTACGGTATCAACAAAATTATCATAAGATGGTGGTAAGGAACAAATCAAACCCAAAGCTTGGTCTTCATCTTCAATTTTGACCTCAATATTTGCCAAACCCAAGAGAATTTTTTTTATAATCATCAATATGATCTATAATAGACATTCCTTCATGCATTCTAAGAGTATGTAATTTCTTCTTAAGATATAAACGATTAGTTACGGATTTAGTCATATACCTCTTCTCCAACTTGTTCCATAGCCCGTCCGGTGTCGTTTCCGTCACAACTTCTCTCAAGACCTCATTGCTCAAACACAATAAAATTAATCCATGTGCTTTCTCCAAGAGCTCATCCTTCAATGTTGTTCCAAGAGCCGTTTTACCCTTCAAAGTTTTTACCAAACCTTGTTGCACTAAAATAGCTCTCATCTTTAGCTTCCATAAATTGAAATCATTCCTTCCATCAAATTAGTCAAAATCTCATACTTTGCCGCCATCGTAGATCGCTTTTACCCGGAGCTCTGATACAAAATTGTTATGACCAATGGTTCTTCCAAGCACAATCAATCAAGAATTGAATTAGAAATGAAATCAAAAGTAAAACAGGCACACACAACACAAGGACTTATAGTGGTTCGATCAAGATGATCTACATCCACTTTGGAAGACGACGATAACGGTCTCACTATGATTTAAACAAGATTACAAGAGTATAAACTTCTCTCAAGAACAAAACCTTCTATGCCTCTTACTCTCTTTATTTGCATACATGAGTTTCTCTCATTTCTCTGATGCTATATAATGGAAACTAGGCAAGGCCTTATATGGGATGAACGAGATTAATTATGTCGACATAGAGCACAGATGAGAGCGACATAATGAGAGCGACATAAGTAGTGGTTGTCATCATGAGAGATACACCTATCTAGTGATCGACATCTTGAGAGGTCACCACAATGAGAGAGTTCCACTTAGTGGTAGTCATGATTAAAGTATAATTTAATCATTCAAGACACATACACTACAGTTTACACACGCACTTGAACCGCATAAGTGATTTCACTGGCAGTCTGCTCAGTATCTCACATACTACTATATCATTGCCATCATCACTAGGTCTACTACCGGCACAACAACTATATATGCTCTTCTTCTCCAGCTTGTTCTTCTTCTTTTCATTCATGTCGATTTGCCTACGTGTGTTTCTTCTAAAGAGTTTGTAATATTTTTTGTCGAGGTTAAATAACTTAAATTTAAAGGGGTTGGCAACCCTTTGCGCTCTTTTGATCCAAACCCGCCGTCTATGTATTGTCATTAACTGATGATTGATGTTAATAACCCTGATAAGAAGAAAAAAAATATGATAAATAAGAACCTAAGATAAATTATGCATAGTAGTACCTTGCATTGATCTCAAAACCCTAACGAATTGTTAATTTTTTAGATAAATAGTTAATGTGTAGTAATACATACCTTGTGGAGGTTTTGGAATCTCTGTTGATCAAATTCTAAAAGCCAACTGCAATTTGTATATGGTCTTTAAATATCAACCATGGAATTAAGGAGGAGTTGTAATAGCAAATTATTTTCAAGAGGATACCGTTAACCATTCAAGTAGGATGCTAGTTATGAAGTTTTTAGAGGCAAAGTTCATAGGTTCCATAGGTATGATTGTCAACTAACTAAGGAACAAAATATTGCCCTATTTTCCAGGCATAAAGATTTAACACCAGCCCAACGGGCACCAAGCTTAGCTGGTCATCCACATTGCTAAAAGGTTTGATGCGTTTCAAGAGGTCCCAGGTTTGAGTCCTCGATGGCGCAATATTGCAGAAGTTGACATGGAAGGTAGATTTAGCTTGTCCTCCTTGCGATATAATCAGTCCCCCTATCCTCTTCGGTTCCCTTAACTGGTTCCTCATGAGGCTCATCGGTAGGCTAGCACGGCAACTTGTTCAACTAATATAGTAGTACGCTGTTGGAGCTTCCGCTTCGGTTCCCTTAGTTGGTTCCTCATGAGGCTCGCCGGTAGGCTAGCACGACAACCTATTCAATTAATGTAGTAGTACGCTGTTGGTGCTTAGCTTGTTAGGCTTCCAACTAGTTTCTTGTAATTATACTCTTTATCCAATTAAATATAAATATATTATCAAGAATACATGACACAGTTTGGATAACTTAGCCTATGTAAAGAGTGGTCAGGATTTTTCCTTGGCAAAGATAAATCTATGGCCATGGTTCGTTCAACTAAACAATTATAAATGTTTTATTAATTAGTGTCCTATTAGTTGCTCATGATGAATGATTAATTAAATTTTTATTATAAGTATCTCCTTAATTAATCTAATAAATACATATTTTTATTAATAAATAATTTTACTAAAATTTCAAGAATATAAACCACAGTTTGGCTAACTTTTCCTATGTAAGTGGCGTTCAGATTTGTCCTCACAAGAGATAAATCTAGAGATGTAATCGTTTGTCATAAGTGATGGTTTTGATGGGATTAGAAATGCAGCTAACGGTAAAAATTTATCATGTCATTAAGATTCCATATTTCTTAATTTGCAGTGACAATATTTTATTAAATGTCAAATTAAAAATGATAATATATAAATTATTCTACTAATGATGATAATAAATATATTTTTATATTTAGGATTAGTTTGGTATTGCTGCGAGCTTTACAAAAGCATTTTTCAGATGTACGTTATTGCGACGAGCTACGTAAAAAAAGAAAGAATTGAATGGTTGCCTACGTACGTTACTGTGCCGATCTATGTAAAAAAAAACACTTAAATTGTTGCAAATTATAAGCTAAAGCTAAAACGCATTTTAATGAAAAATATAAGGTTAAGCTATAGTTAGTGAGAAAATGACAAAAGCAGACATATCTCTGAAAATTGTTTATTCTATTTTATTTTGCTTAAAATAAGTAAAATTTCTACTATTAGAATACATATATGTAATATTGAATTTACTAAAAAGTATTATTTGTCTTAACCACTTTTTAAATAATTGCTTAATATTTATTGTTGATAAATTAAAGAATATTTCAGTGATATATTGTATAACATAAAATGTAGTTTGAAAATTTAAAATAATTATCTTTAAAGAATAAAATATAACAAATAAAAATTGGTGATATATTAATTCAAGGATAATTTTTGTCAGTTATAAAAAAATTGGGATAGAATTGGAATAAATATGAAATTAAGGTGATTGCTTTTGAAGCTTTTAAAAGCTCCTTCTCCCCTACTTTTAAAATTGATAGATTTTGGAAGTGTTTTGCATAAAAAACACTTTATGAAATCCTTATCAAACACTACGATGAAAAAATATTGCTATAAATATTTTTCAAAGTACTTTTTTTTAAAGAAAAAAAAGGAAGGTGCAATTGGGGGATACCTCCACAAATTGTGTTTCCATGTTATGACATGGGGATAACTTTGCCTGTGTAAGTGGCGGTTCAGATTTGTCCTCACAAGAGATAATTCTAGGGATGTAATCGTTTGTCATAAGTGATGGTTGTGATTGGGATTACAAATGCATCTAACGGATAAAAGTTATCATGACATTAAGGTTTCATAATTCTTCATAATAAATACTCTATTAATTTGCCATGACAATATTTTATTAAATGTCAAATTAAAAATGATAATATATAAATTATTTTACTAATGATGATAATAAATATATTTTTATTAGCTAGTGCTTAGGATTAGTTTGGTATTGCGGCGAGCTTTACAAAAGTGCTTTTACGATGTACGTATTGAATGGTTGCCGATGTACGCTACTGTGTCGAGCTCTGTTAGAAAAACTATTTTAAAAAGCGATCAAATTGTGTCTGGGAAAATATCAGGTTCAGCTATAGTTAGTGAGAAAATGACAAAAGCAGACATATCTCTGAAAATTGTTTATTCTACTTTATTGTGCTTAAAATAAGTAAATTCTTCTACTATTAGAGTACATATATGTAATATTAAATTTACTAATTAGTATTATTACTAAGAAGTATTATTTTTCTTGACCACTTTTTAAAAATTAATAATTGCTTAATATTTATTGTTGATAAATTAAAGTATATTTAAGTGATACGGTATAACATAAAATGTAGTTTGAAAATAATAATTATTATTATCATTTAAAGAATAAAATATAACGAATAAAAATTGGTGATATATATAGATTCAAGGATAATTTTTGGCAACTATAAAAAAATATGGGATAGAATTGGGAAATAAATTATGAAATTAGGGTGAACTATATAGCATTTGCTTTTGAAGCTTTTAAAAGCTCATTTTCCCCCACTTTTAAAATTGATAGATTTTGGAAGTATTTTGCATAAAAAAACATTTTATGAAATCTTTACCAAACACTAGGATGAAAAAAATATTGCTATAAATATGTTTTCAAAGTACTTTTTTTTGAAAGAAAAAACGCAGTACCAAACTTAATTAGTTAGACTAACAATTATATAAGTGGACCATAGTGACGGTGGCAAGTATTGGTGCCCAGTGAGTAATTTCGCATCATCTCACGTATTTCTTGATAAATGGTTTAACGTTATTTTTATTTAGTGATGATGGATAACAGAGTTTATTGTTAGTAGAGCATTTTGTTATTAGGTTAAGTACTTAACGATTTGACTTACTAACTAATCATGGTTTTATTATTTTTATGCAACGAATATCCTCACATTTGGAAACGTAATGTCATAGAATGTAATGGCCTAACCCTCTATCGATAATGTCCTCACATAGACACTGCGTTATCTGACAGTATGGAGTTTTCAATGGTCACCGTTGCGGTCATCCGGCAGCAGCTTCTCAGGAGGTCATCCATCCCAAGGTTACTTAATACCGAGCATGCCTAACTATAGAATTATTTTGCCAACTATGAAACCAATTATGCTGAAAAGGTCCCGGTACAAGGAAAGGACAAACCATTACCTATATTCCATTTGATGAATCCTACCTGCCGAGTCGGAGTACTATAATACCACCAACTTAATTAGGAGCCGTCCTTGGCTCCTAAATATGTTCAATCCTATACTCTGGCGTTTTTTCTCACTCGTGACACCCTTTCCCCACACAATCCGTCAAGCATACTCTTTCACCCTCGACAGGTAACTCGTGGTCGACTCTAATACCATTTGAATGACCTGATCCCCCGCCAATACTGTCCCCACTTAGTCACTGTGGTTATCCGACAATGTGGGATTTTCAACTGACACTAATGCGGTCATCCATCAGCAATTTTCTGGGAGGTATCCCATCCATATATTACTCTCGCCCGAGAACGCATAAATACAGTGATCTTTACCAACTCTGGATCCAATTATGTTGGAAAGGTGACAATGTTACAAAAGGACAAGTCATTACCTATATTCCATTTGGTGAACTCTTCCTGCCAAATTGAATTACGTACAATATGATAGCTTAACATTTAGGATATAATAGCTTAAGTGGGTAAAATGGTTGCCATCGGAAATGACTTAACATTTTAGGATATAATAGCTTAAGTGAATGAATTATCTTTTCATTATATCAATGAAATAGTAAGAACATACAATATGATATGTATTGTTGAACCAATTCTGAGTTTTACTCTTTTTCAGACTATTCTTAAAGGGAAAAAAAGTAAAAAGGATCCGAACACTGTTAATATTTACACAATTATTCTTGAGAAGAATGAGTTCAGGTGTTGTAAAGAGGAATACATGTGGAGCTTAATAAGCTTGGTCATCCCCATATATAGTACCGAGGCCTTTTAGTTTAAAAACCCACATCTCTTATCCCAAGGTGGTCAGTCGGGGTTCGGGGTTATGTGGTTGGGCCCTGAGTAGTGTTCGATGGTCTGTGAAGTTCCTAACAATTGGTATCAGAACCCATGGTTGGGGCTACTGTTCAAACGTAAAACTAGTTGTGGATGTCGTCCGGTTTAGGGCGCAAGTGGAGTCAGACTCAAGGTGGAGTAGGAAAGGCCCAAATTTGAACTGGCGCTCAAGGTGGAGTTAGTGTCTCACCCATTAACTCAGGTGGAGCAGGGTTATATATTGGCAAGGCACTGCTCATGGTTGAACTGGCGCTCAAGGTGGAGTTAGTGTTTCACACATTAACTCTCAAGTGGAGCAGGGTTCTAGGTGGAAAAGGAAATGCTCAAGGTGGAGTTAGTGCTTTCCTTCTCATTAACTCAAGGTGGAGTAGAATTTCAGGGCGCATAGTGACAATAATGATGATCGATTGGTAGCATATACAGATGGTAATAATATGGTGGAGTCTGATTGGACTTGTGAAGTGGTTTAATCTCGCCAAGGTGGAAATTGTTGGAGTATGTGGCACGATAAACCACATATGTTTATCTAGGGAATAGTCCCACATGGAAGAAAGATGAGTACATATGGAGCTTAATAATCTTGGGCATCTCCTTACGTAGCACCGAGGCCTTTTAGATTAAAACCACACACCTTTTATCCCAAGGTGGTCAAGTAGGGACAACAACAGTGCTATGTGGTCAGGCCCATAGTAGGTTCCTACGGTCCATGAAGATCCTAACATCGTTCACTAAAATAAGGGAGATGCAGAAAGGTAATACCATTTCAAAGGATCGATAAGATATCTTGTAAACTAAAAAACATATCAAATAATATTTTTTTGGGAGGAAAAAATATGTAAAAATTAGTTCCGAAATAATTTCATGGCTGGCTTGAGGATACAACTCGAGAAAGGAGAAGCATAGTACGAGAGAATGTCAAGGTAGAAAGGATTTGTGGAGTGAGGAATCAAATTTTCTATCGGCTATTCCTTTACTTTTGTAATGTTAAGAAGGGTAAACTTGATATTAATAAATATTATATTTAATATTCATATGTCGGAAAATGTATAACTAAATGAAAATTATGCCCGTGCCATTACGGCACGGGTTAAGCCCTAGTCACTTTTTAAAGAATAGTTCCAAATTTTAAGGTTAAATAACACGTAATAGCAGATACCATAGTGCAAGTATTGTACCATTGACTAATTTGATAGATGATTCCAGATAGTCAACCATTGGAAATTATTGAAACTCGATGAGCCTAAAGGCATTCATGAATTGGATACCATAACTAGTGAACTAAAATATAGGCATAAAATAGACGTGAATTACTTGCTAGACTATCTAATAAAGATAATGAAATTACACAATCTCAAGATGTCGAAGAAGAAGATGATATAAAGACTATATATGATTCTAATTTCAAGAAAAGATGCTCTCCGATTATCAATCACAATACATCACTTCTTGTTTTGAGACAATAATGTGACTCCATGTATTTTATATGCACTACGAACCATAAAGCATGAAATACAACTTGAATTGAATTCAAAGGAAAATAAACCAATATTGAATTATAGTTTAATAAGTATGAAAATTATTTTTTATTTTATAGTATAATATTTAAAACTAATTAATGCTTAAGGTTATATTGATGTTGTATCTACTTTATAATTTTAACACTAAGAGCCCGAGTCGGGTCAAGAAAATTTTACCATTTTAGCGAGAATATTGTATTATTAAGTATTATATTAAAGAAGTCACATTGTAAAAGTACATGGTGAGGCCCTTAAAGACCAAAAATGCTATAAAAAAAGCGCAAGATGGAAGGAGGATTGCTGAAAAGGAGGGGGCACCAAGTACACCACCAATTTTTTTAGTTAGGCATCCTGTATGACAAAACCTAATACAATCACAAATATATCAAAGCAAAGACCCTTAAATAAGATTGTATATAGAGTTTTTATCTTTCTCTTCTACAATCAATATGTATAGATCAAGGGTTTGTCTACCTGATTGTGTAGAGTTCTTGGATGATCACAAAAATCAATGTCCAAGATCAATCTAGTCGTATCCGAATTATGAGCACGCGAATTCTAAAAAGTACGATACTTGTAGTTTATCTCTGAAGATATGAATTCAACAAGAACAATTCTTGTTTTTGATCTCAAATAATAAGGATTTAGACTATCTAGATTGATTGCGTACTAACTTGTGTTATTCTTATTGTTAAATATAAACAATATAATGTGGAAAATGAAAATCACAAGACCCCAGAAAAAATTTTAATGAGGAAAATTGCACATGTAGAAAAACACTGGGACCTCGTCCAGATTTGAACACCAAACTTTATTAAACCGATACAGACACTAGCCTACTATATTTTTCGGAATGGAATGTAGTTTAGACCGAATTAACCCTCCAAGCAATTTATTTTCAGTTGTGTTATTTACGTCTCTTGAACCTCGCAAGATTCTACGTACTTGATTCCTTTAGTTAACGTCATTTACAACCTAAAAGTTAATTCAACCTTAGTGAAGGGTTTTGATACTTATCTGTATCTAACACACAATCCTATATGATTTTCCTTTTGATATGTTTTAATCTAATCTTGGAAATTTGTTTGCATTAGACAAAGTCCAGCAAACCTCACGAATCTGGAACACTTATATTCTATTAGCAGAGAATCCTATATAACCACCTCTCAAGAACAATCCAAACCAAAGAAGAGTTAAGATATCTACATTGAGGAATCACAAAGTCTGAGATAAAGAGAACTTTGTGATTTATATCTATCTTGTTCATGATCTAAACTAAAGTCTGTAACTTCAATAACCAGTTGAACAAGATCCAGATACAAGAACTGTCAAGTAAAAAAGATAGTATGAGAAGGCTTCACGAATCCTTAAGTAAAGTCTTCGAAGTCATAACCTAGATACAATTCTATGAAGAACCTAGGTTATAGAGGACGACTCTAGATTTACAACTAGGACACAAGAGTGAAAGGGATTAAAAATCCTATTGTAAGAGTTTCTTTATTTATAGATTTTCAACGCTCCATGTAGCTTTGAATTCAAGTTAAGACAACTTAAGATCAGAGCAAACACTTTCCCAGTTTAGATGAAGTTATTATTAATAATTCATGTAAGCATGTGAAAAGTACGCCTTAAAATTACATAAAATAATATGCATTATAGTCTAGAGTTCTGTATCGTGCACAATGATAGTCCATAACAGCAAGTATGCCTTTGAATCTACAGTCTTCGGAATTCATACTGACTTTGGTAATACATACAAGTATGTGTGTACCTTGTGCCAAGTAGTTCTAAATCTCTCATAATTAAATTTAAAACTTTCCCAATATCCATAGACATTATGCAATATTGCTTGGGAAATTTCTAAATATGATAATCCACAGCAGCTAGTATACGTTTGAACTTACAAGCACTTACCGATGTTTAATAACACTCAAGACTAAACAAAGATCTATAATCCCAAAGTGATTTTGTACATAAAGTTGTCTTTGAAGTGTCTATGGAAGTTGTATCAAAAACAAAATAATCATATAAAGTAGTCGTGACCTTCTGCCAAACTATAACTGTATAGTAGGTTCTCAAACCTGGTTTGCAAACCACTGATAGTTCCCCAAACCATGCCCTAAGGTTTTGCAAACCTCGGCAGTTCCCCAAATCCTATTCAAGGGGTTTGCAAGAGGGGTTTGAAAACCTACCCCCATTACTTAACTCAGATGTAAAGGGTTCGCAAATCGATTTGCAAAACTCCACAGTCTGCGGAGTTCAGTCTGACTTTGATAATACATACAAGTATATGTGTACCTTTTTCCAAGTAGTTCTAAATCTCTCATAATTAAATTTGAAACTTTCGCAATATCCATAGACATTATGCAATGTTGCTTGGGCAATTTCTAAATATGATAATCCATAGCGGTAAGTTTTCGTTTGAACTTACAAGCACTTATTGATATTTAATATCACTCAAGACTAAAAAAATATCTACAAGCCCAAAGTGATTTTGTGAATAAAGTTGTCTTATAAGTGTCTATGGAAGTTGTAGCAAAAACAAAATAATCATATAAAGTAGTCGTGACCTTATGCCAAACTAGAACTGTATATTAGGTTCTCAAACATGGTTTGCAAACCACTGACAGTTCCCTAAATCATGCCCTAGGGTTTTGCAAACCTTAACAGTTCCCCAAGTCATATTCAAGGGGTTTGCAAGACGGGTTTGGAAACTTACCCCCATTACTCAACTCAGATGTAAAGGGTTCGCAAATTGGTTTGCAAAACTCCACAGTATGCGGAGTTCAGTCTGACTTTGATAATACATACAAGTATGTGTACCTTTTTCCAAGTAGTTCTAAATCACTAATAATTAAATTTGAAACCTTCCCAATAGCCATAGTCAGTGTACAATGTTTCTTGGGAAATTTTTAAATGATCAACTCGAAACAAAAATAGTTTGTGAACAATGAATTATTCAAACTAAGATTGTTAAGGATCTAGGAACATCCATTGCTTGAATCATATTTCGAGAGCTTAACCATGACAATATTGAACTCGATTTTTTTTTTTTTTGTATTATTAAGCTTACTAAAATCATACAACATACTCTCATAAGATAGAATGTTATATGCCATGAGTAATTGGATAGGTCATTATTCACATACCTCTTTGTTGATGAAGTTCTCACAAATGTCTTCGTTTTCTCTTCAGTTTTCAATCTTCGAGGGTTATTCAGTGATGTATGATACTCAACTACCGTACTTTAATCTTATTATGAGACTTGACTTCTGTAGACTAAAAATCAAGATACAATTTTGTACATCTACCATTGGCAGCAAGCTTGAGATAAAAAAAACTTGCGAGTTCGTCTAAGCGATGCTCTAACAATCGCAAGCAAGGTATATTATACGCAAGAAAAAAAAATCGATGGAGTATTTCAAGTAAGGTGGATGAATCAAGTATCGATAAATAAAGTGCAGAAACATTTGAGTATTTTAGAGAATCACAGTTAATAAAGGAAACAAATCGGGCGACAACTCATGCGATTTATTTTCCTCTCGGGTCTAGTTTCTTGAGCTCAAATTTCATTAATTAAGGTGTTAATTGTCTAATCCTTCTTGATTTCACTTATGTCATGATTACTAGTTATTAATTGAATGGTTTCTCAATGGCTTCCAGTCTTAAAACCACTTCTTTTGATGTAAATAATGTTGATAACTTAGGTTTTTTTGTTGAAAAAAAGGTTCCATCAATAGACTTGCATGATGAACTTTTTAAAGAAGGTTTAAATCCTTGGAAATTCTCTCTCATTAGAAGATTATATCTACATAGAATTAAGTTTGTCGATGCATCTATAATATTAAGAAGGTAATGGAAATTGGTTGGGGATTGTAAACTTATTCCATTAGGAAAAGGTTTTTTCACTATTAAACTAGATAATGAACTTGATTGTAATTATATCAAAGCTGGTGAATGGGAAGTTCTTAATCAGGTTCTAAGACTTAGAAACTGGGTTTCAAACTTTCGACCAGCAAACCAAAGGAGTTCCAAAGTCAGGTATGGGTTCGCTTTCTTGGTTTGGGTCTTGAATTTTGGAAAAAGAAGATACTATTTGCAATATGTAAGGGAATAAGAACTTCAATCAAAATTGATGTAGCTACATCAAAGTGTGAAGTTGGATATTATGCAAATATTTTGGTCGAGGTGTATTTTTCTCAATCAATTCCTAATAAAATCTGGATTAGTACAAAATTTGGTAGGCTCTTTCAAGATGTTTTAACTCCTGAATGTCCAAAATTATGTAGTACCTGCAAAATTGTGGGACATCTACTAACAGAATGCTATATGGAGAAGAACATAAGCAAAGTTCAAGAATCTAATATGAATTCTCACACAATAAAACTTTAAGGTACTAAACTAATTAATGTTATTCCTTTTAATATATGTGATTAAACTACAAAGGATAAAGATTCTACTGTGCATTCTATTATTGAGACACCTTGCTTCAAATCTAATGTGGAGGAAGCCGTTCCACAGTCTGGTAGATTTAATCCCCCTGTCAATGAAGAGTCTGAGCTAGACGAAGAATCTGTTATAATGGAAGTACCAAATATGTTGGATATAGTAGAACAAAATTCTTTGCAGAGAAAGTGTTATAAAATTTGTTGATGGCAGTACTAGAAAGGTTACAGAGGGAGTTGTTCATGTTATATCATGGGACAAAATTATAGAAAAAGAAAGGGTCTATACCACTGTCACTACTGCTGGTTCAGAGAATAAAAAGACTAATATCACTTGTACATCTAGCAATTAATATATCAGAGCAAAGTAAGGTAAGTAAACAAGCACTTATAAATGCTAAATATAATTTTAGGAAAAATCAAGGGAAATGGGGTACCAAAAATCCACAATCCAAGCAATGAAGATTATTTTTTTGGAATACAAGGGGCCTTAGAAGATCTAGGGCTCAAGATAGGCTATGTTCTTTTGTTAATCAATTTAGTCCTTCTTTAGTATGGATAACTGAGCCAAAAGTAGAGCTACACAAGACCCGAACCCGACGAACCCGTGGGTTTTTAAACCGAACCCGTACTTACCGGGTTGGTAGTTGGTTATGAATATAAAAACCCGATATTGATGGGTTGGTAGTTGGTTATGATTTAAAACCCACCCGAAAAACCCGATAAATACAGATCGTTGATAGAAAGTTTAGAAATTAATCCCTAACCCTCCAATTAAGTGAAACCCTAAGCATAAAATGTGATAAAGACTAGCCGACCGACACTCTCTTGGTTTCTCCACTCTCTTCTTCCTCTTCAATTTTTCTTCTTTTTCCACAGTTCTTCACTTCTTCCTATTTAACAGTTCTGAGACTTCCATCACAGATTAGCCGTGTCTTCCCTTTTTTTTAAGACAACCTTGGAAATACCTATGGGAAAAATGAAGCAATTTTTAAAATAAAAACAAAATTCAGTGTAGGGACGGGTGCATTGGTCAGCTTAGATGTGTTGTGTTCCCTGAGTACTTCCATCAAATACTTGAGATACACATCCTAATACTTGATATACTTGCTTTTGGTGTATTCCAATCATAAACAAATGCAATAATTGATTACACATTCACTGTGAAGGATGGATGATAGGGTGGGTATACATATAATTGAAAATGTAAAGAAAGATATTGACCCGATTTGTGGTTGGTAGCAACGTCTTTGAGGGTTTTGGTCTAAGCAGCAGCAGTAGTAGGAGCAGAGGGATGATGAAGATAAAATGTTCTTAATAAACCATTATAGCATGATGATATTATCATCATCTCTCATTAAGTAACAAAGGTGAAATAGAGAGATAAGATGAGATGATACAACCGGGTTAATGAGGGTTTAAACCCGAAACCGACCGACTTGAAGCGGGCGGTTCAAAATCCGAACCAAAAATTAGACGGGCAGGGTTGGTTCAAAAATGTAAACCCGATGTACTAGCGGGATGGTTTTAGATGAAACATGACCCATGTGCATCTCTAGCCAAAAGTAGTTTGTATTGCCTCTTTTTGTAATAAGTTGAATCTGCCAGGAATGCAGAGTATGATCATTCATAATTCTACCTCCTCAAATAAAAAGGGAATATTTGGTTATTTTGGAATAATAATATCACTACTCCTCAAGTTATTTCAATTTCAAGTCGGATGATTACTGTTAGTGTTGGTGATGTCTTAATCTCTAAAGTCCATGCACATGTTGGAATTACTCAAAGAAGATTCTTATGGTCAGAAATGGAACTGATTAGTTATTTCCAAAAGCCATGGATTATGTTAGGGGATTTTAATGTTGTCACATCTCTAAATGAAAAGTTTGGTGGAAGATCTCCAAACAAGACAACATTGTTAGACTTCACAAATTGCTTAAATAATTGTGAACTCATTCAAGCTCCTAAAACTGGTTTAGCTCACTCTTGGTCAAATTTTCAGCATGGAAATAATATAATATTATGTAATCTTGATAGAGTGGTTTTTAATCAAAAGTGGTTACAACTATATGGAGATTGGGGTTATAAAGTTGGACTAAGAATGGTCTCTAATCACGCACCTTTATTAAGAGGATGTGCTAGTGTTCCTAAGAAAAAAAAAATGCTACCAAGAGGTTTTAAAAAATGTGGATACAATACCCAAATTTTCTTCAAGTGGTTACAGATTGTTGGTCAAATGAAGTAAGTGGGGATCATGCTTTTGTTTTTATGAAAAATTTGAAGAATCTCAAACAATGTATTAATGACTAGAATTGAAATGTATTTGGTAATGTTAAAGTTAAGATACAAGAATCTGAAGCTAAAGTTAAAGATGTAATGGAAGAATCTAATAAGAATCTTTTTGATGACAATGCTCTTGATTTACTAGTAGAAGCTCAAAATGAACTATCAAGTAGAGAAGTTCAACATAATACTTTTATGAGACAGAAATGAAGAATTAAATGGGTCAAGGATGGTGATGCAGACACTAGTTTCTTTCATACAAATTTGAAGATAAAATAGGCTACCAATCAAATCAGTGAACTTGAAGATTCTAATGGCAATATCATTTCTGATCAAGAGAAAATTTCATCCGAACTTGTTAATTTCTTTGAGAAAATATTTTAGTACAAATAAGTAAACATTGTTGAAAAATTACTTGAAGTTATTCCTCATTCAATCACTGGTGAAGATCAAACTATGCTTTATTCAACTGATAATACAAAAGAAATAGTGTTTGCAATGGATTCAGATAGATCTCCTGGTCCAGATGGTTTTTCAGGAATATTTTACAAAACATGTTGGGATATTATTCATCATGACCTTGATGCTGCAATTCAATTTTGCCGGAACAAAAAATTCATTCCTAAATGTCTAAATTCCAGTTTTCTAGTTCTTCTGCCAAAATGTGAAGGTGCAAAAAATGCTTCTCAATTGAGTCCCATTGGCTTAATTAATGTCATCTTCAAAATCATTACCAAGTTAATCACTTCAAGAATGAGTACTTTGATTGAAATGCTTATATCCCCCCAAAAAACGGCTTATATAAAAGGGAGAAGTATTCATGAAGAAGTGTTATTAGCTTCATAAATGGTTAATGAAATGAAGAAGAAAATAAGATGAGGAAATGGTTAATAACTATTCTTTATTCATCAAAAATTTATGTGATGGTAAATGGTGGACCATGTGGATTTTTTTTCTGTTGGAAGGGGATTAAGGCAAGGTGATCCCTTATCACCTTTATTATTCATTTTGATGGAGGATGTTCTCAGCATGAATCTTTCTCAGTTGGTTCACAATGGCAAAATTATACATATGGTGGTCAAAATAATATTCATCCAACACACTTATTTTTTGCAAATGATGTTTTTATTTTTTGTAATGGTACAAAAAAGGAGCTTGGATAATTGATGATTACCAATCTAGTTCTGGGCAACTCATCAATAAGGTCAAAAGTAAAATGCTTTGTTGATGGAGTGTCGACAGCTAAACAAAAATAACAAATTAGTCGAAGACTGAATATGGATGTAAGTAAATTTTCTGATAAATATCTTGGAGTCATGCTTGCTCTAGGTAGAGTAATTGTTTCTATGGTCTGGCTTATGGTGGAGATGATTCAGAGTAAGTTAGCAACATGGAAGAGCAAATTGTTATCTTTTTAAGATAGACTAGTCTTAATCAAATTAGTCTTGTGTAGTGTTCCATTATATAACATGTGAAATTTATAAGTGGCATGCTTAAGTTATTAAAATATGTGAAAGAATTATCAGGAATTTTTCATGGTCTGGGGATATTGAAGTAAGGAAATTGAAGACATTGTCATGGAAGAAAGTTTGTACTCCATTCAGTGAAGGAGGTTTGGGTATCAGAAGATTAGAGACTGTAAATAAAGCTCTACTTATGAAAATAATGTGGAAGATAATAAACTCAAAAGAAGAATGGGCTATCTTTTTCTTTGCGAAATATACTGATAAGAATAGTCAATGGAACACAAACTTGATGCAATATTCAGTATGGTCTAGCCTAAAATGGGCTTGGAATTCATTACAAGGTGACATTAGGTGGTGTATTGGAGATGGCTCAAAAATATCAGTGTGGTTTGATATCTGGAAAGGAGAAACTTCTCTAATTAATAATATTGGTCCCAATGATTTTGTTAAAAACAAAATTAACATGAAGATCAAAAATTTATTAAATGGAAAAGTCTGGTGCATTACTGAAGAGCTTAAAGATTATTTTGCTTTCACAATCTTGCCTGAAGTTAGTGGAGAACATGATGTAATGGTGTGGAATGGAGACTTAAAAGGTAAATTTTTAACTTATGCAGCTGTGGAAAGAATAAGGTTAAAAGAACCAAAAGTACATTGGCCTTCTTTCATCTGGAAGCCTTTTCTTCATCCTAGTATTGCAAGTAAGATATGAAAGCTTCAACATAAATTGTATGTGGATGATGAAGTAATGAAGAAAAATGGATTTGAAATGGCATCTAGATGTTTCATATATGTTGCAGAACAAGACTATATGGATCATACTCTTTGGAAATGTGAATTTAGTTTAAATGTATGGTCTTGTATATGCTTCATCTTTGATTTTGAAAAACCAAGATCTTTTAATGATGTTTGCATAGTAGCTAAGCAAAAAAGACCTTTAGTAAAGGAAATATGGATGACTGCTGCTTGTGAAATCATGAAAGAACTTTGGTTTCAAAAGAACAAGAATCTCTTCGAATAAAAATTACCCCAATTCAATGAATTTAAAAAAAAAATATGGCAATTTGTGCATGAGGGTGGTGTTAGAATTGTTAGAGCACTGCTCGATTGAACTCGCAAGCGTTGCTATCTACTTATAGCTAAGTATCGGACTAGGATAGTAAGTGTATTTGAGCTCTAGACTCCACGATGTTCATCATCCGAAGACGAAGAACTAGTCAAGGAACTTGTGGAACTTCATCGACAAAAAGGTATGTAGAGACTTGAACTTATCTATCACTCAAAAGTATATCTATTCTATCTCCTATTTTGATACAAAAGTCGTATTGCTATATAGACTTCAATTATACACATGTTCTACTTCGAGATGAGTATAACTCACTTATCTATGCCTCAAAATGTGTGTTGTTAAGCTTTCGCTTTGGCGAAGTTCATCTTTACTAGTGACGAAAGTCATGTTGATTATTTCAATAACTTGAAAATCACTTTGATGAAAAATAGTTTGTGAATAACAACTATATAACATCCTCTAAGAAAGTTTCAATGATTGAAATAAGATTTTATAACATGTAACCATCTTTGGATATAAACATAGTGTGTTCTCACATTCGTGTAAAAGTCCAAAACCGGGAACCCAAAGTATGCGTACCCGTATGCGTACTGGAGGTTGTTGGAAATTCGGGTAAGTATGGGTACCCTTACGCATACTGGCGGAAAGTTCATGTCCGTGAATTTCTGCTGGAGTTTGAAAGTGAAAAACAAACTAATCCGGTTACTTAAGTACGCGTACCTGTTCGCATACTTAGGTAGGTTACTTTCTAAAATCGTTTTGTTCATGAACTAAAATATTTATTAAATAAGGAATGCAATCTTTGTAACCTGTGGATATAATATTCATGAATTGATTCGAGTGAATCAAAACTGATTTTGCTTCAATTATGTCTTGTATACTTCGATGAGATCTAAGCAATTGAACAACTCTCTAACTAGTTCATTTGAGTCACTTGAACTAGTTATGTTGAATATGAATAAGGTTGATATGAAAGTGCTCATATGGATAACCATTGGTTAACTATTGTTGAACCAATTAAGTGGACACGTTTAGGTATGGTTACCCAAACCTAAATGAAGTTACATTTCATTTGTATATAACAATCTAAGTTCGATCTAACGGTTGAAAGATATTAGCTTGAATCTAATCAGGTTTTCATCTAACGGTGAATATTGAATGCTTTGTTACCAAGGTAACTTAGATTGCCAACCCTAATTTGGAGACTATATAAAGGAGAACTATATCAACTGGGAAACCTAATCCCCAAACCTTATGTGTGATACTAGTTGCATAAACTAGAGTCGATTCTCCTTTAACCTTAGTTTTCTCTCGAGACCCTGTAGGTTAACGACTTAAAGACTTCATTGGGATTGTGAAGCCAGACCCAACTATTTTATCTATAGTTGTGTGATCTGATCTTGCTGTTTATATTATGATTGAGTGCAATCATAAGATTTTCTTTAGATTTATATCTCCGATAGGCAAGATAAAAAAGTAGTCACAAACATCTTCGTCTCATCGTTTGTGATTCCACAATATTTTGTTCCACTAGTCGATTAAGATTATTATGAGGTGATCGATAATTCTAGGATGTTCTTCGGGAATATAAGTCTGGGTTATCGATTGTGTCCTGTTCACCTTGATTTATCAAAAGATGAAACAAAACTTGTAGGTATTTATGTGGGAGATAGATTTATCTATTCCTGTAGACTTTTCTCTGTGAAACAGATATGTTTATTAAAGTCTTCGACTTTAGGTCATAGTAACTCTTAGTTATGGGTGAGATCAGCTAAGGGAATCAAGTGTGTAGTATCCTGCTGGGATCAGAGATGTAAGGAGCGCAACTGTACCTTGAATCAGTGTGAGATTGATTGGAGTTCAACTATAGTCCAGACCGAAGTTAGTTTGTAGTAGGCTAGTATCTGTAGCGGCTTAATACAATGTGGTGTTCAAATCTGGATTAGGTTTTGGTATTTTTATGCATTTTCGGTTTCCTCGTTAACAAAACTTCCGGTGTCTGTGTTATTTCTTTCCCGCATTATGTTTTGTTATATAATTAAAATATCACAGGTTGTGCGTTGAATCGATCAATTGGTAAATCAAACCTTTGGTTGTTGATTGTTGATTGAAATTGATTGATCCTTGAATATTGGTCTTTGGTACAGTTCAAGTTATTTCTCTTGTATTCAATCAAGCTCACAAATCCCTATTTGTTTGAGTGCGGATTGAATCGAGAAATTAAGATATAACTCTGTGATATACTTTTATTAAGATTGAGTTTGACTGTCTAGTTGATTTTCTTAAAAGTATATTGGAGTTAGTCCATACAGATTTCTAAGCGAAATATTGGGTGTGGTTGTTATACCCCCACTTTTTCAAGAATGAAGAGTACAAAATGGGGGAAAATTTATGATCAAGTGTCATTGATTTATTTCAATTGGGTAATAGGTTTACAAAATATAGCTGCATCAAGGAATGTTTTTGGGATGCTCCAGGTTATGGATTTGTTTTGTTTTATTGTGATGGTTCTTGATTTGGCAATCCAGGTGCAGCTGGTTTTGGTATAATTGACAGGAATCATGCCATTGAAGTAATTGGTATAATGTCAAGTGGAATTGGCACAACTACAAACTATATTGCTGAGGTATTTGTTGTAATTTGTGTGATGGAGTGGGATATTATTTTAAATGCTAAAAAGGTAATTATCAGGTCAGATTCCAAATCTGTTATTAGTGATTTATATACAGACAACATTCCTTGGGCCCTCAAGACAAGATGGTTTATTGCAAAGAAAAATGTAGAGTGCATTGTTTTCAACATAGCTTTCGTGAGGAAATTTTTTCTAGCTGATGATGTATACAAAAGAAGTGCAATTTTAGGAGATGGAGAAAGAATCATTCACAATGTAAGGCCAAGTTTTCTAAAGTGGATTGAAATGCCTAATGTAGTCTACTATAAGTTTTGTTGTTCAATTCTTTAAGTTTTGGGGTTGTTGCTGTTAGATCACTATTCGGTCGAACTCGCAAGCATTGCTATCTCTAGCTTGCTGTCCAGTTTAGTTTCCAAAAATATAAGTCTTGATTTCAAGTCTACTTATAGATAAGTCTCGGATTAGGATAGAAAATGTAGTTGAGCATTAAACTTCACGGCGTTCATCGATTGAGGACGAAGAACTACTAAGGGGAGCTTGTGGAACTTCATCAACAAAAGGTATGTGGAGACTTGAACTCATCTATCACTCAAAAGTCTATCTACTCTATCTCCTATTTGAGATAAAAGTCGTATAGTTATATAGACTTCGATTATACACATTTGATATTTCGAGCTGAGTTTAACTCACTTACATATTTCTTGAAATATGTGTTGGTAAGCTTTCACTTTAACCAAGTTCATCTTATACTCTTGAAGAAAGTTAAAATATGATCATGTAAAAATCGTCTTGTAACATCTTACATGATTTGTGTGAGACAATCATTTGATGTAGACTCGGAATGATTCGTATTGATCATTCGATCACTTGAAAATTGCTTCGAAGCTAATAGTTTGTGTGATACAGTTATTTCCATCTTATAAGAATATTTCAATGATTGAAATGGGAGTTTAGAACACATAACCATGATTGATTATAGCACAGTATGCGTACTTGTATGCTAATTTGTGCACGATATTCCAAGTCCGGGAACCATAGTATGCATACCCGTATGCGTACTGATTGGTTTATGGAAGTCTGAGAACTTAGTATGCATACCAATATGCGTACTGGCGTGAGTTTCAAGTTCTGGAAAGTCAACTGAGTTTTGGTAGGTATGCGTACCCTTTCGCATACTTGCGAACCCAAACTTGGTCTAGCCACTAAGGTATGCGTACCCGTTTGCATACTTGAGTAGGTTATGTTCTAAAATCGGTTTGTTCATGAACTAATACATTTATATAATAAGGAATGCAATCTTTTGAAAACCGTGGCTAAAATGTTCATGAATTGATTTGAGTGAATCAGAATTGATTTTGCTTCAATTATGTCTTGTATACTTCTATGATAATATAAACAATTGAACAACTTTAGAATTAGTTTTAATTGAGTCATTTGAACTAGTTATGGTTAAGATGAATAAGGTTGATATGAAAGTGTTCATATGGATGACTTTGGTTAACTATTTTTGAGCCAACAAGGTGTACATGTTTAGGTACGGTTACTCATATCAAAATAAAGTCACTTTTCATTTGTGTGTAAACAAGCTAAGTTCGATCTAACGGTTGAAAGATCTTAACTTGATTCTAATCAGGTTTTCATCTAACGGTGAATATTGAATGCTTTGTTGCCAAGGTAACATTGATTGTAAACCTTGATTTGAAGGGAGAACTCTAGCAACTGGAAAACCTAATCCTCACACCTCTTGTGTGATACTAGTTGCAACTAGAGTCGATTCTCCCTTAACCTTAGGTTTCTCCAAAAACCTGTAGGTTAACGATTTGAAGACTTCATTGGGATTGTGAATCCAGACCCAACTATTTATCTATAGTTGCATGTTCTGATCTTGCATTTTTCTATCGTATTGAGTACGATCTTCTCTAAGATTTGCTTGATATTTATTTTCCGATAGGCAAGATAAAAGTAGTCACAAACATCTTCGTCTCATCATTTGTGATTCCACAATATCTTGTTTCGCTACCATACGCTTAAGATTATTGTGAGGTAATTGATATTTCTAGGATGTTCTTCGGGAATATAAGTCTAGTATATCAATTGGTTCATGTTCACCTTGATTTATCAAAATACGAAACAATAACTCCTAGGTATATCTGTGGGAGACAGATTTATCTATTCAATAGACTTTTCTGTGTGAGACAGATTGGTTTATTAAGTCTTTGACTTTGGGTCATAGCAACTCTTAGTTGTGGGTGAGATAAGCTAAGGGAATCAAGTGCATAGAGTCCCGGTGGGATTCAGAGTCATAAGGAACACGACTGTACCTTTATCATTGTGAGATTGGTTAGGGCTCAACTACATTCCAGTCCGAAGTTAACTTAGAGTAGGCTAGTGTCTGTAGCAGCTTAATACAGTGTGGTGTTCAAATATGAACTAGGTCTCGGTGTTTTTTGCATTTGCGGTTTCCTCGTTAACTAAACTTCCGGTGTCTGTGTTATTTCTTTTCCACATTATATTTGTTTATATAATTGAAATATCACAGGTTGTGCGTAAGTTCAATCAATTGTGAATCCAACCTTTGGATTAAAGAGATATTTTGTAAAAGGGTCGTATGTTTATTGCCTAATTAGGTTCTAGGTCCTAAAACATGCAGTTGATGCACTAGGATCGTTGACTGACTTTGACCGTTAAAATATTTTACCAAAGTACCCTTGTGAAATATTTAAAATGTATTGTAACCTAACCCTTAACGGAGTGCATATTCTTCCTTCTCTCCTAGATCCTTCGTTGCCGCCACCACCGCAAAATATCTACTCAACAATCCACATTAACCACCTTCACCACTGCCATATCCGAAACTAGCATCGTTTTCTTTAATTATGATTATAGTCATCATCACAAACAAAACAGAGGTACCTAAGATCTTGTAAATATCTTATGGCCATGTAAATTCGTTGAGGACATTTAACAATCACCTGATGCGCGAGAAACTGGTGACATAGAGGTGAGTTAATTTCTTTTGTTTTTCTTCCCAGTTATAACTCCTTCCCCGCAGCAATATCAAATTTGACAGCAACCCAAGTTTCATCATCCATCATATATTTAAAAGCTCATCAATTCATGACCATCAATCACCTAAATCAACGATAATAGTAAAAAACTCTTACCATATTTCTTACAAACATGTACCCATTTCTTATCCTCAAATATCTCTTCTAGGCATCATGATTAGCCATAATAACTCAAGAATATGAGTCATCATCCCCATAGCTAGTCGCATGAACAACAAGAGCAGGTGATTTGTGTAATAAGAAGCTGGATGTTGTATCTCTTTCGATGGTTCACTCACTCTTCAAATTTGAATTGATTGTTACAGGCATTTTCCATTTTATAAACTGTCATGTCATTTTAATAATTCAAGCATATGAATATTATAATAAAAATTGATCCAGGGTATGAAGTAAACAATAATTTCAGAGGGTGAATATAATGTACAAACATTTACGGAAAAAAATGAATATAAGAAGATGGAACAGTCTACTAATGGTCCAAACTAAAATAAGTTAGCTAAAAAATTTATCACAGTCTTCGTCAGTCAACGACCCTAGAGCATCAATTGCATGTTTTAGGACCCAAACCCTAATTGGGAAATAAACATATGACCCTTTTACAAAATATATCTTGATTAAATTGATTGACACTTGGATATTGGTTTTTGATACCGTCCAAGTTATTTCTTATATTCAATCGGGCTCGCAAATTCCTATTTGTTTGATTGCATATTAAATTGAGAAATAGAGATATAACTCTTGTATATACTTTTCTTAAGATTGAGTCTGACTATCTTGTTGATTCTGTTGAAAGTATATTGGAGTTAGTCCATACATTTTCTAAGCGAAATATTGGGTGTGGTTGTTAGATCCCCACTTTTTCAATTGGTATCAGAGCAGGCAAACACTATAAACCTGATAAGTTTGTGTTTGACTGATCCCTAAAGTCTGTCCATAAATTTCTTTGGGAAACTTGCTCTAAGCATATGCAACGCATGCTAGAATTCCTTAAAGATTGTTCAGAGCTTATTATCCATCAGACCTCTGGTCTCTAATGATAATATCGTTCCATCTAAGACCTTGGAAAACTTAGATGATTAGAAACAGTCTAAATGAAAAATTAAAAGTGCTTCTAAGAAAAATCGTTCGAGAAAATGTTGTCAACTCTCAAAGATATGGAATTTTACTAGATTAACTCTTAATATTTTTGAGGAATACTATCATGATGGATCAATTTACAAAGATCTATTTAGAGCTTTTGAAAGAGTTTTTAAATTCTTAGAAAATCTTAATTCGATTGAGGAAAAGAATCTTTCTGATGAAAGTCATGTACCTGTTAAATCATGTATTCATGATGTACGAACTATGCTTACTACCAAATCATGTGAAATTGATAAAAATATTTCTGGTAAGTTCGGTGTAGGTTCTAATTGTCGGAAAACGTCATTCCTTGTTCATAAGAAAAAAAATTAAAAATTATATTAACCCTAAGTATCATCATTACTATGATTATACTTCTGGTACATTTCACAAATATCAACCGGAAAAGTTGCATGAGGATCTCTCTGCACATCTAGCCTCTTAGTAAAAAGCTTGGCTCTACCCCATTTGTATATAACTTGAGATTGGGAAAGTAACAATTTGATTTTTTTTTATGATTGGGTTAATTTATCTAAAAAAAATATATATTCCTTGACGAGATATTTTTCTCTACCCAAGGATAATTAAAGTGATGTAGTTCTTTCTACTATCCTTTTATTGCACCGTACCAATCCTTTCAGTGTGCGAACCTTGGTTGTTGGATGTTTTAATAAATCCCGCTTTCATTTTGAGGGTCGCGGTTCATGAACGGGTCCAAGCCCATTATTAGTTATATAAGAATTATGGTACGCGTACCCTTCTTCTTCCTTCTCTAGACCGCGTACATGATCTTTTCTAGGGTTCATGTATCATCTCCATTAAAATTCATCTTTGGATATTCAAAAGAGGCTAAGAGTTTTATTCATCATCAAGGAGAAAATCAAGTAAGTTCTTCCTTATCCTTGTACTCTTAATTTCTAGGTCTCATGGGAAATTTCAAGGTTTCCAAAAACTTAGAATCATCATCTTCTAGATTGACTATACCTCAAAATCAAGATTATATTACAATTAGATTTATCAATGATTCTAGTAGTAAGATCTTTGAAAGGATTTCTTCTAGTGGTTTCATTCTAGGAAAGAAATTGGATTTGGTTAGTGGTCATAAAGAAGATTTGGTTTGCTTTGAAAAATTTAATCTTGGAAACATCTTTAATGGTCTTGGTTAAGGCTTTGACACTCTCACAAGAATCTTCTATGTTAACATCGATGATGTTGATCTTTATGACATGGAATTAAAGACCATGATAAATAGAGAAAGGATTCTTGTTAATAGAAAGTTGATATTAAGGATTACCAAAATTCCTTTGGGTAATTTTCGCCTTCCTATACCAAGGGAAGAAAGACCATCTTATGAAATCATTTCTAATGGTCTTTGTGGCAAGAGTGTTGATTGGATTGAAGGAAAATTTCCTACTAATTATCTTAGACTTGCTTTGATGTCTTTCGATCGTAAAACTTGGTATATCTAATCTCTATCCCTCCATAATTGAGAACTCTCGGTGGAGTCGTGAGTTTGCGGAGTTAGTCTATTTCCTTGAATTGGGTTCTCGAAGTCTTGATATTTGTGGATTCATCATTCTTCAAATGCTCTCAATCAAGGTAGTTAACATCGCATATCGGTATCGTATTGGCTGGGTCTGATACACCTATACAAAAGATAATATCAGTTTTTATCGGTGATACATCATTAGAACTAGAATTTTAAATATTTATAAAACCATAGTAAAAAAATAATAAGAATCATGCATATATCTCAAATTTCCAAAATACAAGGTGGTTTATTAGCCAGCATTGTGATTGTTGTCCCATTATGCCGATAAATCTTTCTTATTATCCTTCACTTTTATATTTTACATTTCCATGCCTTGCAATCGAAATATGGTTCCCATCTTATATCCTACCATATAGTCATTTATTTTATATCATAAATATATTAGGACTTTGTACCTTCTCTAATTGACGTTGTACTTGTTTGTAAAGACTAGATGCATGTTGATGGAAAATTTATTCACTGAAAACGATATTATTGGTGTATAAGTAAAACCGATATATCGGTCTGTACGGTCCTGTACAACCGATAATATCGTTCCATCTTTGTATCGTCGAAATTTTTAATATCGTATATGTATTTTCCGATATCCGATAAAAAACTGTAATATTGGCCTGTACAACCGATATTGACTACCTTTCTCTCAATAACGTCATCCAACAAGAAGTTAGGATTTCCTTGCTTAATTGAGCAAATTTTTTGAGCATACTTTATTGCTCCTATTGGGAACTCTATTGGAACTCCCAAACTTGTTCGTCCTTGTACTTTCAAACGTATGAAGGAGAATGCTTGCAAAAGACAAAGATGTGATACCCTTGACGGTTCTTGTGATCCTACCACCTTGGGTCTTCTTCATCAAATTCTCAAGGGTGTGTGTAAGATGAATTCCAAGTTAAAATGCGTGCAAGAACAATTACGCGTGATTGCTACTAAGTTTCTCGATATCAAGGAAGATATGGATATTGTTCAAACCTCTTGGATGGTTTCCAATGATGAAGATGATGAGTAAATTCGTTATAATTATTTTATTTTTTCTAGGAAACTTCTTATGAGAATTTATTCTTGTGTTTTAAGAAGGATAACTAGGGTTTGGAATAACAATTATTGTGAGTACACATAGCTATTGCCAACGATTTTCATCTTGCAATGTTTTTAGATTATTTTATTTAAATTCTAAATTTTATTTGGAAGATGATTTTGCGGTATTAATACTTATTGGTTTTATGTATTGCAAAAATAAATAAAAGGGATATGTGTGTTTGCGTCCGTGAACTATGATTGTCCCATATATGTCAAAAGTTTAGCCTATTATGTCATTATGCAAATATTGATGGAAGATAGGATGAAATTTTGAATGCAAAGATTTAAGTCTATTATATGTCTTTATGCAAATATTGATGAAAAATAAAATGAATCTTTGTGTATTCCGTAGTATTGATCTTTCCATGATTCACTTCTTTGTGAAAGTATTGTGCGGCTCCGTAAGTTCTCCTATGTTGAGTATTTCCGATTAAATTAATCATGGGTGCTCTTGTGATTAATTTAATTGAGTTTTCTAGATACAAATTCATGTCTCGTATGATTTTTTAATGTCCAAAGAATTCCTTCTTTTCTTGTAAAAGTAAGGTCGCTCTTGTTGTTCTTTCGGGAATGACATTTTATGGGGGAGAGTTCTTAATTGAACTTGTGCTTAATTTCCAAATCTTTGTGGGGAGTGCGGCTGTGGAATATTTTAGGAGTTTTCTTGTATCTTTATAAACTCCTTGATGAATGCATTTAGTTTAGACTATATGATTGCATCTAAATAAAGTTAATATGTTTTATTTTAGTCATGAAGAATCTCTATGAGAATTTCATTATGATCCCACTAGTTTTCGTACCTTTTCCAATTTATATTGACAAAAAGGGGGAGAAATAATGTGTAGTTCACACTACAAATACATATGGTTTACGGATCATTATGTAAGGGGGAACAGTTTTCATGTGAGACGAAGTATTGACTAAGGGGGAGTGATACATATCACCATAGTATTTTTGTCAAAGTTGTGATACAATTGGACTTTGATAATGTGTAATAGTACTATCACACCGTATAAAAATGATTGCGAGCTACTATTTTCTCATTGTTATATCTACGGATCTTCAACAATTATGATGCTGATTTGAACACGTTCAGAATCACTGGAGTACTTGTAAGTGACGAAAATTTCGAGTAATGTTGAAGAACCAAGGAAATCAAGCATTTTGATGAGAAGCTACAAAGTTTATTAATTTTTTAATCCATATGTATTGATAGTTTTGTCACTAAAATTGACAAAGGGGGAGATTGTTAGAGTACTGCTCGGTCGAACTCGCAAGCATTGTTATTTCAAGCTTGTTGTCAAGTTTAGTAGCCAAAATTATAAGTCTTAACTTCTAGTCTACTTATAGATGAGTCTCGGATTAGGATAGAAAGTGTAGTTGAGCATTATACTTCACGGTGTTAATCGATTGAAGATGAAGAACTACTAAGGGAAGCTTATAGAACTTCAAAAACAAAAGGTATGTGGAGACTTGAACTCATCTATCACTTAAAATTCTATCTACTATATCTCCTATTTGAGACAAAATTAGTATAGCTATATAGACTTCCATTATACACATTTGATATTTCGAGCTGAGTTTAACTCACTTACATATTTATCGAAATATGTGTTCGTAAGTTTTCGCTTTAACCAAGTTCATCTTATATTCTTGACGAAAGTCAAAATATGATCATGTAAAAATCGCTTTGTAACATCTTACATGATTTGTGTGAGACAGTCATTTGATGTAGACTTGGAATGTTTCGTATTGATCATTCGATCACTTGAAAATTGCTACGAAGCTAATAGTTTGTATGAGACATCTATTTTTGTCTTCTAAGAATGTTTCAATGATTGAAATGGAAGTTTAAAACAAATAACCATGATTGGATATAGGACAGTATGCACACTTGTATGCTAATTTGTGCAAGATATTCCAAGTCCGGGAACCATAGTATGCATACTCATATGTGTATTGGTTGGTTTATGGAAGTTTGGGAACTTAGTATGCATACCGGTCTGCATACTGGTGTGAGTTTCAAGTTCTGGAAATTCAACTGAGTTTTGGAAGGTATGCGTACCCGTTCACATACTGGCGAACCCAAACTTGGTCCGAGCACTTAGATATGCGTACCCATTTGCATACTTGAGTATGTTATGTTCTGAAATCGGTTCGTTCATGAACTAATACATTTATATAGTATCGAATGCAATCTTTTGAAAATTGTGGCTATAATGTTCATGAATTGATTCGAGTGAATCAAAATCAATTTTTCTTCAATTGTGTCTTATATACTTCTATGAGAATATAAACAATTGAACAACTCTAGAACTAGTTTTATTTTAGTCATTTAAACTAGTTATGGTTAAGATGAATAAGGTTGATATGAAAGTGTTCATATGGCTAACTTCGGTTAACTATTGTTAATCCAACAAGGTGTACATGTTTAGGTACGGTTACTCATATCTAAATGAAGTCACTTTTTATTTGTGTGTAACAAGCTAAGTTCGATCTAACGGTTGAAATATATTATCTTGAGTCTAATCAGGTTTTCATCTAATGGTGAATATTGAATGCTTTGTCACCAAGGTAACATTGATTGCAAACCTTGATTTGAAGACTATTTAAGGGAGAACTCTAGCAACTGGGAAACCTAATCCCCACCCCTCATGTGTGATACTAGTTGCTACTAGAGTCGATTCTTCTTTAACCTTAGGTTTTCTCCAAAAGCCTGTAGGTTAACGACTTGAAGACTTCATTAGGATTGTGAAGCCAGAACCAACTATTTCTTTGTAGTTGCATGTTCTGATCTTGTTTTTTTTTTATCGTATTGTGTATTATCTTCTCTAAAATTTACTCGAGATTTATTCTCCGATAGGCAAGATAAAAAGTAGTCACAAACATCTTCGTCTCATTCTTTTTAATTCCACAATATATTGTTTCGCTACCATACGATTAAGATTATTGTGAAGTGATTGATATTTCTAGGATGTTCTTGGGGTATATAAGTCCGGTATATCAATTGTTTCTTGTTCACCTTGATTTATCAAAAGACATAACAAAAACTCATAGGTATATCTGTGGGAGACATATTTATCTATTCAATAGACTTTTCTGTGTGAGACAGATTAGTTTATCAAGTCTTTGACTTTGGATCGTAGCAACTCTTAGTTGTGGGTGAGATCAGCTAAGGGAATCAAGTGCGCAGAGTCCTGCTGGGATTCAGAGGCGTAAGGAACGCGACTGTACCTTGATCAGTGTGAGATTGGTTAGAGCCCAACTACATTCCAGTCCGAAGTTAACTTGGAATAGGCTAGTGTCTGTAGCGGATTAATACACTGTGGTGTTCAAATATGGACTAGGTCCCGGGGTTTTTCTGCATTTGCGGTTTCCTCGTTAACAAAACTTCCTGTGTATGCGTTATTTATTTTCCACATTATATTTATTTATATAATTGAAATATCATAGGTTGTGCGTAAGTTCAATCAATTGTGAATCCAACCTTTGGTTGTTGATTAAATTGATTGACACTTGGATATTGGTTTTTGACACCGTCCAAGTTATTTCTTATATTCAATCGGGGTCGCAAATTCCTATTTGTTTGATTGCATATTGAATTGAGAAATAGAGATATAACTCTTGTATATACTTTTCTTAAGATTGAGTTTGACTGTCTAGTTGATTCTCTTGAAAGTATATTAGAGTTAGTCCATACAGATGCTAAGAGAAATATTGGGTGTGGTTGTTAGACCCCCTCTTTTTCAGTTTCATTTAAGTCATTCATTTTGATTTCTTTCATTTAAGGAAGCAAAAAAACCCAACAACAAACCCATTTCGATGGACTTTTATCGAGTAACCAACAAAAGACTCATCAATCGCAAGAAGAACAAGATAGTTTGATAATGGAAATAGGATCTTAGTAACCTTGTCCCAGCGGGGGGAAAATACTATAGATAAAATCAAAAATATATTTCGAAGAGGTTGAATATAATCAACATTGATGATCCGGGTGATGATGAAGTAATCTAAATCTAGTTGTTTCCCCTATAAGATGTAATTTGATTTAGTTCTTAATTTCTAATTTAGCTTTTAGTAATATACATAATGTTGTATTTGTTTTTAGTTAACTTCTAATGTGTTGTTGTAATTAATGAGAATTTTAAATTTCTAGTAACTACATTTGTCAAATTAAAACTTTAACAACTTGTTCTATTTTGTGAAATATCAACAACTACATTTAAAAAATATATATATTTAAACTCCATAATGACTATTCATGTAAACTGTACAAATTTAAATATATAGTCATTACAGTGTTCCTATATAAAGATTATCTTTTTTTATCAACTAGACACAAAACTTATCAAGTTTTATTTTTTTATTCTTTCTCTAAATCATATTCATGCCTCCATCGTACACACTTAAGAAATATACCGATTTGAAATGCGGTATTTGCAAAGTTATGACGATTCGACTAACAACCATAGTGGAAAGTGAACATTTATTTATTTATCATGGAGAACAGTCATCTTGTATTTCAATTTCAATAGTAATAACAATCTCCAATTTCACAAAAGTCTATAATGTCGAGCATACACCATTGGAGACAACTGCATGGCATTCAGAACTTGTCAAAAGAACCACAATAACGGCGAAGAGGTGGTGATGGATGATTTTTTTAAATAAGAGGGTATTCGTTCATTCATTTTGAGGTATATGAAGTACTTAGAACCGAAATCCCACCCATGAGCACGATTCGATACAGACGGTAATGTGGTTTAGTGTACTTATAGTTTTCAAATTAAGACTTGGACTTTGATTTAATGTGGTTTAGTGTACTTTTAGTTCTTAAATTTACCCCGGGGAAAGCAAAGAGCAAATAGTATTAATGTATTAGTTAAATATCATGAAATCGCCCAAAACAAGTGAAAATACAACTGTGGGTGTATTTTAAGCAAGAATTGGGCACAACATTGTGGTTTTGTACCACCCAAATTAACAATAGGTCAAGTGTTCGATCCCTGCCACCATCATTTTTGGCTTCTTTTTTTACATTTTACAGATTAGCCTTCCTTGTTTGACTTTGACATACGTCAATAATCGAATAAAAAGAGAATCTTTCTGATTTATATAAGATGCGATTTAGATCAACAATGTGAATCGATTTTTAAAATTTTGAATTGAATCGTATGATTTTAATAACCATAATCTGCAGAAAGATTTTCGGTGGGGTCAACAGGACAGAAGGGGAACAATTTTTATTGCTTGGCATATTATATGTAAGCCAAAAGCTTGAGGTGGACTAGATTTTAGGAATCTAGAGCTTTTCAATGAACCAATGCTTAGTTAGTTTTATTGGAAAGCCGGTTCTAGACCTGATGAATTGTGGATCAAAGTGCTTAAAGATAAATACTCTAGAGATAAAGAATTATTAGATCTGGATAACCTTAAAGATGATTCCTCTTAAGTTTCACATAATTATTTACATTGGTTTGGAGATTATAAATATATTCTCTATATGAGCTGCTAGATGTGGTACTAAAATAAATATTTGGTTAGATTGTTGGGTTATTGATCTAGGTCAAGGTTTTTAAATCGTGAATCGAATCGTGAATCGTTTTTTAAAATTTGCGAATTGAATCGTATGTTAAATCGTAAATGGATGCCTATAAATATTATTGAACCATGCAAAATATTACTAAAGTTTGGTTTTTGAAGTATAACTAGTATAAAGATAAAGTATATTGAGTTTTAACACTAACAACCAAGTTGGAACAATGACTTAGGGGTGGTGTTTTCCTAGTTTTGGTCTTTGGTTCTTATATATGCTAATAAATTTCATCAAACAACAACAAATACCAATGTGGAGCATTGGTTGGAGGCGACTCGCATGATTCAGGAGGTCGCAAGTTCGAAAAATGAAACTTCCGTTTTTGAAAAATTCAATTTGGACCTTCGAGTTAGGTAAAGAATCGTAGTCAAACTTGTTTGACTCACAATTCTTTGGAGATATGATTTGAAGCGGTTTTCTAGAAAATTAAGCGAATCGTGCGATTCAGGAGTTGAATCGCACGATTTTAAAAACCATGATCTAGGTAGTCCACCTATACCAGTGCTGGCATATCTAATCTTGAAAACTATACTTTTGTTTGTGATTATTTTTTTTGTAAAGGCACATGAACTTGGAATGTCACTGTTGTCAAAAATATGTTTGACATAAATATTGCAAGGAAATTTTTTAGAATTCATGTGCCTAGTTATGGTTAAGGAAAGTCAATTTAGAGGCATGACAGGTGTTGATACATGAAAAATAATACCACTTAGCGGGACTAGGGTGTCCCAGAGGGGAGGTAAATCCAACATAGACATGGGGACTTGGGGACTGAGGCCCAAGTCCAGTATGAGAGTATCCATGAGATGAAAGGGAAAATGAAGGGATTAATGAATAAGGAGGAGGTTAGATAAGGAATGGCGTTAGTAGTAACTAAGGAGGTTTAGGACATGTGGCATGATGTCATAAAAGAAGGGGCTTTTAGAAAGTCTATATAAGGAAGTACAAGGTACAATAGAAACAAAGGTCTCTCTCTGATCTCTTACTATTCCTAGAAAGCGTTGTCATTAGGTGTAACTAGGACATGTAGAACCAAAATCATATTTGTCAGAGCACTGCTCGGTCGAACTCGCATGCGTTGCTATCTCAAGCATGTTTGTTAATGTTAGTGATCAAAACTATAAAATCTTGATTTATAGTCTACTATAGCTAAGGTCTCGAGCTAGGATAGAAAGTGTAGTTGATCTCAATAACTCCATGTCGATCATCATACAAGAAGAATGACTACTCAAGGAACCATTGGATCTTCATCGACTAAAAGTTATGTGGAGATTTGAACTTATCTATCACTCAAAAGTCTATCTACTCTATCTCCTATCTTTTGACAAAAGTCGCATTACTATATAGACTAAGATTACACATGTGGTATTTCGAGCTAAGTATATCTCGCTTATCTATTTCTCGAAATATGTGTTGGTAAATCTTTCGCTTTAACCAAGTTCATCTTTACCTAGTGACGAAAATCATGTTATGTTTTTCACAAACTATTTTTCGTCAGAGCGATTTCCAAATGATTGAAACATAACATGACTTTCGTCACTAGGTAAAGACGAACTTGGCTTAAGCGAAAGATTTACCAACATACATTTCGAGAAATAGATAAGCAATATATACTCAGCTCGAAATATCATATGTGTATAATCTTAGTCTATATAGTAATACGACTTTTTTCTCAAGATAGGAGATAGAGTAGATAGACTTTTGAGTGATAGATAAGTTCAAGTCTCCACATACCTTTTAGTCGATGAAGATCCACTGGTTCCTTGAGTAGTCATTCATCTTGTATGATGATTTCCATGGAGTTCTTGAGCTCAACTACACTTTCTATCCTAGTCCGAGACCTTAGCTATAGTAGACTAGAAATCAAGACTTTATAGTTTTGATCACTAACATTGACAAGCATGCTTGAGATAGCAACGCATGCGAGTTCGACCGAGCAGTGCTCTAACAATCTCCCCCTTTGTCAATTTTAGTGGAAAAACATTAATACATATGAAATACAAAAAATATATAAATAAACTTTGTATCCCATATTCCACATGTCGTCTAATCTTCAACATTACTCGAAATCTTCGTCACTTCCAAGTACTCCAATGATCCCAAAGGTTGTAAGTTTAGCATCATCGTTGTTGAAAATCCATAGCTATAACAATGAGAAAACAAGAGTTCTCAATCATTGTTATACAGTGTCATAATATCATTACACAACGTCAAAGTCCAATTGAATCACAACTTTAACAACAATACTATGGTGATACTTCACTCCCCCTTAGTCAATACTCCATCTCACATGGAAACCACTCCCCCTTACATAATGATCCGAAAACCATATGTATTTGTAGTGTGAACTACATATTAATTCTCCCCCTTTTTGTCAATAAAATTGGCAAAGGTACAAGAACGAGATCCTAATGAAGTTTTTGTAAGTGACATTTCATGATCAAAGGTAAATGTATATCATCTTGTTTAGATGCAATCATAAAGCCGAAGCTAAATGCATTCATCAAGGAGTCTATAAAGATACAAGACAACCCCTATAAAATTCCACAGCCGCACTGCCCACAAATATTTGGAAATTAAGCACAAGTTCAAAAAGAACTCTCCCCCATAAAATGTCATTCCCGAAAGAACAACAAGAGCGACCTTAATTTCAAAAGAAAAAAAGGATTTCTTTGGACTCAACAAATCACATACAAGTATGAATTTGGAATCCTAAAAATAATATTCAATCAAACTAACCGTAACCAAACCTAAGATTAACTTGACTAAATATGCTCAACACAAGTAAACTTATGGAGACTTAAGAGAACAATTAGATTAATCACAAGAGAACTCGCAAATAATCAAATTGCCATACCCAACCAAACTAATTACAAAATTAATTAATTTAATTGGTCACACTCGACATAAGAAAAATCTATGGAGCAATGACTAAGTTAATCATGAATAACCAACTCAGTCAAAGAAATGCTCAAACATAAGAAAACTTATGGAGTGCTAACTAAATGACCATAAAAGATGAGTAATTTAGTTTATCATGTTCAACATAAAGTACCTTACGGAAAAACAACTAAGCTAACCACAAAAATAATAAACTTTTGTTGTTTTAGTTCTCAACATAAGACACTTCATGGAATAACACAGTATATACACAAAAATTGTGGATCGGATATCGACCTTATACCGTGGAATAAGCAAGGATTTATTCTATTTTCCATCACCATTTGCACAATGAAATACAATAGACATAATCCTTGAATCACAAAAGATAACCTATCTTCCATCAAAACTTGACAATATGGCTTAACTTTTGTGTTTGTCAAAAGTATATTCATTCTTTTATCAATACTTGCATATCAATTCACAAACGACTTTACTTTTGACAAAGTATGGGACAACAAGTTCACGGACGTAAACACGCATATCCCATAAAAAATATTGCAATATAAAACCATAAAGATTAATACTACAAAAATCATCTTCCAAACAAGATTATAATTTAAACCAATAAATCTAAAAACAAGAAAATGAAAACATTGGATATAACTATGTGTAATCACAATAATGGTTATTCCAAATCACTAGTTATTCTTCTAATCAAAACATGAAAAATAAAAGATTTACTAGGCAAACTAAACCTGGTTTGCAACTAAAGATCAAACAAGAATAAGTTCATTAGATACTTTCTTCAGTTCGTTCTTTAGAAATTCAAGATTCCTTGTTTCTATTCCGAGTTGTTCACGAACGACTTCAAAATCTCGAAGAATATTTCCTACCAGTTGTGAAGACATATGAATTGGTATATTGTTTTCATGATCAATATCCTGATGACAAATAATGAAAACAGGATCTTCATGGAACTCAATAGTCTTGCCCTCCTTGATCACATCTTTGTTGCTTCTCTCCATTGTGCTAAAAATTCAGTAGAATCTTTTTAACCTTATAGAATAAAGTGTAAATTAATGACATATATATATAAGGAGGTTCATATAAAATCCTAGGCAACAAGATTTACGTGTGGGTCTTGTGAACGTTCACAAGTAGTCATAGATGACCAAGACGTGGAGAAGCAAACAAACAATGGAGGGACAGTTCAACAAGGAATTCTCTCCTATAAATATTATAACAGCCTTCAAAAAGAAACTCAAAAAAAAAGAAAATTGAGATCAACATGTGAAGGGAATACACCTTTGACAGCTTTCTCAAGACACTTTTTTGAGAACACAGAACATCATTCTTATTCTAAAAGAAGGATGCTACAGGAGGCAGTGATGGTGTATTAGGATGACCATTTTTCTCATCGTTATTGACTTCTTCTTTTTCTCCTTTATGGGAATGTAGAGACGAATCGCTCAACAGAGTTGAAGAAGTTTTACTAGGAGAGGAATAAGGAGTACCTGAATCAACTACTTTCCATGTTTTTCTGATGCCCCGTTTGATTTTTTTTTATGTTTATCTTAAGTTCTGAGACTCGATTATTAATATTTAAGGAATCCGGGACTGAATTGTTGGATTTGAAGCCTTCTTCAGAGAGAGACAAGTAGCTTGAACCTTTCTTCTTTATCATGTACCTTTATCTCTTTTCAGTGTTGTTAGGGAAATCAGTTACCCTTCTACTACTGAATACATTTTTTGTTTCAAAGACACATTTATAAATTGATTTACCACGAATGTTGACTGTGTCTTTTACTCCAATGAAATGAGAAACAGGTTTGATAACTTCTTTAGACATCCATGCAAGAATGTTATGAAGTTTTTTATTCCTTAATCGAAGACGACATTTATGCTCAGAATGTCCCTTGATCCTACAATAGTGGCAAATATAAGGAATGTTCTTGCCTCGATTCACATGTACTGGATTTGGAGGTTGATAGACTTTGCTCTCTTTGTCTTTAACTGCCGGTGAAGGTGTTTCAATTTTGCCATTAGTGGAAACCTTTTGTTGAGAAGAATCACTAGCCTTGACAAATTTTACCTCTTTGCTAATTCTCGGAGCATTTATTCCCTTATAACCTAATCCTAGTGTATCACAATGATTTTTACTTGCTCCTCGCATAATGGTTAACTTGCTTGAACTAGTATTGAACTTTTTCAAGTCATCTTCCAACCTCTTGATTTTATAAAGAGCAGCAGTTAAATCAACCTCAAGGCATTTTTCTCGGGAAAGACACGCACTTTCTCTGTCATCAAAACATGTTTACCGGGAGATAACCTTTGCTTCATATTTTGTAAGTTTTTATTCCAACAAAAAATACTTTTGATAAAGATTATCACATTCAAGTGATTTCATACGTAGGTTTTCTTCAGAATCCTTGAGGATCGATTCATTAGAACGATTTAAAGAATAAACACATGCGTAACATCTTCTCAGTTTCTTGTTTTCTCGACAGAGAGGAGTCAGAAGAGGTGAGATATGAGAAGTTATAATTTTCTTCATATTCCACGAATCCAAAAACTTGACATACTCTGAGACTTCCTCATCAACATCTCTATCAATATCTGAATCACCTTCATCAGAAAGTTCATCCAACTGTTCTTTTAGGAGAGTTTCCCAATCAACAGTTTTTGCATTAGGAGAATGTTTAGATATTGATTTAGATGTGATAGTTTTCTCAAGTGAATCCAAGATTTTATGCTCATCTGGTAATTTCTGAACTGGTACGTTATTAGAGATACTATTCTTGTCCATATAGTCAGATCGCTACAAACACATACTTATAAGGTCTTGAACGTGTTTGCCTGCTCTGATACCAATTGGAAAGGAGGGGGGTCTAACAACCACACCCAATATTTCGGTTAGCAATCTGTATAGACAACTCCGAGTTACTTTCTAGAGAATTAACTAGACAGTCAGACTCAATTAATAGAAAATATCACAAGGAGTTTATTATCTCAATCTCTCAATTTGATCTATACTCAAGCAAATAGAATCTGCGAGTCTTTATCAAAGAGAGATAACTTGGATGGTACCAAAGACCAATATCCAAGTGTCAATCAATTTAAATCAACAACCAAAGAGGTCGGATATTCTAATTAATTGAACAACTCACAACCTGTATTATTTCAATCATATAACCAAATATATTGCGGAAAAGAAATAACACAGACACCAGAATTTTGTTAACGAGGAAACCGTAAATGCAGAAAAACCCCAGGACCTAGTCCAGATTAAACACTCACTGTATTAAGCCGCTACATACACTAGCCTACTCCAAGCTAACTTCGGTTTGGACTGTAGTTGAACCCCAATCAATCTCACACTGATCCAAGGTACAGTTATTCTCTTACGCCTATGATCCCAGCAGGATACTTTGCACTTGATTCCCTTAGATGATCTCACCCACAACCAAGAGTTGCTACGACCCAAAGTCGAAGAATTTAATAAACAAATCTTTATCACATAGAAAAGTCTACAAGGATAGATAAATTCTTCTCCCACGAATAAACCTATGAGTTTTGTTTCGTATTTTGATAAATCAAGGTGAACATGAACCAATTGATAAAACCAGACTTATATTCCCGAAGAACAACTCAGCTTTATCAATCACCTCACAATAAACTTAATCGACGCATAGAAGAAGATTATTGAGGAATCACAAACGATGAGATGAAGTGTTTGTGACTACTTTTATATCTTGCCTATCGGAGATAGAAATCTCAAGCCAATTATTACAATTGTACTCGTACGATAGAAACATCAAGATCATATCACACAACTACAAGAAAAATAGTATCGGTCTGGCTTCACAATCCCAATGAAGTCTTTAAGTCGTTAACCTGGTTTTAGAAGAATAAAACCAAAGGTTAAAGGAGAAACGACTCTATCTTAGCAAACTAGTATCACACAGAATGTGTGGGGATTAGGATTCACAGTTGCTAGAGTTCTCCCTTATATAGTCTCTCAAATCAGAGTTTGTGATAAGAGCCTAAAATGCATCTTTTGAATGTCGATTTCTTATGCTTTTCTTAGTTATTTCTCTTGAATTTTTTGTATATTATGCTTCTTTTTACATTTTGTAGGTACTTTGGAGTCATGTGTGCGAAAGATGATAATCCGGAGCTTAATTTATTGTTTGGCGATTATGAAACCGACGAACTCGAAGCTAGCAAGAATAAAAATCTTCAAGAGTGTCAATAGATTGGATTCACCGAAGTCATGCAGATGTTACTATGGGGAAACCAAGTTTACAAAGGAATTGAGAATTGCTAGGGGGAAGCTCACTATTCCATGAAGTGTTGCTAAGGGGCCCCACCTGCTTTTCTTTTATAACCTAAAACTAGGTCGCTCAATTATTTTCACAAACTGCAACAACCAAGTCAATTCACAGCACAGCCTCCAGCCTGAGTTCGTAGCTGCTGCACCTAGTCCACCATATGTTGGCCATGAGTCCGTGGGTATCTTCAATTGATTAGTACTGATTTTGAAACAGAGAAGTAGTGATTGGAGTTGTGGTGCTGCCACAGTCTTGGCCGAGAGCAAACAGGGTGCAGAACCTTGTTTACTACCGTCGATTATTAGCTGAGAGGAACATGGAGGTATTGATTGAGTTTTGGGTCTGTGTTAGAATGAATTTGACAGCGAGAGATTAAGGAGTTCTGTGAGTTTCCTAGCCGTGACAAGAGAAGAGAGTACAAGAAACTCAAGTTTCTGCCATTTTTTGAGTTGATGCCGTTAGTTTGAGAATGAATGTTGTCTCTGAGATTAGAAATGTTTTTTGCTGTGTGATTGAATTATTGATACAGGGAAGGATATGTGTAATGGTTTAGGATCAACAACAGTTCACAATTTTTAACACCAGCAGAATGGCATAGCACTTGTTCGATAAAATGCCTGAACGAATTCAGCAACGACCACTGTACATCTCCAAGGTTGCCAGGGTTCGATGGCTCATTAGTTTAGGCTAAGAAAGTATTTCTTGTTCAAGACCGAGAATGGTCAGTTGGGTTTGATCTGAAATTCAAGAGTTTGTATGGAAGTAAAATGGTTCGTATTGGATAGAAATTTGAGTCGTAAAAACAGCATAAGCAGGTGCTGATGCTGTTGTTGGGTATTGTAAGCAGCTGAGCATATGGGTTCTGTTACTAGTGGAATTAGGAGGAAAGCGTGAGGAGCTAATGTTGCTGCAGTTAAAGATGAAGCTGGAATGACATTGCAGCTGGATATGGAAAGGCTGAGCTGAATTGAAGCTACAAAAAGAGCTGATACAGTTGAGCACCTGAGATAAAATGAAGTTGTGACATTTGTGTTTGAATGGATTGAATGTGTGGAATTGCAGGAGATGGAACTGGGGGGTGATTACAGGGTGATCTGTGAAGTTTGGGAATGCAGTGATTGGTGTAGATGGAGATCAAGGAGCTGACAAGGGTTGTGCGGTCAAGTCCAATATGGTGCTTTAGATTAGTGCTGCAGGAACTGGCTTGAATTGAGATGAACATTTGACTGAATTTCAGGTAGAGTTGAACCTTAAATGGAGAATGGAAGCGGCAGATGGTGACGGAAGTTGCGGTTGGTATGAAGTTTGAACTGGAATGGATCTGCAGATAATGGTGGCGTATCTGGCTTGTGAGGAACTGGTGGTATTGGAAAAGTAGGGGAGCAGGTGTCGGTGCTGTTGTTGATTGTGTTGAGTTTCAAGGCATACAATGAGATGGGATGGACCTGGTGATGACTGTGGAGATGTAATTGAGCTGATATGGGTTGAGATGGCAATGCAAAGGCAATCTCAGTTGGTGCTGGTGCTTTGATAAGCAACAGTGAAAGCAAATGGACTGGAAACTGCAGAAAGCTGTGCGAAAACGGAGCGGAATTGGTGCACCGGTGGTACTAGCCCGGGATGCCGGATTTCAGAGGTTAAAGTGTCGATCACAATGTTTCATTGAATCATGAAGGGGATATGAGTCGAATGGAAGAGTTGGCGGCCGGATATGTGAGCTACATGGCACGCTTTTGGGTGCGTTTTCGCAAGACTAGGAATTGGCTTAAGTGGTTCTATGGTGAATGTGTGGACTAAAGAGAAGCAGAGTAAGCTACTGGAAGTGCATAATTACCTGGTGACAGTTTCTTATCATTCAGGTGGACCGACGACAATTTTCCGGTGGCCGGATTCCGGCGATGACGTCAGCAATTCCGGCGACTAGTTTTGGACCCAAAATTTCCAAAAACATATTTCTCACACATGGGCTTGGTGGACGATTTTGAGAATGATTTTGAGAAATTGACCTACTTTTGGGTATCCTTTTGGGAGAGGCATATAAATAGAACTTTTTCTCTAAATCATATCTTATCTTCTACTTGGGTGCTTAGGGTTTAGATATGGAAACCTTTCTCTTTATCCTTGTTATGAACTCCATGAGCATGAGCTAATTTTATTATTGGTGATGGATTGATTTGATTTCACATAACATGTTTCTTGTTCAATAAATTAGTTTTGTCTCATATTATCGTTCATGATTCACCATTAATATTGTTGCATGATTGAATGTTAGTTTTGTCAATTTGCAAATTGGTAGAACTCACATGCATATCTTTTGCTAGATTAGGGTTATTATACGCAAAAGTGATAATTCATGATTGCAAGTAGCACGAATATGGTTATTGCTTGTAGTGATATATCATAGTAACCATTTGTGAACCATAACCTTTGTTAAATCGGATTAGTGCTTTTACACGTTCGATTGCTTTGGTTGGCCTGATTTCATAAAACTTAATGCATCTAGGGAATTAAACTTGATTAGTGCTTTTACACGTTAGGTTGTTCTCTTAGATAGAATTCATATTCGCATCTTTTAATGTGATTGTTGATGACAAGAGGAAATTAGCGGGATATTCTTGCGATCAAGGTATTCTAGGGTCATTGATAACTAGAGATTAAATATCAATTCTACTTATTGTTTAAAAGCATGTTTGTGAATGAAGATGAATTCTTAACCAATATCTTTTCAATTTGATTTATTTGTTTATTTGCTTTTATATTTGTTTTAGTTTTAAAAATCTAGGCAAAAAAGTCCCCTAGCCCTTTTTGAATTATCTTTTAGGAAACCGAAACATATTGACAAATAGCCAAAAGTATCAAAAGCATCTTGTCAACACATGCTTTTATATTTGGATCAGAAAAATCCCCTTGTTAACTATTGACTTTCTTATCACTACTACATTTATTTTAGTTAAGTAAGAAAGTGAAATTATATTTGTGTCGGCTGACAACCGATCAAATTTTGGCGTCGTTGCCGGGGAGGCAGCGGTTGTCACTTTTTTTTGGTTTCTTATTTTATTTTATTTTTGTTTTGTTTTGTTTTTATTTTTATATTTCTTATTTTTCTGGTTTTTAACCTTGGTTTGAGAATCTTATTTCAGGTACTTTGTTTTCATGGAAGGAGCATACTATGAGAATGGATACGGTTTTCAACAACCTCAACAATACGATAACTACCAATTCCAGGGGTATAATCAAAACCAATTCATTGGTTATGAACAATATTCCATGGAACCTTATGGTTTTCCTCAACAACCTTATGACGGGTATGTGTGCGAACAACCACAAGGATTAGAGGATTCTTATGCTCGTGAACAACAAGTCTCTAACTTGTTAGACAACTTTTCCAACTTTGTACGTCAAGAGTTTCAAAAAGATAAAGAGGCTACAGACGAGCAGCTCCAAGAACTTCGTGAAGGTATTGCTAACTTACAAAGAGATATTTATCAATACAAAGAAGAAAGGTATGAAGAAGAACTTTGTTTCCAAAGCAATGATTATTCTAATGTGCCTGTGGTTTGTGATGAATATTTGATTGATGCTAATGTTGAAAAAGGTCAATCCTTGGGCACTTGTGTTGATAATTGTGTAGCTAACTCAATTCTTGATCTTAATAATGATCATTCTACTATTCAAAAGGATGAGTTAGAGTTGATCAACACTAAATTCAGCGACGTAGAACCTTATTTTAACTATGAAAGTGACGGTGATTATGATACATTGCTTGAAACAACTCATGGTGGCAACAACGAGGAGTGTACAATGGAATCTTTTTGGGATCAAGATGAAGACGAAGAGGACTATGATGACACTTATGTAGATAACTCAAGCATTGATCTTAATAATGATCAAGAGCCTATTCAAAGGGTGGAGCTTTAGGATGATGCATTTTTGAGTGTTCTAAAGAAATTCCTCATAGTGAAATTTGGATCCGCAGTATAGCATGTGCCTAATAACGAAGAGGAGAATGTTGAGAATGAAACCGATTTGACCAATATTGTGGAAGACCCAATTGAGCATGCAAAAGATTGTAACAAAGATGTTGATGTCGAGACTTTGGTTAAGGCAGAAACGAATGAAGAATTATTGCAAGTTTCAATAGAGAACCACGATGTGCAAGAGGTAAGTAATTCACTTGAAGTTTCTAAGGATGAAGAGGATACTATAATACAAGAGTTGCAAGGTTTGTCTAACCCTTTGCCTATTTATCCTTCTCCTTTACCTCTTATTGGCTTGAATAAATGTGCTTCAAGAATATTGTTAAATGACTTTGTTTCTCGATATTCACCATTGGAAACTTTTGATTCTCATACTATGGATGTTTGCAAAGAAGAAACCATAGAAGTTCCTGATTTTTATGTTCTTTATACACTTCCAAGTGTAGAAAAGAATAAGTGTGGGGGAAACTTCTATGGGGATATAGCTTCAATTCTATTTTGTTGTACTAATATTTGTGTGAAGCTAATATTTGCAACACATGTGCTATGGGTGGATCCCCAACTTTTCCGATTATTGGTGTATGGGGAATTCAACTTGCATGTCGGGCTGACGACTTTAAACCAAGCGCTAATGGGAGGCAACCCACTGATTTTGTGTATCTATCTCTATCTTTTTATTATTGTTTTTAAGTCTTTTATCTTTATTTTCTTATTTTGGATATTTGCATATCAAAACTCCAACTTTTAGAGATTTTTGAACAATCTAGAATAAACACTAGCCTTTCTAAGTAGATGGAATTTTTTCTTAGCGGTGAGGTGTATATATTGGATGAGTTGAGATTAGATGCCAACTAAATAGCTTGTTTAGTGTTTATCCTCTATTGTTCTGAAATAGCTATGAGTTAGAGTAATGAGTTTTTATCCTGCATTTTCTTTTCTTATTATGTATATATATCATGTTATGAATTTCCCACCTTGACTTTCTTTGGACGATTCAATTTACATTGAGGATAATGTAAAGTTTAAGTGTGGGGGAGTGTTCTCATATAGAGTTTTTAGCCTTGTTAGTTTTCCCTTTTGTTCATAAAAAAAAATCAGAAAAATAGAAAAACCAAGGAAAAAAAAATTGTGCTTTTTGAACTCCGAAATCTAGAAACTTGTTCCTTTAGGATGACACCATTAGTGGATGGAACCATTTTGATTGCAGGAGTTGAGGAATCAATTAACTAAAAGGGACGAACATAGCTCAGAAATCATAAATACCATGATAGTTGTTACCATATCTCGGAATATCACCATATCACATTCTATTTTTATTTTTCCATATTTATCTATTGTTCTCTAAGTGCTTTGGTGGGTCACTAAACATCGACTTGTTATTACTGCTAGGATGAAATAGAGTGATTGAGTTGCTAAAAAAAAGGAAAAAAAGAAAGAAAAAAAAGACCGACCATTTAGACCAAACGAAATAAAAAGACACTTGGATAGCAGTATGTGTGAAACGTTGTCCCTGTATCCATCGCCTAAACAAATGTGGAATGCAGGATCCAAGGAAACTATCACATTCTTGCTGACAAGAAGCATGCGCTTGGGTCCAAAAGATCTAATCATGATATCTATAAAAAAAAAGAAAAAAAAAAGAAAAAAAAAAGTGAAAAACAAAAGAAAGTATTATATTGGTTGAATAAAGTCACTCCTGGTTCCCTTGTATATGCCAGTGAGTTGATGTAGAATTCAAACCAGTAGCTCAATACAATAGGATGCATAGGTTCATCTTGGTAGTGACCTTCAGACAGATATGGGAAACATCGATCACTTGTGAACATACACCAACATCTACATCTATATCCATCTTCTTAATCTTTTCATTGTGATTGTGGTTTGTTATTTTCCGAGTATTGTGGCTTGTTCGACTATCTAATTAAAGCTTTATTTACTAATATATGAATTGAATTTGTGCAAGGTACCTCCTCCTGTAGTCATTTTGGATTCGTTCATTGATTTGTCACAAATAGACGGAGTTTGAAATATAGGTTTTGTAGGTAGACCTCTTGTAAACCTTCACGAGACTATAACTCGTCCACTAGGGACACCTAGGGGTTTAAAGGCTTGTTATTTATGATAAAAGTAACCGTAGCCTCGACGACACGGAGTTGTTGTATTTTAGTTTTGTTTTGTTTGCTCGAGGACTAGCAAAGATGAAGTGTGGGGGAATTTTATAAGAGCCTAAAATGCATCTTTTGAATGTCGATTTCTTATGCTTTTCTTAGTTATTTCTCTTGTATTTTTTGTATATTATGCTTCTTTTTACATTTTGTAGGTACTTTGGAGTCATGTGGTGCGAAAGATGATAATCCAGAGCTTAATTTATTGTTTGGCGATTATGAAACCGACGAACTCGAAGCTAGAAAGAATAAAAGTCTTCAAGAGTGTTAATAGAGTGGATTCACCGAAGTCATGCAGATGTTACTATGGGGAAACCAAGTTTACCAAGGAATTGAGAAATTTGATAGGGGGAAGCTCACTGTTCCATGAAGTGTTGCTAAGGTGCGCCACCTGCTTTTCTGTTATAACCTAAAACTAGGTCGCTCAATTATTTTCACAAAATGCAACAACCAAGACAATTCACAGCACCGCCTCCAGCCTGAGTTCGTAGCTGCTGCACCTAGTCCACCATATACTGGCCATGAGTCCGTGGGTATCTTCAATTGATTAGTACTGATTTTGAAACAGAGAAGTAGTGGTTGAAGATGTGGTGCTGCTACAGTCTTGGCCGAGAGCAAACAGGGTGCAGAACCTTGTTTACTACCGTCGATTATTAGCTGAGAGGAACATGGAGGTATTGATTGAGTTTTGGGTCTGTGTTAGAATGAATTTGACAGCGAGAGATTAAGGAGTTTTGTGAGTTTCCTAGCCGTGACAAGAGAAGAGAGTACAAGAAACTCAAGTTTCTGCCATTGTTTGAGTTGATGTCGTTAGTTTGAGAATGAATGTTGTCTCTGAGATTAGAAATGTTTGTTTGCTGTGTGGTTGAATTATTGATACAGGGAAGGAGATGTGTAATGGTTTAGGATCAACAACAGTTCACAATTGTTAACACCAGCAGAATGGCACAACACTTGTTCGATAAAATGCTTGAACGAATTCAGCAACGACCAGTGTACAGCTCCAAGGTTGCCAGGGTTCGATGGCTCATTAGTTTAGGCTAAGAAAGTATTTCTTGTTCAAGACCGATAATGGTCAGTTGGGTTTGAGCTGGAATTCAAGAGTTTGTATGGCAGTAAAATGGTTCGTATTGGATAGAACTTTGAGCCGTAAAAACAGCATAAGCAGGTGATGATGTTGTTGTTGGGTATTGTAAGCAGCTGAGCATATGGGTTCTGGTACTGGTGGAATTAAGAGGCAAGCGTGAGGATCTAATGTTGCTGTAGTTAAAGATGAATCTGGAATGACGTTGTAGCTGGAGATGGAAATGCTGAGCTGAATTGAAGCTACAAAAAGAGATGATACAGTTGAGCACCTGAGATAAAATGAAGATGTGGCATTTGTGTTTGAATGGATTGAATGTGTGGAATTGCAGGAGATGGAACTGGTGGGTGATTACAGGGTGAGCTGTGAAGTTTTGGAATGCAATGACTAGTGTAGATGGAGATCAAGGAGCTGACAAGGGCTGTGCGGTCAAGTCCAATGTGGTGCTTTAGCTTAGTGCTGCAAGAACTGGCTTGAATTGAGATGAACATTTGACTGAATTTCATGTGGAGTTGAACCTTAAATGGAGAATGGAAGCGGCAGCTGGTGACGGAAGTTGCGGTTGGTGTGAAGTTTGAATTGCAATGGAGCTGCATATAATGGTGGTGTATCTGGCTTGTGAGGAACTGGTGGTATTGGAAAAGTAGGGGAGCAGGTGTCGGTGTTGTTGTTGATTGTGTTGAGTTGCGAGGCATACAATGAGATGGGATGGACCTGGTGATGATTGTGGAGATGTAATTGAGTTGATATGGGTTGAGATGGAAATGTAAAGGAAATCTCAATTGGTGCTGGTGCTTTGATAAACAACAGTGAAAGCAAATGGACTGGAAACTGCAGAAAGCTGTGCGAAAACATAGCAGAATTGGTGCACCGGCGGTACTAGCCCGGGATGCCGGATTTCATAGGTTAAAGTGTCGATCACAATGTTTCACTGAATCAAGAAGGGGGTATGAGTCGAATGGAAGAGTTGGCGGCCGGATATGTGATCTATATGGCACGCTTTTGGGTGCGTTTTCGCAAGACTAGGAATTGGCTTAAGTGGTTCTATGGTGAATGTATGGACTGAAGAGAAGCAGAGTGAGCTACTGGAAGTGCAGAATTACCTGGTGACAGTTTCTAATCATTCAGGTGGACCGACGACAATTTTCCGGCGGCCGGATTCCGACGATGATGTCAGCAATTCCGGCGACTAGTTTTGGACCCAAAATTTCCAAAAACATATTTCTCACACATGGGCTTGGTGGACGGTTTTGAGACGGATTTTGAGAACTTGACCTACTTTTGGGTATCCTTTTGGGAGAGGCATATAAATAGAACTTTTTCTCTAAATCATATCTTATCTTCTACTTGGGTGCTTAGGGTTTAGATATGGAAACCTTTCTCTTTATCCTTGTTATGAACTCCATGAGCATGAGCTAATTTTATTATTGGTGATGGATTGATTTGATTTCACATAACATGTTTCTTGTTCAATAAATTAGTTTTGTCTCATATTATCGTTCATGATTCACCATTAATATTGTTGCATGATTGAATGTTAGTTTTGTCAAGTTGCAAATTGGTAGAACTCACATGCATATCTTTTGCTAGATTAGGGTTATTATACGCAAAAGTGATAATTCCTGATTGCAAGTAGCACGAATATGGTTATTGCTTGTAGTGATATATCCTAGTAACCATATGTGATCCATAACCTTTGTTAAATCGGATTAGTGCTTTTACACGTTCGATTGCTTTGATTGGCCTGATTTCATAAAACTTAATGCATCTAGGGAATTAAACTTGATTAGTGCTTTTACACGTTAGGTTGTTCTCTTAGATAGAATTCATATTCGCATCTTTTAATGTGATTGTTGATGACAAGAGTAAATTAACGGGATATTCTTGCGATCAAGGTATTCTAGGGTCATTTATAAATAGAGATTAAATATCAATTCTACTTATTGTTAAAAAGCATGTTTGTGAATGAAGATGAATCCTTAACCAATATCTTTTCAATTTGATTTATTTGTTTATTTGCTTTTATATTTGTTTTAGTTTTAAAAATCAGAAAAATCCCCCTTGTTACTTTTAGGAAACCGAAAAATATTGACAACGAAAGCCTCTCTGTGGATATGAACTCTTTATTATCACTACTACATTTATTTTAGTTAAGTAAGAAAGTGAAATTATATTTGTGTCGGCTGACAACTGATCAGTTTGCAATCAATGTTAGCTTACTAACAAAGCATTCAATATTCACCGTTATATGAAAACCTGATTAGATTCAAGCTAATATTTATCAACCGTTAGATCGAAAACATAGTTTGTTACACACACATGAAATGCACGTTTGTAGGCTTGTGAAAACCGTACCCAAACATGTACATTAGTTGGTTCAACAATAGTTAACCAAATGGTTATCCATATGATAAATTTCATATCAACCATATTCTTCTTCACCATAACTAGTCCAAATGACTCAAATGAACTAGTTAGAGAGTTGTTCAATTGCTTAGATATTTATGTACTACACAATAAACAATTGAAGCGAAAACGATGTGATTCACTCGAATCGATTCATGAACTATAAAGCCACGGTTTGAAATAGAATTCCTTAGTTTATTAAGATGAGTTCACAAACATCGTTTTTAGATATAACCTACTCAAGTTCGCGGACTTAAGTTTCCGGACGGAGTTCACAAACTCCAACAGAAATTCTCGGGTTCAAGAACTACGCCAGTTCGCGGACTAAACTTGTATGCTGAGTTCGCGGACTGAGCTCACCCACTACTCCAGTTTCACTTGATCAACAAAGTTCGCAAAATTCGGTTCAAGCAATAAGGACTTATACATATATGTGTTACCACAACAATGCTTATATCCTCCAATGGTTATATTGTCTAAACTCTCATTTCAATCATTGAAACATTTTCATAGGGCGTTATATAGTTGTTATTCACAAACTATTTTTCGTCAGAGCAATTTCCAAATGATTGAAACATAACATGACATTCATCACTAGGTAAAGATAAACTTGGCTAAAGCGAAAGCTTTACCAATACAAATTTCGAGAAATAGATAAGCAATATATACTCAGCTCAAAATATCACATGTGTATAATCTTAGTCTATATAATAATATGACTTTTGTCTAAAGATAGAAGATATATTAGATAGAATTTTGAGTGATAGATAAGTTCAATTCTCCACATACCTTTTAGTCGATGAAGATCCACTGGTTCCTTGAGTAGTGCTTCATCTTGTATGATGATTTCCATGGACTTCTTGAGCTCAACTAAACTTTCTATACTAGTACGATACCTAAGCTATAGTAGACTAGAAATCAAGACTTTATAGTTTTGATCACTAACATTGACAAACATGCTTGAGATAGCAACGCATGCGAGTTCGACCGAGCAGTGCTCTAACACTTGTATTTGATAAAGACTCGCTGATTTTTGTTTGTTTGAGTAAAGATCAAATCAAGTGAGAGAGATATATACTCTTTGATATATTTTCTATTGATTGAGTCTGAATATCTAGTTGATTCTCTAGAAAGTATATTGGAGTTTGTCCATACATATTTTTAATCGAAATATTGGGTGTGGTTGATAGACCCCCGCTTTTTCAATATTCACCCCTCAACACTTGATGACCACACCCGAAGGCTCGTGCCTAACCCACCATGATGTACCAAAGAGATACTAGCTCAAACGTATTGAAGAATCGATCAACTAACCGACCCGCAAACCTGGATAAAGTGATAATAGAAGAAAATAAGGATAGCGAAGAATAAATACTAGCTCAAGATATGGTCACGCAACCAACGATGCATGAACGCCAGAACAGAGAGGCAAGCGCGACACATGAGAAAAACACACAAGCAACCCAGGCATCAAAACCCCCATCCTTAGCCCTACAATATATACAAAAATAAATTGAAGAACTTGTATGAAGAAAGCAGGAATTGGAGGATTGGATATAAAAAGTAGTGATAGGGGGCCAAAGCACCTCCGAGGGAGTAACAAAGGGCGAAGAACACAAAAATGGAAAGTCAGCAACAATGTCATGGTAAGAAATGGTGAAGTACCTAGAACAAAACTACCACATAGTAAAACAAGACAATCATTGTCTTGTAAGGATCCCCTACCCAGCAAGCATCCGCGAGTACCAATATCCCGAATACTACGCGTCCCCAAAGTTCAAGACATACGACAATCAAGGAAACGCGTGGGAAAATATTAGTCGATTCTTATCAACAATGAATGACAAGGTCTCCGATGGGAAGATATGTTTAAGAGAATTTCCCAAGTCACTGATAGGCACGACATTCACCTGGTATGATAACCTGAAGGCGAGAAGCATGCTTTCATGGCCGGCCATTTCCGCTCTCTTCCTCGAGAAATTCTACCCATCTAAAAGGAAGATCACCTCGATAGACCTGAGCCGGAGTGGTCAGCGGACATGAGAGGAAATAGGTAAGTACATCTTGAAATACTGGCGCCTTGCACTGGATTATCATGAAGATATCAGCGAGGGAGCGCTCGTCAAAATATGTATATGCGGAATGATACCCGCCTCCAAGGGGAGCCTGATTAACTTCAGATTTCAGACTTTTGTCTAGCTAGAAGAAGCAACAAAAAATATCATTGACTGTGTGGAGGAAACACACGCAGATCCCTCCTGGCACTACGCAGTCCACGCAATATCCGAAGCACCATGTAATATGAGGTTCAACACTAACAAGGAGAAAATGGACTAGTTCCGGACATCCTAAGGAGACCTAGGGGAAGTAGTTGGACTAGGAGGGACTCTAACCCACAACCCCCTTTACCATGCATCAGGGAACATATAATCTAGATCCTGAATCTATGGGTTACAAGAAAGGAAATCAAGCTAGCTCCAACGGTGGTGGATGTCAATAAAATGGATAAAAATGCTTCCAAGTATTGCCACTACCATCAGAGGTTAAGTCACATCACAGTAGAATGTTTCGCTATAAGGGGCATCTTCAAACGCAAGTGCATAACAGGAGAACTCAATTTTGCGAAACAACCAATCGAATATGATCCTTTCCCCCATCACTAAGTCACTAGCGGATGAAGTATACATGAAGGAAGCAATGGGGAATGACCACGCTCCACAATCCACGGTGAAGATCTGCCAGTAACAGAAAACAATAATCCATGAGAAGAGGAAAGTTTCATTTCTTCCATCCCTTGTAAACAATAACAATATATGATGAAGAAGAGTATTACAAAGGGAAAAAAATCATGAGTGCTACGGGAGTGACAAAGGCGCCCGGTCGGCTGACAAATTTACAAAGGCTACGGGAATGCCAAAGGCGCCCGGTAGGCTGAAAAATTTACAAAAGGCTATGGGAATTCCAAAGGTACCTGGTCTGCTGACAAATTCACAAAAGGCTATGAGAGTGCCAAATGTACCAGGTCGACCAACGAATATACACGAGGATACGGGAGTGCCAAAGGTATCCGGTCGGCCAATGAATATACAAAAGGCTACGGGGATGCCAAAGGCGCCTGGTCGGCTGACAATTTATAAAAGGCTACGGGAGTGCAAAAGGCACCTGGTCGGCCAACGAATATACAAAAGGCTACGGGAGTGCCAAAGGCGCCCGGTCGGCTGAAAAATTCACAAAAACTAACGGAAGTGCCAAAGGCACCCGGTAGGCTGACATATTTACAAAATGCTGAGAGTGCCAAAGGCACCCAGACGTTCAATGAATATACGAAAGGCTACGGGAACACCAAAGACTCCCGGCCAGCCGACAAATCTAAAAAAGGTAAGGAGAGCGCCAAAGACGCCGAAACAGCTGTTAAAAGCTACATGCGCATTTAACCCATTCGCAAGGGGAGTAGGCGCATTTAACCAACGCCATATCCCACCCCACCTAAGCTCGGGAAAAAAAATAGAGGGGGTAGGCACGTTTAACCAACGCCCTATCTCATCCCACCCCACCCCACCCATTTTCACGAAAAAGAACGGGGATTAGGTGCGTTTAACCAACGCCCTATCCCACCCCACACAACCTCTAAAGGAAAAAAAAAAGAAGTAGGCGCTTTTAACCAACACCATATCCCATCCTACCCAACCTCTGGAGAAAAAAATAGGGAGGGGGTAGGCGTGTTTAACCAATGTCCTATCTCATCCTACCCCACCCATTTGCATGAAAAATAACGGGTAGTAGGCGCGTTTAACCAATGGTCTATCCCACCCCACCCAACCTCAAAAAAAAAGGTAGGCGCGTTTAACCAAAGCCCCGTCCCACCCCACCCAACCTCGAGAGAGGGAGTAGACGCGTTTAATCAAACATACCCCACAATAAATTATCCAAAGAAAAAGAAGAAAGTGGTGGTGGTGGGGGGGGGCATGGTGGAAATGTATTAAGCCGAAATGCAGACCATTCTTGTCACTTTTTCTCCAATTCTATAGGAACACCCTCCTCCGCGGTTTTTGCTCGTAGCACCTCATCACTCGCCACCCCCACATTAGCGAGAAGTTGATTTACCGTTGTCTTCTTAGAAGCAGTCATCTTTGAACGCTTCACCAGATCTTCCTCCAGCTGAGAAATTTGTCATGGGAGATGCACGCGGGAGTCATTGCGGTCCTTCACTTTTGTCAGCATCTCATCTAACCACTCCACCGTAAAATTGATATTAACTACCGAACGAACGGTAGTCTCCCAACCATGCATCACTGCCGCATAAATAAGATCATTCTTCACCCGCGTCAGCTAATCAGTGACCTTCATGATATTTTTAGTAATATAACACAAAATCCGCATGTCAAGAAGGTCCGCCTTCACCATGTGACCACCTCCGCGCTCCACAATGTCCCTATAAGTGGAAGCAAAGAATGATGACACCCAAAATCCATGAACCAGTGTATGGGTGGAAGGATCAACTCCATCCTCAGAAACGCTCACCACCTTGGAAAAATGAAACTGTACTTCCTCAGGGGTTACCAGCGCGTTAACGACGTCAGAACGTCTCTCTGGGGGATAACCAATGCAGAATTACTGCCATCCAAATAGGTGCGCTTTGCAGACCCATCACCACCAGGGACCACGCGTCGTACACCATCGGAGCTAGAACTTTCAGGATTTATGGTCTCTTTGCGCTTATTGTGCATGTCCTACAAACAGAGAAGGATGAGCACTACTAAACATACGGAAACACAACAATATAAATGCATAAAAAAAAACTAACCTCAGGAATGGCTGAATCAAGCGGAGGATCAAAAATGATTCGAAGTCACTCGCAGGATCTGAAAAATGAAAAATAAGCAACATTGCAAAGAAACGCTCAGCGATTTATACAAAAAAAGGGGAGAGATAAGAGGAGAGTGAGGAAAACAAAGACACGTATTAAATAGAGGATTCGGTAAGTTAACTTTAGGGTCATTCGCTCGTTGTTCCACGAGGGTCGAAGACCCACCAAAAACTGACTGTTTTGACCCAGAAGGACTCATCGAATGTAACACGTCACTAGGAGACGCTGGTTCCTCATCCCGAGCACGAATAGTTTCAGCCCGCAGAGGATTAACTGATGATATATGGAGGCGCGGGGTTACCCATCCAGCTCCTTCAGATAAGTTGACTCCAACATCTCGTACCAGATCTACGAATGAAAGAATTGAACTACCATCGGTACCTCGCGGAGGTTGCGACACACTTCTTTGGCGAGCTTGTATAAAATGAAGGGGCGAGACATCAACAGAGGAACAAGGGGGGGAAACATACGATTTAGCTTCCTCTTGTTTAGCTTTCTTGGCAAGGATATTCTCAGACCAATCACTCTCGAACATGTTCAAATACTCCTCCATCAAGTAAGAAGGGGGCTTCCACCCCCACAAGATTGGATAGAGGAGCCTCATGAGAATGCAGTTCCCACAATTTTCTTTAAAAAAAAAAAAAAAACAGAGAGTAGAGAGAAAAACGAGGAACATAATAAAACATACGACAAATACCTGCGATATTGGGAGACTAATATCTGTCCTAGGCACGTGCAATCTGGGAGGCTTACGATCAGAAAGTGGCTTCATCCCATTTTTCTTCCTTATGGGATCATGACCTTCAGGAGGGTCCCATGAAGTCACCAACGGCTCCAGAGGGCAACCTTTGATGCCTGAACTAAGACGATTTGTGGCGGCTATGGCATCATCGAGCTTAACCCTGCCATACACATGTAGTATCCGGATATCCTCATAAGATAGATCACGAGGAGGAGAAAGATCATGCAAAAGGAAATTTAGAGCCCGGAGACGCATGAAAAGATGATACTCGTGATCTCCCTCGGTAAGAGCCAAAGGGCGCCCTAGAAGAGGTTGCCGGAAATAAAAGTTGATTCCTCGATCACTCAAATGTGTTGGTCCCTTGAAAATAAAGCGATCAAAACTCTCGGTAATATCTTCAATTTCAGAGCTACTCCAAGGCAGGAACCTGGGAGGAGACCCCTGATCGAACCCAACTTGCCGAGATGCGCAGTCGGGATTATAAGACGTAGCAATAAATTTTCCTGCGTAAAAACCAGGAAGATAACCAGGCAACACCACCATCATTGAATCAAAATATGACTACGTCAAGCACTGCGTCGAATTTAGCTCATGGTCAAAAGGCAAAATAAAATCATAATGCACTGGACCTAATCGATCGTCATGATAAGGAAACGACACAAAGCTCCTGTACACGTCTATGTACTAAGATATATCGCCCTTGGTCACCTTCCCCTTGCCATTCCAAAAATCCATCCACGGATAACCATAAGTAACAAGGACTTTCTTAACTATGCCATCGTCATGTTCAACATCTTCTTCACAATGAACTACTAAAACATGAGGATCAGGTGCGTATTTAGAGAGGTGCTCCCAAGACCACGCTTGCATGAAAGATGCTGAGATGTAAGTCTCAACCTTATGAGTCGAGTTAACTATGTGAACATCATGGCAAAACAGGTCTGAATGACGGTACAAGCAGCCTAAAAACATCGGCGCGAGAGGAAAGAGACACCACGAGATAACAACACCGCCATGGGCACAAGATCACTTTTAATTGTATCTTGAGGGATGTACTCAAACACATCATGATAAAGACAAAAAAGATGTAAGCAGACAACTCTGCGCGAGGGTTCTTCTCTTTTCGTCGAGGGGAAAAGACCTTCCCGTATACCAACCACGAAGCCCAATACTTAATCCAAAGAGGAAATAAGGCACGGTGGTTGCGTTTAGTAACCATTTCGAAACCCTCATGAGATTAAGGGGTCGGTGAGCTGTGAACCACTTCATAAGCACGAATAGAACTAGTAAGTAAGAGGTAACCTGTTGGGCGTGTTGAAGAGGTTTTTTTTTCTTTGACCATATTTTCCTTCCCTTTAGCAGCAGGCGATGGTGCCTCTTTCTTGCCGGCGCTAACATCCTTTCCTTCCTTTCCCCGCTTGGCTGGAATTTGGTCAATCCTCACTATCTCATTTCTAGAGTCTCCTTTACAGTCTAATAGATAGGCGCATAACCACCTATATTCTTCAGTCAAAGCTTGGAAAACTGCCGCTTTATAATACGAGTGCCCGCCGTGAATTAGTAGTCATGTAAGAGCGACTACATCCTCCAGGACTATGGTCGCCTATCTCCACACGGAGAATAAAGTATGAACAAGAAATACCCAACGACAGAAGAGCCATGTCATATCGCGTTTACATCTCACCACTTCCCGCTTAAGAGACGAGTTGATAGCCTCATAAATGCATGCCTCACGAAGGATCGCTGCATGATCGGGATTAGAATAGATGTAAGATGTCCAGTGCAACTATATAGCGGGCGTAGTAGACGAAGAACGAATATCAATTGTGGGGAGATCATAGTCACCGTGATGAATATCCATGTGCGGTACCTTTTTGAACGAGAAAGCATCCAAGGTATCTGATTCGGGGTGCATAATCCACCTGAGATCATAAGGATAAGGAAATACAGAAGGATTTAAGAGGCGCATGATAAGGATATCATCTAGAGGAACGATGTGCTTACCACCACGGAGCCCCCTTAGCCTCAACGAGCACTACATATCAGCAATGATGGTGAATTCCTAGATTGTATATAACTTACCATCCACTGGAGGTGGTATATGAATCTCGTCATAATATGTGTATTCGGTTTTCTCGGAGCCAACGCTCATCACCTCCTCGGACTCTTCGGAATCCTCCCCAAACGAACTATTGCTGGCAGAGCCGCTAGACATGGCGTGTGTATGGGTGTTTAGAGTGAAGCAGAGATAAATCGTAAGGATAAAAAAGAAAGGAGGGAAGTAAGTCTCATAGTTATATATAGAAGATCCTAAAGCGTGAACATGTCACTTACAGAGTTGGGAGAAAAACTGACAGAAAACTGAAAAGTCCCAGCACGACGCGGAAGGTCGAGCATCACCCAGGATCGTGGATCCGGAAAAAGGGGAAGGTTTTTATCCCTAAATTCTATGAAGGGTGCACCCGAAAAAGATCAATTGACTACTGGGTCATTTGACAATTGACCCAATAGTCAGGGGACTAATGTTGTTACATGAAAAATAATACCCTTAGCGGGGCTAGGGTACCCCAAAGGGGAGGTAAATCTAATATAAACATGGGAACTGAGGCCCAAGTCCAGTAAGAGACTATCCATGAGATGAAAGGGACAAGGAAGGGATTAATGAAGAAGGATGAGGTTATATTAGAGAAGGAATAACGATAGTGGTAATTAAGGAGGTTTAAGACATGTGCCATGATGTCATAAAAGAAGGGGCTTTTGGAAAGTCTATATAAGGAAGGACAAGGTACAATAGAAAAGAAGGGCCCTCTCTCTCTCTTACTATTCCTAGAAAGCGTTGTCATTAGGTGTGACTAGGATGGGTAGAACCAAAATCATATTCACCCCTCAACAATAGGAAAGGATAATTTTCTATTAAGAACGCTTACAATACACTCTGTAATAACCATAATATAAATTATAGTTCTAATGTTCACGGACAAAATGTTATTTGGATAAATTTATGGAGGATGAGACCCACTAATATTCATCTTTTATTTGTAAGTGTCTCAAGGACGTTGTTCCTACTAAAATAAAATTTCCAGATATTCTAAAGTTGAAACTCCTTGTAGCTTGTTTGATTCAGGTTATGAAAACTCTAATCATCTTTTTATAAAATGCACTTATGTTAAAACTGTCTGGCTTGGTATGAATGTGCTAAAGTACTACTTGGTTGGTATGTCAGGTTTGGTTATCAAATTTAGTTCCAGAACTCGAGCCGTTGCAGTTGATTACTAAAGTCAACTTCGTTAGGTTAGACTAGGAACATGAAAAAATTGAGACTCTCTCTCGTTACTCATTAAGACTTAAAGATGTATCAAAGACAAAAAAGACATCATCCCCCAGTTTGAGTTTGGTAACTACGGGAATGACTTGTTCTACTTCTATCTTTGTTATTTCAAGTCTTTAATTCACTGAAAAACATAACACGCGGAGTTAAGTTTGTTAGAATGACTTTAATGACTTGGTCATTATACTATGATCAAAGTATCTAAAGGAATGATATACATACTACTACACTGCAAAGTTTCCCACAGGGTTTGGTCCTCTCTAACTCCATCTGAAAATTGGGCATGTGTTTTTCCAGACTCTTTCATCATTTTTGCAAGAACTTAGTCCAATAATAACCTCTCCTACAATGGTAAAGTGGTTTGGAATCTCATTCAAGCTGTTGTTATATGGGTTTTATGGAAGAAGAGAAATTGTCGAGTTTTTGAAAGAAAAAAAACTACATTGACAAGCTGGATGAAGAGTTGTGCAATGATGACAAATCTCTAGTTCTATCTTGGGCTGCTGCTTTTGGTAATAAGGTTCATTTAAACTTTGCATGCACGGTTCATAAATGGAATCTTGTTTTTGTTTAATTTTCTTACTACTTCTGGCAGTATTTTGTACATTCTTCTATTCTTAACTAGCAAAGACGTATGTGCGATGCACCTGTTGACTTGTGTTTACGTTGCAAAATCTATAAAACATTGGAGTAACAAACTAAAGTAGTTTTGTGGAAAAGTCCGCCATTGAAAGCAACACAGTATAAGTACCCGTGCACCAAAAGACCACCAAACATCCATCGATGTAACTTTGGTTATGCACTCCAAACTATGATTGGCATTTTACATCATGTATGTAGCTATAGTTTATACAATACCCGTTAGAACTTCAGTTAGAGGCTCGTTTAAAGCAATGCACTATCTTGTTGAAAACTAATATTGTATATACAATCAAACATTGCAGCAGCAACAAAAGTGGAGGAGTACAAATGTTTGTGGCTTCTAAATAGGGCGAAAAATGTCAACAACAGTAGTATTAACCCACGGTTCTTAATGAAACAAAATCTCCCAGTAGTGATTTTTGCTTGAAAAAATTTGACAAAGTGTGAAAGAATCAATGTTGCTCCAGACGAAAAAGTATCGATATCTGACAATGAGGACTCAAATTATACAAAACTGCTTCCGTGTTTCGTACCGACGGGTACAGGACAGCTGAAGTTAGCTTTAGATGGTATGCTTCCAATGACTAAAATTGGCTTGAAATGCCAAAGCTTACGTATAATGGGGCAGAAGACAGACCTACATATTGTTTGACATATGCTGATAAAATAACAATGGCCACATGTATTTGCCAAACTCCATGCTAGCTCATCCAGGTTACGGCTAAGCTCCTTATCCATGCCACCCCAAGTTGTTGACGAAGTGAGGTTGAAATCTTTCAGGTGAACAGAAAGAACTTGACTGGGAAGCTCATGTTTAGTTCATTAAGTTTAACCAAATATGTAGTGACTCAGAACAAATGGCTTTCAATAATATTACATTTTCAATAGTAGTAGTACAAACAGAGGGTCCTTGCTTCGCGTTCTTGCTTCTTTAATTTCAGTTTATTGCTGACATTTTCTTGCCGCTTTCAGTGAACGTACCTGCTAATGCTTGATGCTGAAGTTAGTCTATGATTCTTGTGCCCCAGCGAATATTGTCATACCTATTTCCGTGACCATCCGAGCTGTGGAAAGTAGCTGATCATCTGCATATATAAGCAATAACATCACTTAATATTTTTTAAGAGCAACAATGACCGGAAAGTTGATCAATTACTCTTGGTTCATAGTGAAATCGCATGCGCGATGCGCTTGCCTATGGGCCTACGATGCACCAAAATTTTAGAAAAATACAACTTCATATTGATAGTCATTTCCATTCACGACCTGCTTAAAAGTGTGGAAACATGGGTAGGCTAAATTCATATCATAGACAATTTATTGCTATCATTCTTATACTAACTCCACTATCAAATATGCTACACAATCATTCTCATTTATGTACTAAATCCACTACCAGTTATGTTACATATGAATCCTTCTTAAAATTAGAAGAGAAAAAATGATTGAGGATGGTTGCCTGAGAAGAGATATGTGGTTCGAAATGTTGAGCAAACAGCATCACCTGAAACAGAAATTCAAGACTCTTAGATGAATCCTTTATGAGTTTATAAAAACTATGATTTTTAGTTGAAACCCGCAGAGATGTATGATATATTACCTTGACAAATTGCTTAAATCAAGTTCAATGTGTCACACCAACTGCAACGATCTCTCAAGTTTTACTACCGCAATAATTTCTCAAGCTTTGGGAAATCACAAAGTAACGTTCTTTGTATAGTTGGGATCACAATGAGCAGCTGACATTCTCCCGTGGCTAGCCATTTACATCTTGAACATGATTATGCATTTCAATTTATACCTTGTACCAGTATCATTTCACAAAAGTACACTATTTGGTGCGACATGATAGAAAACCACAAATCTAGTAGTAGTATAAAAAAGTCGTTGTGCTTGCCAAATTATCAGTTGCACGAAAATGATCCTTATTTAGTAGGACTCCAAAGTTTAATAATTAAACATCAACTCCATTAGTATCACGACAACAACTATTCAAACCCGTTGAACAACACACGAAAAACAAAACGACTGAAATTTCATTTACATGAACAGAAGCAAACCTCCAAGGTAACCATTCTAACCTCCACATTTGATGTAGGAAGTTCCGAAAATTCTAACCTCCACATTTGATGTAAAACCATTGTATCTGACTGACTGTTGTTGTATTTAATGGTATGTAGCTTCAAACTGCACAATCACTTTTCATGAGGCTAAGTAAGCCATCACTGAATGTCTGTCCCATGAATTTATAGTGTTCTACTGTTTAGGGAATACAGAGATGAGTGATTCAGGGAAAAGAACAGCTTCAGGTGCAAAATATTTGGGTCACGGGGAATCAGAACCTAACCTTCACGGGCTAGAACTGCAATTTTGCCCTAAATTTAGTATCAAACCTAACCAATTTTCCCTAAATTCAGAATAAGAACCTAACCAATTTGAATTTTAAACCTAACCCAATTTGAATTTAACATTGATCTTCATAATTGAAACAGTTGAACAGAAAATCAACAGGAAAACCTAAAACCAATTCTTCTCGATAATGTAATTTAATAAACATTGAAACAAATTCATGAGTTATTACATAGAAGGCAAGCGAGCAACAAGCTGCGCCGCAAGCCCTTTTTGAATGGCAAACAGGGGTGCAACAGGGGTCAACCGGCAAGATTATATGTGGGAGATTATCATATCTATTCCTCAACAGGGGTGCAACAAGGTGACCCGTTGGGTCCGTTGTTGTTTGCTTTGGTGCTTCATCAGCTTATAACGAAGATAAATGAGCAGTGCACACTATCCTTACAGGCTTGGTATCTTGATGATGGTACTATTATTGGTGACACTGTCGAAGTAGCGCGAGCACTTATTGTCGTTCAAACAGAGGTGCCTCGGTTGGGACTTATATTGAATATTAAAAAAACCGAAATCTTTTGGCCCTCTTGTGATGGAAGAAAGGTAAGGGATGGGATGTTTCTGCTGAAATCTCAAGGCGGACAATGGGGTCAAACTTTTAGGGGGTGCGGTCAGCCCTTAATGATGAGTTTGTGAAAAGGCTTGCTATCGGGAGAGCAGAGAAGGCGATGGAGTTAATGCAGATTTTGTCTAAACTACGTGATCCTCGAACAGTTATTACTTCTGCGTGCATGTATGGGCATCTCTAAGTTGTTATTTGGCCTTCGAATTTGTTTCCGGGATACACTACGAGGCAAGAGATATCTTTGATAGATGCTTAAGGGAGGCGATAGAGGGAATCGTTGTGTGTGGAGGCCCGTTTTTCGGGGAGATTCAATGGAGACTAGTTACACTTCCTATCAGATATGGAGGCCTTGGGTTATACACGGCTAAGGAAGCATCACAATACGCCTTTCTTGCATCACGTGTGCAATCTTGGGGATTGCAAGATCACATACTCATGGATAGTGGAGTAGAAGGTATGGACGATAATTTTTATATGGCATTGAAAACCTTACAAGAAAATCTTCCCGACCAAGACTTTAGTAGTTTTACCAATAAAGACACCGCCCACTTAAAGCACAAAGCAACTTTGCGAGTGCTCTTTTGGTAAAGTTGTTAAAGATATGGGTAGGGTTTATGGGTTTTCGGATATACAGAAAGCAGTTTTTGAGTGTCTACAAGCAGCGCATGCGCAGGATTTTCTTCTCGCTATCCCGATTGACGGCCTTGGACAGAAGATGTCCCCCTTGGAGTATCGGTGCATCCTTAAATACAGGTTAATGATCCCCATATACCCTTCTGATTCTCGTTGCCCTCCTTGTATTACAGGATGCCTAGACGCATATGGGGAACATGCTGTTCACTGTAAGGTGGATCCTGGTTTCAAATATAGACATGATCATGTGAGAGATATCTTATATGATGTATTATGGAGGGCTGGTATTTCGGAAAAGAAAGAGGCGTCGGTCAACTTTTTGACGGATCCTCTTGAAGGCAGATCAACACTCGACCAGCGGATGTTCTTATTTTTGGGTGGGCCAACGGAAAACATACGTGTGTTGATCTTACTGGGGTTTCTCCATTAGTAGGCATCGGGCAAGGCTCTTTCACAGTTGGACAAGCAGCTTTGAAAGCTGCCTTGGGTAAGATAACGAAGCATGAAAAGGCTTGTATTGATAATGGACATGCTTTTATTCCCTTTGCCTTTGACACTTTTGGGTATTTAGCTCCGGAGGCGGTTGGACTCCTAGCGAGAGTTCAAAGAGTCATGCACAGTAATGTCATGACTCCCGATTCTAGAGAGTTTGTGTTTAAGAGGATAGGGTTTGCCAAACCAATTTAAACTTGAATTTGTCGTAGTTTATAAAAGCGGACACAAATTTGCCCAAAGTGACAGATAGATTTTAAAGATCTGATACATACTTGAGAGGTTTCGTCGAGTTCTTGCACGATCTTCAACATTTGTCCATCATCTTTCGTGGCGTCTCTCTGTGGAAGAAAATAAAGGAAAAGAAACGTCCGTCAAATTTGAGTGCAGCGAAATTCGATCTGTGAACCTCGGTTTGTCGATTTCACAAAAATAACCTTCGTGATTTTAGGATTATTACTCATTATACTGGTGATTAGACTTTTTAGGTCAGGGATATTTTTGTAACATCATGTTGACACCAAAACTTCACTAAAATGAGGTCTTTTCTTTATTATAGTATGATAAAATCTTCTATACCTATCAAAAAATATACATTATTTGTTTTAATTTAAGTATATGGGAATATGAAGTATAATTTTTCTATGGATTTCTTATTCTCGATACTACATTAATTGGTAATTTGTGATTATTTAGTGTGTTAAACTTCTGAATGAATCCATACCTTAGTAATTATATCGGAAAGCAACTTCAGAAATATAGTTTAAAGAAGTATACTTATGAAACTTGTTTCGTAGTAAAGAGGACATTCTGGACCGATCTTAGTAATAGAAAGATTCAACGACTAATCCATTGTTGCAAGGATCGATCCCAGGACTGATCCTCACTATATCTGATTCATTTTCACATTTTCGATTGGCATGTTATCTTCGGGTTTCTGCATACATCGATATGTATACGAGATAGACTGAGAATGTTCATAAGTGTCGACATAATGTTTAAATATGTGCTAAACTTCAATATTTTATTATATTCAAGTGTATTAATTCTTTGATACTCAATGCAAGATCCTGGAAACCAACTATTATATATTAGTTTTGGTATCGAATTTTATGCTTACCAAATCCTATAGGTATATCTCTAGTTTATATATTAGTCAAGTATATGGATGTGTGCTATCTAATTTTACTTTGGAGATACATTTATTTCATATCTTAAGGATTTTCAAAATTGGTAGATCTTGCTTGCAAACAAGCCATGGTCATAAGGAGTCTTGTATCCTTACAAACTTATCCCTTTGACGCACTTCTATGGTATAGGAAACCTAACCTGAAAGAGATAGGAGTAATCTAATTATATAAAATATTTTGCATTGCACTTCTTTTAAAGTATTTTTTGGGATCAAGAAGCCTCTAGACTTACCGTTGGCAGAATCTAGATTCTTTTTTAGTTTTCATTGTTTATTACTTGTTGTGAATTAGCGGTATAATTATATTCAACAGATCAAACTTGTTTATTTTATGGTCCTTCTCTTATGATTTAAGGCCATTCAAGTTTGTTTGAAGATTTGAATGTCAAAGATCTAAGTGTTTTTGTATCTCTAGGATAGAAGTGTTGATCAACCAACGTTAACATACTTCGGTTTGTGTATATGATCAATAATAGAATCAAGTTTGTTGCAGAAGTTAATTTGAAAATTGGAACAAAAAATTGAAAAATAAAGACTTGAAGATTTCTTTTTTCTTTTTTCTTGATCTCTATTACTTCTTGCAAACTTGATTCTTAGGGATCCACAAGCACTTTATCTTGAAAAACTTAAGAATTGTTGAAGACAGAACAAACTATCTAGTTACATCAATTTGCTTGGATACAACTTGTTCATCAAGATTGATTATTTCGATACCAATTGTCTTGAGTTTGATCTTTATGCAAAACGAGTTTATTGATATAAACAGGAGATCTTTCACTCTATTTTATCGTTGATTTAATTGTGATCATTAAATGAGTTGGTTACTAGAAAAGACTTAGTCATTTGCTGTTTCGGGTCATGACCCAAGAGAGTTGAGAGCAGAAGTCTTCACAATAGCGAATCAACTCACGATAGTGGACTCTGTATTGGTGTTCATGTGTGTATGAAAGATTGGTCGTAGGTGGATGGATATTGAAGGAACTGAGTAACAAAATAGTATTTATATGGACTCAACTATACGAAGTTGCAGTTGTCAATTCATGTAGCGGCTTAGTTACGAGAGTATTCAAAACTGGACTAGGTGTCGAGGTTTTTTGTCATGCAACTTTCCTCATCAAAATATTGTATGTTTTATGATATTTCACATTTTTATTGTCATACTTATAATTAAAGTAATTATATATACTTGTTCATTAACAATATCTTGGTAAGATCTTATAGTTAGTTTTATCTGAACTTTGAATATTATGAAGAATACCTTGTTGAAATAAGTTTTCGTCATTATTTTTTTGATAAGATTAGAAAAGGAAAGGATGCCAAGTACATCACCAACTTTTTTGTTCGGAAACTTGTATGGACAAACTTGTTGAAAAAGCGGGGGTATAACAACCACACCCAATAATTTTTTCGAAAATCTATATGGACTAAACACCAATATAATTCCGAAAGAACCAACTTAAAAGTGAGACTCAATCAAAAAATATATCAAAGATCTTTATCTCTATTTCTCAACACAATCAGAAAATCGAATAAATAGAAATCCGTGAGCCTGATTGATATGAGAAATAACTTGGACGGTACCAGAAACTAATGCCCAAGTGTCAATCAAGTTATATCCAACAAATAAGGTCGTATTTATCAACTGATTGAACTACGCATAACCTGTGATATTTCAATTATATAAACAAATATAATGCGGAAAAGAAATAACACAGACACCAAAAAATTTGTTAACGAGGAAACCGCAACCTAGTCCAGCTTTGAACACCACACTGTATTAAGCCGCTACAAACACTAGCCTACTACAAGTTAACTTCGGACTATAATGTAGTTGAGCCCTAACTAAGTCTCACACCAATTAAGGTACAGTTGCGTTCCTTATGCCTCTGCAACCATGTCAGATTCTGCTCACTTGATTCCCTTATATTATCTCACCCACAACTAAGATTTGTTACGACCCAAAGTCAAAGACTTATAAACAAATATGTCTCCCACATATATGTCTATTATTTATTTGGTTTTTGTTCCATCTTTTGATAAAAATCAAGGTGAACATGAACCAATTGATAATCCGGTCTTATACTCCTGAAGAGTGGCCTATAAATATCAATCACCTCACAATAACCCAACTGATTAACATAAATTTTTTATTGCAGAATCACAAGAGTCTGAGATGAATAACTATTGTGATTACTTTTTATATCTTACCTATCGGAGATAAATCTCGAGTGAATCTTAGAGAAGATAAAATTCAATACGATAGAACAAGTAAGATCAGAATATGTAGCTACAGAAAAAAATAGTTGTATCTGGCTTCACAAATCCCAAATGAAGTCTTCAAGTCGTTAAACTATAATGGTTTTAGAAAAACCTATGTTAAAGGAGAATCGACTCTAGTTTGCAACTATGACACGTGAAAGTGCCGGGAGTAGGTTTTCTAAAGTTCTACCTTATATATCCTTTTAAATCAGGGTTGCTTACAATCAAAGCTAAGCTAGATTAGTAACAAGGCATTCAATATTCACCGTTAGATGAACTCCTGATTTAAGATTCAAGCTAAGTCTACTTAGAAATCAAGCAATCAATCTCCAACGTTAGATGGTCTTATCTTGTTACACACACAAAAAAATATACTTATATTTAGATATGGTTAACCATACCTAAACGTGTATATTGAGTTGGCTCAATAAAAATTAACCGAAGTTAGCTATATGAACACTTTTGAGTTAACCATATTCATCTAACACTTATAGATCAAATATAATGATCAATCAATCATGAAAGATAAACAAATGAATTTAATTGTGTTTAAAACAGAGTTGTTCAATTTTTACTATCTCATTGAAATATATATGAAAATTAAAACAAAATAAGATTGATTCATAATCATACAAATCTTTTGACATAATATTTAGTTTCCAACAAATAAATTGTTTATAACTAAACTCGTCAAGAATATGATGAACATAGCTAAAGAAAAAAGCTTCCAACACATATTTCGATAAATAGATAAGTGAGATAAACTCAGCTCGAAATATCAAATGTGTATAATATAAAAGTCTATATAACTATACGACTTAGTCTCATTAAAATATAGAATAGAATAGACTTCTGAGTGATAGATAAGTTTTAGTCTCCACATATCTTTTGTTGATGAAGTTCCTCCAAGCTCCTCAGTATATCTTCGTCTTCAATTGGTGAACACCGTAAAATCTAAATCTCAATTACATATTTTATCCTAATCGATACATAGGTATAAGTAGACTAGAAATCAAGTATATAGTTTTGATCAACTAAACTTTACAAACAAGCTTGAGATAGCAACCTTGCAATTTCGACCGAGCAGTGCTCTGACAATCTCCCCCTTTTTCAATTCTAGTGACAAAACTATCAATACATATGGATTACAAAATAAATAAACTTTGTAACTTCTCATCCATCATGCTTGATTTCATTGTCTCTTCAACATTCCTTGAATTCTTCGCTAATCCAAGTACTTCAACGATTCTAAATGTGTTCAACTCAGCATCATTGTTGTTGAAGATCCGTAGCCATAACAATAAGAAAACAAATGTTCTCAATCATTGTTATACAGTGTCATAGTATTATTAAACTGATTCAAAGTCCAATTTCATCATAACTTTGAAATAATACCATGGTGAAATGTATCACTCCACCTTACAATACTTCCATCTTACAATGAAACCCCCCCCCCCCCCCTTACATAATGATCCGTAAACCATATGTATGTAGTGTGAACTGCTAACTAATTCTCTTTCTTGTTATCAATATAAATTGGAAAAGGTACGAAAACTACGGGATCATAATGAAATTATCAAAGAGATAATTCATGAATAAAAGAGAACATTTCAACTTTGTTTTGATGATTTCACATAGTCGAAACTTAGTGTATTCATCAAGGAGTTTATAAAGATACAAGATAACTCCCATAATATTCCACAGCCGCACTCCCCATAAAGATATGGCAATTAAGCACAAGTTCAATTAAGAACTCTCCCCCAATTGATGTCATTCCCAAGAGAACAACGTGAGTGACCTTACTTTTACAAGAAAATAAGGATTTCTTTGGACATTAACAAATCACATGGATTTGTATACAGTAAAGTCGAATAAATTAACCACAAGGAGACCTTATTAATTAATTTAATCGAAAACGCTCATCATAAGAAAACTTACAGAGCCATACATTACTTTCACATAAAAGTGGATTAGGGAAAGATCAATACTGCGAAAATTTTCAAAAGTTCATTCTATCTTTTATCAATATTTGCATAAAGACATAATAGACTTAACTTTTGAGCAATTTTGAGATACTAGCACAGTTCATGAATGTAAAGGAACACATCTCATAAACAATTGCAATATATAAAATCAAAAGATTAAATACTGCAAAAATCATCTTCTAAATAACTTAGAATTTAAATGAATAAATCTAACAACATTGCACGATGAAAATTGTTGAAATAACTATGTGTAATTACAATATTTTCTATTCCAAACCCTCGTTATCCTTCTTAAACATAAGAATAAATTCTCATAAGAAGTTTCCCAGACATCGTAGAGATTTCTCAAGGTGTCTACGGAAAATTCCTTTTCATTATTGAAAAATCCATTGATTATAGGATCATTCAATTCTTACAGATTTTTAGAAATGTCAGTTAACTCACTAAGTGCTGTTTTCATTTCACAGAAGGTGTTCTTTGTCAGAGACAACATTTGTTCGTAGTAAGCTATCTTCTCCAAAGATAAAATTATTTGAGATTTTAAATCATTTCTTTTGATGATAAAATCCTTCACCATAGCCCTAAAGTTATTATCATGATGAAAAATAGACAAAAAACAGTTAAGGAAAAACCTTTTTCATCATTTGTAGACCTATCCTTTTTCTTTCTTGAAGATTAGATTCCTTCACAAAGATATACATTAATTGCTTCTGCTGCATCCCTTTTTGTGGTACCTCTAGTTACCGGAGCCATGATTCTGTATCTTACAAAGAAAAAAAGAGTAAATGGCATTTTTATCACAAAGGAATATAAATAAAACATTGGAAATACCAAACCCTAAAGAGTTTTTCAAAAGGAACTTTGAAAAATTCTCCATGGTTCACGATCCATTATCTATTTTTGATAAGAAAATATTCACTTTGCAAACTTAACAAACATACCTTTATGTAAATTTTAATGCAAAAATAACCAACTATACAAGATTTGAGCAACCTTGATGTAATCCTCATATTCTCAAGTTAATAATGAGGATGCAAACATCACTATAATTAGGTAGCAATGGAGTGGGCAAAATGCTAATTTATTGTGTCACATGGTGACATACCAAGGTTTATTGAATAAACAGTCTTCTTACCTCATCTGATTCTGGTTCTCCGAGACTTCTTCTTGGCTTTAGAGGTTTCCTATTGGTTACTCAAAGCCAAATTCATCCATTGCATGTCATTCTAAAGCTTGGAAATCCTTTTGTTGTTCTTCTTGAATTTCCAACACTTACTTTGAACATGATTCGTATTTCCACAAAATAATCAATACAGAGAATAATTTTTGCTTTGCCGATTGGCCTCATGTTTATCACAACCTTCTATATCCATCTTTCCATAACCGAGTGGACCAAAGGATTTGTTTGTGCTCACAGTCTCTCTTTTGAACCCTATACCTTTTTTGTTTTCAAAGGACTTCTAACCAAATAACATGGCTGAGATCTTGTCAGAGTTTCCAGACAACCTTTGCAGGTTTCACTTAAGAGTATCAATCTCTTTTTCTTTTAGAGATAGGGTTCTGGTGACTTCATCATTAAGACAATCAATCTCAAGATTTTTCACCTGAAGTGATGATTCAAGTTTCTCAAACAAAATCTTTAGTTGAAGATTTTCTTAGTGAATTTTTTCATTTTTATCTTAGAATTCCAAAATCTCAGTGTCAGACTCATATTCTGAATCATAATTTGAGTTAATAGAAGTTTCTGCTGTGAGGGCTGAAATTTCTGTGCAAACTTCAGAAGTATGCATATCATTGACCAACTGACATGATTTTCCTTGAATTGAATCATCTGAAGCATCAGAGAGAGATATTGTTGTTTCTCATATCTTTGATTCTCTTCACAATATCCTTGATCTTTTGTGTAATCAATGACCTACTAAGATCAACATGATTAGGACAACATTCATTAGCCCAAGACAAATTAGAAGATTCACTTGTATTGGTCACAATATTGAGCGCATATGTTCTGACCATGTTCTGATTATGATCAAGAAATTTTAACTTTCCAATAAGTGAGTTTCTGGAAAGTGTTTCAAGGTTAATTCCTTCAATGATGGCATGTTTCTTAGAATCGTATCTAGCTAGAAACGATCTGAGAATTTTCATCACAATATCCTTTTCAGGAATAGTCTTACCCAATGCAAAGGATGCATTAACAATTTCAGACGCTTTGTGATTAAACTTATCAAATGAATCTTCATCATCCATACGAAGGTTTTCCCAATCAGAATTTATGTTTTGAAGCCTACCTTCCTTTTCAGAGGTATCCCCTAAAAAAAGGTTTCTAGGATATCCCGAGCATATTTAGACCTAGTGCACGTAGTCACATGGTGCTGAAGATCTGTGTTTGTAGAAATCTGACTCTATGGATAGAAGTGTTATCTTTATAAACATACCACCAGTCTTCGATGACTCAAATTACTTATGGTGGAAAATTGCTATGCGCGCCTTTCTACAAGCGCGAGATTTTTAATCATGGGTTCGTGCTATTAATGGCTATAATCCTCCAGTAGTTACAGTAGCTGGTGTAACTGTTTCAAAGGGTATTGGTGAGTATAATTGAATGATCAATACGAAACTTCCCAAGTTCACATCAAATGACTGTCTCACATAAATCATATAAGATGTTCAAGGTTATTTTCACATGATCATCTTTTGACATAATATTTAGTTTCCAACAAATAAATTGTTTCCAGCTAAACTCGTCAAGAATATGATGAACATAGCTAAAGAAAAAAAACTTCCAACACATATTTCGAGAAATAAATAAGCGAGATAAACTCAGCTCGAAATATCAAAAGTGTATAATGTAAAAGTTTATATATCTATACAACTTAGTCTCATTAAAATCTATACAACTTAGTCTCATTAAAAGATAGAGCAGAATAGACTTCTGAGTGATAGATAAGTTTTAGTCTCTACATACCTTTTGTTGATGAAGTTCCTCCAAGATCCTCAATAGATCTTCATCTTCAATTAGTGAACACCGTGAAGTCTAAAGCTCAACTACACATTCTATCCTAATCCGAGACATAGCTATAAGTAGACAAGAAATCAAGTATATAGTTTTGATCAACTAAACTTGACAAACAATCTTGAGATAGAAACCCTTGCGAGTTCGACCGAGTAGTTCTCTAATACTTGTTATAATTATTAAGTATATATCCACAATAAAGATCATGTATCTGATTTATAAAACAAGTTTACTTGGACGATCTCAGAAATCAATATCCAAGAATCAACCTTATATCATGTATTAAAACGTTAATAACACTAGCCTACTATCAAACTTCAGGCAGGAATATAGTTGAGATCGAGTCGACCCTATAAGAAAATCAGCTTCAGTCCTGCTCCTTACATCTATTGGATCTCGCAAGACCCTACACACTTGATTCCCCTAGCTGACATGCTATACAACTTTAGGAGTTGCTTCAACCTAAGTGAAGTAGTTTAACTAATCTTTCTCTAACATATAGCCTATTGATTTCCTTCAGAAATACATTCAATCAAGGTAGTGTAAATATGTTTGCTTATGATGGATCTTCAAGGTAAAAAAACAAATTGATTGAATGATTAATACGAAACTTACCAAGTTAACATCAAATGACTGTCTCACAAAAATCACATAAGAATTTGTTAGAGCACTGCTCGGTCAAACTCGCAAGCATTGCTATCTCAATCTTGTTTGTCAATGTTAGTGATCAAAACTATATGTCTTGATTTCTAGTCTACTTATAGCGATGTATTTGACTAGGATAAATTGTGTAGTTGAGCATTAGACTTCACGACGTTCATCATTGGAAGACGAAGAACTACTAAGGAGAGCTTGTGGAACTTCATCAACGAAAGGTATGTGGAGACTAAAACTCATCTATCACTTGGAAAGTCTATTTCTACTCTATCTCCTATATTGAGACAAAAGTAATATTGCTATATAATATTCGATTATGCACATTTTAGATTTTGAGCTGAGTTTAACTCTCTTACATATTTCTTGAAATATGTGTTGGTAAGCTTTTGCTTCAACCAAGTTCATCTTTGACGAAAGTCAAAAGATGATCATGTGAAAATCGTCGAGTAACATCTTACATGATTTGTGTAATACAATCATTTGGTGTAGACTTGGAATGTTTCGTAATGATTATTTCAATAACTTGAAAATTGTTTTGATGTTAATAGTTAGTGAAAACAGTTATTGTCATTGTCTAAGAATGTTTCAATGATTGAAATAGAGTTTAAAACACTTAACCATTATAGGATTATGATCATAGTATGTTTTCTTGCATATATCTAATCCATGTTCGGGAACCATAGTATGCATACCCGTATGCGTACCTGTTGGTTTATGAAAGTCCGGGTACCTAAGTACACATACCGGTAAGGTTTGGGTCCGGGAATTTCTATTGAGTTTGGAGGTATGCGTACCCGTTCCCATACTGTGCGAACCCAAACTTGGTCCGGCTACTTAAGTATGCGTACCTGTTTGCATACTTGAGCGGTTAAAGTTCTAGATTCGATTGTGACATGAACTAATACATTTATATAATAAGGAATGCAATCTTTTACAAACCGTGACTATAATGTTCATGAATTTATTCGAGTGAATCAAACCTATTTTACTTCAATTGTGTTCTTGTATACTTCTATGAGAATATAACAATTAAACAGCTCTATAACTAGTTTCATTTGAGTCATTTAAACTAGTTGCGGTTAAGATGAATAAGGTTGATATGAAAGTGTTCATATAGCTAATTTTGGTTAACTACTGTTGAGTCAACCTAGTGTACACGTTTAGGTACGGTTACTCAAACCTAAATGAATGTACATTTCATTTGTGTATAACAAGCTAAGTTTGATCTAACGGTTGAAACATATTAGCTTGAGTCTAATCAGGTTTTCATCTAATGGTGAATATTTAATGCTTTGTTACCAAGGTAACTTAGATTGCATACCCTGATTTGAAAACTATATAAGGGAGAACTCTAGCAGCTGGGAAATCTAATCCCCACACCTTTTGTGTGATACTAGTTGCGACTAGAGTCGATTCTCCTTTAACCTTAGGCTTTCTCCAAAACCCTATATGTTAATGACTTAAAGACTTCATTGGGATTATGAAGCCAGGCCCAACTGTTTTCTTTGTAGTTGCGTGTTCTGATCTTACTTCTACTATCGTGATTGAGTATTATCTTTGTTAAGATTTTCTTGAGATTTATCTCCGATAGGTAAGATTAAAAGTAGTCACAAACATCTTCGTCTCATCGTGTGTGATTCCATAATATATTTTTTCGCTTCCATACGATTAAGATTATTGTGAGGTGATTAATAATACTAGGTTGTTCTTCGGGAATATAAGTTTGGTTTATCAATTGGTTCCTGTGCACCTTGATTTATCAAAAGACGAAACAAAAATCATAGGTATTTCTGTGGGAGACAAATTTATCTATTCCAATAGACTTTTTTGTATGAGACAGATTTGTTTATCAAGTCTTCGAATTTGGGTTGTAGCAACTCTTAGTTGTGGGTGAGATCAACTAAGAGAATCAAATGCGTAGAATCCTACTGGGATTCAGAGACGTAAGAAGCGCAACTGTACTGTAGGACCAGAATATCGCCATGATATTACTCTTGCGAGATTAATAACACTTCTGCGAACATCACCGCGAGTTCTTCAACAACACTTCGCGAGTGTCACAGAATGGTTTGAAGAATGACGTAATAGCTGACGAATGAAGAAACACGGGAAGAGCGTGATTATCCTGCGATGGTTATAACGCTTGCGAGAATAAATATTATAACTTTTACGATAATATCGCGAGTCAGATCCGAAATTAAAGGACAAATTAGTTGTCATCCACTATGTAACTATTCTATATAAAGAGACCCAGTAGATTCAGAAAGAGGATGATGTATTTTTGAGTGTTGAGAAAATCTTAAGGAGAGAGAAAATTCAAGAGAGCGGTTGTATTCTTGATTTCTTCCATTTCTTGTAAACATTTATGAGAATCAAATAATAAAGTGTTGTTTTTAATCTTCAAATATGTCTTAATTACAGTAAATTCTTATCAAGGGTGTAGTGTAGGATTTCCTGCAACTACATTTTGGCGCCCGAAACAGGGATTGAAAGTTGAAAATTATAGGAAAAAGCAAGATTAAAGATCAATATTCGAGTTAAGAAGATGATTGAACAAATTGGTGAAGCAGTTGAAGAAATAATAATTGATGCAAAGGAGGATTACAGGAAGTTGGAGTGCAATACGATAACAAAAACAATGATCAACCAATTCCATGAAAATATTAGAAGAAGGATTCATAAACGAGATTTTGAAGGAAAAAGAATTATGACGGTGGAGAAAATATCACCTCTGAAGGATTGGAAAAAGCAGGAAATCACTTTCACAGCAGCAGAAATACCAAAAGAAAATTTGGATCATACATCTCCACTGGTAATCACGGTATCTACTATGCGAGTGAAGAAGGAAAAATTAACAAGATCTGCAGAAGAATGGGCCGTGAATAGAACTTTGGTGGACGCAGGAAGTTCTGTAGATATTATATTCTATCATACATTTAAGAAAATGGGATATAAGAATGAAGATGTCTTGTTCAAATTATCACATTCATGGTTTTGGAAAATCTATAACAAAACCTAAAGGCGAAATAATGGTACAAATTCCGCTAGGAGAGATTGAAACACAAGTAACATTATGTGTGGTGGATGTGGAGGCACCATATAACATGATATTTGGGAGACCATGGATACATGCAATCAAGGCTGTAGAATCAACATTACATCAATGCATAAAATTTTCTATGCCTAGTGGAATTGGAGAAATTAGAGGAGATAATGATCTTGCAAAGCTTTGTTATCAAATTGAAGTGGGAAATTATGAAGAGCGTCCAAAACTGCGAAAAGCTCGCATAAAATTGGCAAAAGAGGCAAAGAAGGAAGAAGAATTTAAAGTTTACTTGATAAGAGCTAGAGAAGGAAAAGGAATACCCAGCGAGATCTCGCAAGAAGATGATAAGCATGCGAGAGTCATGGAAACACCAACACCAATGGGATAACCTGAGGCCAGCTACACCGCAGCAGAACCAACAAAGGAAGTAAATGTTGAAAGTGAAGAAGAACCTAAAATGCTGAAAATTGGAACTAAAATGGGTGCAAATGAAGAAGAACAAACCATAAATCTCTTGCGAGAGTATAAGGATATTTTCGCGTGGAGTATGGATGATATGCCTGGAATAGATCCATCAGTTGCATGTCATAAGTTAGAAATTAACAAAGATGTGAGACCATTCAAGCAAAGGATAAGGAAAATCGCAACAACTTATCACTCAAAAATAGAAGAAGAGTTACAGAAAATGCTTGATGCTGGAATTATAAGACAAGCAAAATACCCGGAATGGATCGCAAATATGGTAGTGGTTCCAAAGAAAAATAAGGGGATCAAAATTTGTATAGACTTTACTTACTTAAACAAAGCTTGCCCTAAAGATAGTTTTCCATTACCATATATTCCTCAAATGGTTGAATCAACAGCAGGAAATGATAGAATATCTTCATTAGATGGGTATAAAGGTTATAACTAGATTCCTCTCGCTGAAGAAGATCAAGAGCACACCGCATTTTTTGCTCCAAGAGGATTATATTGTTACACAAAAATGCCTTTTGGGTTATGAAATACTGGTGCAACGTATCAAAGAATGGTGGAGAAGGTGTTCGCAAAGTGGATACACAAAACATTATAGGTGTATGTAGATGACATGTTAATAAAGAGTAAAGAAGCTAAGAACCATGTGCAAGATTTGTAGGAGATTTTTGATCAAATGCGACTCTTTAACATCAAGGTGAATCCTGATAAATGCATTTTTGGAGTAGCATCAGGGAAATTTTTAGGTTATATTATATAAAAAGAAGGAATTTAAGTTAATCCAGAGAAAGTACAGGCAATTCGTGATATGCCAACGCCAGCAACAGTGAAAGATGTACGGAAGTTGAATGGGATCTTAGCCTCGCTAGGAAGATTTATCTCGCGATCTTCAGATAAATGCAAGCTTTTTTTTGTTATGTCAAAAATTCATTGAAAATAGCTTTAATACAAAACAAAATAACCGGCTAGAAACAAGCCTGTTATTTGAATAGGAAATATTTTACATTAGGAATTTCCACTGAAAGCAAGAAATCTGGTTTTCCCGAATAATGTATAACTTCATCGCATTGTAGATCACATCCTTTTTTATCCATAGTGTCTGCTTCAAAATTAGTTTCCCTAAAGGTATGCTCAAACCTGATATGATCAAATTTTAGATTGACTGCATTCCAACGCTGCTTCACAAACCAAGGAAGAGAAGCAGAATCAAAAGCCGTCACAACACTTTTGGAATCAGATCAAATACAAATTCTTAAGTACCCCCATTGAGTTGCCCATTCAAGCCCAAAAATAATTCCAAAAAGTTCCGCCAGATAGTTCGAAGAAATCCCCAAGCCAACACTCATAGCTCCCACCACATTCGCCTCATGATCTCGCGCCACTACACCAGCTCCTGCCCAACCTGGATTCCCACGAGCTGCGCCATCACAGCAAATCAGCAACTCGTTATCATCTGGAGCTGACCGACTGCACTCTACTGGAGTTTGAAACTGCACCTGCCTGTGAAACACCTTGAATAAGTTCAGGAGCTGAAGATCTTCAAAGGAGTTATGCATAAACCCCTTAATCCTACAACAATATTCCTGCACTTGATTGAAGACACTATTCTGAAAGCAATTCCAATTATTTATTTTTGTTCTCAAAGACAAAACGGTTTCTAGTTTGCCAAAGTTCCGAGCGAACGACTAAATTGACTAACAGCCACAGTTCCTTGAAGATACCGTTTTTCCCTTTAGCAGCTTTGTAAGCAGTCGGAAAATGGAAATTAGAATGAATTCCAAAAATATCCTTCACCCACAACCAAGCTTTAACAGCAAAAGGGCATAGCCACAGTAAATTCTCAAGAGATTATTCATCAGATCTGCACAGACAACAATTGTTAGCAATCTGGATTTTAAACCTCAGCTTCACTTTGTCTAAAGTAGCGCAAGCGCCTCTTAGGATCTTCCAATTTCTCACAGCTAAATCTGGGTGCACCGAACTTCTCCAAATTAAGCTAGTACCGTCCATCTTTGCATAGACCCTACGCACTAAGTTTTTTGCTGACCTTTCTGTGAATTCACCCTTAAGACAAGGCTTCCACACCATAGAATCACCACCTTTCAGGGGAATTGGCAGATCCTCCTCCAGAATACCTGCAGCTAACATAATTTTACTGCAATCTTCGGACATGTTCCAAGTTCCGTTAACAAGCATGTCCCCAACCATAACGTTGCGGTCCAAAGAGAAGTCTTCAAGAATTTCCGCGATACTTTCCTCTCCGACCCAAACATCATAGTAGAGGGAAGTGTTTCGACCATCACCAATCAGGACATGAGCATTATCTTCCACCAAAGAGAACACACACTTTATGTCAGGCAAAATATAAGACTTAACATAATCAACCATCTTACCGTTCTTCTTAAACAATTTAGCGCGGATAAAACGAGCCCAAATTTTATTTGATTTTCGGATCTTCCACCACAGACTCATAAGTATCGCCTTGTTCATTACACTCAACCGATTTATACCTAAACCGCATTCATGATAGGGAGCACATACCTTGTCATAAGCCACAACGAATGATTTACTAACCTTAGAATCTCCAGACCATAAGAAATTCCGAATATGAACTTCACATTGATGGACAAACTTCCTAGGCCACTTAAAAACCGCCATATTGTGAATGGAGAAGCTTGAAATAACAGATTTCACCAACACAACCCTATCTTGAAAAGAGAGCATTCTACCTTTCCAACCAGCCAAATGATCTTTGATTTTTTCAACCACATTAGCTATATGGTGGTATCTAACGGCTCCTGGCATCACTTTCACATATTACTGTTCACATATCACTGTAGCAGCACAACTATTCACAGTCAATTTTACACTTATTTTTGTTATTTTTTTTTTTAATTTTTGCTTTTGCTTTAAAACTTCGAAACCCTAACTACCTCTTTTGATCTCAACAGGTGCCGGAGTAGCTGTTGTAAAGGCGAAGGAAAGGAACCGAAAGGAGGCGAAAGAAGTTTTTATTTTAAATTAAAAAAAAAAAGAGTTTATTTTATTGTATTAGGATTCCTCTACTCTTGTAATTTTCTTTTGCACTTTATTTTGGACTTTGGACTTGGACATTCTATTTTTATTTTTATTTTTAAACCCTACGGAAGGGTATTATTAAATATCAACTGTTTGCAGAGAAGGACGGTGATTACAATATCACCTCGGCCCCTCGGGTTCGTTCATGACATAGGAGTCGTGTCCCGAGTCGACAACAACGGTTCATCCCCCGTCTGGAACGGGAGGTAAGTTTGTCGAAACACTCGCGAATCCCTTGTTAGCGAGTTATTGTATTCCTTCGTTTGCATATATGTTGAGGAATTGAATACGGCTGCTTTATTTTCCTAGTAAAGGGCAAGGACTGGCCATACAAGATAAGGGTTCGGATTTCATCACCGTTCTCTTCTTGCCCGCCTTAGGAAAACGATACATACGCGAACCTAAGCTTTAAAATTTTGAATAGAACAAGACCTATAAGGTAACGAGCTTAGTAGGAAAGTCATTTGAAAAATATTGGTTACTCTTTAAGCATACTTCGAAGTTCATGACGGTTTCTGTAAATTGAATGCGTGACTGCGCCGCCTTGTAATACGGTGAGGCCTTGGGTATCAAAGCTCTAGCATCGGCCTCTATTCAATTTACTTAAACTCGGATTGATTCCAGAGGGATTTGCTCAGATTGTAACGAATTTCCTTTCGAAGGATTAGAAGCTGGTCTAGAAAACAATATAAGTGGAGCCATCATGCTTTTTGTTTGCTATAAATCAGTAGGTTTACTGTGGTGGAGTCATCCTTGTTTGTGATTGCATAGAACTTGCCTTCTAGGTGAATGGTTAACATGCTTGATGTGCTAGATAGGCTATGATTGTGTCTTTTAGAGACCATACACGCCGACTAGTTAGAATTAGTCAAGAAGAGTTAATTGAAATACATAGTTCTGAGGCAAACAGTCCAAACCCATCCGAAACAATGGGAGAACCAGTAAACCCAGTCCGTAGTCTAAAGGACTACATGTACCCAACGAGGACAACCCAGTCCTCGTGCATTGTCTTACCAGCTATTGATGGAAAATTTGAGCTAAAGGCAAGTATCCTCAATATGTTGCCTAAATTTAAAGGGGTTGAAGCTGAAAATCCCTACCACCATGTGAGAGAGTTCGAGGAAATTTGTGGGACTCTTCGGATCAACCAAATGACGGATGAGCACCTCAAAATGAAAATTTTTCCTTTTTCTTTGATAGACAAAGCCAAGACTTGGCTGTGTGCTCAACAACCACAGTCATTTCATACATGGGATGCTCTTACGAAAGAGTTCTTCAAAAAGTTCTTCCCAAACCATAAGACTACGACAATTCGTCAAAGTCTGAATAGTTTTGTGCAATTAGAGGAGGAAACTTTGGCAAAATATTTGGAGAGATTCAATGAATTATTGCTCCAATGTCCTCACCATGGTTTTGAAAAATGGAGACTTGTGCAAATTTTGTATGAAGGCTTAGATGTCAAGAACCGAACTACAGTTGAGACCATGTGCAATGGTCAATTTATTGAAAAAAACTGCTGATGAGTCTTGGGATTTCTTAATCGAAGTCGCTGAAAAGACTCAGCAGTGGGAATCCCCCCGTGAACCAAATAGGATTACCCTTGCATCCAATGTTCATACAATTGACTCTGACTTCGAAGGAAGTGCAAAGATGGCATCCTTGGCCAGGAGAATAGAAAAGCTAGAACTAGAAAAGAATGGAAAAACTAATATCCCTACTCTCCGTAGTCAAATTGAAATGGCCACTTGTGCCGCATGCCATAGTTCAGACCATCTAGTGGACACTTGACCAGACCTCCATGCATTTCAAGAGTCTAAAACCGAGCAAGCCAATGTTTTGTACCAAAGGCAAGAGAACAACCCATACTCTCAGACCTACAACCCAGGGTGGAGAAATCACCCTAACCTTTCATGGTCTAAAGGGCCCGTCCAAGGGGGAACATCAAATAATAACCAAGGATACCCTTATCCTAGAAACCCCCAAGTGCAACCACATGTGCAGTACCCTGTAGATAAAAAGCCTAGCTTCGAAGAAAGTTTCGGTTTGTTGACCCAAAATTTGGTACAACTCCAAAAGACCACAGACCAATGTTTTACAAGTCTAGAACTTAAAATGGGTCAAATTTGTGAAGCATTGAATGAAAAAGACAAAGGAAAACTCCCTAGTCAGCCCCAACAAAATCCAAAAAATGTATATCATGCAGAAAATTCAGCTCGAAATGAGGCCTCACATAATCAAGTAAATGCTGTCACCACTCTTCGTAGTGGTAAAGTTGTTAAAAACAATGTAGGTGTACCACAGTCGAGTGAGTCTACATCAGACTCGCCAGTGCATAAAATCCCACAGAAAACACCTATTGTTGAAGACAAATCTGAGTAACATAAGAATTCCCATAATTCTAATGTCTCTGCACCATCTCATGTACTTGTTGCTCCATTCCCACAAAGATTGGTGCAGCAAAAAGAGAGTATACAGTACAACGAGATTTTGGAAATGTTCAAACGAGTTAACATCAACATCCCATTTCTTGATGCAATCAATCAAGTCCCTTCTTATGCTAAATTCCTTAAGGATCTGTGCACACAAAAGCGAAAGCTTCATGTGCATAAGCGTGCTTTTCTCACTGAGAAAGTGAGTGCAATCATTCAAAGCAACACACCTCCTAAGTTTAAAGACCCAGGTAGTCCAACTATCACACGTAAAATAGGTGACCAAACGGTTAAGAAGGCGTTGCTAGACTTAGGGGCAAGTGTGAATTTACTACCATATTCAGTATATGTGCAGTTAGGTCTTTGGGAGTTGAAGGCAACACCTATAACTCTGCAATTGGCGGACAGATCCGTCAAAGTGCTACGTGGTGTGATATAAGATGTTTTGATTAAGGTTGATAAGTTTTATTTTCCTGTGGACTTCATCGTCTTAGATACTCAACCTGTGCAAAACCCTGACAGTCACATTCCTGTCATTTTGGGACGTCCCTTCTTAGCAACATCCAATGCAATCATTAACTTCCGTAATGGAGTGTTGAAGTTGTCATTTGGTAATATGACTGTGGAGTTGAATGTTTTCAATACTAGCCAACAACATTTAGATCTTGATGATGATAATGATGTGCATGAAATCAACATGATTGAAAGTTTGATTCAGGATTCGTTGTCTAGTAGCATGTCTGTTGACCCTTTGGATGCTTGTTTGAATAATTTTGACTTGGATTTGTTTGATGATGAATACATAAGTGAAGTGAATACTTTGCTTGAATCCACACCACTTATGGACACGACTAAGTGGAAATCTAGAGTGGAACCACTTCCACTCTTGGAATCCAAGTCTGTTCCCTCTCTTGTTGAGCCACCAAAGCTCGAACTAAAACCATTGCCTGATACTCTTAAATATGCATTTTTGGGACCTTCTAATACTTTGCCTGTAATCATTTCATCTGCCTTAGATACAGAACATGAAAGTAAACTTTTAGAAGTACTTAAGGAGCATAAAGAAGCCTTAGGATGGACCATCTCGGACCTTAAAGGCATAAGTCCCACTGATTGCATGCATCATATAAACCTTGAGGACAATGCTAAACCATCTAGGGAGATGCAAAGGCGTCTCAATCCTAACATGAAAGAGTTTGTTAAGAGTGAGATTATAAAGCTTCTTGATGAGGGTATCATCTACCCAATCTCAGATAGCAAATGGGTTAGCCCCATTCAGGTTGTCTTAGAAAAAGTCGAGTTACTTGTAGTTCAAAACGATAAAGATGAGTTAATCACTACTCGAGTAACCACAGGGTGGTGAGTTTGCATTGATTATAGGAAGTTGAATGCAGTTACAAAGAAATATCACTTCCCTCTTCCATTCATAGATCAAATGCTTGAACGATTGTCTGGGCGTAAATTCTATTGTTTCTTGGATGGTTTTTCTGGTTACAACCAGATTCATATTTCACCCGAAGATCATGAAAAGACTACATTTACATGTCCATTTGGAACGTTTGCCTATCGTCGTATGCCCTTTGGGTTTTGCAACGCACCCGCTACATTTCGACACAGGCGATGAGCATTTTTTCTGATATGATAGATAACTTCCTTGAGATCTTTATGGATGATTTCTCTGTGTTTGGATCATCTTTTGATGAATGTTTGAACCATCTTACTCGCGTGCTGATTAGATGTAAAGAGAAAGATTTGGTTTTAAATTGGGAGAAATGTCATTTTATTGGTGAACTCGGGCATAGTTCTAGGACACATCATCTCTGAAAAAGGCATTGAAGTAGACAAATCCAAAGTCGACCTTATTCAAAACTTGCCGCAACCTCGCTCTGTGAGGGAGGTTAGATCATTTTTAGGCCATGCTGGTTTCTACCGTAGATTCATTAAAGATTTCAGTAAGATCTCAAGACCACTGTGTAATCTACTCAGTAAAGATGTTTCCTTTTTGTTTGATAATGCTTGTGTGCATGCTTGGGAAGAGCTCAAAACTCTTCTAACTTCATCACCTATAGTCTGACCTCCTGATTGGAAATTACCTTTTGAAATCATGTGTAACGCATCTGATTTTGCTGTTGGAGCTGTCTTAGGTCAGCGAGTTGACAAACACCCCTATGTGATCTACTATGCTATTAAGACACTGAATGAGGCCCAAATGAATTATTCAACAACCGAAAAAGAGTTGCTAGCTGTTGTGTTTGCATTAGATAAGTTTAGATCTTATTTGATAGGATCTAAAATAATCATTTATACTGACCATGCCGCATTAAGATATCTTTTATCTAAAAAAGATGCTAAGGCTCGTCTAATTCGATGGATACTCTTGTTACAAGAGTTCCACCTCGAAATTCGAGATAAAAAAGGGTCAGAGAATGTTGTTGCTGATCACTTATCCAGGTTGAATGTCGAATCTGCTGATGAATCAGAGATTATTAGGAAATCCTTCCCTGATGAACAACTGATGTTGGTTTCTGAAATGCCATGGTTTTCCGACATCGTGAACTACCTTGCTACAGGTAGGATGCCACTTCATTGGTATAAACAAGACCGGTCTAAATTCTTGGCCGAAGTGAAACATTTCTTATGGGATGACCCATATCTGTTCAAATACTGCCCTGACCAAATCATTAGGAAATGTGTCACCAATTCTGAACAAAGGGATGTCATCTCTTTTTGTCATGATCAAGCATGTGGAGGACACTTTAGTGCAAAGAAAACTGCTGCAAAGATCTTGCAGAGTGGTTTTTACTGGACAACATTGTTTAAGGATAGCCATGCCTTCGTGTTTCTTGTGACCGGTGCCAGAAATTGGGAAGTATATCAAAACGAAACATGATGCCCTTACAACCCATTTTGATTGTTGAGCTATTTGATGTATGGGGCATTGATTTCATGGGTCCATTTCCTAGCTCTGAAGGAAAGTTGTACATTCTTGTTGCTGTTGACTATATTTCTAAGTGGGTAGAAGCAATTGCAACCAAAACTAATGACCACAAGGTGGTACTTTCGTTCTTAAAGGAAAACATATTTTCTCGATTTGGCACCCCTAGAGCTATAATCAGTGACGGTGGTTCACATTTTTGCAATAGGCCTTTTGAGTCCTTAGTCCGTAAGTATGGCATAACTCATAAAGTTGCAACCCCATATCATCCACAGACCAGTGTCCAGGTAGAGGTTTCAAATAGGGAGATTAAGCACATTCTAGAAAAGACGGTTAACCCGTCTAGAAAAGATTGGTCTTTAAGATTGAATGATGCTTTATGGGCCTATAGAACTGCATACAAGACCCCCATTGGTATGTCCCCTTACAGACTTGTGTACGGTAAAGCTTGTCATCTCCCGTAGAGTTAGAACATCGTGCATATTGGGCTGTAAAGAAACTGAACTTTGATCTAGATAAAGCTGGCACCCAAAGGAAGCTTCAACTCAATGAGTTGGAAGAGTTAAGAAATGATGCATATGATAATGCAAAAATGTACAAACAAAGAATGAAGGTGTTCCATGACAAACGCATTTTGCGCAAGTCATTCACTCCAGGCCAGAAAGTTCTATTGTGTAACTCACGACTGCACCTTTTTCCAGGAAAATTACGTTCTAAATGGACAGGCCCGTTCGTGGTGCGAACAATTTTCCCCCATGGGGCTGTAGAACTAGAAAATGTAACAACCAAGAATGTCTTCAAGGTCAATGGGCAGAGACTGAAGCCGTTCCTTGAACCAATCCCACCTGAGATTGAAACAACACATCTTGCTGATCCAATCTATGTGGACTAAAAAGTTCACCCCCTGTACATACCACAGATATCTTCCCTGCTGGTTGCTTTGGACATACTCTACTGTCTCTGGTTTGGCATCTGGTAATCTCTTTCCTTTGAATCTGTTTTGTTCTCATAGTTTGTTGTGGTTTCTGTTATCTTTTGAAACATTGAGGACAATGTTAGATTTAGGTTTGGGGGAGTATTTGCATATGGCGTTTTGTAGTCTTTTGCATCTTTTATGACCAGCTGTGGAGCGGGTCTTTTGTAGGATCCTTTGTAGTCTTTTGCATCTTTTATGACCAGCTGTGGAGCGGGTCTTTTGTAGGATCCTTTGTAGTCTTTTGTATTTTTTTTATGACCAGCTGTGGAGCGGGTCTTTTGTAGGATCCTTTGTAGTCTTTTGCAATTTTTGAGTCTTTTGTTGTTATTTTTTTATGACCAGCTATGGAGCGGGTCTTTTGTAGGATCCTTTGTAATCTTTTGCATTTTTTTTTAAGTCTTTTGTTGTTATCTTTTATGACCAGCTGTGGAGCGGATATTTTGTAGTGTGTTTACTATGACCAGCTGTGTAGCGGGTCTCTAAAAAAAAAATTGTCAAGGTTCTACGAAATTCCGAAGTTCATCATCTACAGTTGAAGACCGAAGACGAAGACATTTCTATGATGCTCTGAAATTGGAGAAGGTTTTGTGGGTACATCTTTGGTAGGCCCTCACGAGACTAAAACTCGTCCACTAGGGACACCTAGGGGTTTAAAGGCTTAGTGCATACGCTAAATGCATTCGAGAGACAAGCGACAGTGGTATAGTTAGGATTTTTGGATTTCTGTTTCACTTGAGGACAAGTAAAATTCAGGTTTGGTGGTATTTGATGAGTGCCAAATATTACATGTTCATACACCTTTTCATTGGCACTTAACTCATCTTTCGCACTTCAAAGTCATATATTATCCCAAATTCTGCATTTTTACCATTTTCAAGAATAAATATTTGTATTAATTAATTTTTTGTTTTTAAGTACTAAATAAAGCTTGGAAGAATTGAGAAGACAAAAGAGAAGAAAGTTGGAAGCGTTGCAACCTGCTCGCGCATCAGTGGCAACCTGTTTACAAATTCATGGGATTAAAAAACCCATGATCCAAAACCCAAGACCCAAATCCATTTCCACCTCACCCCCATTGGATTCTTTCCAAAACATCCACCTCACCCCATTGGATTCTTTCCAAACATCCACCTCACCCCCATTGTATTCCATTTCATCCATCAATTAAAGAAAACATCCCCATTCTCTCACTCAATCACTCCCAATTTGTTTCCCACAACCAAATATATTCCATTCAATCCATCAATTAAGAAAACATGTTTTGTTGAGTGGATGATTTCCAAATTTCGAATCCAAGTGCTTGAGGGATTTTTGTGTATAAATAGAGAGGGTTGTTGTGTTGAAAAACCATCCAAGAATAGCTTGTTCATGTTAGTTTATCAAATTTCAATTTTGTTGTAATGTTCTTCATGTTCTAATTTCATTTACTAGGGTTTAGATGAAGCCCTAATCTCATTGGTATGTATTCATATCTTGTATCTTGTCTTGAAAGTATAGAATTGTTTAAAGATATAATTTAATCCAAGTTTTTCAACATCTTGCTCTCACAATGTATGCCATGTATCCATTGTAGTTAGAATATCTCTATGTTGATTATGCTACAACTCATGCTTAACCAAATATTGATCTTTAGATTAGTTGTGCTTAATTAGACAATTAATGCTTTGGATAAATACTTTAGTTGTGATTAAATTATCCATTGGAGAAACACCTTTGTTATACGGTAGACTTGAATCTACTATAAGGACAAGAATAATATTACAAGTTGAATGCATATCATAGGTTATTGGTGGATTTGAATACCCTAGTATCCATATTATCATTGTTTACATATCTTGTTATTTGCATCTTTTACTTTTATTATTTCAGTCACTTGAAAATCATATCGTCGTATCGACAAAATCAAACCCCTTTTGGTTACTCTCTGAATCAGGATTTAGAATCAACTTCTACACTCTCCAAGTCTCTGTGGTTCGACCTGTGTTTTCCCTGTGTTGCTTGTCGACACTGTGCACTTGCAGTTTATACATAGAAGTAGGTATCTTTCCGAGCCTACCATAGATCCAAAAGATTTATTAAAAGAACCCAACATGTGGGAAATATTGGTGGATGGATCATCAAATGGGGAAGGAAATGGAATTGGAGTGGTCTTTATCTCGCCAGAAGGAAAAAAAAATGGCTTTTTCATTTCGTTTGGAATTCACATCCGCTAATAATGAGACAGAATATGAAGCTGTGGTGCATGCTCTAAAGTTCTACGTAGAGATGAAGTTAGAGAACGCAAGGATTACCAGTGACTTGCAATTGGTTATTCGCCAGATAAAAGGAAAATACACAACAAATGAACCATCTCTGAAGAAATACAATAAACTTGTTGAAGAATTATCTGCGAGAATTCCAAAAATAAAATGGAGACATATATCAAGAAAAGATAACAGACTCGCAGATGCTTTTGCGTTCATATCAAGTATGATGACAAACCCAGTTGCGAGATGCATAAGAATTCAGACGCTTGTATCACCTTCAATTAATAAAGAAGAAGAAGAAGAAAAGGCGGATGTAATGATAATAGAAAATGACGCAGAAGAACCAGCCAGCGACATTATCGCAGATTGGAGAGCAGAACTTCACGCATACTTAGCGACAGGTGAAACACCAAGAAATAGATTGGAGGTGCACAAATTAAAGAGCCGTGCAACAAATTATGAATTAAGGGATGGAGTATTGTATCGAAAATCTTTTAATGAGCCATTACTTAGATGTTTGACACGGGAAGAAGGAGAAAAAGTGTTAAAAATATTGCATAGTGGAGATGCTGGTAATCATAGCGGAGGTAGATCTTTGGCTTATAGAACAAAAATGCAAGGCTATTATTGGCCGTATATGCATGAAGATGCAAAACAATTATCAAAACGTTGCGAAGATTGCAAGCGATATGGAAAGAAGATACATGCACCGGGGGCACCATTATCATCTTCAAAAAGTGTGTGGCCTTTTGGAAAATGGGGCTTAGATATTGTGGGACCCTTTGTGCCAGGTTCAGGGCAGAAGAGATACTTAATTGTCGCGACAGATTACTTCACAAAGTGGGCAGAAGTAAAATCAGTACAGCACATTCGCGATAAAGATATATTTACATTCATCTTTGAAAATATCATCTGCAGATTTGGAATTCCAAAGACAGTTGGTTTCGATAAATGGAAAAAATTTAAGGACAAAACATAGAGTTGCTACTCAATGCATTTAAGATAAGATGTTGAAAATCTACTCCTTTATACCCACAAGATAATGGTCAGGCTGAAGCAACTAATAAGACAATCGCAGACATCTTAAAAAAGAAATTAGAAGGGTACCATAGAGCATGGTGTGAATAGGTACATAATGCAGTCTGTGCTTACAACACAACCAGGAGAGAGGCAACTGGGATGTCACCTTTTTGTTTAACTATGGTGTTGGAGCAGTACTACCAACAGAAGTTGCTATTCATACAACAAAAAGAGAGGTTTGGGAGAAAAATCTTAATGCTAGCATGATTCTAAGAGAACTTGATGAATTAGAAGAGAAGAGAGAAAAAACATTACAACATATGGAAAATTATCAGCGAAGGTTGGCTCGCGAATATAACAAGCGAGTCAAAAAACGTGAGTTTCAACCAAGCGATTTAGTTCTGAGAGAAACACCAGAGTACCAACGAGAACGTGGTGGAAAGTTGGCGAGAAAATGGGATGGACCGTATATCATTAAAGAGATAGTTGGAACAGGGGCATACATGTTGGTGGACCCATAAGGCAGAGATGTTGGTCAAAGACTTGGTAGACCATGGAACCGATTATATTTAAAAAGATATTATCAATAACAAATTTTTAATGAAACAAAGAAGAAATGGGCAAAATAATTTTTTACAGCTGTGAGTTTATTCGCAAGATTATTCAAGATTACATAAAGAATGAAAGATTGCGATATACGCAAAAGAAACAAAGAATGGGACGAACCTTTATTGCGTACACCCTAGTTCGCGAATACAATTTCGCAAGAAGCAAATGTAAGACCTAAAGTACGTCATATTAGGGGGTATCTCTTTGCGTGGTTCGGGGATAAGGTTATACCGCTGCTGGAACCTGAGACACGGAGATTGGGGTCCATCTCTTTGAGATACCTATCCAGGATAGATACTTTGGATTTCCAACTATATAAGGTTATACCCTGGTTGGACGACTGAGGGTCTCTTCTAAGGGGTGCAGAGTATGACCAAGGCATCTAGGTACACGGTTGATCCAAGGATGCCCGGGATGGACGAACCTACCTTGGCCATTCTTGGTAAGTCTTGGATATGATGCACTCGGCCTCAAGAAAACCCCACCTAGGGTGCAGTCTCGTAACTATAAGCCATATAGGCATAAAGGATAAGATGTTGCGAAAACAACTGGTTGTTGTTAAGATCGGATGGGAAGAGATAGTCTTGTATGGCCGATGTTCCCTCCTTGAAGGGGAAACCAGGGAGGAGTAAGGGCGGCACCCTCCATTAGGGAGCTGATAAGTGTCTTAAGACAACAATGTCATGGGACTTTGTGTTCGCAAAAACATTTAGGCCTGTCATATTGTCGCGTGACAAATACAGAGGCAACAAGCCATAAGAAAAAGTTAAGATGAGATCAATGGGTTTTTACATGAAAGTGTAAAGACGTCATGCGATTTCATCGCGAGACGGCTATGTCATGGGGCTTTGTTCTCGCAAGGGAACTTAGGCCTGTCATATAATCGTAGAGAATTGATAAAATACAAGATCTAAGGCAAAATCAATGGGTCTTTACATGTGAATGTAAAGACGTCCTGCGATTTTGTCGCATAAAGAAACGTGGCGAAATAAGACCTTTAATTAGGAAGGAAAAATAAGACCACAATAATAATCCTACCCATTAACTATTTCATTTTTCTAAGATGCATGAGATATTTGTTCATTCCAAGAAAGATAATGAGGGGAAAGTATGGGAATTGATAAATAAAATATCATTATCTTTCTCGCAGATTATTGAGAAGAACAAAAATTTAATAGAGCTCCAAAATGAGTTTTAAAATTGAAAGAGGTTACATCATTCGCAATAAAGAGAACTAAAAGAAAGCAAAAACAAAATTCAAGCATTATCTTTGCCAGAGTTATTATCCTCGCCAACATTCTTCTCATGATCAGCTTGAATTTCTTCCTCATTTAATGACTCATTAACGGTTGTTCCATCACCAGTAGCTACTTTAGTAAGAGGATATTTTTATAGATCCGCTGAATTTTCCTGAGAAACATCTTCTTCATCACTTACATACTCTAGATCACTAGCCATGGGAAGAGGAATTTCATCATCATCTACTTCCAGAGGATTGACTGATACAGGTTAGAGAGCGTTGGATATTAAGATGTCATTCACGAGAACTTCAGCACTAAGATAAACTTTGCGAAGGAAGCCTCTATCGCGATTCCTAACTTCCATGTTCTTGTAGTATTCAAGATAGTCATATCTTCTTTCTGCGCGATCGCGAGATTAGACATAATTGGCTAAAAGTTCACCATTTTATTTGCGAACTGAAGCCAGTTTATCAGCCAAGTCAGAAATGGTGGTTTGAAAACTTTTCTCAGATTCTGCGAGAAAAACAGATAAGCCAGAAAAACATTCAGACGAAGATCTTGCAAAAATATAACAGAGAAATTTGAACAGAAAAGTTAACAATTAAGGCAGTCAAAAGGACTACCTTCTCTTTTCGAAGATAAGTTTTGAATTAATGATAAGAAACAACTCTCCCACTGGTTCATGACATCATCAAATTTATCTCCAATTATACCCTTCAGGCAAGATTTTATACTTTCTTCTTTAGAAAGGAGATAAGCATTTTCTTTCTCCAATAAGGAATGAGATTATTTTAATCGAGAGAAACGTTCTTTGAGTTTACTAGCCTTTACACTTAGAGCTATCCTACCCTGGATGAGTTTATCCTTCTCAGCTATTGATGATTCAGTTACTTCTTTGAGTTATTCTTTCAATGAAGACAGAGATTGTTCTTGATTGTTACACACTTTCTGAAGAATACTTAAATGCTGCGAGGAGATCGCTATCTTATTTGAGAAGCTGCGCTTTTCTTGAGATAAGGTCTCATTTTCATCTGATAAAGTTTTTATCGCCAAATTAGCTTGGGTTAACAAATAAGAAAAACGAGTAACTTCGCTATTTAACAGAATTTGCCTTTGTATTAGTTGGTTATTCTCATTGGTAAGATTATCTATTTGGTCGATAGAATATGAATGAAGGTTATCTAATCTATTATATTGGTCCATCCAAGAATCTTTTTCAGCACGAGCTTCTTCAGCAATAGAATCAAATCGGAATCTCTCCAAGAATTGTGTCTAATTTACAACTAAATATATGAACCAAGGGTTTAAAAGAGGATTAAGCACAGAAAAAATGAGAATTTACTAAAATAAAGAAACCAAGAGATAAAAGAAGGAAAATTATACCTTTTATTTCCTCATTCTTATTGCGAAGATTCTCGCAATTCAGTAAAGAGTTGCGAAGCTTGTACTAAAGAGTATTGCATTCTGAAGTCTTAACCCGAAGACTCTCTTTTAAAATTTTAATTCCGTTTTCTAGAGATGTCTTCGCAGCCATTTGTTCATAACCAAAATACTTGCTTAAAACTTCGTAGACGCCACGCTTGACAGGATTAATGGAGGATTTTCTAGTTTTATCCAGAGTGTCAGACAAGACTCTAAAAGCAACGTCTACATCAATTGAAGCTTCTCTAACAGGAGGGAGAGATGTAGGTGGTGAAGTGGTAACAATGGTGAGTTGAAGGTTTGAATTATTTGTGTCATCAGGAGGGGGGGTGTATGGAAAGGTAACATTTGGAAGTGAAAATGAATCAACTTGAGAAGTGACTACAATATAAGAAGAAGGAACTTCATTCGAAATAATATGGGGAGTTTCACTTATGAGAGGGTTAATTAAGGCAGGAGTATTGGGAGTGACACCGTCGCAAGCAAAAGGTTGGGGCACAATTTGCGATGATATATGAGTGAATTTTGAAGAAGATAATGAGGGAATAGCAATTCCGTATTCAATGGGTTTAATCTTGCGAGATCTCTTGCGAGGTTCAACAACATTCTCATCATCCTATGAGTAATAAACTAGATAAGAAATAGAGGCAACACTATATTGTTATTAAGAAAACAAGTGTTTCTTACTACCTTATGATTCGCACGATTCCTCTTCTTTTCAGCCAGTTTCTGTTGCGAATTGATGAGGTGTCGAACTCGCAAAAATAAAATTTAATATTTCTCTACTTCTCTTTACACTAGCAAGTAGTATAATGTAAGCAGGATCGTCCCAAGGGAGGCATGAAGATTAAGTTGTTATGCAAATATTCTTAGCAAAGAAGATTTTTTTATAGAAATTATGAAAATTGTAAAGTGTATTCAAATATGAGATGGAATTGATTAAAGGTTCATTCTAGACCACGGAATACAAACCAAATTGATATATATCCAAGTTCTTCGCATTATCTCATTACTAACAACCCTAGAATAATTAGTACGCTCAACTATTCTGTTATTATCTCCTAAGCTCACCGGATACGGAAGCGCTCGACTACCGGTTTCTACTTTCCTAGTTTCCTAGAGGTACGCTTACTAGGTGTGACTTAAACAAGTGCTCTAATTTTAGTGAGATAAGGTTGCTCCTAGTGATGAACTCAAAAGCATGAATCACCTACTAGTGTCAATTTCTACACATAGGTACTTAACAAAGTCCCATCATCAGTACCCATATATTGCTACTTGTGTTTATATTTCTAGACAATTACGAGTCGAAGAAAATCTAAACTAGCAATAAGATTAAGAATTAATGATTCAATTTCGAACTTAAACCCTTAACAAATAATCCATAAACAATATTAGCATGGTAGAAATCAATCAATAACATAAATAAATGCAAGAGAACAAGTTATTTCATATCAATCATAGGTTCATATTTCGGGCTTTGAAATCGCCCTTAATCAAGAAGAGTTTTAGTTACTCATAAGTACGGAGTTCATCATCAAATAATAATGGAAATAAAGTAAAGAAGATGAAAATATAAAATAAAAGCAAACCCTAGCTGCGGCTCTCTCCCAAAACTCCAAGAAGAATCTTTGATCGTAAAGTTGTAGAAATCCTCCCTTTTGTAGCTTTTCTCCCTTCCAAAACTAGGTTAAGTCTCAAAAGCCCATATCCAATGTGTCCACCAAGCCCACACAAGAGAAACCCATGTAGAAAATATGCCTCAAAAAGTAGTCGCCGGAAGTCCCAGAAAGATGCCGGAAGAGTGACCGACAAACATCTCAGGTGATTGGCAATGTCAAACCAATCACTGGTCAACCAAAGTCAAACGATTCAACTCGGGAAGTTAACTGAGTTACACCGGGTCAATGAATTAACTCAGTGATATCATCTAGGTCTAATCAGACCAGAGTCAGCAGTTAACTTGTCTGAATGGGCTGAGTTTCCAGGCCATAGTCTCTACTAACATCTGCTGCTCCTCTTGCCTTCCCAACTTTAGTACCCTCTAGTTAAGCTGCAGTCTCAGTAAATCATTCCCACTTCTAACCATGGAAACCATCAGTAACTCGAGCCAAATAGGACCTGAACTTGTAATCTTAACATCAACAACACCATCTCAATCATCCCATATCACCAGTGGTATCACATTCACCTGCAACTCATTTGTTCGCTCTTGACTCAACATCACAATCCCCTCTGTAAAGTAAAACATACCAGCACCATAGTAAGACAACAACAGCAAACCGGTTTCTCCTCCTTGAGCTCAAATCTCAGCTGAAATACTTCAATTCTGAAGCTACTCATCACCTGTACAGTATCAATCTCTAAATCCACCAATAGAGTTCAACAAACTCCAACCATCTGCATCTACACAAAGTAATGCTTGAGCCCTTATCTTTTTCAGTCACAGCTTCACAATCACCACAGCAACTGCAGCTCTAGTTCAACTCCTCTTTGTCACTGCTATTCTATCTCCATTTCAACTCTGCCTTCACTCAATTCACCACACACAGAGACTTCATTTCTCACACCTGCACAGCTCCATATCTTGCACCACCAGTACTGCCATCATCACCAAAACAAACTCCACAAGCTTTCTCAGCCATGGAAAACTGGTAACAGCTCCAACTCTGCCAGAATTCCACCTTCTCATCTTATGGCTTGCAACCATAACTTGCGATTCTTCCTAGAAGCATCAGTTCCTAAATTCCATCACCAGAACTTATATTCATCACCGTCAAACCCATGACAATCACCAATTACCACTGCTTCCATTCAATTCAGCTTTGTATCTGCCTCACGTGCATCATCTACGCCGCTTCAGTAGCATCACTTGTACCACCAGCACCTGAAGGCCAAATTAGTTCAACACAACCACCAGTTCTCAGTACTGCTCAACTACAACAATCATATCCCTTGCAAGCAACCACCTGGGCATCACCATTCTTCAACCCCAAATCTCAGAGATTCAACACTATCTCAATCACCCACTTCTCAAAACTTCATCACTGAAATCAACATCAGTTCATCTCAAAACCCTTGGAAGATGAGCAAAACCTTGCTAGAAACGATGGCAACAAGTCTTGGATCAGCAACGAATGAACTCCGGTAATTGGTCTTCACTTTCCCCTAAATTTCAGCTCAAAGTCTCACCATTAGTTACTCAAAAATCAGCAGAAACACCCTATTAAAAACCTCACGACATCCGGCAGCAACAACTTCAGTTTCGCTGTTTTATAGCTTGAAAACTCTATAAAAACTTCATCCATTTCGAACCCAAATCAACTTGTAGTCTTCAGCTACAATCTCCTCACAATATCGAGCCATTAATTCACCCAAACACCCAAAAGAATCCATGGTATCAACATCTTCTCTTGACTGAATTTCAAGCATAAAACTGACCCAATTCTCCTCCAAATCAAACAAAATTTAGCTTCAAAATCCATCCATATTAATCACTTCCATGTCTTCCCCTTGAATTCTTCCACCGACAACAGCCGTCTCTTAGTTCTCATATTCACTTCTTCTTTTCAATGAGAGTCATCACTAAAGTTGTCGTTCTTTTCAGACAGAAAATTTGCATCACTAAAGCCGACATACGTTTCAGACAGAGATGAAGAAATAAAAGCAAATACTGAGAAATAGTTAGTCTCCAACATCAGCTGCACCTTTTTGCCTTTAAAGTGACGTTTCTTCTTCTTTTGTTCCGAGTGACTCCAAAGTACCTAAACACTCAAAAACAAACATAAGATACATATTTTACAAGAAAACTAGCAAAGAAAGCATAAATAATAGATAAATATAAAGGTGTTTTAGATACCTATCAAATTCCCCCACACTTAGACTTTGCTAGTCCTCGAGCAAATCAAAATAATTCTAAAACATACATACAACTCCGTCTCGTCGAGGCTACAGTTAATTTTAGCATAAATAACAAGCCTTTGAACCCTTAGGTGTCCCTAGTGGATGAGTTATAGTATCATGAATGTTTACTAGAGATCTACTTACAAAACCTATATTTCCAACTCCGTCTATTTGTGTCAAATCAATGAACGAATCCAAAGTGATTACAGGAGGAGGTACCTTGTGCAAATTCAATTCATATATAAGTAAAATAAAGTTTTTTTAGAAAGTCGAACAAACAAAAATACTCGGAATCTGACTAACCACAATCACAATGAAAAGATTAAGAAGATGGATATAGAGGTAGATGGTGCGAATGTTTACAAGTGATCGGTGTTTCCCATATCTGTCTGAAGGTCACCTCCAAGATGAACCTATACATCCTATTGGATTGATCTACTGGTCTGAATTCTAGTGTCAACACACTGGCATATACAAGGGAACCAGTGGTCAACAATCTTAATTCTACATCAACTCAACCGGCATATACAAGGGAACCAGGAGTCGACTTTATTAAACAATAAATTTTTTTTTTTTTTTTTTTTTACTTTTTTTTTTTTTTTTTTCACTTTTTTTTTGTGACAGCATGATTAGATCTTTTGGATCCAAGCGCATGCTTCTTGTCAGCAAGTATGTGATAGTTTCCTTGGATCCTGCATTCCACGCTTGTTTAGGCGACGGAGATAGGGACAACGTTTCACACATACTGCTATCCAAGTGTCTTTTTTATTCCGTTTGGTCTAATTGGTCGGTCTCTTTCTTTTTTTTACTAACTCAATCACTCTATTTCATCCTAGCAATAATAACAAGTCGATGTTTAGTGACCCACCAAATCACTTAGATAACAATAGATAAATATGGAAAAATAAAAATAGAATGTTATATGGTGATATTCCGAGATATGGTAACAACTATCATATAATTTATAATTTCTAAGCTATGTTCGTTCTTTCAATTAATAGGTTCCTCAACTCATGCAATCAAAATGGTTCCATCCACTTATAGTGTCATCCTAAAGGAACACGTTTCTAGATTTCGGAGTTCAAAAAGCACAAATTTTTTCTTGGTTTTTTCTATTTTTTTGATTTTTTTTAAAAGGCATAAAACAAACTATACAAACATATAAATGCTCCCCCACACTTAAACTTTACATTGTCCTCAATGTAAAATTGAATCGTCCAAAGAAAGTTCAAGGTGGGAAATTTCGCAAATGATATGCAAAAACAAAGAAAATAAAGATAAAAGCAAATTCTTAAAAATAAAAAGATAAAGGTAAAGATACAAAACCGGTGGGTTGCCTCCCACTTAGTGCTTGGTTTAAAGTCGTCAGCCCGACTTTCAGCTCCAATTACTCCTCCAGAGGAAGTGGATCACTCAATGTGATCATATCCTGATTCTCCGTCACAAACTGCTCATAGTATGGTTTCAAACGATGGCCGTTGACCTTGGAGACCAGCCCTGTTTTGGGACTAGTAATTTCAACTGCACCATGCATAAACACATTAGTAAAAACAAATGGTCCAATCCATCTGGACCTAAGTTTACCCGGAAATAATTTAAGACGAGAATGGAATAAAAGTACTTTCTTCCCTACTTCAAAACTCTTTCGGGAAATCATTTTATCATGGAAAGCCTTGGTATTTTCTTTATAAATGCGTGAACTTTCATATGCATCATTTCATATCTCTTCTAACTCATTGAGTTGAAGTTTCCTATGTTCACCAGCTGCATCTAATTCCATATTACATACCTTGATAGCCCAATAAGCTTTGTGTTCAAGTTCGACGGGAAGATGGCAAGGCTTGCCATAGACAAGCCTAAAAGGAGACATACCGATGGGTGTCTTATAATCCGTCCTATACGCCCACAAAGCGTCATTGAGTCTATAACTCCAATCCTTTCTTGTAACATTCACCGTCTTCTCTAGGATGGACTTAATCTCCCGGTTGGAAATTTCAGCTTGACCGCTCGTTTGTGGATGATACGGTGTACCAACTTTATGAGAAATGTTATACTTCTTTAGAAGAGCGTGAAAGGATCTCTTGAAGTGCGAACCTCCATCACTAATCACCACTCGAGGTGTTCCAAACCTATAAAATATATGTTCCTTCACAAACTCACAAACAACATGAGAATCATTGGTAGGAGTGGCTTTAGCTTCCACCCACTTAGAAACATAATATACAACAAGAAGTATATAAAATTTCCCATTGGAATTCACAAAAGTCCCCATAAAACCGATACCCCAAACATCAAAAAATCTCAACAGCGAGAATTTGTGTTTGCGGCATTTGGTTTCTAGCACCAAGGTTGCCTATCCTTTGACACCTATCACAAGCCTTACAAAATAAATATGCATCCTTAAACAATATAGGCCAATACAAACCACTTTCAAGAACCTTGAGGGATGTCCTATTGGCTCCGAAATATCCACCACAAGCATATGAGTGACAAAAATTCAGAATTGATTGGAACTCGGAGCAATGCTTCCACAAATAAGGTTCATCCCATATATATTGCTTGGTAATCTTCTTGATCTTGTGTTTTTGGAATGTATACATGGAACTAGGTACTTTTCCCGTCACCAAGAAATTAATAATATCAGCGTACCATGGAGTTGTGCCACCAACCGCAAAGAGTTGCTCATCCGGGAAGCTATCATGCAAAGGAATCGCTTCTTCGGACACAACCAATCTGCTTAGATGATCCGCTACGGTATTATCACTTCCCTTCTTGTCCTTAATTTGCATGTTGAAATCTTGAAGAAGGAGTATCCACCTTATGAGCCTTGGCTTAGCATCCTTCTTTGTTAGCAAGTATCGAAGTGCAGCATGGTCAGAGAAAACAACCACCTTTGTACCCACTAAATAAGATATAAACTTCTCTAGTGCCAAAAAATATGGCCAAGAGCTCCTTTTCAATAGTGGAGTAGTTGATTTGTGCTCCATTGAGAGTTATAAAAGCATAATAAATTGCATATGGAACTTTACCATCTCGCTGTCCAAACACGGCTCCAACGGCATAATCACTTGCATCGCACATCAAATCAAATGGCTTGCTCCAGTCAGGTGGTTTGATAATTGGTGTGGTAGTCAACAACTCTTTCAAGGTGTCAAAAGCTTCCTTGCATTCCTTGTCACAATCAAAGGCCACATCTTTCTGCAAAAGTCTACACAGGGGCATTGCAATCTTGGAGAAATCCTTGATGAATTTCCTATAAAAACCTGCATGACCAAGAAAATAGCGAACCTCCCTCACAGTTGTGGGGTATTGTAAGTTTCAAATCAAATCTATCTTAGCCTTGTCAACTTCTAACCCCTTAGAGGATACAACATGGCCTAGAAAAATCCCATAATTCACCATAAAGTGACACTTTTCCTAATTAAGCACAAGATTAGTTTCTACGCATCGTTTAAGAATAAGTGCAAGGTTATCTAAGCACTTGTCAAAACCATACACGCTAAAATCATCCATAAACACTTCTATGATGCTTTCTACATAATCTGAAAATATGCTTACCATACAACGTTGGAAAGTGGTTGGTGCATTGCACAAGCCAAATGGCATACGTCTATACGCAAAAGTGCCAAAAGGACAAGTAAACTTCGTCTTTTCTTGATCTTCCGGAGCTATTACAATCTGGTTATAACCTGAAAAACCATCAAGGAAGCAATAGTAAGTGTGTCTAGCCAACCTTTCAAGCATTTGATCAATGAATGGTAAAGTAAAATGGTCCTTTCGGGTGGTAGAGTTGAGCTTTCGGTAGTCAATGAAAACTACCCAACCGGTCTGGATTCTAGTTGGAACCAAGTCATTATCTTCATTTTTCACCACGGTGATTCCGGACTTCTTTGGAATGACTTGAATCGGGCTCACCCATTTGCTATCGGATATGGGATAGATAACCCTTGCATCCAACAACTTCAGGATTTCTTTCTTGACTACTTCCATCATTGGAGGGTTCAAATGACGTTGATCTTCTCTTGTTGGTTTTGCCCCCTCCTCAAGAAGTATTGTGCATACATGTGGAAGGACTGATTCCTTTGATATCGACAATGGTCCATCCAATGGCAGATTTGTACTCTCTTAGCACTCGAACAAGTTTCTCCTCTTGCACCTCTCGGTAAGGTTGTTAGAAATGATCACCGGTAAATCTTCCTTGTCACCTAAATATATGTATTTAAGGTGATCCGGAAGAGGTTTCAACTCAAGAGTAGGTTCATGCACAATCGACGGTAAAAGTTTCTCATTAGTAAGCGGCAAAGAAACATAAGACGCATTATACTTTTGTGGAACTTCTTGTAATGAGTTAAGAGATAAAACATCCTCTTTAAGCTCATCACAAATAGACAATTCACTTTCAAGGTCTTTGTATTTTCCATAACCTAAACCTTCCACTATGGTGTTTTCTAAAGCATCATCACCATTTAATTCAAACATCTGTTGAGATAGAGAATCAATAATATCAATAGAAAAACATGAATGCACATCACTAGGATATCTCATAGCCTCAAAGATATTGAAACTTATGATCTCATCATCAAATTCCATAGTTAAAGCACCCTTGAAAACATCAATCTTTGTTCTAGCGGTTCTCATGAATGGTCTACCCAACAGCAAGGGGGTATTCGATGGTGAATCTCCATCCATCATGTCAAGAACATAGAAATATGCCGGAAATATGAGTTGATTAACCTGCACCAAAACATCTTCAATAACCCCTTTCGGGTAAGTATTAGACCTATCAGCAAGTTGTATAAAAATACTGGTATTCTTAAGAAGTCCAAGATTCAAGGATTCATAAACGGAAGCAGGCATAACATTAATGGATGCTCCTAAATCTATCAAAGCACGTTCAAACCTGATTTTACCAATAGTACATGGTATGGTGAAACTACCGGATCTTTCAACTTAAGTGGGAGTTTCTTTTGAAGATATGCCGAAGCATTTTCTCCCACACTCATTACCTTATTACCGGTCAATTTGTGCTTGTTAGTGCACAATTCCTTTAAGAACTTTGCCCAGTGTGGAACCTGCCTTATCGCCTCAATGAGTGGAATGTTCACTTCAATCTTCTTAAAGATTTCCAAAAGCTCTTGGTACAATGTCTCCTTGTTCGACTTTCCAAACCTGCTAGGAAAAGGAGGACGAGTAACATAAGTAGAAACATGAGTTTTAGAGTTAGAATTTGTTACCGGATCAGCCTTTTTAGGGGCTGTTTCACCCTCTTCTTTCTCCAAATAAGGTTCATGGGACACCGGTGATGTTTCCGGTTTCTCTACTTGCTTCCCACTACGCAGCTCAATAGCATTGGCATTCTCTTTATGATTCAGTGATTGCGAAGGGAGTTTTCCAGATCCTTGTGCCTTGAGTTGGTTCATATCATTAGCCAATTAACTAACTTGGTTTTGCACATCTCTCATAGCCATCTCGGATTTCTGCTGGAATTGATTGAACCCTTGCATTGAATTTGTAATCTCTTGCATACTTTGCATCATAAGAGTAAACTTGTCATCCACACTTGTACCTTGAATTTGTTGTTGTGGTCTTGGCATGAATTATTATCCTCCTTGTTGATTGAAAGTAGGATTTGCTGCAGCTTGCTTGTTCGCGTAGCTGAAATTAGGATGATCACGCCAACCTGGATTGTATGTGCTACAGTACGGATCATACCTCGGCCTTTGCTGATTTTGGTACATAGAACTTGCTTGCTCAACATCTTAGGTGTGTGATGATGGTATGATGGCAGCTGCTATCTGTTGCATCATCCTCTCCATGTTACCCATCCTCTGTTCCATGTGTAAAGAGTTGCCAATTTCATTCACTTTCCTTGCCATTGATTCATCTCTAGTGAAGAATTGTTGTGTATTTGCAGCCATGTTCTCTAAAAAACTTGTAGCTTCCGCAATGGTCTTGTTAGTGAGTGCACCACCACTTGCGTCATCGATTAAATGTCTCTCATTGGAAAGCAATCCCTCATAAAAATATTGAATCACAAGTTGATCACTGATTTGGTGGTGTGGACAGCTAGCTAAAATCTTCTTGTAGCGCTCCCAATACTCATAGAGAGTCTCTCCCGATATTTTCCTAATACCACAAATCTCCTTGCGAATCACAGCTTCTTTTGATGTTGGGAAATACTTCTCAAGGAACAATTTCTTCATTACATTCCATGTGGTTATACTTCCAGCGGGTAAGCAAAAGAACCATTCTCCTGCAGCATCTATAAGGGAGAAAGGAAAAGTTGTCATCATCGCCATATCGGCGTCTGCAGTTGCTTGCTTCATACTAGTCACAACATGATGGAATTGTTGCAAGTGACGATTAGGATCTTCTCCCGCTAAACCTCTGAATTTGGGCAGCAAGTTAATCAATTTCGGCTTCAACTCAATGGTTCCATTCAGCTGAATACATAAAGGTTTCTGGTCAAGGTTTGGAGAAGTGAGATCCTTGAGTGTTCTTGGAGCCGGTGGTCGACCTCCCATTGTGTTATCTTCCTCTTTGTCCAAGTCCGAGAATTCACTTGGTGTAGAACTAGGAGGAAGTGGAGTGTTGACTGCTCGAATGAAATCTTTAAGTAAAGTGCCCGAACGAAGATGTATACCAATAGAACTTGGTCTGCCTTCCCCATGCATTCACCGAAGAAATAGTACCCGAAAATCATATTCTAAGAGGTTGAATAAGTAAACTAAAATTGAAAATAAAACCAAAAGTAACAACTAAGAATAAAAATAACAACTAAACTTTCCATGACTCCCCGGCAACGACGCCAATTTTGACGAGGTGTCGAACTCGCAAAAATAAAATTTAATATTTCTCTACTTCTCTTTACACTAGCAAGTAGTATAATGTAAGCAGGATCGTCCCAAGGGAGGTATGAAGATTAAGTTGTTATGCAAATACTCTTAGCAAAGAAGATTTTTTTGTAGAAATTCTGAAAATTGTAAAGTGTATTCAAATATGAGATAAAATTTATTAAAGGTTCATTCTAGACCACGGAATACAAACCAAATTGATATATATCCAAGTTCTTCGCACTATCTCATTACTAACAACCCTAGAATAATTAGTACGCTCAACTATTCCGTTATTATCTCCTAAGCTCACCGGATACGGAAGCGCTCGACTACCGGTTTCTACTTGCCTAGTTTCCTAGAGGTACGCTTACTAGGTGAGACTTAAACAAGTGCTCTAAGTTTTGTGAGATAAGGTTGCTCCTAGTGATGAACTCAAAAGCATGAATCACCTACTAGTGTCAATTTCTACATATAGGTACTTAACAAAGTCCCATCATCAGTACCCATATATTGCTACTTGTGTTTATATTTCTAGACAATTATAGGTCAAAGAAAATATAAACTAGCAATAAGATTAAGAATTAATGATTCAATTTCGAACTTAAACCCTTAACAAATAATCCATAAACAATATTAGAATGGTAGAAATCAATCAATAACATAAATAAATGCAAGAGAACAAGTTATTTCATATCAATCATAGGTTCATATTTCGGGCTTTGAAATCGCCCTTAATCAAAAAGAGTTTTAGTTACTCATAAGTACGGAGTTTATCATCAAATAATAATGGAAATAAAGTAAAGAAGATGAAAATATAAAATAAAAGCAAACCCTAGCTGCGGCTCTCTCCCAAAACTCCAAGAAGAATCTGTGATCGTAAAGTTGTAGAAATCCTCCCTTTTGTAGCTTTTCTCCCTTCCCAAACTAGGTTAAGTCTCAAAAGCCCATATCCAATGTGTCCACCAAGCCCACACAAGAGAAACCCATGTAGAAAATATGCCTCAAAAAGTAGTCGCCGGAAGTCCCAGAAAGATGCCGGAATAGTGACCAACAAACATCTCAGGTGATTGGCAATGTCAAACCAATCACTGGTCAACCAAAGTCAAACGATTCAACTCGGGAAGTCAACTGAGTTACACCGGGTCAATGAATCAACTCAGTGATATCAGCTAGGTCTAATCAAACCAGAGTCAGTTGTTAACTTGTCTGAATGGGCTGAGTTTCCAGGCCATAGTCTCTACTAACATTTGCTGCTCATCTTGCCTTCCCAACTTCAGTACCCTCTAGTTAAGCTGCAGTCTCAGTAAATCATTCCCACTTCTAACCATGGAAACCATCAGTAACTCGAGCCAAATAGGACATGAACTTGTAATCTTAACATCAACAACACCATCTCAATCATCCCATTTCACCAGTGGTATCACATTCACCTGCAACTCATTTGTTTGCTCCTGATACAACATCACAATCCCCTCTATAAAGTAAAACATACCAGCACCATAGTAAGACAACAACATCAAACCAGTTTCTCCTCTTTGAGCTCAAATCTCAGCTGCAATACTTCAATTCTGCAGCTACTCATCACCTGTACATCATCAGTCTCTAACTCCACCAATAGAGTTCAACAAACTCCAACCATCTGCATCTACACAAAGTACTTCTTGAGCCCTTCTCCATTTCAGTCACAGCTTCACAACCACCACAAACTCTGCAGCTCTAGTTCAACTCCTCTTCGTCACTGCTATTCTATCTCCATTTTAGCTCTGCCTGCACTCAATTAACTACACACACAGATTTCATTTCTCACACCTGCATAGCTCCATATCTTGCACCACCAGTACTGCCATCATCACCAGAACAAACTCCACAGGCTCTCCCAGCCATGGAAAACTGGTAACATCTCCAACTCTTCCCAGAATTCCACCTTCTCAGCTTATGTCTTGCAACCATAACTTGCGATTCTGCCCAGCAGCATCATTTTCTAAATTCCATCACCAGAACTTATATTCATCACCGTCAAACCAATGACAATCACCAATTACCACTACTTCCATTCAATTCATCTTTGTATCTGCCTCATGTGCATCATCTATGCCGCTTCAATAGCATCACTTGTACCACCAGCACCTGAAGGCCAAATTAGTTCAACACAACCACCAGTTCTCAGTACTGCTCAACTACAACAATCATATCCCTTGCAAGAAACCACCTGGGCATCACCATTCTTCAACCCCAAATCTCAGATATTCAACACTATCTCAATCACCCACTTCTCAAAACTTCATCACTGAAATCAACATCAGTTCATCTCAAAACCCTTGGCAGATGAGCAAAACCTTACTAGAAACGATGGCAACAAGTCTTGGAGCAGCAACAAATGAACTCCGGTAATTGGTCTTTACTTTCCCCTAAATTTCAGCTCAAAGTCTCACCATTCGTTACTCAAAAATCAGCAGAAACACCCTATTAAAAACCTCACGACATCCGGCAGCAAAAACTTCAGTTTCGCTATTTTATAGCTTGAAAACTCTATAAAAACTTCATCCATTTCGAACCCAAATCAACTTGTAGTCTTCAGCTACAATCTCCTCATAATATCGAGCCATTAATTCACCCAAACACCCATCATAATCCATGGTATCAGCTGCTTCTCTTGACTGAATTTCAAGCATAAAACTGACCCAATTCTCCTCCAAATCAATCAAAATTTAGCTTAAAAATCCATCCATATTAACTACTTCCATGTCTTCCCCTTGAATTCTTCCACCGACAGCAGCCATCTCTTAGTTCTCAAATTCACTTCTTCTCTTCAATGAAAGTCATCACTAAAGTTGTCGTGCTTTTCAGACAGAAAATTTGCATCACTAAAGCCGACATACTTTTCAGACAGAGATGAATAAATAAAAGCAAATACTGAGAAATAGTTAGTCTCCAACATCAGCTGCACCTTTTTGCCTTTAAAGCGACATTTCTTCTTCTTTTGTTCCGAGTGACTCCAAAGTACCTAAACACTCAAAAACAAACATAAGATACACATTTTATAAGAAAACTAGCAAAGAAAGCATAAAAAATAGATAAATATAAAGGTGTTTTAGACACTTATCCCAAATTTTTGAGAAGATTAGTGTTTTGAGATATAGGTTGCACGTTAGAAGTTGTTTCACTGAAAAGAAGACACAGTATGGGAATTATGAAAAATCAAATAGAATATATCAAATAAATTAGATAAACATAGTTTAGACAAGCAGAATCAAATTTAATAATGTCAGAAGAGAATTTTTATACCTTTGAGACTCCATTAGAACAGTAGCATATGAACCTGTGAAAGAAGAAAAATTGCAGACGGGAAAGTTTACAGAGAAGAGAAGGGACGAAGAAGTAAAAGAAAAAGAATATTTCTTAACAAGTTATCTCTTTTATAGACATAAAAGGGGTAACCAGGTAATAAAGGATTAACCGGTTAAAATAGGAGCATTCGACATGTATAAGCGGTCATACCTAATTTACAGGGCTTTGTCGGAGAAAAGAGATGAAAAACTGGTAGCTGCGGCATTTTAATTCTCATAGTCTTTCCTTCTTCGCATAAAAGACATGAGAAGAGGCAAGATGTAGAACATAATATCGCCATGATATTACTCTTGCGAGATTAACAACACTTCTGCGAACATCACCGCGAGTTCTTTAACAACACTTTGCGAGTGTCACAGGATGGTTTGAAGAATGACGTAATAGCTGATGAATGAAGAAACACGGGAAGAGTGTGATTATCCTGCGATGGTTACAATGCTTGCGAGAATGGATATTATAACTACTGCGATAATATCGCGAGTCAGATCCGAAATTAAAGGACAGATTAGTTGTCATCCACTATGTAACTATTCTATATAAAGAGACCCAGTAGATTCAGAAAGAGGATGATGTATTTTTGAGTGTTGAGAAAATCTTGAGGAGAGAGAAAATTCAAGAGAGCGGTTGTATTCTTGATTTCTTCCATTTATTGTAAACATTTCTGAGAATCAAATAATATAGTGTTGTTTTTAATCTTCAGATATGTCTTAATTACAGTAAATTCTTATCAAGGGTGTAGTGTATGATTTCCTGCAACTACATGTACCTTGATCATCATGAGATTGATTAGGTATCAACTACATTCCAGTCCGAAGTTCATTGGTACTAGGCTAGTGTCTATTGCGGCATAATACAGTATGGTGTTCAAAGCTGGACTAAGTCCCGGGGTTTTTCTGCATTTTCGGTTTCCTCGTTAGCAAAATTTCTGGTGTATGTGTTATTTCTTTTCCACATTATATTTTGTTATATAATAGAAATATCACAGGTTGTGCGTTAAGTTCAATCAGTTCTTGAATCTGACCTTTGGGTTGTTGATTAAATTGATTGACACTTGGATATTGGTTTGTGATACCATCCAAGTTATTTCTCTTAATTCAACCGGGCTCGCAACTTCCTATTTGTTTGATTGCAAATTGAATTGAGAAATAGAGATATAAATCTTTAATATACTTTTCTATAGATTGAGTCTGCCTGTCTAGTTGATTCTCTTGAAATTATATATTAGAGTTTGTCCATTCAGATTGCCAAACGAAATATTGGGTGTGGTAGTTAGACCCCCGCTTTTTCAGATGTTCAAGGTTATTTTCACATGATCATCTTTTGACATAATATTTAGTTTCCAACAAATAAATTGTTTCCAACTAAACTCGTCAAGAATATGATGAACATAGCTAAAGAAAAAAGCTTCCAACACATATTTCGAGAAATAGATAAGTGAGATAAATTCAACTCGAAATATCAAATGTGTATAATGTAAAAGTCTATATAGCTATACGACTTAGTCTCATTAAAATATATAATAGAATAAACTTTTGAGTGATAGATAAGTTTTAGTCTCCACATACCTTTTGTTGATGAAGTTCCTCCAAGCTCCTCAGTATATCTTCGTCTTCAATTGGTGAACGCCGTGAAGTCTAAAGCTCAACTACACATTTTATCCTAATTTGATACATATCTATAAGTAGACTAGAAATCAAGTATATAGTTTTGATCAACTAAACTTGGCAAACAATCTTGAGATAGCAACGTTTACGAGTTCGACCGAGTAGTGCTCTAACACTTTTTACAATTAATAAGTATATATCCAAAGTAAATATCAAGCACCTGATTTATAAAACAAGTTTACTTGGATGATCTAAATAATCAATATCCAAGAATCAACCTTATATCATGTATTAATATGTTACTAACACTAGCCTACTATCAAACTTCAGATAATACATGTTACTAACACTAGCCTACTATTAAACTTCAGACATGAATATAGTTGAGACCGAGTCGACCCTATGAGAAAATATGCTTCGGTCTTGCTCCTTATGTCTGTTAGATATTGCAAGAACCTACACACTTGATTCCCCTAGATGACATCCTTTACAACTTTAGGAGTTGCTTCAACCTAAGTAAAGTAGTTTAACTAATCTTCCTCTAACAGATAGCCTATTGATTTCCTTCAGAAAGACATTCAATCAAGGTAGTGTATATCTATTTGCTTATGATGAATCTTCAAGGTAAAAAAGATATTAAGCAAACCTTAACAATTGGGATAGCTTGTTCTCTTCAAAAGGTTACTGGGATGCCTGATCGATTCTACCACACAAAGATAATCTAAATAAATCAAAGAATAGTTTATATATTTATCTTGTGGATTCATAAAGTCTGGGACCAAGAGTACATTGTGATTTCTATCTATCATTTTCTTGATCTATAGTTAGAGAACTACAACAATCAATAAGTACAAGATCTGGATAACAAGAACTATCAAGTAAAAGATAGTATGGCCGAGCTTCAAGAACCCCTTAGTAAAGACTTTAAAAGTCATAACCTAATATAGTTTCACAAAAAACCTAGGTCTTTAGAATATGACTCTAGCCGCAACTACGACACATAAGTGCCAAAATTGAGATTCTAGTATACAGAGTGCTCTCTCTCTATATAGGTTAACAAGGTTAGGAAGTTTACAAACTAAATTGTTTTTGTGAACTTACTTCCATGTTTGTGAATTGCTATGTTACCAAGAAAGCTTAACTTCTCCATATATATTGATCATGTAAGCATGTCAGAAGTTTACCTTGAATCACAAAGAAGAATGTGCATCTGCATATTAGTTGAAATAAGTATTATGCACCAAGTGGTTAGCTCAAGAACAATGATTAATTCGTCCGTGAACCTTCAAGCATAAATTAGAGTATGATAACTCTCAAGACCAAAATAGTTCGTCAATATTTTTTCGCATCGGAGTACAAGAACCTTTTTTTTTTATAAGTTCGTGAACTTTCCAAATTAGTTTGTGTAATCAAATACAAAAAGTGTCCATGAATCTCTTAGAATCAACATGTTCGCAAACTGAGAAAATCATATATTTTAACTCCTTTGTTGATATAGCGTCTAAATATTGTAGAGGGTTTGATATTTGTAATAAGTGGCGGGAAGTCTTCCCCGATTTACTCCCACAACAATTGTAAGTTATTCTCTTAATATAATGTTTTTTTTCTAGCAAAAAAAAAATAATTTAAAAAAATCATCCAGAGACGCATAATAGTCCTTTTCCAACCATTCTACTACATCAGGTGGAAAATTATCAAAATACTTAAAACCCATCTTATCCTCTTAGTTTATTTATTTTTTTGCTAATTTATGAGGTACACTATTAGCTAGTCCATTAATATATTTTGGATACCTAAAACTATTATCTAAAACTTGATTCCTAATATTCAAATAAAACTCTAATTTAAGCAGTGGACACTGGATTCAACATCATTAACTAAATTTATTACTGAATCATCATTTGTTTCAAAAATAACATTTTCATTTTCCAGCCTTTTTTCCAAGACAACAGAATCCTCCATAGTTGTGCACTACATTCTTTCAGCAACAGTTTCCTTATTTATTCCACCATCAATTTATCATCCTTTGATCCCAAGACATATCCCTCCAAAAATTAAAATAATCATACCAATACTTCATTCACCTGTATCAACAATAAAAAAAGGCACCTGTTAGAACACTGCTCGGTCGAACTCTCAAGCATAACTATCTCAAGCTTGTTTGTCAAGTTTAGATGTCAAAACTATAAGTCTTGATGTCTAGTCTACTTATAGTTGTGCCTCGGATTAGGATAAAATGTGTAGTTGATTTTTAGACTTCACGGTGTTCATCATTGAAGACGAAGATCTACTGAGGAGAGATAAGAGGAACTTCATCAACAAAAGGTATGTGGAGACTTGAACTCATATATCATTCAGAAGTTTATTCTATTATATCTCCTATTAAGACTAAGTCGTATATCTATATAGACTTTATATTATACACATTTGATATTTCTCGAAATATGTGTTGGAAAGCATTTTGCTTTAACTACGTTCATCATCATTATTGACGAGTTTAGTTGGAAACAATTTATTTGTTGGAAACTAAATAATGAGTCAAAAGATGATCATCTGAAAATCGCGTTGTAACATATTATATGATTTGTGTGAGACAGTCATTTGATGTAGACTCGAAATATTTCGTATTGATCATTCGATCACTTGAAAATTACTTATAAGCTAATGGTATGTGAGAGACATCCATTGTCATCTTCTAAGGATGTTTCAATGATTGGAATGGGATTTTAGAACAATTAACCATTATCTGGATATAGCACAGTATGCATACAAGTATGCAAACTGTCGTAATAATGATTCAGGTCCGGGAACCAAGTATATATGCATACCCGTATGCGAACGGTTTTAACTGTTAAAGTCCGAGAACCAAGTTTTTGTACCCGTTTGCAAACTGTTTCACCTGAATTCAGTCTGGAACGACAGTATATGTATGATGCGTGTCGTAACCACAACAAATTAATTAAGATATTTCCCACTAATTAAATGGTAATATAGCGGTAATAAGGATCGTTCCCACAGAGAGCTGTATAATTGATATGTTATTTAGATATCAAAATAAGATAAAACAAATGGGGATTGGTTTAAAGTAAATAAGAGAATAACAAATAAAAGAAAGAGATGATCAAGGAATCCTTCGCCGTTACCAAGCGATAACTGGAAGTATACTTATCTATCTTCGTTAGAACCGTTCATCACCAACCGTAGGAAATCATCTTGCGTAGTGCTATCCCCAAAGTCCCTTATGTAACTTGATACCGAAGCGCTCGCATATCAAATTCTATCCAACTGAACCACCAAGTAGTAGCGTACTCAAGGTGTAACCCAACGGAAGCTTTAAGTTATGTTAACTTAGGTTGATCCTATAAGTTAGACTCTTAGCGCAAGGTCCACTTACTAGTGTTGTCTTCACACACGATTTCTCCACAGAATCCCTCTACGAGGTCTCACGTTCTCTACTTGTGTAAGGGTTATTCAACAATTACACTGATATCCTAACCCTTTACTAACAATAGAATAATCAAAAGATTAATCCAGCGTGCACTCCAAACAATCTAATTAACCAATCATAAACCCTAGAAATAGTGAAAACAAACGATTATGTGATTAAAACTCCGAATAGATTTATATAATTAATAAAGCTTCATGCTAGAACATTGAATTCATCCTCAATCAGCAAAAGTTTAGCTTCTCATGATTACATTGTTACCCGGTTTCCCCCTAAAGAGGTAAACCCTAGAATATTTTATGAAGAACAAAAGTATAATATGAGATGTGTATTGATATGATGAGATTAAGTTAAGAAGTATCTCTTATATAGTCTTCAAATTGTATAAATACCCATACATCGAACCCCGTTCTAAATGGTTGCCAAAACTAGTCCACATTCCATAATACGATCATTTTCATGCCTTGGTCGTGTGAAAAATATCCAATTCAGCATAATGGGCTCTCATCAAATGCCGAACAAGTCCAACCCATTACAATTCTTGGCTTGTCATCTTATATTATTCTTCTCTTACTACGGCCAGGACTTTCTGTCTGTGACTTCTCTTGTAACTTTTCCTTGGTTCTTCTTCTTTCAATCACGGATAGAACTTTCAATACGTAACATCTCCTGTAAGGTTTTACTATTTCTTTCCTTATTTCCAATAGTTCCCATTCGAAACGGCATCGACACCCTCACTGACTTGAACTCCAATCATCACATACACTGTCCCTGTAAACCTCCATCTTCACTTCATGCTCTCATTCTTTCTGTTCTTACCGAGTCTTCCTTGCTTCACCACAGTTCAATTCCATTCCATTGTTCCCATCCTCCATAAATCTCACAACTGCAGCAAGTCGGATCAACCATGATCAATCAATGACCGGTATTAATGGTAGCATCTTAATATCTTCTCCATCGCTGGCAGCATCAGTTCCATCAAACTCAAGCCATCAATCCCAGCACCACAGAAACATGGTAGCACAAACCATCTTCACTACTAACAGTATCCATAAACCGAGTCTCATTCCTTGGGTCGGAACTTTATCAACCACACTAGCTCTGCTCGATACAAGGTTTTATGATAAGCCCATCTTCTGTCTTTCCCTATCAATCACCATCGCAGCTCAAGTCGAGCAGTCTTCATCCATCTCTGCCAACTTGTATACCTACAAACTCCCAGTACCATCGATCAACGTTAGCAGCTCCATTAATGGCAGCAGCCTCGCAAGTACCAGCAGCATCAACTGTTGTCACCACTGCCAACACCTGCAGCGTCATATTCCATCGCTGCCATCAAATGTCACCCTTGATTATCAACACCAAACCCGAGCATCACCTTATTTTCCTAGATCATTCCACCAACTCGTGATCATCAGCATCAACTTCTATCAAAAACACGCCATTAACTCCATCAGACTTACTTCTAGGCTCAAGCTCCATCTCCGTCCATCATCCATCCTTCACATCAAACCCCTTCTTCTTACAGCCCTTGTAAACCATTCACATAAGCATCACTTCCTTGAAACTCTCGAGCTCAATCTCCTCGGCTTCATGATCTCAATCACCAGCAGCACTTCGTTACCACCATGAACAACCCGCTAGTCACGTAAAGAAATGATGAAGATAATGGATGCCCATAGTAAAAACTACAGGCGCCCGTATAATAGCCATTCAACTCCTTTTGAAGCCTGTCTTCCCCTAAATGTAAGATGATGTGCTGATAGCAATTTTTTTCTCTTGTACACCTTTCGAAAATTTCGACTTGCTTCAATCGATCATAAGTTCTTCATACGACGTTGCATTGACATCGTTCTTTTGCTGTTGAATTCGTCTTTTCATCCTCTTTGAGATGATATCAAGGACTCCTATATATGAACAATCTCTACTTGGTCTTTGGCCCTTCTCCACTTGTATCTAACTTCTTTTATTTCACAATTACGTGCATATTCACTTCTTTTGGACGATTCATCTAGCAAAACATAAATAAGAGAAAACAAGAGTAATATATAATAATTCGTAAGAATATATAGCAATTACTAGCATGGATTAGACACTAAATATATGCAAAATATGCACTTAACAAATTCCCCCACACTTGTCTTTTCCTAGTCCTCGAGAAAACTATCTAAAATACAACAACTCCTTGTCGCCATGGATACGGTTACTCTTAGCATGAATAACAGGCCTTTAAACCCCTAGGTGTCCCTAGTGGACGAGTTATAGTCTCGTGAGGGCTTACGAGAGGTACAACCATAAAACCTACTCCAACTTCAAAGCGTTCCAGCTTCCCAAGCATCCAAAGAGCTATGAGGACATAAAGTTTCTTCATGCTAGTAATAAGAAGTTAAAAATACCAAAAAACATATTCATTCTTTAATTTTGAGTGAGAAATAACCACACCATAATGCGTGTTTGAGAGCGATCAATAAGAATTTATCCTAGACTTTTGCCTTACTTAAAAGGATTTTATGATAATTGCACTCAATAAGATGGCTTTTTAATAGGTCTCACATGTGTGCAGGTAGGAATAAAGAGAGAATCCTACACACGTTGAATGGTGGGAAGGAAACCTTCCGAATTATTTCTGGAGACCCCACAATATCGTGGGAAATAAAAGATATTTTCTGATGATCTCTAAGAAAGGAAATTAACCACTATAGCAAGGATGAGAGTACTTACCACCTTCACATCCGATTGCAATGATGATAACACCACTCTCACAATATCCAATAGAAACGTCTTCCTTCGGCTCGTCTTCTTGGTCTTCGGTCTTCAACTGTTGATGATAAATTCTTGAATTTCGTAGAATTCTGACAATTTATAACTCTTTTCCTCAATTTCCTTGTTGCTTGAAACTTCCTTATATATTTTTCTTCCCCATGGCCTTATTAAATAAAGAACAACCCAAATGCAAATCTTTTTGTATTTTTTTTTTTTTGTATTTTTTTTTTTTTTGACAAAAAGATAACAAAATTAAAATAACATGGCCATGAAAGAAGTACTTTACCACTTTGATCTTCACAATTTGTATTGTCTCATATCATAAACTTCAATAACTCTCATCTTTTGATTTTCTTCGCTCTTGTACTTAGTCTTCCACTTTGATATAGAACTCCGCTCCTTATATGTAAGTCTTCAACATGTAAATAAAAATCTGCTCATTATATGTTGCTTTACTTGGATATAAAATTTCGCTTTTCCTTGAATTGTTGCTTGTAAACCTTAAACATCTTCAACTTTCCTTGTAGATTTTGATGTAGCTCCACTTGTTGATGATGATATGTTTCTATGGATCTGTTTTTGGCGAGAGAGAGAGAGAATGGTGCTAACTGCAAATCAAACTACAAGAAGGTGGTTTTCATCTATAGACGTCACCATCATTATTGAAAAAATTAGCACTCAAGAGATCAAAAATAGTGCTGAAAATGGTGTGAAGTTGGGTAGCTCACAATTCTACCCGGAGTTAACGTACGGTGACACACTCAAAAGAAAGCTCTTTAGTCAGCTACAAAGAAAATTTGGTATGGTGACTCGGTTGATATAAAAATAGGTAGTCTCCACTAATGATTGATCAAAAACTCTAATAATGCATTTCTCTCTTCTCCTAATTTGCATCACCGGCATGATTAAATCCATTATTTAACACTCCAGTTCATAAGAAATCCGAACGTAGTTCCCTAATACTTCCAAGTTCAGTTATGTTGGTCAGAATTCTCTATGTAAACATACCTATAAGTATGCTAGTGACTCTAAAATATCTAAAAGTTTAAGGTTTGTTATGTAAAATTTTGAAAAATCTATATGAAAAATACTCCCCCACACTTAAACTTCACATTGTCCTCAATGTGTAAAACCGAAAATTCTGAATTCTGACGTAACAACAGATAAAATACAAAAACTTTGCAAATTGGTAAGGAACTTAGAAAAACTCCATTTCACAAAAGTTGTTCATCTACGTGTTTTCTACACAGTATCAAAATTTCACAGTGTTTCGATATACGGTATGACAGGTATGGTCTCTGAACTGAACTACGCGCAGTCTGAATTTTTCTAACGAAAAGGTATTCATCATAGTTCTCTTCTAAGATAGATTACGAACATAATGAAATTAAATATGGGGATGCAAATATGATATGAAAACAATAAAATAAATAAATAAAATGGTTTAAGATACAAAACCTATGGGCTTCCTCCCATTTAGCTCTTGGTTTAAAGTCGTCATCCCGACTCTTATAATCGGCCATATACTAACAATCTGAAAATCTGGTAGTCTTCCTAGAAAACAATCTGCAATTCTAATAACAGCTTCATAAGAACATTATCACAAGATATAAATACATAAGCTATCACTTTATTAAAGTTTCCCCCGCACTTAGTCCTTTCTACACTCAAAAGTGGATAGAGAACATAGAATTCGGGAACTTCAAAAGGTTCTTCAGCATGGCGAACTTGCAAACTATTAAAATCAAACATATCAAGTGGATGATACTTAGAAGAAAAATAATCCGTTAAAACTTTGGAAGCACATAACTCCAATCCTAAGTGAGGTATTTTCCTAAAAGTTTGGTTAACAACTCTTTTAGAATCTACTTCAATTGGATGGAAAGGATCAATAGATGTAAAATTATGCAAAGGATTAGAAAAACCTTGTTCGAGATCCTCATATTTTGTCTCTAGTGAATTATTTACCTCAAGTATATCGTGGTCCTCTATCGAACTCTTAATTTCCGCTTCAACCGAAATCTCAGTATCATCGACTAGCTCAATTGGGTATTCCACAATTTCAATTAATTTGGTTTCATTCTCAATCATCTTCTCGTCAACAACCTCGTTATCGAAATCGGAATCCTCTCCCAAAAAGTCTAGTTCATTGGTGCAAATCCTAAAATATTCGCTTTTGTACGTTATACCATTGATAACCACGGTTATGTCATATCCGTTCTCTTCCTTTTGAATAGGTGAGTGATCGTTATTATGATCTGGAGTTCGAATAACTTTACCATTATTGCAAGGATTTTCCAAAGGTTTCTCATCTTCAAGATACTCATGAATCGTATATCCATTATTGATCATGGGAACGTCGAAATTGATTTGATTTTGAGGCCAAACTTCTTCCTCTATTATTTCCTTCTTTATTTGATCCATCTCTCTTCTTAGGTTGTTAATAACCTCTTGAAGTTCTTGAAGTGTATCTTCAGTCTTTTTGTTGTACCCATCCATTGTTTGACGATACTCTTTCATTTGTTGGTTATCTCGATCCAAATTATCCATAAATTGGTGCATCAGATCTGCAAGACTAGAAGAATTATCATTACAATCACAACTATCCTCCCATCCTTGTGTTTGCTCACTTACATACCCGTCATAAGGTTGTTGATATGTATGAGAATATCCATAAGGCTCCGTGGGATGTTGATCATAGCCAAAAGATTGGTTTTGATTATACCCATAGGATGGTTAGTAGTTGTCATAATATTGAGATCGAAAACCATATTGATTACCACAATTATATGTTGATTATTCTTGTGCTCCATACATGTTATTTCCGTAAGGAAACATGATGACTCACAAGATAGAGAAAATAAAAACAAAATAAAATAAAATAAAAACAAGCTAAACAAATAACAAATCAATTAGCAACCGCTCCCCGGCAGCGGCGCCAAAATTTGATGCGTGTCGTAACCACAAAAAAGTAATTAAGATATTTCCCACTAATTAACTGGTAATATAGCGGTAGTAAGGATCGTTCCCACAAAGAGTTGTGTAATTGATATGTTATTTAGATAGCAAAATAAGATAAAACAAAGGGGGATTGGTTTAAAGTAAATAAGAAAATAACAAATAAAAGAAAGAGATGATCAAGGAATCCTTCGCCGTTACCAAGCGATAACTAGATAGTATACTTATCTATCTTCATTAGAACCATTAATCACCAACCGTAGGAAAGCAGCTGGCACAGTGCTATCCCCAAAGCCCCTTATGTAACTTGATACCGAAGCGCTCGCATATAAAATTCTATCCAACTGAACCACCAAGTAGTAGCGCACTCAAGGTGTAACCCGACGGAAGCTTTAAGTTATGTGAACTTAGGTTTATCCTAGCAGTTAGACTCTTAGCGCAAGGTCCACTTACTAGTGTTGTCTTCACATACGATTGCTCCACAGAATCCCTCTACGAGGTCTCACGTTCTCTACTTGTGTAAGGGTTATTCAACAATTACATGGATATCCTAACCCTTTACTAGCAATAGAATAATCAAAAGATTAATCCAGCGTGCACTCCAAACAATCTAATTAACCAATCATAAACCCTAGAAATAGTGAAAACAAACGATTATGTGATTAAAACTACGAATATATTTATATAACTAATAAAGCTTCACGTTAGAACATTGAATTCATCCTCAATCAACAAAAGTTTAGCTTCTCATGATTACAATGTTACCCGGTTTCCCCCTAAAGGGGTAAAACCTAGAATATTTTATGAAGAACAAAAGTATAATATGAGATGTGTATTGATATGATGAGATTAAGTTAAGAAGTATCTCTTATATAGTCTTCAAATTGTAGAAATACCCGTGCATCGAACCCCGTGCTAGATGGTTGCCAAAACTAGTCCACATTCCATAATACGATCATTGTCATGCCTTGGTCGTGTGAAAAATATCCAATTCAACATAATGGGCTCTCATCAAATGCCGAACAAGTCCAACCCATTACAATTCTTGGCTTGTCAGTTCTGAGGAACTGACAGCCTATATCATTCTTCTCTTACTACGGCCATGACTTTCTGTCCGTGACTTCTCCTGTAACTTTTCCTTGGTTTTTCTTCTTTCAATCACGGCTGGGACTTTCAATACGTAACATCTCCTGTAATTTTTTACTCTTTCTTTCCTTCTTTCCAACAGTTACCATTCGAAACGGCATCGACACCCTCACTGACTCGAACTCCAATCATCACATACACTGTCCCGGTAAACCTCTATCTTCACTTAATGCTCTCATTCTTTCTGTTCTTACCGAGTCTTCCTTGCTTTACCACAGTTCAGTTCCATTCCATTGTTCCTATCCTCCGTAAATCTCATAACTGCAGCAACTCAAATCATGATCAATCAATGACCGATATTAATGGCAGCATCTTAATATCTTCTCCATCGCTGGCAGCATAAGTTCCATCAAACTCAAGCCATCAATCCCAGCACCACGGAAACATGGCAGCACAAACCATCTTCACAGTCCGACGACTAACAGTAGCCATAAACCGAGTCTCATTCCTTGGCTCGGAACTTTATCAACCACACTAGCTCTGCTCGATACAAGGTTTTAGGATAAGCCCATCTTCTGTCTTTCCCTATCAATCACCATCGCATCTCAAGTCGAGCTGTCTTCATCCATCTCTGCCAACCTGTATACCTGCAAACTCCCAGTACCATCGATCAACGTTAGCAGCTCCATTAATGGAAACAGACTCGCAAGTACCAGCAGCATCAACTGTTGTCACCACTTCCAACACCTTCAGCGTCATATTCCATCGCTGCCATCAAATGTCACCCTTGATTATCAACACTAAACCCGAGCAACACCTTATTTTCCTAGATCATTCCACCAACTCGTGATCATCAGCATCAACTTCTATCAACAGCACGCCATTAACCCCAGCAGACTTACTTCTAGGCTCAAGCTCCATCTCCGTCCATCATCCATCCTTCACAACAAGCCCCTTCTTCTTACAGCCCTTGTAAACCATTCATAGCAGCATCACTTCCCTGAAACTCTCGAGCTCAATCTCCCCGGCTTCATAATCTCAATCACCAGCAGCGCTTCGTTACCTCCATGAACAACCCGCTAGTCACGTAAAGAAATGATGAAGATAATGGCTGCCCATAGTAAAAACTGCAGGCGCCCTTATAATAGCCATTCAACTCCTTTTGAAGCCTTTCTGCCCCTAAACGTAAGATGATGTGCCGATATCAATTTTTTTTTCTCTTGTACACCTTTTGACAATTTCGACTTGCTTCAACCGATCATAAGTTCTTCATACGACTTTTCATTGACATCATTCTTTCGCCGTTGAATTCATCTTTTCATCCTCTTTGAGATGATATCAAGGACTCCTAGATATGAACAATCTCTACTTGGTCTTTGGCCCTTCTCCACTTGTAGATAACTTCTTTTATTGCACAATTATGTGCATATTCACTTCTTTTGGACGATTCATCTAGCAAATCATAAATAAGAGAAAACAAGAGTAATATACAATAATTTGTAAGAATATATATCAATTACTAGCATGGATTAGACACTAAATATATGCAAAAAATGCACTTAACAACGTACCTGTCTGCGAACCGTCGGAGAAGATCAAAGTACGGAACTTAAGTTTGCGTACCCGTTTGTAAACTTATGTGGTTAAGTTATAAAATCGGTTAAGTATGATTTCATACTCATGAACAAATACATTTATATATTAAGGAATGCAATCTTTACAAGCCATGGCTAAAGTGTTCATGAACTGATTCTTTTGAATCAATCTGATTTTGCTTCAATTGTATTCTGTATACTTCTACGAGAATATAAATAATTGAATAACTCTATGAATTACAAAATTAGATTCATTTGATCTAGAAGTGTTAGATGAATGTGGTTAATACAAAAGTGTTCATATGGCTAACTTCGGTTAACTGTTATTGAGCTAACTCAATATACACGTTTAGGTATTGTTACCGATATCTAAATGAAGGTATATTTCATTTGTGTGTAACAAGCTAAGACCATCTAACGGTGGAAAGATATTGCTTTAGTTTTAAGAAAACTTAACTTGAATCTTAAATCAGGATTTCATCTAACGGTGAATATTGATTGCTTTGTTTCAAAGCAATAAAACCCTAATTTGAAGACTATATAAGGGAGAACTCAAGCAACTGGAAAACCCAATCCCCACACCTTCTGTGTGATACTAGTTGCGACTAAAGTCGATTCTCCTTTAACCTAGTTTTTCCTAAAACCATTATAGGTTAACGACTTAAAGACTTCATTGGGATTCTGAAGCCATACCCAACTATTTTCTCTGTAGTTGCGTGCTTAGATCTTACTTGTTCTATCGTATTGAGTACTATCTTCTCTAAGATTTTCTCGAGATTCATCTCCGATAGGTAAGATATAAAAAGTAATCACAAAGCTCTTCGTCTTATTCTTTGTGATTCCACGATAACTTGTTCTATTACCATATAGTTAAGTTATTATGAGGTGATTGATATTTCTAGGTTTTTCTTTGGGAATATAAGACCGGATTATCAATTGGTTCATGTTCACCTTGATTTATCAAAAGACAGAACAAAACTTCACAAGTATTTCTGTGGGAGACAAATTTATTTATCAAAATAGACTTTTCTGTGGGAGACATATTTGTTTATAAAGTATTCGACTTTGGGTCATAGAAACTCTTAGTTGTGGGTGATATCATCTGAGGGAATCAAGTGCGTAGAGTCCTACTGGGATTCAGAGGCGTAAAGAACGTGACTGTACCTTAACCGGTGTGAGACTTGGTTAGGGCTCAACTACATTCCAATCTGAAGTTAACTTGTAGTAGGCTAGTGTCTGTAGCGGCTTAATACACTGTAGTGTTCAAATCTGTACTAGGTCCCGGAGTTTTTCCTGAATTTGCGGTTTCCTCGTTAACAAAACTTCTGGTGTCTGTGTTATTTATTTTCCGCATTATATTTGTTTATATAATTAAAATATCACAGGTTGTGCGTAGTTCAATCAATTGGTAAATCCAACCTTTGGTTGTTGATTGAAATTGATTAACACTTGAACATTGGTCTTTGGTACCGTTCAAGTTGTTTCTCATAATAATCAGGCTCACATATATCTATCTGTTTAATTTTCTGATTACATTGAGAAACAGAGATATAACTCTTGGATATATTTCCTTGATTGAGTCTGACTGTCTAGTTGATTCTCTTGGAATTATATTAGAGTTAGTCCATACAGATTGCCTAACGAAATATTGGGTGTGGTCGTTAGATCCCCGCTTTTTTAGCATCCACATTGATATTTACATAATCTTTATCAAGTGGCATCTAGCCTTTGATTTGACAATTTTGATTACTCATAAGAATACTAGGAGAGAACTGATTAATGAGCTTTATTTTCTCAATAGTATGCACACCACTAGGCTTAATTGCCTGAAAGATAAGAGAACATATGGTTCCGAATCATCCAGAATAGCCGTACACTTATATAGGTAAAGAATCACTACTCATAACAGAATTAGTTGAGTTAGCAGAATCAAACCAACTTATGAAAATTTGAATTTTGACCTATAACCTGCAAAATGTTCACATTCTGAAATGACGAGGGTACCAAGTACACCACAATCAAGTACACCACAATCTTTTCGATATCAACCTATGCAGACACACCTTGTATAATCTTGTTGGAGCATCACTCGGTCAAGCTCACAAGTTTTGGTATGTCAAGCTTGTTGCAAAATTTGGTTGATCAAAACCACATCTTGATTTATAGTCTACTATGGTTAGTTTCAGACTTGGAACAAAGCATGGTAGTCGAGCATTATAATTCACCAATCAACCTTGAAGATTGAAGATCGAAGGACAACATATACATCTATAGAAACTTCATCAACAAAGGTATCTGAAGACTGACTATCCTATTTTTCTCATATTATCTATCTACCGAGACATGTCATATGCCTTTAGTATTATGATGAACATTCGAAAGAAGAAAACTCCAGTGCTCTTACTTTGTAAAACTCGAATATTAAATTCAAGCAATATAATACTTATAGCATAATAGATCGAGTGAAATTTATTCTTCAACATATCATAATTTTGTATTAAGTTCATAGGGAGTCGTTCGGTTAGTTTTTATGTTCACAAACTGATTTGCTCACTTCACGGACTTGGAACTTGTAAATAATAAGACTTGATGAATTATTCTCCAATTAACTCGCATACACGAACTGATTTGGTCATTTCGGGAGCTGGTTGATTTTGAGATATTATTGAATACTTTTTAATTCTCTAGAACACGAACTAGTTTTAATAAACGAAAAAGAATCTAACAAGACATAACAAAAAAAGAAAAGAAATCCCAATTAGAGCAAAGCTTTCCGTAACTTAATGGAAAGAAAAGTTGTCCGGAACACCCCAAACATCCGACGAAATTAGAATGATACGTGAAAAAAAAAAGGTATGTGTCTATAAGTGCTAATATTGGATGATACTACAAGGGCTTGTTAGGTAATGTGGTTCATAGGTTAAAACTCTTAAGCCTTAAGTTAAGGCTTAAAATAGTGGTTACATATGATCACGATAATAACAAGAAGAAATCCATAAATAGGACTACATCTTCTTTCCATATAAACACAACACAAAGATTATACTATAACTTATCTCTTTCTTGTTAAGTTTTCGTCATTTTCAAACAAATTATAGTCCCGCTATCCAAATCATAACTTCAAATTTCTTTTTGATAAATTAATTATGGGGGAAATAGATCATTGCTCAATAATTTTACCATCCAACTAGAATTTTTTTTTATATTATTCAAAGCCAAGATCCAACGGACGAGGTTTTAAAGCTTGTTAATTATTGAATATATTATAATTTTATTTCAACTAGAATTTTTTTTTATATTATTCAAAGCCAAGATTTAGGTTTTAAGAAAATATGTTACTTTCACTTTTTCATTTTAACCTAAAAATAGGCCAAATTGAAAGTAACACTTTTCCTGAAACGGAGGGAGTATTACTGAATCTTTTAGGCAGTCCACAGTAAAACTGGATTTTAAAAACTCTTTGGATGATCCTATAGAAATGCCTCTATATAAGGATTATTTAGCGAATATAATTAGGGTAAACTGTTGAGTAAAATTAGATATGTGGGCTCCACTTACTTTTCATCCCTTCGCATTACTGACTGATAGTGATTGCCAATTAAATTTATTTTATTTTGAAGCCATTTTTGGTATGTAACTTCACTTTTTTACCTCGTCTTTTGTTTCCTTAGTCTTCTTTTGTACAGAAGAACCCGGTTTTTCCTCTAAACTCTCTGTTTTTCTTGTTTTCTGAAATTATTATTCATCTGATGAGTTTTTCTTCGTTTTTGCAATTTTTTTGATTGATTATATAGTGCAACTAGGAGATGGTAAAGATACAGGAGATGAATATGGGCAGCAGCAGTGGTAGTGAAGAAAATTCTGTGCGTTCTTCTTCTACTGCTGTTGCTCTAGAGTCGGAAATCAGTAGCGACCTAGAAGAAGTGTATCATGATTCTCTCATATCATTTCAAACTGCTGCTCCCTATTGTAAGGTATGTTGTTGAAAATTTTATCCGCATTAGCTATTCCTATTTCCTCTCAATTTTTCACTAGTTGGTATGTCATGAGACAATTGTTTGTTGAATTTAATTTACTAGATATTTGATTATTTTGTTTTTTTGACAAGAGCAAAACCCTAGAATTATCATGTTTAGTGTGTGTGACTAGTAGAAGCAATTACTGACAAACAGTGGGAATTCAAATTTTTTAACAATTCATATTGTGCCTAACATGCTGATCAGCTTATTGATCTGAAACCTAAACCTTCCTTCAGGGAATTTCATTTGTTAGGGTATTTTTGTAGTGTGAAGGAAATTTTTTGTCTACTATATAGAAATTAACATAATGTTCTGGTTTTCAGGATACTTAATAAAGGATATTTTGCTATAACAATGATTTTGTTTCTGAAATCTTCCTTTATGTAGGCAATCACAAAGAATAATCTTTTGGCGGCTCAGGTACGCAATTAAAACATCATCGAAGTCACGTATGCTTAGATATGTGTTTCTTTCGACGTTCAATTTTTTTCTTAATTAGATTGAAATGTGTAATTTAAGTTGTACTACATTGAGGATGAAAGAATTGTTGGGGGTAAATCTGTGCAGAGGGAAGAATTGAGAAGGGTAATGGATTTTCTGATTTTGAACGAACATCACGCACGGACTTTACTTATTCATCACTGTTGGGACATTGATAAGTTATTAAATACCCTTGTAGAAAAAGGAAAGAATGAGCTATTTTCTGAAGCAGGTATTTTCGTTGTTGGAAGTAGAAATATTAGTAGCTTGGTGTCTTCATCTACAATGACATGCAATATTTGCATGGAGGACTGCTCTATCAATGAGATTACAATGATGGATTGCGGCCATAGCTTTTGCAATAAATGTAATCACTCTTTAACTCTCTATCAACCATAGTACTTGGTAGCACAATAAGAACTCTTCTGCATAATCACCTTTAGGGGAAACTCTATCTGGACGTTTTATTTTAGCCAGCAAACTTTGCACATCTCTGTTTCCATAATCAAGGATTCTGCAGGTTGGACGCAGCATTTTACTATAAAGATAACTGAAGGGCAAAGTAGGCGCATTAGGTGCATGGCTCATGGGTGTGATACTATATGCGATGAGGCTATTATCAGAAATCTAGTCAGTGCAAAAAATTTAGATCTGGCAGAGCGCTTTGAGAAGTTCCTTTTGGAATCATATATCGAAGATAATAAAAGGGTTAAGTGGTGCCCCAGTGTTCCCCACTGTGGAAATGCAATACGCGTTGGATCAGATGAATATTGTGAGGTGGAATGTCTGTGCGGGCTACAGTTCTGTTTCCGTTGCTCAATGGAAGTGCACTCGCCTTGCTCATGTCTTATGTGGAAGCTCTGGACCCAGAAGTGTCAGGATGAGTCAAAGACAATTAGCTGGATATCTTCGAACACAATGCCTTGCCCCAAGTGCCACCGAGCTATTGCAAGGGATGGTGGGTGCGATCTAATGCGGTGTATTTGTGGACAGACATTTTGGTGAGAGTACCTCCCTGCTTTCCCTTGTTCAACTTTGTGTGTAGCTTCTGTTGTCTTCCTAAACTTAACATTTAAAAGGTTTAATGTAATGTTGTATACTTGAGATGTATTGATCATAATGCTGTATACTTGTGGCTGACTTTTTTTTTCTTCTGACAGCTGGCTGTGTGGGGAAGCTACGGGGTTTACTCATACTTGGTACAATATTGATGGCCATAAATGTGCAGGAAAAGAAAAGATTGCACCCCATGTGATGAAGGACCTAAGTCGGTACATGCATCACTACGACCATTACATGGCTCATAAAAGATCATACACGCTCGAGGGGAAACTTGAGGAAGCATTACAGATGAAGGTACTGATTTTGGAAAGAAATGCATCAACACGCCAAGATTTTAGTTGGGCAATAAATGGTCTCCGCATGCTCCTATTATCAAGGCGATTTCTTGCCTATTCATATCCGTTTGCATATTACATGTTTGGTGATAGCCTCTTCAAGGATGAGATGACAAATGCCGAAAAGGCACAGAAACAAAACAAATTGGAAGTTCAGCAGCGGAGGCTCCAAGTAAATGTAGACATTCTTTCAAACGTTATACAGGAGCAATTTCAATGGTACTCCACAGAGAAACTCATCTTTGTTAGGATAAAAGTAATAAAGCTCTCAGAGCTTATTGATACACAGTGCAAGCAAATGTGAGTCTTTTTCTTTTATTATATGTATCTTGATATTGTAACCTGGAAATCAAGCTTGAGAAATTGCCGCTCCTGTGGGTCTTATGTGGATTGATGTTGGTGCAGGCATCAGTTGATTGAGAGCGACTTTCTGGGCTCCTTGAAAATGGAGATTCACAATATTGCTCCCTACAACTCTAAAGGTGTTGAACGTGCTGTAGAACTTTCTCTATGGGATTCTGTAACTACTGATAACGCTCCACCCTTGAACATCACTACAGGTGATTCAGGTAATTGAATCCTTCTCCCCTAACCATGTACAATTCCCATTGCTGAATTATAAAACATCAAACTATTATTCTGCCAAATACTTACACATCTTTCTTTTACCTTGTCACAGATAGTTTAAAAGAAAGATTAGATAATGAATTGGAGAGACGACGAGTGGAAGTTCAAAATAACCAGCGACAACGTCCCCCTGCGGCTTTAGGTAGAAAGCGGATCTCTAGTAAACGACTACTAAAGAAACTTCTAAAGATTCCTTCTTCGGTCTCAACATGCATACTAGGCAAGGAAAAAAAGTAACAACCCCATAGCAGACAAAATGTACAGCTCTAATTTTAAGTTAACAAGGAAATTGATCATGAATCAAGCAGTTCATATCTTATACTCCATTGACAACAATATCCTGATATTTCCAGTAGACTGAAGTTTTTGAAAGAATCCAAGATTAAGAAAGAATAAGGGAGTTTGGAGGGTTCTACTTATCTATGTTTTGGTTTCTATTTTCTTTCAGTCACATGTTACTACATCTTGTACAGGCAAAAACTGAACATATTTTATGTCTCTCTTATCTAAATGCTTCAGTAACACTTTCTGAATTCTGATTGACAGTTTGTACTATTTTGTAATTGCTTATTGCTTGCCATAAACAACATAGACATCTCGTATCAGGAGATACTCACACCACCAGAAGTTAACAAGCCTAAGGTCTGCTTAGCAGCAGTAAGGGCTAGTCAGGTCCATTGTTATTGATTTGGTTCTAGGTACAATTTTTAACTAACTTTTTATGAGGCATGATTGTGCCAGATCAATCTGAAAACAGTGACATGAGCCACCGACAAACGTAAAAAAACTCTTCAAAAATACGAGCAGTAAAAAAAAGAGAAGAAAACCAAGCAGTAGTCGGCAAAGCGAGCCAATCAGCCCAAGGATTCATGCGGTACCGAGCCAACAAAGGGAAACCGGCCTAGCCGGTTTCAAGTCAGATCCACACTCAGGAAGGAGTAGCAGTACAATATTATGGGACTGGAGTGGGATTTTTCAAAGCGGGATGAAATCTGTTTAATACTTTGAGAAAGATTTGGCGGTTCGATTCTTCGTTAACAAAATCTCCCTCCAAATTCATTCACTCAATCAACCTTCAAAAACCCTAAATTTCTGAATTTCACAAATCTGAGTTATCTTTGCCTTCATTCTGTTGTCTTCAATGTACAACAATAGCGTTTCAATCAACATATCTGATGACGAATCTGACGATATCAATGGAAAGAAAAGAGCTAGGGTTCGTAGGAAACGTAAGAAATTTGGGTTTCGAGGTGGGAAGAATAATGATTTTCTTCGAAGAATGATTAAGAATTTATTGAGATGGTGGTTGTTTTTGTTAATTATACCTGCGATTGGATTACTCTTATTTGAAGCCTCTAGAATGATTGGTACAACAAAACCTATTCAGGATCCGAAAACTGGCGGTGAGAAAACAGATCCTGTTGTTGTTGTTGTTGAAACTAAGCATAATTTGGATAATCTTACTCCTACTACTAGAAAGATTAATGGCACTCGTCGACGTAAGTCATTCCCAGTTCCATTACATTTTAATTCTGTTATTCCATCGTTTGATTTCAATTTGTATGTAAATTAGGTTTTCATTCAAAACACCTGTAACACACTTGTTAGACAAGGATCTTAACATGTTTAATGGTGTCTCTAATTATCTGATTCACTGCGTTGTTATGTATATTCCTAGTAGTGTTTACTTGGGTATGTCTCAGCAGTTCAGTGTTTGATACTATTTTTATTTTATTGGATCAGCTTGTTTGGAGCTTCTACCTCCGGAAGCACTTGAGCATCTTGATATACCTGTTCATCGACATGCCAGTTCTCATGTTAAAAAAGTGATTTACAAATCTGATCCAGACGCAGGCAATACAACAGTGTTTCAGAGGAATACAGATACAACAAGATATAACTTATTCACAGGAAATCAAACTCTCTATGAGAGAGAACAAAGTTTTAAGGTACTCATAGTCTATATCATTTCTTGTGAGTGGGTTTCGTTGTACTCTGATCTTAAGGATGCAGGGTGCTGATGTCAATATGTGTGTTCAAGTTATTGAATTTGTTCACTGTGAATAATGAACGTTTCAGGTGAGTGAAACTGCTGAGGTGCATTGTGGTTTTTACAACGAAAATGGGGGATATAGAATATCTGTTGAGGACAAGGCTTACATGCAAACATGCAAAGTTGTCGTGTCTACTTGTACATTTGGTGGAGGAGATGACCTTTACCAGCCCATTGGAATGTCGGAGCCATCCCTGAAGAAGGTAAACTTAAATTGCCAAGTTTATACTATTAGTTGGCAATTTTTTATGAACTCCTGCTTACTGCTTCTGTGTAATTCACATTATTGCAGGTTTGTTATGTAGCATTTTGGGATGAGATAACCGTTGCAACTCAGGAAGCAGGTGGGAAGAAAATTGGCGAGGACAATATGATTGGTAAATGGCGAATTGTTGTTGTTAAGGACCTTCCTTTCACAGACCAGCGCTTGAATGGTAAAATCCCTAAGGTAACAAAGAATGCACAACGTACCTCAGTGTTCTTGTCCATACATTTCTTTGGTTCTCAACATCATTATAATTTTTACTTGTTTTTCTATCATGGAATCAGTACGAGTGTTGTTTTCGTAAGAAAGTTGTTACCACGTTGTCTAGTTTTAGCATCTTAACCTGCCGTAGTTCTTCATGATAACATTGTTATCCAGGCTCTTCACTTTTCTTGACAACGGGATAGGTTATCGAGGACTGATGCAAAACATAGTCAAGTCCTTGGCTTTTTTATATTGGTTCTAGATTTTGGTCACTTCTCAAACTTCTGTTGACATAAATGTTTGACCTGGTTCTAACCTTTAATCTGTGATGGGATGTTGCTTATTATTTTCTACTGTTATCAGATGTTGACGCACCGACTGTTCCCTCAAGCAAGGTACTCAATTTGGGTAGACGCCAAATCTCAATTTCGGAGAGATCCATTAGGTGTGCTGGAAGCTCTTCTTTGGCGTAGGACTTCTGTGTTGGCAATTTCAGAACACGGGGCTCGTAGTAGTGTCTATGACGAGGGAAAAGCTGTAGTTAAGAAAAACAAGGCAACCCCAGAAGAAGTTGAGATTCAGTTAGAGCAGTACCGTCGGGATGGCTTTCCTGATGAAAAGAGGTTTAATGGCAAAAAAGGTATGCTTGAAGTTATCACCATCTGTTGTTGTTCTGCATTTGAGGTTTTACTGTTCTAGAAAATCATTTTAGTTGCAGAATGGTACGGAATATATGCTTAGTATTCGTCTTGGTAGGGATAAAATACTGGAATACAACCTTTATTGAAGGAACTATATCTCACATTGAATCTGGATAGAAAAGTATATCCACTTCTGAATCTTTAATGGTAATGTTGGTCTGCGCAGCTCTATCTGAGGCTTCTGTCATTGTGAGGGAGCTCACTCCATTGACAAACCTGTTCATGTGCCTCTGGTTCAACGAAGTGGTCCGCTTCACTTCACGAGATCAGCTCAGCTTTCCTTACGTGGTCAGGAAACTAAACATGAAGAATATCAACATGTTCCCTGTTTGTGTCCGCAAAGATCTTGTGAATAGTATGGGTCATAAGCAAAAAGCTAAACCTCTGATTAATTGAGATTCTTCGGTTCCCCCAGGTAGATCTTTCCACCCTGGGTCTTGTAAGTCATTTAGGTCTAATTATTGTTACTTTGTAGGTCATTATTGTATTCACTGCATCTCAAATTTTGAATTTATTTTTCTTGATTTCTCTGTGTAATTGCTGAGAAGAGAAAATACTCGTGTGAATAACGATAATATACACATATCTAACATGTAACAATTTGTCATTCATTATTCATTTCTGCTTAATATGAAACAAACAGTCTGGACTGTTATGATATATCTGTACCATCAAGCTTGTTGTTTTTAACTGTTTCCTAGTACGGCATAACAAGCCTTCCAAGTGTTTTATTGTAGGCTTTAGGATCTCCATTACACCCCTATAATATTAGTTGTCTCACGGTCATCAAGATGTGTGCCGGGTAGTGGTGGTCGTCTGTTTAGTGGAGGTAATCTATGAAGATGCTTGGTTCTGGAATACGATTGGCCTCGGCTGGTGCTGGGGTATGTTTTTGGTGGGGGCACCGTCATCACAAGGACTAACACCTTGTTTGTTTGCGGCTGACTCGGCGTCTGGATCTGAGTCGACCCCTGACTCGGGCCGAGTTAGCAGTCAGATCGTTTATTTTCCATTTTGAGTCAGATCTGACTCGACCTCTGGCTCAGACATAACTCCTGATTCGAACCCATTTGAGTCAGGTAATAAAATAGCCCCAACTCATGGGACCAAACCATTGACTCACATATTTTTGAGTGAGATGAATCAGAACTGACTCAAAACAAACATATCGAATCAGATCCAGACGAGTTAGGTGATTTCACTCAAATCCAGATGACTCAGAAGATGAGTCAGGAGTAAACAAACATGGTGTAAGCCAAACATGATACATATTGTGGGCTAACAGTAGAGAGACGGACACTGCCAAGTACTATTGCAAGACAAAATTGGATTTGTGCGTGGCTGCGTGGATGTCATTTTTTTGTACCAGATGACAAAAAAAGTCGTTAGAAATAAATTTCACACCATCCCTTATCCAACTATTATCTAATTACCTATTTTATTCATGATTAATTAGTGTTAATAAATCGTATTAGAGGTTCATTAAATGTTATAGATGTGAGATCAACTAATGTTAAATCAATCTTCAAAACACCAAACAACTGGATTTTTTTGATTTTTTTTTCCCGTAAACAGTACCCAGAATCGGTTTACGTTCATGCACTCGTAAAACGATTCTGGGTTGGTGTTTTCAAAATTAACAGTGACTTCCAAAATTGTTGACGTATGCATATATAAAATCCGATTCCTATAATCGGGGTTTTGTGTGACATATATAAACTTATTGTTATCTTTCATAAGAATTTTTTTTTTCATTCATTTCATACCTACTCCTTTTCGTAGGAATCACAGATGCATTTAACACATGCATCAAACCTTAAAATCCTTAGGCGACCCTAGTAGATGAGTTATAGTCTCGTGAGGGTTTACATAGAGATCTTACCCAAAAAAAACCTACACAAAAACTTCTAAAACCATCAATATTCGTCGGAGGAATCCGAGTCCGATTTACCCACCATGAAGTCCTGAGCATGCTCCGGAATTTTGGATACCATGAAGTGATAGCTTGCATCAAACGTGAATGCTTCCCCCTTTTCCTCCAAGTAGCGCGCTTTCACGACTTGGTGCTACAAAAACACGACGCAAATTTACTTTGTTAGCGGTGTTTAATTGGAAGATCAAACCACATGGATTACGTAAAATAAACCACAAAAACACTTACAAATTGTTCAATGGACAAGCTAAAGTGGCTAGCGTTCAAAATCTGGTGTTGGATAGATAAATAAGCAAGTATCGCATTTTTGATGACTTGGTGCCTATCATGGACTTGTTGAACACTTCTTCCATTCGGATTTCCAAAATCTTGCCTATATTTGTTATATACCTTTTTCCACAAGGTTTCGGCATTTACCTTTACGGAGGACTGATTTTTAATTCGATTTTCGGCATACCATGCTTTGGTGATTGCCAAATCTCCGGCAGAGTCAAACGATGCCATTTCTTGTTTGTGGAGGTATGAAATGAGTAGTTGTGGAGTATATGGAGTGAGAGGGAATAAAATGAGCAATTTTATGGCAAATGGGATCCAAGGATGATGTCTCTATATATAGAGAAAGATCCCAACGGCTATTTTTTTTTCAAAAAAAATGAAATAATTTGGCACAATCAGTCTTCTCGAAGATCCATATAATCCGATTATGCTTTTATGCCACTAAGAATCGGTCTTTATGTTAGTTGATATAAACCGATTAAAGACAAGTAAAAAATTTGAATTTTCACCGACAATAAACGGTTCATATAAATTAACATGTGATCCGATTCTAGATAGAAAAGGATACAGAAAAACATCACAATAATCGGATTGTACAGACCCCACACATAAACCGATTTTACAGACCCTCGACAATCGGATAATGTTGACACATCGAGTAGCCCGATTGTTTGCCTGCGTTTGGAAAACAGAATTATTGAGCATGGATAAACTTGTTTTAGGATACACATAATTATAATTAAAACTTTAAGTGCATTAAGTTCAACACCAAGATCATCCAAAATATAAACCTTAACCATCTCAAAAGAGTATTAACACTTAAAACTTAAACAACAACCAAGTCTTAAAACATTGAAATTTTAATACCTAAAGCTTAAACTTAAAAACTTAAACTTATAAATCATGAAGCACCAGCATCAGGAACATCAACACCAGGAGCATTTGCAGTAGCAACAGCAGATTCTACTTCAGAAATTGCTTCAACTTCAGCTATTTCTTCAAACATAGATTCCAAATGTCTGTCGCGATCCCTCCCGGATGAAATCAAATCCATCGTTCTCCTTACAAACATAATGAACTCATAAATCTCCTCTAGTGCAAGCTTGTCAACCGGTGCGAGGGTTTCCTCCAGACGTGTCTCACCGCCATAGGCGAACTTGTAGAGTCTTCTTTCTGGAACGCGTTGTGGTACCATGTGAATATCCTCCTAGGTGAGCTCTCGAGAGTAAAAGGCTAGGTGGCCGAAATCCATATCTACAAAAAAAATATCTAGTTAACAATCGGTACATAAGAAAACATATGTAATCTGATTCTCAACATAAAAACACACAGGAATTTCAAACATTAAGAATCGGTATATGTGGTACATATTTAAAAACGACTATGAAATGAATTATGAAGATACAATTCACAATCGGTACATTAACAAGCAAATAAAATCCGATTATGGGAACTTAGAGTTCAAAAGAATTTAGTACCCAGAATCGGTTTATTCTAATGCACTTATAAACCGATTCTGGTGATGCTTTTTCATATTCCGATTCAGGACCCAGAATCGGTCTATGTTAATCATCATATAAACCCATTAATCTGCATGCTCTTCATGGCTGAAGAACAAGACCCAAAATCGATATGTCAACATAAACAGATTCTGGGTAAATCATATATTTTTATTTTCAAAAATCGAAGACTTAAACATGTAAATCAATGAAGAAATGTGAATACTAGAACGGGTTGATGAAGATTTACCTTTTTATAAATTGGATCGCAGACCGTTGGAGAAGAGGATAAATTTTTATTTATTAGGGTTTTGAGGATCTCGAAAGATTATGATGAAAATAAAAGTTTTTTTTTATTTAAGTTTTTATGTTTTTGAATTTTACTAAAAATGTTAAGGATTAGTATTTATATGGGTTAGTTTTAGGAATTAATTTGGGAGTAAATTAGACTTTTTGAGAAGTTTGGCACCTCATAGCTATTTGGTGGAGTGGAAGGGAAATTCGATAGGCCCCAAATAATTGGCCTAGGCCCCGATTTAGCCAGATTCTTTTGTCTAAATGCCTTTCTATTTAAATTTAAGTTGTTTTATATCTGTTTTTTTACTAAGGACATTTTTCCAGTATATCCCTAGCACGACGATCAAGGCATTCTTACGCTCTTTGGCATTTTGTTATATTGGTGCTATTTTTCTTCTCCCTCTGAAAAGATGGACAAATTGAATCAATGTAGTTAACTGAACATACAATCAAAAATGAAATCGGTGTTGTCAAACTGTTGGCTAATTCATCTAGTCAAAACTAAAGAGAATCAAAAATGGATTAATCAAGCTTCTAGTCTCCGTATCAAAGATGAAATACATGGTCCTCTCCTTATTAAACATGAAGTATATGACTAATATATTAGTAAAGTAGATAAGACAAGCCTGGCATTGTTTGTAAAGTATATTTTGAAAAGGCATTTGATATCATTAATTGGGGTTGCCTTGATATAGTTATGGAGAGATTTGGTTTTGGTAATGTTTGGAGGAGCTGGATCAGATGGTATATCTCATATGCAAGATTTTCTATCTTAATAAATGGTGAAGCCTCTTTTATGTTCAAATCTCAGAAGGGTATTAGGAAAGGTGATCCAATATTACCATTTCTCTTCATTATGGCGGTATAAATTCTTTCTTTAATGCTCAAGAAAGCTGGTGAAGTTGGTCTTATTTCTGGTTTCAAGGTTACTCCAAATGGAAGTGTGATTCAGCACCTACAATTTGCATATGACCTCATTGTATTTTTAGATGATTCAGCTGAGAAGGTAATTAATCTGAAAAATGTTCACTTTGCTTTTGAGCTTGTGTATGGCCTTAGAGTAAACTTCAGGAAAAGTGAAATAGCTGGACTTGACTCTAACAATAATAGTCATCTTTGTGCTGATACTTTTGGTTGTGATCTGGTTCAATTGCCTATTAATTATCTTGACATTCTATTAGGGACCAAATCAAAATGCAAGACGGTTTGGGATGTCATAATCCAGAAAATTCAACAAAAACTAGCTACATGGAAGAAAAAATACCTCTCAAAAGGCCAAAGATTGATAATGATAAATAGTGTTTTGTCAAGTCTGCCAATATATTATTTAGCCATGTTTCAGGACCATTGAGAAGATTATGAGGGATTTTCTCTGGGGTTCTACTGTAAATAATAATAAGAGAAGCTGAAAAGAGCAACTATACCTAAACACAGATGAGGTATTGGCATAAATAAATTAAAGCTGGTTAATAAAGCTTTTCATTGCAAATGGATTTGGCGTTATGGTACAGAAAAGAAAGCTCCGTGGAGAAGAATCATTCACCAAAAATTTGGAGGTAATGTTAACTATTTCTTACCCAATTCAAGCTCAATATTTGTTGGTCATAGCTTGTGGACTAGTATCCTTAAGTCTAAAGATCACATAGTGAAAAACACTGTCCTCCAAGTTAACAGTGGTAATAAAATCATGTTGTGGGAAGATAAATGGATTGGTAATCTTCCTTTAAAATGCTTCTTCAAAGCTTTGTACAAGATTTCAAGAAAGAAAAATGCCACTGTCAAAGACTGCATATCCTTTAGTTTGGCCCGAGACTTTGATTTCTCAAGAAACTTAAAGGAGAATGAGTTAGGTGATGTTATTTCTCTATTACAATTATAAGGAGATCCTTCTGTGGTGATGGGTACAGCTGATGACGCTGACCAGAGTAAATGGGGTTAGGTGATGATTTCAGTGTTGCTAACAATTATGATTCACTAGATGTGGATGGGTTCTTATCTTTCCCTCATAAGCAACTTTGGAATCCAAAAATCCCTCTAAAGGTTTCATTTTTGGTGTGGACTCTTTGCTTTAATGGAGCTCCAACTAATGACTTTTCGGCAAGAACATGTAGGTCTAATACAGGTAATTGTATTCTTTGTAATAAAAACTTGGAGACTAATGAGCACCTATTCCTTCACTGTAAAGAAACATCAAAGTTGTGGAATTATTTTTTCGACAGTTTTGGACTGCAGTGGGTTCTCACTGAAACTGTTAAGCTTACTCTTTGGGAATGGCCGTACAAAAAAGGATCTGACATGAAAAAGAAGTTTTGGGGTCTTATCCCATTTGCAATTTGGTGGACAATATCGAAAGAAAGAAATGATCGTTTGTATGGTGGCAAGAGAAGCAGGAATTGGAAACAACTAATCATATCTATTAAGTGTACTTTGTTTGATTGGGGTATGACTCATAAGATCTTTGAAGGCTTTTCTTTGAGAGAAATTGGACTGCTGTTATTGGCAGTTACTGATGCTTTGTATAACTTTGTATTTTTGATAGTTTCCTTCACTCTTTAGGTGACAACAACTTCTTTTATAAAATTTTCCTTTCTTTTGTCTAAAATAAAATAATATATTAGTAAACTCTTGACGTTTGAGTTCACTTATCGGGAACATTTTAGTGATTCAAAGAAGTTGCTGACTAATACTATAGATTTGCAACATAATTAAGACCTTTTGACTAACTAAGTATACCTGGTTTTCTCCTAAGAAATGAGTGTAACATTTTGGGATGACTGCTACTTTGAGTTGAAAATAGAAGGCCTCAACATCCTCAATCATCTTATCTTTATATGGGAGTGAAATCCGTCCGGATAAAACACCAGCCACCCACTTGCTTTGTATTTCAAATTTGGGAAAAGGTAGAGCCTGAGAACATCAAGATGCATGAAATTATTTCTTTAAAATGCCCGCATACAAACATCAATACTCAAACCAGTAAAGATTAGACATTGTCAATAAGAAAGCACCATCCAAGGTATCCCGATAAAAGAGAGACGTGGAACCAACACAGGTAGGAAAATATGATGTTATAATGGCCTAACACAATTGTCATCCATGGTTACAGTATCATTAATCCCAAGAAATAGAAAATAGTACTTGTACCTGAAAAATGGTTATGAAAGATGATACATAAATAAAAAAAACCATTGTTGGTTGCAATCGAATGTTACTGGCCAATTGTCACCGATGCCATTATGTCCTAGTTACATTATTCATTAATTCGTTTTAACATTGTTGGACAATCTGGGTTATAAATGTGCATTCTATATTATCAAACACTAATAAACATGACTCATGTACCAATTTATCTTAATTAAGCACCAGATGGTTGAGGAAATTTATCAAACACCTGGTACGCATCAATCCTATTTCTCCAATTTCAGTAACCAAGGAATCCACAATTCATAAAACAGACAATACAACAATTATAGAGAACAAGGATTAGGATTACCGAATTAATGTGTGTATTGAAGCGAGGTACTCCTCTTTCCTGAAAACTTTAACTTCCCGTCACCGATGCAAAACGAATTCGAAAGTAAGTTTAGCCAAGATACAACAATACCTTTGATGTTAACATGCACTCGGATAACATCAAATAATCGAACTTAAAGAAGCAGTAAACTCTCTTAATTAGGACTCTAAAAGAATATTTGATTTCAATGAAAAAAATGGAAGCTTTTTCATATTTTTCTTTCCTATCGCTGTCAGTTAAAGAACGTTGGGTGCTTATACTACCAAAAGTAATGATTCACCAACATTTACGACCCAAACGGGACAGTCACATTGGTTGGAACCAGATACAACTTTATTCATATTTGGAAACGGATTTGGGGGCCCGTCCAAATCTAGATTTCCTACAATCCCCCACATGAATAAAATTGCCACATAGATATTTAGAAAATGCTTAATTCTAACCCTATACTCTAATGCAGGCACTAGAGAGTTTGCGCGGAACATCACTACATCGGGAAAGATAGCTTTTGGGTTTGAATCTTCCTTAGTGAATACCTACCGGACTTACTAGTTATTCAGTGAACATGGTGTCTTTAACTGCTCAACTTTGTAGTGTAAGTCAATACAATAGATATCACATAGCTTATTTCCTTAATTCATTGGTTCTCGGTTGTGTTGATTTCGGCCCTGAACAATCTTAGAATTCATGAGTGCTCTTATATTAACTTAGCATTATAGTTATCACGGAAGCATCCCTACTTCATACTCATATAGGTGATCTCATATTTGAAAGTATCATGCCATACTTTTCTTAGTCATACTATGCTATAAGAATCATTAAGAGAAGAATTCTCAACCTCCTACTTGACAGGTAGCATTGTTTTATCATAGAAATGGGAAAGAGAGTAATCTCTCTCAATGTCTCTGACGAGTATTTTACAACTTAGTTTGCCCTTTTGGACCTAGACCTTGGGATCTCTAATCGCTAAGTTGGGATAGTGTCGTAACTTACTCTATATTTGTAAGCAATATTATCATTCCCTTCGATGATGCAATTACTTGCTCTCTAAATAATCCTTTTGTAAGTGGATCAGCTAGATTATCCCTGGATCTTATTTAACTCAATGTTATTATTCCGCTAGAGTGTAATTGCTTAATAGTTTCATGTCATCGACTTATGTGTTTAGACTTACCATTATAAATTTTACTATGAGCCTTTGCTATATTCGATGGATTATCGCAATGTATGTTTATTGCCGAAACGGGTTTAAGACATATTGGTATATCTTCTAGGAAATTTTGAAGCCACTCTGCTTATTCCGCTTCTTTGTCTAAAGCAATAACTCAACTTCCATAGTTGATCTAGAGATCAACATTTGTTTGGATGATTTCCACGATATGGCATCCCCGCCCATAATAAATACATAGATACTAGTAGCCTTAGTATCATTAGTGTCTGAGATCCAATTTGCATCAACATATCTGCAGGATAATTTGTACAATGCAAACCATACTTATTTGTATCTCTCAAGTATCTCAAAACTCTTACTAAGGCATGCCAATGAGTTTCACTAGGGTTACTTGTAAACCTACTTAGTTTACTATGTCTGGCATAGTACAACTCGTTAGATACATAATACTTCCAATCACACGAGAGTATTCCAATTGGTTTACTCCTTTGCCAATTTTTTTTTTAAGATGGACATTATGATCTAATGGTGTTCTTACCGTTTTCTCGTCACCCTTGTTAAATTTTTGCAAAATTTTCTCAATATAGTGTGCTTGAGATAATTTAATCCCATCTCTAGTTCTAGAAATTTTAATTCCAAGAATGACATCAGTCTTGCCTAAATCTTTCATATCGAAATTTTTAGACAACATTTTCTTCGTAGACTTAATAATTTCAGGATTATTACCCATGCATTATCAACATATAAATATATTATCACTATTCATGTGGGTGTTACTTTGGTGTAAATATTGTTAGAGCATAGCTCGGTTGAACTCACCAAGTGTTGGTATGTCAAGTTTGATTGTCATATTTTAGTATCAAAACTCATCTAGAGTCGCTTGATTAAATACTAGAGTCAACTTCGTTTAGGTTAGACTATAAAGTCTAAGAATGTTGAGACATACAAGTATCACTCCAAAGACCTAAATAATATGAAAAAGTAACGAACTACAACGACGACATCATCCTTCCACTTGAGGTTAGTAATATTGACTTGAACTATTTTATTCCTAACGTATCTTTCAAGTCGTGCTATATAGAAAACATAACTTCGAAGCTGTATATACTGTACATATTATATAATCCAGTGATGTGACATTATCATAATAGTATGATCATAGTATTAAGCAATTAGACTACGAAGTATAAATCTTATCTTTTGAACTTCGTAGATATGACATTGACATAATCTTGTATATATTTTTATGATTATGTGAATGGGTTATGGTGAATATTTCATCCTAGAAAACAATTTTTTACATTTGTTTAAAGAAAGTACATTCATGAACTTGTTCCATGAATCAAAAGGGAAATCATTAGGCTTATTGGTGCGGCTATTCATTGCAAATCTTTGGATGACCAATATGTGTGAGATGGTAGAACCGATCTTAACTTAGATTATGTATCTTGGTATAACTAATCACAATGCCTCACTTATGATTTGGTATGACCAGTTTTGTTAATTGGTGTAACCGATCCTAAGTAATCACCATGTGATGGTATGATCAATCCTTGTAATTGGTGTGACCGATCCTAGTAATTGGTGTGACCGATCATAAGTGTGTTTGACAAATCTTTCCAATTGGTGTAACCGGTCCTGGTAACTAGTGTGACCGATCACAAGTAATACCATGTGTAGATGGAATCGATCCTTGTAACTGGTGTAACCGATCATAAGTGTTTCCATATTTAGGTATAACCGATCCTAGTAATTGGTAAAACCGATTAAACCCGTGTATGTGGTTTGGTATCTGATCAATCACATAGTAGTCTTGGAAAACAGGCGAACCAATTCTAAACTTGTTTGGAAGTGTGGTATAACCGATTCCAAGAATGCAAATACATGTAAATATGAAATAAGGATTTGCAGTGAAAAGATGTCAACATACTTTGAACACGAGCAATAACTCTTATCGTTTATTGTTCAAACATATTCCTTGGTACTCAAGGTGATCCCGTGCCGTAATAAATTAAGAATATTTTAATTAAGGTTTTTGGTTTTATATGCTTTAATTACCAGCAATTAATGCATATCTCTAGAGAATAAAAAATTAGTAATGTGCATTTACTAATGGAGATTTTCTATTGAGAGATTTCAGAAATATTGGACAAGCATTTATTGGAATTAGGAAAACCGAATTTTGTCATTCATTGCATATCTTGAGAATATCTTCGGTTTTGGAAATTCAATGGTGTACAAACATCCTTGGTCTACAAATACCTAAGTTTGCATTTCTAGCAACCATCCTAAGAGCCAGGAAAACTTCATTACTTGTTGTTTCCGGTGAAGCCGTCTATTCGGAGAGGGAAATATCATAATTAGGTGAAATCTCTTACGACCGCTCGTTTAAAGACTTATGTGGGATCAAGAAGCTATATGAGTACTGTTGAGGGGTGAATATTATTTGGTTCTACCCATCCTAGTCACACCTAATGACAACACCTTTCTAGGAGTGGTAAGAGAGGGAACTTGGTTTCCATTGTACTATGTACCTCATTTTATAGACTTTCCAAAAATGCCTTCCTTTTATGACATCATGCCACATGTACTAAACCTTCATAATTACCACTAATGCCATCCCTTCACTAATACAACCTTTCCATTTTCCATTAATTCCCTCCTCATACTTTTCATTTTATGGATGCTTTCTAGTGGACTTGGGCTTTAGTCCCCACTCATGTTTGGTTTGGCTCCCATTTAGGGGCTCCCTATCCCTGCTAAGGGGTAATAATTTCCATGTATCAACAAGTACCATTGGTGGGAAACTAGATAATTGCAGTGTTATTAGTTTTTGGTTGATTTGATTGACTAACGGTTGTTGAAACTTTGATTGCACCTAGTTTGTTTATGCTTGAGAATCTTCCTTTTGATATAAGATTCACTCAAACCAGATCGAAGTATCGACGGGATCTTTAGAACTGTTGTTAGATCTAAACACATCTTGTGATAATCCATTGTTAACAGACTATGTTATGTGCGTGATTGATCACAAGATATTCAAGTGGTGTTGTGCAAGCTATTGAAGACAAAATAAGATTTGAAGACGAAGAATATTTCTTATTAGTTTTTGTATCTTATGAATTGTGTGCACAAAACTTGATCGGCTGGGATCCAACTAGAATCTTATTTATTCGATTGACTATTTGCGTGAGATCAGCATTCTCTATATTTCTCTTTGATATCTATATTGATTGAGTGTGAATCTATACTTGACTATTTCGGTAGTTATAGTTAGATTGATCTAACCAGGAAAATGAGTTTATTAGAGATTAAATGGAAGATCCTTTGTCAACGACTCATCTAAATCTTGTAGCAAGATTGATTAGAGTGGTTACCAAACATATTCTTCCTTTGTTGTTTGGAATACGATCCAAAGGACTTGCTATTCACGTGTGTGACTCTAGAAGTCGAAGGCGCATGGATACTTAGGGAACTAAGTATCTAGGGGTAGTCTTCTTGGTCTCAACTATACGAAGTTGGTATTAGATTTTGTATAGCGGCTTAATTATGAGAGTATTCAAAACTGGACTAGGTCCCGAGATTTTTTTGCATTTGCGGTTTCCTCGTTAACAAAATCTTGCCGTGTCTTTTACTTTGATTTCCGCATTATAATTGTTTATTATAATAAAGTAAAATACACATATACGTTAACTCCACATTAATTGATAGTGATTCTATAGAGTTTGGTTATTACCGAACCTATTATCAAGTAACACAATTTGATGTAGTATTGTCTCGATCTTGTATTCATAATCAATCACATAAGTTATCTTGTTGTTGTGTGATAGAATAATTTTTTAGGGCTAAACGTATTGTCGCGATCTCATATCCATGAACAATCACACGAAGTGTCAACCGAATTGTCGTATTGTCTCGACTTTGTCCATAGACGAACCACATTCGGTAGAAGACTTATAGGTTGAAACAAAAAGATTGTGGTGTATTTGGGTACCCTCGTCTTTTCAAACACATTTGTCACACTCATTAGATTTAAACCCATTTGATAATATGGTTTTGTTGAATTTTTTATGTCATTGTTTTGGTGCTTTCTTTAATCCATAAAGTGACCTAACCGATTGGCATACTTTCTTTTCGTTACCAGTATGACAAATCCTTCTGGTTGATCCATGTATATTTCTTCCTCTAACTCCCAATTCAAGAAGGCGGTTTTTACATTCATTTGATGTATTCTAGACTATACAATGTCGATATTTCTATAAGCATTGGTATAGATGTTATTCTAGTGATGGGAGAATAAGTATCAAAATAATCCAAGCCTTCTTTTTGTTTAAATCCTTTAACCACTAGCTTGGCTTTATACTTATCTATAGTTCCATCCGATTTTTGTTTTTTTTTGAAAACCCACTTCCAACCCAAAGGTTTAAAACCAGAAGGTAAATCAGTCATCTCAAGAGTGTGATTTTGCATGATGGAATCTATTTCGCTATTAACTACCTCCTTCCAACATGGTTCTTTGGGAGTTGACATTGCTTTCGCAAGTGTTCGAGGCTCATCTTCTAACATACATGATACAAAATCAGAACCAAAAGTTTTTGTAACTTTAGCCCTCTTACTTATTTTTGGCTCATCAACAACCTTTTCGACTTGTTGTGTAGGCGACTGCGAAGTAGCATCATTTCCACTTTCATTAATTGCTTCCTCTTTAAAGGATTGCTATGATATGGTTTACATGGAAACATGTTTTCGTAGAAAATTGCATCCCTCGATTCTAAAACCGTATGCACATACATTCTTTGATGTCAGAACTTTGAACCAAAAATCTGTATGCATTACTATGTTCAGCGTAAACTATAAAGACGTAATCCACTATTTTTGGTATTATTTTAACCTTTTTAGGAAGTGGCACTGCAACTTTCGCCAAGTACCCACACATTTTGACGTATCTATAAGAAGGTGGTTTTCCTTTCCATAAATCGTAAGGGGTCTTGTTCTTCTTCTTGTGAGGGTACTTATTGAGAATGTAGCTCGTAGTAAGTACCCCCCCCCCCCTAAGTTTTCGGATGCACCATTATTTCTCAAAAGAGCATTCTTCATATCTTTCAAAGTTCTATTCTTGTGTTCCGCAATTCCATTGGATTGTGGACAACATGATGGTGTTACTTGATGAATAATTCCACTATTTTCACAAAGTTCTTTAAGAGGATCCACATACTCACCACCCCTATCACTCTTGACCATCTTAATTTTTCGATCAAGTTAATTTTCAACATCATTTTTATAAAGTTGGAATTTTTCAAGAGCTTCATCTTTACTTATTAACAAGTAAATTTGATAATACCTAGTACCATCATCGACAAAAGTCATAACATACTTCTTTAGGTCACACAAATCCGAGTGTATCAAGTCCAATGGTTCCGTATTTCTCTCAACGATAAGATATGGAAGCCTTGCAAATTTAGACTTGACACAAATTTCATATCTTTTTGTGAAGTCTATATCAAACTTGGGTAGCAGTTTCATGTCCATAAATTTCTTAAGAGAATAGTAATTAACATGACCTAATCTTTCATACCAAATTGAACTAAATTATGCCATGTATACTGAAGACGTGTCTTTATTTACCTCTGACGTAATTGTCGTTGCATTCCTTTTGAAGAGTCCTTAACTAAGGTGACCCTTTCACAAGAATACATTCTTTTTAGATATAACGAAGTTATTAAAAACAATTCTAGCTTGAAACCATGTTTCACAAGTAAACCTCCAGAAATTAAATTTCTACGGATTTCGGGAGGTGTAGTACTTCGGTCAAGGTAATTTTCTTACTCGACATGAACTTGAGTACTACGTTTCCCTTTTCGCGAACTACTGAAGTTGCGACACTTCCCATATATACGGGTTCACCATTCATGATGATTTCATAAGTAGAAAACATATACCGATTTAGAAATACATGTCGAGTCGCTCCGGTATCAACCCACCAATCATTTAGGTTTCTTACCATGTTAACTTCCTACACAACAGAAATGGTATACGTCATACTATCGGTTTTCGACGCAACTCTTTCAACTACCATGGTTAAATCTAACACCACAATGGTATACAGTAACAACTATAATAATATGTGATGACAAGAATAATACTACAGTAACAATAAGGATTTCAAACTATGCACTTGGATTTTCGAACTATTGACAAAGTACTTGTACCAAAATATCGGATTCTAATTTAGATTCTTAGCATCTATCAAAATAGTTGGCATGTTAAAGTACTATATGTATTAAACATGCATAACTAGAAAAAAAATCTAAGTTTACAATCTGCAAATGGTTTACTTTCTAGTACCTTAACAGTTCCACACAATAATATTAATTAATTGTCACACAATAATATTAATTAATTGTCACAAGATGTATAACACCGATTTTTCTTTGTAAAGCCAAAACCTTGATTAGGAATAACAAAGATTGTATACCAATAATCAATAAAACTGACGACCACCAATTTTGAAAGTGAATATAGCCCAAAACAATACAAATCTAAAATTTTCAGATTGTTGGAATATCTGGATTATAAATGTGCATTCATTATTATCAAATACTAATAAGCATGACTCATGTATCAATTTATCAAAATTAAGCAAGAGATGGTTGAGGCAATTTATCAAATACAACAATCCTCTTTCTCAAATTTCAGTAACCAAGGATTCCACAATTCATAAAACAGACATTAATACAACAATGATAGAGAACAAAGATTAGGATTACCAACTTAATGTGTGTATCGAGGCGGGGTACTATTCTTTCCTGAAAACTTTAACTTCTCGTCACCGGTGCAATACGAATTCGGAAGTAAGTTTAGCCAAGATACAACGATACCTTTGATGTTAACATGCACTCGAATAACATCAAACAATCAAACTTAAAGTAGCAGCAAACTCTCTTAATTAGGACTCTAAAAAAATATTTGATTTCAATGAAAACAATGGAAGCTTTTTTTTCTATCGCTGTCAGTTAAAGAATGTTGGGTTCTTATACTACTAAAATTAATGGTTCACCAACAGTTGCGACCCAAACTGGATGGTCACATTGGTTGGAATGAGACACAACTTTATTCATATTTGGAAACGGATTTAGAGGCCGTCCAAATCCAGATTTCCTACAAAAATATCTTCCATCATGTATAACCAATATGTTGATCCCAGAAAAAATGGTTCTTCCCCACCCTACATAAGTTATGTGGGAAGATTATTATGCATATTTGTGAAAAGTAATATACTGATGTTGGTGGCATATGATGGAATTCTAAATACAAGAACCTTGACATCAACTAACTATTCAGCTTACGGATAAATACTAAAGAAATTACAACTCTGTCGTGGATAAATCCTACAGAGGTAACTCTGTAACATTCCTAACAATTATTATTTCTTTAATTTGATTAAAACTTATATCTTATATCTAAGAAATGTTACTGCAGTTACCTATTACTTCTAGGGCTCCCTATAACATTTTCAGTAATCGACACGCCTTTAATTTAGTTTCAACTAGAATTACGTACTGAACTTTTAGACTTTTAGTACCACATAAGTTGTGGAATAGAACATATACAAATATATGACTTCCAAATACTGGACGTACAAGGCACTTATAGGTATGCCTTCGGTTGTTTCTATGGATTTTTCTGAGGAAGATTTGTTGAAGCTTCTTCGAACAAGTTCAATAAGCATTTCCTTGTTATAAAGGTGAGATTTTTCTAGTGAGAAGGAACTCAACTGATCTGCCATATTACCATATTTAGGATTGAATAGAGGAAAAGGCCTAACCTATCCAAAGCTTTAAAACCAAAGATTTTTCTAGTGAAAAGGAACTCAGCTGATCTACCATATTACCGTATTTATGATTGAATAGAGGAGCAGGTGGTAGGCTCGGAAAGATACCTACTATTGTGTATACTGCAAGTGCACAGTGTCGACAAGCAACACAGGGCAAGCACAGGTCGAACCACAGAGACTTGGAGAGTGTAGAAGTTGATTCTAAATCCTGATTCAGAGAGTAACCAAAAGGGGTTTGATTTTGTCGATACGACGATATGATTTTTAAGTGACTGAAATAATAAAAGTAAAAGATGAAAATAACAAGATATGTAAACAATGATAATATGGATACTAGGGTATTCAAATCCACCAATAACCTATGATATGCATTCAACTTGTAATATTATTCTTGTCCTTATAGTAGATTCAAGTCTACCGTATAACTAAGGTGTTTCTCCAATGGATAATTTAATCACAACTAAAGTATTTCTCCAAAGCATTAATTGTCTAATTAAGCACAACTAATCTAAAGATCAATATTTGGTTAAGCATGAGTTGTAGCATAATCAACATAGAGATATTCTAACTACAATGGATACATGGCATACATTGTGAGAGCAAGATGTTGAAAAACTTGGATTAAATTATATCTTTAAACAATTCTAAACTTTCAATAACAAGATACAAGATATGAATACATACCAATGAGATTAGGGCTTCATCTAAACCCTAGTAAATGAAACTAGAACATGAAGAACATTACAACAAAACTTAAATTTGATAAACTAACATGAACAAGCTATTCTTGGATGGTTTTTCAACACAACAACCCCTCTATTTATACACAAAATTCCCTCAAGCACTTGGATCCGAATTTTGGCACTCATCCACTCAACAAAACATGTTTTCTTAATTGATGGAATATATTTGGTTGTGGGAAACAAATTGGGAGTGATTGAGTGAGAGAATGGGGGTGGATGTGGATGTTTTGGAAATGTTTTGGAATCCAATGGGGGTGAGGTGGAAATGGATTTGGGTCTTGGGTTTTGGATCATGGGTTTTGGATCATGGGTTGTTTAATCCCATGAATTTGTAAACAAGTTGCCACTGATGCAGCGGGTCAGCAACGCTTCCAACTTTCTTCTCTTTTGTCTTCTCAATTCTTCCAAGCTTTATTTAGTACTTAAAAACACAAAATTAATTAATACAAATATTTATTCTTGAAAATGGTAAAAATGCCAAATTTGGGATAATATATGACTTTGAAGCGCGAAAGATGAGTTAAGTGCCAATGAAAAGGTGTATGAATATGCAATATTTGGCACTCATCAAATACCCCAAACCTGAATTTTACTTGTCCTCAAGTGAAAGCAAATCCGAAATCCTAACTATACCACCTGTCATTTGGTCTCTCGAATGCATTTAGCGTATGCACTAAGCCTTTAAACCCCTAGGTGTCCCTAGTGGACGAGTTGTAGTCTCGTGAGGGCCTACCAAAGAAGTACCCACAAACCCTTCTCCAATATCGAGCATCCATAGAAATGTCTTTGTCTTGGGTATTCAACCGTAGATGATGAACTTCGAATTTAAGTAGAACCTTGATAATTTGTAACCATTTTTTTTTTAAGACCCTTACACAGCTGATCATCATATTTTTTTAGTGACCCGCTACACAGCTGATCATCATTTTTTTTTTAGTGACCCGCTACACAGCTGGTCATCATAAAAAAAAATTGATTTTTGATTTATTTATTTTTTAATAAAAGACTAAAAAATCTATATGCAAAACACTACAAAAAAAAATCCTACAAAAGACCCGCTACACAGCTGGTCATAGAAAAGAAGAAAAAAAAAATGCAAAAGACTACAAAGGATCCTACAAAAGACCCGCTACACAGCTGGTCATAAAAAAAAAATGCAAAAGACTACAAAAAAAAACTACAAAAGACCCGCTACACAGCTGGTCTTGACAAAGACAACCAAAAATAAAATGCAAAAGACTATAAAAGACCCTATAAAAGACCCATTACAGCTGGTCATAAAAGACACAACAAAAATTGCAATACTCCCCCAAACCTAAATCTAACATTGTCCTCAATGTTTCAAAAGATGAAACAACAAAACATGAGAACAAAACAGATTCAAAGGAAAGAGATTACCAGATGCCAAAAAGGGTGGTGCTAACCATAATTGAATGAATGCTTTGAAAGCAAATAATATGAGCGCAAGACAAAATGTTTGGTTAGCACACAAATATATCAACAAGATTCAAAATTTTACCTGCTAGATTATACAATGATGACTCACCATGTACCAACAATCTAAAAAGTTGAGGATCAACCCAAAAGACGTAGTGCGGAAACATCAACAACCTTACACAATTATAACAGGACAGCAATGCAAGTGAGACTGCATATGTGAATGAGTTACCCCCAAACCTAGATTTTTCAATAGATATATTTTTGGGAACAAAATCTAACAATTTCAGGGGTGCACCATGCACAAGATCTAGTTCAAAGTGGATTTTGTCAGGGATGGATGGAGAGACATGAGTGAACTCTAATTGTGGCTCATCAAAGGTATTATATTTAACTGCAAAATAGTCCAAGAGGACTTGAGAGGCACATAGTTCCAATCCTAGATTAGGTACTCTTAGAAAAGTAGGTTTAACAATAACTTTACAAACCAAATCTAGGTTGGGTGCAAGATTACCAGTTTGTGACATGGGCAGGGAGGTAGGCACATCTATAACTCCTAAATCATTTGCCAGTGTCGCAGCATGCTCACATGCATAGAACAATCCATCAAGACCCAAATAAGTATCATGCTCATCCAAAATTTTATTCTCATGCATAGACAAATCCAAAGAGACATCACAATGTGACCCAGGCAGAGAATCAGACATGTCAATTATGTTTTTATGCATAAGATCATTAGTGTTGACAGGAGATTCAACATTACCTATGTCAGACACAAGTACAACATCATGCTCATGCTCATAAAACAAATCAATAAGCCCCAGTTCACAATCATCCCCTAGAACTTCAGTTTCATGCATATGAATATCACAAGAAACTTCACACTGTGACTTAGACAAAGAATCAGACACATCAAAGTTATTTTCATGTATAGTATCATTAGTGTCTACAGAAGATTCAACATTTTCTAAGTCACAAACAAGTTGTGTAGCATGCTCTCTTTCACAGGACAACTGCACATGCTCAAGATTAGTAACCACATCACATGTAAATGGAACATTAGAAGAAACTTCATCCATTAAGGTCGAGGCAGATAAGCCTAATGTCTCTGAACCCAAAGGTTCGACAATATTTTCAGTAAAAACATATTCTTCTAACATAACATCATCATCATCATCATTATAGAAATGCATTTCCTTATTTAAAATCGTAGTATTTCTAGTCCCTTCATTTAAAATAGGTTCATATGCAATATCAGCTGCACAAGTAAGACTAGGCATACTATTTTCACATTTTATTTCATTAGGACAAACAAATATTTCATCCTGAAATTCCTCCTTTCCTACATTTTGTAAATGAATCAAATTCATTTTTAAAAATGCATTAAGTTGTTCAATGGAAGGAGAGTCTTCAACAGTAGGAAATTCATAATCAATGCTATATGGTTTATCATGCAATACACTCCTAGCATTATTTTGTTCGAAGCTTCTGAGATTTTCCTCCACATATTGAGAAGTAAAAAATTGTTCAAATTCCCACTGTGGTGGATGATACATGTGTGCATGGTCATTTGGGTCTATAAAATACTGATCGCAACCTTCGAAAGGTTGATTATGGTCCCAATGACTATCAGCTTTGTAATCTGTTGGCATTTCATATTTTGGATTTTCATGATATTCTCTAGATTGCCTAAAATCATGCAAAATATAGCAATTCTCAGCAGGATGACCCAAGCCTCCACATAAGGTACAAGCATAGATTTCAGATTGCATTTCTAAAGCTGTGATTTTAGCTTCTAACTGATCCAAAAATGATGACTGTGAGGGTTGGGCACTGTCAAGATGTTCATTTTCACCCTGTGGTGGATGATACATGTTTAAATAGTTATTAGGGTCCATGTATTGATGCTCAGGACTGTGAAAATGTCCATAAATATCCCTATAACTGTTGACATCATGGTCTGTGGGAGGCTCGTAATATGAAGCATGACTGTAAGCAAGATCTCTAATGAATTTGTTTTCATCCTCACCCGCAGACAAAATCCGACATGATCTCTAACTAGCACTAGGCTTGTTGCGGAGATTTGGAGGTACACACCCAAAATGACCAATATTTTTTTCATTATTTGTTTATTTGTTTTTTTTTTTTTTTTTTTTTTTTTTTTCAAGCCCGTTTCTCTAATGACCTCGGGCATACATTAGAAAAACAAAATAAAAGAAGAAATAAACGGAAGGAAGTTCTATGCAATCGCAAACAAGGATGACTCCACCACAAGAAACCTACCGATTTCTAGCAAACAAAAAGCATGATGGCTCCACTTAGATTGTTTTCTAGACCAGCTTCTAATCCTTCGAAAGGGAATTCGTTACAATCTGAGTAAACCTCTCGAATCAATCTGAGTTTAAATAAATTGAATAGAGCGAGGGAAGCTGCAGGAGCTTTGATACCCAAGGCCTCACCGCAATACAAGGCGGTGCAGTCACGCATTCAATTTACAGAAACCGTCATGAACTTCGAAGTATGCTTAAAGAGTAACCAATATTTTTCAAACGACTTTCCTACTAAGCTCGTTACCCTATAGGTCTCGTTCTATTACAAATTTTAAAGCTTAGGTTCGCGTTTGGTAACGTTTTCCTAAGGCGGGCAAGAAGAGAAACGGTGATGAAATCCGAATCCCTTATCTTGTATGGCCCGGTTCTTGCCCTTTACTAGGAAAATAAAAGCAACCGTATTCAAGTCCTCGACATATATGCAACCAAGGAATACGCAGAACTCGCTAACAAGGGATTCGCGAGTGTTTCGACAAACTTACCTCCCGTTCCATACGGGGGATGAACCGTTGTTGTCGACTCGGGCCACGACTCCTATGTCATGAACGAACCCGAGGGGCCGAGGTGATATTGTAATCACCGTCCTTCTCTGCAAACAGTTGATATTTAATAATACCCTTCCGTAGGGTTTAAAAATAAAAATAGAATGTCCAAGTCCAAAGTCCAAAATAAAGTGCAAAAGAAAAAGAAAATTACAAGAGTAGAGGAATCCTAATACAATCTAAAAATAAATAAAATAAACTCTCTTTTTTTTTTTTTAATTTAAAATAAAAACTTCTTTCGCTTCCTTTCCTTCGCCTTTACAACAATTACTCCGGCACTGTTGAGCTCAAAAGAGGTAGTTAGGGTTTCAAGTTTTAAAGCAAAAGCAAAAATAAAAATAAAAAACAAAAATAAGTGTAAAATTGATTTGTGAATAGTTACACAAGCATGTGATTATGCTATAGTGATATGTGAACAGTGATATGTGAACAGTTCCAGGAGATGAAAAATGAATAGTGACAGGAGATGAAAAATGAACTACACCACTACCGAGTCCCCGGCAACGGCGCCAAAAAACTTGGTAGGCTCGGAAAGATACCTACTATTGTGTATACTGCAAGTGCACATTGTCGACAAGCAACACAGGGCAAGCACAGGTCGAACCACAGAGACTTGGAGAGTGTAGAAGTTGATTCTAAATCCTGATTCAGAGAGTAACCAAAAGGGGTTTGATTTTGTCGATACGACGATATGATTTTTAAGTGACTGAAATAATAAAAGTAAAAGATGAAAATAACAAGATATGTAAACAATGATAATATGGATACTAGGGTATTCAAATCCACCAATAACCTATGATATGCATTCAACTTGTAATATTATTCTTGTCCTTATAGTAGATTCAAGTCTACCGTATAACTAAGGTGTTTCTCCAATGGATAATTTAATCACAACTAAAGTATTTCTCCAAAGCATTAATTGTCTAAAAAAGCACAACTAATCTAAAGATCAATATTTGGTTAAGCATGAGTTGTAGCATAATCAACATAGAGATATTCTAACTACAATGGATACATGGCATACATTGTGAGAGCAAGATGTTGAAAAACTTGGATTAAATTATATCTTTAAACAATTCTAAACTTTCAATAACAAGATACAAGATATGAATACATACCAATGAGATTAGGGCTTCATCTAAACCCTAGTAAATGAAACTAGAACATGAAGAACATTACAACAAAACTTAAATTTGATAAACTAACATGAACAAGCTATTCTTGGATGGTTTTTCAACACAACAACCCTCTCTATTTATACACAAAATTCCCTCAAGCACTTGGATCCGAATTTTGGCACTCATCCACTCAACAAAACATGTTTTCTTAATTGATGGAATATATTTGGTTGTGGGAAACAAATTGGGAGTGATTGAGTGAGAGAATGGGGGTGAGGTGGATGTTTTGGAAAGAATCCAATGGGGGTGAGGTGGATGTTTTGGAAAGAATCCAATGGGGGTGAGGTGGAAATGGATTTGGGTCTTGGGTTTTGGATCATGGGTTTTGGATCATGGGTTGTTTAATCCCATGAATTTGTAAACAAGTTGCCACTTGATCTGTGAGGCTGGGTTGCAACGCCCCAACTTTCTTCTCTTTTGTCTTCTCAATTCTTCCAAGCTTTATTTAGTACTTAAAAACACAAAATTAATTAATACAAATATTTATTCTTGAAAATGGTAAAAATGCCAAATTTGGGATAATATATGACTTTGAAGCGCGAAAGATGAGTTAAGTGCCAATGAAAAGGTGTATGAATATGCAATATTTGGCACTCATCAGCAGGGCCAACCTATCCAAATCTTTAAAACCAAAGATGGTGATACATACTCGGTACACTGTACAATAAAATCAACACGAACCAAGCATCCATCTTGGAATACCATAGCTGCATCCTCATGTGCACACTTAACCTGCATTGTCCAACTGAAAATATAAGTTCATCAATGTTCTTCTTATCCAAACTTGTCTTCAAAATTCTACTCCATGTGAATAAGAGAGTAGAAAGCAATGTTAAGTGTGAATATATAAAATGTTGGAACGGAAACAATTAAATACTGCAAAATGATGTTAAAATTAATTTTCTGAAAATGAAATAAAACACTCAAATATTTAACATCACTCCAAAGTCACTTGATCATTAATTTGTCCTTAACACGATAGTTCACTGTTATGCCTCAAAAATGAGTGATGCTAATACCTTGTGGTGAAGTCGTATCCAGAATAAAACTATTCGTTGCAAGTACTAAAAGCACTACAACACTTTCCCACTTACGAACTCAAAAGCAAAGCTCATGAATTTAAAAACCATACAGAGAGAGAAAGACGAAAAAAAGAAGGATAATAGCTTATTCTGGACACACTTTAGGAATGAAGAAATTCATTTGCTTTTATACGCAGTGAAAATGAATTTAACATAAATTGTATTTGGTAACTTTCCTCATTAAACGTAAAACCATTTAAATAATTAAAACCTTGTTTTTAATTTAAACAGTGGGAATAAAATCTTGTTTTAAATGTTCCATTTAGGAATTAATAACTTGTTTAAATAATCCCTTTGGATATTAAAAAATTGTTTTGATTTCAATCCATTTAGAAATTAAAATTTGTCTCGATTTTAATCTTGATTAACTCATGCATGTGCATACATGCACTAGGCATGACAAGTGTCCCATGACTAGTCATATTCACATTTCATTCACTAATAAAAAAATAAGTAAGCATCCTTAGAACTTTTGGTCATTAGATCAATTCTAACCAAGACCAAAAAACTAAAATTAAAAAGACTCATTTTATCCAACATAAAATTAAATAGGAAAATAATGCAACAATAATATTGAAAGGAAAATCCATTTGGAAATCTCACAACAATTAGCATTTGTCTAAGTTTCATCGAAGTCAAATCGCATTGTCTACCCTAGAGTTTCATATATTAATATTAGATGTATCATGTTTATCATGACTGTTTGTATTTTCTAAATGTTAGTGTGCAGATGTGCCATCGCTGGCAACCAGAAAAGATCTAGAAGGAATTCCCAATTGATAAGAAAGAGAAAAATTCAATTCCATGTATTACCATTCAAATGTTTATCAGAATCTTATATTTTGGCCTGCAAATAGGAATTTCCGGAATAGTTTTCCTTAGAGATGAGTTGAACCAAAATAAAAATAAAAAAAACCTTGAGATGAGTCCAACAATCTTAACACGAATATCTTCCCTCCTCTATCTCGTGTTTTTTTTTTACATGGGGACTATATCCTTGTTGGAAAGATAAATTTTACTGTATAGATGTAAATGTCTTTAATTGGTCCACAATTCTTAATTTTAATAAGTGAACCACAATTCTGTTTTATTCTTTCTATGTTTTTTTTTACTCGTCAGTCGTTTTCACGCGTGATGGGAAGCTGTTTTTTCAGTAGTAAACTAGTAATACTAAGATAATTATAAGTAGTGGTAATTGAATTTTTGTCCCTACTTTTGATAGTCTATACAAATATCCTTATCACATAATAATTTTGTCCCTCCTTATCTAAAAGCCCATCAGGGGCCCATCAATAATTTATGGACTTCCAAATATACCCCAACCTTTATATACCTTCTTCTTATCTTCTTTATTTCTCATCCTGAGAAAAATATCGACTATCAAAACTCACCACCATTTTCATCGCCGTCGCCACCATCATCTTCATCTCCGTCGCCGCCATAACGAACGCAACCAGCACCAGCACCACAGCATATCCATCGTCACCATCTATTGTTTTTATCTATTTATATTTATCTTTCAGAGAAGAAACAAACGAGCTCACCACCGTATTCATCACCTCCATCTCTTATTCGTTTTTTTTTCCAGATCTGATACATAAAACTCAAGACCTGATACCAAAAATCCCCTCATCAATTTGGGATTATGTTTCAAATTACAAATTCAAATTTGGGAATCCAAGAAATCGTAGTTAGCAGTTGGTGTTGATAAGACGCGAAATTGGGAAATTCGATGCGAAGATCCAAAATAAAATCAACGAAATAAACAAAGAAAACGTCCCACCAAAACCTAATTTCATCAGTTCTCACTCAAATCAACTCACATAAGAACAACGAAATCGAATCTCACAATTTGAGCTGCAAAGCTCTTCTCGATTCTGCAAACGCCCCTTCAATCACTCCTCCTCTTCATCTTCACCAGTTTCTAAGGTTAATCATCATCAAATCACAAGGTAAGTACTAGGGTAACTAAATCTCTTTTCCCCGTTTGGATTTGTTCAGTAATTGTTGAAACCCCCCTTTGATTTCGATAATTTTTGGTGTATATACAGAAATGAAAATGAAATGGGGAATGTTTGTAGATATCCACTTAGAGAAATACAACAACAGCAACAATTTAATACTCCGTTGCTGATTGCTAGGAAGAAAATGTGTATTAAATCGTGTCCTGAACGGATTAAGGATGTATAAAATCGTGTAGATTATGGTGGGATGGTGAATGTAGAAGGTCATGTAGGGATTGAGTTGGTGACTCCGGTGAATAAATTTGAGTGTAGGAATAATTTGAGTGATGTTTTTGGTTTGCGTTGTGATATTGATGAGGAATTTGATGAGGGTATTTTTGGTGGTGGTGGTAATGAGCTTGGAGTGATCAATTGGTGATACAAATAGTGGTGGATGGTGGTTCTGGTTACTGTGGTTGTGAAGATTGGTGTGATTTTCTGGTGGTTTGGGAGATGGTTGTAGTGGTGGCTTCTTCCGGCTACGAAAGAGTATACATTCTGGTGGTATGTTCATAATTTCTTTCGTTGTTTTGTTTTACTTTTGTTATGCATACCTTGCTGCAATTTGGGAAAAAAATGCATGTTTGTTTCAGTTTGTTTATAGTTTTTTTAGTTATGATGACATTTTGGTCGTGAAACACTACTGGAACAATAATCTCAAGGTCTATTATTTAGTATTTAGAATGGTATTTCTATTTTTTGGATCAACTATGGTTGTTTATCAATATATCTTGGATCATCTATGGTTGTTGATCCAACTACAATGGATAAACATCCACTGTTGATCCAACTGAAATGGATAAACATCTATTGTTGATTCAACTGAGATTGGTTTTGAAGCTGGTCTTGGAGTTGTTGGTGTTTATGAAGCTACAGGTAATGAAATATGGTGGTTATCTGGGTTGAAGCAGGCAATGATATTGGATCAAATATGGTTGTTGATCCATGTATTTTGGATCAACTATGGTTGTTGATCCATCTATATGGGATCAACTACTGTTGTTTATCCTTTGACCTCATGCTTTTGTAGTTTAAATCATGTAAATTTGTCCCAATGTTGAACTTGTGGTGCAATGGTAGCATGCCTGACTCCATGTCAGATGATGCGTGTTCGACTCACGCCAAGTTCACTCCATTTTACATGGATAAGCTATCATTATTGATCCAATTTTACATGGATCAACTTCCATTGTTGATCCACTAAAATTGGATCAACTTCTATTGTTGATCCTTTTTTCTTGGATAAACTAGATGAACTTCTACTGTTGATGGTTTTGTTGGTGAATCTGAAACCGCAGCTGATGAAGTGGTAGCATTTTTCCATCAACATGGATAAACATCCATTATTGATCCAACTGCAATGGATAAATTTCTACTGTTGATCCAACTGCAATGGATAAACATCCATTTTTTGATCCAACTGAAATGGATCAACTACTTTTTGTTGATACAAAAAAATTTGAACCAGTGATGGTGGCGACGGCGACGACGAATTTGTGGTGGAGGAGGACTAGTGGTGGTGTAATGGTGGCTGTGAAGGAGTGGTGTTGGAATATTGGTGGTGGTGGCGGTTGGTAGGTGGTGGTTGTTGAACGATGGTGGTGGTGGAATGGTAGTTGAATGTTGGTGGTGGTGGTGCTAGTGGTGGTGGTGAAGTGGTAGAGGAAGAAATTTGTTGTATTTTGAAATAAAGAAAAATATTATATGAGTGAGGGTATTAAGGTAATCTAATATTAAATGGATAAGGTTATAAAAAAGGAGGGACATAATTATTGTTGCATAAGGATATATTTGTAGGGAGTTAAAAGTAGGGACATATAATTAATATACCCTTATAAGTATCTATTATCTTTTTTTACTTCAGTAGTAACAGAACATATCTAGAAAACCATTTAACAATCCACAAAATAACAGTAGTAATATATGAGAATGTTAATCATCCCAACAATAATTAAACAGACATAAGTCATAACAGAGATAATATTTAAATAAGAGTTCTTTGAAAATTAGTAAAGATAACATCTATAAAAAAGATGAAGATAACATCTAAAAAGACTTGAAACACTAGATATCTAGTCATCCTCATCAATCTCTGTCCGCACCATGACCAACCACTCAAATTCACCCTTCCTTTGGTACGATGTCCAACACTAAAAGCTTCCAACTTTTGTTTGTAATTAAGAAAAATAAAATGAGTGAAAAGTATGATGTAGCGAAATAACTATAGTATCAAACGGTTTAACAAATTACATGCTTCAAAAAAAAGTGTCAAAACGAAAAAAGAAAAATATAACTCACTTATTCATTATAAAGTGATCAACTCTAATCATGTCATCACGTCCAGCACCGCGCTTCACAATCTTATACCCAACATCGGGAGCTTGAAAACTCAGGTGACTGATCTCATTAGCGAAAGTTATGTTGCACCTATACATCATGTAAATATAGAAAATAAAATCAAAATTTCAGGATTAAAGAATAAAAATCAAAGAATGACAAAAGTTAAAGAAGGATAACATTACCCCTCTTTCAAATGATAGCGAGTGATGTTCTCACTCTCTATAGTCTGGACGTGATCATATGCTTCACATAGAGGGCTTGTTCTGTTATACTTTAAATCATAACAAGGCTGCATAATCATCACTAGATTAACATAAGCATGAGAAAATATTTACTTTATGTTAAAAAATCACTAGATTAACATCAAATATTTACCTTGCAAGCATAATATTTAAACCCACTCCAGTAATCATTTTCTCCTACATCGGAGAAGGCAACATACCATTCATCAGAGGAATTACCATCGGACGATTTACCACTTGGATAATCAATATTTTCTTTCAGACTTGACATTGTAAAACAAAACAAGAATAAATTCTACTGAAAGAAAGAACCGAAGAATATAGATTTATTTTAACAAATTCTTTTGATAGCACCAATTCACAACATTGTTGTTTTTTCACGGTGGTTTTTATAAATATAAACCCATTACATCCGATTTCCATTTTAATCACCTGAAAATTTTGAGTTCAAGAACTATTTTGGGGGAAAAAATTATGTTGTGCTAGTGAAGAAGAGTTATCTATCTCACACTACTTTGAAATTGAATATCTTCTCTATCTCGTGTTTTGATTATCTCCTCTCCTATATCTCGTGTTTTATCAGGAATATCTCCTCAATCTCGTTTTTTTTACATGGGGACTATATCCTCGTTGGAAATATAATTTTTACTGTATAAATGTAAATGTCTTTAATTGGTCCACAATTCTTACTTTTAATAAGTGAACCACAATTTTCTTTTACTCTTTCTTTGTTTTTTTTTTAATCGTCAGTCGTTTTCGTGCGTGATGGGAAGATGGTTTTTCAGTATCTATTATATTTTTACTTCAATATAAGTATCTATTATCTTTTTACTTCAATAGTGACAGAACACATCTAGAAAACCATTTAACAATCCACAAAATAACAGTAGTAATATATGAGAATGTTAATCATCCCAACATTAATAATTAAATAGACAGAAGTCATTACACATATAACATCTAAATAAGAGTTCTTTGAAACTAGTAAAGATAACATTTAAAAATATGAACATAACATCTAAAAATACTTGCAACACTAAATATCTAGTCATCCTCATCAATCTCTTTCCTCACCATTATCAACCACTCAAATTCACCCTCCCTTTGGAACGATCTCCAACATCAAAAGCTTCAAACTTTTGACTGCAATTAAAAAAAATAAAAATAAAATAAGGAGTGAAAAGTATGGTGCCGGGAAATAACTATAGTGTCAAATAAATTATTATAAAATATGTGAAAATCATATTTATCATGGAATTGTGAAATATATGAGACAACGGAGCCACAACAGAACATCATTCATGACGATGGCCTAGGCTACAATCCATGGATAAGAGACAGGCAGACGAGCCCAAACTCCCCGCTGGATCTTCAACTTAATCAAAAAAGGACTAGATATGATTATAGCCTATGTTGCACAGACACAGACACGGGACACGGTTACGACACGACACGGTTACAGAGACACGTCAAATCTCAAAAAATCTGGTTACGGCGACACGTTATATATATTACACATATCATTAAATTGAGATTTTACACTAATCTGCTCAACATAATAATTATTTTTATTTTCAGAATACTTATTTACTAATAAAATAAAACTACTAATGATGAAATTGTGATCACGTCTTTCATAAATAATGTTTATATTTGACAAAAAGACGAATAAATTAGCTTCACACTTAGTTTATTTTGATTTGTCAAACCAAAATTAACCATTAATGGTGTGTCCGGAAGTGTCCAAATAGTGTTCGCAAAGTGTCAAATATCGATTTCTATGGGACACATGATGTGGCATGTTCATCGCGTGTCGGGAAGTGTCGTAACCGTGTCGTGTCCGATTATGTGTCCGACACGGTTACGGCATATTTCTAGGAGTGTCCGTGCAACATAGATTATAGCCCTTTGAGACAATATCTCTGGGGAGCACACAGTAGCTCCGATTCAGGAACCCAATTATCTATGCCTCCACCGATTCCTTTTTTAATCAATACCCAAAACTCTACACCGATCTCCTTCTCAATCAATCCCCAGGATTCTTCTAGAATCGACAACTCGTTGATATCTGCTCAGGCGAGCTATCGGGCCAACTCGGACACTGAGTTAAGTGTTCTACCTGATACGCTATCTTTTCCACCGGGCTTTGCTCAAACAAGTGTACTACCCAACTCGTTCTTTGGACCGGGTTTCTTCGATCCAACTCAGCAAACCACTAATATCAATCATTCTGATCTTGATCTAAACCTGGCTCCTATGAGTATGGAAGCTGACTCTTATTTCATGGTACATGGAGAAAAGGCTAAGCAAGGAAATCAGTGTCTGGCTCCTAATCCATTTGCCACGAACATTACATCTCAACAACCGATCCCGGATGGTACCCCTATCGGACGACGGTCTTCTTCCTCAATCAACATCGGAACGTCAAAGGAAGCTTTGGGGTTGGAGGCGAATCTGTCTAGACCTGAAGCGTTAGCAGCTCAACAAATGGTCATGAGACAACTATTCGGAGAAGAAACGGAAATATCGGTTGCGACAACTACCAGAAAAGGGAAGACAGTTCAAAGTATTGATGGAGATTATGCGACTTTGGTCCCGGGAAAGAAACAACCAGTTCATAGAAGTACTAGAGGCAGAAGTAGAGCTCCAGCAAAACCAAAACAGGCGGTAGTCATGAATGATCTGAATAAGGTTATTGAACAACACAAGAATATAACCAAAGGAAGAGTTAAGCAGGTCCCAAAGAGAATCAGGAACACTGCACCAATAGAAATATTGATGATGGAAGAGCTAGATCATCCAGCATCCAATTCCGATATGCATGTGAACTACTTACCGCATCAATTCTACCACCTAGCCAACCCAGAAATTTCTAACAGTGTCGATAAACTAGAAAATGAAAATGATGTCCGCCTTGAACACGGTGAAAATGTTCAGATTGATGGATCTGCGTCTTGCTCCACACACTCTGGTACCTCGGCGGCTCAGGTATATCTATCTAAACTTCATTTCTATGAAACTGTGTTTACTAACAAAAACAATCTGAAGCTGGTGATCAAAAATTCCATAGAAAATTTGTTGGAAAATAATAATTCTTTAATCCTAAACCATAGCCCAGTGACAGTAAAGATTGAGAAAGGGAGCTTTTGGTCATTCAATATTAATTTTTGCTCAAATGAATTTACGTGCTATGTGATTGTAGTAACGTTGCATCATGGTTACGAGAAATGGAATGAGTACAAGGATAATGTTGAACAAGGGGTGAATCGGTTACGGGTTAAAAATAAGAACTGTGAGTTTAATAGCAAGGAAAAAGAAGAACAAGAGATAACAAGTGGTAGTACTAGTAAGGAAATTAATGAAGCAAAGGTGGTAACAACGTGGAAGAATCATACGGTGGACGGAATCAACAACTTTTTGGAAAAAGGAAGAAAGCAACATCAATGCATACACTGTTATCTTAACTTTAATATGTCTACTTTCTAGTATCAAAAGGCTTAATAGGAGAATTATATTGGATACCTGTATCAGCCTAGCTCCCACTAGGACTAGCGGCTACTTTTGTTTAAATTGTTATACTCCTCTCATAAATAGAATATGTCTTTTAAACATTAGAAGATACAGTATACTAAAGATCTTTTGGAGGGACATATCTGTTAGAAATATTAAGAAAATCCATACTAATCCTAGTGACTGGTTGCTGTGCCTTCTCCAATTTCAAACTTTTGACTTTTCGAAGAGTGGGAGTCCACTTTTTATTACTCGTCCTTGCGTTAGGCTTAGTACTAATACTACAGTGCGTTTAGAGTCCCATAATCTAGAAGATAGTGGTAAAAAGTCTAGTATTAGGGTGTGGAGCTTAACTAGGCACAAAATACGGAACAGTTGTTACAAAACTATGGTAGCTACTCTTGCTTGGAATGGACAGGGTATAGCTCAGAAGCTCCCAAGGGATACTCTGGTTGATCTTTTCTTCTCTAATTCCATCGATATAGTGTTCTTGTCTGAAACAAAGGCTAAATATAGCTCTGTTATCTCTTTGTTTAAAAGGTGCCAACTTACAAACTGGTGGTTTGTGCCACCGGTGGGTAGTGCGGGTGGTCTAGCTCTAGGATGGACACAGAATGTAAATCTGGATGTGGTTCACAGTGATAAGAATATGATCAATGCTCTGGTTATGGACGAAGGTAATCAAAAAGAAATGTTGTTTACATTCTTCTATGGTTCCCCGTACCATGGGACAAAGATTGAACCCTGGAAGTTTATTAAAAAGGTGGCGGGAAGAGCGGAAAAAATGCCTTGGGTTCTATTAGGGGACCTAAATGTTATCTTTCATCCGTCGGAGAAGCTTGGAGGGACGGAGGGCCAAAATTCGGAAATCACAGAAGTGCTAGCAATGGTGAGTGAAACAGGATTGATAGACCTTGGTTTTGAAGGAACAAATAAATTTACTTGGTCTAACCAAAGAACTGAAGGAAATATAGAACAAAGGCTGGATAGGGCGTTGGCCAACACTGAATGGTTGACCACCTACCCGGAATCTTTCCTTTCTCATCTGCCACCGATCGGGTCTGACCACAGCCCTATCCTGTTAAGATTAGGACGTGAATCTAAGTCGGGATTTAAGCCTTTTAGATTCCCGGCAATGTGGTTTGAAGACAAATCTTGCCTTGAACTGATTCAAGAATGTTGGGAGAGCTTCATACCTGGTTCGCCGGGTTTTAGGGTTATCTCTAGACTAAAAAATCTAAAATTTAGATTAAAAGACTGGAATAAAGGAGTTTTTGGTAATATTACTAAGAGAATTAAAATGGCTAAGATGGAGCTAGAGAACTGCTACCACAATTCTAGCCATGATTCGGAAACTAGAACCAGATGGAAAATCCTAGTAATGGAACTGGACAAATGGAAGAGTATAGAGGAACAATTCTGGAAAGAGAAATCAAGAGATAACGACATCAAATTAGGGGATAGGAATACGGCTTACTTCCATTTAAAAACAGTGAGCGGATTCAGGAGAAATAAAATTTCTAAGTTGAAGGATGCAAATGGGGAATGGAAAGCAAAATTATCAGAGGTGGCGGAAATTCTAAGAATTCATTTTAAGGAAATAACTACGTCGGCGGGAAACCAGTCCATGGAAAAAGAAGAGGAAATTTTGAAACTAATACCGAATTGGGTCACGGAGGAAATAAATGTTAGTCTTGTTGCAACACCAACTGATCAGGAAATCAAGGAAGTTATCTTCGCAATGCCCCCTTCTAAATCTCCGGGACCTGATGGGTATCCGACAATCTTCTTCCAAAAAATCTGGGACATTGTAGGGAAAGATATAATCGATCTTGTTAAAAAATTCTTCGAAACTCGTTTTCTCCTCAAAGAAATTAATCAAACATTCATCACCCTAATACCAAAAAAGGAGAACCCATCTGAACCGGCTGATTTCAGACCCATTAGCCTTTGCACCACGGTTTACAAAATAATTTCCAAAATCTTGGCTAACCGTCTGAAACCGCACCTAAATACAATAATCTCCCATTGTCAAGCTGCTTTTGTCCCAGGCAGGCAAATAACGGATAACATCTTAATCGCTCATGAAATCACTCAAGCTATGAAGAAGAGAAAAAAAGGAAAATTGGGATATCAGGGTTTAAAGATAGATATGAGCAAAGCGTTTGACAGGGTTGAATGGGATTACTTGATTAAACTTTTTAGGAAAATGGGGTTTTCAGAGCACTGGTGTGCCCTCATTCATCGGTGTATTAGCACCACTTCTATTTCTGTCCTGCTGAATGGTTCGCCAGGAAATGTTTTCTGCCCGTCTAGGGGAATCCGCCAAGGGGACCCTCTTTCTCCGTACCTGTTCCTAATCTGTATGGAAGTTTTATCTCGCATGCTTCAAAATGCGGAGACCAAAAAACAAATCTCTGGAATCAAGATTGCTAGAAATAGCCCCTCCATTAATCACATTTTGTTCGCAGATAATATCCTGATCTTTACTAAGGCGGATATGAGAGAATTTAGAAATATCATGAATTTTCTGAAGGATTTCGGAGATTTTTCAGGGCAACTTATAAATTTGGAAAAATTGGGAGTCTTCCACACTCCCAATCTGCACCCTAGACTAAGTCGAGCCCTAACTAGATCCCTAAGAATGAAGAAAATTAATCTCAAGGAAACATACCTGGGAGCACCGCTTTTATTTCAAAAACATAGACATTTAAACTTCGTTAACTTGATAGCCAAGTTTAAAGCCAGATTAAAGGGATGGAAAAATGTGACACTCAACCAGGCTGGAAGATCGGTGTTAATCAAATCTACCCTTGAATCTATGCCTATCTTTCAAATGACGTGCTTTCCGATTTCGGTGAAAACGATAAATAAGTTAACTAGTCTACAAAGGATTTCTAGTGGGGAAAACAAGAGGGAAAAAGAGGTTGTTATATTGAATCTTGGGGTTTTATGACTAAAAAGAAGAAAGATGGGGGACTGGGTTTCAAAAAACTGATATTGGTGAACGAGGCTATGCAAACTAAATTAGCCTGGAGAATGGTTACAGAAACAGATGCTCTATGGGTTAAAATATACAAATCAAAATACTTTCCTGACAACTTACCTTTAAGGGGAAACATAAAGAAACGAGGATCGGTGGCATGGAATGGGATAAGAGCGGGCCTGGAAAATGTTAAGGAAAAAGGAGTGTGGGATCTAACTCTGAATTTGGAAGTTAACATATGGGAAGTAAGATGGGTACCCGGTTTGGATGGTCTAATTAATTCGGATTCTCACAGGGTGGAGGAATTAGGAATTAATCATATAAATAACTTGTGGGACCACAACAAAAATGATTGGAACATTCCGCTGTTGAATGAGCTATTTGAAACTAAGATAGTTCGCCAGATTCGATGTGTCAGGCCCAGATTAAACGGGAAGGACATTTATAGATGGAGCCTGACCAAATCAGGTAAGTGCACAACTAAAACTGCTTACGACCTTCTCGACAACAGGAATGCGGGCCAATTGACAACTAATCCTATGAGCAAAATTCGGGGTATTCAAACTACACCAAAAATTAAGATCTTTCTCTGGAGAAGTACTACAAACTGCCTGCCAATTCGTGATATATTGGTGTTGATGGTGGATTTCTATTTAAAGGCTAAAATTGTAAAAAGCCAATTCTTGTAAGCTGACGTCCTGCAAAGGATAAAGCCTTCAGGCGATGAATACTTCTCGCCATATTAATTCATTGGAGCATGTGCAACCATCCCTGAGAATTAAAACCTACCCAGAACGGAGCATGTGGCAATCATCCCGACGGAGCATGTAGCAACCATCCCGGTTTTCTATAGGTATACATCATTACTATTAATTCTTTAATTAAAGCCTTGTGTTCGACGTGCAAACACCCGTAGGCTACCTGACGGCAGGTTATACTAGCCCCGTTGAACGCATGCAAGACTACCCATGTTAGTCTCACTTGCTGAAAACAAACCCAAAAATATATCTCATCCGTACAACTTTGCAGGCATAGATGGAGGGTGTAGATATAGATTCAGAGGGTCCTGAGCATGCTACCATGATCACCTCAGACCCACCTTCACACATGACCGAACGATCAAGACCAACTACGGTTGGTCCTTCCAAAACGTGCGCTCAAAGTGAGCATGACACACGACTAGGGTTTCTTTTAATCGTGAGCGTCCAACTTCGCCGGCATAGTTGGACGGATTAGATTATACCCTAAAACAAGTAGTGAAGTGATGGTACACCATTGGCGGGCCCACTTTCTACCTACATGACCGACTCCCTCATAGGCAAGCCGTGGTACAAGAAACGATTTCCCCAACAAGGCTAGATTAACGCCTTATGCAGGTTGAGAAGATCCAAAACGATCACGACCATCCGACTTCGCAGGCGTAGTTGGATGGCTTAGATTGCGCCCAGGGTCATAGTGCAAGCATGTACATGCTCACTGTCGACCCAAGATGCTGCATACATGGTCGGTCTCCCCAAAGGAGGCGCGCGCAACCCCAAAGCCGATCGCTCAAAGTGTCAGGTCTAAAGCCCTAATTAGGGTTTGGGGCGCAGAAACATCTCGAGCGTCCATCTTCACAGGCTTGGACGGAAGGCCAAGATGGAGACTTAGAAGGAACCGAGCATGCTAGCATGACCATCGTGGGCCCAGATTCACGTCTAGCTGATCGGCCAAGACCGGCAGTGGTCAAGCTCCTCGGTACGCGCGCCCAAAGGTGATATGTCACGGCCCCTCCATAAATTCTAATCTCGACCACTCATCTTTGCCGCCTGAGTCGAGTGGCTTAGATTAAATCTTTGTGGGTCAAGCAGGCATGGGCGTGAACACCATTGTACTACCTCCATGCAGGGCTGATCGGTTCCTCCATTGGAACTCTCTAAGAATGCAAATGTTTAGGCCGAAAGAGGCAGCATGCGCGCCTCCCATCCAACGGTCGCAAGCAAGGCTACGAGTCATCTCGTCCGTCCAGCTTTGCAAGCTTGGAAGAATGGCTTAGGGTGCGAATCAACCAGCAAACAAGGTATCACTATGACCACCATCCGTCACTCTTCTTCACAAGGTAACCGACCAAGGAATGGCATGTCTATACAGCCTCCAAATGGTTACCTGAAGATGGCTTCATGCGATGTTATACCAAATTCATGGTTCACCCTGCACTATTTTCTGTGGGTCCCGCGATCCACACACTCGAGACATTAATCACGTCACAACTGGGGGATACAAACTGGGGTATTGGTCTGGCGGTTTACAGCGTGCAGCGTGCAGCGTGCAACGCGCCATCACAAGAACGTGTTAGGAAGACATGGGCGGTTAAGTCAAGATGAGAGAAGTGGGCAGTTCTGATCGGGTGACACTCACACACAACTCCACTCTTCCCTCACTCCACTTCCTCCACTTCCCACGAGAGACGTGAAGAAGGATTAATGACTTGTATAAATAGGTTCTCCTCCCTATTTCCAAAAACAGAAGTTCGAACAACACAGAAAACCAAGTGTTAATCGTATTCAACACCCAGAGCCTGCTTGGAACATTTGATAGCCTGCTCAACCTTCTGTTAACAAGTCATCAGATAGCCTTCACCTTCATACTCTCAACACCTTCTTCGCTTCCCTCCCTAAGATCAACCTCACATCCTTCACCTGTGACCGAAACAAATCTGGAACGGCCGTGTCTTCGGTTTAGGCCAGAATTGTATAGATTATCTCTTGAATCAAAGTGCTCATCGTGCAACACATTTTTTGAAGGTTTAAACTCACTTCTCATCCACACACCCAAAATTACCTAAACCGGCAGAAGTAGTTTTCTCCCACAAACAATTGGCGACCACAATGGGAGGTTAATATCTCGGTTGTGATGTCGATTTCTTCAATACCAATTCAATTTCTCTGATTTCAAGAATGGTGGATCTTAGGTCTGGATCAGCAACCAACGATGGAGTTAGCACCGACAACACTTCTGGTGGCGCTGATATCCCAGTGCGGGTGTTACGGTGCAACCCGATGCAACCAATGTGTCTCGTGGAATCACGTCTTCTACCATCAGTACCAGTGGAGCAGGAGCAGATATTCCAGCAGGCGTGACACCTCCCATTACAAGAGCCAGAGCGGCTTCAAATCCAGGCATTTCCTCAAGCATGACACTTTCGTCCGTCACCAGAACAAATGTTACTTCCCCTTCAGGACGAGGATCTGGAGGACCCAGAGGAGGACAACCTCCTATCACCATGGTGGACTTGATGGAGAGACAAGAAACCCTCGCTAAAGCTCAGGCAGACATGGCAACCACTCAGAAGGAGGTACTCACCTTCCTTAAAACATTAACCGATCGATTACCACAAGAGTCGAGACAGCCTCAAGGGCCAACAAGAGATACGTTCATCACACCTGGAGCAGATGCCTCAGTTACGCAAGCCTACCTGAACGAAGAGTCTTATGCTGCTGACCATGCAAGAGAAAGGGACCAGGAGCGTCTCAGGGAAAGAAGCCGATCATCCAACTTTATTACATGTGAAGATCTGGAGAGACTCCTCCAAAATCGTGGAAAATAAAATCCGATGGACGCGCATCGACACCAGCCTCCATATCCACAAGACGTGCAGCGGATTCCTCTTCCCAGGGGATACACCTCCCCTCAATTCACCCTTTACGATGGTACCGGTAATGCTCGTGAACACGTCTCTCGATGTTTAGAATCCTTAGGAGAACACGAATACAATCTCGTTCTCCGCTTGAAGGAATTCTCCAAATCACTTACGGGGAGAGCCTATACGTGGTACAACAACATTGCACCCGACAACATATCCAATTGGAGTGAGATGGTCAGCGCGTTTTACAAGAAGTACTTCTTTGTATCTGAGCAAGTTACTTTCTCAGACCTGGGAGATTCTCCCAACGGAACAATGAACATCCAAATGATTTTGTCAAAAGGTTCGAACACAAGCGTTGGACTGCCATGAACCAAATGTCACAGAACGACAGCTTGGTGGAATTATGCATCAACGGAATGATACCCATATATCGCGCCTGGCGGGATTCCGGACGTTCTCGAGCTCCATGAAGAAGCCAAACGTTCGACCACTACCGCCCCAAAGATTATTGGAAAGAACCAGGATCGTTCGGAGTGACGATTCACGAGATAATCGGGGAAAACAGGCGCCTCATCAACAAACAATATAATCTTGGCCCTTCATCAGTGTAGTAAGCGAAGGCGGAAAGAGAAAAGCTCCAGCGGCGGCAGAACAACTACCCAAGCGTGCGGCTCAAACGCATAAAGCTTCGCCTCAAAAGGGAACAAGCAAAGATCTTGCGTAGAGCACCGAAGACACAGGATTCCCGTTTCCGATAAATGAAGTAATAGAACTCTTGGAGGCATGGATTCAGGATGATGCTATCAGACTACCTCCTATCAGACGTCCACCAACTGAGAAAGACATGGCAGACCCTAAGTACTGCCGTTATCATAGGTTTGTCCACCACCCAACTAAGGATTGCAACAAGCTGAAAGAAATCTTCAGGGAAAAGATAGCAGCAGGAGAGCTCCAATTGGGAAATGAAGGAGTTCACACAGACCCCTTCCCCGTCCGAAGTTGCATGATCTCTGGAGGCTCTGTGCGCAAGACCTGTACAATCCATGATGGAACACACATGTGAAATCTTGTACCTTTCCAAGGTACAACGCCAAGATATATTCATGGCCCTCAACCGTATTGTGTCAGGCAGGCGATTGTATCCAGAAAAGGAAGTCGTTCCAGCGTCTCAAGCCTCCTTGGAAAATAGCACCAACAAAGGAAACTGGGGACTTTTGACCGTCGCCCATCTGAAAGATTTCAAGTTCGATAGCACATTAATCGATGCAGCTTCTGAATTCAACATCGTTACTATCAAGACCCTGCAAGCTGCGAAAATCTCAAAGAAGGAGGCTACCCGTGGTCCGACTGTGATCAAGAGCCCAGCAGGAGAATTTGTGGATGTCTACGGATACATTGACCTTGATGTCAAGATTGGTAACACTCCAACACAAGCTAGATTCCATATAATTAAGGAACATCCGGATTACGACATGATTCTGGGGCGCCCGTGGGTACACAAGGCGCATTCCTTACCAATCTCAGTACCTGAAAGAATCTCCAACAAGCCAGCTCCGATGATTTCCAACAAACCTTGGAGAATCGAAGACTGCCTGTTGCCCCCATACCAACAACTCACAGGCATAATGCAACTCCCTGGTGAAAGCCCTTCGTCCTGCGTCAAGAGATTCCGAGCCCAAGTAAGTCTCATTGAACGACCCTCTTTGCAAGTAGTGGATGATTGTCCTGTTAGACCACCGGGGACTGTTTCACTTGACAGGCGGGTCGCCACCAAGAGATGTGAATGGAATACTGCCCCCTTTAATCGCTTCACCAAAAGCTTGGAAGCAGTCAAGAACTATACGTGTCGGAAGCAAGCCGTTATGCCAAGTCCAAATCCGTTTCAAATCAGAGATATGGTAGCAAAGGTAACCACGTTCCAAGTTGGAAACATGGAAGTAAAGATAACTTCCCAGTCTGGTATGCCTGCAAAGGAAGAGGAAATATTATTAGTGGAAGATGTTATCTTGGGCAGTTACTGCAAGATCATCAATGCAGACAAACTTGAAGGTGTGGTTGTTCACTCACGGTGGCTCAAGCCCTACCTTACTTGAAGACACGACACCACCTCTCTAATCCCCCCAGGGGATTCCTCCAACAATTTTCCTTTTCACAATATTTGTAATTCCTTCAAAATGATGGCACTGCTTGCCTTCATACTTATTAGAGTTTCAATATTTCTTCAAGTAATCAAGATTTCATTCCTTTTACAATTTCTCATAAAATCACACAAAGTTATGAGTCACCTTCAAATCACCATTACCCAGAAAGAAAACCCTAAATCCTCATACCAAATCTTCATACCGGCCTGGTAATATGGGAGGAATAAGACATGTAAAAAGGGAGGAGGAAGGTATCCTACATGATCTACTTCAACAGAGCCAGACTCACGTCAGAGGGCACAAGCAGAAAAAAAAAATGCATGTTTCGAAAAGCAACATTGAATAAAACTTTGTTCAAGACAAGCAAGCAAATAAGAAAACTTCAAACTCAGCCGCCACTGAGTATATAAAATAAAAACACTACAAAGAAGAATAACATGGAAACTCAATTGCCGGTTGCGTCTTCATCACTGTTGGAATCCACATCTTGTGTCGTTTTCTCCAGAGATGCCTCAACTTATTCTTCGGACACAGCAGATGCCGCCTTAACATCTTCAGCATGCGTATCTTCTGCACCTTCTACAGAATCCATTGCAACCTTGGAAATCGTGCCAATCACTTTCGGGCGTTCAGTCTCATCAGTATCAGGGTCAAGGATTATTACACCACCACGTATTGGGTAATCACACTTCCCATCACCTGCATGACGTTCGTGTTCAACCCTCCGTTTCTTCAACCGAGCCGCAAACCTTTCAGTTCTCGAGCCTGCTGGTGCTTGTGACGCCTCGCGTTTCCACTTCGCTCGCAACGCTTCTTCATGTCTTTGTTTCTCCTCCATATCAATTGCAGCTGAAAGAGCACGGAGCCGCCCCCTGACAATGGTTAAATGCAAGACATACATTCCCTGTACGGCATGGCCGACTTCAAGAAGTGGCAAATCAATTTTAGCCATCACTTCTTCATGTGCGATAGCTTCTGGTTTATCAACTTCAAAACTTTTTTCTGAAGAAGCTGCAGAGTTATCATCACCAACTCCTTTCATGATGTACTACAATAAGATTGGAAGTGTTAGCATGTTTCCAAGGGGTCGTACAGCAATAAAAGATTCTTGTGATCCCCAACTTCTTTGTTAGGCATCTAATACGGAGATTACATGGGATTGGGATGGTTCAAGCGTCCTCCAAACAAACTCAGTTGAGGAAAATTTACACTACCCTGTGTTCGATTATGAGCTGGGAGCAATGGGTATGGAATATAGTGTTATGTTATGTTCCATTCTCTTCATATGGAAGTTACCTACAACATATCAAAATTTCACGACAATCGGATGAAAGAGCAAGAATGGGTGGCCAAAACATCAGAAGACACGCAACCTGAAAAAATTCTGAAAACCTCCTGGAAGTTTACTATTTCGCGGTTTTTATCCCCTAAACACGCTCAAAATACAAAAAGCTTCTTTGTTAAATCTTGGAAATTTTCTGGGCTTGAAGTTACGTATGCGGAATGTCGAAATCCTAGTTTGTATGAAGATTCTACAGCAATTTCGGTAAACGCACGCGCAAGAGTACCTCAAAATCACGCAGGCGGGCACTAAAGTTTGCATGCGCATCCCTAAAGCTAAGCCAACATGTCAACATATTTTTCTACAGTTGGTTATCATGTCTACAAGTTCAAGACAGCGGTTCTACCAAGCTACAACCTGGGTCTTGACATGCAAGGATAAAGGGAACAAACGACATGTTTATGATTTCTTTTACTACGCAACCCTAACAGGCGGTAAAGGAATTAATTATGGGTTTGCAAAAAAAATAAATGTTTTTGCACGTACCTGATTAACGGCGCCGGCGGCAACAAATCCGGCAGCGACTCCGGCAGCAACGGCGATGGCGGCAGCACGAGCAGAGAGCTGAACGTTCACAAAAAAAAAAAAAATCGTGAAGGGAAAACAAAAAGGGTTCTCCCTTTTATAGGCAAAATTTGAATAATCCTAATTAGAGAAGGATTCCCTTTTGCTTCCAAAAAACCAAGAAGGGAAACCAGCCCACCAAAGGTTCCATGCCTGTAACGATGCGTTCACATGGACAATCACTAGGGCTGCCTTCCAAGGTTAGTTACCTTTATTTCTTTTACGTATATTTGTCACCATCTCATGCCTACCCTAAAATACTGTAACCATTGCATGCTAGGAAGGGGACTTAATGTTGATGGTGGATTTCTATTTAAAGGCTAAAATTGTAAAAAGCCAATTCTTGTAAGCTGACGTCCTGCAAAGGATAAATCCTTCAGGCGATGAATACTTCTCGCCATATTAATTCATTGGAGCATGTGCAACCATCCATGAGAATTAAAACCTACCCAGAACGGAGCATGTGGCAACCATCCCGACGGAGCATGTAGCAACCATCCCGGTTTTCTGTAGGTATACAGCATTACTATTAATGCTTTAATTAAAGCCTTGTGTTCGACGTGCAAACACCCGTAGGCTACTTGACGGCAGGTTATACTAGCCTCGTTGAACGCATGCAAGACTACCCATGTTAGTCTCACTTGTTGAAAACAAACCCAAAAATATATCTCATCCATCCAACTTTGCAGGCATAGATGGAGGGTGTAGATATAGATTCAGGGGGTCCTGAGCATGCTACCATGATCACCTCGGAACCACCTTCACACATGACCGAACGGTCAAGACCAACTACGGTTGGTCCTTCCAAAACGTGCGCTCAAAGTGAGCATGACGCACGGCTAGGGTTTCTTTTAATCGTGAGCATCCAACTTCGCCGGCATAGTTGGACGGCTTAGATTATACCCTAAAACAAGTAGTGAAGTGATGGTACACCATTAGCGGGCCCACTTTCTACCTACATGACCGACTCCCTCATAGGCAAGCCGTGGTACAAGAAACGATTGCCCAAACAAGGCTAGATTAACGCCTTATGCAGGTTGAGAAGATCCAAAACGATCACGACCATCCGACTTCGCAGGCGTAGTTGGATGGCTTAGATTGCGCCCAGGGTCATAGAGCAAGCATGTATATGCTCACTGTCGACCCAAGATGCTGCATACATGGTCGGTCTCCCCAAAGGAGGCGCGCGCAACCCAAAGCCGATCGCTCAAAGTGTCAGGTCTAAAGCCCTAATTAGGGTTTGCGGCGCAGAAACATATCGAGCGTCCATCTTCGCAGGCTTGGACGGAAGGCCAATATGGAGACTTAGAAGGAACCGAGCATGCTAGCATGACCACCGTGGGCCCAACTTCACGTCTAGCTGATCGGCCAAGACCGACAGTGGTCAAGTTCCTCGGTACCCGCTCCCAAAGGTGATATGTCACGGCCCCTCCATAAATTCTAATCTCGACCACTCGTCTTTGCCGCCTGAGTCGAGTGGCTTAGATTAAATCTTTGCGAGTCAAGCAGGCATGGGCGTGAACACCATTGTACTACCTCCATGAAGGGCTGATCGGTTCCTCCATTGGTACTCTCTAAGCATGCAAACGTTTGGGCCGAAAGAGGTAGCATGCGCGCCTCCCATCCAACGGTCGCAAGCAAGGCTACGAGTCATCTCGTCCATCCATCTTTGCAAGCTTGGAAGAATGGCTTAGGGTGCGAATCAACCAGCAAACAAGGTATCACTATGACCACCATCCGTCACTCTTCTTCACAAGGTAACCGACCAAGGCATGGCATGTCTATACATCCTCCAAACGGTTACCCAAGATGGTGCATGCGATGTTATACCAAGTTCATGGTTCACCCTGCACTATTTTCTGTGTGTCCCGCGATCCACACACTCGAGACATTAATCACGTCACAACTGGGGGATACAAACTGGGGTATTGGTCTGGCGGTTTACAGCGTGCAGCATGCAACGCGCCATCACAAGAACGTGTTAGGAAGACATGGGCGGTTAAGTCAAGATGAGAGAAGTGGGCAGTTCTGATCGTGCGACACTCACACAAAACTCCACTCTTCCCTCACTCCACTTCCTCCACTTCCCTCCACTTCCCACGAGAGACGTGAAGAAGGCTTAATGACTTGTATAAATAGGTTCTCCTCCCTATTTCCAAAAACATAAGTTCGAACAACACAAAAAACCAAGTGTTAATCGTATTCAACACCCAAAGCCTGCTTGCAACATTTTCTAGCCTGCTCAACCTTCTGTTAACAAGTCATCAGATAGCCTTCACCTTCATACTCTCAACACCTTCTTCGCTTCCCTCCCTAAGATCAACCTCACATCCTTCACCTGTGACCGAAACAAATCTGGAACGGCCGTGTCTTCGGTTTAGGCCAGAATTGTATAGATTATCTCTCGAATCAAAGTGCTCATCGTGCAGCACATTTGTTGAAGGTTTAAGCTCACTTCTCATCCACACACACCCAAAATTACCTAAACCGGCAGAAGTAGTTTTCTCCCACAAAAAATTGGCAACTAGAATAGAGCTAGAAACGGTTAACTTCCCAATGTGTGACTGTGCTAGGGAAACGACAAAACATCTTCTGATGGATTGCTCGTATGCTAGAGCCATTTGGTTTGGACTAGGTAGAGCCTTCAGAATAAGAAATTAAAATAGCATGCTTAGTTGGATAAGGACTTGGTTTACCAACCCGGTAGACTGGGAGGAGGATATGATTGATTGGGTAGCAGTGTGTGGCATTGTTACTTAGAACATATGGAAGGCAAGATGTGACACGGTGTTCGCGGAGAACAAACGAACGGTCCCGGATCTAATCAAGAAAATAGAGAAGGAGATAACGGTGCACAATGAAGCATTTACCGCCAACAACAAGCAGGGAATTCCAAAGATCAAGGCAAAACAACAGTGGATTCCGCTTCAGCAAGGAACAATAAAAATCAATTATGATGCTTCATACAAAGAAGGGGAACTAGTGGTGGGTCTCGGCTACCTAGACAGAGATCATGATGGGGTTTTCGGGACGGGACAAACTATATCAACAATGGCTACATCGGCACTAATGGAGGAAAGTTTGGCGGCAAATGAAGCGGCTAGATGGGCACTACAAAATGGTCTGACGAGGATAGTTCTGGAAGGGGATAATCAAGATATAAAGGATTACATGGCAGGAGGGAATGTGAAACTGGATTGGCAAAGCAGGAATCAATTGGAGGAGCTCAAGGAAATAGCTAAGAACTTCATCAGCTTTCAAGTTTCTCATACAAAAAGAACAGGGAATGAGGTTGCGGATGCATTGGCAAAGGAGGGAAGAACATGCAAGACAATCTTGTACACAGCAAACAACATTACCAACAATATTTTTAATCTCCTTTGTATTGACTCTCCCGTTCAATTTAGTACTGAAAATGTAATCATAACCTCGGAGAGGAATAACGTTTAAGTTTTTCAATGAATGATTGCTTACAAAAAAAAAAAAAAAAAAAAAAAACAGCACCAACATCTTGACATACGACTCAAACTAACACATGGCATATTTCAAATCTCAGCAGAAGAATACAAAGCTGAAAACACCCAACATATAAACCCACACATGAACCTCCACAGAAGAAACTTGTCTAGTTAAAAGGCACACTTCAACAAGAATAAACTTATTCTGGTTTTGAAAAAATACCACCGACAACGGAAACAAGCTACAGGCATGAATCTATTGAGGCTGATAATAGAGAGACGGACAGTGCCAAGTACTGCAAGACAAAATTGGATTTGTGTGGGGATGTCATTCTTTTATCTAAATGCCTTTTCTTTTAAAGTTAAGCTGTTTTATGTTTGATTTTTCCACGAGTGATTCTACCTTTATTCTACTCCTTAGTAACGGACGTTTTTTCAGTATATCCCTAGCACGACGATCAAGGCATTCTTCTGCTCTTTGACATTTTACTATCTTAGTGCTCTTTTTCTTCTCCTTCTAAAAAGATGGACAAAAAGTTTTGGATCTTTTGCTTGAAATTTTGGGTTTGTTTGTTAATGTGGCGTGGTAAAGCTACCTGTTTTCTACCGCTGCTCTCTTGCATGTATCGGTCCGAGAAACCAATCTAATATTGTCTGTTTCACGTCTGTTTTCTGTTTCTGTCTTATATTCATTTCCGGTCTCATCCTTCCTTGGATTTCAAAGGGATTAATCATTCCTAAGTAACCATACTCATTGCCGCATAATTTTAATTTGATCTGGATTCCAACACCAAACTTACCCACTTGAAAATGCATCTGATTTTGACTATATACTCCCAACTTAATGAAAAGCAATGAGCCAATGAGATGGACAAGATGAGAATGTGTAATCCTAGACTTGGATTCTTTCCTTGTCTTAATAAAATTGTATTCTTTAGTTTGGCTGCATCTTATGTAGCCATGGATATCCGTGGCTTTGTTTTTGGAGGATTGAACCGCACAACAACACAAGCATGTCTGTCAGATTTCATATTCAAATTGGGTTTTACTCGAAAATGAGAAATATCATCAAAATCTTATTGGAATCACCCATTTTGAAGAATCATCATATTACTACTGGATTAAATTACAAATTCATATTAAGAGAGCTAGTTAAGCTAATTCTTAGACTAGATTTCTCTATATCTGATTCTTTTTTTTCTATGTTTATCTGCACAAAAAGTTAAGAAATGAAAAGGGAAGAAGCTTTTGCAGCAGTAGTCACCATTGAAGACAAAATGAGGGACCAAGTGACTTACCCATCTCAGATTTGTCCTTGTTCATTGGTTTCTGGTTTTGGAAAAAAGCTGAAACCTTTTAACATTATTTTATTAAGGGGGATTCTAAGACAAACGTTAATCCATTGGACACTGGAAGACAATTCTCGGAAAGTCCTTAAGTTGGGAGGTGGTGTGAGTGAGAGTGTGACACTGACCAAGCAACAGCATTAGCCAAGAACAAGCAGCCTAAAACAAATGAAACCCCACAAAAACAAAAACCATGTTTGATTTCGATTATTTGTCCCTTGATCAACTTTCGTCCCTTTTGAGGTGGATTTTTCATTCTTATACAGACCCTAAATATTGTCAGTGGGACCAAATAATTTAACCAATTATCAGTGCTCATACATTCATTGACACCGAGAGGTCTTCCACCGGGAAATCTTACATACTATTCAAGTTCAAGTGTAACCAAAGTAGGCAAGCCAGACTTTGAGGAAACAGGTTCTTATCCTAGGAGTACTTAACTGTACGGATAAACTCACACTAACCCATCAATTTGGGATTTTACACAAAAAACGCACACACATCACCAATGGTCTAAGAGAACACCGGCAAGCTGTTGTATTTGGGGTCAGCACTTGTGTTTGTTGTCGACAATGGCTCGTCCATACCTTCAAATGCAGTGCCCAAACTGCCGGAGAAAGTACTGTATTAGTTTTTGACTATTAGCTACAAATACTTGGTATCAAGGATTTAATGGTTCCGCAAACATACAACAGATAAAGCTATCTGATCTGATGAGAAGAGACACAATCTTGCCATAATGCAAACAACTTTTAACTTTAACAAGAAACACTGCATGTAGGCGCTTAATCGATAATCTACCCAGAGCACGGTTGTCACCAATTGCCTTATATATAACTTTCAAAGTTTATCGATGCATATTTTCACGTAAAATCCAATAACAAGCACCCGCTTTTATTTATTTTATGTTAGCACTATCAGAGCAAGGGCTATGGAATGAGTGTGTTTTGCACTCATTCACTACCAAATCGAGTGAGAGACTAGGTGAAAGAGTGGTTTTTGCACTATGGAGTGAGTAGAAAAAAAGACTAAGAGGCTAATCATTAGCCGCTTAAAAAGAAAAAAATTACCCATACCGCTTATCTTTAGCCGTTTTAGATATATTTAGAATTTTAAATTAATAAAATTTGTGTGGGACCCATTTTTTAGAGTTTTAAATAAATATAAAAACTAAAAAATATTTGGGAGGCAGATTTTTAGCCGCTCAAGGATTTTTTTTTCCCAAACGGCTGATTTTTAGCCGCTTAGTGAAGACTTTCAACTACTCATTCATCTCAATGAGCGTGTGAGTGATTTTAGATGAATGAGTGAGGGTTCTCACTCCATAGCAACACTTAAATTGATCAAATCCTGTAAAACTCATTCATATTGGATGAGAACCCTCACTCCATAGCCCTTGCTCTCAGGCAATTTTGTTGTTTGACAAACACCGGAAATGACACTCCATGTATTTTGGCAAATGAGCATTTAAAATGGACAAATAGAATAAATTAAACTAAAAATCCTTAAAAAGATAAATGAAATTAATATTATAATAATATATGGGTGAATACTGAGTAGACTTATAAATTCAGGCAGAAACACAGGAAAGGTTTTGTACTTTTTTTGTAGTGACATATGGGCAGGGAGGAAGAGAGTGATAATAATTGATAAACAAACAACTCCCACTATAACCTAAAACTAAGCCTTGTATGTAGCCATACTAGTAGTGAATTGAGTCGAGAAGATTTGTTTGTTTTCATCTTCATACTAGATCCTCCTCCCTCAACCAAAAAAGAAAAGAAAAAGAAACAACATTTTTTCATTCAACAATCTTTCATTTCCAACAATTAAAGCTCATTCAACCTGGGTTCTTTCATTCTTTTAATGCACTGAAAAAAGCAGTTACAAAAAAATAAAAATGAAGAGTTACTCGGAAGAATAAGAAGAGACATTATTCTGAAACTGTATGTTTTCCCTGAAAATGGGGTTGTTTATTCTGTGGATAAAATTTGAGAAACCCAAATATTAGTTATTATTATTATTGGATTGGATTGGATTTGCTGGTGTTTGGTTCATTCACCAACCCTTCTTGGTCAGTATATCATTGTTTTCTGTATTTATCTATACTTGGTTGGTTTTGTTTGGTGTGTTTGATTTTGACACTCTTTTTTTTTTTTTATAATCATTTTGATGATGATGATCATAGATTGATTTTTTCAACAATGGAGTTTGAAGAAGCCGGTAATAGTAACAAAAGGGAGCTTGAAGAAGTGAAATCATCTACTTCAATGGGAGGGATTTCAGTACACAATCGTTCTAAGAGGTAATAATAGCATTTATTGACTTTCCACAGTAAAATTTTTATTCAATCTCTCGATAAACCCTGAAAGACTTTTCCTTATTGAACAATCAATTTGTTTCCTCAATTTTGCCATTTTTGCTTGTTTGTGGTGTGTTTTTTACTTTAATTGAAGAAATGGGGTTTTGAAATGAGTTAGAATTAGAGCACTATCAACTTCATAAGAAATAATGAAATTAGGTGGTGGTCTAATAAAGAATCGGAGAGATTGGTTATTATATTCTTGCTTAAGTAGGCATGTTTGTCTACTTTACTGATACTGATGTTTTTTTAATTTTTGGCAATGACAGTGATCATTATGAGATAGTCAAGGAGGATAACTTGAATATCTTACTTGTAGCACCTCATCGTCTTAAGCTGGTAAGTCATGATGTTCCTTTTCGGTTTGAAGGTACTTTCATTTCCTTAAGTTTAGAAACTATATTGAGAAATTTCCATTTGGTTATCCGCTGGTATCAAGTTCTACTGTTTCTGGATTTTTCTTGTAATTGTGTTAGTGGTGTACTAGAGAATACATGCAATCGTTTTTTTTTTTTTTTTGAATGAAAACATATATTTCAAGTTCTAATCCTTGTTAATGGTCCCAAAATAAGCTATGACTGATACTTCTGAAGGACCATTTCTTAAGTGTTGCTAATTTTGGCTTCATTTGTTCACGTTTACGAAGGATATGGGACATATGAGTGGAAATTGTGAACCAATGAATAAGGAAACGCCTAACAACAAGCTCCAAATTTCGCTGAAACAAGAGGTAATAATAAGATCTACAAATTTAATTAAGTTCAGTTATTTTCTTTATAGAGCTTTTGGATAGATGATGCCATGATGGTTTGCATCTCAAAACCAGCCTTCGCTTCCTGTTCCAGATTTTTTATTGTTCACACAGCTGTTGATTTACTTGTTGTTTTGTTGACAGTATTTCATCTAGTCAGAAGTATGTGTTGTTTGCTATTCTCAGTAATTTCATAGTTTCGTCTTCTCATTTTTGATTTCTATGCAGATTCTACAGCTTGAGAAACGGCTACAAGACCAATTTGTTGAAAGGAAGGCACTTGAAAAGGCATTAGGATACAAGTCCTCCTCGCAATATACTTTGAATGAATGCTCAATTTCAAAGGTAATTCCTAACTGTATAGCTTCCATCTTACATGTGCAATCTAAACTTATACTTGATACGTTTTTCTTTCTTTACTTACGTTTGCTGTTATTTATTCTTGACAAAACTAACTGTAATTGTACCTATCTTTAACTTTCGTTGAGAGATCAGCCTGCCACTGAGCTGATAAAAGAGATTGCAGTACTAGAACTGGAAGTCGTGTATTTGGAACAGTATCTTCTCACATTGTACCGAAAAGCGTTCGATGAACAAAGTTCAATCTTATCTCCATCTACCAAGGAGGAAACCTTAAAACCACCTAAGGTCTCCAGATTTGGTCTCACACCGAAGATAGAAAATCTAGAGGTTCAATCTAGTCGATTTCGATCACCTCGAGATTCAGTTACCAAATCACAGAGGAATTCAAATCATGTTGAAGTCACTGAGAAGCTATTAGATTCTGGTATAGATCGCAGCCAATCTTCACTTTCGCAACATTCAGCTTTTTCGGCCAGAGCCTCTCTTCCAATAGAAAATCATGTCAAATCATTACAATCATGCCATTCACAACCTCTTTATCTTGAGGTATAGTTAACTCTACAAGTATTTGGTTAAAATTTGTGTAGTTAGCCAACCTAATTTTTTATTTCTGTCTTACCTACAGAATGCAGTGACTAAGACTTCAACGTCGAACATTATCACTTTGGCAGAACACCTTGGAACTCGTATTTCTGATCACATTCCTGAAACTCCTAACAGGATCTCTGAAGATATGGTTAAGTGCATGTCCACTATATATTGCAAGCTTTCAGATCCTCTTACAATGAATAACGGCGTCTCCTCTTCTCCCATTTCATGTTCATCTCCTATAAGCTCATTTTCTCCTCAGTATCAGTATGATATGTGGAGCCCACGGTGCAGGAAAGACTTTTCTTTCGATTCACGATTAGATAACCCTTTCCATATCGAAGGATTAAAAGAGTTCAGTGGCCCTTACAGCACAATGGTTGAAGTGCCTTGGATTTATGCTGATAGTCAAAGGATGAGTGATATTGATCACTTGCTTCAAAATTATAGGTGCACATTTAGTTCTTATACCGAGTCTCAAGTGAATTATACTTTACTTGAGCATGCATGGTTCGATACTCATGTCTGTTTTTTTCTTTTTCTTTTCAGGTCACTTGTTACTCGTTTGGAAGATATTGATCTTCGAAAGATGAAGCACGAGGAGAAGCTTGCTTTCTGGATCAACATACATAATGCACTAGTGATGCATGTAACTATTTTTCTCATTTCGAAAATATTATTTTGTTCCATCATGCCCTACCATTCAAACCCTTGTTCTTTCTTTTTTCTGTTGGATGGTAATTGTTTTTTGTTTATATTCATGCTGCAGACATTTTTGGTCTATGGGATTCCACAAACTAATCTGAAAAGAGTATCATTACTCCTCAAGGTGAGCAGGGTCACATGTATCTCTTTCAGCAAAGAAAATGTTGTTTCCAATTCTTTTCTCATGCACCGCTTTCTCATGCAGGCTGCATATAATATTGGGGGTCAAACTATTAGCACAGACATGATTCAGAATGTTATTCTGGGATGTTCGGTACCTCGTCCTTTGCAGGTTGATCCCATTACATGAACTTTTTGAACTTGGCAAGATCATTTATTATGAAGCTATTTTCTGTTTTATGTATTCTCTTAGTGGCTTGTTTTTGGTCAGCGTGATTTACTGAACTACTATTTTTCTGTCTAGTGGTTTCGGACATTGTTTTCTCCAAGGACAAAGTTTAAAGCTGGAGATGATCGGAAAGCATATGCAATTGACCAGACAGAACCTCTTTTACACTTTGCACTGTGTTCAGGAAGCCACTCCGATCCCGCAGTATGTTTTTACACCTTTATCTGTTTCTAGCTTGGGAATACTTTATACTGTGTCAAATGATTCTCAACTGGTACCCTACTTCTAACATGCAAAATCCCCCTTAAAAGTAGAATCGAACTATCAAGTTTGCAAGACTGGGTGTAGGTTATTATGATCATATCCTAGTCATTTTTGTTACATACCCATTTATCTTCTACATAGTAAGCAATCATCTTACTATATTTTTTTTGTCATTTTCATCAGGTCCGTATGTACACACCCAAGAAAGTGTTTCTTGAGCTAGAATCTGCAAAAGAAGAGTACATTCGTGCTACCTTTGGTGTACGAAGCAAGGTACAGAAAATCCTTCTACCAAAGATCGTAGAATCATTTATGAAGGATTTAGGTTTATGTCCAGTGGGTTTGTTAGAAATGATCCAAAAATGTATGCCAGATAATTTAAGGAAAACCATGAAGAGGTATCAACAGCAAGGAGGGTTCCCTCGCAAGAGCATCGAGTGGATTCCTCATAACTTCACTTTCCGGTATTTGATATCAAAGGAGCTAGCGAAATGATTGAATTTGCACTAATTTATCCTCCACATAAACAAAATACCAAGTGATTCTTCATTTTTTCCCTTTTCATTTTTTAGTCTCATTTCTGTAAATAAGGTGGATAGAACAGCATCCTGCAGGTTGTATATGTAAAAAACACAGTTTAAGCTGCTATATCATCTAATGTGAAGTGTCTATCATTCAGTAAATTTAGCTTCTATTTTGCAAACCATCTCTAGAAATTCTTCTTGAGCTTAGCACAAGAGGTTAGTGTAAGTAGAGTGTAAGAAAATTTAGGGTAAAAACTACAAATAAAATATATGGTCCATTTATGTCAGATATCCAAAATTTTGGAACCAAGTGTTTTGAGATTACTGATGATGAGATTACCTTAACACCTAACTATGTTTTGGCGGGTTATTGAAGACATTTTGAGACATCCAATCCCTTCTTCTATTCAATGGAGCAGTGCGAATTGAGAAATCCCCGAAACCCTTTACCCCAAAAAGCTAGCTAGGCTGCTGAGAGAAAGAGAAGCAATTTTTCTTTGAAATTGAAGTGTTTTCATCTGTCTATCTAAGATATAATGGAGGGAGATGAAATAGGAATTGTATTAGGTAGAGCTTCTGAACTTAGGTTGAAGATAAGAAAGTGTGTGGATAATGCCACAACGAGACGAACCAACAACAACCAAGAAGAAATAGAAGATAATGTTGGTGGTGGTGGATTTGCTGGAACTGAGAGCCTTCTGAACATTACTGAAGCCCTAGAATCACTCGAGGAACAACTTACTTCCTTTCAGGTTCTTACTCTCCTCTTCTTCTCCAGTTAGTTACTCTTTCTTTCATATCTTGTTGAAGTTAATTGTGTGGTTGGATTGCCTTCTTTTGATTATGGCTTTAAAATAGAACTTCAGTTTCGCTTTTAGATTGTTCATGATAGTGTTGAGATAGACACTATTCTACATATTTTTATAAAGCATGAATGTGTTTACGCAGAAGGGAAATTGAAAACTTTTGGGCATCAGTTATCTGTTCTTTGATAAGAATCTTAAGGCCTTTGGTGTCACTGAATACAACACCCAGAGAACCAGTTCTTATGTCATTTTACCCCCATAACCAGTTTTTATGTCATTTTTGTGACAAATTTGGATGGCCCCTGTCGAGGACAATCTTTACTGACCTTTGGAACCTAAACCTTACTGTTTCACTCCATCTTTTCAATTTTCATTTGGTTTAGTTTGTAATGAAGACAGGATATGGATGGGATTCTTGGGCATATATATTGCTGACTTATAATTTTCACCTAGTATTGGCTTAGACCCATTGTTGTTTCAGTGTCTTAAGGGCTGGTGTTTTACTTCCTGCAGATGATAAAATTGTTCATATGGGTAGACCGCCTTCACTGTTCAAGTTGAAATGCCTGACATCCCTCATAGATTCTGTAAATAGGTTCTTTTTGGTGGGGCTTTTGCTTATTCTTGTTAGCTTTGGTTGTTTCTCAAGCTAAATTTTTTTGTTTCTCTCTAAGGTTTTGAAGTGTTTAAATTTCTGATTAAGGAAAAAAAAAAAAAATCCGTTGTTGTTGAGTTATCTTCATCTTCACAATTGCTTTTTCTTTTTCTTCACTTAAATGTATGAACATGTTGAATATGGCAGGCACTCCAGCAACAACAGAGGTACGAGAAGGAAGCAGCTCTAGCTCAGATTGATCACAGCCGTGAAATTTTACTTAACAAGCTCAATGAGTACAAAGGGGATGACTTGGAAGTGATACGTGAAATCACTTCCTTTGCTAGTGAAACAGTTGAGCACAATGCAGATCTTGTACATCCTCCATACGGTAGCCGCATTCCCCACCCCCTGAGCTTGGGTAATGGTTATCCTTCAAATGTTTCATCTACACGTACAAACGCCCTGAATGGAGTTTCTAGCCTTAACACAATCCATCATGCTAAGAAGCCGAATAAGTTGGAGAAAAAGCAAAGCCAATCCGCAGTTAAAAACTCTCCAACAGGTTTGAGACTTATGTTCAATATGGCAATAAAGACAGTGCTCACTCTCGTAAGTGTTGCATCTGTTTTAACCTTTGCTGGTTTTGAGCCAAGTATCAGGAAAAGGAACACAGTGCCCAAGGTTTTGTATTCATCACAAAACTCCGCAGCAGAGGAGAACACAAAACCTACAGGTCATTGCCCACCTGGGAAAGTCATGGTAATGGAAAACGGAAAACCTCGATGCATCGTGAAAGAGAGGGTTGAGATACCCTTTGAACCGGTTGTTACAATGCCAAACGTCAATTATGGGTGTGGATAAACAAATGGGTATGTATCTGTCTCATCACCTAGTACAAGTTTCTGTTTGTTTACCATGATGCTTGTGTCTAAAGTCTCATTGTGGATAATTTTTTCCCTTACATTCAAATGTAACGCATCGATTTTCAAGATTCAGTCTAGTAAGGCCAGATACAGATACATTGCTCGTGTTCAACGTGTGATGTTTAGGTACTATTTTCCAAATTCAACCGCAAAATCATTAAACTGAAAGCTAGAATGACATCTTGTGAAAGAATACGCATAACACTTAACAAAAAAAATGCAGTCCTACATAGAAAAATAATTTTCTTGTACAATTAGATCAAAAGGTTGCAACAACTCTCATGAGTTTTGGCTGGTTTCTAGAAGGTGATAGCCAAACTAACGGTTAAATTCTCATGGCATAAAAGTACCTAAATTTTATATATTATCAGTGATTACATAACATTGCATGTGAAAACCAAGAAAAAGAGATTATGTCTGGGTCCTCTTCATTCAGACCCATTCGGATTTTGTTGTTCTCTCTTTAACTTATCTGCTGCTTTGATACTCAAGAATTCTTTCCCCTTAGATTACCACGATTTACCCGAGAACCCAATTTAACGTTAGCATAAAGAGCCGGAATCTTATTACCTCCTGATTTATGAACTGAAATTACGTCCAGCTTGGGTCTTGGAAGTACAGAGCTTGCTTTAATGGCTAAGGCACATAATTCTGATATTGTAAGTGGTTGCCTAGAATGAGAGAGTGGCAAGAGAAAGTAAACTTGACCCATTTGTAACTCCTCGGTTTCATCCATTTTTGGAATGATCATGTCGACGTACATAGTTTCAGAACTGCAAATGAAAGAATTTGGGTTTTGGGATAGAATCTGTTCTGCTCTGATTGGTTGCTTGAATTCTTGTAATCTGCCATCAATATGGATTACTTTTGCTGTTGATTGACAACTCATAATTCCTACTCCACTTGGTCTCTTCCTGCTTGTTTCAGAAGAAGCACAAACACCCATTTGAGAGAAAGAGATGAAAGTTTGATTGGAGAGATGAAATTCGGATGCTTTGTTCTGCAATGTAGTTGATTGGGTGGGGGAAATGTTGTGATGCTTCTTCAATATATATAAGCCTGGAGAAAGTACTCGTCTAGGTCAACAGTCAAGGTCAAGATAAAAATGTCTTTAGAAATTGATGTGGAAATGAAATCCCCTCAATGTTACTGATATCAAATCAACAAAGTATAAAGTGCCAAAGGGTTTTCTTTAGGCTAATATAAAGAGATAATGACTCTGGGAAGTTTACTGAATATGGGTATTTGTTTGGACCCATTGGTTGATTATTAGGTCTCTGATGAGTGATGATGCATTTTCTTTCTTTTACTATTAACGTGTAAACTCAACTCTAACAAGTCTTACTTATATTCTTTCTTTTTGCCATGAAACTGGAAAGGGAATGTAGATGTTGTTTAGCACATTAATGGTAATTGATTCAGTTTCCTCCTTGGATACAACTGTATCGAAAGATCACCATGGTTTTAGCCTCACAAGGATCAAATAATAGAGCAGGATAAAGCCACTGATGTGGCTGTCTTAACGGTGGTAGTGGATTGCAAAAAGGTCACATCATTAATACCAAAAGTTTCTTGTTCGGACATAATTCCAGTTTATGGACGTAGTTGTGATCAGATCTCATCTACCTATCATTATCAACAACCCCTTGTGTGTTTTCTTTACGCGGTTTATAAATCAAGCAATCCAATTCTGGTTTGAAATATTCTTCGACCCAAAGCTTTCTCAAAACGACCGGCCAACATATAGTGCATTGGCATTCTGCATATGAAAGGAGGTGGCAAAGTCAATACTCAAAATAGGCTACTGTCTCGATACTAAATTGTCCTGAAATGAGGAATGGGCATCAAAGTTATTAGAAAGATAGTGCATTATCTATAAAGAATCAGTGAAATAATAAATGTTGATTTGCTGCTTTATCATAATTTTTTGGTCAATTAAGTCTTGGGTTTGGGTTCGTTATAAGTTGCCAATAAAGTGGATGCATCAGCCACACAAATAAAAGAGTAGATAAACATCCAAGTTGGAGTACAGTACATGATCCTTAAAACAATCGCTTAAAGCAGAAGTAATTCCGGTTATGGTAAACCTCCAATGCCGCTGATATATGAAAGCAAGCTGTTCCTACTTGTCTGACCTCCAATGACTTTGGTGGTCTCTACTCATCTTAATTATTAGTTAATTGCCAAGTTTAGATCATAAAACCATTATTATACTATTCGATTGTCAACTTCATTTGTGCTCAACTTGGAATTCTGCTAGTTCACTACAACGTAAATTAGGGAGAGGGAGAAAAAAATTAACGCGTCTGAATTCTCTTTCCGCTTGTCTAGAGAAAAAAAAAACGCGTCAAAATTGATTGTTAGCTACAAGTTTACGGTGTGATTAGTACATCTCCTGCATTAGTTTCACGTGTTCTCTCCGATGACATTAATCCAGAGTCGAGAATAGCGTGCGTGATCTGGAATACGTGATTTATCCGTACCCCATACATTAATGATTAATCTATAGATTCTATACTCATCAAATCTCTAACTGTACTGGATTATCGCATTTTAAATTGGATTTTCTGAGAACTTTGTTTTGATTTGTTTTATTTATTTATTTTAGAAACACATGAATTGTGCAGCCAAGTTTCGATTTTTTTTTTATAGCTGGAATAGGATAATCCCACCAAGGTTCTTGGAGAGGGTCAGTTTTATAATCAATTCTTCAATCGTACGCTAATACAAAAAATATGAATTAAGAAAGACAGGTTATGGCCGATCAAAGAAAGGGACATGTTATGGCTGCTGATTGCTTGTGAACTTGTTAGAGCAACACTATGATGCTGTGTTTTTTGGTTACGTTTCTCAAATGTAGCCAAGAGCAACGACTATGGTAGTCAAACAGGCTCATTCCAAACAGTTAAGTTAATTGGGCAAACCGAGCGAAGCCAGGTTGGACCTTTATATGACCAATTTTTTGTAAATTGTAAGTTATCAATTGACACAAAAATATTGGATTTGGTGCAACCAAACTTTTGGTGGTCGTTTTTATCTCGTTGGAAGGTTATAAAAGAAATCTATGCAACGAGTATAAACAACAATATCAAATTTAGAGTTTTTACGAAAAATTCGGAAGTATTTATCATTTTAAGCACAATTTTAGAAAATTAAATGTATATTCATTATGCAAACCACTACAAATGACGCATAATACTTTATGTAGCCATATTTTGGTTTATGCATTAACTAATTTTCCGTTGCAACTAATAAAACGATGTACTCCCTCAGTTTCAAGAAAAATGATATTTTCACTTTAGGCCCAAATTTCGAAAATTGAATGCATAGCCATTACGCAAACCACCACAAAGGATGCATAACACATCATGCAACCATGTTTTGGTTTATGGATCGACTAATTTTCCGTTTCTGGAAAAATGATACTTTCACATTCCATTTTACGAAAAACCATACATTTACTCCGTTGCAGGAAAAGTGATACGTTCGCTCCGTTTTAGAAAAAGTGATACTTTCGCCCCTTTTCAGAAAAAATGGCTTTTTTCTGAAACGGGGTGAACGTATCAATTTTTCTGAAACGGAGCGAATGTATCACTTTTTTCTAAAACAAGGCGAAAATATTACTTTTTCTGAAACGGGGTGAAAGTAGTCGCAGACAAACCCCATCTTTAGATTCTTCATCGATCGGCCCTCCCACCGTTGCAACGGTTGTACTAGTTAAGCATCAGTTGTTGGATACAAAATATTAAGTATCCGGTCACTAAGAGAAATTTTAATGGGACTAGCATAATTTACCTATTATAGGGGCGGTTGAATCCATTAGAGGGGATTCACCATGATCCTAATGTCTAGCTAGATGGTTAGGGGGTGTCATAAAAGTATAGTAAACATCTAAGTTATCCTTCATCAATTAAACCTAAAAGAAAAACTCTATAATTCTAATCATCAACAACAATTCAACAATAACCCAATATCAATTATCATCAACAACAATTCAAAATCAATCATCATCAATAATCGTTCCATCAATCAAACCTAAAAAGGAAAAACAAACTCAATTCTCTAATTCTAATGAACGACTGAAAATCAATCTATTGCAAATGAGATGGAAGTTTGTTATTTTTTCTCAATCAAGATCGGAAAAAAATAGATTTTAGAACCAGTTACGGTTAGCTTTTTGGTTTTCAAAAGGCAACCGTAACTCGTTACCATTGGATTTAGTGAGTTATGGTTGGTTTCAATAAACCAAAAATATGAGTTCTTTTTGTTATTTTTTTTTGGTTTTCAGAAGCCAACCGTAACTCGTTATAGTTGGTTTTAGTGAGTTACGGTTGGTTTCAAAAAACCAAAAAAATGAGTTACGGTTGGATATAATGAGATTTAATGAGTAACGGTTGGTTTCGAAAAATCAAAAACATGAGTTAGGGTTGGTTTCAGTGAGTTACGGTTGTCTTTAGTGAGTTACGGTTGGCTTCGAATTTTTTTTTATTTTTAAAAAGTAATTTTTTTACGATTATGAAGGAAAAATAAGTTACATGACTAAAATAATTGTCCAGAAACTCCCTTGAATGGAAACAGGGGGAGATGCCGACATCAGGGGGAGGATCTAAGGATATGATGTAGACATATTTTACTTTGAAATGTGAAGGTTTGTTGTACTCTTTTTCCCTTCGATCGAGATTATTTTTTCCTACAGGGTTTTGGTTACTCAACAAGGTTTTTAGAGAGACAACGATAACAACACTAGGTATTTGTTGAACTTGAAAACCTAAAAGACGCGTTAATATTACTATAAATATCTGAATCAGAGAAATGATACACGATGTCTGTTAAGCGTTATAAGTTCTACAATCAACAACAATAGTGTCTTCTAAACTTTTTAAGGCATCCACGTTAAGTCTGATGAAAATATGACAGACTTATTAACTAAGTCCATATGTGAAAAGTACAGGACTAAGGAAAGTGTCCGAACTTTTTTGATTGCGCAGGACTAAAGAAATTATTTGAGCCCCATGAATGCAGAAGACTAAAGAAATCGTCTGGCATCAGGGGGAGCATCTAATGGTGTGTTGAACTCTTTTTTTCCTCACTGAGATTTCTTTTTCTCGTAGGGTTTTGTTACTCAGCAAGGTTTTTAATGAAGCAACAACAAACACCTAGAATCTTATTTTCCAAGGTTATTCTTTCCCCACAGGGTTTTTCTTAGTTGTGAAGCAACAAGAGAAGTGAACTTAAACGAAGTAACTTTACGTAGACTTATCGCGTTGTACTCTTTTCCCTTCGTCAAGGGTTTTGCCCCACTGGGTTTTTCCTTGTCAAGGTTTTTAATGAGGAAACATATGCGAGTCCAATTCTGATTCAAGTCTTCTCAAATATTGTACTCTTTTTTCGTAGTTCAGTTTTTTCCATACTGGGTTTTCCTAACAAGATTTTAATGAAGGATGCAATTTACTTAGACACAATGTTCATTGGGGATAGTACTACATGTGATGAAATATATGTAAACATTAAAATATATACTCAACATGTGAATCACTACACGTGAAGAACTATGCGAGGTTTTGTCTCACTGGGTTTTTCTTTAATGTACCAAGAAGCATCAAAGGAGCATTATTCGAGCCGCATAAGAGGGAGTGTTGTAGCGTTTAATACCCATGCATGTGCGGACAAATATAGGTATAATGTATGCATGACATTCACTACTATGTAACCACCTATTTAGTGTGCATGAAACTCTAATGTACGCAATGAATCCCCTCTCTATTTAGCCTATAAATAGAGCCATAATCTATGTACGAAATGTGTATCCATTAATAAGAGATTCATTTATTCTTCTTTCTATTTATCTTTATACTAACTTTAGTTTATCTACAACAACAGGTGAATAGTTTTACACCCACTAAGAAACAGTTTTGAATTGGTGAAGAATGTGGAGCCCCCTATCCAAATCGGGGGTCCTTTTAGCACATGTCATGGGATGCCTTTAGTAATTTTATCCGAGGTGCAAAACATCACTTTTCGAGCCTATTTTTCTTAAGAGTTTGTTTCTCTTAAAACACCCACAAATACACAAAATTACAAAATGAGAACAAATTAGGTGTTAGAGCAATGCTTGGTTGAACCCCACAAGTTTTGTTATCTCAAGCTTGTTGTCAATGTTAGATGATCAAGACTATACCCTCATTTCTAGTCTTCTAAGTCAAGTCTAGGACTAGTTTAGAATTTGGTAGTTGGGTATCATACATCACCCTCGAAGACTGAAGATCGACGAAGACATTTGAAGAACTTTTGTATTCTCGTTTTTTGTATGAATTAATTTATGGATCAATTAAAAATTTCCCATGCAAATGATTTTATCACGTGAGAATATTTCAAACATCGTAAGAGAAAAATATTGAACTATCTGATATTTCTGCCTAGGGTAGGTTGGTGAACCAGTTCGCAAACAATAGATATATAAGTTTCAGAAATACAGGAGGGTTGGCGAACCTGTTCGCAAACCGCAAGTTAAGATGGGGATAGTTCAAGAACCATTGTGAACTAAAATTTTAAAGTTGGTATTAAAGGATAGCAGTTGACGAACCCGGTTTACTAACCGTGGTCAACTGAGTTCGGTAGTATTGTAGGGTTGGCGAATCTGGTTCACGAGCTATTGCACCCTAGCTCGTGAACAAGCTTAACGGTTCACGAACCGTTTTACCAACCGTCCAAATAGATTTAATTTAGCAGATGCTCAAAGACTTATTTTTTTTTAAATATGTTTAACATTAGTGCTGGATCTCTCTCAAATACTTCTAAGACTTCATTGATCACTCAAACAAATAAGTGTGTGCATCATGATTAAATTCTTAGGTGTTTAAATGAATATCAAATTGCTTTTGTTCTTTATAATACTTTCCAAACTGAACAATCATTATACACGGTTCCAGAACCAGTACCTAGTGTATATTCTTCTATTGTATTTTCAAGACCTAAAGTGTTTGCTTGATTCTCATGTTATCTTAGCTTGAATTTTAAGCAACCCCTGGTCCTTGAAATATATAAATAGAGATGCTCTTTCAACTGGGTAAATCAATCCCTGACACTTTGTGTCCTAGTTGATTATAGAGTCTTACTTTATAGATCTAGGTTTTCTCTGAGAAACATAATTAGGTCTACGACTAAAATACTTCGCTTTGGGGTTTGATAGTTCGTGTATCCTGATCTTATTTTTCTGTTATCGAGGTTTTCGTAATCTCTTTCAGATAAGATACATAGTAATCGCAAAGTTCTCTTAGTCTCATACTTTCTGATTCTTTAAGATAGATATCTGAAAATTGATTTTAATTAATTTTTTGAAGATTGTTCTTGAGAGGTGGATAAGAATCTAAGCTTATCTTCGAGAGTCATAAGTTTCGGATTTATGAGGTTTGCTAGCTTTGTCTATTGCAAACAGATTTTCTCACCTTGATCTTTGATATAAGCAGAAATCAAATAGGCTTGTCTGTTAGAGTTAGATTGGTACCAAAAGTCTTCACTTCAGTTGAATCAATTCTTAGGATGTAAAGGACGTTAGCTAAGGGAAGCAGTTGATGGTGGATTTTAGTTCAGGGCTAGAGTTGTAAAACCAATTTTATGTGTAACCATCTTGCATAGGATGAGATTATTTTATAAGTGATAAATACTTCTTCACTTTACTAATTCACCTAGAATGGAGCATGTAACAACAATCCCCCGAATATTCTGTGAATTTTAGCATTATTGATTAATGCATAAAACGCCTTGTATTTCCTGTGTTGTTCCTAGAAGGACACTTATTGTTGGTGCGGCATGATGACTGATTGTTACTCGCAGCAGAGTAGCATGAATATCCAAGTACCAACAGTGAGGCATGCACGAAATGCCCGTACAGGCTGTAACTCTCGGTGTGTTATATTATCCCGATTGAACATATAACTCTCGGTGTGTTATATTAGCCCGATTGATCGTCTAGATTGTCCATAGCAATCCAGAAAAGATCACGATCATCCAACTTCACTAGCATGATTGGATGGTCCAGATCGAATCTAATACCCCCAAGCAGGTATTGGAATATTCACTTCCGACCCAACGCGGGCCCCGCATGGTCGTCCTCCCAAAAAGGGGTGGCATAGCTTTCCAAACCGTCCAAACCAAGCAGAATGGACAAGAAACGCTAAATTAGGGTTTTCGGCACATTACATGTGTCGCAAAATGATCTCAACCATCCATCTTCGCAGGCATAGATGGAGGGTGTAGATGTAGATTCAAAGGGCCCGGAGCATGTCAAAACAATCACCGTAGGCCCGTCTACACATGACCAGTCGGTCGGGACCAACCATGGTTGGTTGTCCCAATTCGTGCGCACAAAACCAAGTATGATGCACGGCCGGCCAAAACCCTAATTAGGGTTGTAACGATCACGAGCGTCTGATTTCTCCTGCTCGAATGAAGGGCTTATGAGACAACTGGACAGGTCCAGTGAGCATCAACATGATCACCATGGACCCATCTATTTCATCACCCGACCGACCAAGGCATACCATGCCTGGTTTCTCCAAATCTCATGCCCAAACTAGCGTGGTCACACTTCCCAAATCACAAACTGATCTCGACCACTCAACTTCGCCAGAAAAATTAAGTGGCTTAGATCACGTTTCCATGGGACAGTCAGGTATAGGCGTGAATATCAGCCTACCACCTACACGCTGGGCCAATCGGTCGAGACTGACCAAGCTTAGTCGTCTCGAAATGTGCGCCTTGAAGGTGGCATACCGCGCCCCTTTAGGAATCCTTTGCGGCATAGAATTTCCGTCGCAAATTGATCTCAGCCACTCAACTTCACCGGTAAGTTTGAGTGGCCTAGATCAAACCTTCGTGGGACAGTGAAGCATGGATATGGATATCAGCATGCCGTCTACACGCATGCCTGATTGGTCCTCCATGAAACGTCTCCCAGGCTTGGATTCGACCAAGCTGAAGGAGTGCACTCGCTCACCTCATCCGATGGTCGCAGATGTGGGTCGCAAGTCATCTTGTCCGTCCAACTTTGCCAGTCTGGACGGATGGCCTAGGATAGGAGTTAGGCGACCAATGAGGTATCACCATGATCACCGTCTGCCACTCTACCACACTATGTGGTCGGCCAAGGGAGGATTTTCTAGCGCAGCCTCCAAGCACTCACGTGAAGTAGGCAGGGCATAATTCTCAACAACGATGCTTCATATATGTCGAATACATTCGATGCATACCATGCATAGAATACACACGATACTTTACAAGTATTGACTTCCTAAATAACTTTGTTATTTAACTAGCATTACATGCCACCTTCTGTGGGTCCCACGATCCACATACTCGAGACATCAATCATGTCACAAACTGGGGGATACATACTGGGGTATTGGTCTGGCAGTTTACATCGTGCAACGTGCAACACGCCATCACAAGAACGTTTCAGGAAGACATGGACGGTTAGTGATGATGAGAGAAGTGGGCAAGACTGATGGTGTGACGCTAACACACAAATCCACTACTCCATTACTCCACTTCCTCCACTTCCCACGAGAGACGTGAATAAGGCTCAAATGACTTGTATAAATAGGTTCTCCTCCCTATTTCCAACACATGATAACACAACACAGAAACCAAGTGTTAATACGAAACGTATTCAAACACCCAGATCTTGCTTGCATTATTCGTAAGCCTGCTCACCTTTCTGTTACAAGTCATAAAACAGCCTACACCTTCACAATATCAACACCTTCTTTGCTTCCCTCCCTAAGATCAACCACATCTGCTTCACTTTGTGACCGAAACAAGTCTGGAACGACAATTTCTTGGTTTAGGCCAGAATTATATAGATTGATCTCTCGAATCAAAAGAACTCCCATGCAGTGCATTTGTTTAGGGTTTAGATTCACTTCTCATCCACACACCCCAAATTACCAAAACCAGCAGAAGTAGTTTTCACCCATCAACAATTGGCGACCACAGTGGGAGATTAATCTCTCGGTTGTAAAGTCATTTCATCAATACCCAATCCCATTGGATGATTTCAATATGGTTGGTCTTAGGGCTCACCAGACAATTTCAAATTCCGGCCGAAGTTCCTCCGTCGAAGATGCTCCTCATCCTAATGGTGTGTCTGATGGTGTAACCAGAAAGATCCCAACATTGATCGAGTTGGCACGAGTACAGGAGATTCACGCAAGCAACATGGACCTGATCAAGGAGACAATAAACAGTATACTCGATCTCCTCATCAAGAATACATGAGCGGTTCTCCTGTCACGGAGAATTCTACACTGGGGACTGATCCTCGTAACGATCCTCCTCAAATCAACATTTTCACCACAAACCAGAGGCTGATGGACCAAGAAGCCGCTTCTATAGTGGAAAGTTTGTGCGAACTTTTACACCTCTCGAAGAAACAGCGGGCGGAGATGTTTGCTGCAATCAACCAGATAACCTTGGACGTACAGTTAACTCCTTTACGCCCAGAATCCTCCAAAACGCCGGATATGTCTGTGAATAATGTTACATTTACAGAAGAAGACATGATGGCATAAGAAGGTAACAACCGGTCCCTGCACGTTACTGCACGCATCAAGGATTCAGAATTCAAGAGAGCCCTCGTCGACACAGGAGCGTCTTCGAATGTGATTACCCTCAAGACACTAAGGATGGCCAAGGTTCGCCTAAGAAAGATCGTATGGCAGCCTACCACGATGACAGACTTTGAGGGAAACCAAACCAACACATACGGGTATGTCAATCTGAATTTATTTGTAGGACCCGTCTAGTCTAAAGTGAAATTCGAAGTCATAGAAAATGAGCCGGACTACCACATGATATTGGGGAGACTGTGGCTTCATGACAATAGAATTATTCCTTCGAATTTTATTAAAAAAAAAAATTTAATAAAAATTTTAGTTTCACTCGTCAAACTAAATTTTCACCTATAACTATAAAAGGATTGATTAGTCATTATTAAAAAAAATTGATAAGGGGCTTTTGAAATTACTATCTAATGACCGATTCCATCATATTATAACAGCCCCTTTAATGGATTTCACTGCCCCTATAACAAGATTCAATTTGATAGTTTGTCATGCCATGTGGATGGACAAACTCACTTCTGTCCAATGGAAAAATTGGTTCCCGATACGAAGAAAAACGACTGTTGCATATTGGTGATGTCGTACCATATCGCGTTGTCTCAAATTGAGCCAAGCCTCGTCTAAATCTCATACGACCATACCAAGTTGATGCGGCAACAGTAATATTTCAACAGCAAAATAACGGTCATATATTCTCTACCCGTATAAATTCAACACTAATTCAATATTCTCTACTGACAACAACTTCATTCTTCTTTACATATGTTCAACAAAAATTCAAGATTTTTTACGTATTTTCAACACAAATTCAATCTTCTCTACATATTTTCTAACCTAATTCAACACTCACTATACTAAAATGTCTCAATCTCAAGATATTAGTCAAAAAGGAAATAGAAAACCACCTAGGAATAAACATATTCAAGCTCTACCTAGGAGACAAGAAGATTCGGTTGGAGTGAACAATTCCACTCTACTTTTCTATCGAGAATTAACGTCAAGTCAAGGTCATTTATCTACAAAAATAGATCTGGATAGTTCTCATCAAACCCAAGAGGTTGTTGGTATTAAGTGAGCAAGTTTATGCAAAACTCCCTCATGGTGCTAAAACTATTGTCAATCGATCTCCTTGGATTACTTTGTATACTATATAAGAGCACATAAAAATACGCCCAAATTTGTGGGTATATTGATGGAACGCTGGTGGTATACTACACAGACGATTCATTTCAAGGATTTCGAAATAGGTATGTCATATATTTTTGATTTATCATTTTTTATGCAATCAATACGAGTATTTACAAATTAAGTTAACAATTTTAATTTTTTTACAGGCATAACACCATGAGATTTGTATTTCCTACTTTGGATACCTTTTGGGATGGGAGGTGATATTCAATTTAACTAAGAAGGTTGGTTGGCAAGAGAGTGATACAAAGTTGTACTTTTGTAGTACTTTGAGGTAACAACACAACAAAATCATAAGAATTTAAGAAGTAGTGGAATTGCTGATTCCGATTTAAAGACATTTATGTTCAACGAATTGCATGGTGGTAACGATCCTGATTCGGAAACATATGACCCTGCTAAAGATACACAAATTGCTAAGGATACTTGGTTCATGTTTTTTCTCAATTCATGCGCAAGTACTCAAGTGAAATGTCTAGAGGCGTTGCAAGATATGGAAAAGACTGTCGATTATGATTGGGGGTCTTCTATATTAGCCGAATTGTACATTTGTCTCAATATCGCATGCATAGGTTCACCAAACATCGAAGCTCTATGGTCCTTGTTGAGGTAAATACGATAATACATTCCATCGGCTATAAATCAGTTTACAAATATCTTGCAAGTTAGACTAAATATTGTTTACTTTGTTGTGCATGTTTTTTACTTCAGCTTTGGCGGTATACATATACCAACATTGGTGTACCAAGACTTTATGACTACACGAAGAAATATTGTTTACTTCTCTTTGTATGTTTACTTGGCTATATTAGCCGAATTATACATTTGTCTCGATATCACATGCATAGGTTCGCCAAAAATAGAAGGTTAATGGGGCCTTGTTGAGGTAAATACGATAATACATTCCACCGACTATAAATCAGTTCACAAATATCTAGCAAGTTACTCTAAATATTGTTTGCTTGGCTTTGTACATTTTTTACTTCAGCTTTGGTGGTATATATATATACCAATATTGGTGTACCAAGACTTTATGACTACATGAAGAAATATTTCCCAATCATAGCAAGGTATGCATGAGATAACTGGTATCCAAAATAAAACATGAATGAGCGAGATAATATTCATGTCTGGAGATACCAGTGCTTGATTAGGAATAAACATAATGTTATTTGGTTGTTGTATGTGGATTTTGAGAACTTCAACACTGATAAAGCCCAAAGAATCAAAGAATTTTCACTCCAATACAGATGTGTCAGTGATATTGGTGTTTATTATTTGGGAGAGAGATATGCTAGACATTTATTTAATCGAGTTGGAGAGCCACATAACCCTCCATGTGTTAGCCATCATGTATGGATTGAAGTACGTATCACTGAAGAGAAAAGTATGGATAAGGTATGAGACTAAATTCACCCGTGACAAAGACCAATATGACCAATGGTACAAGAATGTAAAAGAACCTATAATTGGTGAAGGAGTTTTGAACATGGGCTGGATTTTGTCGCATTAGGGAAAGCATTACCAAAATTGGATGTTCAAACACAACCACCACCACCATTGATTCTAACTTTATCTAGTTATCCTTCAGCATGATCTTCTTCTTCATCGGCTGAGTTTGATTTACCAGTTTTGAGTTGGTAGCTAGAGACTTATAATCTTGTCGGAGAGCGTCAGATGGTTCACATTGTCTCACAAGGTATCGACCGTCCTAATTCTTGTACAGGAATATATGAAAGTAAAGAACAATTGATAGAACAACTAAATCAAATGAAGTTAAGAGATATTGAAACTAGACGTATATACCTATAACAAATACACATAATGGGGGACATTAAACTTTAGTCCATATTTTTCTCACAATTCAGCAACTCCACATTACCAGAAGTAGTGTTAGACTCACAAGTACCTGTTAGGAAACAATCTCCATATTGTTCAGTTGTTCAAGTGCAACAAGAGATACAATAATTTCTATATAGTCAGGTCAGTCAACAACCTCTTCAAACTTATCAAGATTATATAAGACCATTAAACTTCGATGGCTCTCCAGCTGAAGGTACATGTCCACAGATTGGAGATCAAAGTGGAGGACCTCCTACCGGTGAAGGGTCTCAAGTTGTAGGATCGTCATATCAAGGATTTGGGAGTTTGATACCGGGGGTGTTGGGGGTTGGAAGAAATATGACAAAAGCTGGAGTGGGACTAAGTAGTTATAATTATGTTTTATCTAATATTTATAACTGGAGATGAGATTAAGGCTATTTATATAATTAGAACTGACTAATGAATGGATAAACACTAGAATAAAATTTCAAATCACAATCAATTAAAATTTACAATAATATCTTTCTCCAGTAATGTGTCTACTTTTTAACATCTCGTACGTCTTATAAAAAAATCCTTCAAGATCGCGTAATGAGCTTTGTAAGGAAAAATTCATCTTTTCCATCTTCGACGCTTCTTTCAAGCTTGCAATACAACATCAACATTTTTCTCACCTCTAAGTCGATAATGATTAACAGGCCGAACCAGATGGTTAAATTCTCCAGTTTTTTTTTATATCATGAAAAAAACAACCCAACCGCATTGCGGTTAGTGGGGTTACTGGTATCATTGCATAAGTTTTCATATATTGTATGAATATAACTCATCCTCATTAATCCATTTTGACGTCGTTCTGCACCCCTAGCCAGATAAAAATCTAGGTAGTTTTGACAAAGCGGCAAATCTCATCTATCGTAAACTCCGCAAGGTTAATATACGGCCAAGACATTACTCAAATTTTTTTTAGAAAATGTAATTTATGGAGAAGATGTGATTTTGGAGTTGAAATCGGTTATATTCATAAGGAGTGGAATTATGACCGTTGGGTAAGAGTAGACATTGGCGACTCAAACAAGGACGATCTACTCAATATGAAGCAAGCCTCGTATCCACATGAGTCGAGCCTCGGCCTAAGTTAGGCCGATCATTCCAGGTTGATGTGCTCGGCTCAATTTGAGATGGTCGGATCAAAATTACTTAGTATCCCATAAGTGTTAGGAACCAAGACCTAATTGTTATTCTTACCCCTTTATGCTACAATTTTCATATTGTTTTTACTGATTCTGATAGAAAGAATCATTTAAGAACAAAAGAAAGTACATGTTCTTCTGATGTTTAATGGGATTTGCGTTTAAGATTAGGGACATTATTAACCCAATGTAATGATTTTTGTAATACTCAATGATGATTTCTAATAAGAAATGTACCATAAAGTTTGAGCTTTGCAGTTTGACTGAGGGCCTTAATTGATGTATGCGAAGCGAACACTTTTATCTTTTTTCGTTTGGTTTTATAAGTAAGACCAAACACACATGTTTACTCGTCCTAGAGCACTTACTGGAAGCTTTTTTTCTCCGAAAATATTATAAGTGTCATGTTGATGTGATAGGAACCAAGATCCGATGTAGTATCCCACAAGTGTCATGTTTGTTTCTGAACCATAGCTTGTCCAGAATTTGATATATATTATTTTAATTTAAAATATTACTAAACGGTAGTGGTTTCAGAATTAATTTTTATATTAGGTGTGTTTTTTGGAGTTTCATTCTACACAAAATCTCTCATTTATAAATGTTTTAGATACGCTAACAAAGGTTTTACTTGTTCCTTAAGGCTTGAACAATCTTGTTAAGGTGCGAGAGCTTAATTTAAGTATGTAAATTATCTGAGAATAAAAAAATAATCCTTATATTTATGACAATATAATTTAGCTCAAGACTTATGCAATATGTTGTTTAGAAATTAAACTAGTTGTTTTCTAAGGAAAAATCATAACTTGATAATCAAGCTAAGTGCTACCTATGGAAGTAACTTAGCTTGATATTTAGAAAATCCATATAACATGTTTAGATGTTACTCCATAAGTTGTTTTTTGACTTCTGGAAGCAAAAAAGTCAGAAGTTAGTTTGAGTACATAATTTTAGAATAACTTTTAGAAGCAAAAAAAGCTAAATTTCTGTAAAGAAAAACATTTTACTTATGACTTATGCTTGTGATATCCAAACATGTTATTAGTCGGTATCACTATATTAGGAGGACCTCTTTCTACTCTATGTTCATACCTTATTATCTGAATAATAGTTGTGTATTGGTTGAGTCACTCAATACCTAGTTCACCCTAGGGTGATCAGGACTAAAGGCTGCTACTTGGGGGTGAGAAGTACATGTTGTTAGATCACTGCTCGGTCGAACTCGCAAGCCTTGCTATCTCAAGCTTGTTTTTCAAGTTTAGGTGATGAAAACTATAAGTTTTGATTTCTAATATACTTATATCTAAGTCTCAGATTAGGATAGAATGTGTAGTTGAACTTTACACTTCATGGCGTTTATCGATTCAAGACGAAGATCTACTGAGGAGAGCTTGGAGGAACTTCATCAACAAAAGGTATATGGAGACTAAAATTTATCTATCACTCAGAATTTATATTATATTCTATCTCTGTTGATGGTGGATTTTAGTTCAGGGCTAAAGTTGTAAAACTAATTTTTATGTCGACATCCTGCAAAGGGTAAGGCCATTTGACAAACGATAAGTGCAGAAATCCTATCGTTTAATTTATCTGAAGCAATTCGATAAATATACAAAATTCACCCAGAATAGTGCATGTATCAACAATCCCTATTCTGTGAACTTACAACATTATTAATTAATGCATAACTAGCCTTGTATTTCCTGTGTTGTTCTCAGCAGGACTCTCATTATTGGTGCGGCATGATGACTGATTGTTGCTCTCAGCAGAGTAACATGAATATCTACGTATCAATAATGAGGCATGCACGAAATACCCGTACAGGCTACATCTATCGGTGTGTTATACTAGCCCGATTGAGCATACATCTCTCGGTGTGTTATACTAGCCCGGTTGAGCATGTTTAATTTCCTAAGGGAAATATGGACTGTCTATATTAGTCTCATAAACGATCACGGCCACGCAAGTTGTCCGCATGATTTAACCAGCCTAGACGATCCTCAACAGGAGAAGGCTATCACCGCAATGACCACCAGCGGGCCCGTTTATTCCCTAGCCGGTCGAATACATGTCATACCTCCAAAACAGCCACCAAACACTAGCCTAAAAAAGGATAGTTGTGAAGCATCTTGGAGGAAGCTCATACGAGCAAGACTTCCAATGGTAGTCTCAAATCATCCACGTCCGTCCAACTTCGCAGGCGTGATTGGACGGCGTGGATTATCCCATGACCGGTCGGACAAGCTTGTCCTGCATACCGGCTGGCCCACTACCTACCTGGCCGACTTTCTCATGAGCAAGCCAAGGAGAAATAGACCTTTGCTCACAACAAGGATGGCGTGATGCTTTAAAGGGTCACGAAATTTCATATGTGTCGCAGTTTGATCAAAACCATCCAACTTCACCGGCATGTTTGGATGGCTTAGATCAAGCCTATGACCGTGGGATAGGTATGCACATGCTCACCACCGGCCCAATGTAGGTCCCACACGGTCGGCCTCGACAATGGAGGAGCATAGCTTGAAAAACCGATCGGTTGAAGTTGTCTACGCACGAACGATACAAAACCCTAATTAGGGTTTGCGGCATGTTACATGTGTCGCTAATCGATCACGAGCGTCCATCTTCGCAAGCTTGGATGGAGGGTGTAGATGTCGATTTAAAAGGTCCCAAGCATGTCAACATGATCACCATGGATCCAACTACACGCATGACTTATCGACCAAGTCCAACCATGGCCGGATGTCTCGAAATGCGTGCCCGAAGTAGGCATGTCGCGCGGTTTCCAACTCCTTTGCGGCATGAGATTTCTGTTGCAAATCGATCTCGAGAGCTCCTCTTTATCAGTCAAATTGAGTAGTCTAGATCGCACTTTCATGGGACAGTGAGGTATGAACATGTACACTAGCAAGCCGTTTACACGCATGCTCGTTCGGTCCTGCCTAAAACACCTCCCATGCATGGTTTCGGTCAAATTGAAGAGTGATGCTTGCACACCTCTTACAAAATCCTAAAACCTCCATCAACGGTCGCAGATGAACGTCAAGATCATCCCATCCGTCCAACTCTACCAGCTTGGTTGGTCAGCCCTGGCTAGGAGTTAAGCGACTAATGAAGCATCCCCATGATCACCGTCCGCCACTCTTCCATATAAAGTGATCGGCCAAGGCATGGATCGACCATGCAGTCTCCAAACAATAACTCGAAGATGGTTGAACGTGATGCTATTTTAAGACGCTTATACGTGACTTACTCCGTTAATCCTTAAAACAGTGATGCCTCATACACACTGAATATATTCGATGCATTACATGCATAGAATACACACGATATTTCATAAATATTGATTTCCCAAATAACTTAGTTATTTAACCTAGCACCGTATGCTACCTTCTGTGGGTCCCATGATCCACACAATCGAGATATCAAGCATGTCACAAATTGGGGGATACTTACTGGGGTATTAGTCTGGCGGTTAATAGTGTGCAGCATGCAACACGCCATCATAAGAACGTGTCAGGAAAGCATGGACGGTTAGCGATGACTAAGATGTGATCGTGCAATCACACACACGTCCCCACTACTCCATCACTCAACTTCCTAAGAGATGTTGCTCTCTATGACTTGTATAAATATGTCATTTGCTTATTTTCCAAACAAGACAAGACAAGCACAGAAAACCAAGTGTTGTCATTTGTATCCAGCAAACACCAGAGCTGATTGCTTACATTATTGCAAGACAGTTAGATATTCCAATACAAGTCATAAATAGTCAACACCTTCACAATCTCAACACCTTCTTCGCTTCCCTCCCTAAGATCAACCCCATCTCCTTCACTTTGTGACCGAAGCAAGTCTGGAACGACCATTTCTTGGTTTAGGCTAGAATTGTATAGATTGATCTCTCGAATCAAAAGCACTCATGTGCAGTGCATTTGTTTAGGGTCTAGATTCATTTCTCATCCACACACCTAAAATTACCAAAACCAGCAAAAATAGTTTTTACCCATAAAAAAATCTCCTATTGAGACTAAGTCGTATAGCTATATATACTTTTACATTATACACATTTGATATCTCGAGCTGAGTTTAAATCGCTTATATATTTCTCAAAATATGTGTTGGAAGATTTTTGCTTTAGCTACGTTCATCATTATTCTTGACGAGTTTAGTTGGAAACAGTTTATTTGTTGGAAACTAAATAATAACTCAAAAGATGATCATGTGAAAAATGCCTTGGAACATCTTACATGATTTGTGTGAGACAGTCAATTTATGTAGACTCAGAATATTTCGTATTGATCATTCGATCACTTCAAAATTACTTATAATCTAATAGTTTGAATGAGAAAGCTATTGTCATCTTCTAAGGATGTTTCAATGATTGAAATGGGAGTTTAGAATAATTAACCTTTGTCTGGATACAACACAGTATGCATACCAGGTTTGCAAACTGTTGTGGTATGATTCAGGTTCGGAAACCTAGTTTGCATACCAGTACGCGAACAATTTTAACTGTTAAAGTCCGAGAACCAAGTTTTGATACTAGTATGTGAAACATTCTACCTGAGTTACGGTTCGGGACAACAGTATGCATACCGGTTTGCAAACTGCTGGACAAGACCAAAGTCCAGAACTTAAGTTTGCGTACCCGTTCGCAAACTTAGTGGTTAAAGTTCTAAAATATGTGAAGTATGTTTTCATACTCATAAACAAATACATTTATAAATTAAGGAATGCAATCTTTGTAAACCGTGGATTAATGTTCATGAATTGATTCTCATGAATCAAACCGATTTTGCTTTAATTGTTTCTTGTATACTTCCATGAGATATATACAATTGAACAACTCTATGAGTAACACAATTATATTTATTTGATTATCTTTCATGGTTGATTGATTATCATATTTTATCTAGAAGTGTTAGATGAATATGGTTAATAAAAAAGTGTTCATGTGGCTAACTTCGGTTAACTATTGTTGAGCCAACTCAATATACACGTGGCTACCCATATCTAAATGAAGGTATATTTTATTTGTGTAACAAGCTAAGACCATCTACGGTGGAGAGATATTTCTTTGGTTTTAAGCGAACTTAACTTGAATCTTAAATCAGGTTTTCATCTAACGGAGAATATTGAATGCTTTGTTTATAATCTAACTTAACTTTGATTATAAGCAACCTTGATTTGAAAGACTATATAAGGGAGAACTCTAGCAACTAGAAAACCTAATCCCTATAATTCTGTGTGATACTAGTTTCGGCTAGAGTTGATTCTCCTTTAACCTAGGTTTTTCCTAAAACCATTATAGGTTAACGAATTAAAAAGTTCATTGGTATTCTGAAGCCAAACCCAACTATTATCTTTGTAGTTATGTGTTCTGATCTTACTTGTTCTTTCGTATGGAGTACTATCTTCTCTAAGATTTTCTCAAGATTTATCTCTGATAGGTAAGATATAAAAAATAATGACAGAGCTCTTTGTCTCATTCTTTATGATTCCACAATAACTTCTTCTACTACCATATAGTTAAGTTACTGCGAGGTGATTGATATTTCTGGGTTGTTCTTCGGGAATATAAGACTGGATTATCAATTGGTTCCTATTCACCATGATTTATCAAAAGACTGAACAAAACTTCATAGGTACTTATATGGGAGACAAATTTATCTATCAAAATAGACTTATCCGTGGGAGACAGATTTGTTTATAAGTCTTCAACTTTGGGTCGTAGAAACTCTTAGTTGTGGGTGAGATTAACTAAGGGAATCAAGTGCCCAGAGTCCTGCTGGGATTCAGAGGTGTAAGGAACACGACTGTACCTTAATCGGTGTGAGACTTGGTTAGGTCTCAACTACATTCCAGTCCGAAGTTAACTTGTAGTAGGCTAGTGTCTGTAGCGGCTTAATACATTATGGTGTTCAAATCTTGACTAGGTCCCGAGGTTTTTCTGCATTTGCGGTTTACAAAACTTCCGGTGTCTGTATTATTTCTTTTCCGCATTATATTTGTTTATATAATTGAAATATCACAAGTTGTGTGTAATTCAAGCAATTGGTAAATCCAACCTTTGGTTGTTGATATAAATTGATTGACACTTGGACATTGGTCTTTGGTACCGTTCAAGTTATTGTCATACCAATCAGTTCACAGATTCTATCCCGGTTATTTGCTGATTTATTTGAAAAAGAGTTATAACTCTTGGATATTTTTCCTTGATTGAGTCTAACTGTCTAGTTGAATCTCTTGGAATTATATTGGAGTTATTCCATACATATTGTTGAATGAGATATTGGGTGTGGTTGTTAGAGCCCCGTTTTTTTCAATTGGTATTAGAGCAGGCAAACACGATAAACCTGATAACTTTGTGTTTGTTTGATCCTAAAGATTTTCTTGATGGGAAATATCTTTGGGAAACTTGTTTTATGCATCTGTAATGCACACCAGAAATCCTCAAAGATTGTTCAGAGTTTATTTTAGATGATAGAAAACAATCTAAAACGAAAAATAAAGGTTCCTTTAAAAGGGATATTTGCAGAAAATGTATGAACAAAAGCTCAAGGATATGGAACCTCACTATACTGCTTCTCAATCTTTTTGAGGAATACTATCATGATGGATCAATCGACAAAGATCTATTTATGGCTTTTGAAAACGTTTTTAAATCGCTAGAACGGCTTGGTTCGATCAAGGAAAACATTTGTACTAGTGAAAACTCCCGATTATGATAGTTCATATATACATGACGTGCATTCGGTTCTTGTTAAATACTCAAGTAAAATTGATGCAAAGGTTTCTATTATTTGTGTTGCAAGTTCCAGGTGTCGGAAAAATTCATTCCTTAATCATAAGAAGAAGGAGTCAAAAAATTCAATTAACCCTGAGTATCAACATTACTATAATTATGCTTCTAGTACATTTCACAAATATCGACCAAACAAGGTGCATGAGGTGTCATCTTCCCATCTAGACTCATGGTAACAAGATTGGCTCCACCACATTTGCATATAACTTGAAATGGGAAATGTAACGGTTTGGTTAGTTTTGTGTTCTTGTATTATGGGTTAGTTTTTCTTTTGAAATTTATTTTCTTTCTAGAAAAACTCTTTTGACAGAATTTTTTCTGTCCACCTGAGGTTAAGTAATGTTATGTAGTTCTCTACTATATTATTTATCACACTATTATAAATTCTTCTCAGTGTGCGAACCTCATGGTTCAGGATTTTGAATTGGAGTCCTGTTTGAGCCACCGAACCAGTACGGGTCCAAGCCCACTACCAGATTTTTAAGGGTTCCAGTACACGTACCCTACTTATTTCTTATCTTTTTGTTCGCATTCGTGAACATGAGCATTTTAAGGTTCACGAATCAACTCCATTAAACTGATTTTTGAAGGTCTAAAAAGAGGCAAAGGTTGGTCATCATCTTCAAGGAGCATATCAAGTAAGATTTTCTTTTTCTTATCGCTCTCAATTTTTAGGGTTCATGGGGAAAATCAATAATAATGATAATATTTCAAAGAAAATGTCAAAAAATCATAATTCTTCTTTTCTTATGTGTATGAACATACCAAGTGACCATGATTCTATTCGAATTAGATTTATCAATGATTCTAGTAATAAGACCTTTGAAAAGATTTCTTCTAGTGGGTTCATTCCAGAAAAGAAATTGGAAAAGGAAAGTGCTCATAAAAACATTTGATGTGTTTTGAGAAATATAACCTCGATAACATCTTTAATGGTCTTGGTGAAGGTTTTGACACTCTCACAAGAATATTTTATGGTAACATCCATGATGTTATTATTGATGACTTCGAATTCAAGACTATGATAAATAGGAAAAGGATTCTTGTTGGTAGAGAGTTGATTTCAAAGATTACCAAAATTTCATTAGGTAATCTTCACCTTCCTAGACCAAGAGGAGAAAGACCATCATGTGAAACCATTTCCAATGGTATTTGTGGCAAGAATGTTGATTCGATAGAAGGAAAATTTCTACCCATGTTCTTAGTCTTGCTTTGATGGTTTTCAGAAAACTTGACATTTCTAATCTTTGTCCCTCCACAATTGAGAACTCTCGCTGGAGTCGTGAGTTTGCGGAGTTGGTCTTTTTTCTTGAATTGGGTGCTCAAAGTCTTGATATTTGTGGATTTATCATTCTTCAAATGGTTTCAATGACATCATCCAATAAGAAGTTAGGCTTCGATGCTTTATTGGGAAAATATGTATTGCACATTACATTGCTCCCATTTGCAACTATATTGGAACTCCCAAACTTGTTCGTCTTTGTACCTTCAAATGTATGAAGATGAATACTTGCAAAAGACAAATATGTGATTCTCTTGACGGTTTTTCTGATCCTACCACCTTGAGTATTCTTTATCAAATTCTCAAGGGTGTTCGTAAGATCAATTCCAAGGTAAAATGTGTGAAAAAACAATTATGTGTGATTGCTACAAAGTTCCCCCGAAATCAAGGAAGAATTGTAAAAAGTTCAAGCCTCCTGGATGGATTCCGATGATGAAGATGATAATTTATTTCTCTAACTCTTATCTTTCTTATTTTATGTAGGAAACTTCTTATGAGAATTTATTCTTGTGCTTTAAGAATGATAACTAGGATTTGGAATAGCAAATATTGTGATTACACATAGCTATTACCAATGAGTTTCATCTTGCAATGCTCAACATAAGAAAACTTACGGAGCCATATAATACTTTCATATAGAAGTGGATCAGGGAAAGATCAATACTGCGGAATATTCAAAAGTTCATTCTATCTTTTATCAATATTTGCATAAAGACACAATGGACTTAACTTTTGACATATATGACTTAACTTTTAACCAATAAAGATTAATACAAAGTTCCTCGAAATTAAGGAAGAAATGAAAAAAGTTTAAGCCTCCTAGATGGATTCCGATGATGAAGATGATAATTGATTTCTCTAACTCTTATCTTTCTTATTTTATCTAGGAAACTTCTTATGAGAATTTATTCTTGTGTTTTAAGAAGGATAACTAGGGTTTGGAATAACAAATATTGTGATTACACTTAGCTATTGCCAACAATTTTCATCTTGGAATATTTTAGATTTATTTATTTAAATTCTAAGTTATTTGGAAGATGATTTTGCAGTCTTAATCTTTAATGGTTTTATATATTGCAAAAATATGTTATGGGATATGTATGTTTACATCCGTGAACTATGATTATCTCATATATGTCAAAAGTTAAGTCTATTGTGTCTTTATGCAAATATTGATAAAAGATAGAATGAACTTTTGAATATTCCGCAGTATTGATCTTTCCCTAATCCACTTTTATGTGAAAGTACAATATGGCTCGGTAAGTTTTCTTATGTTGAGCATTTTCAATTAATTTATTCGAGTTTTCTGGACATAAATTCATGTTTCATGTAATTTGTTAATGTCCAAAGAAATCCTTATTTTCTCATAAAAGTAAGGTCGCTCTTGTTGTTCTTTCGGGAATGACATTTTATGGGGGAGAGTTCTTAATTGAACTTGTGCTTAATTTCCAAATATTTGTGGGGAGTGTGGCTATGGAATATTGTAGGAGTTATCTTGTATCTTTATAAACTCCTTGATGAATACACTAAGTTTCGACTATGTGAAATCATCGAAACCAAGTTGATATGTTCTCTTTTAGTCATGAATTATATCTTTGATAATTTCATTATGATCCCGCTAGTTTTCATACCTTTGCCAATTTATATTGACAAAAAAGGGGAGAATTATTTTGTAGTTCACACTACATACATATGGTTTACGGATCATTATGTAAGGGGAGTGGTATTCATTGTGTGATGAAGTATTAACTAAGGAGGAGTGATACATATAATTGTAGTATTATTGTCAAAGTTGTGATACAATTAAACTTTGATGATGTGTAATAATACTATGACACTATATAACAATAATTGAGAACAACTGTTCTCTTATTGTTATGGCTACAGATATTCAACAATAATGATGCTGAGTTGAACACGTTCAGAATCACTGAAGTACTTGGAGTGGCGAAGAATTCAAGGAATGTTGAAGAACCAAGGAAATCAAGCATGTTGGATGAGAAGCTTCAAAGTTTATTTATTTTTTAATCCATATGTATTGATAGTTGTGTTACTAAAATTAACAAAGGGGGAGATTGTTAGAGAAATGCTCGGTCGAACTCAAAAGCGTTTCTATCTCAAGCTTGTTTGTCAAGTTTAGGTGATCAAAACTATAAGTCTTGATTTCTAGTTTACTTATAGCTATGTCTCGGATTAGGATAGAATGTGTAGTTGAGATTTATACTTCACGGCGTTCATCGATTGAAGACGAAGATCTACTGAGAAAAGGTTGGAGGAACTTCATCAACAAATGGTATGTGGAGATTAAAACTTATCTATCACTCAGAAGTCTATTATATTATATATCCTATTGAGACTAAGTCGTATAGCTATATAAACTTTTACATTATACACATTTGCTATTTTGAGCTGAGTTTAACTCGCTTATATATTTCTCGAAATATGTGTTGGAAGTTTTTTGTTGTAGCTACGTTCATCATTATTCTTGACGAGTTTGGTTGGAAATAATTTATTTGTTGGAAACTAAATAATAAGTCAAAATATGATCATGTGGAAATTGCCTTGGAACATCTTACATGATTTGTGTGAGACAGTCATTTGATGTAGACTCATAATATTTCGTATTGATCATTCGATCACTTGAAAATTTCTTATAAGTTAATAGTTTGTGTGAGACATCTATTGTCATCTTCTAAGGATGTTTCAATGATTGAAATGGGAGTTTAGAACAATTAACCTTTATCTGGATACAACACAGTATGCATACCAGTATGCAAATTTTGGGGTATGATTCAGGTGCGAAAACCTAGTTTGCATACCAATTTGCGAACGGTTTTAACTATTAAAGCCCAGTAACCAAGTTTGCATACCAGTATGCAAACGGTTCTACCTGGGTTATGGTCTGGGACAACAGTATGCATAGGTTTGCAAACTGCTGGATAAGACCAAAGTCCGGAACTTAAGTTTGCGCACCCATTTGCAAACTTAGTAGTTAAAGTTCTAAAATCGGTTAAGTATGTTTTCATACTCATGAACAAATACATTTATAAATTAAGGAATGCAATTTATGGAAACCGTGGCTTATTTTTCATGAATTGATTATCATGAATCAAACCGATTTTTCTTCAATTGTTTCTTGTATACTTATATGAGATATATCCAATTGAACAACTCTATGAGTAACACAATTAGATTTATTTGATTATCTTTCATGGTTGATTGATTATCATATTTGATCTAGAAGTGTTGGATGAATGTGTTTAAGATAAAAGTGTTCATATAGCTAATTTCGGTTAACTATTATTGAGACAAATCAATATACATGTTTAGGTATGGTTATCCATATCTAAATGAAGGTATATTTTATTTATATGTAACAAGCTAAGACCATCTAACGCCGAAGAGATATTGCTTTGGTTTTAAGCAAACTTAGCTTAGATCTTAAATCAGGTTTTCATCTAACAGTGAATATTGAATGCTTTATTTCTAAGCTAACCTAGCTTTCATTGTAAGTAACCCTGATTTGAAAGATTATATAAGGGAGAACTCTAGCAACTGGAAAACATAATACCTACACTTTTGTGTGATACTAGTTGCGGCTAGATTCGATTCTCCTTTAACCTAGGTTTTTCCTAAAACCATTATAGGTTAATGACTTTTAGAGTTCATCGGGATTCTGAAGCCATATCCAACTATTTTCTTTGTACTTGCGTGTCCTGATCTTACTTGTTCTATTGTATTGAGTGTTATATTCTCTAATATTTTCTCGAGATTTATCTTCGATAGGTAAGATATAAAAAGTAATCACAAAGCTCTTCGTCTCATTCTTTGTGATTCTACAATAACTTCTTCTACTACCATATATTTAAGTTATTGTGAGGTGATTAATATTTCTAGGTTGTTCTTCGAGAATATAAGACCGAATTATCAATTGGTTCTTGTTCAACTTGATTTATCAAAAGACGGAACAAAACTTCATAGGTACTTCTGTGGGAGACAGATTTATCTATCAGAATAGACTTATCTGTGGGAGACATATTTGTTTATAAGTCTTCGACTTTGGGTCGTAAAAACTCTTAGTTGTGGGTGAGATCAGCTAAGGGAATCAAGTGTTAGAGTCCTGCTGGGATTCATAGAAGTAACGACTGTACCTTAATCAGCGTGAGACTTGGTTAGGTCTCAACTACATTCTAGACCGAAGTTAACTTGTAGTATTCTAGTGTCTGTAGCGGCTTAATACAGTAAGGTGTTCAATTCTGGACTAGGTCTCGAGGTTTTTCTGCATTTGCGGTTACCTCGTTAACAAAACTGCTGGTGTCTGTGTTATTTATTTTCCGTATTATATTTGTTTATATAATTGAAATATCACAGGTTGTGTGTAGTTCAATCAATTGGTAAATCTAACCTTTGGTTGTTGATATGAATTGATTGACACTTGGACATTGGTCTTTGGTACCGTTTAAGTTATTGTTATACCAATTAGTTCACAAATTCTATCCTGGTTATTTGCTGATTGATTTGAAAAAGAGATATAACTCTTGAATATATTTCCTTGATTGAATCTAACTGTCTATTTGATTCTCCTGGAATTATATTGGAGTTAGTCCATACAGATTTCAGAACGAAATATTGGGTGTGGTTGTTAAACCCCCACATATTCACATGCAAATTTTTATTTTTATTTTACAGTTGATCATGTCATTAAGAAAATAAGTTGATTAAACCTAGTGAGATAGGAATTCTATAATATAGATTCAGTACATGCGTCTAGCAATTTTTAGAGAAGTTATCCGCAATCACTAGTAATCTAGTTGAACATGAAGATAAATTAAACCAATGAGGTCTATGTAAGGTCTCGATCATAAATGTCCTGATTCATTGTACTCAGTCAAATCTACAAAAGTGGTAGGACGTACGTCTTATCTTTTATAGAGCATTTTCATTGGGGTAAATTTAAAGATTAGCTAATAATCATCCTGGATGGAGTCCAGTATATGATTTAGAGCTTCTCGCCAGGGAGGGGAGAAACTCCTAGGCGCTGAAAAGACGAGGGTACCCAAATACACCACAATATTTAATTTATCCACATATAAGTCCTATTGTTTATGGACAAAATTGAGCCAATATTACAAATCGGTATTCACACTTTGTGTGATTGTCTATGGATACGAGATCGAGACAATACGACTACCAAAGTGTGTTTACTTGATAATAGGTTAGGACTTAACCAAACTCTATAGGATCACTATCAAGTAAAGCGGAGTTAACATTTGTGTATTTTACTTCTAATTATAATAAACAATTATAATTACGAAAATAAAAATGTAAAAGACACAACAAGATTTTGTTAACGAGTAAACTGCAAATGCAAAAACCCCGGGACCTAGTAAAGAATTGAATACTCTCAGAATTAATCCACTATGAAAAATCTTAACCAACTTCGTATAGTTGTGACCAAGCAACTACCCTTAGTTGACTTAGTTTCCTCAGTATCCCTGCGCTTCCGAATCGATGAGTGCACGCACTGGAACAATTCCTTTGGATCGTATTCCAAACAGTAAAGGAACAACAAATATGTTTGGTAACAACTCTATTGATTCTTTAACATAAGATATCTCAACTCATATGCAAAGGCTCTTCCTTTTAAGCTGATAAACTCCTTTTCCTGGTTAGATCAATCCAATCTCTATTACCTAAGTAATACGATCGGATTTGTAACAATCAAAATAGATCTTAAGAGAACTATTAGGCGTTAATGATCTCACACAACTAATCAATCAAATAAATATGATTCTAGTTGGATCGCAGCCGATCAAGGTTTGTGCACCACGGAAAGATATGAGAAACAATAAGAAATCTTCTTCATCTTCTTCACCTTCTTTAATCTTCTGCTAACAATGGATTATCACAAGATTTCTTTAGATATACAAACAGTTCTAAAGATCTCGTCGAAACTTCGATCTAGTTTGAGTGAATCTTATATCAGGCGAGAAGATTCTCAAGAATAAAAAAACTAGGTGCAATCAAAGTTTCAACAACCATTAGTCAATCAAATCAATCGAAAACTTATAACTTTGCAATTATCTAGTTTCCCACCAACGGTACTCATAGAGCTTTTTAATCCCATAGAAGTCTTTAAACGAGCGGTCGTAAGAGATTTCACCTAATTAGGGTACTTTTCTTTCCGATTAGACGGCTCCACCAGAAACAACAAAAAGATGAAGTTTGCATGGATCTTAGGATAGTTTGCTAGAAATACAAACTTAGGTATTTATAGGCCAAGGTTATTTGGACACCAAGGAATATCCAAAACCGAAAGTATCCTCAAGATATGCAATAAATGCCGATTCGGCTTTCATAATTCCAGTAAATGCTTTGTCCAATATTTCCCGAAATCTCGCAATAGATAATCTCCAATTAGTAAATGCACATTACTAATTTTAATTCTCAAGAGATATCCATTTAATTGCTGGTATTTATTAAAGCATATAAAACTAATAACCTTAATTAAAAGATTCTTAATTTATTTCGGAACAAGATCTCCTTGAGTAATTAAGGAATATCTTTGAAAAATAAAAGATAAGAGTTATTGTACGTGTTCAAAGAATGTTGACATCTCTTCTTTGTAAATCCTCTTTCGTATTTACAATCTTGGAATCGATTATACCACACTTCCAAACAATTAGAATTGGTTCATCTGTATTCCAACAAAACTATGTGATTGATCAAATATCAAATCACATCCATGGATTCAATCGGTTCTACCAATAACTAGGATAAGTTATATCCTAATACGGAAGCACTTGTGATCGGTCACACAAGTTACCAGGACCAGTTACATCAGTTACCAGGATCGGTTACATCAATTACAAGGACCGGTTATCATGTACACATGGTATTGCTTGTGATCGGTCACACCAGTCACTAGGATCGGTTATACCAATTACTAGGACCGGTTACACCAATTACAAGGATCGATTACACAACTTCTCTATGATCGGTCACACCAATTACTAGGATCGGTCACACCAATTATAAATATCGATCATACCATCTGAGGTGATCACTTAGGATCGGTTACACTAATTAATCAAAACTAGTCATACCAAAATCATAAGTCAGGCATTGTGATTAGTTGTACAAAGATACATAACAAAGTTACGATTGGGTTCCACCATCTCACATATATTGGTAACCCAAAGATTTCCAATGAATAGCCGTACCAATAAGCCTAGAGATTTCACTGTCAATTCATAAAAAATGTCAATTCATAAAAAAAGTTCATGAATGTACTTCCTTTAAACAAATGTAAAACATTGTTTCCTAGGATGAAATCTTCACCTTTACCCATTCAAATAATCATAACAACATTCATAAGTTTATGTTGATGTCATATCTACAAAGTTCAAAAGATAAGCGTTATACTTCGTAGTCTAATTCCCTAATACTATGATCTTATGATCATGTCTCACTACTAGAGTAATATGTCCATACACAGCTTCGCAGTTATGTTTTCAATATAGCACGACTTGAAAGATACGTTAGGAATGAATCAATTCAAGTCAATATTACTAACCTCAAGAGGAGGAGGATGTCCTCGTTGTAGCTCGTTACTTCTTCACGTTCTTCAGGTCTTCGAGTAAGAGTTGTATGTCTCAACATTCCTAGACTTTCTAGTCTAACTTAAATGAAGTTGTCTCTAGTATTTTCTTGTTTAACATCTATTATGGGACAAAATCTAAAAATAAATAGGTCAATTATTAGAGGGACGGCGGAAGGAGTATTAGTTAATGACCATTAAAGCTTAAATAATACTCAATGTTGTTTTTAGAATATTCGTTAGAAGAAAAATCAACTGATTATCTCACTTAGTGTTGGTTTCGTGCCTAAACATTGTCATTACCTATGTAGTCAATCTCGGCCGAGATTTCGGCAGAATTTCGGATTTCGGTTTTGGGATAGATGAAAACCAAAATCTTGCCTAAACGAAAAGTCGCCGGTTTTTTCGTCCGGAATCAATACATTTCGGTCAAAATCGGTGTGTCTCGGCCGGAATTGTTCTTTTATATTATTTTTTCCCAATTTCAGATCCAACGTGTAATTTTCACCATAAATATGATATTAGTGTAAAATTTTAATCCGAAATTTGGAACCGAAATTCCCCCGATACAAAATTGTACCAGTGTCTCGGCCGGGGCCGAGACACTCCGAATCCGAAATTAACTACCTCGGTCGTTACACAGTTTTTCATCAACATTTACCGTGCCTAAACATTGCACTTTTTCCATAAGATAAGGTGGACTGCTGGACCATGCTGACCAGGTTTCCCAGCTAGTGGGACCTCCCTATGACAAGTAAACCATCAACATTTTTGTTCATTAAACTTCTCCTGCTATACAGTTTACAAGTCACAAGAGTAGACTCCTAGCCAGTGACAATAGTTGGCACTTGGCAGCAAGTAGGATTGCAAGACCAGGAGGAGTGGGAGAACTGTTGTTGTGGATATGATGAACCGGGCACATAGTTTTACCGTATAAAGACTAATAATTATTCACAGCTAGATCCTAATCAGTATTCAATCAGCTAGTTAATCAACAGGATTAGGCTTATCTTTTATATTATTACTCTACTTTTGTTTGTCAATGTCAATAATTAACCAATTACCTATCCCATTCTCATTAATAAATCGGAAATGATAAATTGACCAATGAAATCTCCCGGGTTTAATACAAATGGGATCCACACGAGCCCATTTACCAATCCAAATGTCGAGGAATTTGATCTCTTCCATCCATTTACCTATCCGGGACAATTTGCGGGATAAAAGCTCGGTAACTCTCGCATCTCTCTTAATAAATGAGGTTTTCATTGTCAAACCGGATTGGATTATTAAACTAAGAGAGGGGGCATAACAGAGTGGAAGGCCTAGCGTAATGGCAATCTTTTCCTTTTGTTTCAACATCGCAGAGACAATCAATATGATAAATTGGGGTAGCTAAACGCCTAAACTAATTGTTGGAATTAATTACAATAATCGAATGCAAATGGGAAATAATACTTAGATTACACTGATAGTAGTAACAAATAACTCAATAAACTTAGTAGAGGCACGTATGAGATACGCTGAGCTAAAGGTAATATTGCCTGCTACTCCTCTGAGATGCTATATCAATTAACAAATTACCTCCAGGATACAAATACTGTTAGTTCTCCTCTATGTGTAGCATACACAGAGAGAACCCTTAGAACTTGGCAGCAAAAACACAAATCGAAACTACAACCAGTTTCATATAAATATAAAAACTAATTTATGTTTCTGTAAACTATGATGTTTCTGTAAACTAATTTCTGTTAAACAAAGTTTCAGAAACTAATTTACTCGTAAACAAAGAAGTAGTTATACAAAATTATGTTTCGTAAACTACAACTTGTTTAAGATAAGAACTCGATTTTATGTTTCGTAAACTTAAAAAGAAATTGTTTAAAGCTTAAGAAAAGAAGAAGAATTTCGAAGAAGAAGAGTTCGAAAGGTATGGTTTACAAATGAAGTTTACAACTCGTATTTATAGAAGAAAATGTTCGAACGTTGGAAGAGAATCCAAAGCACGAGCACGCATCTCGACAGCAAAAGTAAGGTAAAAATCGCGTTAAAAGAACAAAGTCACACGTGATTCAAAATTTGGCGATTCTTCTAGAACGTTGCAAAAGTAGATGCTTCTCGAGGCTGTCGGATATCCAAAACCGAGAAGGCAAAGAATAAAATTCTTTACATGTGAAAGGATGGGTCGGATACACGCCCACGCCCACGCCCTCGCCGAGCGTGCTTCTGTGCGAAGCACCGCGCGAACGGGAAAGGCAATAAGAAATGCAATAAGGTTTAGGCAACTTTGCCATAGTCTAGGGCTTTCCCCATACACAAAGGTCTAAAGACCCAAAAGGCCATGCCCTTAAGGCTAAACCAATGCTATTTAAGTCTAAAACTCTAAATGTTTTAGTCTATATGAGACTAATGTTTTATTCATTCACATGAAAAAAACATCTAGGGAGCATAAGGTCTTGGGATCAAAACATGATTCATGCATTTTTAATTAAATTTTTAAAAACGTTTTTTCTAACACTAATTAGGGCGTTTTAATTATAAGCTAACCAACGAATGAAAGAATCAAAAGATATACTAGTATTACAAGCAAGCATCGTGAAATCATCTATGGGGGATATTTAAAAAAGCGGATTTTCATCTACAAAGTTGTTGTGACTTGTGACGTCTAGGTTTGTCTTCGTAGTTTTGAGTAGTTGTTTTTCTCTTCATTTTCCTCGAAACAAACGAATCATCATCTAGGAGTAGGACCATTCATCCATCTCTTTTGGGGAGTGGACCCAATTAAAAACCCCACCTGAACGGAAGGAAGGTTTCGTCGAATGTGACACACAGACCAAACAGTAGCAAGCTAGCAATACTTGTTATGGAAGCAAATCCCCCTTTTTATGATGGAGAAGAAGAGTCAGAGAATACAAAGATAACCTACATTATTGCCCCCTTGGATTCTATTTACCAATAACAACGATGGAGGGAGGTTTAATCTAACGGTGGTTTATAGCTGATCATCACCATGTGGGAAAACAGCTGTAGCAGTAGGTTGGTGGGTAGACAGTAGTAGAGAAGAAAACAACATATACACCAAGGCAAGGAAGCCGGCTCGAAGTCCGAACAGGATCTAAGTATATATTCGCGCACTGCCCAATCACACAACTCCAGATTAGCATTTTGTGTTTCCACTTTCCATCGCCTAGGCGCCTGGGCGGGGTTATTTGCTGGTGTAAATGGGTTTGCATGGGCAACTGAATGAAGAAGATCTATCTAGTTAGAAAGAAGATCGAGAGACAATCACAAAGCTGACGTTCCAAGATCCTATTCACATCCACACTTCAGCAGTTACTCACTCGTGCATGATTCATCATCATCGTAAACAAATAAATGATGCACACCGAATGACTGAACATCGTTTCTTTTTTCTTTTTGGTTTTCAATGTATATTCTGACTCGATTGAACTGCCCTTCCAGCTGTAGTTGTGTATGCTTAGGTAATGGTGTATTGTATTTTCCTGTCTGACTCTTGATTTCTCTCTCTTTCTATATCGAGCGTGCGCAAAACCCCATAGGCCCATGCCATCTGCATTTGCAGCCATGCCAGGATTCTCTTGTTTTTCTTTCCAGCTCCCAATAACCAATTGCCATATCCGTGCTAGCTCCCAACAAGGTCTGACAGTTTTACAGTAGGCAAACAGATGTGGCAAAATAACAACTGCAATTAGCTACTACTACTGGAATCCGCATAATTAAGGTTGGTATTTACCCACGTTAGACATTCGCATCACCCCATTTGGTCACCGACCGGAACCACATAGGAGGAAGTATATTTTTGGCGAGATCTGCAGCCTGTAGGATGGATGTATGTCTTTTACAACAAATCAAGAAGCTGCAAAATAAGGGATACTAAATAATCCTATTACAGGCACAATAATTAGTGATTTTTAACATTTAGACGAGACAAGCAAACAATATGATATCTAGCATTTATACATTGATGGATCATGGATCTTTAGTTCTCGACAATGAAGACCATCAATTGACATCCATCCCGTCAATTGGCAGCCATACCGCGCTTCAAAATATCAGATTTTAAAACCATATGGGCGCAATAGTTAGGCAATGAGACAGACAAACATACTGCTTATGAATATCTAACATTGATGATTGATCGATCCTTTTCTCTTTAGTAGTTAACGACAAACTCGACAATGCAGACCACCACCTAATGTCATTCATTGTATTTTCTTTTGGCCAAGGTTGGATGGTGTTGTGCTAAAGACACCAGCTTAATCCCATCAGCTATGCGTGTGGGGGCTAATGGCATGTTGTTCAGGATTCATCCATTAATTCCTCATTTCGCTTTCGCGTTCTTAAGGTCCCTCTGTTTATGTTATAGGGTCGTCTTATGATATCAAGTTCTGGTAACAGAGAAATCCAAGATTCCATTTCAAGAAACAACATTTTTACCCGATTATCACAGAATTCAGATTAAAACCACTAAAATTTCATCAAAATGGATTATACAATTCATCCAAAAAATTAACTATTTACATCAATAATTAGTACTAATCTTTTTTTTTCCTTCAAAATTAAACAAATTTTTTCTCTATTCCGAAATCACATTCAAATTGGACGTAAAATCACGTCCTCTACTACTACCTCTTTTATGCTTATTCCCCACCACCACTCCCCGACCACCACCACCACCACCATTACCCACGGTATTGCTATTTGCAACTCGCATATTTTTCATTTGATTCGTTACAGAGAATACGAGGGGAGCACTATCTTTCTTATTACTAGTACTACTACTCTTCATTAACGCAGAACTTGCCATTACAGCTAATGCTGCTAAATCTTCAGCCTGTATTGGTTGCTTCAATCTACTCAATGGTAGAACAAAATAAAGATGACCCAACTGAAGCTCTTCATCACCATGGAGGGCAGATACATAATTATCGAAATCCATTTCATCAGAATTACAAATGAAACAAGATGGGTGTTTCTGTAATACATATGAAACTCTCACTGGGTATGAAAACTCTTGAAGCTGTCCATCTTGATGGATTACCTTTGCTGTTGCTACAGATACCGATTCATATGAACTACATATACCCATTTTTATCTCTTCTTCTTGAATGAGTTCTTGAATCGGTTCTTGACTCACTTTGAGTTGATAAATCTCTAAGCTAGTTCTTTCTTCTTCTTTTTTCTTTTTTTTATGCTAGAATGGGAAGACTGGTTGTGTTTATATAGAGGTGGTGATAGGGGTTCTGATTCTGTGTTTCTCAGTGGCTTCATCTTTAAAGTGTGTCCTATTATGTGGGACCCATAATTGTAATTTTGTCGTTTGTTAGATTTCCACTAATTTTGAAATGAGTGCTTGACCCAAAAGCCAACCTGTTATTTGTTGATGACAGGTTGTAATATTACGAGTATTGTTTTATTACCTAAACTACCCATACAATTTGGTCATGAATTACTTGTAATGGGACTGTAGTGTTTATTCTGGGAGTTTCAAGGTAGGGTCGATTCTGGCATGGATCATAGATGATCACCGATTCAATTTTGGTAAGTAGTTGGAGTGTGTCAGCCGTTTGATGTGTCAACTTGTATATTAACGGGTCGAGTGAGTAGTGATTAGAACACTCTACCTTCTTACTTAAATACAAGTGGACACAATGTCGAAGTTTGCTCTTGCGATAGTGCATTCACATTCAATTTTGGGAAAAGATAATGGAATCGGTGGGTTATATATTCTGGTTTGATAACAACTGTTTGAGGTTGGAGTTGTCAAAAAATGAAAAGAAGAACATACTCGATAATGGCGATAAATGTGATTAGTTTAATGCTCGGCTGTATACTGCTGTGAGTTGTGACCGGGCTATTGAAACGGAGGCATGCAAGTCCAAGACAGACCATGTAAGCTGCTTGGGGGAATTAACCCAAAGGCAATAGATGTTTTTTCTTTTGTGTATTTTGGTACACTCTAAGTAATTTGGTATCCTTATTATCAGCCTTGTATTTACCTCCCCATCACATAAAAATAACGTTTTACCAAGAACCCAAACATAATCACATATTCACCTCTCGATTGCATATATCTAATTAAACCTTTCATATACACGTCATGAATTTTGAGATGATCCATCAAACTAGTTAATATTAGTTCTTTCTTCCCCTTTGTAAACAAAACCTTAATTTTAGGAGATTGACCAGAAAGATCTTCTCCAACATAAACATGATGAATATGGTTAGTACAAATGGTAGTAAAAATATTAAACAAGTTATCAACGAATTTCAAACTTAACTTTATAAATATTATTCCCCAGATCTGAAATAGAGAGCTCACCGGGAGTTCTCCAAGCTTTAGTAAGCATCTCTTTTATCATGAAAAAAGCATGTCCTCTTCCTGTGACTAATTTGAATACGATACATCTTTTCCATTCTGGTAGAATATCCTCATTAGTTTCTTCGTCTTCGTACTCTAGATTTGTGTTGTTTCCTAATAGACTTGACATCCTATTAATGATCTCATCATATTCAGGAGGATCTGATGATGCTGATGCCATGGGATAGAGAAGATGAAAGTACAGATATAAATAAGCTAAAGAGGACGACTAAAACCTCACAGAGTGGTGTGAAAGGAGATTAGAGCGAAAATAAATGTAGCAGAGAATCAAAGATCATCCACAGGGATGAGTTCAAGAAGAATCAGAGAGATACAGTAAGAATCAACACTAGGTTAAGGGGAAGAATCACCAAAAGCTGGTGAGGTCAAGATGTTTTCACCAGTGGTCAAAACACCGCGGCCAAAGTCATGACCGAATTTTATGCTTCAAAAAAAAAAAACTACTACAATTTACCTTCTTGGCTAAGTATTATGCACTTAGTTTGTCAAATTGTTGATAGCCTTTTAAAAATATTACTTGGTAAATCCATTATGCTTTGTAATGTAAATGTGGGTCGAAGTGTTCGACAAAATTCATAATGAAGAAAATGGGTATATTTTTGATTTTTGTGATATTTCATTTAAATGTTTTGCCTACTATTCCAAAGACATCAATTATTCAGAAACATAGTTTTGAAGTGATGGTAGCACCAATCATGTAGAGAGTAACCAAGGACTAAGGAAAGAAAGGAACAACTACAGGAACAAGTGCTATAAAGATATTTTAGATTGATTATTCTATCTCCCCCTAATTGACTCTGAGTCAAATGACCTAAGCCAAAGTCAGCTTTCTCTGTAGACATTTTGGATTTCCCTATAACAAAAATCTTTCGAAAATGTTTGGATTCTATACATTTATCTCGATTAAGTACTCACATAGCGGATCTATATCTATCTATCTATATATATATATATATTCATATATTCATTCGATCTGCAACACATTATAAACTTTTGTGAGAATGGCCTTGGCTATTGAATTTGTTTTAAGTATCAAGGAACCAAGACATGATTAGTGTCCCGTAATTGTCATGTCGGCACTCATCAAATAAATATATTTTTATGGTGGTAAGTGTACATATAATCGTATGTTCATCCAATATGAAATTGAGTCTAAACTTTTATGATCATGGCCTCGACCGCTGAACTTTTTAAAAGTATCAAAGGAACCAAAACATGACTTAGTATCCCATAATTTTCATGTTGTTTTCTGAACCATAGCTTGTCCGGAATTTCCTGGGCATCTATTATTGTAATTTAACAAATAAATTAATGGTAGTGGTTTAAGAACTTAATTTTTATATTAGGCGTGTTTCTTCGAGTTTCATTATGCACAAAACCTAATTTAAGTAAGTAAAATGTTTAAGAATAAAAAACTAGTCGTTATATTTATGACAATAATTTAGCTCAAGACTTATGCAATATGTTGCTTGGAAATCAAACTAGTTGTTTTCTATGGAAACAACATAACTTGAGAATCAAGCTAAGTGCTACTTTTGGAAGTAACTTAGTTTAATATCTAGCAGAGCCTTATAGCTTGTTTGGATCTGGAAGCATAAAATTCAGAATTTAGTTTGGACACAGAATTTTAAAATAACTTCCAGAAGCAAAAATGAAAAAGCGGGGGTCTAACAACCACACCCAATATTTCGATTAGCAATTTGTATGTACAAACTCCAATATACTATCTAGAGAATCAACTAGACAGTTAGACTCAATCTAGATAAAATTATATCAAAGAGTTTATATCTTTATCTCTCGATTTAAATCTTACTCAAGCATGCTGCGAGTCTCAATTTAAATACAAGAGAGATAAACTTGGATGGTACCAAAGACCAATATCCAAGTGAACATGAACCAATTGATAAACCAGACTTATATTCCCAAAGAACAGCTCAGTATTATCAATCACCTCACAATAGTCTTAATCGACGCAGCGAAAAAAGATATTATGGAATCACAAACGATGAGACGAAGATGTTTGTGACTACTTTTATATATTGCCTATCGGAGATAGAAATCTCAAGCCAATTATATAATTATACTCATACGATATAAACATCAAGATCAGATCACACAACTACAAGAAAAGTAGTATCGGTCTGGCTTCACAATCCCAATGAAGTCTTTAAGTCGTTAACCTGGTTTAGAAGAAGGATAAAGGAGAATCGACTCTAGCTTAGCACAACTAGTATCACACATAATGTGTGGGGATTAGGTTTCCCAATTGCTAGAGTTCTCCCTTATATAATTTTTCAAATCAGGGATTGCAATCAATGTTAGCATGGTAACAAAGCATTCAATATTCATCGTTAGATGAAAACCTGATTAGATTCAAGCTAATATTTATCAACCGTTAGATCGAAAACATAGATTGTTATACACACATGAAATGCACGTTTATAGGTTTGTGTATCCGTACCCAAACTTGTACATTAGTTGGTTCAACAATATTTAACCAAATGGTTAGCCATGAACCATATTCTTCTTCACCATAACTAGTTCAAATGACTTAAATGAACTAGTTAGAAAGTTGTTCAATTGCAAGAAAATCGCATGTACTACACAAGACACAATTGAAGCAAAAATAATTTGATTCACTCGAATCGATTCATGAACTATATAGCCACGTTTGGCAATATCATTCCTTAGCTTATAAAGATAAGTTCACAAACATCGTTTTTAGACATAACCTACTCAAGTTCGCGGACTAGGTTCGCAGACTTAAGTTCCCGGATGGAGTTCACAAACTCCAGCAGATATTCTCGGGACGAGAAATTCTGCCAGTTCGTGGAATGGGTTCACGAACTTAGATCATGCACTTTTCCGGTTCTCTTGATCAACAAAGATCGCAAACTTCGGTTCAAGGAATAAGGACTTATACATATATGTGTTTCCACAACAATGCTTATATCCTCCAATGGTTATATAGTCAAAACTCTCATTTGAATCATTGAAACATTCTCAGAGGATGTTATATAGTTGTTATTCACAAACCATTTTTCGTCAGAGGAATTTTCAAAGTGATTGAAACTTAACATGACTTTCGTTACTAGGTAAAGATGAACTTGGCTAAAGCGAAAGCTTTACCAACACATATTTCGAGAAATACATAGGCGAGGTAAAATCAGCTCGAAATACCAAATGTGTATAATCTAAGTCTATATAGCAAAACGACTTTTGTCTCAAGATAGAAGATAAATAGACTTTTGAGTGATAGATAAGTTCAAGTCTCCATATACCTTTAGTCGATGAAGATCCACCAGTTCCTTGAGTAGTCCTTCATCTTGTATGATGATTTCCATGGAGTTCTTGAGATCAACTACACTTTCTATCCTAGTCCAATACCTTAGATATAGTAGACTAGAAATCACAACTTATAGTTTTGATAACTAACATTGACAAACATGCTTGAAATAGCAACGCATGCGAGTTCGACCGAGCAATGCTCTAACAATCTTCCCCTTTGTCAATTTTAGTGACAAAACTATCAATACATATGGAATTCAAAAAATATATAAATAAACTTTGTAGCTCCTATTCCACATGTCTAATCTTCAACATTACTCGAAATCTTCGTCACTTCCAAGTACTCCAATGTTCCAAAAGGTTGTAAGTTTAGCATCATCGTTGTTGAAAATCCATAGCTATAACAACGAGAAAACAAGAGTTCTCAATCATTGTTATATAGTGTCATAGTATCATTACACATCGTCAAAGTCCAATTGCATCACAACTTTAACAACAATACTATGGTGATATTTCACTCCCCCTTAGTCAATACTCCATCTCACATGGAAACCACTCCCCCTTACATAATGATCTAAAAACCATATGTATTTGTAATGTGAACTACATATTAATTCTCCCCCTTTTTGTCAATAAAATTAGCAAAGGTACAAGAACGGGATCCTAATGAAATTTCCAAACGAGACATTTCATGACCAAGAGTAAGTGTATAACATCTTATTTAGATGCAATCATAAAGCCGAAGCTAAATGCATTCATCAAGGAGTCTATAAAGATACAAGATAACCCCTATAATATTCCACAGCCGCACTCCCCACAAAGTTTTGGCAATTAAGCACAAGTTCAACTAAGAACTCTCCCCCATAATATGTCATTCCCGAAAGAACAACAAGAGCGACCTTAATTTCAAAAAGAAAAGAAGGATTTCTTTGGACATAACAAATCACATACAAGTATGAATTTGAATCCAAAAAATATTCAATTAAACTAACCATAAGAGAACCCATGATTAATTTAACCAAATATGCTCAACACAAGTAAACTTATAGAGACTTAAAAAGCTTAATTAGATTAATCACAAGAGAACCCATAATTAATCTAATTGGAATACACAACTAAACTATTCACAAAAGTAATCAATTTAATTGTTCATACTCGACATAAGAAAATGTATGGAGCAATGACTAAGTTAATCATGAAAATAATCAACCCAGTCAAAAGCGCTCAAACATAAGAAAACTTACGGAGTCATAACTAAATAATCAAACAAGATGATTAATTTAGTTCAATATGATTGACATAAAGTACCTTACGGAACAACAACAAAGCTAATCATAAAAATAATCAACTTAGGTTGTTAAGTGCTCAACATAAGACACATTACAGAGCCTCATAGTAATACACAAAATATGGATAAGGGAAGATCAATTACTGCGGAATACACAAGGATTCATTATATTATCCATCACCATTTACACAATGACATATAATATACATAATCCTTGAAAACAAAAGACTTTAACCTATCTTCCATCAAAAATTGACATAATAGGCTTAACTTTTGTATTTGTCAAAAGTCAATTCATTCTTTTATCAATATATGCATATCAACTCATGAACGACTTTACTTTTGACAAGATATGGAACAATCAAGTTCACGGACGCAAACACATATATCCCATAACAATATTGCAATATATGAAACCATAAAGATTAATACTGCAAAAATCATCTTCCAAACAATTTTAGAATTTAAATAAATAAACCTAAAAACATGAAGATGAAAACGTTGGACATAGCTATGTGTAATCACAATAATGGTTATTCCAAACTCTAGTTATTATTTTAAACAAAACAAGAAAAATAGAAGATTTACTAGGCAAACAAAATCAAACAGACTAAACCGAAAACACTTCAATGCCAAATCCGAACACAAACTGAAGTCATATAGACATTTCTGGATCCTCATGAGTCTTGAGATCGTTGAATCTTGTGATCGACAACATCTACTGCAACTTTATAAAAGATTTCTTCATTGATAAGGTCTTTAATTTGTGTTTTCATGAGATCAAGGTCAGATGTAACCTTTTCCAACTCAGTGTTTAACACGTCAAGACTTTTCAAGGTACCATCAAGTTGCAGTTTTTCTTCCTTGTAATATTTAAGAAAGTCATGAACCACTTTAGCAGAGATCATATCCCCATTCTCAATATCCTCATGTGAGTAAGCATAGTAACATGAGGAATTGGGATGATCATCTTGAACAAGGGTTCTCTTCTTCCTTCCTTTGGACTCAAAACCAATACCTTTAGCAAGAAAGCCTCTAGAAAAACCACATGCTCATGAAGAAGAAGACATTTCTTGATAACACAAAATAACCTAGAGTACGTAAACGTGACCAGAGGTTTGGTATTTAAAGGTTTCTTAGGAAGGAAGATTTTCTGGGGTTTTCAAACTGTTGACTCGAGATGGTAACTCGTGTACACATTCGAATACAATACACCCTGCAAGGAATAAGACAAAAACAAAAAAAAAACTTTTAAAAATAAAAACAATACTTAGGAAAACTTGTCTGTAGTAATTTTTTTAGCTATGGACGATAAGAAAATAACTTAACTAAACAAAAATAATTTTTCCATTAGTATACCTGATTAACTAACACATCTTACACAACAAGATTTATATGAGTAAGTTCTTTAACCCTTGTGATTAATTAGCACAAGTATGAGCTCTAAGCTCATTGAAAGAATTGTGTTTACGATCAAGTCTTTTTTTTCCTTCTTAATTTAGAGGGATCCCTTTTGATTTGAGAAATTATCATAAAACTTATTGTCATCAAAATACGAGACATAGTTTGAATTTTTACCAGAAGAGTCTTGACTTGAGGAGGATGACAAACTGTTGACAATTTCTTTGTACCCTTGAATTATGTCTATCAGGTTATTTCTCATATCATCAATTTTTCTTCTTTCTCCTGGAATTTCTT